>JALJVW010000184.1:14092820-15292820 GCA_024865655.1 Emberiza elegans | reverse complement strand
GTTTGGTGTTTGTGCTTTGTCCTTACCCTTCCTTGGTCAAACGTGGAGCTGTTTTGATCTGCCGTTCCCCAGGAACCTGATCCCGGCCTTTCATCCAAGCCTACCGAAAAACAGGAAGAACAAAGGTTACTCTTTGCTTTATCAGCAAAGCCTCAAAGGTGTTCTCGTAAAATTAACTCTTCCTTCTACAAACAAAACAATATTTTCATTAATAAACCACTTCCACTTGGCGTGACCGAGCCTCCCCTCTGCCTCCTCACCTTCCCACTCCCACTGGGAGTTATTCCACAAACTTCAAAGCACATCCCACCACAGCCTGGAAATGGTTCAAAACATGGGACAGTGGGAAGAGGAGAAACAAGTATTTTAACTCCTTTATTCCAGAGAGCACCCACGAACCTCCTTCCCCTGGAGAGCAGCAGTGAAAGGGACTGAACTATAAATCAAAACCACATTGCATCCATCTGGATGCTCCAGCAGGACTTCAATTTTGCCCATGGTGGTGCAAGATCATGGGCCAAGCTCTATTCAATCTGAGCAGAGTGAAAGAGTGCTCAGAAGTTAAATCCTCAGGTGGGGATTGCTGGGGGCCCAACATTACAGTCACCTGTGTGCGGGGGGCTCTTTCAGCCCCCCAAGGTTCACCTGAGGAAGTGGGGCCATCAGAGCACACCCCCAGCCTTCTCAGCTTTAGCCCTCCCCAGAGGATCCGCAGCACAAAGGGATCCAGCAGAGGAGCAGGCAGGAGGCTTTGCAATGTTCCTGCACAGGCTGCGGTGGGAGCTCCGCTCCTTTCATCCCCTGCCAAGTCCAGGCAGGCGGCACCTCCTGGGCTGCACCCAGGGCAGGCAGAGAACGGGGGATGGTCTGGCCTGGGAGGGACCTCAAAGCTCATCCCATCCCACCCCTGCCATGGCAGGGACACCTTCCACCATCCAGCCTGGCCTTGGACACTGCCAGGGATCCAGGGGCAGCCCCAGCTGCTCTGGGCACCCTGTGCCAGGGCCTGCCCACCCTGCCAGGGAACAATTCCTGCCCAAGATCCCATCCAGCCCTGCCCTCTGGCACTGGGAGCCATTCCCTGGCTCCTGTCCCTGCAGGCCTTGTCCCCAGTCCCCTGCAGCTCTCCTGGAGCCCCTTCAGTGAGCTGGGAATGTCCACCATGACACAAAAACCTTGGGATGTTGCATCAGCACAGCTCCCACAGTTCCAGCTGATACCACAACCACAAGGAAGGAACCTTCTAGAAAACAGCCTCAACCTGACTCAGCTGCAGGATCTCTGACTGTGCTGCTCCACCTCCTCGTCCAGTGGTGACCAGGGGCTGGGGAGCAGCAGTTGGTGTTCAAAGGGGGCAAATCCAGGGATCTGGGAGGGGCTGGGCAGGGTTAGGTGCTGCACAAACACTGTGAACTCTGCTGGGTTGGACAGAAGAAATCCCAGATCTGCAGAAGGCTGAGAGTGAGGGCGGACCAGCCATGGACACTTCCCAACCCATGGACACCCCCTGTCCCCACCAGGGGCACACTGGAGCGACACCACACCCTCCCAGCAGCAGCACCAGGGCCCTGTGGCTCTCTGGGGACCCGTCCTGTGCTGGTTCTTCCAACGGGGGTGGCACCTCCAGGTGCCCCCGGATTCCCTTTTGGGAGCAGGGAGTGAGTGGCAGCAAGGACAGCGGGGCAGGGGGTCAGGGCTCACTCCCATTTTGCTTGGCAAAGCTGATTATTATGGCAAACATGCCTCAGATTTGTCTCCTCCGCTCCCCTCACTGTTCATTTAACCAGAAACTTCTTTCAAATTACATCCTTCTATTTCTGTGCCTTTGTGTTAATCATTTCCCCAGAGAATTGGTGTTTAATTGCTGTCTAATTTGCATAATTATGCATATTAATCTCCACACCTAATGAATATTCATAGTTCTCATTTAGATTTTGTTTTCTAATCAAAAATTTCCAATGTGATTACTGTGCAGAGCAGGGATAAGCCTCTAATAATACCTTGGATACTAGGGAGAATTACTGCCAATTCTCCCACCTCCTACTTCCTAGAATAAACTTTTGCTTTGCTAATGTGTTTTTCCAAAGCAATTCATCTGCAATCCCTGCAAACCCTGGCGAGGCAGGAGGCAGAAACGCTCCTTTGAGTCATTTTGCTGTCACGGGTGATTTTAAAGCTCCCCAAGGGTCGGGGAGAAGACATGAGCAGCATCAGCAGCCTTGGACACGGTTGTAAAAATGGTCCCTTCACGCTGGAAGGACAAGGACTGCAGCACCACAGTGCCCAAGAGGAACCCCAGGAGCCTCAGAGGCAGAGGGGAAGCCAAAGTGTGGGGGTCCAGACCCTCACACCTACCCCTGCCCCTCGCAGGATGGGCTTTGGGGGTCCTGGGGTTCCTGCCACCACCCCACCGACAGCAGAGCAGCATTCCCAGGCCAGAATATGCCTGGAGAGGCCACTCAGGGGGCTCCAAAGGGAGATAGGGAGCCTGGAAGACCAGGGAAATTTTCCTCAGGTTGTGGAGTCTTCCTCCCTTGAATGTCCCTTCACATCTTCTCTTGAGTTAATGCCAAAACAGCCTGGACACAATCCTGTGCCCTGTGAGATGGGCCCAGAGGAGCCACTGAGGTCCTTCCAACCTCCCCCATTTGGGGATTCTGTGCCAAAATTCCTGAAAAATAAAAGTGAACCCTTGCCTGGTCTCCCCAAGGAGGGAAGGAGAGGAGACAGAGAGTGGCACAGGGGGCAAAGGCTGAGGGTGAGGGTCACACATCCCCTCAACAAGGACACAGCCCTGGCACCTGGAGCTGCTGCACCCTGTGGTGCCACCAGCATGGCACAGAGCCTGGAGCGGGGCAAACCCCTGAGTGCTCCAACAGCAACTGCAGAGCATGAGCCACTCATCCAGAGTAAGGACAGGTCCCCAGCCCCAAATGGGGCCACAGCAAATCAACCCTTTCTTTCAGGAAGAAATTCCTCCCTGGCAGGGTGGGCAGGCCCTGGCACAGGGTGCCCAGAGCAGCTGGGGCTGCCCCTGGATCCCTGGCAGTACCCCAGGCCGGGCTGGGCAGGGCTTGGAGCAGCCTGGGACAGTGGGAGGTGTCCCTGCCACGGCAGGGGTGGCACTGAGTGGGATTTAAGGTCCCTCCCAACTGAAACCAGGCTGGGATTCCACAACCCCCAAGGAAACACAAAAGGTTTTTTGCACCCTCCAAGGGTACAAAAGCCTCCAGTTCCTGTGGCTGCCAAGGTGAAGTGAGGTTCCACTCTCCCACCAAAGCAGCAAGAGCATCCCAAGGTTCTGGAAGCACCTCTGAAGGTGCCCATGCCAGCTTTGTCTGATGTCTCCAGGAAAATAAAGTCTTGCACCTTCCCCAAGCTGCAGCTACTGGCTTGAAAAGTGACAGCAAAAAATCTCCCTATTTTCAGCACCTGCAGGTGTTTTAGGAATTCAGGGATTTCTGGGATGAAGCCAGGAAAAAGCAGACTGCCCTCTTTCAACGTCTGGCATCTGTCCTACATTCCCTGCCAGCCCACTCTCCCCTCCCTTCGTGTTCCTAAGGATCTACAATTTGGCAGCAAATGCCCTCAGCCAGCCCTGCAAAGGCCAGTGTCTGGCCATGGGCAGGTGTGTCTGGAACAGCTCCCATCAGCAGGGTTTGCTCACTCACAGCACAAAGCCCCTGAGCACGGTGTCACCACAAACAGCCCCACAGCCTGGCTCTGGGAGCAGGGAGCAGCCAGGCTGGACACGAGGGGAGGGACAGGAAGGGGAAGGGGGGGAACAGAGGGAAGCTGGGGTGGGAAGGACACGGCTCAGCAGCCCCAGGGCTCAGCCAAGGGCACCCCATCAGCTGTAGAGGTGGCCCTGGTGCCCAGGAAGGGTCAGAGGCACCTTGGGGCACATGGGAATGTGTTTCCTGCCTCTGGGCACTGCCCAGGAGCTGCCCCAGGTGAGATGGAGATCCCCTGAGAATCATCTGGGCCCCAACTACTCCATACTTGTGGACACATCTGCTGCCTTAAAACACCCACAGGGCTGGCAAAAAAACCCATAAATCCAAGTCATCACGGCCAAAGGGTCACAGAGATGTTGCAAGGGCTGGAGCCCCTCTGCTCTGGAGCCAGCCTGGCACAGCTGGGGGTGCTCAGCTGGACAAGAGAAGGCTCCAGGGACACCTGCGAGCCCCTGGCAGGGCCTGAAGGGGCTCCAGGAGAGCTGCAGAGGGACTGGGGACAAGGCCTGCAGGGACAGGAGCCAGGGAATGGCTCCCAGTGCCAGAGGGCAGGGCTGGATGGGATCTTGGGCAGGAATTGTTCCCTGGCAGGGTGGGCAGGCCCTGGCACAGGGTGCCCAGAGCAGCTGGGGCTGCCCCTGGATCCCTGGCAGTGCCCAAGGCCAGGCTGGGCAGGGCTTGGAGCAGCCTGGGACAGTGGGAGGTGTCCCTGCCATGGCAGGGCTGGCACTGAATGGGCTTTGAGGTCTTTCCCAACCCAAACCTTTCTGGGATTTTGTGATTTTGAAAAGTCCCATGGCACTGAGCTGAATTCTGTCGCACAAGGGAGCTCCATCCTGGCAGGGCTTGGCTCTGCCACCCTTCCAGTGCTCTCCCACCCTGAGGTGTGTGAGTTTTGGAGACACCCACGTGCCCGTGCTGCTGGCAGGAGCCAAGCTGATTTTAAAATAACCCCATTTCCCAGCTGCCCAAGTTAAGGCACACTTTCCAATTGAGAAACGACAAAAATAGGAGCTACCTCCTCTCGCCATTAATACAGTTATTAAACTGAGTACAGATTAATTGTGCATTTTAATAACCCTGAGCATGAATATTCATAACACATTTCTTGCTCATGTTCTAATTAAAACATACTAATAGAATAAGATGTAGCTGTCAGACAGTCATTTTTTTTCCTCACGGTTTTCCTGCCACAGCCAAGAAGAGCTGATAGACAAGAGCTGTCCTAAGCTTCAGCAGGGATAAAAATAATTTAACCACATTTAGGCTCAGAAAAAGCATCCTTAGTGCAGCAATGAACCCCAGTAAAGGCTATGGAAAAGTGTCCAGTGACACAGAGCCATGACAGCTGTTTCCACCCAGGAGGAACAGAACCACTTTGGACACACAGCTCCAACAAGAAAGCACAGGAGAGCGACAGGAAAGGGGACCTGTTTTACCTAAAGGATGACAGATTTACTTCAGATACTGGGGGGGTGGGCAGGCCCTGGCACAGGGTGCCCAGAGCAGCTGGGGCTGCCCCTGGATCCCTGGCAGTGCCCAAGGCCAGGCTGGGCAGGGCTTGGAGCAGCCTGGGACAGTGGGAGGTGTCCCTGCCATGGCAGGGGTGGCACTGGATGGGCTTTAGGGTCCCTCCACCCCAAACTATTCCAGGATTCTATGTAAAAGCATTAAAAGGGGGCAGAGTTTTGTGATCCATCCCACATCCTTCCAGCTCAGCTCCCAGCCTGTGCCTTCCAGCTGCCCTGGAGAGGCTGCCTTGGTTTGAACAACCAGAGCCCCCAAACCCACCTGGGCACAGGTGCTGGTCCTTGAGCTCTGAACACCCCAGTGTGAGCACTTGGAGATGGTGTGGGAGGGAGTGTGGCTCTGGAGGCAGCTCTGACCACCTGGACACAGCCAAGGACCCCCAGCCCTTGTGTGAATGGGCCAGGGTCGGCAGTTGGACTCAGTGGTCCCTGTGTGTCCCTCCCAGCTCAGGACATTCCCTGAGTCTGTGAAAGGTCTTTTAGAACAAGCTCAGTCCCTAAGAATTGCCTTGCTCAAAGCAAAGCTCATGGGGTGTGCAGCCATCTCTCTGGATCCAGAGGACATGCAGGGATGGAGAATGGCATGCTGTGCTCCTGAACCCTCTCGGATACCATCTGTAAAGCAAATACAGAGTTTTTGCTCTTAAATCCTGTACCAAGGGATACCCTGAGGAGAACATGCAGCGCTGGAAAGCTGCAGTGCTGCAGGCTCAAATCATGGAATGGTTTTGTGGGAAGGGACCCTAAAGCCCATCCCATCCCACCCCCTGCCATGGCAGGGACACCTCCCACTGTCCCAGGCTGCTCCCAGCCCTGTCCAGCCTGGCCTTGGGCACTGCCAGGGATCCAGGGGCAGCCCCAGCTGCTCCGGGCACCCTGTGCCAGGGCCTGCCCACCCTGCCAGGGAGGAATTTCTGGGGTTTTTGTGACTCAGAATGTCTCAAAGGCACCTTGTTCTCACGTGTCAGGAGGAGGACGCAGCGAGGGGCCCTCCCAGCAGCCCCAGGGGTGACACTGGGGGACACTGCTGGGGTCTCTGTGCTGCTGGAGCTGTGACTGAGCCAGGCTCAGCCTCTCCTCCCCCTGGCCTCCACAATCTGCCCTCCCTAATCTGATTCCAGCAAAACCACTGGGCCAGGCTTGCCTTTTTTTTTGTTGTTGTTGTTGCTTTGTTTTGTTTTTAAATTCTATTAGAAATATGTAGGCCAAATCCCTCCTGTGGCTGGAGGAGGTTTGGAAGCAGCTGTGGCTGCCATGAAGGTGCATCTTCCATCCTCAGAGAGACCACACAGTGCCCATGGTGGGGATTTGAGGGCCAGGAGGGAAATTCCAGCTCTGCAGCCACAGCAGTGCCCGAGGGTTGGAGCAGGACAAGGATGTGGTGGCAGCTGGGAGGAAAAACCCCAGAGCCAGCAGCTTTTCCAGCTCATGGAATACATAGATCCATGGGATGGTTTGGGTTGGAAGGAGCCTTAAAGACCACCTAGTTCCAAACAGCCTGCCATGGGTATTTAAGGCAGAGAAGCCTGGCTCCCCACCTGCCTCCCTCGGGGGTGGGACAGCACAAGCCACCACAGGCAGGGCCACCGGTGCCACTGTAATTTGATTTGAAGCAGAGGTGACAGAAGGCTGCTTGATAAACACTTCCAAATTAAGCAGCTTTGTGCGCTAATCGCTCTGGCAATCAGCCCCACAGCAAAATCTCTGCTAAAAGGGATTGAAAATCAATAAAATTAGTTGACTAGTAATTAGCTTTAGTCCCAGGAAAACCAGCAAAGTTGTTTTCCTGAGGAGAGTTTGCTCCACTCGGCAAGGAACAGCCCACCCTGGCACCCGCCAGGAAAGGCTCTGAGGTGCTGGCACAGCCCCTGGAAGGGAGAAGGGGGTGCTGGAAGCAGGTCCCAGAATTCCTGTTTATTTACCAGCCCCATCCACCCCCAAATAGGAAAAAACAGCTGTGAGTGGAAGGCAGCCGGGAGCTGTTTACAGGACGTCGATTGTAGAGGGGACCATACAATTTGTTCACTTCCTTTTCCCGGTGCACGACAAAACAATTAAAATAAAAATAAGGGGGGGTTGGATAAAAAAACCCACCCTGAACACCTGGAGGGCAGCACGAGGCCCCTGGCAATGCCAGCCTGGAGGGCTCTGCTCATGGGGCAGGGCAGGGGATGTTTTATCCCCTTCACTGCTGTGAAATGTGAGGTTGGACCAGAACCGACTGTTGGGACAGTGAGGCTCAGCTGTTCTGCTGCCCTGGCAGTGCCCAAGGCCAGGCTGGACAGGGCTGGGAGCACCCTGGGACACTGGGAGGTGTCCCTGCCCATGGCAGGGGGCTGGAATGTGCTGCCACTTCCTGACCTGTCCAGGGGCATCAAAAGGGCCAGGTGGCATCTCCCTCTGGGACAGGGACAGGAGCCCAGCAAGGGCTGGAGCTGTGCCAGGCCTTGGCATGGAGCTCAGGGCAAGGTTCTGCCCCCTGAGGCTGCTGGGCACTGCCCAGGCTCCCCAGGGAATGGTGCCAAGGCTGCCAGAGCTCCAGGAGCATTTGGACACAGAATCACAGAATTCACAGAATTCCAGAATCACTGGGCTGGAAGAGACCTCCAAGACCATCGAGTCCAACCCAGCCCCAGCACCCCAGCTGAACCCTGGCACCCAGTGCCACATCCAGGCTTTGTTAAACACACCCAGGGATGGGGACTGCACCACCTCCCTGGGCAGCCATGCCAGAACTTCATCACCCTTTCTGTAAAAAACATTTTCCTAATATCCAACCTATATTTTTTTCCTGATATCCAACCTGTATTTCCCTTGGTGCAGCTCGAGGCTGTGTGCTCTGGTTGTGTCAGTGCTGCCTGGAGAAAGAGCCCAGCCCCAGGTGAGCACAGGCACCTTTCAGGAGCTGTGAGAGTGATGGGGGCACCCCTGAGTCTCCTTTTCTCCAGGCTGAGCACCCCCAGCCCCCTCAGCTGTTCCTCACAGGGTTTGTGTTCCCAGCCCCTCACTGACAGCGCTCCCAGGGGTGCTCGGGGTGGGGTTGTTGGGGTGGCTGTGCAGGGACAGGGCTGGATTGATGATCCCTGAGGGTCCTTTCCACTCAGGATATTCCAGGATTCCACAAACAGATGCTCTGGCCCAAGAGAGATCAGTGACATCATCCCCCAGAGCAGGCACACAGCACCCACATCAAACTCACAGATCCCTGCACCACTTCTGGGCAGATTCTGCCCTTTATCTTTCTGATGAACCCAGAACCCAAACCATGGCAGCCCCATCCACCCCACACACAGCCCTGATCCAGGGAAGCACCTGCTGCTGCCACCCCCCCCCAATGTGCACTCAGGGATAATTTTTGACTTCAAAAAGCTGATGCCACCACTTTGGTGATTGTTAATTCCTCTGCTCAGCATCTCCTGCACTGTATTCCAGTTCAGCACTTTCTGCACACACAGATGGGGTTTAGGGAATGTTTGGGGCTGGGGAAAATAGGAGGGAACCAGGGAAGGAGTGGGGAAAATGATCCATTCCCCAATGGCTTTCCATGAGGGATAACTATGGGGAGAAAGGAACCTACACTAAAACCAAACAAAGCCAGAAAGAGGGGAAAGAGTTGAATAAGTACTTTAGTAACTCCTGCTCTTTTGGAAGATGCTCTGGCATCACTGAACCTGCTCTCAAAGGGCAGGGCAGGCTCCATGGCAGCCCCTGGGCTGGTTTTGGAGATGCTGGTATGGTATCCCTGAAACAGAATCCCCTGGAATGTCCTGAGCCAGAAGGGATCCACAAGGATCACTGAGTCCAACTCCTGTCCCTGCTCAGGACACCCCAACAATCCCACCATGTGCAATACCAGTAACAATTATATGCAATAATAAATGTACAAACCAGTGCTCAGCACAGGGGTGAGGAAGTTTTGGAGAAATCAACAAAACCCAACCAGCAAATTTGGCCATCCCTCACTTTAGACCACGAATCATATTTGCAGATGTAAAGGAAGGTCCCCACTGCATTTTTGCAGTAATTTTATAGTAATCAAATTAAAAGCTTGCCTTTATTTTAAGTCATCATTAAGAAATTAATGACTTGGGCCAGCCCAAATCTCATCAAGGCCTTGCAAAACAACTGCACGGGGTGCCCATGGTGCACTGGGTCACAGTCACCAACCCCTGTGTCCAGAACACGGCCAAGGACCTGACTCAGGGTGCCAAGGTTCACACCAGTAGTGAATTGTTGGGCTGTGCTCCTCCTGGAGAATGGGTCAGACTGGACAGGATTCATTTAACTCAAAAAAAGGGGATGGATGGATGGATGGATGGATGGATGGATGGATGGATGGATGGATGGATGGATGGATGGATGGATGGATGGATGGATGGATGGGGAGGGAGCAGCCCTGGGGAGAAGGACTGGGGGTGTTGGTGGGTGAGAGGCTCAGGCTGCCCCGGCCATGGGCACTGCCCCAGAAACCCCCCCTGTGCTGGGCTGAGCCCCCAGCGTGGGCAGCAGGGGAGGGGGGGATTCTGCCCCTCTGCCCCTGTGCTCAGGTGAGACCCCACCTGCAGAGCTGCCCCAGCCCTGGGCAACAGCAGCAGGAGGACGTGGAGCTGCTGGAGCCAGGCCAGAGGAGCCACGGAGATGCTGCAAGGGCTGGAGCCCCTCTGCTCTGGAGCCAGCCTGGCACAGCTGGGGGTGCTCAGCTGGACAAGAGAAGGCTCCAGGGACACCTGCGAGCCCCTGGCAGGAGCCTGAAGGGGCTCCAGGAGGCTGCAGAGGACTGGGGACAAGGCCTGCAGGGACAGGAGCCAGGGAATGGCTCCCAGTGCCAGAGGGCAGGGCTGGATGGGATCTTGGGCAGGAATTGTTCCCTGGCAGGGTGGGCAGGCCCTGGCACAGGGTGCCCAGAGCAGCTGGGGCTGCCCCTGGATCCCTGGCAATGCCCAAGGCCAGGCTGGGCAGGGGCTGGGAGCAGCCTGGGACAGTGGGAGGTGTCCCTGCCATGGCAAAGGTGGGATGAGATGAGCTTTGAGGATCCCGTCCAGCCCAAGCCATTTTGGGATTCTGTGATAAAAATTCAGTAAGAGAAGTGAAGGCAGAGAGGCTTTTGGGCCTCCCAAAAAGCAGGGAAGATCCTGCTCCCTCCAGCAGGAAAGCCCTGAGAGCAGCAGCGGTCCCTCCCAGCCCCTGGGAGACCAGCAAGATGCCACATGGAGAAAGAAAACAAACCTGTGACGACAACCAGAGGGAAGAAAATAAACTTTAAAGCTCAAACACTTCCCCAGCTGTAAAAACAAAGGCCAGCAGTGACCAAACACAAGCACAAAGAGAGGCAGGAGAAGGGATGGAGGATAACACAGTCAGGGCTTTCTAAAGGTCACCAGCTTGCAGGACGAACCCACCGTCCCTTGTCCCCAGGCTCTTCAGGACAAAACTATCCCTGTCCCTCAGCCCCAGCCTCCATCCAAGCCTGACAGCCCTGCAAGAGGGGATGGGAACAGGGACAGTCACTCTGCTGGGACAACAGGGGACAGTCACAAAACAAAACCACCCAGGGCTGACAGGGCCCAGCCAGCCCCTGGAAGGGGCTGGCAAAGCCAAAAAGCTCCTTGTGAAAGGGCATGGAAAGGGTTTTATCCTCGTGCCAAGGAAGAGCTGGGCAGTGCAGAGGCCGTTGGGAGGGACATGGCAGCTGGGGACATGGAACCATGCTTTGCCCAGTGCTGGCAGCTCTTTGGCACCCACCAGGTAACAGCCAGGCAGCCCCTCCGTGAACCAAGGGGGGTGAAGGGGCCAAGGAAAAGGCTGGATAAATATAAATGTATATTTTTAGATATATTTCTATAAATACATAAATTTAAATATACAAATGAGAGTTGACCTTTAGCCCCAGCTCTGCTGCTGATGGGAAAGGAGGGGCACAGTGCACGCTGCAAAATGAATCACACAAACCCATTAAAACAAAAATTACACATTTCCATGAAGTTTGTGGCATTTCTCTCTTCCATACTCAGGCCCCCATCATGAGTGTTGCAGCCTCAACTCCTTCCTGCAAAACCCTCCCAAGGTCTCCATCCCCACCAAGGGTGCCATGGCCAGACAATGTGGTGGGAGTGCAGATTCCCTCCTCAGGTTCCCCAAGTCTTGTGGGGTGGATGCCCGGAAGCTTTGCCACCAGATGAGATCCCTCAACCCCACTCAGATCCCTTAACCCACCCATCTGTGTCTCCTTTGGGGACCTGTCTCACCCCTGGGTCCCTCTCCCCACACCAACACTGGCTGCAGGGGAGATGCCTGAGCAGCCACAGGAGCCCATCCTAGTGCAGGTCTGGGAGAGAGGTTTTGGAGGAGAAACCTCAAGGGAACCTCAAGGCAGCAAAGCCTGGGGAGATGATGGGGAAAACCCTGGAGAGTTCACAGAACCCATGTCCAAAGTGGGGCAAAAAAAAGCTGTTCCAGGGTCAGACGTGGCTCTGAAAGGCCTGGGAAAGACCCGTTTGTTTTGGTTGGAGTTTGGTGTTTGTGCTTTGTCCTTACCTTTCCTTGGTCAAACGTGGAGTTGTTTTGATCTGCGTTCCCCAGGAACCTGATCCCGCCTTTCATCCAAGCCTACCGAAAAACAGGAAGAACAAAGGTTACTCTTTGCTTTATCAGCAAAAGCCTCAAAGGTGTTCTCGTAAAATTAACTCTTCCTTCTACAAACAAAACAATATTTTCATTAATAAACCACTTCCACTTGGCGTGACCGAGCCTCCCCTCTGCCTCCTCACCTTCCCACTCCCACTGGGAGTTATTCCACAAACTTCAAAGCACATCCCACCACAGCCTGAAATGGTTCAAAACATGGGACAGTGGGAAGAGGAGAAACAAGTATTTTAACTCCTTTATTCAGAGAGCACCCACGAACCTCCTTCCCTGGAGAGCAGCAGTGAAAGGGACTGAACTATAAATCAAAACCACATTGCATCCATCTGGATGCTCCAGCAGGACTTCAATTTTGCCCATGGTGGTGCAAGATCATGGGCCAAGCTCTATTCAATCTGGCAGAGTGAAAGAGTGCTCAGAAGTTAAATCCTCAGGTGGGGATTGCTGGGGGCCCAACATTACAGTCACCTGTGTGCGGGGGCTCTTTCAGCCCCCAAGGTTCACCCTGGAGGAAGTGGGGCCATCAGAGCACACCCCAGCCTTCTCAGCTTTAGCCCTCCCAGAGGATCCCGCAGCACAAAGGGATCCAGCAGAGGAGCAGGCAGGAGGCTTTGCAATGTTCCTGCACAGGCTGCGGTGGGAGCTCCGCTCCTTTCATCCCCTGCCAAGTCCAGGCAGGCGGCACCTCCTGGGCTGCACCCAGGGCAGGCAGAGAACGGGGATGGTCTGGCCTGGGAGGGACCTCAAAGCTCATCCCATCCCACCCCTGCCATGGCAGGGACACCTTCCACCATCCAGCCTGGCCTTGGACACTGCCAGGGGATCCAGGGGCAGCCCCAGCTGCTCTGGGCACCCTGTGCCAGGGCCTGCCCACCCTGCCAGGAACAATTCCTGCCCAAGATCCCATCCAGCCCTGCCCTCTGGCACTGGGAGCCATTCCCTGGCTCCTGTCCCTGCAGGCCTTGTCCCCAGTCCCCCCTGCAGCTCTCCTGGGCCCCTTCAGTGAGCTGGGAATGTCCACCATGACACAAAAAACCTTGGGATGTTGCATCAGCACAGCTCCCACAGTTCCAGCTGATACCACAACCACAAGGAAGGAACCTTCTAGAAAACAGCCTCAACCTGACTCAGCTGCAGGATCTCTGGACTGGCTGTGCTGCTCCACCTCCTCGTCCAGTGGTGACCAGGGGCTGGGAGCAGCAGTTGGTGTTCAAAGGGGCAAATCCAGGGATCTGGGAGGGGCTGGGCAGGGTTAGGTGCTGCACAAACACCCTTGAACTCTGCTGGGTTGGACAGAAGAAATCCCAGATCTGCAGAAGGCTGAGAGTGAGGGCGGACCAGCCATGGACACTTCCCAACCCATGGACACCCCCTGTCCCCACCAGGGGCACACTGGGCGACACCACACCCCTCCCAGCAGCAGCACCAGGGGGGCCCTGTGGCTCTCTGGGGACCCGTCCTGTGCTGGTTCTTCCAACAGGGTGGCACCTCAGGTGCCCCCAGTTCCCTTTGGGAGCAGGGGTGAGTGGCAGCAAGGACAGCGGGGCAGGGGTCAGGGCTCACTCCCCATTTTGCTTGGCAAAGCTGATTATTATGGCAAACATGCCTCAGATTTGTCTCCTCCGCTCCCCTCACTGTTCATTTAACCAGAAACTTCTTTCAAATTACATCCTTCTATTTCTGTGCCTTTGTGTTAATCATTTCCCCAGAGAATTGGTGTTTAATTGCTGTCTAATTTGCATAATTATGCATATTAATCTCCACACTAATGAATATTCATAGTTCTCATTTAGATTTTGTTTTCTAATCAAAAATTTCCAATGTGATTACTGTGCAGAGCAGGGATAAGCCTCTAATAATACCTTGGATACTAGGAGAATTACCTTGATTCTCCCTCCTCCTCCTACTCCTAGAATAAACTTTTGCTTTGCTAATGTGTTTTTCAAAGCAATTCATCTGCAATCCTGCAAACCCTGGCGAGGCAGGAGGCAGAAACGCTCCTTTGAGTCATTTTGCTGTCACGGGTGATTTTAAAAGCTCCCAAGGGTCGGGAGAAGACATGAGCAGCATCAGCAGCCTTGGACACGTCGTAAAATGGTCCCTTCACGCTGGAAGGACAAGGACTGCAGCACACCACAGTGCCCAAGAGGAACCCCAGGAGCCTCAGAGGCAGAGGGAAGCCAAAGTGTGGGGGGTCAGACCCTCACCTACCCCTGCCCCTCGCAGGGATGGGCTTTGGGGTCCTGGGGTTCCTGCCACCACCCCACCGACAGCAGGCAGCATTCCCAGGCCAGAATATGGAGGAGGCCACTCAGGGGCTCCAAAGGAGATAGGGAGCCTGGAAGACCAGGAAATTTTCCTCAGGTTGTGGAGTCTTCCTCCCTTGAATGTCCCTTCACATCTTCTCTTGAGTTAATGCCAAAACAGCCTGGACACAATCCTGTGCCCTGTGAGATGGGCCCCAGAGGAGCCACTGAGGTCCTTCCAACCTCCCCATTTGGGATTCTGTGCCAAAATTCCTGAAAATAAAAAGTGAACCCTTGCCTGGTCTCCCCAAGGAGGGAAGGAGAGGAGACAGAGAGTGGCACAGGGGCAAGGTTGAGGGTGAGGGGTCACACATCCCCTCAACAAGGACACAGCCCTGGCACCTGGAGCTGCTGCACCCTGTGGTGCCACCAGCATGGCACAGAGCCTGGAGCGGGGCAAACCCCTGAGTGCTCCAACAGCAACTGCAGAGCATGAGCCACTCATCCAGAGTAAGGACAGGTCCCCAGCCCCAAATGGGGCCACAGCAAATCAACCCTTTCTTTCAGGAAGAAATTCCTCCCTGGCAGGGTGGGCAGGCCCTGGCACAGGGTGCCCAGAGCAGCTGGGGCTGCCCCTGGATCCCTGGCAGTGCCCAAGGCCAGGCTGGATGGGATTGGAGCAGCCTGGGACAGTGGGAGGTGTCCCTGCCATGGCAGGGGTGGCACTGAGTGGGATTTAAGGTCCCTCCCAACTGAAACCAGGCTGGGATTCCACAACCCCAAAGGAAGCAACGGTTTTTTTTGCACCTCCAAGGGTACAAAAGCCTCCAGTTCCTGTGGCTGCCAAGGTGAAGTGAGGTTCCACTCTCCCACCAAAGCAGCAAGAGCATCCCAAGGTTCTGGAAGCACCTCTGAAGGTGCCCATGCCAGCTTTGTCTGATGTCTCCAGGAAAATAAAGTCTTGCACCTTCCCCAAGCTGCAGCTACTGGCTTGAAAAGTGACAGCAAAAATCTCCTATTTTCAGCACCTGCAGGTGTTTTAGGAATTCAGGGATTTCTGGGATGAAGCCAGGAAAAAGCAGACTGCCCTCTTTCAACGTCTGGCATCTGTCCTACATTCCCTGCCAGCCCACTCTCCCCTCCCTTCGTGTTCCTAAGGATCTACAATTTGGCAGCAAATGCCCTCAGCCAGCCCTGCAAAGGCCAGTGTCTGGCCATGGACAGGTGTGTCTGGAACAGCTCCCATCAGCAGGGTTTGCTCACTCACAGCACAAAGCCCCCGAGCACGGTGTCACCACAAACAGCCCCACAGCCTGGCTCTGGGAGCAGGGAGCAGCCAGGCTGGACACGAGGGGAGGGACAGGAAGGGGAAGGGGGGGAACAGAGGGAAGCTGGGGTGGGAAGGACACGGCTCAGCAGCCCCAAGGCTCAGCCAAGGGCACCCCATCAGCTGTAGAGGTGGCCCTGGTGCCCAGGAAGGGTCAGAGGCACCTTGGGGCACATGGGAATGTGTTTCCTGCCTCTGGGCACTGCCCAGGAGCTGCCCCAGGTGAGATGGAGATCCCCTGAGAATCGTCTGGGCCCCAACTACTCCATACTTGTGGACACATCTGCTGCATTAAAACAGTCACAGGGCTGCCAAAAAAACCCATAAATCCAAGTCATCACGGCCAAAGGGACACAGAGATGCTGCAAGGGCTGGAGCCCCTCTGCTCTGGAGCCAGGCTGGCACAGCTGGGGGTGCTCAGCTGGACAAGAGAAGGCTCCAGGGACACCTGCGAGCCCCTGGCAGGGCCTGAAGGGGCTCCAGGAGAGCTGCAGAGGGACTGGGGACAAGGCCTGCAGGGACAGGAGCCAGGGAATGGCTCCCAGTGCCAGAGGGCAGGGCTGGATGGGATTTTGGGCAGGGATTGTTCCCTGGCAGGGTGGGCAGGCCCTGGCACAGGGTGCCCAGAGCAGCTGGGGCTGCCCCTGGATCCCTGGCAGTGCCCAAGGCCAGGCTGGGCAGGGCTGGGAGCAGCCTGGGACAGTGGGAGGTGTCCCTGCCATGGCAGGGCTGGCACTGGGTGGGCTTTGAGGTCTTTCCCAACCCAAACCTCTCTGGGATTTTGTGATTTTGAAAAGTCCCATGGCACTGAGCTGAATTCTGTCGCACAAGGGAGCTCCATCCTGGCAGGGCTTGGCTCTGCCACCCTTCCAGTGCTCTCCCACCCTGAGGTGTGTGAGTTTTGGAGACACCCACGTGCCCGTGCTGCTGGCAGGAGCCAAGCTGATTTTAAAATAACCCCATTTCCCAGCTGCCCAAGTTAAGGCACACTTTCCAATTGAGAAACGACAAAAATAGGAGCTACCTCCTCTCTTATTAATACAGTTATTAAACTGAGTACAGATTAATTGTGCATTTTAATAACCCTGAGCATGAATATTCATAACACATTTCTTGCTCATGTTCTAATTAAAACATACTAATAGAATAAGATGTAGCTGTCAGACAGTCATTTTTTTTCCTCACGGTTTTCCTGCCACAGCCAAGAAGAGCTGATAGACAAGAGCTGTCCTAAGCTTCAGCAGGGATAAAAATAATTTAACCACATTTAGGCTCAGAAAAAGCATCCTTAGTGCAGCAATGAACCCCAGTAAAGGCTATGGAAAAGTGTCCAGTGACACAGAGCCATGACAGCTGTTTCCACCCAGGAGGAACAGAACCACTTTGGACACACAGCTCCAACAAGAAAGCACAGGAGAGCGACAGGAAAGGGGACCTGTTTTACCTAAAGGATGACAGATTTACTTCAGATACTGGGGGGTGGGCAGGCCCTGGCACAGAGTGCCCAGAGCAGCTGGGGCTGCCCCTGGATCCCTGGCAGTGCCCAAGGCCAGGCTGGGCAGGGCTTGGAGCAGCCTGGGCCAGTGGGAGGTGTCCCTGCCATGGCAGGGGTGGCACTGGATGGGCTTTAGGGTCCCTCCACCCCAAACTATTCCAGGATTCTGTGTAAAAGCATTAAAAGGGGGCAGAGTTTTGTGATCCATCCCACATCCTTCCAGCTCAGCTCCCAGCCTGTGCCTTCCAGCTGCCCTGGAGAGGCTGCCTTGGTTTGAACAACCAGAGCCCCCAAACCCACCTGGGCACAGGTGCTGGTCCTTGAGCTCTGAACACCCCAGTGTGAGCACTTGGAGATGGTGTGGGAGGGAGTGTGGCTCTGGAGGCAGCTCTGACCACCTGGACACAGCCAAGGACCCCCAGCCCTTGTGTGAATGGGCCAGGGTCGGCAGTTGGACTCAGTGGTCCCTGTGTGTCCCTCCCAGCTCAGGACATTCCCTGAGTCTGTGAAAGGTCTTTTAGAACAAGCTCAGTCCCTAAGAATTGCCTTGCTCAAAGCAAAGCTCATGGGGTGTGCAGCCATCTCTCTGGATCCAGAGGACATGCAGGGATGGAGAATGGCATGCTGTGCTCCTGAACCCTCTCGGATACCATCTGTAAAGCAAATACAGAGTTTTTGCTCTTAAATCCTGTACCAAGGGATACCCTGAGGAGAACATGCAGTGCTGGAAAGCTGCAGTGTTGCAGGCTCAAATCATGGAATGGTTTTGTGGGAAGAGACCCTAAAGCCCATCCCATCCCACCTCCTACCATGGCAGGGACACCTCCCACTGTCCCAGGCTGCTCCAAGCCCTGCCCAGCCTGGCCTTGGGCACTGCCAGGGATCCAGGGGCAGCCCCAGCTGCTCTGGGCACCCTGTGCCAGGGCCTGCCCACCCTGCCAGGGAGGAATTTCTGGGGTTTTTGTGACTCAGAATGTCTCGAAGGCACCTTGTTCTCATGTGTCAGGAGGAGGATGCAGCGAGGGACCCTCCCAGCAGCCCCAGGGGTGACACTGGGGGACACTGCTGGGGTCTCTGTGCTGCTGGAGCTGTGACTGAGCCAGGCTCAGCCTCTCCTCCCCCTGGCCTCCACAATCTGCCCTCCCTAATCTGATTCCAGCAAAACCACTGGGCCAGGCTTGCCTTTTTTTTTGTTGTTGTTTTGTTTTGTTTTGTTTTGAAATTCTATTAGAAATATGTAGGCCAAATCCCTCCTGTGGCTGGAGGAGGTTTGGAAGCAGCTGTGGCTGCCATGAAGGTGCATCTTCCATCCTCAGAGAGACCACACAGTGCCCATGGTGGGGGATTTGAGGGCCAGGAGGAAATTCCAGCTCTGCAGCCACAGCAGTGCCGAGGGTTGGAGCAGGACAAGGATGTGGTGGCAGCTGGGAGGAAAAACCCCAGAGCCAGCAGCTTTTCCAGCTCATGGAATACATAGATCCATGGGATGGTTTGGGTTGGAAGGAGCCTTAAAGACCACCTAGTTCCAAACAGCCTGCCATGGGTATTTAAGGCAGAGAAGCCTGGCTCCCCACCTGCCTCCCTCGGGGGTGGGACAGCACAAGCCACCACAGGCAGGGCCACCGGTGCCACTGTAATTTGATTTGAAGCAGAGGTGACAGAAGGCTGCTTGATAAACACTTCCAAATTAAGCAGCTTTGTGCGCTAATCGCTCTGGCAATCAGCCCCACAGCAAAATCTCTGCTAAAAGGGATTGGAAATCAATAAAATTAGTTGACTAGTAATTAGCTTTAGTCCCAGGAAAACCAGCAAAGTTGTTTTTCCTGAGGAGAGTTTGCTCCACTCGGCAAGGAACAGCCCACCCTGGCACCCCCCAGGAAAGGCTCTGAGGTGCTGGCACAGCCCCTGGAAGGGAGAAGGGGGTGCTGGAAGCAGGTCCCAGAATTCCTGTTTATTTACCAGCCCCATCCACCCCCAAATAGGAAAAAACAGCTGTGAGTGGAAGGCAGCCGGGAGCTGTTTACAGGACGTCGATTGTAGAGGGGACCATACAATTTGTTCACTTCCTTTTCCCGGTGCACGACAAAACAATTAAAATAAAAATAAGGGGGTTGGATAAAAAAAAAAACCCTGAACACCTGGAGGGCAGCACGAGGCCCCTGGCAATGCCAGCCTGGAGGGCTCTGCTCATGGGGCAGGGCAGGGGATGTTTTATCCCCTTCACTGCTGTGAAATGTGAGGTTGGACCAGAACTGACTGTTGGGACAGTGAGGCTCAGCTGTTCTGCTGCCCTGGCAGTGCCCAAGACCAGGCTGGACAGGGCTGGGAGCACCCTGGGACACTGGGAGGTGTCCCTGCCATGGCAGGGGGCTGGAATGTGCTGCCACTTCCTGACCTGTCCAGGTGGCATCTCCCTCTGGGACAGGGACAGGAGCCCAGCAAGGGCTGGAGCTGTGCCAGGGCTGGGCATGGAGCTCAGGGCAAGGTTCTGCCTCCCGAGGCTGCTGGGCACTGCCCAGGCTCCCCAGGGAATGGTGCCAAGGCTGCCAGAGCTCCAGGAGTGTTTGGACACAGAATTCACAGAATTCACACAATTCCAGAATCACTGGGCTGGAAGAGACCCCCAAGACCATCGAGTCCAACCCAGCCCCAACAGCTCAACTGAACCCTGGCACCCAGTGCCACATCCAGGCTTTGTTAAACACACCCGGGGATGGGGACTGCACCACCTCCCCGGGCAGCCATTCCAGAACTTCATCACTCTTTCTGTAAAAAACTTTTCCTGATATCCAACCTGTATTTCCCTTGGTGCAGCTCGAGGCTGTGTGCTCTGGTTGTGTCAGTGCTGCCTGGAGAAAGAGCCCAGCCCCAGGTGAGCACAGGCACCTTTCAGGAGCTGTGAGAGTGATGGGGGCACCCCTGAGTCTCCTTTTCTCCAGGCTGAGCACCCCCAGCTCCCTCAGCTGTTCCTCACAGGGTTTGTGTTCCCAGCCCCTCACTGACAGCGCTCCCGGGGGTGCTCGGGGTGGGGTTGTTGGGGTGGCTGTGCAGGGACAGGGCTGCACTGATGATCCCTGAGGGTCCTTTCCACTCAGGATATTCCAGGATTCCACAAACAGATGCTGTGGCCCAAGAGAGATCAGTGACATCATCCCCCAGAGCAGGCACACAGCACCCACATCAAACTCACAGATCCCTGCACCACTTCTGGGGCAGATTCTGCCCCTTTTATCTTTCTGATGAACCCAGAACCCAAACCATGGCAGCCCCATCCACCCCACACACAGCCCTGATCCAGGGAAGCACCTGCTGCTGCCACCCCCTCCCCAAATGTGCGCTCAGGGATAATTTTTGACTTCAAAAAGCTGATGCCACCACTTTGGTGATTGTTAATTCCTCTGCTCAGCATCTCCTGCACTGTATTCCAGTTCAGCACTTTCTGCACACACAGATGGGGTTTAGGGAATGTTTGGGGCTGGGGAAAAATAGGAGGGAACCAGGGAAGGAGTGGGGGAAAATGATCCATTCCCCAATGGCTTTCCATGAGGGATAACTATGGGGAGAAAGGGAACCTACACTAAAACCAAACAAAGCCAGAAAGAGGGGGAAAGAGTTGAATAAGTACTTTAGTAACTCCTGCTCTTTTGGAAGATGCTCTGGCATCACTGAACCTGCTCTCAAAGGGCAGGGCAGGCTCCATGGCAGCCCCTGGGCTGGTTTTGGAGATGCTGGTATGGTATCCCTGAAACAGAATCCCGGAATGTCCTGAGCCAGAAGGGATCCACAAGGATCACTGAGTCCAACTCCTGTCCCTGCTCAGGACACCCCAACAATCCCACCATGTGCAATACCAGTAACAATTATATGCAATAATAAATGTACAAACCAGTGCTCAGCACAGGGGTGAGGAAGTTTTGGAGAAATCAACAAAACCCAACCAGCAAATTTGGCCATCCCTCACTTTAGACACGAATCATATTTGCAGATGTAAAGGAAGGTCCCCACTGCATTTTTTGCAGTAATTTTATAGTAATCAAATTAAAAGCTTGCTTTTATTTTAAGTCATCATTAAGGAAATTAATGACTTGGGCCAGCCCAAATCTCATCAAGGCCTTGCAAAACAACTGCACGGGGTGCCCATGGTGCACTGGGTCACAGTCACCAACCCCTGTGTCCAGAACACGGCCAAGGACCTGACTCAGGGTGCCAAGGTTCACACCAGTAGTGAATTGTTGGGCTGTGCTCCTCCTGGAGAATGGGTCAGACTGGACAGGATTCATTTAACTCAAAAAAAGGGGATGGATGGATGGATGGATGGATGGATGGATGGATGGATGGATGGATGGATGGATGGATGGATGGATGGATGGATGGATGGATGGGGATGGATGGATGGGAGGGAGCAGCCTTGGGGAGAAGGACTGGTGGTGTTGGTGGGTGAGAGGCTCAGGCTGCCCCGGCCATGGGCACTGCCCCAGAAACCCCCCCTGTGCTGGGCTGAGCCCCCAGCGTGGGCAGCAGGGGAGGGGGGGGATTCTGCCCCTCTGCCCCTGTGCTCAGGTGAGACCCCACCTGCAGAGCTGCCCCAGCCCTGGGCAACAGCAGCAGGAGGACGTGGAGCTGCTGGAGCCAGGCCAGAGGAGCCACGTAGATGCTGCAAGGGCTGGAGCCCCTCTGCTCTGGAGCCAGCCTGGCACAGCTGGGGGTGCTCAGCTGGACAAGAGAAGGCTCCAGGGACACCTGCGAGCCCCTGGCAGGGCCTGAAGGGGCTCCAGGAGAGCTGCAGAGGGACTGGGGACAAGGCCTGCAGGGACAGGAGCCAGGGAATGGCTCCCAGTGCCAGAGGGCAGGGCTGGATGGGATCTTGGGCAGGAATTGTTCCCTGGGAGGGTGGGCAGGCCCTGGCACAGGGTGCCCAGAGCAGCTGGGGCTGCCCCTGGATCCCTGGCAGTGCCCAAGGCCAGGCTGGGCAGGGCTGGGAGCAGCCTGGGACAGTGGGAGGTGTCCCTGCCATGGCAAAGGTGGGATGAGATGAGCTTTGAGGTCCCGTCCAGCCCAAGCCATTTTGGGATTCTGTGATAAAAATTCAGTAAGAGAAGTGAAGGCAGAGAGGCTTTTGGGCCTCCCAAACGCAGGGAAGATCCTGCTCCCTCCAGCAGGAAAGCCCCGAGAGCAGCAGCCGGTCCCTCTCCCAGCCCCTGGGAGAGCCAGCAAGATGCCACATGGAGAAAGAAAACAAACCTGTGACGACAACCAGAGGGAAGAAAATAAACTTTAAAGCTCAAAACACTTCCCCCAGCTGTAAAAACAAAGGCCAGCAGTGACCAAACACAAGCACAAAGAGAGGCAGGAGAAGGGGATGGAGGATAACACAGTCAGGGCTTTCTAAAGGTCACCAGCTTGCAGGACGAACCCACCGTGTCCCTTGTCCCCAGGCTCTTCAGGACAAACCTATCCCTGTCCCTCAGCCCCAGCCTCCATCCAAGCCTGACAGCCCTGCAAGAAGCAGGATGTCAACGAGGGTCCAAGGGACAATAGTGCAGGGAAACAGCCCAAGAATAACACTGGGCTGAGTCAGACCCACAACAGGTGTCAGAGGAGTTGCTGCTCCTCACTGTGCCTCGGATCAGTTCTGCTCCCTCTGTGCAATGGACACAGAGACCCAGGGTGAGGTGACAGGGGACCAACAGCCAGCCTGGCCAGCCCTGCACTGTGACAGGGTGGGTGACAGGGACCAGGGAGGCTGGGAGGGCACAAGGGGATGTCCCAAAGCTCTGGAAGTAGCTTGGGATAAACCCAACCCTGCAGAACAACAAGGAGGCGGCCAGACCCAAACCTGTGGTACCCCCTGTACAGAAATGCGTCACACAGCACCATGTCTGTCATTACAGAATCATGGAGAGGTTTGGGTTGGAAAAGATGCTAAAGATCATCCAGTGCCACCCCTGCCATGGCAGGGACAACTCCCACTGTCCCAGGCTGCTCCCAGCCCTGTCCAGCCTGGCCTTGGGCACTGCCAGGGATCCAGGGGCAGCCCCAGCTGCTCTGGGCACCCTGTGCCAGGGCCTGCCCACCCTGCCAGGGAACAATTCCTGCCCAAGATCCCATCCAGCCCTGCCCTCTGGCACTGGGAGCCATTCCCTGGCTCCTGTCCCTGCAGGCCTTGTCCCCAGTCCCTCTGCAGCTCTCCTGGAGCCCCTTCAGGCCCTGCCAGGGGCTCGCAGGTGTCCCTGGAGCCTTCTCTTGTCCAGCTGAGCACCCCCAGCTGTGCCAGGCTGGCTCCAGAGCAGAGGGGCTCCAGCCCTTGCAGCATCTCCGTGGCTCCTCTGGCCTGGCTCCAGCAGCTCCACGTCCTCCTGCTGCTGTTGCCCGGGGCTGGGGCAGCTCTGCAGGTGGGGTCTCACCTGAGCACAGGGGCAGAGGGGCAGAATCCCCCCCTCCCCTGCTGCCCACGCTGGGGGCTCAGCCCAGCACAGGGGGGGTTTCTGGGGCAGTGCCCATGGCCGGGGCAGCCTGAGCCTCTCACCCACCAACACCCCCAGTCCTTCCCCCAGGGCTGCTCCTGATCCATTCTCCCATAAACACACAAACAGCCCCACGGAGAACCTTTCCTATTTCTGCCTCACACACACTCACAAGGTAAACCCATTTGCTACCACAAAACAATTGAAATTCAGGAGATATGGGGTATTTCCCAAAGCCAGGGGTTATATTCCATTAAACAGAAAGCTTCATGGAGAAGACTGAGTCTAAATCCAAATCCTGGTTTCTCCAGGCGATTTATTGTGCCACAGAGCTGCACACTCGTGGCAGGGCACTGCACACTCACACATGGATTGCTGTACAAAGAGACAAACTCCTTCTGCTGAGTGAACAAGGGAACTCAGCAGCCTGACGGCAGCGAGGACTGAAACACACCGGGTCCCCTGGGACACTCTCAGTGACCTCTCGTGTTCCTCCAGCCACGGGGTGTTTTGCACACCCCCACAGATGCACAGAGGAGCTGCAACACCCCCACTTACTCCACTTAGCAGCAGCCACCTCTACTTCCGCTGTGATTTGCATCTTTCCAAGTATTGTTTAATTTGCAATGTAAAATCAAATTACAGCCGCAGAGGTGCAACCGGAACACTGGGGAACAAAAATCTTCTCCCACTTGATTTCCATTACTCACCAAGAAGACGAATGGGGACAGAAGCTTGTTTACTTACAAGTGACCAGAAAAACCCCCAGAAGTTTGCCAGAGAGGCATTTGAGATCAAAGAGGCAGGCAGTGCCAGCCGTGTGTACGTGAGCCCTCCAGCCCTGCACTGCTGCAGCCCTACAGGTAGAGAGGCCAGGGGCTGTTAAAAATTAGACAAATTAAGGATGGCTTCCAAATAATGTGGAAATTACGTGGGGAAGTGGCCGAACACACGTACACCCCACCAGGGTGGCCTTGGCAGTTTGTTTGTGAGCCTCCTCTCAGCGGGGAGAGGGATGGTGGGGAATGACTTGTGCACTAATGCATGAATCCCTGTGAGCTTCCCCGGGGAAAACAGCCCCCAAAGGCTGAGGGAGACAGCCAGGGGTGGTTATTCCAACCAGGGGCTGTGATCCTGTGATCCTGGGGGATGCTGGGCTCCTGTGGATGCCCCTGGGGCGCAGGATGCGGCCGCAGCCTGAGAGCCAGCGCTGGCCCAGACGATGATTCAGCCCACAGGAAGGATCATCTCAGAAGAATTGCTGGACACAATGAGGAAAACTTTCCCAAACAAAGCGTTCTCAGCACCACCTGCCTCCCTCCCTCAGCCGGCTCCTGCTCTCAAGTAACCTCGGGGCTCTGGTCACCACAACAAAAGTCGGTGTTTTTGTTTTCCCCTTTCCCGAGGTGAGCGTTCCTGGGGCACAGCGGGCTCAGGATCCCATCCTGGCCCCCGAGAGCAACACTGAGGCTGTCAACAAAGCCCCTGGCCACGTCCAGTTACAGCCAGCAACCTCAGGGCTCCAAGCTTCAGGAGCTGGATAACCCAAAATATACGAGCCAAACTCCCTAAGGAATCCCTAAAGCAAATCCATGGGTCAGAGCACACCAGGTGCAGAGTTTTGGGGATAACTGCATGTACAGCCAAGGAGTTCTCCCTCCTCCCTCGCAGACAGCAGCTCTTACAGAATTTGGTCCATGTGACACTACACAGTGAGGTATTTACCTGAAGAACAATTTAAAGACAGATGTGACCTATTTAGAGCCCTGCCAAATATTTCTGTAATTGAATAGACCATTGATTATTTAAATTGCATTAAAAAGGGCTGAATTCAATCCACTTGCTCCTACAAAGCACCATTTCCATGAACAACCCTTTTTCCCCCTCTTTAAATATAAACACTTCAAGATGTTCACTTGTCCCTTGCCCTGAAAGGATCCACATCTTTGTATAACTGTACCCATACCCTAAATTCCCCTTGTAGTCCCTAAAGCCACAAGGACAAGTCACAGGAAGAGTTTACCTGAAGACAAATCTCAACCCATCAGCTTCAAGGCTGCCAAGGCCTGTGGTGTGTATGGGGCAGGGCCATCACCCCCATGCCCTTGGCAGGAGTCACTGGAGCATGGCACCGTGGGCTCAGGCTGCCAATCAGCCCCTCCAGACCTTGTCTGCCACACACTGCTCAGGGGACACCAAAAAGCTGCTCCAGCCCCTCGTGCCCTCATCCCCTTGTCCCTAAATCCAGCTCCAACATACATCTCTCAGCAGTGCCTAAGCACTGGTGGAGGGATTGAGGCACTGAGCTGGTGGGGAGGAAGGTTTTATAAATGTCAGTGTGTCACCTGGGATGGAGGGAAGAGCTTGGGGCAGCCCCAGGGAGAGGACAGGACAGAGCCAAGGGCAGCCTCAACGCAGCCTGTGTGTGATGGGTCCTGGTGGCACCAGCTCTGGCTGGCACGTGCCACCCTCAGCAGGTGCTGCCAGGCTCCTCCTGCCCTACAGGGGCAGGGAGTGCACAGAGAGCAAAGGGAGCCCATCCTCAGCATCCCTGCAGGCTGGGCACCCACTGCCCCCGGGATAACGGTGGCATGGGTGAGGTGCCAGTAGATGGCACTCAATGAGTAGCACAGATCCTCCCTTTTTCCCAGGACTAACCAGCACCTTTCTCCTGCCTGCACATTTCAAACCATTGCCTGGGTGCAGCTTTGGCATCACTCAACAGCAGCTGGCAGGAGCTGGTGCTCCTTGGTCTCACCCCCAAAAAAATGCCCCAAAAAACCCCACTGCCCAGCCCCCTGGAAGCCCCAGAGATGTCAGGAAAGCAGATTTTATGATTTTTATTGACATCCCTCTCATTACCCTGGGCACATACTGAGCACTGTTTGGGTTGTGGATAGGTGACCCCGGGAAGGGGGAGGCAGTTTCCCCTCCCTGCTCCACAGCAGGCAAACCCACAGCAGCACCAGCCTGGCCTCAGAGCCCATCCCAGCCCCTCCAGGGCTCTCTGCTGCTCAGAACAAGCTGGAGACAAAAAGAGACTCGTTAGATTATCTTGTCTGTGTCTCCTCTATGTGAGCCTTCGATTTCTGGTGCTTTTGTCAAGCCAAGCACTAACACTCCTTATCAGGAGTGAATCCTAATACAACTGTCTAGGAAAATTGACCATTAACAAGCTCCTCTGATATTTTGCTCAAAGATTGCTTTCTTTTAACTATCAGAAGCTCAAAGAAATGTTTTCCTACATGAACAAAAAGAGCTGCAGCAGTTAAAAACCTGGAGCTGCAGTTTGCTGAGATGGTGAGAACTGAGCTCACCACTGTGGATGAGAAGCTGCTGCCTTGAAGGAAAGTGGCTGCATTTTGCAAATGCAAGTTTGAAACAAAACAAAAATTAAAAATTATATGTATAAAAATGAGAATGGGGGGGGTGGGGGGAAAGCACAGCATTCTCAGACTAGTGCTGCAAGGAAAACAAAGACCAAAGTCATCCCCAAATCTGCCTCCAGCATGTGAGCTCTGCTGGCACTCCCACCTCTGCTCTGAGGACACCCAGGGCCATGCTGGCCCCTGACAAAGCTCCCTCCAGATGCTCACCACACCAGGTTCTGGGTGTCTCAGGGCATGGCAGCACTGGCTGCTGTGGGAGGAAAGGGCCCTTCCCACCCTGCATTTCTCTTGAGCGAGTTCTGGGCTTGCTGGACTTTCCAGGGGCTGCTGAACACGTAAGGCAGCAGGAAACCCAAAGAAAATCAGTTCCCCATTTGGAGCACAACGTGCCCCAGAAGCCCCCAAGATGGGGCAGGCCAGGATGGATGGGAAGAGGAAGATCTCAGCTGGCAGCTGGTTTGCAAAACCACAGCCCCACACCTTCTCCTCTCAGAGCCCCAGCGCTGGTGCCACCATGGCACAGGGAATGAACTGCCCTGGCTGCTCCCACCAGAGCCCTCATCTCCCAACACAATCAAGGGGAAACAAGCTGTTATCAATCTCTCTGGTGCCCAGGATCCACCACACTCTGGGCTTGTTCATGCAGCTCCTGCCCACACTGCTGTGGTCAGGGCGAGGAGCACACACCAACCTCTGCTCACCTCGGGCACAGAGCTTGAACTCTCTCAGAGAGTCCCACAATTGTTTGGGTTGGAAGGGACCTTAAAGCTCATCTTGTTCCACCCCTTGCCATGGGTAGGGGCACCTTCCACCATCCCAGGGTGCTCATGGGAACCTGCTCCTGGGCTTGCACAGCTCTGCCCACCCTGCAATTCCCCCTGATATTGCAGCATCCCAAAACCTCAGCTGCTCCCTGGCACCCCAGAGAGAGCCCAGGCTGCAGCCAGGATGCTGCCTCACCTACACACCAGCCCATGTTTACGTAAAACTCAGAGGTGTAGATTTCCCAAGGTGTCCCTGTACCCTACCTCAGTTCAAAGCAGGCACCATATTCAGACTAAATGGTTCCTCTTAAGTTACAACTCCACACACAAAAAACTCCAATCAAAGCCAGACCATCTGCAGGGAGCTGTGCCTTGTTTGATTCATATCTAAAACCACCTGAAATAAAAACCATCCCACGAGCCCCTTGTAGGACAAGGAAACCCCACACCCAGGCTGTGTCACCACAGCAATCAACAATACAGCAATTAACAATAGAGCAATTAACAATACAGCAATTAACAGTGCCAGCGATGGGCTCACGGGGTGGGGGCCATGGGTGACCCTACACAGGACCCCCTCAGCTGGCATCTGAACTTGGTGCTGTGTCCCCAACCTACAGAGCCCTCTCCTCCTGCAGCCCTGCCCTGGTCACAGCTGTAACAAGCTTAGGGGACTTGGGCACACACAGGCGGGAGGCAGCAGACAAAGCTGAGCTGTTCCTGCTCCCAAAAAGGGCTGGGTGTCCTCAAGCAGCTTTAAGGCTCTCAGTTCCTGCCCAACAGCACCAAAAAGCACCCAGAACGTGAAGATCCCTGCACAACTCCAGCCTGCCCCTCCACAGCCCACCTGCCACCCAGTCCCTCGAGAGCCCAACTCCCATGTGACCCACAACAAACCAGCCCTTCCCTCTCCATCCTGCCAGCCCTCACCCAAACCCGCTGCCAGCCGTGTGGCAGGAGCACGTACCCCTGGGCAGGCTGTCCTGGGCTGCCATGGCCCCGAGCCGCCGCAGCCCGGAGCGCTCCGGGCGCTGAGAGCTCCGGCCCAGCCCCGGGAGGGAGGAGCAGCTCCAGGGCCGCTGCCCTGCCCTGCCCACCCCCCCTGCCTGCCTTTGTCTGGGGGCTGCACAGAGCTCACTGCCGCCACAGCCAGGGGCAGCGAAAGGAAAGTTAATGAAGTTTATGGCGTGGGTCAGGTTCACCAGGGAGTCTATGAAGTGCTGCCTGGAGAGCAAAGAGCAAATGGGCAGCATCTCTTCCAGAGCAGGATTGTTCCTAGGGAGCCCTGGAAAAAAAATCACCCAAGTGCTTCAGTCGTGCTCTGATCTACAGGTGAGGGTGGGCAGACGCTGGCACAGGGTGCCCAGAGCAGCCGTGGCTACCCCTGGATCCCAAGGCCAGGCTGGACAGGGCTCGGAGCAGCCTGGGACAGACGGAGGTGTCCCTGCCATGGCAGGGGTGGCACTGGTTGATCCTTAGCATCTTTTCCAACCCAAAGCACTCTGTGATCCCATAATGTTCTCGTTTTCTCCTTGCCAGGAGCCCTTTAAAGGCCAGGTCAGCACCAGTGCTGCAGCTGGAGCAGTTTTTGCCCTCTCACAAAAGCCACCTCCACCCAACCCTGCTCAGCTCTGCCATGGTGATCCAGGGACTCCTTTGGCACAACTCTGGGCACTGGATATTGTTTGGCTTTCCTTTATCTGCAGATCTCAAAGCACTTTGTAAATGTTAAACCTCGAAGCCTCTCCAGGGAACAAAACTCTTTCTGCTATTGTACAGATGGAGAGACTTGCCCAAAAATGAGGGCAGAGCTAAGGGAGGCAGCAGAGCCCAGAGCTGAGCCAGCTCAGCTTTTTATTGGCACAAAGTACAGTGGCACAGATTACCCCTGGAAGAGCTGTGTGGACAAACACAGCTCCTGGGAGAAACACTCACTCTCCAGGTGGGAAAGCCTGGCATGCTGGAGCACCCAAAAATTTATTTACAACTGGTGCTCCAAACCACAACGTCTCACCCATCTTTCAGTTTTCTTTTTTGGGTTAAAAAAAAAAGGCAAAAAAAAAAAAAAACCAACTCAAAAAAACCCCAGTTCTGTAGTTTCAACTTTTTAGAAAATTATTTAAAGAATACAGAACAAAAAACCACAATGATTTTAAAAATACAAAGCAAGCTGGGGGAGAAGGGCTCTTCTCTATTTCTGAGCTGACCCAGGAGGGCTGGGCAGGGCAGGGAGCTGGGGGAGATGCTCCTGCCTGACTCTCAGGTCCATGGGGGCTGTAGGGAGCTCCCCATCTTTTCACCCAGCTTTATTTCCCATGTATTTCAATTTACTGAACCTGAGGGCGAGCAGGAATTGGGAATTCAGTGCCAGCCAGTGCTTTGGCCAGTGCTGCAGGGAAACCCTGCAGTGAGCCAGATGGGATGGAACTGTACCAGCCTTCACTCAGTGCCTGTAAGCTCCAGCTCAGAAACCCCAAATCACTGAGTGTCTGGGATGGGAAGGAGCCAGCACAAGGGTGCCCTGGCAGCTGGAAAACCTCACAGGAATGAAGACAAGCAGCAGCAGGAGCAGCCCAGCACAGGCACCCTCTGGGATGCACAAACCTGCTCTGCTCAGGCTCTAAGGGTGTTGGGAGCAGGTGAAGTCCAGGCCTAAGGAACCTCCAGTGGTGACTAAAACTGCAACCAAAGAGAGCCCCAGAAGTTTGCTGTGAACCCATGGCTCCAGACATCACATCCCTGAGATGCCTCAATTCCCAGACCCTTCTCAGAGCATCATCTCTCCCCCAAGCCCAGGATCTCAGGTGACAGACACTCCTCCAGTTTCTGACCTACACCTGGTGCTCTGCACCACAGGAAACCTGGAAGAGCAGAACTGGCCCTGAAGAAGGCATGGAGTGACAGTACAAGGGGGAATGGCTCCCACTGCCAGAGGGCAGGGTTAGATGTGATTTTGGGAAGGAATTGCTCCCTGTGAGGGTGGGGAGGCCCTGGCACAGAGTGTCCAGAGCAGCTGTCCCTGGATGCCTGGAAGTGTCCAAGGCCAGGCTGGATGGGGCTTGGAGGAACCTCGGATAGTGGAAGGTGTCCCTGCCCATGGGAGGAGGTGGCACTGGACGAGCTTTGAGGTCCCTTTCATCCCAAACCAGTCTGGAATTCTGTGAAGAGCATGTAAAAACCCCACAGGACAGAATTCAGGACTCATTTTCCACTCCAAGCTGCTCATATCCAAGTGGTGTTTCCAGCATGACAGAACTCCACTTGGATCAACCTCACGCCTCCCTGCGGAGCCAGGCAGTTCCTGGAAAGTCATTGCAGGGACAGCAACACCTCAGTGCCATGAGCCCTGCAAAGGGAGAGCACCAGAACTGCCAGCCTGTTCCAGGGCTCCCCTGCAGCTTGGGAAGGAGACAGAGCTGGAGGGGACACGAGGCAGCTCTTGGTGACCCATGGCGAGAGGCCGGGCAGAGACCTCCAGGCACCTCAGCCAGAAAGAGCAGCTTGGCATTGAACAAACCCCAGGTTCTGAGTTCTGAACTGATGGAAACGGAGAGCGCCTGAGCAGGGCTCGGCTGCCCACAAGGCAGCCCAGGCTTCTTCCCCTTCAGCTGTTTCACCCCCGGTCTCTTCTGCAGCTGCCCCAGCCTCAGAAGCTGCTCCTACATCACAGCCAGGCTGCTGACAGTGAGAGAAGCACAGCTGGGACAGGCACCACTGAGCCTCACACTTGGCCAAAAGGGAGTTGGATTTCACCAAACCCAAACCAGGAGTCTCAGGCGTGAGGGTCAAGCAAGAAGGTGCAAAGTGGAGCTGCTTGGGTGAGGAGAAGCTGTGGATGGCAGCCTTGGGGCACAGGGGGTGTCCCCAAGGAAGCTCAACATGCAGGACCCCCCAAAGGTTCAGATCAGCTCAGCTGGCCAAACCCACCCTGCCCTTTCTCTCCATCCTGCACCTTCACTCCCCACTGAGTTCCATGGAAGTGCTTTATTAATTAATTAAAGAGGTGATGGCTGCTGGGCTTCATGATACCAACAGGGAATCAGCAGCAGGTGGGTGGGCAAAGACAAGGGGGGACAAAAGCCAGGAGGGCTCCAGGGTTTGGGGCAAACACTGCCCAGATGGGATCACTGTCCCTGGGAGAGCAGCCACACCCCTGAGGACAGGGCTCAGGACCCACTCCTTCCATGCCACCTGTGCCACATCCCCAAGGCTGGCTGTGCCAGGATGGAGATGGCTTCTGCTCTGCACATCCCTGGGCTCAGAGGATACCTTTGGATTGCCCCAAGTGACCCTTCAGAGAGGCAGAGACAACAAGGCTGGCCCAGAGCTCGATGGTGCAACCCCAGACCAGACCAGCCCTGCTCCTGGGATGCACCTCCCATCCCAAAGCATCCACAGGGTACAGAGGTGACAGTCCTGCCATTAATGGCACAGCCAGAGCCTCCTGCCTCAGTGCCCAGCACCTGTGAGGCCAGAGAGCCTCTCCTGCCATGGGAAGGTGCCCCAGCCCTCCTGGGGCACAGCCCCCAGCCTTTCCTGGGAGAGATTTTAGAGTTAAAGCAACACCGGTAGTGGGATTGTCAGCAGCACAAATGCACAATCAGGAGGGGAAGATGTGGGGGGAAAGCATCCAACTGGCAAATATAATACTTGGAAGGAAAAGTAGATTTTTAAAAAAATAAAAAATGAGGGGGTGGCAAAAAAAAAATCTCAGGAAGTCATCTAGTCATTCCTGCTCTTTGCAGAAACAATAGACTCGGGATGCTGGCTAAGTTATAAATAATCCTGCTGGCTACACAACACAAATCCAAGACAGGAGCAGGGTAACTATCAGCCCCATGGAAAGTGAGTCACTACCTTCTTACAGCATTCCCAAAAAGGGAAAACACCACGGCCCCATTCCTGCTCTGCTCCACTGGCCAGGACCCCGTCCTGAGCAGCTCGGTGACACAAGGTGGTGACACAACATGTGACACAATGCGACACCCTGAGCCACGACGAGCTCCAGCAGCAGAGCAGGACACACAGCCTGACACTCTCAGAACCACAGAATCCTGGAATACCCTGAGCTGGAAGGGACCCTCAGGGATCATCCAGGTATTAACCAGGAGACCACAACAACCTGAGCAGCCCTGGGAGCGCTGTCCAAACGCTCCTGGAGCTCTGGCAGCCTTGGCACCATTCCTGGGGAGCCTGGGCAGTGCCCAGCAGCCTCGGGGGGCAGAACCTTGCCCTGAGCTCCATGCCCAGCCCTGGCACAGCTCCAGCCCTTGCTGGGCTCCTGTCCCTGTCCCAGAGCAGAGCTCAGCCCCTGCCCCTGTGCCTGCCCTGGGGAGGAGCTGCAGCCCCCGAGGAGCCTCCCCTCAGTCTCCTGTGCTGCAGCTGAACGAGCCAAGTGCCCTCAGCTGCTCCTCAGCCCCTTCCCCAGCTCTGTGTCCCTCCTCTGGGCACTCTCCAACAGCTTTGGGTCCTTCTGACACTGCGGGATCAGTGGCAAGAAAGCTCAAATTGGGGCAAATAAATGGGAAGCCACCAACTCCACGACATCCTTCTCTTTTAGAAAGGAAGTTGCCATTGTGAGATGCCTTGGCTGAGCTGTTTTCCAGATCCCTCCTCTGAACCTGAGAGCAAACACAGAGATGAGCAAAGCCAACGTGCCTCAAGATGCTGGTGGAACTGAACTGCCCCAGGAAGGGTGAGTGTGCCAGGGCCTCTGCCCCAAGCAGCCTCTGCCCCGCTGGCCTGGCAGCTCTCAGGGCAAAAGGAAGATGCATCTTTTTGGGCACCCAGAACATCTTTGTCACTTCTCTGTGTTTGTGGCTGACCAGGACATGGAGCACAAAGTGCAGCACCCTGGACCAGGGTGTCCCTGCATGGCCACAGCCCCCAGGAGCCCTCATGTCAAGAGCAGAACATGGAGTCAAGGAATGGTTTGGGTGGAAAGAGACCTCAAAGCCCACCTCATTTCAGCCCTTCCACTATCCCTGGGTGCTCCAAGCCCTGTCCAACCTGGCCTTGGAAACTCCCAGGGATGGAGAGCCCCCAACCTCTCTGAATAACTGATAAAGGGAAAGAGCTTCCCAACTGGAGACTTGGAAGTGACATCAGTTCTCCTTTCTTAAAAAAAAAAAAAAAAAAAAAAAAAAAAAAAAGCTTCCTGACTTGTTATTCCATTCCCCAAATCTGGAAATGTAATCATATTAGTTCAGCTGCATTAACACAACAAAAAACCCCAACAAAAACTGTCTTAAAAATTGAATTGATCTCCAAGGAGTGAAGAGAAAGGAGAACAAAAGTCAGAAACCCAAAGCAAGCAGCTCCCCCTGTGAGCACCGTGGCCAGCCCAGCACCCAAGATACTCTCTGATGACAGATTCACAGAGGATGTGAAATAATCAGGATGTGATGTGATTTTTAAGAGCTCTTTTTGCCAGGTAGGTGAGGTAAAAGGTCAGTAAGAGCCATGTGAGCACACCCAGCTCAGCAACGTAATGCTGAGCTTGTCACAGAGCTTAACTCAGCTTAAACAGACCTCAGCCAAGGGGAAAAATCCAGCCTCGAGCCAAGTGGGAAGTCCAGGCAGCTCTGAGGGACTGTGGGGATGTGCAGAGTTGGCTCAGCAATCCTCTGGCTCCCAAAGCCTTCAGCAGCCCAAGCAGCGGCACAGCCCTGCTCCCGTTCCCTGGTACCCGGGAAGCCCAAAGCAGGGCCCTGGGTGGGAAGGGGCTGGGAGCAGCCACTGCTCCAACTGCAGAGAAAAACCAAAAAGCCTCAATGCCCAGCCTGGGGGCTGCAGCCAGGGCCCCTTCAGGGAGCAATGTGAGGGGCTCCTGCACAAACCCACCCGATGGGCTGGGAAAATGCACTGAAACCCATCTGGTTTGGGCTGAAAGGGACCTCAAAGCCCATCCAGTGCCACCCCTGCCATGGCAGGGACACCTCCCACTGTCCCAGGCTGCTCCAAGCCCTGCCCAGCCTGGCCTTGGGCACTGCCAGGGATCCAGGGGCAGCCCCAGCTGCTCTGGGCACCCTGTGCCAGGGCCTGCCCACCCTCCCAGCCAACAATTCCTGCCCAAGATCCCATCCAGCCCTGCCCTCTGGCACTGGGAGCCATTCCCTGGCTCCTGTCCCTGCAGGCCTTGTCCCCAGTCCCTCTGCAGCTCTCCTGGAGCCCCTTCAGGCCCTGCCAGGGGCTCGCAGGTGTCCCTGGAGCCTTCTCTTGTCCAGCTGAGCACCCCCAGCTGTGCCAGGCTGGCTCCAGAGCAGAGGGGCTCCAGCCCTTGCAGCATCTCCGTGGCTCCTCTGGCCTGGCTCCAGCAGCTCCACGTCCTCCTGCTGCTGTTGCCCAGGGCTGGGGCAGCTCTGCAGGTGGGGTCTCACCTGAGCACAGGGGCAGAGGGGCAGAATCCCCCCCTCCCCTGCTGCCCACGCTGGGGGCTCAGCCCAAGACACAGCCAGGAGTGGAGCTGCCACCAAAACCAAGTTGTTAAGAGCAAATGTAATCCCTGTCCCTCATGGGGCTGGAGCTCCAGCACCTCTCAGGCCTTGCAATGATCACCCAGCCAGACAAATCCAGTTTGGGAGGAAAGGTGGGAACACTTTGAACCACAGGACAAGAAATGAAGGAACCCTGCTTTTAAATTTTTTCTTCAAAAAGGAAAAAAAAAACCCCAACGAACCATATGTGACGGGGAGGCACATCCACCTTCCCACAGCTTTTTTGGGCCATTCATCATTTGGATAAAATCCAGTTTCACATTGAAATTCAGCTGGACTTTCAAATGCAAATCCGAGGAGGAGAGCAACATATGGTAGAGGTTAGTGCGTATTTTTCCTAATTAGATGGCAAACTGCTGCTTTGTATAACAATGTTAACAGGGCAGGAGGAGCCTTTGCAAGGGAGACCACATCACTGCAGAATAAAATGTCCCAGAAAGCAGAAGGGGCCCAGGCCACCCCCGCTCTCAGGGAAGGTCACGCACTCACCGCCACCAGGATGGGTTTTGTCACTTGTCAAAAGTGAGATTTGTCCCCCCAGCTCGGCAAGGATGAGGCACAAAGGTAACAGAGGGGGTTGGCAACACCAGTGATCCCAAGGACTTTGGCTTCTTCCAGGTCAGGTTGTCCCCAGGTGCCACACGCACACATCTGGGAGGGCTTTGGGAGGGGGAAAACGTTACCAGCTCCTCACCCCAGGGGCCAGGCATGGAGCAGTGATGGGCAGAAGATGCTTCAGGACTCCCTGAGAAGGGGAGGACCTGCTCTGCTTTGAGCAGCACCCAGCAGCCACCAGCAAACCTGCCCCAGGAGAGGCAGGTGCCACCACCAGAGGTGACCCCAGGGCTTGCTGGCCACATCCAGTGCTCACAGACAGGACATCCCCCACTCTCCTGGAAGGTTATTCCCAGCTAGGACAAGTCAAGGCTTATAGATGACTGTCCCTTGGTCCCAAAAAAGCCACTTCCTCATGTCCCTGCGTGCTGGAGGCTGCCCTCCCTCCCAGCCTTGGCCCCAGGGGCTCTGATATGAAGCTCATTTATTTATTTTCAGTCCCTGTCTAACCAGGCAAACTCCCCTGCTAGAAAAAGCTTATGCCACATTAACTTCACCTCCTTCTTACTCCTGACGCAATCCCCGGCTAAATTTAGAGGAAGACATTGCCTGAGGTCACTTTGGAGGTGGGGATGTGCTTCCCAGGTTTCACAGGCAGATGGACAGTGTTTTTTAGATTTTTCTCCCTGCTGGCTTTGGAGCTGGGCCTACCTGGTGAGTTAATTGAAAAATTCAGGATTAAAAAATGAGGGCAAATGTCCTGGACTGCCTCTTTCCCTTCTTTACTGGGGGAGTGAGGCACTGGAGGCAACTTCCCACCAGAAACATTAACCAGGGCAGGGAGAAGAGCATCCAAACAGCCACTGCAGAAACTCTCAAACGCTGAACCAAGAAATCTCCTCTCATGGCTCAGATTTTCCCTTTCTGATGTTTGTTCAGATACCCTGCAAGACAGGGCCAGACAGACCAGGATCTCTGCAACCCACTGGCAAAACCCCCACCCTCCATCCTCCCCCAAACCCGAGGCAAATCCCTGTTTGGATGGCAAAGACAGAAGGGCCACAGTGGCTGCTCCTGAGGGGACACACCTGGGGACACTGCCATCAGTCTGAATCCTGCCCAGGAGTTGGGTCCTCTGGCAGAAAAACCCCAAACAGTGCCACACCTGTGGGCACAATGACATCTTTGCTGGGATGGGGGGGTTGGCCTGGTCCTCACTGGGGAGCATTATGGGGGTTCTGTCTGTCTGTCTGTCTGTCCCCCCAATGTGCTCTCTGCTGTCACACAGCCCCATTCTGGGGCCATGAGAGCTCCATGCCTGGCTTGCCTCAGGTGATCCCCGATCCTCAGCTGTGCTCCCAGGCCCCTGTACAATTACACATTCAGCACCACAATGTATTTCAAACTGTATTTCATGCCTCATTTGGTAACAAAATTAATTAAACTCCAAGTCACCACTGAAGGAGTGCAGCACCTCTTCCCTCCGTGGGTGTATAACTCAATTTGTTTAAGCTAATGTGCTAATCAAAGCCTGCCAGGTATTTGGGGACCTCGTGGCAGAGGGGGCTCTGAACTGTGCACAGGATGGGCTCTGCTTGGAGGGGACCAGGCACGGTCCAAGCACAGGGAAAGCCACCAGCCTCTGAAAGAGCTCAGATTTCCTAAAATGCAATCCCTCCTGCACCAGCACCAGGCACCTGCAGTGAGGCCAACTCATCATCCCAGGGCTTTGAGGGTGTGGGAGCTGCCCAGTAGCTGGAAATCACAGAATCCTGGAATATCCTGAGCTGGGTCCCCCAGGGATGATCAGCCCAGCCCCTGTCCCTGCACAGCCATCCCAACAGCCCCACCCTGAGCAGCCCCGAGAGCTCCTGGAGCTCTGGCAGCCTTGGCACCATTCCCTGGGGAGCCTGGGCAGTGCCCAGCAGCCTCGGGGGGCAGAACCTTGCCCTGAGCTCCATGCCCAGCCCTGGCACAGCTCCAGCCCTTGCTGGGCTCCTGTCCCTGTCCCAGAGCAGAGCTCAGCCCCTGCCCCTGTGCCTGCCCTGGGGAGGAAGGACCACAGTGATCCCAGAGGATCGCTGCCATCCTGCCTTCCCAGGCTGGTCAGACTGAGGCTGCTGCAAGGATCCAGCTGGGCTTGGGTTGTGCCAAGGAAACAACAGCACCTGTTCCTGGCACTGCCCAGGTCCCTCATCCTGGCCACACAGGGACTGGTGGGCAATTCAGTGCCCCCACTCCCAGCTGTTGGAGGTGCTGGGAGAGGGTAGGATATCCCAGCCCAGACAGATGGGAATCAACTGGCAGACAGAACCACAGAGTGATTAGAGCTGGAGGGACTAAGGTGAGCCCATAAAGCTCATTCCCATCCCCTGCCATGGCAGGGACACCTCTGAGGACTGTGGGGATGTGCAGAGGCTGTCCCAGGCTGCTCAAGCCCTGCTGCCCAGCCTGGCCCTTGGGCACTGCCAGGATCCTCAGGGGCAGCCCCCCCTTCAGCTGCTCTGGGCACCTGAAACCCATGGTTTGGGCCCTCAAGCCTGCCACCCCTGGGAACAATTCCTGCCCAAGATCCCATCCAGCCCTGCCCTCTGGCACTGGGAGCCATTCCCTGGCCTCCTGTCCTCTGGCAGGCCTTGTCCCCAGTCCCTCTGCAGCTCTCCTGGAGCCCCTTCAGGCCTGCCAGGGGCCCGCAGGTGTCCCTGGAGCCTCTCTTGTCCAGCTGAGCACCCCCAGCTGTGCCAGGCTGGCTCCAGAGCAGAGGGGCTCCAGCCCTTGCAGCATCTCCGGGGCTCCTCTGGCCTGGCTCCAGCAGCTCCACGTCCTCCTGCTGCTGTTGCCCAGGGCTGGGGCAGCTCTGCAGGTGGGGTCTCACCTGAGCACAGGGGCAGAGGGGCAGAATCCCCCCCTCCCCTGCTGCCCACGCTGGGGGCTCAGCCCAAGACACAGCCAGGAGTGGAGCTGCCACCAAAACCAAGTTGTTAAGAGCAAATGTAATCCCTGTCCCTCACGGGGCTGGAGCTCCAGCACCTCTCAGGCCTTGCAATGATCACCCAGCCAGACAAATCCAGTTTGGGAGGAAAGGTGGGAACACTTTGAACCACGGGACAAGAAATGAAGGAACCCTGCTTTTAAATTTTTTCTTCAAAAAGGAAAAAAAAAACCCCAACGAACCATATGTGACGGGGAGGCACATCCACCTTCCCAAAGCTTTTTGGGCCATTCATCATTTGGATAAAATCCAGTTTCACATTGAAATTCAGCTGGACTTTCAAATGCAAATCCGAGGAGGAGAGCAACATATGGTAGAGGTTAGTGCGTATTTTTCCTAATTAGATGGCAAACTGCTGCTTTGTATAACAATGTTAACAGGGCAGGAGGAGCCTTTGCAAGGGAGACCACATCACTGCAGAATAAAATGTCCCAGAAAGCAGAAGGGGCCCAGGCCACCCCCGCTCTCAGGGAAGGTCACGCACTCACCGCCACCAGGATGGGTTTTGTCACTTGTCAAAAGTGAGATTTGTCCCCCCAGCTTGGCAAGGATGAGGCACAAAGGTAACAGAGGGGGTTGGCAACACCAGTGACCCCAAGGACTTTGGCTTCTTCCAGGTCAGGTTGTCCCCAGGTGCCACACGCACACATCTGGGAGGGCTTTGGGAGGGGGAAAACGTTACCAGCTCCTCACCCCAGGGGCCAGGGATGGAGCAGTGATGGGCAGAAGATGCTTCAGGACTCCCTGAGAAGGGGAGGAACTGCTCTGCTTTGAGCAGTACCCAGCAGCCACCAGCAAACCTGCCCCAGGAGAGGCAGGTGCCACCACCAGAGGTGACCCCAGGGCTTGCTGGCCACATCCAGTGCTCACAAAGAGGACATCCCCCACTCTCCTGGAAGGTTATTCCCAGCTAGGACAAGTCAAGGCTTATAGATGACTGTCCCTTGGTCCCAAAAAAGCCACTTCCTCATGTCCCTGCGTGCTGGAGGCTGCCCTCCCTCCCAGCCTTGGCCCCAGGGGCTCTGATATGAAGCTCATTTATTTATTTTCAGTCCCTGTCTAACCAGGCAAACTCCCCTGCTAGAAAAAGCTTATGCCACATTAACTTCACCTCCTTCTTACTCCTGACGCAATCCCCGGCTAAATTTAGAGGAAGACATTGCCTGAGGTCACTTTGGAGGTGGGGATGTGCTTCCCAGGTTTCACAGGCAGATGGACAGTGTTTTTTAGATTTTTCTCCCTGCTGGCTTTGGAGCTGGGCCTACCTGGTGAGTTAATTGAAAAATTCAGGATTAAAAAATGAGGGCAGATGTCCTGGACTGCCTCTTTCCCTTCTTTACTGGGGGAGTGAGGCACTGGAGGCAACTTCCCACCAGAAACATTAACCAGGGCAGGGAGAAGAGCATCCAAACAGCCACTGCAGAAACTCTCAAACGCTGAACCAAGAAATCTCCTCTCATGGCTCAGATTTTCCCTTTCTGATGTTTGTTCAGATACCCTGCAAGACAGGGGCAGACAGACCAGGATCTCTGCAACCCACTGGCAAAAAACCCCCACCCTCCATCCTCCCCAAACCCGAGGCAAATCCCTGTTTGGATGGCAAAGACAGAAGGGCCACAGTGGCTGCTCCTGAGGGGACACACCTGGGGACACTGCCATCAGTCTGAATCCTGCCCAGGAGTTGGGTCCTCTGGCAGAAAAACCCCAAACAGTGCCACACCTGTGGGCACAATGACATCTTTGCTGGGATGGGGGGGTTGGCCTGGTCCTCACTGGGGAGCATTATGGGGGTTCTGTCTGTCTGTCTGTCTGTCCCCCCAATGTGCTCTCTGCTGTCACACCCCCCATTCTGGGGCCATGAGAGCTCCATGCCTGGCTTGCCTCAGGTGATCCCCCGATCCTCAGCTGTGCTCCCAGGCCCCTGTACAATTACACATTCAGCACCACAATGTATTTCAAACTGTATTTCATGCCTCATTTGGTAACAAAATTAATTAAACTCCAAGTCACCACTGAAGGAGTGCAGCACCTCTTCCCTCCGTGGGTGTATAACTCAATTTGTTTAAGCTAATGTGCTAATCAAAGCCTGCCAGGTATTTGGGGACCTCGTGGCAGAGGGGGCTCTGAACTGTGCACAGGATGGGCTCTGCTTGGAGGGGACCAGGCACGGTCCAAGCACAGGGAAAGCCACCAGCCTCTGAAAGAGCTCAGATTTCCTAAAATGCAATCCCTCCTGCACCAGCACCAGGCACCTGCAGTGAGGCCAACTCATCATCCCAGGGCTTTGAGGGTGTGGGAGCTGCCCAGTAGCTGGAAATCACAGAATCCTGGAATATCCTGAGCTGGGTCCCCCAGGGATGATCAGCCCAGCCCCTGTCCCTGCACAGCCATCCCAACAGCCCCACCCTGAGCAGCCCCGAGAGCTCCTGGAGCTCTGGCAGCCTTGGCACCATTCCCTGGGGAGCCTGGGCAGTGCCCAGCAGCCTCGGGGGGCAGAACCTTGCCCTGAGCTCCATGCCCAGCCCTGGCACAGCTCCAGCCCTTGCTGGGCTCCTGTCCCTGTCCCAGAGCAGAGCTCAGCCCCTGCCCCTGTGCCTGCCCTGGGGAGGAAGGACCACAGTGATCCCAGAGGATCGCTGCCATCCTGCCTTCCCAGGCTGGTCAGACTGAGGCTGCTGCAAGGATCCAGCTGGGCTTGGGTTGTGCCAAGGAAACAACAGCACCTGTTCCTGGCACTGCCCAGGTCCCTCATCCTGGCCACACAGGGACTGGTGGGCAATTCAGTGCCCCCACTCCCAGCTGTTGGAGGTGCTGGGAGAGGGTAGGATATCCCAGCCCAGACAGATGGGAATCCAACTGGCAGACAGAACCACAGAGTGATTAGAGCTGGAGGGACTAAAGCCTAAAGCTCATTCCCATCCCCTGCCATGGCAGGGACACCTTCCACTGTCCCAGGCTGCTCCAAGCCCTGCCCAGCCTGGCCTTGGGCACTGCCAGGGATCCAGGGGCAGCCCCAGCTGCTCTGGGCACCCTGTGCCAGGGCCTGCCCACCCTGCCAGGGAACAATTCCTGCCCAAGATCCCATCCAGCCCTGCCCTCTGGCACTGGGAGCCATTCCCTGGCTCCTGTCCCTGCAGGCCTTGTCCCCAGTCCCTCTGCAGCTCTCCTGGAGCCCCTTCAGGCCCTGCCAGGGGCTCGCAGGTGTCCCTGGAGCCTTCTCTTGTCCAGCTGAGCACCCCCAGCTGTGCCAGCCTGGCTCCAGAGCAGAGGGGCTCCAGCCCTTGCAGCACCTCCGTGGCCTCCTCTGGACTTGATGTGGGTAAAAGCTGTGACATCTCTGACACAGCTTTATTGTCCCTACATCCATCACTGGCTCCCCCTGGGCTCCCTCCCTTCCCCTGATGGAAATGGCCCTGGGTGAATCCCTCTACCCTGCACCCAGAGCAGGGAGCACAGGCTGGGCAGGAGTGAAGAGGATCCTCCCCAGGCCACCAAGACAACAGAGACAACAGTCAGGAGTCAGGTATTTACAGCGTCCTTCAGCTGTGTGCACTGGGGAATGTAGGGCCAGGTGAGAGATGAGGCCCTCCAGAGTAACAAAATAGCACTTTGCATGAAATCCACCCCCTGAAGACACCCATTTGTTGTCTCTAATTAAAAATACTACTAATAATTGCAGTTTGAGTGTCACTGCACACAATCATTAACAATGGAGATGCACCAGGCTGAGGAGCTGGTCACACGTGGGACACGTGCTGCAGCAGGGCACCCCACAGGGCATGAGGAATTGCAAATTAGCAGCAGCCAGGTCCAGCAGGAACACTTGCCAGACCTGCTGGGCCCCTTCCAAAACCATCTCTCCCCTTTGGAAAGGGCACTGTGAGCGTGGAGGCCTGGAGCTGGAAGGCTGAGCTAACACACGTTGCTTGGGCAGCCCTGGGCTGGGGCAGGATTGGAGCTGAGCTCAGGCAGAGCTGCACCTAACCCCAGAGTCCTGCCCTCCAGAGACCATCTAGGAGCTCAGAATGGACATGAGAGCCCTGAGGAACAGGGCAGAGGGAATTCGCAGAATCCCAGAATGGTTTGGATTAGAAGAGACCTTAAAGCCCATCCAGTGCCACCCCTGCCATGGCAGGGACACCTCCCACTGTCCCAGGCTAATCAAAACCCCTTCCAACCTGGCTTGGGCACTGCCAGGGATCCAGGGGCAGCCACAGCTGCTCTGGGCACCCTGTGCCAGGGCCTGCCCATGCTCACAGGGCAGAATTTCTTCCCAATATCTCTTTACTCCCAATATTCTCTTTACTTACTAATTGCTGCCCGCCAGCTCCTCTCGTTAAAGCCAGGGCAGTGCTGGAGCTTGTACCTGTTCTTTTAGAGGGTGCACACCAAGCCCAGCTTCCCCTCAGCCCCTCAGATTTTTACACAAGGCACACTGATCCCATCAGAGCCCCTTGAGCAGGCACAGCCTCACTGCCTGGAACTGCCTCATCCATGGGAGGAAAGAGCTCTGCTGGGAAGAGAGCCCTGCACTGCCTCAGCAATTCTGGCAAAGTTAAAACTGTGCTTAAACAAGGTCTGTGGCAAACTGGCAGTTTCTAAACAAAAGCTGTCACTTATCTCAGTACAGCTTTGGCTCTGGCACACCCAGCATTCTCTGTACACTTTCACAGTTAAAGATCTTAAATCCAGTCAGGAGAATTCTTCTCCAGGTGGGAGATGAACAAAAAAAAAAAAACAAACCCAAAAGAACCCCCCAAAACCTTTACTTGAAAACACGCACCCTTCACCCCTCATACTGAGACAAGGACTGGGTTATAGTTGCCTCTCCCCAGCTGCTCGAGGAGCCCTGAGCTGCTGCCAGAGCATCCCCACAGCACTGTCACCATGTCCCTGCTCTTCCCAGACTTGCTCCTCATGTGTCCATTAGAAACCAGCTGTCCTCTGGCAGGACAGGACACCCTCACTCCCAGGAGTGAAATAAAATTCAAGGAGAAGCAATTAATTGCAAGAAAGAGAGAGCTCTTCATATTTCAAGCCTGACTGGACAAGGCTTGGAGCAACCTGGGATAGTGGAAGGTGCCCTGGCCATGGCAGGAGATGGGTCCAGATCATTCTGGGATTGTGTTTCAACATCACTGCAAAAGCCCAGGAGAAGCCTCTGGGAGCAGGGACGTGCACCCCAGGCCAGGAGGATCAGAGATGGGGGGGTGTGGCCCTGCATTAAGGCACACAGGTGTGAAGACCTCCCCCTGACATTTGTTGCCCCAAACATGTTGTTTCCTGCTGACCTGCACTCCCTGACCCCAGCTTTTGGGCCCTCCAACTCTTTTCCTCCAGACCTGGCTGGCTTTCCATATCCTGGTAAATGGGATGTGCAGAAAGGGGAGAGGGAGGAGAACAGAAGCTTCCCAAGGGCAAAGACGAAACCAAAGCAGAAAGCCTGACTGGCACAGAGGAGATGAGCTGACTGAGAGTGCCCAGGCTTTGTTAGCAGCACACAGGTGTGTCCCTGCCATGGCTGGAGCATCCTCCTGCATCCCAGGAGCAGCAGTGGAAAGGCTCCAGCACTGTGGAGAGCTGGTGGCAGGGACTGTACTCAGAGGAATGAAACTGCACAGCTTTGCAAGCTGGACCTGGCCATTGCAAGGATTTTCCATGGAATCCCAGAATGGTTTTTGGGTTGGAAGAGACCTTAAAGCTCCTCTCCTTCCAAACACCCGCTGTGGCCAGGTTCACTTTCCACTGTCCCAGGCTGCTCCAAGCCCTGTCCAGCCTGGCCTTGGGCACTGCCAGGGATCCAGGGGCAGCCCCAGCTGCTCTGGGCACCCTGTGCCAGGGCCTGCCCACCCTGCCAGGGAACAATTCCTGCCCAAGATCCCATCCAGCCCTGCCCTCTGGCACTGGGAGCCATTCCCTGGCTCCTGTCCCTGCAGGCCTTGTCCCCAGTCCCTCTGCAGCTCTCCTGGAGCCCCTTCAGGCACTGGAAGGGGCTCTCAGCTCTCTCTGGATCCTGCTCTTCTCCAGGTGAACACTCCCAGCTCTCCTTTGATTTCAGTTGATAATGGCTAAACAATAACATTTACTTGGAAACAAATGGTCACACCAACAGCCTGGCAAGTGAATTTTCCTGCTTTGCCTTTTTCTGTTGTGGTGGCTTTGTGTTTGGTGTGTTTGGTGACAGTTTGCACGGGCACACCACAAAAACACGCAGCCCGGATCCCAAACTTGAACGGGAAGTGCCAGTTCTAAATATCGAGTCCCATATTGCACACCTCATGTCTGCCTTTCATCATCCATCAAAATAGCAAGCGGAGCCCAGCACTCCCACTTGAGCATAAGCAAAACATGTGGGAACTCGAGGCAGTTAGTAGGAAAACGTGATACAGCCTTGCTAATAAAAGCTCCTGCTTTCCTCACTATGGAAAACAGTTGCAAATGGGTTTCTGCAGCCTGGGACTCAATTGCTGACAGCACGGTGACAGAAACGCTGTGCTTGGCTCTTCCCAGCCCTGCCTGCCGTGGTGTCCCTGCAAAGCACCCAGCTCCAGGAGCAGAGGGGAGCCCAGCACCATCCTGCTGTACCAGACCCTGCCCATCCCGCTCAGGGCTTCCCAACGCAGGGCTGCCTGCACACATAAAATAATTAAACCTTCAAACAGCTCCCCCATAGCACCAATTAAAGAGACAACCCCAGCTTTCAGAGAATTTATGACTCTCGGTGCTGTTGCCACAGGTATCTGAGTTTGTGCGCTGTTTAAAGAGAGTTTCAAAGGGGATCCGGGCTCGCCTCCCTCCAGGGAGAATCCATTTGCTTTGTTCACCAGACTATAACTTAAAATTTGTTACATGCACCAGCTTGTAAGCCTTTGAAAAACTCCCTGCTCCACCAGCTTCAAATGGACTTGATGAACTTCCCCCGATCAAAGCAATTCCCTCACGGGGAGCCTCAGCTCTCCAGCAAGGAAGCACCCAACGAATTTGGGGGTGGGAATCACAGCATGGGCCAGGAGGGGACTCTCCCTCCCAAATGCACCTGAGAGCCCAAGCAAAGAGCCCAACCCACTTTGGCACACAGCATGAAGAAAAAGGCATTAATGCTGAATTCGCTTATTTTAAAAGGGAGGAAAAGAAAAAAAATATTAACAGAGGATTTTCTTGCTGAGGGCAGAATAATTTGTCAGCAGGAGACCCCCTGGCTCCCGTCCCATGAGGACGCAGTCCTGGCACCCCACAACATTTGGGATGGGAAGGGAGATGGTTGCACACCCTCCATACTACCCACAGGTGGAAGTGCTGCTCGTGTGCTGCTCCAGGAGATGTTTTACCTCACACACAATGAACCACATGCCTTGGGTTTGTTTCCCTGCTCTGCAGAGCCCAAACCCCTTTGCTGGAGCAAAGGCGCAGCCGGCACGCACCAACCCTGCCGAAAACTCAGCAGCCACGAGGCCACAGCACAGCTCTGCTGCCTCCAGCCACTCCCACTGCCTTGATGTCAATTAAAATGGTCATTTCCATGTGAAATTCAGCCCCAGTGGTTTCCTGCTTGAGGCAGGGCTCGATGAAGCACTGGGAGGGAGCTTGCTGCATCTCAGATTAGTCATTTATGAACTATGATACGATAGGGGACACGCTTTGAGATGTTTTGCTACTGCAAGTAACAAACACATTTTGGGGAGGGGAAGGTGAACCCCTTTGAGGCATGGGCTGAGCACCCTGGCTAAAATAAACACCCAGCAGAAAACAGCCCATGCTGGCAAACACTGGCTGCAGCTCCCAGCCCCAGGAAGACCAACTTCCCGCGGTGACCTATATGTGCTATAAATGCTGCAGCCACAGGCTGGGTGACGTCAGCTCCATCCTTGTGGCAATTGTTGGGTCTCTCCTTGCCAAGAAAAGGCAAAGCGGAGGTGCTGAATTGTCCATGCGGCGGGGGAGCGAAACCAGTTCCTCCCCGGAGCATTTGAGGACAGAAATGAGGGAAACAGTGGCAGGGCTTAAAATAAAAGCAGGAGGCAAATAGGAAAGCAAAGGGATCTCGATGCTGGAGGGTTTGCATGAACACTTTGAAATTTTTTGGCCTCAGGGAGAAAAAGGGGTTCCCTTGGTAAAGGGGCCGCCAGCAGCTTGGCCAGGGCAGTTATTAGAAACATGGAATTGTTAAGGTTGGAAAAGATCTTTAGGATGTTCAAGTGCAACCATGCCCAACAATGTCCCACACATCAACACCTGTTCTGAGCACTTCCAAGGATGGTGATTCCATCCCTGCTCTGGGCAGCCAATGGTTAACAACACTTCTGGTAAAGAAATGTTGAATTTGAAAAGGATTTGAATTTGGGACAATTTTATCACTGGGATTGCCTGTTTCAAATGCTTCTGTTCCTTTATTTACCAGCTGGGCTTTAGAAGCAAAAATCTCATTTTGGCCAGGACTGATCAGTCAGTGCTTTGCTCCCTTCCCTCCTTCCCTCCTCACTTCCCTGGGGAGGAAAGAGCCTGGAGATAACAGCTCTTTTGGAGGGGAAAAAGAATAAAAGCTGCACACTGCCCCAGCATTTCCACATTGAGATGGGAAGAGGGAGATCATGAATTCCCATGTGCAACCCAATTACACCAACCCAGGGACTGGCTCCCATCCTGGGGGAATGATAAAACACCATTATTTCTTGGCACACGAGACAACATCAGTTTGTTATCTTAAGGTTACCACAACAAGCCCAAATAAAGAGATCCTGGTGCTGTGGTGCACAGCACCAAGCTAAGACTCAGACAAATCAGTGTTTGCTTCTTCTTTGCAGGCAGAGGGGAAATGCTGCACTGCCTTCACTGCTGGTCCAGGCCCCTGACTGAGAAGTGCTTGGAACACATGTGGCACATTAAAGAAGAAGCCCAGGCCTCCCTGCATGGCAAGATCTAGGGTGATCACCTCCAGGTCTCGGTTATGGTGTGGCTGTGAGGCTCTGCTGCCTCTGCAAGTCCAGATCCCCAAATCCAAGGACCACCTGCTCTCCACGCTCTGAACACATCAAGGTTAATGACTCCACAACAAATAAAATTTTGAGCTGGATGACTGCCTGTGTCTTGGGGGAGGAACTACCTTGGGGGATGACCAAGGCCAGGTTGGAAGGGGCTTGGAGCAACCTGGTCTAGTGGACGGTGTCCCTGCCCATGACAAGAGGTAGAAAAAGATAAGTTTTAAGGTCCCTTTCAACCCAAAGCCTTCCATGATTCTGCAATTCTAACTAGTACCTGATTGCATCTATGAATAAAGCTAAACCAACAAACCAACAATCTCTGAGAACAAACTCCTGCCATTTTCTAGGGCCTTGTTTAGGCACCTGGATCCTTCTAACAGGCAGGGCACAGCCTTCTGCATGGCACAGCTCGCTGATGTCATACTGCAGTTATTCACCCTCCAGCAAAAAGCCAAAGATGCAGGAGCAGGAAGACGTTCCAAAGCTGACACTTCGATGAAATTTGTCCCCTGAACTCCAGGTGAGGCCAAGGATGGCTGACCAAGGGATAAATCTGCTGCTGGAGCAAAGCTCTTTCCCTACACCCAGTCCTGAGCTGCATTCCCAAGGCAGGATGCCCACAGCAGGATGAGGGAACCTCTGCTGTGTCCAAGGCTGGGACAGCAGGAATTGTGCAACGTCCCTCAGTGCAGTTGTATAACATCAGTGCTGTTTTTATGAACTGCTCCCAGTCAGGCCCAGAGAGCAGCAGCCCAGAGGAAGGGTGGTGTCAACATTACCTTTCACCCACCCGAAAAAAAAGAAGGGGTGGGGGGAGAATCAAAGATTTGGTGTCATTTGGGCTGGAGGGGGTCTGGCTGTGCCGCAAGGCCCCGCTCCAGGCTCTGCTCCTGGCCAGCACCACTGAGCAGGCAGCCAAGGCAGGCTCTGAGCAGGAAACGGGTTAATGGGAGCTCCTGCACTGCTCTACTCCCCCCAGTGTGCAGCACGTCTTTTGTGGATTATTTTAACAGCAGAAGGCACACAAGGAACACTCGCTGAAGAGATCAGCTTCCATCTGGGCTAACCCGAGAGTTTTCTCCCCTCCAATTTCCTCCAGCACCCACTCAACAGCTTCCCTCCCTGCCAAAGTGTTTGCTCAAAACCATCTTGACATGCAGCTAAACAGCTCAGTTGGAGAGCATCACATTTGCCTGCTCCAGGGGGGCAGGAGCGGGGCAGGGCAAGGCAGGGCAGAGCTCCCACCCTGCTGCTGCCGGTTCCCCAGTGCCCCACTGGGGCATTAAAGCTGCTCTCCAAGAAATCCCAGCCCAGTCCTTGGGATGTTCCCAGTGTCACAGCACGGCCAGGAGTTTCCCTGCACAGCTGGAGCCAGCTCAGGGCAGGGAAGGTCGAGTTTTAACCATCCACAAAGTATTCAGCAGGGAGGGCAGATGAGCTGAACTTCCCTCGTGCCAGGGGCTGTGTGAGCCCTGCACAGAGCAGTTCCCTGGGCATTAAAACCCTGGCCCAGCACTGTCCAGCAATCCTCCCCCTGAGCCTCAAGCCAACCAGCACATTTTCAGCCTCCAGTCGCAGCCACTTCTCCAGCCCACTCCTCCCCACTGCCCTGCTCCCAAAGCCCTTGGATGTTGGCATCCCTGGTCCCCTCTTGGCACCCTGGAAGGCTTTGCAAGATCCCTTTGGGAATGCTGAGATCCCACCCAACAGCAGCGAGCTGCTGGAGGAGCTGCATGGAGCAGACCCCCAAAGTGCATCAGGAATGAGCCACCACCTGTCATCTTCAGAAGGGAACAGCAAAAGTCTTCCAGGGCAGTGCAGACACATGTAAGCAGCTTAGAGAGCAGCCCTGTCTGCTCCCAGGCTGCTGGAGCAGTGGGACAACAACCTCCAGCTCAGGCAGCAACATCTTAATGGGAGACAGCTCAGCAAGAGCAGCTTTGCCCACCCAGAGACACATGGAGCAACAAGGAAACCATCCAGAGAAACAGCAGCAGAGCAACACCCGAAAAATACATCACCAAAATACAGACCCCCCTCCCGTACGGCGTCTCTGGCACCAAACACAAATTTATTGCAAGAAACATTATGGTATAAGGGGAAAAACAAGATGACAGTACCTGATCCTCCAAACTGAGTGCTCGCAAGGGTCGTGGGTCTGTTTTTTCCATTAGCCACTGGCAGGGGAAACATCTAGAAAAACAAGGAGATGAGAGAGAAGGGAAGAGAAAAGAGATTTCAGTATGTTGGTTTTACTGTGCTGCTGCAAAGGGGTCACACTGGGGGAGGGGAGGGGGAAGGCAGCCCATTATTGATGCAAAAACCTTTCCTCGTGTCCCCGCTCCATCGCTCAGGAGGGGCAGGAGGGAGGCACAGCCCTGCTCTCACACACATCCCCACGTGTCCAACCCCTGCTTCTGCAGGGGCAGCTGGAAACCAGCCCAGGAGCATCCCTGCCATGGTCCAAACCAACAGTTTCATCTCAAAGCAGCTCACCCTGGCTACAGGTGAGCCCTGGGGAAAGGCCAACTCCATTGATAAAAAGCCAGCAGGATAACATCAGCAAAGCTGTTTTATCCCTCACCATCCCAGCTCCCACAGGAGTCCTGGCCCCATCCCACACCCCCAGCCACGTGCAGTGCCTGGGCAGGATAAGGCTGCCTGAGGATCTGTCCCATGGATGAGCCCCCAGCCTCATGGAGCAGCTCCCTCCCTGCTGCTTTAGGGGCTCCAGCAGCACCAGGACCTGACACAGCCCTGGGGCCTGGGGAGAGGCAGCTGCTCCAAGGGCAAATACAGTTACCCATGATTTAAAAAATTAATATATTTCACAGAACTGGTCGCTCTGGGGACTTGTTTGCTCTATCACTACAGCTTCATTATCACAACTGAGCCTCTCCTGCCAGGAGCTTCCTCAAAAACACACCTCGTCACCTAACCTGTATAAATATTTTTAATAAAAGTTGGGAGAGTTTCAGAGGCTGCTATTTAATAATTTACATGCACCTGCGTGCAGCAGAAAAGAAAACTAATTCTCCTGCACACAAATGGAGCTCCAGCCAATAAAACAACTGGTGGGAAAACGCTTAGAGAATTAACATTTTAATATCCTTTTTCTACTCAAGATACTTTCACCACCAAGTCATTTGAATTTTTATTATTTTTAGCTTTGTAATGTCTGAATAACTCAAAAGTTTAATGCTTTGAAGATTAAACAATGTCATGGCACAAGAGCCTACAGAAAGGCAGCGTTTCATGCCCTGACATAGCTGATGTCTGGCTGTGGTCAGAAACATTCCTTTGTGCAGAACCGTCTGCCCAGCTTTGTTTTCACAAACGCTGGGGAGGAGAAAAAACCCAACAAAAAACAGTTAAATGTGGTAGAGATGCAAAGAGAGCAGTTAAGGAACCAACTGCCACTCATAAAGAGCACAAATTTGGGATCATATATATGCATGTGCAGGGTGTAGATGTTTTATACACGGATTTAAATGAAGGTGTAAACAGTGTTTAGTGTTCATCCCAGCTGCCTGCACACACCTGCCCTCACCTGCCTGCACACACACCCCCCTGGCCCCCTCAGATGTGCCCCGAGGCTGCTGCTCACCCCAGGGGCTCCTGAGGTGTTTGGGGTGGCCCAGCAGCCCCACCATCGGATGAGCTTTGTTTCCTCAGGAAGTTGGGCTAGAAAATAAAAACAAACCCCAAAGACTGCAGCTCACCTTCCTCTGCACTGCTGCAGGGCTTCCCTGCATCCCCTCCCCCTCGCAGGGCAGGAGGGGGCTCTGCAAACATCTCCAATCGTGCTGAAAATTGAACTTAGGTGCCTGATCCCACCCTGCCTGTGCTCTCACTCCCTCTTCTCAAGGTAGGGAAGATTGAGATCAAACTCCCTTTTTGCCAAGTGGCAAGGGGCAGGTCTGCATGTGTGAGCAGGGGGGAAGGGATGCACCATGAACCGACTAGCAAAAAGCACACTCACACAAGAAAAACAAAAAAAAAACCCCAAAAAACCCAAACAAACAAACAACCCCCCCCCAAATGGCACTGCTGGCTCTTTTCATGAGCATTTCTGCTCAGAACTTGCTGAGGCTGAAAAATGCAAGGTTTGAGCAGCAAACATGAAGGTAGAAAAGGAACAGCCTTGTTCCATTGTGCACCCAGCACCTTCTCCTTCTGCAGAACAGGAGAGCCCCCCCAGGACAGCAATGGCCAGCACCCCCAAAACACCCCCACACAGCCCAGGGAACCCCTCCCCTCCTCCAGCTGCCTGGAGAGAGATTTTGAGGCTGATGCAACACCTTCCTGCTCTCCCTCCCCAGGGGATTTAGGAGTCATGGACCCCTTCCTGCAGCAGGGCAAGTAGAGATGCTAAACGACAGAATCCTGGAATGTCCTGAGCTGGGAGGGACCCTCAGGGATCATTGATCCCAGCCCCTGTCCCTGCCCAGCCACCCCAACAACCCCACCCTGAGCAGCCCTGGGAGCTCCTGGAGCTCTGGCAGCCTTGGCACCATTCCCTGGGGAGCCTGGGCAGTGCCCAGCAGCCTCGGGGGGCAGAACCTTGCCCTGAGCTCCATGCCCAGCCCTGGCACAACCTCATGCTGTCAAAGAAGGGTGATGGGGAGCAGAGAACCCCAGGTTACCTCTCCACACCTATCACTTGCCAACCACAGGAGGCGTTTTGGGCTTTTTTCTTGCTCCCAGCCTCTTTTTCCACTGTGGTGTGGGCTGAAGCTGCCCCGAGGAGCCCGGCACAAGTCATACGTGAAGTGCCTTCGCTGGCGTGTGTTGCTCAGAGGCAAAGTTCATCCACCCACTGCAAATTTCCTTTCTGCTTTTAAATGCTGCTTTAAAAATAAACTGGGGGGAGGGAGGAGATGAACCGGAGCTGGCACCTACCAGGGGACCCAGGCATTGAGGGACCCAGGCATGAGGTCTCAAGAGTTGTAATTGGGTCATTAGTTGGCCTTTGTTAGATTTGAATAATGTAGATTTGAACGGTTATGTAAAATCCCCTGTCTTAAGGTGCTGTATTTGATTTTTCAAGTCATATCTGCAGCCTCCCTGAGAGCTGACAACAACTTCTTCATTCCCTCCTAGCTCAATTTCCACCCCTTCCAAAGAATTTATTCTCTCTTCATTTCTCCCTGGGTAAAACAGGCAAATCCAGAGCATGAGAAGATCCAAATGCCTGCATCCTCCCCTGAGAAGGTTATAGCCAAGAGACCCCACACTTCATACAGCAAACTCATAAGAAAGAAAGGGAATTTGCCAGAAACGAGGAACATCAAGCAACGTGTCATTTATTGTGCACATCTAGAAGTGCACTCCTTTTCAAATTAAATCAGTGCTCATTCTCTCTCCTCTCCCACCTGATGAACTCCGGGCTGAACCAACCTCAGGCCTGAACTCCAAACCCAAAATCTATTTTGCAGCATGGAAAGCATCCAGCTGTTAATTTGGGGAGAAGAGGGAATTTGACTCAAAATACATACAGCAGGACATATTATACATGTTCACTTAAGACAGACCTTCCTGACTACAGTCCCAAATGCCCACTGTGTGTGTGCAGTCAAACTTTAAACTCCACAGCTGCTTCACTCTGAACAGAACTCTGAGTTCTACCATGGAAATGCAGGCGCTGGGCCTTGGCCGGAGCAGGGCACGGCTTCAGCATCCTCCAGCAGAGCAGCAGGAGCTGCTCCAGCCCTGCCTGCTGCCAGCACTTTGGCTCCCACCCCCGGATGCAGGGCTGGAGCCGCGGCGCAGCGGGAGCAGCGATGAGCGGCAGGTCCTGTGTGACTGCTCAAGCCCCTGCCCACCCTGAAGCGAGCCAGAAACCCCCTCTGGCAGACAGCTCCCCGCAGCATATGGTTAATACTCTGCTAATAATCATGGCTGTTAACAGCACCTCGCTTCTGCCAGAGCCCCCAGCTGGCACTGGCACGCGGCCGCTCCCAACTCGGCTGGCGCTCAGGTGGCACCAACACCCCCAGGGCTGCTCTGCTCCCCTGTCCTCTGCCTGGGGTGTCCCTGTCCTCCAGAGCAGCCCAACCCAGCCAGGACACCTGTGTGGCACCTTCCCACTGCACACCAGCACTGGCACAACTGAGACACTACCTGGGATAACCAGTAACCACAAAAAGTCCTAGAGTCCTGGAATATCCTGAGCTGGAAGGGAATACCCTGAAGGGAAGGAATATCCTGGAAGTGACCCACTAAGATCACCCAGCCCAGCCCCTGGCCCTACACAGCCACCCCAACAATTCCACCCTGAGAGCTCTGTCCAAACGCTCCTGGAGCTCTGGCAGCCTTGGAACCATTCCCCGGGGAGCCTGGGCAGTGCCCAGCAGCCTCGGGGGGAAGAACCTTGTCCTCATATCCAAGTCCTTGTGGTTGAGCATCCCCCGACAGCAGAGGCCAAGGGCAGCTCCTCTCACACACAGCCTGTGCCCATTAGGCTGAGCTGCAAAGGCTGGGAGCCACTAAAGCCCAGCCTAATCAATAGGCTGAGCTGCCCACTCGGGTCTATAGGCAGGATGTTTTCTCGAAAGCTCCTCTCCAGATTTGGCAGCCCATCTGGGCCTGCTGCCAGAGAGCAGTGGTGAAGGCAAGCTTACAAATTACCTGCACTTTGGGGTAATTAGAAAAGGCAATTTATCTGGGGGTAGAAGTGTGCTGCCATGCACACCCCAAACCTTCACTGGGCCTTTCCTCCGCCTCCTGCTCACTTACAGATTCCTTTGATTTTTGCCCTTTTAGGCAAATTACAGTGGCACAAAGCTTTTGGTGAGTGCTTTGGAGTTCAATATCTACCCAACAGATTTATTTATTAAAGAGGGATGAGTCTCTTCTTTCAGGACTGCAAACCCAGTTTTCAGCATCTCACACAACCCTGTCATTTACTGACCCCAGGAACTCATGGCAGGCCATGGCACCCCCTTAGGGCCTTAAAATTCCCTCCCTGCACAGCAAAACACATTGCAGGGCTGGACCACAGACTGCTGGGGCTGAACACATTTTTCCTAGAAAAAAGGAATCAAAATACTGATCTGAAGCAAATGCTTCCAGCTGCTCTGAGTATCTCTACTTTTCCCTCCCCTCTACTCTCCTGGAGAGGATTACTGAACCAATGCTCCACTCCTGTTTATTCAAAGAAAAATATAAATACACTTGAAAGACCGAGCTTTGTGGTCAAAAATCCTGTATCCCAAGGACACAGAGAGAGCAAACCATGGAGCACCTCTTCAACAGACCCATCTACTGTCAAGGAAGCTTTTCCATTTCATCTCCTCATCTTTGAGGAGAGCTGTTATATTCCCTTTATGCAAAGAGAGGAGAAGGGTGTGTGGAGATGAGGGTTTGTGTAACAGAGCTGGCTGCAGTCCAGGCTGTGCCGGAGCCCATCGGCCAACGGATCCTGCAGGGAACATCTTCGAGTCATCTGCTGGCAAATGACATCCACAGGCCCTGATGCTGTGAGCAGCAACCCCCAGCACCCCCACACCAGCTTTGGAGAGCAGAGGATGAGTTCTGGTCCTTCCCAGAATTACACCAGGGGAAGAGCATTGAATCCAAACCCAAATTTAACCTTTTTGGTGTGGATTCACCTCCAAGGACAGAAACATTTGTGGACAGAGGGAGCAGGTCAAGACTCCTCCTGGGAATGCAGCTCTAGGCATGCAAACGAGGATGGTTGGTTAAATTGGAAAATAAGGTCTTGGGGTTTTTTTTAAAGCTCTAAATGGTGAATGGGATTTGATTTTTTTCCAAGGAGGAAAAAAAGCAAAGCAGAAGCTGCTGCAGCCCCCATCAGGGAGCAGATTCTGGGTTAGTGACCCAATGTGCCGTTGATGGAAAGCCCCAGGGCTCCTGTCAACCTATAGGATCTCTGAGAGGGACAAATAACCACAGGAAGCCCTGAACAGATCCCTGGTTTTACTGGGATACCATCACTGCAGTCCCTGTACCCACTTTAAAACATTCAGCCAGAAAAGCCCATGACCAGCAATTTAACTGAACCAGCCTCCCAGTAGAAGTATGAAACTGGGAGAACTGGGCCTCTCCTGCAGGAGAATTGCTCTTGGGAGGCTGAGAGACACCCCCCTGCCCCCTCCAGCACAGAGCCCTGTCAGGACAGGTACAACCCCCAGCTGTAGAAAAAGCTTTATTTCCCAGGGCTGAACCTCAGCGTGCAGATGCAGAAAAGCAGATGAGCCTCAGCACACCCACAGGTGCCCTAGCTCTGCCACCACTTTTTGTCCCTTCTCCCCCAGGGGGCAGGAACATCAGCCCAGCAGGGCTGTGGGCTAGGTGACCCAGGCTGGGGTGACTCTCACGGCCATTGCCCCTCCTGGAGCTGTTGTTTCTATCTCTGCAGCACGTTTGCTTATCTCGACAGCAAGACACACGCTTGGAGTGCCATGAGGGTGCAGCACACAACAGAGGAACCCAAACAGACAGTTATGTGCCTTTGAACAGCAGCTCTGCCCCCACGAGTCACCTGCCAAGGAGAGGCAGCAGCGCTGGCAGTGCCACAGTGGGATGTGCCAGGGACTAACCCCACTCTGCTGTGACTAAAGGGACTTCTCCCCCCTCCGAGCTGTGCACACCCTTCAGGGGGAACTCTTAGGTCCTGTTTCTTTGAAAATAAACAGCTCCTAAATGCAGCTCAAGGTTTCCAGGGTACAGAAGAGCAGAGCATGGGGAGCACAAGTGTCCAACTCCTGCAAAAATAACGTGCTGGAGAGCTTGGACACATTTCAAACTGTGACAAAATAACCTGTGGGAGCAAAAGTTTAATAGTCTGGATCTAGGGAGAGGAAAAAAGCTTGATTAATCAGCTACTGAAGTTACATCTCTGCATGGCTGCAGAAACAGTTACCCAGTGAGCATTTAAACAGAGAACACACAACTCTGTTAATTCCCCCAAAATTTCCCATCCAGAGAAGAAACCTCTCTGCCTCCCCTGCGAGGGAACAACACACGTTTGAGGGGAAGAGGGGGAGAGGAGGGGCAGAGGCTTTGCTTTAACTTGAAAATAAACAAGTTGCAGCACATGTGCACGCACACAAACACGGCACATCTGAAACCCATCATGTCCAATTTACAGGCTCACATTTCCTCCCCTGTGCAGCTCCCAGCCCCGGGGCTGCGCAGCCCCCCGGCCGCGCTCGCTCACCATACTGAAGTCCAGCAGGTCACTGAGCTCTTTGTCTGTCCCAACTGCAGCCATTCTCTGCTGCTGCTGATTCATATTCCCACAGACTCAACAGTGGCAGTCCTGGAGAAAGCGAGGGGGAGGGGAGAGAGAGATTTTAATGACTACAGCAAACTACCCACCCCATTGATGAATATTTTAAAAAGACAGAGTGGAGGGGCAAGAAAAGAAAAACCCTGAGCGTGTCGGCAGCGTCCAACTCTGGGGCCAGAGCACAGTCGGAGTCCTCACACAGCACCCAGCGGCAGGAACAAGCCTTCTATTGACCAGACACACTTGTATGTTAGTTTTTTGCTGCCAATTCCACTAGTTCAGGCCAATTCTGTTCCTGGCGTGTGGCGAATGAAGGGGGGAAAGGAGAAGAAAAAAAAGGGGGGGAAAAAAGAGTGAACTCATTTATCAAAGGGTTCAGGCAAGTTATCACTCAGGCGCTTGTCTGGCTCAGCTCGCCCCCTCGCCTTCCCCCACACTTGCTCCCCGCAGGAGGCTCTCTTGTCCTTGCCGAGTTTTGTTTAGAAAAAAAAAAAAAAAAAAAAAAAAAAAAAAAAAAAGTCTGATGTTACAGCTCTTTCCTTCGGGTCGCCGAGCACCTGCAGCTGCTTTTTCAGGGGCTGTGTTTGGGGATGCCCAGCCAGGCCGTGCTCAGTGAAAACTGAACCTCTCCACTCCCAAAAGGGGCTGGAAACAAAAAAATTTTGTTTTCGGAGTGTTTTTGCAAAAATAAAGCCCTCCAGGCAACCTTGCAAGATAGGTAAATATTATTCTTCCTAATTTTACAGATTATTTTTTTTCAAAAGGGAGATTGATCTTTTTGGCCAGCTTGCTATGATAGAAAAATATTTCTTTGGGAGGGAGGAAGAGAGGCCTGGGATGAGATAAAAGATTCCTTTTTTTTTTTAGCCTTTTTTTTAGGAACTCATTCATGGTTACAAAGGGCAGCTGGCCAATAAATTTAACTCATTAATCGTAAGGTTAAAAACAAAGAAGAAAAAAAAAAGAAAAAAGAAAACTCCACACGATCCAAAGTGTTTGTAGGCTCAGCCACTACATTTCAATGAAGTTTCATAAAAAAAGGCTGAAATCAGCCCAGCATGTAAAAAGCCTTCACCACTATAAAAAACAGCCCGGGAATTTTTTTTTTTTCTTATTTTCATTTTCTTTGAAAAGCCTTTTTCAAAGTGTCATCAGTGCATCTGGTCAGTGTTTTTAAAGCCACTTTCCCAACCTCCTGCCCCGGTGCCTCAACTGGGGCTGGGGGACACGAGACCCCGGAGAAGCCGTGGCAGGAGGAGGGCACATCTCTTCCCAGCCCCCCAAACCCTGCACCCCCGAAGCACCCGGGGACAACGTGAACAAAATCCATGGCCGCCCCAAAGCCAGGCTGGAAGGGTTATTTTTATTTATTCCACGCACACTTTCTGACCCCAAAGCAGCCCGCGGGGCCGGGGCGCCGGGCCAGGACCCCCTCCCAGATGTGTCCGCGCCCCCGGGGTCCCTCCCCAGCCCGGACAAAGGCTCGGCTGCCCCGGGACGGGCGCGGGCCGGGGCTGAAGTTGTTCGCTGCCCCACACCCGTGACCCCCGCGCTGTAGGGAGGGGGTCCCGGCCGGCAGCCCCCGCCCAGACCAGGGAGCGCAGGAGGGCGAAGCGGCCCCCACGGGCCTCCCCTCCCTCCCGGGGGTGGAAGCCGAAGCTGCCGCCCCCGCGCTGGGTCCCGCGGCTCCCGCAGCCCCCGAGCCGGGAAGGGGCTCCGGGACCCCCGGGGGGCCGCGGCGGGCCGTGCTCGGCTGAAGTTCGCAGCAGGACCGAGCAGCGGGCCGCCCTCCCCGGTGGGCACCGCGCACCCCCTCCCCGTGGCCCGCACGCCCCCCGAGCCCGCCCCGCCGCCGCCGCCCCCCTTCCCCCGGCCCCGGCAAACTTTGCCGAGGGGACAATAGCGCCGAGCCCGTCCCGTCCCGCTCCGCGCCCGCACCGCGAGCGCTCCGAGCCCCGCCACACCGGCACCCACAGCTCCGGCACCCCCGCGCCCGCTGCGCCGGGACCCCCGCTCCGCGCAGCCCCAGGGCGGCGCGGCCGGCTTGGCTTGGTTATTATTTTATTATTCCTACATTTTATTTTATTTTATTTTTACCTGTTCCAGGCCCGGCGCGCCCGGGGCAGGGGAAGCGCATGAAGGGTGTCGGGGGTCGCGGCGGGGGCGGGGGCGGCCGCGGCGCCCAGGCCCGGGGGCGGCGGCGGCGCCTATTGTTCTCCGCCGCCGGCAGATACAATGTAGCGAAGCGGCGCGATCGCCCCGCACCGGGCGGCGCGTGCGCCCCGGCCCGCCCCGCGGCCCCGCCCCGCGCCGGGCCGGGCCCTAGCGCTGCTGCTGCTGCCGCCGCCGCCGGGGCCGCCGCTGCCGCTCCGCCTCCCGCCGCTGTTCCGCCCGCCCGCCCCGCGGTCCCTGCATAGTTCCCCGCGCGGCGGCGGCAGCAGCAGCGACAGAGGCTCCCCCCCGCGCCCGCCTCTGCCGCCTCCCCCCCGCACGCCCTCACGACTCGCGGCCGCACGCCCCGCCCCCGCTGTATCGCTCCGCCGCCCGCACAAACAGCGGGGAGCCGGGGGGGGGTGATGCCGCCACGCGCGGGCCTCACGGAACCCGCACACGCGTGGCCGCGCCCGGAAGGGCGGAACGGGGCGGCGGCGGCGCGGCGGGGGCACCGCCGTGGCGGGGACTATATTTCCTAGCGGAGGGGGACGGCGTGGCTTGGCGACCAGCGACGGTGACGACAGCGGAGCTCCGCGAGATGGACTGATAAGGCAGCGGGGCCCTAACCAATAGAAATGCTCTGTTGCTGTGATTGGCAGGTGATGCGGCCAACCAAGGCGCGGGCTGTCGCGGTCCCCGCCCACCGAGCGGGGGGCGGGCCAGCGGAGGCCGCCGGTTGCCGTCGCCGCCCACAGCTCGGCTCCCCCCGCGCCGCCGGCGGGGCCCCCGGCGGGGCAGGGCGCGCAGGGCCGGGGTCCCGGGGGTGCCGCCGTGGGAGCCCCCGCCCGGCAGCTGCTGCCTCGCAGCCGCCGCCCCCCGGAACCCCCGCCGAGGGGCCGCAGGGGCCCGGCGGGACCTGCGTGGCGGCTGTGGCCCGGCCGCGCCGCCCCCTCGGGGGCCCCGGGGCACCTTCCGCGCCGCTGGGGATGGCGGTTCCCCCGGCACAGCGCAGCCCCGGGGCTGGTGGGGCCGGGGCAGCCCCGCTGTGAGGGCACCTGGGAGCGCTGAAGCCTGGACCGGCCTGTGCGGCTGCGACCCGGGCCCGGCCGGGCCCTGCAGAGCAGCGGGGCTGGGATGGAGAGTCCGTGTGTGACATCCTGGAGTCGCCTCCGAGCGCGTTGGGTGCGGAGGGGCCTCAGATTTCGTCTCGTTCCACCCCCTGCCATGGCAGGGACACCTCCCACTGTCCCAGGCTGCTCCCAGCCCTGTCCAGCCTGGCCTTGGGCACTGCCAGGGATCCAGGGGCAGCCCCAGCTGCTCTGGGCACCCTGTGCCAGGGCCTGCCCACCCTGCCAGGGAACAATTCCTGCCCAAGATCCCATCCAGCCCTGCCCTCTGGCACTGGGAGCCATTCCCTGGCTCCTGTCCCTGCAGGCCTTGTCCCCAGTCCCTCTGCAGCTCTCCTGGAGCCCCTTCAGGCCCTGCCAGGGGCTCGCAGGTGTCCCTGGAGCCTTCTCTTGTCCAGCTGAGCACCCCAGCTGTGCCAGGCCTGGCTCCAGAGCAGAGGGGCTCCAGCCCTCTCCATGGCCGTCCTCCTCTGGCCTGGCTCCAGCAGCTCCACGTCCTCCTGCTGCTGTTGCCCAGGGCTGGGGCAGCTCTGCAGGTGGGGTCTCACCTGAGCCCAGGGGCAGAGGGGCAGAATCCCCCCCTCCCCTGCTGCCCACGCTGGGGGCTCAGCCCAGCACAGGGGGGGTTTCTGGGGCAGTGCCCATGGCCGGGGCAGCCTGAGCCTCTCACCCACCAACACCCCCAGTCCTTCCCCCAGGGCTGCTCCTGTTCTGTTCTTTATCCAACCTGTGCTTTTGCTTGGGATTGCCCTGACCCATGTGCAGAACGTTGCACTTGAACTTGTTGAACTTCATGATTTGGCACAATCCCTCTTCTCCAGCCTATCTAGGCCCCTGTGATTCCCCATCCCTTCTCTCCAGCGTGTGAACCCACAACACAACTCTGTGTCACCAAGTGCCCTGGGTCCCATTGTTCATGTCACCCATAGAACTTCTCCCCTCCCCGCCCATTTCCCTGCCCACTTTGCTGTTTTAGCCAGTGCTGGCACTTGGAAGCAGCTGGCAGGTGCTTGGGATCAAAGGTGCCAATGGGACCGTGGAATGTCTGTCTGTCTGGCTCTCTGGATTGAGGGAGTTTGTATCATTCCCCAGGGTCCTGGGAGCCGTTTCCCCGCCTCTTCTCCAGTGGGTTTTTGAGGAGCTGGGATTCAGCGTGGGGATGGATGGATGGTGCTTTGCCCAGTTACACAGGGTTCGGGAGGTGCAGGAGCAGAGCCACAAGCACGTGGTTGCAGCAGGTGTGGGCAGGGGTTCACCTCCTCTCCCTGCATCCACCCTGGATCCCACCACAGGGATCTTGCAGAAGCTGGGCTGTTCTCCCTGGCAAAAGCTGCGTCTCCTGCCCTGCCCAGGCAGCTCCAGGCTCATCTGTCAGCAGTGCTGGTTTGGGTTTCCCTGTGCCTGACCCCTCTGCAGCCAGATCTGGGGCCAGCTGTCACCTGCAGCTTTGGGCCATTTGGCTTTTATTTTCTTTTTTTTAAAGTGGAAAGAATTGCCTGCATTTAAATGGGGTCACTGACCAAAGTCATCTCCTGTCATCAGGGATGGATGATTGCAGGGGTGAGGATGGCCCCTGCCCCAGTTCAGCAAGGATGGGGGTGTGGGCTGGCAGTGAGGTGCTGGCCCAAGGCACATGGAATCATAAAATCATGGAACAGTTTGGGTGGAGAGGACCTTAGACTTCATCTTGTTCCAACCTCATGCCCTGGGGAGGGACACCTTCCACTGTCCCAGGCTGCTCCCAGCCCTGCCCAGCCTGGCCTTGGGCACTGCCAGGGATCCAGGGGCAGCCCCAGCTGCTCTGGGCACCCTGTGCCAGGGCCTGCCCACCCTGCCAGGGAACAATTCCTGCCCAAGATCCCATCCAGCCCTGCCCTCTGGCACTGGGAGCCATTCCCTGGCTCCTGTCCCTGCAGGCCTTGTCCCCAGTCCCTCTGCAGCTCTGGGTGAAGGAGGTGAGCGTTGCCTCGTCGCTGCTGCTCTGTGCAGAGGAGCCATTCCCCACCTTCTGCCACATTTCCTCTGGGCCCAGTGGCCCTTGGGACTGTTGTCACCCCCCAGCACCCCCAGCCCTGTCACTCCCCCCGCTGTGGGGCCTCCTGGCAACCTCATCCCTCTCCTGCTGCTCCCCCTCCACCTTCCGCTCCCGGGGATGACAGGGAGAAGATGAAACATTTCCCTAACACAATTATATTCTAATTTTGCATCTGTGGCCATAATTTCCCTGTCAACAATTGTAATTAAACCTTTGAGCTTCACTCTGCTGCTGCTGGTGGCTCAGCAAAGTCAAATGATGGGATGGGATGGCATGGGATGGCATGGGATGGCATGGCATGGCATGGCATGGCATGGCATGGCATGGCATGGCATGGCATGGCATGGCATGGCATGGCATGGCATGGCATGAGATGGGCCTTGCTGGTTTTCCACAGGCATTCATGGCCAGGACACTGTGAGATGAAAGCAGTGAGGAGATTTTCCTGCGCTGAGCTGTTTTGGTCACTTGGTCTATGTTGAAAATGGAATTTGTGTTTCACAGAATGATTGGGCTTGGAGGGAACTTCTGGAGATGATCCAGTTCAACTTCCTGCCAAGTCAGGGTCACCCAGAGCAGGTGACACAGGAACACATCCAGGTGGTTTTGGAGTCTCCCTCTCTTGGGCAGAGACTCCACAGCCTTTTGTGCAACCTGTTCCAGGACTCTGCCACCCTCATGGAAAGAAGTTCTTCCTCATGTTGAGGTGGGACTTCTGGTGGTTTAGTTTATGGCCACTGCTCCTTATCCTGTTGCTGGGCACCAGAACAGAGTCTGTCACCATCCTCTGACACCCCTTGGAGATGCTTGTATGGATTGGTGAGATCCCCTCTCATTCTTCTCTGGATTAACCAAGCCCATCTCCCATGGTCTCTCCTCATCAGAGAGAAGCTCCAGACCCCAAATCATCTTTGGGGCCTCCACTGGACCCTCCCCAGTAGCTCCTTGTCCTCCTTGTCCCAGGACTGGACACAGCACCCCAGATGTGCCCCCCCCCCGCCCCATAGAGGGGCAGGGTCCCAGTGTCCCCCTGGCCCCAGGACACTCTGCTGGCTCAGGGACAGTTTGCCATCCACCAGCACCCCCAGGTCCTTCTCTGCAGAGCTGCTCTCCAGCAGCTCACCCCAGCCCGTGCTGCTGGCCCCTGGGATTGTTCCTCCCCAGGGTCTACAAGGACTCTACACTTGCCCTTGTTGAAGCTCCTTGGCTTCTCTCCACCCAGCTCTGCAGCCTGTAATTAATTAGTCTGTAATTAATAATGCCTCCTTCCTGGTGGGTGGCAGCATCATGGCAAAAAGTGTGTCTCCAGGCCTTGTGGGGAGCCAGGAAGGCTTAAACCTCCTCTGACATTGTGGGGTTTTTCCTTGAACCTGAGAAGTTCCCCCTTCCAGTTCACAGCATGGCCCCCTCAGTTTCCCATTTCAGGCTATTTTGGTCGGGCAGGAGGAAGCAGAGGGGATGAGGGGATGCACAAGGGGCACCACGGGGATGCTCTGCAGACATGTCCACCCAAAGGTGACATTCCCCACCTGGAGAAGTGCTGGAGGCTCAGGCTCAGGGGCAACTTCAGCATCCCCTGGGCACCTCGTGAGGTGGGATAGGGGCATAAACACAGCATGGGCAATGCAGAGCCACGGAATTCTGGGACCTCCTGAGTAGGAAGGGACACACAAGGATCATCAGAGTCCAGCTCCTGGCCTTGCACAGCCCCAGGAACTGTCCAGATTCTCCCAAGAACCCTGAGAACAGCTCAAGTTCTCCATTTCCATCCTCTGGACCTTTGGGATGGGGGTAGCATTTTTCACCATCTTCACAATTGGTTGTGCTGATAACACACAGCTGATAAACAAGAAAATAATGCTGGGGTTGTGTCCAAGTGCTGGAGCTGTGGCTGAAATGAAGCAGTTCCACAGCAGCTCTTGCAATGCTCAGAGCTGGCAATGCCAGGGGAGAAAAGTGGAGTGGAGGCTCCAAAGGCAGCACTGTCCAAAGGAGAGCATGGAGAGCTTCCCCCACAGGTGGGTCATCCTCCACGATGGTTTTCCAGAGCACACAGCAGCTGGGGCTGCCCCTGGATCCCTGGCAGTGCCCAAGGCCAGGCTGGGCAGGGCTTGGAGCAGCCTGGGACAGTGGGAGGTGTCCCTGCCCACGTCAAGGGGTGCAGCTGGATGGGCTTTGAGGTTCCTCTCAACCCAAACCATCCCATGAGTCTGATCTCCCCTGCAGGAGGAGCAGTTCCTCTGGCTGGGCTTTTTCCTCTGTCCCTGGTCTCCGTGCCTCAGTTTCCCTTCTGTGTGATGGCATCAGGGCCACACTCTGCTCCCATGGAACCCTTGCAGACTGTTGTAGGTGCTGTTGGATGTGAGCCCAGCATCCCTGGGCAGGGCAGCCCTGAACAAGCCCCAGGCAGAACCTGCCTGACCCCAGGGCCTGAATGAGGTGTCCTGGCCCCGTTCCCAGAGCCAAAAACCAGCTGAGGTCACTGAGATCAGCAAGGAGGTGCAGGTCCCATTTGTGTCTTCAGAGCTGCTGGGGCAGAAGGAAAGGCTGAGAGCTGAGGATGGATGGATGGATGGATGGATGGATGGATGGATGGATGGATGGATGGATGGATGGATGGATGGATGGATGGATGGATGGATGGATGGATGGATGGATGGATGGATGGATTGTTCAAAGGCAGTTTTGTGGCAGGTTTTTCTGCCTCTGATCCCCCACTTTGGCCTGTCAATGTCCCCAGGGCACATTCCAGGGGTCCATGAGGGTCTGGGGAAGGCTCGGTCAGTCCTTGGCCAGGAGAGCTTGGGAAGGCTGGGCTGGTCCAGCCTCTGTAGGGTGGGAATGGGTGGGGGAAGCTGTGTCCCCAGTGGGAGCTGTGGGACACCAGAAACTGCCCTCAGAGCCTCCCATCCCTTTTTACAAAACTGGAAATTAATAAAGTACAGGTCAGTGCCAGGCAACAAAATAGGCTTTAGAAAAATAATATATATATATATATACTGGAGAAAAATCCCCATTTCCCTGGAATTTCCTTTGAGCTGGACTGGGTTCCCACCCTGTGATTCCCTGGCCATGGCACTGCCCCCTCTAGGGACCCAGACCCTTTTTCCTTCTGTTAGTGACTGGGGACGCTGTGACAGCCACCCGCAGCCAGGGACCTGGAGCCTGGTCCAGAGGAGATGGATGGGCCAGGGCTGCCCAGCGAGGCCGGTGGCTGCACTGAGCCTGAGGAGGTCCCCTCAGCGTGGGGACAGCGAGGGGCAGGAGCAGGAGCGTGTCCCACCCAGAGCCGAGGTGTGGCAGCCCCATCCTGCCCCGGGCTCCCTCTCATTCCCCCTCGGGGAGGTGGAACAGAGCAGGGCTGTGTGGCACTGCCTGCTGCAGTGCCCATCCTGGAATGGCACTGCCCTGCTGGGCTGGGCCACTGGAAGGGGCTGGTGGGAGCCTGGGGCTCCTCGCTGGATCCCGAGGACTTCAAGGAGCAGGTTTGAGTTCATATTTGCATTTAGTCACAGTGTGAGTCAGACATTCCAGCCCCGGCTGCCGAAATGCCTCAGCTCTGACTTCTGATTTCCCACTGCAGCCTTGGGTTGGTTTTTGATTTTCTTTTTGTTTGTTTTTTTTTTTCCTCCTCTTTTCTCTTTCCCTTTCCCTTTCTCTTCTTTTTCTTCCCTTTCTCTGACCTTTGTGGCAAGCCCCAGTTCAAAGGCAGGTCACTGGCACAGGGCACAGGTGGATGGGGCAGAGGGGTGGGCAGGGGCATCCTGCAGAGTATATTCTTCTCTGGAGCAGTGGGAAGCCAAGGCAGAGTTAAACCCTGCCAGGTGGAGGGGGTTGAGCCCCACATCCCTCCAGCGGTGCTGGGGGAACTCGGGGCTGGCACTGAAGCCACCAGCGCCTTTTGGCTCCCCTGGCCCTTGTGGAGATCCCAGGGCAGGGCAAAACTGGGGGAGGGGAGTGGGAGGAAATGGAACAAACTGCCAGGACAAGCCCAGCAGAGCCTCCCCAGTGCTTCGGGGTACGTGTCAGGCTTGTGCAGGTTTGTTTGTCCTCAGCAAAACACCAGTTCTTGATTGGTGAAGTTTTTCATTAAAACTGACCTGGAGCTCAGCAGGCTCGGAGCAGGAGCTGCCTCCCCCTTGTGTCCCCCCCTTGCTGTCCCCCTGCACCCAGGGCCGGCTCCCACGGGGACATCAAAGTGTCCAGGCCAGACGTGGGGGCTGCGGGACCCCCGCACTGGGGGCTGGGGCAGGAGCCGTGCCGAGCTCCTGGCCAGAAAGGCGATTTTGTTTTTGGTTTCCCGGATGATGCATTCCACATGGCGTTGCATCACGCACAGCTGTTACATCACTTTAGCCAGGAAATTTAAAACAAGTGGCCTGGGCTGGAAATGGTGGTTTAATTATTATTTATGGATAACAACAACAACAGCGAGAGAGAAGAAAGGCCTCAAAACCCTTTTCGTCTTTTTTTTTTTTTTTTTCTTTTTAAAGCCCGCCCATCTCACATTACAGCGACTTTGTCCCCACTCTCTCCCAGCCCCTTGGTGGGGAGCAGCCCCCGGGATGGGCTCCCAGTGGGGGCGACTTCTGGGCTTGGCTTGGCTGCTTTGGCCACTCCCTCCCCCTCTCCCCGAGGGTGTCCCCTCCATCCTGGCCACCCCCGCAGAGCTGGGACACCCTCCTGGCACCCCTGGGGACATTTCTGCACCCGAGGGTGAGCCCAGCATGGGCCACAGCAGCTCCCTCAGAGCATCCTTGGCATCCTTGCCATCCTCCCTTCAGGTGCCATTTGTCACCAGCAGCCCCTGCCCTGAGCTGCCAGCTGAGCTGTGACAGTCACTGTCCTCTGTGGGACACTCTGGAGACACAGGACAGATCCAGTTCATCCCTGCCTGCTGGGACTGCCCCACAGGGCCCCTGAGGGACGCTGGTGACAGGGATGGTGACATCTATTGGGACATTGATCACAGGGATGGTTCCCTCTCCCCAACCTCTTTCACTTTTTTCCTTCCAGCTGTGGGGCAGAAGAGATGCTGAGAGCATTGTCATCCTCATTGTCCTCCCTGCCAGGGAGGCATCAGGGACCTTCTTCTTCCCCTGTCCCTCTGGGCACAGCACAGAGCAGGGACACCAGTGGCTCTGCTCCCCCACTGCCACCACCTGGGGTCCCTGTCACCGGGCAGGACACCCCCCTCCATGGGCCTCTGCTCCTGGCAGTGTGACTGATGGCTGCACATGGGCCACCTGTGTCCCCAGTGCAGGGGACAGCCCTGGTGTGAACTGCCCAGGGGGTTTGCACAGCCCCCAGCCCCATTTACAGCTGGGGAAACCAAGGCAAGGACAGTGGGGTGGGCACTGAGCATCCACTGGCACCTGCCAGGCAGGGCCACGTCCCCTTCCGTGGAATGGGACAGGCCCGGAATCTTCACCTGGGACCCAGCCCCCAGCCTGGGCAGAGCTGGAATGGAAACTCCTCCACCCCACATCAGAGAGCCTCGGGGCAGCTCATTGGAAAGTTCTCGGGGGAATTCAGAGTGCAAGCCCCGTGTTTTGTGCCGAGTGTTGAAGAATGCGGGAGTGCTCCTTTGCTGTGCTGCTGCTGTCACCAAACCCCTCCAGCCACCTCCCACGGCCACCACGGGGCTGCTCTCCCTCCTCATACCCACCGTGAGCATCCCATATCTCTTCATCTGCTGAGGGGAGCTCTGCAGAGCACACCCCAGCCCTGAGGACACTCACAGGGCTCAAGGAAAGTGATCCCCAAATTGTCACGTTCGGATGATCTGGTTGTACAGAAATCCCACCCTGCTGTGACTGTGAGAAATGGATTTGTAGAGAATTTTTAAAGTTTGATTTTTATATTTTAAAAAAAATTTATTTCTCTACAAATCCATCTCCCCCAGGTGACCCAGGTGAGGACCAGGTCCTTCTGCTCTATTTCCCCCGAGCAGTGGGATATCATCCCCCACAGGCACAGCAGAGCCTGGGGATCCTTGGGAAACTGCTCTGGGAGCTCAATCCTGCCCCGGGGGGCTTGGAAAACGCCTTTAAAATCGACAAAAAAAAAAAAAAAAAAAATTATCTGGGCTGATGAGAGCGCCCTGGGGATGGTGTGGAGGAGGAGGAAACGCGGCATCCCCGGGCCCAGGTGGGGTCCCCCGGCGCGGCTGCCGCCCAAGATAGAATCCGCCCACGGGCAGGAAACCCTCGGTGCGCGTTCACGGGGCGGGGAAATCTCCTCTGAATGGAAAGGAAAGGCGCCCTCGCCCCCAGAAACCATCGCAGCGCCACCCCCGAGGCCGGGGGATCTCCAGGGCTGCCCCGGTGGGGCCGTGTTCCCCCAGCAGAGTGTGGGGGGAGAAACCCAGAAAGGGGTGGGAGAAGCTGGACACAGGCAGGAGGGTCTGGACAAGGGGATGGGGACAGAGGGAAGGAGAGGAGGGAAGGAGGGAGAGGGAAAGTGAGAGATGGAGCAAAGGGGACAGGGGCAGGAGCCTTGCCCACAGAGGCTGTCCAAGATGCCAGATGGGGCATCCAGCACCTTCACAGGTGAAAACAGCAGGGGCTGAGGCAGCTGGCACACCTGAGGGTAAATACTGCCCAAGGAAGGGAACAGCACCCAGGACTACCCATGTATTCCCTGCCAGCTGAACAAATCCCACAGCAGGGATGGGTGCACCACAGCTATGAAGGCACTGGAGAGTTTTTGCCTGGCTGAGTTGGAGTTTTGGATGTCACTGGGATGTGAATGTGCCATTCTTGGGGCACTTTTCCTGGTTCTTCAAGCTAAAACAGCTCAGTGAATCCGTCATTCCCATGGGAGAGGGTCAGGAAGTTTCAGCCTGCAAAGGTGCCCTAAAATGGAGCTGATCCAAGCCCTGGGACATCAGGACCACGGTGGCTTTGTGCCTTTGCTTCAGGGGCAAGGAGAGGACACCATGGTGCCTCTTTGGGACCCAATGGGGGATTTCCTCCCTCCCTGATTTCTTCACTCAGTGGGTTTTGTGATCTGATGTCAGGTTTCAGCTTCGTGTGAGGAGTAATAGAAACCACACAGTGAAGTGAGTCCCTGCTCCAGGCTCTGTCCCCAAGCCATGGCAGAGGCTCACCAGATCCAGTGACAGCTCTGCTGCAGCAGGAGAGGGCTCAGCCAGGAAAGGGGAGCCCCATGTTCCATCCCAGCCCCATTTCCCATCTCAGCCCCATGTTCCATCTCAGCCCCATTTCCCATCTCAGCCCCATGTTCCATCCCAGCCCCATTTCCCATCTCAGCCCCATTTCCATCCCAGCCCTATTTCTCATCTCAGCCCCATTTCCCATCTCAGCCCCATGTTCCATGTCACCCCCATTTCCCATCTCAGCACCGTGTTCCATCCCAGCCCTATTTCTCATCTCAGCCCCATTTCCCATCTCACCCCATTTCCCCTCTCAGCCCCATTTCCCATCTCAGCCCTATTTCCCATCCTCCTTTCTTGTGGTCTCATCCCAGGGGTGTTGTGGGCACCACCTGCCCCATCTGCCTTCCCACTGCTGGATCCAGCCCTGCTGGCTTTGGGAACATCCCCTGGCTCTGTCCCGTTCCGCACTGCACCATGTCCTTGTCCCCACTGTGTGTGACTCTGGCATGGGTGGAATCCTGGAATATCCTGGGTTAGAAGGAACCCACAGGGATCATGCACAGCCACCCCAACAATTCCACCTTGGGAGCGCTGCCCAAACGCTCCTGGAGCTCTGGCACCCTTGGGACCATTCCCTGGGGAGTCTGGGCTGTGCCCAGCAGCCTCGGGGGGCAGAACCTTCAGTGCTGAAAACTCCCCATGGGTGACCCCTGAATGACCCAAATTCATGGTTTATCTCCCCAGCACGGGGCTCAGGGCTGGGTGTGCCTCTCTGGGGACACAACCCCACATCCCACCTGAGGATAGTCCCAGATCCATGCCTGTGCCCGGGAAGGGCTGGGCACAGGGTGCTGTGCCCGTGCCAGCCCCTCCTCAGCCCGGCTGCCGCTGGGGCTGTGCCGGGTCTGAGCGCGGCTCTCACTTCCCCAGGCTGAGATGCTGCGGGGGGAACCGAGCCCAGCACAGCTGGGGAAGCCAGGAGAGGGTTAAACCCTGCCAGGGAGCCCCCAAATCCCTCCAGCAGTGCTGAGGGGACACGGGGCTGGCACTGGAGCCACCAGCACCTTTTGGCCATTGTGGAGATCCCAGGGCAGGGCAAAACTGAGGGAGGGGAGTGGGAGGAAATGGAACAAACTGCCAGGATGAGCCCAGCAGAGCCTCCCCGGTGCTTCGGGGTGCGTGTCAGGCTTGTGCGGGTTTGTTTGTCCTCAGCCAAACACCAGTGCTCGATTGGTGAAGGTTTTCATTAAAACTGACCTGGAGCTCAGCAGGCTCGGAGCAGCCTCCAGGGCCGGGAGCTCGGGGCACTGCGGGGACAGAGGGAGCGCCTGGCAGGGCCGGGCTGGGGGTGCCAAGGGAGCAGGGCAGCCCCCGAGCTGTGCCCTGTGCCCAGCAGGGGCTGGGGCTCCTCTGCCCTGCCCGAGCCGTGCCCTGTGCCCAGAAGGGCTGGGGGTGCCAAGGGAGCAGGGCAGACCCCGGGCTGTGCCCTGTGCCCAGCAGGGGCTGGGGGTGCCAGGGGAGCAGGGCAGCCCCCCCGAGCTGTGCCCTGTGCCCGGCAGGGGATGGCAGTGCCAGGGGAGCAGGGCAGACCCCCGGGCTGTCCCTCTGTCCCCTGCTGTGTCCCCCCCCGAGCTGTGCCCTGTGCCCAGAGGGGATGGCGGTGCCAGGGGAGCAGGGCAGCCCCCGAGTTCCTGGCCCTGTCCCCCAAGGAGGGGCTGGGGGTGCCAGGGGAGCCCCCTGAGCTGTGCCCTGTCCCCAACAGGGGCTGCTAAGGGGACACCCCCCGAGCTGTGCCCTGTCCCCAGAGGGGCTGGGGCTGTGCCAGGGCAGTGGCACAGGGCAGGGGGCACCACCCTGGCACCGTGGGTGAAGCTGTGGAGTCCTGTGGGAACTGGGAAGGGTAAGGAGATTTTTAGGAAGCTGAGAAAATCAACCTTAAAAGCAAACAAACAAACAAACAAAAATCCCCAAAAACGAATTACAACTACAAAATCTAAAAATAGAAAAAAACCCAATAATATAAGCAACAAAAATTACAATAAACCCCCAAAATTAACAACTACAAAATCTAAAAATAAAAAATTACAATAATGTAAAAAACAAAAATTACAATTAAACTCAAAAATAACTACAACTACAAAATTTAAAAATAGAAAAAAAAATTACAGTAATATAACAAACAAAAATTGCAATAAACCCCCCAAAATTATCTACATCTACAAAATCTAAAAATTTTGTAAAAAATTACAATAATATAACAAACAAAAATATTAAACAATAACTTAAGTTTTTAACTTAACCAAAGCTTAAAATTCCATAAAAATGTACTTAACAAAATAATAAAAAAATTAAACTTAATGATAATATATTATGTATTATTATTAAACCCCTCCAAAAATAGATAAAATAAATAAACACATACTTTTAATAATTAGCTAAAACAATCACCTATAAACTTTAGCAATACACTATTAACTAAAAAGTTTTTTCAAATACAGCAAAAAAATCTTTACCACTAACTATGCATAAACTTTACCATATTCTTATTATCTTTACCTTATCATAAAACCATTCTTTTTAACCACAAATAAAATTCAAAAAGCACACCCCAACACTCCCATTCCATTCACAAAAAACCAAATAACCCCCCCAGCTCAGGGTGGGGTTTTTCAGGGCGCTGCCCCCCCCTACACTCGGGGTTTTGTGGAAGGGGGGCACGGAGGGGACGAAACCCAAAGGGGGTTAAGGGATGCTGAAGGAGGAAGAGGAGGAGGCTGAAGAGCTGCTCAGCCCTGGGCATGCATGGACCCAGCAGCACAAGCCCTGTGCCCCCAGCTGAGCCCAGGATTTGTCACTGGGGTCACGAGGTGTTGGATTAAGTCTTTTCCTAAATCTTACTGCAATATATCATTCGTAATTCTAATTTTTCTAAATTATCTAATCTTTTTTATAAAACTGTCATTTAGAACTAATTTCTATTTTTTTCTCTTTAACTATACCTAACGTTATTCTATAATATTTCTATATCAATATTTCTTATCGTAAAATTTACATATAAATAATAGATGTTGTTTATAACATCTATTCTATTAAAAATATATACATAAAATAATATATATCATTTAGAATATACATTTTATTAAAATATATAGATATATTATTTATATGATCTATATTATCTACATATTATGTTATGTTATGTTATGTTATGTTATGTTATGTTATGTTATGTTATGTTATGTTATATTATATTATATTATATTATATTATATTATATTATATTATATTATATTATATTATATTATATTATATTATATTATATTATATTATATTATATTATATTATATTATATTATATTATTTATATTATATTATATTATATTACTTTATATTACTTTATATTACTTTATATTACTTTATATTACTTTATATTACTTTATATTACTTTATTTTATTTATTATTTAATTATTTTATTTTAATATTTTATTATATATTATTTAATTCCATTAAATTTTAAACGCTTAACAATGCTATTAAATGTAATAATTTCATAATTATAATTTAATAATTCCATTTAATTTAATAATTAAGAATGGAATAATTCTGTTACATTTTAAACATTTCCTACGAATCCATTTCCCACAAGGAATTCCCCCGGGGCTGGGTTTGGGGTTGTGCCCGAGGCACGTTCAGGGTTTGGGAGGGTGCCGTGCCCACGGGCTGGGGGCTCCTGCCGGCCCCCCTGGCACCCCCTGGCACCCCCTGGCACCCCCTGGCAGAGGGGGCTGGGCTGCGGGAGGTGCAGGAAGCGGAATAACGACAGGGGCGATGTGGGGCAGCCCCAGCTGGCAGCTCCCGGCTCGGGGCCTCCCCCCGCTCCCGCAGCCCCTCCCCACCCTGCGAGCCACATCCGGGGGGGCGGAGGGGGGCCGGGGGCTTCACCTTCGCTAACCCTGGATGTGCCCCCGTTCCCACCTTCGCTAACCCTGGATGTGCCCCCGTTCCCCCCTTCACCGAACCCTGGATGTGCCCCCGTTCCCACCTTCGCTAACCCTGGATGTGCCCCCGTTCCCCCTTCGCTAACCCTGCATGTGCCCCCGTTCCCACCTTCACCGAACCCTGGATGTGCCCCCGTTCCCACCTTCCCTAACCCTGGATGTGCCCTCGCTCCCACCTTCACTAACCCTGGATGTGCCCTCGTTCCTACCCGACCTCGGCACCCAACCCAGAGTCTGGCACCCAGGAGTTCCCTCCTCTTAATTATATTTATATTTATATTTACATTTATATTTACATTTATATTTATATTTATATTTATATTTATATTTATATTTATATTTATATTTATATTTATATTTATATTTATATTTATATTTATATTTATATTTATATTTATATTTATATTTATATTTATATTTATATTTATATTTATATTTATATTTATATTTATATTTATATTTATATTTATATTACATTTATAGTTATATTCCGATTTATAGTTATATTTATATTTATAGGCACATTTAAATTTATATTTACATTTACATTTATATTTATATATATATATATAGTTATAGTTATAGTTATAGTTATAGTTATAGTTATAGTTATAGTTATAGTTATAGTTATAGTTATAGTTATAGTTATAGTTATAGTTATAGTTATAGTTATTCATATTTATTATATATTCAAGATATATATATTTATTTATACAGAATCTTATCTCTTCCTCATACATAATAGTCGTTCTATTATATTTATTCTATATTTATTCTATATCTATATCTATATCTATATCTATATCTATATCTATATCTATATCTATAGTTATAGTTATAGTTATAGTTACCTATATCTATAGTTATAGTTATAGTTATAGTTATAGTTATAGTTATAGTTATAGTTATAGTTATAGTTATAGTTATCGTTATAGTTATAGTTATAGTTATTCTATTTATTATATATTCAAGATATATATATATTGTATTTATATAGAATCTTATCTTCCTCTTATACATAATAGTCGTTCTATTATATTTATTCTATATTTAAGATACATATATAAAGGTTTATTTATATATAATCTTATATCCTCCTCTGATACATAATATATTGTGTATTATTAATGAAACCCCAAACATTATGTAAAACAAATATGCATACACTTTCAATAATGAACAACAAACAAATATCTATAAACTTTAACAATACACTATTAACTAAAAAGTTTTTGAAACACTCTATAGCAAAAAAATTTGTTTGAGGTCTCCCAGACGCTGCAGCTGAAGGAGTCAGGGGGTTTCAGGACAGTTTTATTTAAAATCAGGAGTTTAAGGAAGGAAAAAGTACATTTGGAGGTGGGAGGGGCAGAAAGGTGACTGAGGCTGCGACCCAGCGCTGCCATTCCCGGGCTGGCTCTGGAGCTGCGTCCGGAGCTTTTCACGGCTGGGAGCACTGCAGAACGCCCGGGATCTGCTGGGACAGATCTGCCCGTCCTGCCAGCCCCAGCGGGTGCCAGGGGTGCCCCTGGCTGAGCACAGAGGAGCCAGGACAGGCTGCAGCTGCCCTGCCCTTGAGAGCCCTCAGACCCTCGCTGAAACCCTGAGACACAAAATCCCGCCTGCCCCAGAGCCTGCCCCTCTCCCGCAGAGCATCTTGCTCAGATTTTGAGCAAAACCGGGCAAAAAGCAGCTTGGAGCCCCCTGGCCCTGCCATCAGCTCTGCTGGGTGTTTGGCACTGTAGGAAAAGGTGCCAGGAGATGAGTGAAGGGACAAAAATCAGCCCAAGATGGAAACAGACACCTGGATATTGCCCAGAATGCGCAGAGTGCTCAGGGATGCTGCCCCATGCCTGGGCTGCTGCAGAGGCTGCACAGGGCCTGGGGCAGCTTGGGGTGGTGGAAGGGGTCCCATGGCAGGGGTGGGACAAGAGGGGCTTTAGGGTCCCTTCCACCCACACCGCTCTGGGGCTCTGTGTGCAGAACCTGGGGCTGTGGGGACCTGACCTCAGCTCACCTTGGCAGCCCCAGACACCTTTATCTTATCTCATCTTATCTCATCTCATCTCTGCACCGAGCTGCGCTGCAGTGAGAGCGCCGAGTGCCCGGGCTTCCCCTGCTCCTGCCTGCCAGGGCACCCAAATCACCCCCGTGGGACACCCCCAGCACCCCTGGGACACCCAAATCACCCCTGGGTGACACCCACAGCACCCATGGGACATCCACAACACCCTTGGAGGACACCTACAGCACCCATGGGACTATCAACTAACCCCTGGGTGACACCCCCAGCACCCGAGGGACACCCGAATCACCCCTGGGTGACACCCCCAGCACCTGTGGGACACCCCCAGCACCCCTGGAGGATGCCTGCAGCACCCGTAGGACACCCAAATCACCCCTGGGTGACACGCCCAGCACCCATGGGATACCCAAATCACCCCTGAGTGACACCCTCAGCACCCCTGGAGGACACCCCCAGCACCCATGGGATACCTGAATCACCCCTGAAGGACACCCCCAGCACCCATGGGATACCCACAGCACCCCTGGAGGATGCCTGCAGCACCCGTAGGACACCCAAATCACCCCTGGGTGACACCCCCAGCACGCATGGGTTACCCAAATCACCCCTGGGTGACATCCCCAGCACCCATGGGACACCCAAATCACCCCTGGGTGACACCCCAGCACCCATGGGACACCCAAATCACCCCTAAGTGACACCCTCAGCACCCCTGGGTGACACCCCAGCACCCATGGGACACCCGAATCACCCCTGGGTGACACCCCCAGCACCCATGGGATACCCCCAGCACCCCTGCCAGGGCACCCCCAGCAGCCGTGGGACACCCACCCCACTGAGGCACAGCTCCCAGAGCTCATCCCAGGGACAGCAGAGCCATGTGGGGAGCATCTGCCCCGTGAAGGGGAGCAGGGATGTTCCCACACTCAAACTCCTCCTCCAGCCCCCTGGGAAGGGATGGGGATGAGCTCCTGGCACCAGGACGCAGGGGATGAGCTGCCAGCCCCCAGCCCTGTCTCTGCTGCCCCCATCTCTGGTTTTTGGTTGTGCTGCAGCTCTGCAGGTGCCCAATCCCCTGGGGTTTATCCCCAATCCTGCCCCCGGCAGAGTAAAGCCTTCAAAAGCTGCTGCAGCCTCTCCTCGGCAGGACATCCCTGGCACTCAGACCTTGCTCTTGTCCTTGCCTGCTCCTTGCTAAACCCAAATATTGGTGCGGTTTGCCCAGAACAGTGGCAGGAGACAGGGATGGGGTGCTCAGGAAAGGAATCTGAGAGCCCTTCGCTCAAAGATGTGCAAGGAGGGTGGGTGTTGAGTTCTAAATTTTTGTTTGTTAGGGTTGGGATTAAATATGTTGTTCAGACTTAGAGGTTTCTTAATTTTTATTTATATTACTATCTCATAAACTAGGAGTTTTACAGTACTTTACTCAAATAGACTAAAAAATGGAGATCTATCTTTTCCTTTATAAGGCTTTTTAAGGATAAATTGTCTAATTAAGAAACGACACTTAAATTATTTTTATTTTTAACCCGATAACTAACTACCTGTGGCTTGTGATGTGGACTTTTAAACCTAATTATATAATATCGCTTAAACTCATGAAGAAGAAGGTGAAAGGAAAGGATTAACTTCTGTCTTAAAGCTTTTATTTTGCTTTGTATATAAGACTTTATATAGTATATTATTTATATATAGTACATTATTTATAGTAGTATAGTATAGTATAGTATAGTATAGTATAGTATAGTATAGTATAGTATAGTATAGTATAGTATAGTATAGTATAGTATAGTATAGTATAGTATAGTATAGTATAATATATTATTTAAATATACTACTTTATATATATTACTGTATTCTAAAACCTTAAATTCCAAGTTTTCTACGATGTGATATCACACCCTTCTATTCAAACTCCACACCCATGATCTCAGTTTTATCATTCCATTTTGGAAGCTTCTCTTTGGCCCCAGGTGGAACGCAGCGTTCTCCTGGGGGTCAGCGCCCGAGGGCACAGAAAATCGGGGATTCTCAGCAGCCGGGGCTCCAGCAGGGCTTTGCTGTGCATCATTTCCATTTTCCCCGGGGAACCCGCGCCCCCAGCCCTGCCCGCGCTGCCGCTGCGGTTCGCGGGCCCCCCGGGCAGGGTGGCAGGACGCGCAGGCAGGGCAGGATGTCACCTCAAACCTCAAGAGGAGCTGCTGCCGAGGGGGAGGGTGCCCGGGATGCCGGAGGGGGTTTCGAGGCACCCAAAGCACACGCGGGTGCTCCTCTCCCAGACCCCGCGGTGCCGAACATGTCCTGCGTCCCCCGGGGACGGGGCAGGGCCAGCGGGGTGGGGACACCGCCCCGGGCACGGCTGGGGGGTCCGTGGCTGGAGGAGATGCTCTGATGCCCTCAGGGATCCTTCTGGGCTGGTGGCATGAGGGTGTCCCCCCCTCTCGGGTCTGCACAGCGCCTCGACCCCTCGAATCCACCGGGAGATGGATTTGGGAGCTTTGGGACCATGGATGGGGACCCTGCAACCCCCGAAGCTCCTGGGGGAGGGGGACATAAATGGGGGTGCTCTGCCCTCAGCCCTCTCTTCCTCTGGCCTCCTCAAGAGCTGCTTCGACACCCATTTACTGCCCATCGCCACCACGAATCCCTCCCGTTCATCGGTAATCCACAAATCCCTCCCCAGTCCGCCTGGGGCGTAGGGCCCTGAAAGCTGGACCGGGACCCTCGAGCACATCCAGATCTGCGACCCCCCGGATGCGGGGCTGGGCCACAGCAAGGAGGGGCCACGAGTCATCCCTAAATTCCTGAAACACCCCCAGAGCCCTGATGATGCCCAGTGACCCTAACGGGGCTCAGGGGTGCTGGGGAGGGAACACCGGGGGTGGCAGTGCCCGCTGCGGTCCCCAGCTCCTCGGTGGAGCTGTCACCCCCCTGTGCGGGTGCCCCCAGAGCAGCCACAGCGCCCACCGGACCAGGGATGGAGCAGCCTGGCTTGGAGCTCCCCTCGGGAAAAGGCGGCGATCTCCCGCTGCTCGCCGGGCAGAGGGAGAGCAGGGGGTGCAGGAACGGAGGCACGGCCGGTGCTGCCCCCCCTGCCCGCCCCCCGTGCCCGGCTCCAGCGGGAGCTGCGGGTCTGCGGTTCCGCAGTGGGGCTGGGGGGAGAGGGGAACCCGCCTGGGGACACCGGGGACCGGGGGGGCTGTGTGTGCCACCCTGGGGACACAGGGACCGGGGGCTGTGTGTGCCACCCTGGGGACACGGGGACGGGGGGGCTGTGTGTGCCACCCTGGGGACACGGGGCTGTGTGTGCCACCCTGGGGACACAGGGACGGAGGGCTGTGTGTGCCACCCTGGGGACACGGGGCTGTGTGTGCCACCCTAGGGACACAGGGACCGGGGGCTGTGTGTGCCACCCTGGGGACTCAGGGACCGGGGGCTGTGTGTGCCACCTTGGGGACACAGGGACAAGGGGGGTCTGTGTGTGCCACCCTGGGGACACGGGGACTGGGGGCTGTGTGTGCCACCCTGGGGACACGGGGACCAGGGGCTGTGTGTGCCACCCTGGGGACACAGGGACCGGGGGGCTGTGTGTGCCACTCTGTGCAGGGCACCAGGGGCTGTGTGTGCCACCCTGGGGACACGGGGACCGGGGGCTGTGTGTGCCACCCCGCCAGGACACCCGGCTGCGCATGAGGCTTGTCCTGCTGGGGACAGCTCCTCCCGTCCCCTGTCCCCTGCCAGCCCCGAGCGCTGCGCAGGGCAGGGGGGGCCGATCCCAGTGGGTGAGCCCGGGGATGCCCGGGCTGGGGATGAGCTCAGCTCCGTTCCCGGATCCTCAGGGAGCCAGCGAGGCTCCAGCCCCGGCCGCAGCTGCTGGGCCACCCTCGCCACCACAGCAAGGGGCAGGGGGAGCACGGGAGGGGGTCCCGAGCCTGCGAGCAGCAACTTCTGCGGCTGTGAAAGCGAAAGAAGAGCCCCGCATCCCCAGGAGCAGCTGCTCCTGTTTGCCCGTCTCCTTTCCTGCTTTTATTCCCTTTTTTCTTTAATCATCTTCTCTCGCCTCGGCCGCACCGACGCTAAGATGGAGCCGCTCCCCTCCCCTCCAGCGCCGCTCCCTGCGCCTCCCCCAGCCCGCAGCGCACCTCGGGGGTGACAGCGACAGCTGCGAGGGTGGCGGGTGTCCCTTCCCCCTCCCGTCCCCCTTGCCGTCCCCCTGCCGTCCCCAGCCCCCCGCCGGGGCCGAGCCCCCCGAGCCGGGCGGCCCCGCAGCCTTTTTGCCTTGACATTTGAAAAATGCCAGGCTGAGCCGAAGCCGGCAGCTGCAGGGTGGCACGCTGCCAACTATTCCGTTTTGGGTGGGTTTCGGTTTGTTTTCCGTGGCGGACGCCGCTGGCGGGAATGAAAGGGGAAGGCTGAGCCCCAGCCAGGTTCGGGGGCTGCCCAGGGCGGCTCGGGGGGACGCTGGCCCCACTGGTGCCTCTGGGGCTGGGGCATCACCTGCGTGGGGCTCGCAGGTCTGGCTGACAGCTCCCCACATCCTGCGGGTACCCGTGAGTCGCCCCCCAACCTTGGAGTCCCCACATTCCCGGCGTCCCGGTGTCCCTGTGCCAGCCTTGGCCGGGTCCTGGCCCCAGCGCACTCGGGGGGTGGGAAAAGGTGATGATGCAGCGCTCAGGGGAGCAGCACGACAGGATCCCGATATGCTCAGAGCAGGATCCCGGTGTGCTCAGAGCAGGATCCCGATGTGTTCAGAGCAGGATCCCGATGTGCTCAGAGCGGGATCCCGATGTGCTCAGAGCGGGATCCCGATGTGCTCAGAGCAGGATCCCGATGTGCTCAGTGCAGGATCCCGATGTGCTCAGAGCAGGATCCCGGTGTGCTCAGAGCAGGATCCCGGTGTGCTCAGAGCAGGATCCCGGTGTGCTCAGAGCAGGATCCCGATGTGCTCAGAGCAGGATCCCGGTGTGCTCAGAGCAGGATCCCGATGTGCTCAGAGCAGGATCCCGATGTGCTCAGTGCAGGATCCCGATGTGCTCAGTGCAGGATCCCGATGTGCTCAGAGCAGGATCCCGATGTGCTCAGAGCAGGATCCCGGTGTGCTCAGACCGGGATCCCGATGTGCTCAGAGCAGGATCCCGATGTCCCTGCAGAGCCGTGTCACCAGCCAGCCCAGGGCGTCACTGGGAGAGCCCCACCACACTGCGACCCCCCAGGGAAGAGCCACCTCCCGGCCTGGGTGTCCCCAGTCCCTCCTGGACCCCGGGAAAGCGGCACGGCCCTGGCACTGGGGTTTGCTGGGGACAGTGGCAGGGAGGGAAGGGAAGGATGGAATCGTTTTTCCCCTGCCCTGTCGCAGGTACCCACAGCTGCTGCTGTGCCTGTCGGGATGGCACAAGGGATGGAGACCTCCTCAGTGCCCCGTGCCCTCCTCGGCCGGGGACCCGGAATTGTGCCCGTGCCCTCCTCGGCTGGGGCAGGGCACGGCAGCCAGCAGCAAGGACACCGCTTGGATACTCATATTTTTTATTCATGTAAGCACCATAAATCTGCCTGGCTGCTCTTTCCCTGACAATAGAATTCATTATGATGGAAATATCCTCCGGAGGACTGCAGCTTAATTACCTCCTCATTTGCATTTTTGCATATTAATGACTGCAGAGCTGCTAATTTTGCTGCATTATTTTAAAGGCAAAGCAGCCCCGCTCCTCCGTTGTCTCTCCTGCCATTTTCTGTTCCCTCACTTTGTCCCCTCTGGGGCCGGAGGCGGCTCAGCCCGCGCTGGCCGGGTGTCCCCGGGTGTGTGCCCGCTGCACTGTCCCCCCTCTGTCCCAGTGCCACCCTCGGGAATTCCAGCCCGGTGCCTCCGCCACCCGTTTGGGCCACCCAGCGCCGTGGGCGGGGTGTCCCTCGGCTGGGATGCCCAGGCCAGGTGCCCGTGCAGGGTCCCCAGGATGTCCCCGGCTCCTGGCGAGCGTTGGGGGCGGCGTGGCCGCTGCGTCCTCCGCGCTCCCGCCCATTGTTCTGGTGGCGTTTTTGGGCAGCGGTGTCACCGCCTGTTACTTCCAGTCCATGGCTCCAACCGCAGCTCGGGGAGGGGCGGGGGGGCTTTGCCTCGCAGCTCCCGCTGGCCCTGGGATGTGCAGAGGTCGCTGCCCGGAGTCTCTGACGGGAGCGGGAGGGCTCCGGGGGTGGGGGATGCTGACCCCGCTCCTGCTTCTGCTCGGGCCGCTGTGCCCCTGTCCCCCAGCCCTCTGTCGCTGTCCCGGTGTTTGGGGCCTGTCAGTGGGTGAGCCTGGGGATGCCTGGCTGGGGATGAGCTCCCTCCAGCGAGGCCCAGCCCCGGCCTGCAGCTGCCTTCCCACCCTCGCCACCACAGCAAGGGGCAGGGGGAGCACGGGAGGGGGTCCTGAGTCTGCGAGCAGCAACTTCCCTGCGGCTGTGAAAGGAAAGAAGAGCCCTGGTATCCCCAGGAGCAGCTGCTCCTGTTTGCCCGTCTCCTTTCCTGCTTTTATTCCCTTTTTCTTTAATCATCTTCTCGCCTCGACCGCACTGACGCTAAGATGGAGCCGCTCCTCCCCTCCAGCGCCGCTCCTGCGCCTCCCAGCCCGCAGCGCACCTCCCTTGACAGCGACAGCTGCGAGGGTGGCGGGTGTCCCTTCCCCCTCCTGTCCCCTCCCGTCCCCTGCCGTCCCCAGCCCCTGCCGGGGCCGAGCCCCTGAGCCGGGCGGCCCTGCAGCCTTTTGCCTTGACATTTGAAAAATGCCAGGCTGAGCCGAGCCGGCAGCTGCAGGGTTCCCACGCCGCCAACTATTCCGTTTTGGGTGGGTTTCGGTTTGTTTTCCGTGGCGGACGCCGCTGGCGGGAATGAAAGGGGAAGGCTGAGCCCCAGCCAGGTTCGGGGGCTGCCCAGGGCGGCTCGGGGGGACGCTGACCCCACTGGTGCCTCTGGGGCTGAGGCACCACCTGCGTGGGGCTCGCAGGTCTGGCTGACAGCTCCCCACATCCTGCGGGTACCCGTGAGTCGCCCCCCAACCTTGGAGTCCCCACATTCCCGGCGTCCCGGTGTCCCTGTGCCAGCCTTGGCCGGGTCCTGGCCCCAACGCACTCGGGGGGTGGGAAAAGGTGATGATGCAGCGCTCCGGGGAGCAGCACGACAGGATCCCGATATGCTCAGAGCAGGATCCCGGTGTGCTCAGAGCAGGATCCCGATGTGCTCAGAGCAGGATCCCGATGTGCTCAGAGCAGGATCCCGATGTGCTCAGAGCAGGATCCCGGTGTGCTCAGAGCAGGATCCCGGTGTGCTCAGAGCAGGATCCCGGTGTGCTCAGAGCAGGATCCCGGTGTGCTCAGAGCAGGATCCCGATATGCTCAGAGCAGGATCCCGATGTGCTCAGTGCAGGATCCCGATGTGCTCAGTGCAGGATCCCGATGTGCTCAGACAGGATCCCAGGCTCAGAGCAGGATCCCGGTGTGCTCAGAACAGGATCCCGATGTGCTCAGAGCAGGATCCCGGTGTGCTCAGAGCAGGATCCCGATGGACAGAGCAGGATCCCGATGTCCCTGCAGAGCCGTGTCACCAGCCAGCCCAGGGCGGACTGGGAGAGCCCCACCACACTGCGACCCCCAGGGAAGAGCCACCTCCCGGCCTGGGTGTCCCCAGCCCCTCCTGGACCCCGGGAAAGGACGGGACTGGCACTGGAGGTTTGCTGGGGACAGTGGCAGGGAGGGAAGGATGGAATCGTTTTTCCCCTGCCCTGTCGCAGGGACCCACAGCTGCTGCTGTGCTGTCGGGATGGCACAAGGGATGGAGACCTCCTCAGACCCCCGGACCCTCCTCGGACGGGACCCGAATTGTGCCCGTGCCACCTCGGCTGGGGCAGGGCACGGCAGCCAGCAGCAAGGACACCGGACAGATACTCATATTTTTATTCATGTAAGCACCATAAATCTGCCTGGACTGGATCTTTCCTGACAATAGAATTCATTATGATGGAAATATCCTCCGGAGGACTGCACACAATTATCTCCTCATTTGCATTTTTGCATATTAATGACTGCAGAGCTGCTAATTTTGCTGCATTATTTTAAAGGCAAAGCAGCCCGGCTCCTCCGTTGTCTCTCCTGCCATTTCTGTTCCCTCACTTTGTCCCCTCTGGGGCCGGAGGCGGCTCAGCCCGCGCTGGCCGGGTGTCCCCATGTGTGCCCGCTGCGCTGTCCCCCTCTGTCCCAGTGCCACCCTCAAGAATTCCAGCCCGGTGCCTCCGCCACCCGTTTGGGCCACCCAGCGCCGTGGGCGGGGTGTCCCTCGGCTGGGATGCCCAGGCCAGGTGCCCGTGCAGGGTCCCCAGGATGTCCCCGGCTCCTGGCGAGCGTTGGGGGCGGCGTGGCCGCTGCGTCCTCCGCGCTCCCGCCCATTGTTCTGGTGGCGTTTTTGGGCAGCGGTGTCACCGCCTGTTACTTCCACTCCATGGCTCCAACCGCAGCTCGGGGAGGGGGGGGGGTTTTTGCCTCACAGCCCCTTTGGCCCCTGGGATGTGCAGAGGTCGCTGCCCGGAGTCTCTGACGGGATCGGGAGGGCTCCGGGGGTGGGGGATGCTGAGCCCGCTCCTGCTTCTGCTCGGGCCGCTGTGCCCCTGCTCCCCCGGGCCCTCTGTCGCTGTCCCGGTGGTGTTTGGGGCCCGTCCGGGCTGCCGGGATCCGGCTGAGCCCCCTTCCCTTCCCTTCCCTTCCCTTCCTTCCCTTCCTTCCCTTCCCTTCCCTTCCCTTCCCTTCCCTTCCCTTCCCTTCCTTCCCTTCCTTCCCTTCCCTTCCCTTCCTTCCCTTCCCTCCCTTCCCCTTCCCTTCCCTTCCTTCCCTTCCCTTCCCTTCCTTCCTTCCTTCCCTTCCCTTCCTTCCCAAACCTTCCCAAACCTTCCCTTCCCTTCCCAAACCTTCCCTTCCCTTCCCAAACCTTCCCTTCCCAAACCTTCCCAAACCTTCCCAAACCTTCCCTTCCCTTCCCAAACCTTCCCAAACCTTACCTTCCCTTCCCTTCCCTTCCCTTCCCAAACCTTCCCAAACCTTCCCAAACCTTCCCAAACCTTCCCAAACCTTCCCTTCCCAAACCTTCCCAAACCTTCCCTTCCCAAACCTTCCCAAACCTTCCCAAACCTTCCTTCCCAAACCTTCCCTTCCCTTCCCTTCCCTGTGCCCGATCCCAGCCCCTGGCGGGGTCTCCGCTCCCCTCCCGTGTCCCCCCCGCCCCACAGGGGCCGAAGCTGACCCGCGAGTTTCCCGTCCCCGGGCCGAGGTGTGGCCGCGGTCCCGCCCGCCGGGTGACCCCGGTGCCACCAAGGCAGGGCTGCCCAGGGGGACTCGGCCTGGCCGGTGCCACCAAGAGGGGCTGGGGGTGTGACCCTCCCCCCCACCGTGGGATGCTGAGCACCAGCGGCAGGGGAGGGGTGGGCAGGGACAGGGATGGGGACACGGACAGGGGAGGGGACCGGGCGTGGGGACAAAGCCAGGGCAGGGGCTGAACACAGGGACAGGGCTGGAGATGGGACTGGGCACAGGGAAGGGACAGAGCTGGGCTCAGGGAGGGGGACAGGACAGGGACAGGGTTGGGAACAGGCATGGAGATGGAGCTGGGGACAGGGACAGGGACAGGACAGGGCGCAGGGACAGATACAAGGTCGGGGACAGGGACAGGACAGAATCTGGTCTGGGCACGGAGACAGGGGCAGGGCTGGGGACAGGGCAGTGCTCAAGAGCAGGGATGGTGACAAAGCAGGATTGATGACAGGGACAGGGATGGTTACAGAACGAGGACGGGGACAGGACACAGGGACAGACACCCAGGAACTGAAATACAGGGGCAGAACAGGGACTGACACGGGGACAGACACACGGACAGGGCACAGGGACGGCCACGGACAGGACAGGGACAGACACACAGACACAGAGACCAAAATACGGGGACAGGACAGGGACAGACACACGGACAGGACAGGGATAGGACAGGGACAGACACACGGACAGACACACGGACAGGACAGGGACAGGACAGGGACAGACACACGGACAGACACACGGACAGGACAGGGATAGGACAGGGACAGACACACGGACAGGACAGGGATAGGACAGGGACAGACACACGGACAGACACACGGACAGGACAGGGACAGACACACGGACGGACACACGGACAGGACAGGGATAGGACAGGGACAGACACACGGACAGACGCACGGACAGGACACGGCCGGGGAGGGCTCGTGACGCCACCTGGCGGCCGCTAGGGGCACTGCAGGGCCGCGGGGTCGGGGGGTCCCGGGGGGCGCGGAGGGACCGAGGGGACAAAGGGAGGGTACAAAAGAGGGGGACAAAGAGAACCCCGGCACTGGCCCGGGGCCGCACGGGGGATCCCCGAGGATGGGCTGGGTGGCTGCAACTCCAGAGCCTCTCGCAGCTCCCCCCATCCCTTCACCCGGGGCCTGTGCCCGACGTGTCCCCCCGGGGGACGGCAGTGGTCGCACGCGGGACCCTGGGGACAGGGGGCAGGGACCCCCAGGAGAGGGGACAGCGCGGGGACAGCGCGGGGACAGCGCGGGGACAGCGCAGCCGCGAGGGGCAGGAGCTGCCCGCTAGAGGGCAGCGGAGCCCAGGAATTGGGATCCCCGGGCAGGACCTCCTTGCGCACCCCCTCCCCTTGTGCCCCTCCCCTTGTGCCCCTCATTCTGCGCCCCTCACGTTGCACCCCTCACCTTGTTCCCTTCGCCGTGCACCCCTGCAACCCCCACACTGCCCCCCACAACCCCGCACACTTCACCCCTCCATCCTGTCCTTCCCCCATCGCTCTTCATCCTGTACCCCTGCACCCCACCACTCCTCCTCCTGCACTCCAAACCCCTCACACTGCACCCCTGCATCCCTGCACCCTCCATCCTGTCCTGCCCACCTCCACCTTCCATTCTACACTCCCCACCCAAACCTCCTCCCCTGACCTCTCCCTGCTCCCCCCTCTCCACACCCCTTCCCTTCCCTTCCCTTCCCTTCCCTTCCCTTCCCTTCCCTTCCCTTCCCTTCCCTTCCCTTCCCTTCCCTTCCCTTCCCTTCCCTTCCCAAACCTTCCCTTCCCAAACCTTCCCTTCCCAAACCTTCCCTTCCCAAACCTTCCCAAACCTTCCCTTCCCAAACCTTCCCCAGCCTTTTTTCCCACTCCCATCACTCCTGGGTCCCTGCTGTGCCACCCAGGTGTCCCTCTCTGCCTCAGTTTCCCCAGAGAACACCACGCCCACCCTCACAGGTGATCTGGCGCCCCTCAGTGCTGTCAATTTAACCCTCACCCTCCCCAAAGCAGCACATCCCCCTAACGCAGCAGCCCTGACACTGTGCCCTGCCCCAGCAGCCCCCCCTGCATCCCCGAGCCCCCCACCCGTCCCTGGGGACCCCCGGTGTCACCGTGGCAACCGGAGCTGGTCAGCAGCCGCTGACCCGGGTGCCCTGGAGGGAGCCCCGGGCCGGGCCGGGGTCAGGGGGTCAATCAATCTCATTGCTATGCACAGAGCCCTCCTCGGCTCCCGAGTGCCAGGGAAGGGGGGAAAGGGACAAAACAGGGGCAGAACGACAGAAAAGCAGCTCAGAGGGTTTTCCCCAAGCCTGTGCCAGCGTCCCCCAAATGGGTCCCTCCAGGGCTCTGCAGGGAGCTCAGGTGTGCTGGGGTGGGGGTCCCTGGGCAGGGTGGGGGCGCTGCCAATTCCCCCTGCCCATGTGGGTGACCCTGCACTCCCCCAGGCTCCCCCATCCTGCCAGACAAAGTCAGCAAGGGCTGGGGCAGAGGGGGCTTTGCTGCCCCCAGCAGCTCCCCCTGCCATGGAGGGGAGGGGGGCAGACGGCCCCGGGGTCCCCCAAAATGGGGAAGGGCCCTGGAGAGGGGAGGGGGGGCTCTGACTGCTGGACAGGGGAGCTGATGGCAACTTCCCTCCACCCCTGCTCTGAGCCTTCCTCACCTTCCTCCATCCCTCTGCTCTGTGCCTTCCTCACCTTCCTCCATCCCCCTGCTCTGGGCCTTCCTCACCTTCTTCACCCCCCTGCTCTGGGCCTTCCTCACCTTCCTCACCCCCCTGCTCTGTGCCTTCCTCGCCTTCCTCACCCTCTCCATGCCCCCGCGGTCCAGGTTCCATGCCAAGTGAGGGCTGTCCCGGGCTGCCCAGGGCCCAGCAGCGCCATCTCCCAGCGGATCCAGGCCCGCAGCTCCTGCCCGCCCTGCCGGGCTGAACCGGGCTGTACCGGGCTGAGCCAGGCTGGGCCAGGGGATGGGACGGGATGGGATGGGATGGGATGGGGTGGGATGGGATGGGATGGGTGAGATGGGGTGGGATGGGGTGGGATGGGATGGGATGTGGCACCCAAACCTCCCCCAGCTGGGCGCTGCTCCTGGGAAAGCCCCGGGCTGCCAGGGCAGGCGGGACCCCTCAGGGAGGCCGGCGGGGTGGGAACCCCGACTTCCTGTGCAATTCCCATCTCAGGATGCTCCTCGGTGGCTCAGGGGTGCAGCCACCCCCGGACGATGTCCCAGCCCAAAAAGCCACCAGGTCCCACAGAGGCCGCTCGGGCCCTGCACTGCCACCCCCTGTCCCCCAGCCCGAACCCCGAGGGACCCCCGGAGCTGGGGGTGGCTTTGGGGCGGGGGCTGTCCCCAGAGCTCCGCCGCTGCTCCCCCAGCCCCGCACTCCCCCCAGCGCCGCTCGGGGCTGGAGCCTGCGCAGGACAGACAGACTCGGTGTCTCCAGCACAACCACACTGCCCCGGGAGGGGAGGGGGCTGCTCGGAAGAGGATCCCCCGCCCCGCGGGGCATTTACCGGTACTGGGCCGGCAGCACCGGCTCGGGCCCTCCCAGCTCCCGCCGCTCCTCCCCAGCGAGGCCTCGGCTCCGAGCCCGCCGGGTCCCGTGACAGCCCCTCCATGTCCCTGGGGTCCCTCTGTCCCCCTGCAGGACACAGGGGGGCACCGGCTGCTCCTGCACTCCCCGGACACGGCACCAGGTTCTCCTTTGGGCTCCAGCCCCCGAGGGCACCCCGCGACCCCCCAGGACCCCCCTGGTGCTGCCGTTCCTGGCTGCCCCCACCCCCGCATCCCGCCCGGAGCCACCTGTGGCCGGCCCTGATTGCAGCTGACGGCTGGAAGATGGATTTATTGCAATGATGCAAAAATTAGTTTATAGAATATATATAAATAAAGATTTCCTTCCTTGATGGGCAAACTCAGCACCGCAGCAGCTCTTCTGGCAGGATTTATTAATCACCCCGGCTCTGTCTGTGCGGTGGCAACAGTCTTCCAGGGCAAATTGGGCCAATGGTGCTCTGAGAAGGGGCAAAATTCCTCAATTTTAGCTTCTCCTGGCTCCAGAACCAGTTGTTGCTGCTGTGGACAGGCCTGGCAGAGCATCCCCCAGCCCTGGAACTGGCTGGAAGGGGAATATCCTCCCAGCTGCCTTGGGCATCAGTGGCAGGACAAGGAGGAAAGGCTGAAGGAAGGCAGAATTAGATGGGATCTTGGGCAGGAATTGTTCCCTGGCAGGGTGGGCAGGCCCTGGCACAGGGTGCCCAGAGCAGCTGGGGCTGCCCCTGGATCCCTGGCAGTGCCCAAGGCCAGGCTGGGCAGGGCTGGGAGCAGCCTGGGATGGTGGGAGGGGTGGAAGGAGATGCACCATCCATCAACCCCGGGCGCTCGAATAATTCTGGGATTCTGGGATTCACCTTGCTAGATAAACACGGGGAAACTGAGGCACGGCTGCAGCGTGATCTGGCTGAAGCTGTGCAAAGCAAAGGGAGGATGCTGGAACCTGCACTGGCTGCAGCACCAAAGGGGGCTGAGCCTGCTCTTGGGCCGGGGGGAGGAGGCAGCGAGCCCGGCGGGCCCCTGCCCGAGGCGGAGCAGGGAGCCCCGGGACGGCTGTGCCCTGTGCCCAGCCTCCCTCGGGGGGCCGGGGCACGCAGGGGCTGCCAGCGGGACCCCCCTGGCCCCGGGCAGGCTGGCGGGGGCGCCGGGCAGCGGCGGGGTCCGGGCTGCTGCTCTCTCTCCGTGTCTCCTTGCTGGGCGGTCGATCCCCAGACAGACTCCTCGCCTTGCTGCGTGTGCTCTTTCGAGCCCATTGATTTCCCTGAGTAAGTGAGTTTGTATGGATCATGCAGCATGCAGGCTGGGCTGCCCAGCGGTGCAGCAGCCGGCGGGGGGGAGGGCTGCGAGGGGGGGCACCGGGGAGAGAGCAGAGCCGATCAATACGGACAGTGTGAAGTGAATTAATGGAAGACGTAGAGCCTGGCTGACAGCGCTGCCGGGGCCGCGCTGCCCTTCGGGGGCTGCTGAAGGCAGCTGGCCGTGCCGAGAGGGCTCCCCGGGGGCTGCAGCCCTGCCCGGGGATGCCGCTGGGCCAGGGGACGGCTGCAGGGACCCGCTGGCTCTGGAGATTGTCCCCAGAGCGAAGTTTGAGGCTGGTGCCCAAGGGTTGTCCCCGTGCGAGGTCACCCGCGCCCGCGGGCAGGCGGCTCCGGGGTTAAAGGGTGGCAAACACGAAGCTCTCAGGGAGGCTGTTTGCTCGGGGCTTCCGCGAAAACGTTCTGGGGATGGAATGAAATAAAAGGGGAGAAAAATCCCCGGTTTACTATGAAAATCTGTTGCCTTTTCTTTCAACAGGAGTGCTCAGAAGAGTGGGGTGCGAGCAGACCCTGCCTACACCCAGCCCACAGCTCCCGCACCTCCTTTGCCCGTGCAGAATGTTTGGTTGTGAGCTTGGAAAAAAGCAGAACCCCAAATCCCCCAAAGCGTTTCCCGCGGTGCTGACGGGGCAGGAGCACCTGGCACAGCCGCTGGCAGCAGAGCCTCAGCTCATCCCCAGCTCGGGAATGCTCAGCTCGGGGTGCAGGGGGGGAGATTCCCAATTCTGGCAGTGCCAATCAAACAGGAGCACGTGGTCAGTGCAGAATCCTCCCAAACTCCACCTGAAATGAGGCGTTTTGCAGCCCATGCTTTTGCTGAGGCTCATCAGGATCTTATTAATTGTCACAGAGTCCCAGAATGGTTTCAGTGGAAGGGACCTCAAAGCCCATCCAGCGCCACCCCTGCCATGGCAGGGACACCTCCCACTGTCCCAGGCTGCTCCAAGTCCTGGCTTTGGACACTGCCAGGGATCCAGGGGCAGCCCCAGCTGCTCTGGGCACCCCGGGCCCCTCACAGCCAACAATCTTTTCCTAATATCTGATCCAAACCCCTCTCGCAGTGTGAACTCATTCCCCCTTTCCTATCACTCAGCTCCTGATGAAGATCCCCTCTCTCAGTGGTTGTCCTTCTTTTCCTGCCTTGTTTTTGCTGGAATTGAGCCACAGAGGAGGGCACCTCGGTGGCATCGCTGGCTCTCGGTGCTCGGGGATTTAGGAGCGGGAGGGTTCCCCTGCAGGGCTCGGGGCTCGTTCTGCCCGGGCTGCACAGGCCGAGCCACCTGAGAGAGCGGCTCCGGGTGCTGCCACCTCTTTGTCACTCTCAGAACGGGACCTCGAGTGCCGGAGGGGAGGCGGGCACGGCTCGGGGGTGGAAATCCGGGATGCACGGTGGGTTTGTACGGGATGTGCAGAGCAGCGGCTCTCGGGATGCTTTCCCTGCTCCAGGGAGGGCTGCAGGGAGGCCATCGCCACTTTGGGGGCTTTGGGAGCTTTCCCCTGTGGATTTGAGGAGGAGAAGCTATTTCACCCGTTTTGAGCAGGAGGAGAAGCTGTTGCCAGCCGTGCTTTGGGAGCCAGGCTGGGAACACTCTCCAGGTGTGCTGGGCTCCCAGTGAGACCTCTCTGGACTCCAGACAAAGTGGGGATCCCTGCTTGTCCCCTCTTTCTTTCCCTTTTAGTTTTTCATCTGTAAATTCTTGTTCCTGCGTCCTGGCCGGCTCCAAGGTCTGGAAGAGAATTAAAAGAAATTGTTGCACCTCTGCTCTGGAGCCAGCCTGGCACAGCTGGGGGTGCTCAGCTGGACAAGAGAAGGCTCCAGGGACACCTGCGAGCCCCTGGCAGGGCCTGAAGGGACTCCAGGAGAGCTGCAGAGGGACTGGGGACAAGGCCTGCAGGGACAGGAGCCAGGGAATGGCTCCCAGTGCCAGAGGGCAGGGCTGGGCATCCTCTGCTCCCTGGAACCTGAGGAATCCTGGTGGGATGAGGGAGTGTTGGGAGGCTGAGGAGGGGAAAGCTGTGTCCATACAGAGCTGCAGAGCAGAGAGGAAGCTGCTGGTGGTGGCAGAGATGTGCCCTGGGAATGGTACCCACGTCTTCCTCACGCTGTGGCACAGGGACGTGGCACAGGGAGGGATGTGATGGGTGCAGGGTGTCACCACCAGCCCGGCGTGGTGTCCTGCCTGGCAGGTGACACCTGGGGACACGAGGCTCCTCTGGGCCCTGACACAAGGCAGAGGGGCCTGGGGAGGGGGAGGAAGAGGAGCTCTGGCCCTTTAAGAGAATAATTTCGGAGCTGGCCTACTGAGTTATTGATTGGCGCTATGGTAACGTATATTAGATTATGTATGGCTGGAAATGTGTTGTGGACTGGGAGCCTTGTTTGGGAAGCCAGCACTCCTCTTCTTGTAAACCAGCTCCCCGCAGAGGTTTGGGCTCTGCTGGCTCTGTGGAGTGGCAGCTCCAAAGGAGCTGAGCACAGGCAGGAGCGGAGCACGTGGGGGATCCTTGGGATTCTGCCCCTGGGGGCTCCTGGGGGCACAGGGACCCCTGAAGGGTCTGGCTTCAAAGGCTGTTATGGACAGGGGGGGATGGCTGTGGAATAGCTCAGAAGCGGTGAAAGCCCAGAGCAAAACCTTTCCTCCCAAAGCAGCCACAGCTTTCCCCACCTCTGGTCTTCCTTGGAGAAGGAAGGAGCCAGTGCCACGAGCCAGGGCAGGTGAAGAGTCTGGGCTCACCCCAGGCTGTACCTCTGCCAGGGCTTTGCCTCTGGAGCTGGCCAAACACAGCTTTTCCCTGGGGCTGTGGCAGAGGGGGGCTCTGAGCAGGAGGGGACCTGGTGGAGGGGTTTTGGGTTTGCCAAAATCCTTTTCCAGCCAAGTGCTCCTGCTCCAGGTCCTATGGTGAGCCCGAGCCCCGCAGCTCCGTGTGCTGGGTGTGCTCTGGCACTGCAGAGGAGGCTCCTGCAGCCCCACTCTGGATCTGCATAGATCCTGAGAGCAGGGGAGGAGCTGGGCTTCCACAAAACCCCTCTGCAGCAGTGCCAGGGGGAGCAGCTCAGGCAGGAAAAGCTCCCAAATCCCTTCAGAGCCCTCTGCGCCCTTTCCTCAGCAGGAATAGCTCACTCTGCTCCTGCTGGGGTGGCTCTGGAGCCAGGCTGGCACAGCTGGGGGTGCTCAGCTGGACAAGAGAAGGCTCCAGGGGCACCTGCGAGCCCCTGGCAGGGCCTGAAGGGGCTCCAGGAGAGCTGCAGAGGGACTGGGGACAAGGCCTGCAGGGACAGGAGCCAGGGAATGGCTCCCAGTGCCAGAGGGCAGGGCTGGATGGGATCTTGGGCAGGAATTGTTCCCTGGCAGGGTGGGCAGGCCCTGGCACAGGGTGCCCAGAGCAGCTGGGGCTGCCCCTGGATCCCTGGCAGTGCCCAAGGCCAGGCTGGGCAGGGCTTGGAGCAGCCTGGGACAGTGGGAGGTGTCCCTGCCATGGCAGGGCTGGGATGGGATGGAGTTTAAGGTCCCTAATCCCTCATGTCCTGCTGGGCTGTCCTGCCCTGGAGAGCCCAGGGCTGTGGGACCCCCAGTGCTCCTCGGGGGATGAAGGCTCCTGGTGGATCCCAGGCTCTCCCTTCCAGCCAGGGCACTGTGCTGGGGCAATTGGACAATCAGAGACCTCGGGGTGGTTTGGAAGTGGGCAGGGAGGGGAGGGACACAGGGAAGAGGCAGAGGCAGTGCTGGAGGGGCTGAGGGAAGCAGGGTCAGCCCAGGGAAGGTCAGGAACTGGCACAGGGGTGGGAGGGATTTTGGGGTGTTCCCACAGCAGCTTTGGTGTGAGCTGTTCCTGCTCCCTGCTCTGCTCTTTTTCCTCCCTATGTGCCCTGGAGCCTTTCTGGGTCCTGGTGCTGCTGGATCCGGGAGGCAGCTGCTCCATGGGGGGCCCTGACAGGGTGGGGGTCCCCAAACACCCCCACTGGGACTGATGGTGCCGTGTTTGGGGTCAGGGCAGCAAACCCAGGCAGTGACTGGGATGCACTGGGGACAGGGAGCCAAGGAAAGGGACAGGGAGACGAGGGAAAGGGACAGGGAGACGAGGGAAAGGGACAGGGAGACGAGGGAAGGGGACAGGGAGACGAGGGAAGGGGACAGGACCCTTGGTGGTGCCCATGACCAATGTTGGGGCAGTGGGAGACTGGTTGGAGATGGGAGAAGGGAATCTGGGGGCAAAACAAGGTCATTTGTGGCACCTTGCAGGGCTTCCTTTACAGCTGGCCCCAGTGCTCACAGCTGGAGACCCAGGCCTGGGATGGGACTCTGGCACCCACCAGGGTGGAGATGCTGCACTCCAGGCACTTCTCAGCCCCTGCTCCAATGCCAAACACACTGTCTGCCCCTCCATCTTCTCCCCCCTCACTTTCCCATTTATTTCTACTTCCTCCTCCCCATGTGAGATCCAATCCCATCCATCCCTCAGCCAGGTGCTGTGTGTGAGGTGAGAGGGTGGATCCTGTCCTTGGTGGGAGGGACTGAGCCCAAAATGCCAACAGCTGAGGCAGCTGTGCCACCTGCCCCTGGGGTGCCCAGCAGCACCTCCCAGCTCTCAGGAACAGCAGGGATGGCCTGGGGCAGGGCCATGGAGCTGCAGGGTCGGAGCTGGGGCTGAGGTCCTGGGAGTCCTGAGCTGCTCCAGGAACTGCATGGACAGACATTGCCTGTGGCCAGGCTGGGGATTGGTTTTTAAAGCCTCAGGCCCTGAGTTTTGGGAGGCTTTCAAGTGCATTTCTGGTTTTCCAAGTAGTTCCTTGAAGGTCTGGAAGCTCTGGGGAAGCCCCTCTGTGGCTTCTGGGAGCTGTGATGGGCCCTGGGTACCGAATCCCAGCAGTACTGGGTGTGGGGCACCCCCACGTCCCAGGTCCTCACTGGGCTGGTGGCTCTGGAGGCTTCCAGTGAGTCTCTCTAGACTCCAGACAAAGTGGGAATCCCTGCTTGTCCCCTCTTTCTTTTCCTTTTACTTTTTCATCTGTAAATTCTTGTTCCTGCATCCTGGCTGGCTCTGAGGGCTGGAGGAGAATTATAAGGAATTGTTGCACCTCTGCTCTGGAGCCAGCCTGGCACAGCTGGGGGTGCTCAGCTGGACAAGAGAAGGCTCCAGGGACACCTGCGAGCCCCTGGCAGGGCCTGAAGGGGCTCCAGGAGAGCTGCAGAGGGACTGGGGACAAGGCCTGCAGGGACAGGAGCCAGGGAATGGCTCCCAGTGCCAGAGGGCAGGGCTGGATGGGATCTTGGGCAGGAATTGTTCCCTGGCAGGGTGGGCAGGCCCTGGCACAGGGTGCCCAGAGCAGCTGGGGCTGCCCCTGGATCCCTGGCAGTGCCCAAGGCCAGGCTGGGCAGGGCTGGGAGCAGCCTGGGACAGTGGGAGATGTCCCTGCCATGGCAGGGCTGGGTGAGATGAAGTTTGAGATCCCTTATTTAAGGTGTCTGGCTGCCTGGGAGAAGCTGCTATAACTCCCTTCCCAAACCTTCCCAAACCTTCCAAACCTTCCCAGACCTTCCTAAACCTTCCCTTCCCAAACCTTCTTAATTTCTCTTTCTTCCCTTTTCCCCCCTTCCCCTCTTTTGTTTCTTTCCCCCTCTTCACCCTCTTCCCTTTTTTTCCTCTCCCCTCCTTTCCTCCTCTTCCCATTTTTTTCCCTTCCCCATTTTTTACCCACTTTCTCATTTTTGGCATTCCCAGAGGAGCTGCTGGCTCAGACCCATCTGGACGTGAGGGAGAACAAACGGACGGGCGGGAGGGGAGGGGAGAGGCCGCGCTCGGGCTGCGCCTGTCAGACCCGCATGGGCGCCGGGCCGTGCCGCAGGGTCCCCTTAGCCCCGCTGGCCCCGTGGCCACCCTCAGGCCCTGCTAGCCCCGTTAGCCCCCTTTATTTAAGTTAGCTGCCTGGCCATCCTCAGGGCCCCAGACCTTCCCAAACCTAGCCATCCCTCAGGGGCCACCCCCTCAGGCCCTGCTAGCCCTGTGGCCATTGCTCAGAACCCCACCAGCCCCACGGCCATTGCTTAGCCCTGGGCCCCCTGGCCCATCTGCCAGCACCCATCCTGGCCCCGTAGCCATCCCTCAGGGGCCGGCTAGCCCTGTGGCCATTGCTCAGAACCCCACCAGCCCCACAGCCATTGCTCCGGACCCCGTGGCCATCGCTCAGCACCCCGCTGGCCCCATAGCCATCCCTCAGGGCCCCACTAGCCCTGTTAGCCCCCCTGCCCCTGTGGCCATCCCTCAGGGCCCCGCTAGCCCTGTGGCCATCCCTCAGGGCCCTGCTAGCCCCATTAACCCTGCTAGCCCTGTGGCCATCCCTCAGGGCCTGCTAGCCCCGTGGCCATTGCTCAGGGCCCTGTGGCCACCCTCAGGGCCCTGCTAGCCCCGTGGCCATCACTCATGGCCCTGCTAGCCCCACTAGCCCCATGGCCATACCTCAGGGCCCCGCTAGCCCTGTTAGCCCTGCTAGCCCCATGGCCATCCCTCAGGGCCCAGCTAGCCCCGTGGCCATCGCTCAGGGCCCTGTGGCCACCCTCAGGGCCCTGCTAGCCCCATTAGCCCTGCTAGCCCCATGGCCATCCCTCACCCAGCTAGCCCCGTGGCCATCCCTCAGGGCCCCACTAGCCCCATGGCCTTGGCTCAGCACCCCGCTAGCCACCTTCAGGGCCCCACTAGCCCCGTGGCCATTGTTCAGGGCCCTGCTAGCCCCACTAGCCCCATGGCCACCCTCAGGGCCTCACTAGCCCCGTGGCCATCCCCCAGCACCCCGCTGGCCCTGTGGCCACCCTCAGCCTGCCGGCCCCATGGCCATCCCTCAGCAGCCCTGTGGTATTTTTGGGGTCCCCTGTCGTGGGGAGGAAAGATGAATCTGACTCCATGTTCTCAGAAGGCTTATTTATAATGTACTGACATTATATTAAAGAATGCTATACTAATACCAAAGAATAGAGAAAGGATACTTACAGAAGGCTTAACAAGATACTCATGAAAAGCTCGTGACTCTCCAGAGCCTCAACACAGCTGGACCATGACTGGTCATTAAGTCAAAACAATTCACATGAAACCAATCAAACAATCACCTGTTGGTAAACAATGTCCAAAATACATTCCAAAGTAGCAAAACACAGGAGAAGCAAATCACATAATTATTGTTTTCATTTTTCTCTAAGGCTTCTCAGCTTCCCAGGAGAAGAAATCCTGGCAAAGGGATTTTTCAGAAAATATGACAGTGACACAGCCTGCTAGCCCTGTTAGCCCCCGAGGCAGGAACAGGGAGCAGAGAGGAAGAGGAGGAGGAAGGAGAGGCAGGGGGTGCTTGGGGACATCCCTGTACAGGGCTGAGCTGCCATGGGGAGGGCAGGATCTGTGCCCTGGAGCAGAGCCTTGTGCTAGGGGGTTCCAAGGATGTGGGAAATGGATTTGTAGGGAATTTCCAAAACCTGGCAGAAGGCTCACCCGGTGGGCACCTGTGTGCAAATCTGGAGATAAGAGACACTGACTTAGAAATGCCATGGAATAGGACAGACATTGCTGAGACAGAAATGGAACCAGAAAGTTTCAAAGGATGGCCTTGCAAATAAGACTGGGTACTTTGGAGAAATAGAACTATGAAAGATGGATTGTGGTAGACCACAAGGGGTAATTTTAGCTGATTGGCTTTGAGGCATTTAGAGCATGGTGTGGCTAAAGCTGATAGGCCAATAAATATTTATAATAAATTGTAATTAGGAAATAGTTAACTTCTGATGGTGATGGCATGAATTATAATATCTGTATTGTCCCACCCTTCTCATGAGACTGAAAATGGAATAAAAGTTTACAAAACACCTCTCAGTTGCCCCATCTCTGGGTCAGAAAAGGGTCTAATCCAACACAAGGACACTCCCAAACACAGCAGTGCCACCACACTGGAGCAGCTTCCATCTCCAGGATCCATCCTGGATCCCTCCCTCACCCCCCAGGGCTCTGCTGTGGGTCCTGCCCGGGGTTTTCTGGGCTGCAGTGAGACCATTCCTGTAGTGGGGAGAGTGTGGCAGCACTGCCCTGCACCTGGAGCTGGTGGCACTGGTGTGGCTCTGTCAGGAGGCAGTTGGGGACCCACAGCAGGTGCCAGAACAAGAGGAGGGGTGACAGCTCTGTTGGCTCCTCACAGCATGGAGCAGAGCCAGGGATGCCACCAAGCTGCCTTTGGTGGCATAAATGGAAAGGGAGCAGGAGGAGGGAGGAGCTGTGGGGGTGCAGGGGGGTCCCATCAGGGCTTGTCCAGATTTCCCACCCCTGGAAGTGCCCAGGGCCAGGCTGGATGGAACTCTGAGCAACCTGGTCTAGTGGAAGTTGTCCTTGCCCATGGCAGGGGGCATTTAACGTGAACTTTAAGGTCTCTTCAGCCTAAATCATTCTGTGGCATTCTGATTTTCAGCCCAGGAGTGAGGAGGAAGAGGATGGGGGATGCCTCCTGAGCATCCAGCCTTCCTTGGAGCAGGCTGTTCTGTCCTGGCACTCCTCCCTCACCTGCCCCAAGGAGAGGAGGCCAAACCCTCCCCTCTCAGGGCAGGGGGACCACTGGGGCCATTGTCCCACTGCTCTGCTTCAGGGGAGGCCACAAAAGAGCAATGGGGGTTTTAAATCCTTCTTTGGCTTTAGGTGCTCCTGGGGTCACCCATGGCCGAGGTGGGCACAGACCAAGAGCCTCGGAGGAGCCCCGTGCTCCCAGCACTCCTTGGCACAGCTCCAGCCCCCCTCTCCTGATCCCCTCATTAGCTGCAACACGGAAAGTGTTTTGAAACCTTTGCAGAGGGGTTTGTGTCCCCCCCTCTCCTCCCCCTGCCACTTTTCCCGTCACGCTCATTAGAGCCCTGAGTATCAATCAGGGGGAGATGAAAGCCAGCTGGGGATACATTACAACACCTTGGGAAGGGATGAAAGCGCCTCTTTAGTCCTAACAAACCTCTCCAAGCCCCATTGCATATGGATGTGAGCCTGGCTCTCGCTGCCTTTCATCTCAGGTTTTGCTTTTTGGGCTCTTTGGCTTCTGCCCCCACAGCAGCGACCCAGTGACACCATGAGTGTGACCAGCACGGTGGCTTGGGGACCCTGGCATGGGTGGCACAGCCTGCTGGACACACCACAAAGATTCTTAGGAGGTTTCAGAGGTCTCACTTTGCCCATTTGTCCCCTCTGATAGCTGAGGGCTGAGAGGGTCACCCAAAATATGCCCAGCAGAAGGAGTTTCCATGGACACCTCCGGGTGCACATCGGTCCCATCCCAGCTCTGGGTGGTTCCCACTGAGGGAGGGGGGGCCAAATCAGGCTGCCTTGCAATGGATTTTAAATTTAGAAATTGTTCAGATTTGTACTTTGGAAAAAAAAATCCATGGGGCATTAAATATTTACAGAAAATCAGCAGCTACGTAAATAATAGAAAAATCCAATATTCGGCGAGTGGACCGGTTTTCAATAAATTTGAAAATTTTATGATATTGTTATTATTATTTATTGCCTATTTTATTTGCTGGTGTCTCTCTCACAGGCTGCATGGATCTGGGCGTTGGACCACCCCGTGCTAGGCCAGGGGTCAAACTCCTGCCCAGAGCTCTGCTGCTGAGCCCGTCCTGCTCACTGCACAAATGGGATGTGCCTGCAGCAGCAGGCAGGGACAGGATCCCTCTGCCACCCCCTGCCCCACTGATGCCCACCCTGGCACAGCCCCACAGTGCCATGGGGGTCCCTCAGGGCCACAGGAGCCCCGTGGGAGCAGAGGGCTGTGGAGGGTGATGGCAACGTAGCACCTCCTCTAATGGGATCCTCTCCACAAGTAATTAAGCTCCGGCTAATGCTAACCGTAATGTGATGTATGTATGCCTTTAACTAATCATTTATTAGCCTCGTTGATGGTTTGTCAATATTAATTCATTTATTTAAACAACTCCGAGCTGTAATGAAGATGTTTGCTTTAAGGGGGGAAAAAAGAGATGGAGCTGCCAGGAGATTTTTTTGTTGACTCGATGTGTGTCGCCCTGCCCCGGGTGACGAGGAGCCGCTGCCACCGCTCATCCCGGAGCTGGTGGCCTGTCCTCGCTGTCACTGCTGGAACTGGGAACCAGGGGGAGCACAGGGAGCTCCAGGCTTCCCGCAGCAGCCAGGGCAGCAGGATCAGGCGCTGCTTCCTGCCCCGGGGCGAGCACGCTGGGGATGCGGGGCTCTGGCACAACTCACACGGGAGCAGCTCCAGCGCCAGGCAGCTCTGGAGAAACTTTGGGACAATTTCCCTTGGTTTGACCTTAAAACATTCGAGCTGTGCCTCAAAGCCTGAAATCAAACCCAAACGTGCTGCCTGACCCAGAACTATTGGTTTTTGCTCGACTTTCGATTTGTTAATGATTTCAAACCAGTTTTCATTTCAAATCAAAGTACTCCTATTTATTTTTTTGGAGCTGGGGAGTGGGAAACTGCTGATAAACTGGAAAAAAGGTACTTTTGGTCCTGTTTGATAAGCTCAGGTTGGATCAGATGTGGTGCTTGTTTTGTGCCCTGTGGGTGCTGCAGTAGATGGGATGCAGGAGCATGGATTGTCATGGGAAGCATCCCAGGGCAGAGGGGTCCTGCCCTGGCTCTGGGCTCAGCAGATCCTGAGGCAGAGCCTCTGGCCAGGCATTGGATCAGCTGCTTCCAGCTCTCCTTGGCAGCTTCTTAATATCAACTAGATCACGGTATTAAAGTTAACTTTCTCTTAAACAGGCTTAATTAGCGTCCTTCAGACGAACATAAATTAATCCTGGGCTGCTCGGGAGGATGTGGAGTTTCCCCTTGATCGATCGCCAGTCCTGGCTGGAGACAAACTCCTTGGAGAGCTGGGGCATCCCTGGGGCTGCACCTGGAGCTGGGAGCTGGCAGCTCCTCGTGTCCTACCCCAGGCTGTGGGCACAGAGAGCTGGCCCCGATGTCACCACTGCCACATGGGACTGCATGTGACCACATGTGACCACGTGTGACCATGTGTGACCATTCACTGCTGTGCAGGACAGTGTATTACCATGCTCAAGCACATCTGAGCATTCCAGAGCATTCCTTATCATCCATGAGCACACACAACCACACACAACCCAACATTGCCATGTCTGACCACTCTCCATCATGTGTGACCTTGTACAACTACAGATGACCATGCACAACCACTCACCACCACACAGAGCCATGGACAACCAAATGTCACTGTGCACAACTGGGTGTGACCACACACAACCTCTGACCATCATGGCTGACCATGGATGACCATGGCTGACCACACATGACCACTCACCATCATGGCTGACCATGGATGACCATGTACAACCATGGATGACCAAACACGATCACTCACCATCATGGCTGACCATGGACCATGGATGACCATGGCTGACCACACATGACCACTCACCATCATGGCTGACCATGGCTCACCATGGATGACCATGGCTGACCATACACGACCACTCACCATCATGGCTGACCATGGATGACCATGTACAACCATGGATGACCATACACGATCACTCACCACCATTCCCCACCATCCTTGACCACACGCAACCACTCACCACCATCCATGACCATGTGCGACCATTCCTCACCATTCATGACCACACAAATCCATGCACAACATTGTACAACCAAATGCCACCTCGAACAACTATGTATGACCACACACAACCATTTGCCACCACGGCTGACCATCTACAACCATGGATGACCATGTACAACCATGGCTGACCATGTATAACCATGGATGACCATGTACAACCACGGCTGACCATGTACAACCACGGATGACCATGTACAACCACGGATGACCGTGTATAACCATGGATGACCATGTACAACCAGGATGACCGGATGACCATGTACAACCAGGATGACTGAACATGTACAACCACGGCTGACCATGTACAACCACGGCTGACCATGTACAACCATGGCTGACCATGTATAACCACAGATGACCATGTAAAACCACAGATGACCATCCACAACCACGGATGACCATGCATGACCATTCACCACTGTCCATGAGCACTTAAAAACCCCACATGATCATGGACATCTCTAAATTCCCATGCACAACTCTGTATGACCACACACAACCACTCACCACCACATGTGACCACACACCACCACATGTGACCACACATGACCACGCTCAACCCTATATTACCATGTATGGCCACTCACTGTCATGTTTGACCATGTACAGCCATGAATGACCATGCATGACCATTCACCACCACCCATGACTACACACAGCCACAGATGACCACAGATCACCGCCCAGCTCTGTACAACCACACATGACCACTCACCACCATCCATGACCACACACAACTGTGGATGACGACATGTGACCATGCATGGGTATGAAATGTCCTCCCCACCACAGATGCAGCCCCAACTACTCCTGCAGCGCTCAGGTGCAGGGTTGGCATCTTGGCTGCGCATGGCCATGGATAGTTTGTGTCCCATGAAAGTGCTCCTTGTTCCTGACCACCCTTGCAGAGTCTGCAGCATCATGCTGTTGCAGGGGATATTCCCATGGGGAAGGATATTCTGCCACATGGTTTGATCTTGCTGCCTGCTCTTTTCCTCTGGTGCCCTTCATTGTGTGCAAGAGGGACCAGAAAGCAGGCTCCTTCTCTAGGAAAAAAATAGGGAAAAGAAAGATGGAGATTTGATAGGAGGTCAAAGAAACCTGGGGGTGAAAATCACTGTGTTTTGGCAAACTGCTGAAAGGCTTCCAGCACAGCAGAAACCTGCATGGATTCCTCAGGAAACAGAGATGGAAAAAAACAGGTTAATTCCTTTCAAATCGTTGGTGGTATTTGCCTGTGTTGATAAAAGCAACAACTAAAGCTATTCAAGACCACTGGCCTTCAGTCTGGAATCCTGTAGGAAAAGGGGGTGAAGATCCTTCACTTTGGAGGCAGGGAAACTGAGGCACTGAGAGTTTGACAGCCTTTTGGGGGCGCCACACCCACCTCAGCCCCAAAGTCCTCTTGCAGTGGACTCAGAGCCTTGGAATTCCCCCAAAGCAGAATTGGGAAAAACTTGAGAATCCCCCAGCTCTGTGCACAGAGCAGCTCTGGGCAGCTCAGCATCCCCAGGGGGAAGGCGATGGGGGGGTAAAGAACCCGTGGGGGCTGGGTCCCCTCAGGGTGAAGGCACACAGGGAGCGGAGATCCCATCGCAGCCTCGGCATGAGCAGAGGGATGGGAGCGGCTCGGGGGGGGCGCGGGGCGGCCGGAGCTGCCCAGCCTGACACCGGGTCACGGAGCCGGGAGCGGGGCGAGGTGCCGAAGGGATCAATAGCAATTCTAATATCATACGAGTCAATTCTGACCTGCCATGGGCAGCGCGGCAGGCTGACTCCAGAGCTGCAGGACCTGATAAATGGGCTCTCAAAACCATATTTATAGCAAGAAAAAGCTCATAAAATGGAAACGGGGGCAGGACGAGGGAGGAGGAGGAGGAGGCTGCAGCCTGGCCGCGCTCCGGCCATTACGTTGGCTGCGGGAAGGGGAAAGGGATGTGGGAAGCTGCCCGCCTGGGGGACTGCTTAGGGGCTGGGCTTTGGGGCTGGAGGCACTGTGGGGTGGAGGCTCTGCCCATGGGGCTGGGGAGCAGCAAATGATGGGGTGGGTGAGGGACAGGCGTGGGCATGGAGGGACACATGGCTGGGGAGGAGTGTGGGGTTGTTAACCCAGCAAACTCCTGCCCCAGCCCTCTGCAAACCCTGTTCAGCCCCACACCCCAGGGACACGGCTGTGGGAGAGCTCTGGGGCCACCTCAAACCCCTCTGAGGGGTCCTGACCTATTTCTGGGGGACACACATGAGCTGTTCCCCCTCATCCCTCCCCAAGCAAAATGAGAGGTGCAGCTGCTCATCTCTGCTCCTCTCTGCTCCCATCCTGTCTCTCCTGCTTCCCCCTCTGAAGAGCAAATCCTGGCTGACATTTCCAGCAGCAGCAGTTTTCCTCCAGGCCTTGATGAGGAAAGAGAAAAATTGGGGAAAATGAAGACAAGCAGGTAGGTGTGTGAGTGGCATCGGCTCACCCATGCTCAGAGGTTTGTCCCCTCTCCTCTGTCCCAGCCAGCAGGACAGCCAGGGGTGACTCCTCATGCCAGGAGAGGTGTGATTCCCCTGCCTTCCTTTGCTCCTTCATCCTCTCCTGCCTCTTTATCCTCCTCCCTATGGATCCAACCCCACACAGTGCTCTGCTGTCTCACCTGTTTTGGCCATTTTTCTGCTATAAATCCTCCCCAAATGTTGCTCCCAGTCAACCAGGGAGATTTATCACCCTCAGAGGCCCCTCCCAGGAGGTGGGCAGGGGGAGCAGGGAGAGGTGAGCTCCTCTCCATCCTCTCTGTGCCTTCCCAGCTCCTGAGGATGCCTGTGGGCACTCAAGGAAAACCAAAGCACCCAGACATGGTGTCTCATGATTTATTCCATATTCCATTCCATATTTTCATATGGATTTAACCAGGCTGGCTGGAGCCCACCTGTGTTAGAGGTGTGATGATTTGCTGGGCTCAGCTCGGGTCCTCTGAAGGGGATTCTGTGAAGGAGGGCTTGGGAGGAGGAGGAGGAGGTGCTGAGGGAGAGTGTGACATGAACAGGGGTTGGATTTGGCATCCAAGGTGCTCCCAGAGCTAAGACTGATCCTCTGAGCTGTGTTCTCCATGTGCCTTGTGGCATTTTGGGATGCTCCATGCTGGATGGAACTGCCAGAAATTTGGGATCCGTTACTTTGCCTTCATCCAGGAGCTATAGAAGGGACAGGAAAATTCCCACCTCCAGATTTCCCATCCTTGTTATTTTCATCCCCTTGGAGCTTCTCCCCCCCTCCCCTGTGCAGCAAATACAAAGTTCTGATCATCCCTGGATCAATGCAATCACCCTGGGCCAATCACCCTGAGGGGAACCTGCTGCAAACCCAGCCCTGTTCTTGCTGCTCCTTCCTCCTTTCCCTCCTCACCCTCCTCCTCCCAGCAGCCTCACACTCTCCCCTGCTCCCTCCTGCACTCTTGGCAGCAGCCTGGAGTGGCTTTGTTCCCTTATCCCTGGCTGTGGGACACTGTGTGCCTGCTGTGCTGCTGTTGCATGGCCCTGCCCTGCCCAGCCCAGCTGCTGAGTGCAGGAGTGAGGAGGGGATGCACCCACAGGCTGGTGCCACATCCCAAAATCCCAGACAAGCCCTGCCCAGCCTGGCCTTGGGCACTGCCAGGGATCCAGGGGCAGCCCCAGCTGCTCTGGGCACCCTGTGCCAGGGCCTGCCCACCCTGCCAGGGAACAATTCCTGCCCAAGATCCCATCCAGCCCTGCCCTCTGGCACTGGGAGCCATTCCCTGGCTCCTGTCCCTGCAGGCCTTGTCCCCAGTCCCTCTGCAGCTCTCCTGGAGCCCCTTCAGGCCCTGCCAGGGGCTCGCAGGTGTCCCTGGAGCCTTCTCTTGTCCAGCTGAACACCCCCAGCTGTGCCAGCCTGGCTCCAGAGCAGAGGGGCTCCAGCCCTTGCAGCATCTCCGTGGCTCCTCTGGCCTGGCTCCAGCAGCTCCACGTCCTCCTGCTGCTGTTGCCCAGGGCTGGGGCAGCTCTGCAGGTGGGGTCTCACCTGAGCCCAGGGGCAGAGGGGCAGAATCCCCCCCTCCCCTGCTGCCCACGCTGGGGGCTCAGCCCAGCACAGGGGGGGTTTCTGGGGCAGTGCCCATGGCCAGGGCAGCCTGAGCTTCTCTCACCCCAGGGCTCTCAGTAGTTCGGGAATCCTGGGGAGCTTCTCCCCTGCTCTGTGCCCCTGTCAAGAGGACCATGGACTTTCCTTCCTCCCAAACTCTGCTGGGACAAGGTGGGACCCAGCTGTGCCGGGGTAAAATCCCCCTGGAACATCCCCAGGGAATTCCTGTGCCAGGGGCAGCACGGCAAGCTGGCATTCCCTGGGACTGGTCCAGGCAGATTTCACATGAAGCAGCAGCCTCCACCAAACGGGTCGAGTCCAGAATGAGTAAAATAACCCAAAAATCAGAGGATTTCTGGCGGAGGAGGGGACGGAGCCGCTGCTGGCGCTGCGCTCCCGCTCCTGGCCAGGAGGAGGGCTGGGAGCTCACATGGGCAGCGGCAGCCGTGAGGAAGGAATCAACTCTTTCCTCGGGTTTTGCTTCATGTATTCTCACAAAATGTGAAGTTTTCTGCTTCAAAAAGGAGAGGAGAAAAGAAAGATCGGTGTGTTGGAACAGGCAATTCTGGTCCTGTCATCCTCCCATCTTTCCAAGAAAATTTATTTATGAATTAGGCTCACAAAAACCTTGGAGCATCTGAGGGATTTTTTTGTGTTGAAAATGCAGTATTTCCCCAAAATGTTTTATATCTAGATTTTTATTTTTTAAATAAATATCTATGGAAAAAAACAATGTTTTTGAAGCCCCATTTCTAACCGTCTGGGGGGCTTTATCAAGGAGCTTGGTTGCAGGGATCTCAGTGAGGGTGAGACATTTTTCCCAAGCTCCCTGCAGGCAACAGGCAGGGAAAGGGATTTCCAAAAGGCAGCAGTGCTGGGGGCAGCCTTTTGGGATGGAGCAAGGTGGGGAGCAGGGTATAGGGCTGGGTGTAAGGATTTGGTGCTGCTCAAAGTGGTTATTGCACTGCAAAAGCCTTCTCTGCTCCCTGGGTGGGGGAAGAGGAAGTCACAGAATCATGGAACTGTTAACGTTGGAAGAGACTCCGAGATCTTCGAGTCCAACCATTAACCCAGCTTTCTTTCTCCGCTAAACCTCATCCACAAGGCTTTTGAACACTTCCAGGGATGGTCACTCCCTGGGCAGCCTGTGCCAGTGCCTGACCACATTTCCAGTGAAGAAATGTTTTGTATCCAGTCTGAATCCCCTGCTGGAAGGATTTTCCAGAGGCTCAATTGCCACAGTTGCTTTTGCAGAGGGAGCTCTGGAACTCTGTTCTTTCCCTCTGGTGAGGATCTCAGGAAAGCATCTGAGCAAAAGTTGGGCCATCAGGACTTGCTTTCCCCTTTTCCTCTTGGTGGGTGCCTTGAGGACCTGCAAGAGGCTGCCTGGCTGGGTGGGATATGGAGGATTTCCACCCCTCTGCTGTCGGGGCGCAACAAGAGCCAGAGGCTCACAGAAATCAGGAATCTGAGGCCACCAAGAGCTGCCAATGTGCAGGGAGCAGTGCCCTGCCATGTCCTGCCTTCCCTTCTCCACATGGCCACCATTGACATATCCCAAAGGCTTCCAACCACCCTGCCCCGTTCCCATCTTAATCTCCCACCTTCCTCATGTCCCAAACTCATCCTGCCCCACCTTCATCCTGCCCCATGGGCCTTCCTCATGTCAGGAAGGGTATTTGTTGCGTGGGACAGAAAGAAGGCAGGAAATGCCAGTTTGGAGCTGGTATCTGGAGAGCCACCACTGTGGTGGTGGGAGGTGGACTTGTGACCAGCACCTGGTGGTCCTGACTGGAGCAGAACAGCTCCTGGGTGAGCCCTGTTTCTGTGCTCAAGGGCACTTTTGGGCATTCATGGTGCTGGCAGGGGGACCCTGTGTCCACCACCAGCTGCACCATCTCCTGCCTGAAGGGTCTCCAGCAGCACCAGCTGCCACCACCCCAAGGACTGAACACTCCAGCTCAGCTGCTGTCCCCAGGGATGGACACACAAAGCCCAAGGCAGACAATGGACAGGAAAAAAGAGTTTTCTGCAGCGCTGAGAAGCTGAGCCCAAGCTGCTGAGGTGTGCTCCACACTCAGCTGGGGCACACTCCCTTCCTGATGGGGACAGACGTGTCCCAGAGGTTCTGCTCCATCCCTTCTGCTCCTTGGCCACCTGGGAGAGTCTTGGGTAGCTGACTGATAATTGCTGCCCCGAGATGTGCAGGGTGTCTCTGCTTCAGCTCGTACAACTGAAGAACGAGTTTGGACTCTTCACTTTTCAGTCTTGAGGTTGTTTATTAATTCTTATCTATAAAATTTTCTTTCTGTCCAGCTGAGATCTGCTTAGCAGGGCAGCCACAGGCACTCTGACCGCCCCCAGGGTGGTGTTGTCCTTTTATACTTCAAACTACCTAGAACATATTTACACTTAATTCCCAATACCTATCACCTATGTTAGACAGTGCACTTCTACTCTAAACCAATCCCAAAGTGCCAACATCACTGCAGAAAATGGAGAAGAAGAAGAAGAAGAAGAAGAAGAAGAAGAAGAAGAAGAAGAAGAAGAAGAAGAAGAAGAAGAAGAAGAAGAAGAAAGGCTGGACACGCCCAAGTTCCTCCATCTTGTCCCCATAAAACCCATACCAAAAATCCTAAAATCTACATTTTCACTTTGTGATCATTTTATCATTACACCATTCAAACCTCTGTGACTTTCAGGTCCTCATACAAAGCTGGTAACTTGCTCCAGGGGTCATAATCAAATCCCCAGGTGCTCTGGGCTGCGTGCCAGGGTCTCGGAGCCCCCTGGCAGGGCCCTCAGCAGCTCTGGACACCCAGAGGGATGTGCTGAGTTCCGACAGGAGAGCTCCTCCGTGGGTCCAGACCAGTGCTCCAGCCCGGCCTGTTGGCCACAACCCAACCACTGCCATCCCAGGCCTACCTCCTCCTCAAGGCCCATGGCTCCCCAGGCCTCCATTTCCCCCACCACCCATTCCTGGGCCAACTGTGGAAAAACAAGCAGCTTGTGGGAGAACCCAAGCGTGGCAAACAGCGATGAGCTCGGGAGAGGACACCTCCCCATCCATCTCCTCTGCCAGGCCTTATCTCGGAGGGAAGGCGCATCCGGAGGGAACAAGGAAGAGCTGAAGGGGACATCTGGCTCCTGGAACCCTTGGCCCCCATCTCCATGTAGCCGGTGAAGATCCTGGCGTCCTCTTGACGGAAGCTAGGCTGCATCCCCGGCCTTCCTATCTCCTTGCAGAGCATGGCAGTTCCTGAATTGCCTGCCCGTGGCGGGCCCTAATGGCCCAGAGCTGATGTTTTATTGTCGGGTTTAAAAGTGTAATTAGTTCAAGTGTAAACAAAAAAACCTTGCTTAATTAAGAATTTTTAAACAGGGCACAGAGAGATTCCGGAAACATTAATGAACCCCAGGCAAGCACCATAAAATTGATCGAGGGAAGAGAGACAGCGAGGGCTGGGGGAGGGCTGGGATGGGATGGGGGAGTGAGGAGAGGGTTTTACCACAGGAATATCCTCAGTTTACTTTGGCCACTTTAATGCCGGAGTGCATTTGGAGGCTGCGTTTATGGCGATGGGTCTCCATAGAAATGCCTAATGATTTTTGATGCATTAATGGGAGAGATGGACGGCGGCAATGCATTGTTTAAGGAGATGGAGAGGATCCTTTTAAGGCTGACGTGTTATAGATCAAGAGTGATGAGGCAGGCCCTGCCATGAGGGTCCCTCTGCCATGGCCTGGTGGGGCCCACACCTGAACAAGGAGCCAGTCTCAGGCTGGGCCTCTAAGAGTCCATACAAATAACAGGTAAAATCATAATGCTGTTTTCTCACCACCCAAATCCTGCTTTCAAGGCTCTTTTTGGTTGGTGCCAAGGCAGGTTTCCTCTGCCATGGCCTGGTGGGGCCCACATCTAAACAAGGAGGGAATGTCAGGCTGGGCCTCTAAGAGTCCATACGAACAACAAGTAAAATCAAAATGCTGTTTTCCCACCACCCCAATCCTGCTTTCAAAGCTCTTTTTGGTTGGTGCCAAGACAAGTTAAGTAAATCTGCCTTTCCCATCCATGGGCAATGGGTGTGAAGAGGATCTGACCCTTTGCCATCCAGGCACTTCCAGGTGTGTCTCTATGCTCTGTGTAGGTTGAAACAACTGAAGCAGGAGAAGAGGCCTGGAAGAGCCTTCTTCTTCCTGTTGACTGGGAGGCAGCCACAGGCTCTACTGGGCTGTGCTCAGGCCAACCAGCCTCCCTCTGGACAGCTGGGTTGTGTGGTGGGAGGTGCTGGTGAAGGTCAGCCTTGAAAACTTTGTGTGCATGGGTGTCCCATTGAAGATGGTGGGTGAGAGAACTGGAAGGGCCAAGAAGAAAATGAAAGAGGAAGAAAAGTGACCTTCAGGCTTGGGAAAGCTCATCCCTCTCATTGCACAGGAAGGGGTGAGGAGCCTCTTGCCCACGGAAGGAGTCCTTCTGCCTCTGTCTTGGGCTGAGAGCCCAGCTCTGCTCCAAGGGAAGAGCAGCCCCTGCTGTGGGCAGCTGAAGGACTTTGAAGGTCAGGACATGTCTTGGCTTTTCCCTTCCCGGCCCAGCATAAGGCCCCAGGGATGTCATTCCCAGCGCTTTGGAGTAGCCAAGTGCTGGAGAAGTTCAGCAATTTTCTGTTCTTCTGGTCAAAGTTCCCTTTGGAGACCTCTGTACCACACACAGTATCTCTCAGAGTTCTGCAGGCATGTCCACCTTGTCCTGCCCCAGACCTCTGTAACAATCATGTTCAGGGCCACCAAAGGCCACCAAAATCCTCAGAGAGAAGCTGGCTGTTGCCCTGGAGCCCATCTTCAGCCTGGCTTGGTGTCTCCTATCCTCCCCTTATCTGAGATGGAGAAGAAGCCAGCCCGTGTCCTGTCCTTCTGGATTTGCTGCTCTCCTGTCCCTTCTGGAGCACATGAATTCACTGCCATCTTCTTTTCCTCAAAGGCCAAACCTCCTACTCCTGTCCATTCATTTCATGGTTCTCCAGTTTTCCACATTTTCCTTGTAAACCTGGTGCCCCACCCAGGGGAGAGGCTCTGGTGGGGCCCTCCCTGAAGCTGACTGGAACAAGGTGTGGCTGCCAGGCCTGGTGCCTCACCTGGCCTCTGTGCCCTTCCCAACCTGCTCAGGGCTTTTCCCAAGGTAATCAGGGCCCTGTGGGCTCTGCTGAGCACTCAAAACTTGCTCTTCTCAAGGGACTGGAATGAGCAGGGCCACCAGGTGACACATCTATGCTCAGTGGGACCCCGCCCTGTGAGCTGGGCTGGCAGGGTTGGGCAGAGAGAGGATGACCAAGGAGAAAAAACAAGTCACAGAATCACAAAATCCCAGACTGGTTTGTGTTGGAAGGGACGTTAAAGACTTTGTTCCAACCCCTTTCTTGGGCTGTCTAGACCAGCCACTGTCTAGAGCAGCTTCGCTGGATGAGCTGTGCTCAAACTCAGCCTTCCAACAGCTCTGGGAGGCATTAGCAGAGGTTGGAAAATGAGGTTTGGGGAGCTTAGATCACCTCTAGATGCAGATACAGTGCATGGGACCGGCTGTACTGCCACGGCGGGGACACACAGGGAGGTGGAGCTACACCCCGAGCTGGTGGCAGAGATCCCAGGCCAGCAGGCTGTTCCCTGGGCACTGTTGTGGTCTCCTGGGGCTGCTTCTGCCACTGAGTCACACTCAGGGCTTGTCCTTCTCCCGATGATGGTGGGCAAGCACAGGGACAGTTGGCAGCACCTTCCAACCCCAGCTAGTCTGGGATTTTATGATTCCGTGGCTTGTTTGGGGGTTGGTGAGCTGGTGGCAGAGATCCCAGGCCAGCAGGCTGTTCCCTGGGCTGTTTGGGACACTCAGTGCTTGTCCCTCTCCCGATGATGGTGGGCAAGCGGGGACAGCTGGCAGTGCTGGCCCTGGGTACTTGGCTGTGCTGAGGGTGCCCAGCAGAGCACAGAGCCCACACCTGGCTCCCCAAGAGGCTGTGACAGCCTCGGGACAGTCCCTGGCACGCTGTCACCGCTCCTGTCCCGCCACAGCCGGGCTGGAGCCGCTCCCAGGGCAGAGCTCCCGCGGGGCTCACCGCGCTCCGGGGGCTCCCCGGCCTCTCTGCCTCTTCCTTCATTATTTCCCCGCTCCTCCCACCCTCTCCCTGCCTCTCCTCCTTTCCCTGGCTTTTGTTCCTTCTCTCCTCTTCCCCTCCCTCCTCCCAGAAGCCTTCCCCCATCTCCAATCCCTGCTCCGGCTGCCCAGCCTGTGTCAATTAAGTATCGATCCCCTGTTCTCTATCAGTGGTCAGCTGAGCTAACCAGTCCTGCTCGCTGCTTTTCACGGGGATGAATAATAACAATAATAATAAAGGGGTAGGGGGGAGGCAGCTGCACTTCGTGCCTGCAGCCCTTCACCTCTCCCTACCCCGCACACGCCCGCCCTCGCCCCCTCCACAGCTACAGGCAAAATCGATAGCTCGCGGAGTCAGGAATGGAATATTTTTATCCTCTAATTGGGAAATGTGCTTGACAAAGCCCGAGGAGCAGGGAGGGGCCGGCAGATACTGTACCGAGAGCCAGGGCAGGCGGCAGAGCCCGGCCAGGGCAGGGACACGGGGATTTTCCGTGCCGCTGGGAGGAGGCGGCGGCGGCGGGCGTCTGCAGTGGGTCCGGGCACGGCTCTGCAGGGCTGGTCCCACGCAAGAGCCACTCTTGACCCAGGGATGTCAGTGCCAAGATGAAAGGAGGACAAAAAGCCCATCCTCCCCTCAGCTCCCTGCCACTGCTTTGCTGCTGCAGCTGCAAGGAAGGGAGGAAAGAAAGGTGTTCCCTGCTCCTGGCTGCATCCCAGACTCCACAGCCCACGGCACCTGTGCTGCCCAGGCCAGGGGACAGCGAGGTGCCCCCCAGAAAGCCACCAGCCCTCCTGTCATCCCTGGCAGATCCTGACCCTGCCAGGCCCCAGGCAGCTCGTCCTGCTGTGGCTGCAGAGATGTGGGTTGGACTCCAGGATGTTAAATCTCTTTTCCAACCTGAACGATTCCATGACCCAGAATGATTCTGTGCCTGCCCAGGTGGCAATCCTGCCACCAGCCTCATGTGCAGCTCCAAGTTTGTCACACCTGGCAGCACCTTCCTGTCTCCAGCTGTGCCAGGAGAGATGTGTTGTCCTTGCCCCTGGCAGGGGTTGGGATGTGATGATCCCAAAGGTCCCTTCTGACCAAACCACTCTGTAATTCTTTAAATTATCCCCTTCCTTAGGTCAAACCAGCTCTGACAGGTTCTCAGGTGGGTTTTTCACCAGTGAAGCCACACAAGGCCATGGGAAGACATCAAGACACAAAGCCCAACCCCTGGAGGGGTTTAAAGGAGATGTGGATTAGGGACATGGTTTAGTGGTGTGTTAATTGTTGATGATTCTGGAGTGATAGAATCATTTATGCTGGAAAAGTCTCCCTGGAGCTGCTCCAGCCTGAATATTGGGGCTACCCTGGGCACATTCTGGAGATGGAGATTTGGGTCTTTTCTCCCAGCTAAAAAGTGACAGGAAGAGAGGAAACAGCCTCAAGCTGCCCCAGAGGAGGTTTAGTTTGGATATTAGGAAAGATTTCTTCCTGGAAGGGGTGGCCAGGCATTGGCACAGGCTTCCCAGAGCAGTGGTACAGCATCACCACTGGAAGTGTCCAAAGAAAGCGTGGATGTGGTGCCTGGGGATGTGGTTTAGTGGTGATCACAGGGCTGGGTTAATGGCAGGGCTCCATGATCTCAGAGGCTTTTCCAAAATTAATAATTCTGGGATTCCACTGAGTCGTGACCCTGCAGCACAGCCCTGCTCCCTTCCTCAGGAGTTTGGAGCAAATCCATTTGTTGTACCTAAATTGGTTTCCAGTCCTCAAACTGGGAGCACGTGGCACCTGCTGGCTCTTCCTGAGAGTGCCCAGGCAATGCCAGGGTGGCAGGGCTGCAGAGGAAGCCCTCTGGGATCGTGCCAGGACCTCAGGCTTTCCACAGCTGCTGAGGCAGGAGCCTGGCTGCTCCCTTGGAGGAAAGCTGAAAATCAGAGCAGAGATGAGCAGAAATGGAACCTGTGATGTGACAAGTCCTTCATCAGACAAACACCAGGAGCTGTGTTGACTTCAGCTGAATGAAGTGGCCGAGGGAAAGCTCCGGAAGGAAATGCTATTTAAAAGCTGAAATTAAATACTTTGACCTGCCAATGCAGGATGTTTCAAATGGTACTTAATTTCCATGTGTAAGGTGCCTCTAATGCTCCTGAGTAAGTGAAGAAGTTACTCGCGTTTAATCCAATTGTGTCTTCCCTGGGTTTATTTCAGGGGAGATGTTGACAAGCTGTAGCTTCAGGGGGAAAAAAAAATAATAAAGGCTGGGAGTGATTTTTTTCTCATGACTCTGAGCCAGACATGTGGAGGTTCCTGCTCCCACTCAGCCCTGGATGTGGGACCTCAGCAGAAGGGTTGGATGTGGCTTTCCTGCTCTGAAGGAACCTGAAGGAAACTGAATGTGACCCAAAATGTGGCCCACCTGCAGATGTTGGGATGTTAAAACCCACAGAAGTTCTGTCCTCAGCAATAAATGGCAGGAAAGGGACAGCAGAGCCCTCCTGGGCAGGTGGTGCTTTGGGGCATTTCAGATGAACTCAGGAGGATTTGGGTAAAGACCAAGATGAGCCTAACGAGGCACCCAGAGCATAAAACCCAAAACCAGCACTAATAAATCTCCTCATCCAGCTTGGGAGCGAGGTCTTGGCTCCCCCAGAGAGGGAAGGAAATGGGGCTGGGCTGGCCAAGGAGCCAGAGGGGGCACAGCTGCTGATGGGGCTTGGGCAGCCCAAACCTCCCCATGCCATTTACTGCAGCCTCAACCCAGCATCTCCTTGAGGAGTCTGAAGTGATCTGGAAAAGCCTGAGGGGTTTTTATACCATGCAGTGCCTGTCTTTTTGATCTGGCTTTAGGTTTGCTTTCAAACCTTTTAAACATCTCATCCTCTCACATCCAGCCCGTGCTGTCGCCCTAAGAGCACTCTCTGGCTGCCCTTGGCTGGGTTATTTTTATTTTTAAGCGTCTCTGCCTTGTTGTGGCTGTGCTCATGAAACCTTTGCAAGGATGGAGGGGGAGACCCAGCACAGAAACCACAAATCTGCTCTTTTCCACCCACTTCCAAACACTTGCAGCCCCCAGGTACAGTGGATATTTTTGCCCCCGTGAATTGGAGGAATGATGAGCAGGACTCCATTGACATCAGAAGGCTAATTAATTACTTTATTATACTATATTATTCTATATTATATTACACTATGTTACATTACATCTAAACTGAATCTGCCAAGCACCCAACCCAGAATCTCGTGACTGTCCTGACAGTCCTGACACACGCACACACACACAGAGCCCTGACGGGCCAAGGAACCAAACCACCATCACTGTGGGTAAACAATCCCCATATTGCATTCCACTTTGGCACAAACACAGGCACAGCAAATGAGATAAGAATATTCTTGGGAAGAACTGTGCCTTGTTTTCCCTGCAGAGAAATTTTTCTTTGATGAAGAGGCCAAATCACTATGGGTAAACAATCACCCTACTTTGGCACAAACACAGGCACAGCAAATGAGATAAGAATATTCTTGGGAAGAATTGTGCCTTGCTTTTCTTTTTGAAGGGTGGGGCTACACAAACCACCAAACCACCATCACTGTGGGTGAAACAATCTCCATATTGCATTCTACTTTGGCACAAACACAGGCACAGCAAATAAGGATATTCTCGGGAGAGATAAGAATATTTGTGGGAAGAATTGTGCCTTGCTTTTCTCTGTGAAGAGAAATGTGGGGCTACACACCTGGCCCTGACAGGCCAAGGAAGCAAACCACCATCACTGTGGGTAAACAATATCCACACTGCATTCTGCTTTGGCACAAACACAGGCACAGCAAATGAGATAAGAATTGGTTTTCCTTTCTCTGAGGTTCAGAGAATCTCAGAAATATTCTTGGGAAGAATTGTACCTTGCTTTTCTCCATGAACAGAAATGTGCCGACACCCAGGTTTTATTTTTTTTTTGTTTGTTCCTGGCTGCCCTCCACCAGCCCAGCAGTGCCCAGTGGGTGAGGTGCCAGTTTGCCCACCCAAAGAGAGAGTGGCTCAGGGCATGCCTGGGGCTGGGGCTGAGCCAATCTTCTGGGGAATAGGGACAAATGTGCAGCTCTGGCTCCTCAGCAGGGCAGGAGTGATGGCAGTTGCCATAGCAGTGTCCTCTCCCTCCAGCCCTCCCTGGTTATTTTTGGCTATTGTTTTCCAAGCTGTTCTGAATGGAAACAAGAATGAGCTGGAGGGAGGAACAAAGTGAAGTTGGATTCCTCTGCTTCTCCCCTTCTCAAGGGGTGCTCAGGGGAAAGCTGCTGGGCAAACTGAGGTGGTTGTGGGTCTGCTGCAGCCTTCGGGACACAACGAGGCTGAAAGCCAAGGGGAGGGGATGCAGCACCTCCATGGCTTGGTTGGAATCACAGAATCCTGGAATATCCTGAGCTGGAAGGGACCCCCATGGATCAAGTCCAACCCTGCCCAGACACCCCAACAATCCCACCCTGAGCATCCCTAAGAGCAGTGTCCAAACACTGAAATTAAATTAAATACTACTGAATTTCTGCCACTGAGTCACACTCAGGGCTTGTCCTTCTCCCGATGATGGTGGGCAAGCACAGGGACAGTTGGCAGCACCTTCCAACCCCAGCTAGTCTGGGATTTTATGATTCCGTGGCTTGTTTGGGGGTTGGTGAGCTGGTGGCAGAGATCCCAGGCCAGCAGGCTGTTCCCTGGGCTGTTTGGGACACTCAGTGCTTGTCCCTCTCCCGATGATGACGGTGGGCAAGCGGGGACAGCTGGCAGTGCTGGCCCTGGGTACTTGGCTGTGCTGAGGGTGCCCAGCAGAGCACAGAGCCCACACATGGCTCCCCAGAGGCTGTGACAGCCTCAGGACAGTCCCTGGCCGCTGTCACCCTCCCTGTCCCGCCACAGCCGGGCTGGAGCCGCTCCCAGGGCAGAGCTCCCGCGGGGCTCACCGCGCTCCGGGGCTCCCGGCCTCTCTGCCTCTTCCTTCATTATTTCCCCGCTCCCACCCTCTCCCTGCCTCTCCTCCTTTCCCTGGCTTTTGTTCCTTCTCTCCTCCCCTCCCTCCTCCCAGAAGCCTTCCCCCATCTCCAATCCCTGCTCCGGCTGCCCAGCCTGTGTCAATTAAGTATCGATCCCCTGTTCTCTATCAGTGGTCAGCTGAGCTAACCAGTCCTGCTCGCTGCTTTTCACGGGGATGAATAATAACAATAATAATAAAGGGGTAGGGGGGAGGCAGCTGCACTTCGTGCCTGCAGCCCTTCACCTCTCCCTACCCCGCACACGCCCGCCCTCGCCCCCTCCACAGCTACAGGCAAAATCGATAGCTCGCGGAGTCAGGAATGGAATATTTTTATCCTCTAATTGGGAAATGTGCTTTGACAAAGCCCGAGGAGCAGGGAGGGGGCCGGCAGATACTGTACCGAGAGCCAGGGCAGGCGGCAGAGCCCGGCCAGGGCAGGGACACGGGGGATTTTCCGTGCCGCTGGGAGGAGGCGGCGATGGCGGTGTCTGCAGTGGGTCCGGGCACGGCTCTGCAGGGCTGGTCCCACGCAAGAGCCACTCTTGACCCAGGGGATGTCAGTGCCAAGATGAAAGGAGGACAAAAAGCCCATCCTCCCCCTCAGCTCCCTGCCACTGCTTTGCTGCTGCAGCTGCAAGGAAGGGAGGAAAGAAAGGTGTTCCCTGCTCCTGGCTGCATCCCAGACTCCACAGCCCACGGCACCTGTGCTGCCCAGGCCAGGGGGACAGCGAGGTGCCCCAGAAAGCCACCAGCCCTCCCCTGTCATCCCTGGCAGATCCTGACCCTGCCAGGCCCCAGGCAGCTCGTCCTGCTGTGGCTGCAGAGATGTGGGTTGGACTCCAGGATGTTAAATCTCTTTTCCAACCTGAACGATTCCATGACCCAGAATGATTCTGTGCCTGCCCAGGTGGCAATCCTGCCACCAGCCTCATGTGCAGCTCCAAGTTTGTCACACCTGGCAGCACCTTCCTGTCTCCAGCTGTGCCAGGAGAGATGTGTTGTCCTTGCCCCTGGCAGGGGTTGGGATGTGATGATCCCAAAGGTCCCTTCTGACCAAACCACTCTGTAATTCTTTAAATTATCCCCTTCCTTAGGTCAAACCAGCTCTGACAGGTTCTCAGGTGGGTTTTTCACCAGTGAAGCCACACAAGGCCATGGGAAGACATCAAGACACAAAGCCCAACCCCTGGAGGGGTTTAAAGAAGATGTGGATTAGGGACATGGTTTAGTGGTGTGTTAATTGTTGATGATTTTGGAGTTATAGAATCATTTAGGCTGGAAAAGTCTCCCTGGAGCTGCTCCAGCCTGAATATTGGGGCTACCCTGGGCACATTCTGGAGATGGAGATTTGGGTCTTTTCTCCCAGCTAAAAAGTGACAGGAAGAGAGGAAACAGCCTCAAGCTGCCCCAGAGGAGGTTTAGTTTGGATATTAGGAAAGATTTCTTCCTGGAAGGGGTGGCCAGGCATTGGCACAGGCTTCCCAGAGCAGTGGTACAGCATCACCACTGGAAGTGTCCAAAGAAAGCGTGGATGTGGTGCCTGGGGATGTGGTTTAGTGGTGATCACAGGGCTGGGTTAATGGCAGGGCTCCATGATCTCAGAGGGCTTTTCCAAAATTAATAATTCTGGGATTCCACTGAGTCCTGACCCTGCAGCACAGCCCTGCTCCCTTCCTCAGGAGCTTGGAGCCAATCCATTTGTTGTACCTAAATTGGTTTCCAGTCCTCAAACTGGGAGCACGTGGCACCTGCTGGCTCTTCCTGAGAGTGCCCAGGCAATGCCGGGGTGGCAGGGCTGCAGAGGAAGCCCTCAGGCTTTCCACAGCTGCTGAGGCAGGAGCCTGGCTGCTCCCTTGGAGGAAAGCTGAAAATCAGAGCAGAGATGAGCAGAAATGGAACCTGTGATGTGACAAGTCCTTCATCAGACAAACACCAGGAGCTGTGTTGACTTCAGCTGAATGAAGTGGCCGAGGGAAAGCTCCGGAAGGAAATGCTATTTAAAAGCTGAAATTAAATACTTTGACCTGCCAATGCAGGATGTTTCAAATGGTACTTAATTTCCATGTGTAAGGTGCCTCTAATGCTCCTGAGTAAGTGAAGAAGTTACTCGTGTTTAATCCAATTGTGTCTTCCCTGGGTTTATTTCAGGGGAGATGTTGACAAGCTGTAGCTTCAGGGGGAAAAAAAAAATAATAAAGGCTGGGAGTGATTTTTTTCTCATGACTCTGAGCCAGACATGTGGAGGTTCCTGTTCCCACTCAGCCCTGGATGTGGGACCTCAGCAGAAGGGTTGGATGTGGCTTTCCTGCTCTGAAGGAACCTGAAGGAAACTGAATGTGACCCAAAACGCGGCCCACCTGCAGATGTTGGGATGGTAAAACCCACAGGAGTTCTGTCCTCAGCAATAAATGGCAGGAAAGGGACAGCAGAGCCCTCCAGGGCAGGTGGTGCTTTGGGGCATTTCAGATGAACTCAAGAGGATTTGGGTAAAGACCAAGATGAGCCTAACGAGGCACCCAGAGCATAAAACCCCAAACCAGCACTAATAAATCTCCTCATCCAGCCTGGGAGTGAGGTCTTGGCTCCCCCAGAGAGGGAAGGAAATGGGGCTGGGCTGGCCAAGGAGCCAGAGGGGGCACGGCTGCTGATGGGGCTTGGGCAGCCCAAACCTCCCCGTGCCATTTACTGCAGCCTCAACCCAGCATCTCCTTGAGGAGTCTGAAGTGATCTGGAAAAGCCTGAGGGGTTTTTATACCATGCAGTGCCTGTCTTTTTGATCTGGCTTTAGGTTTGCTTTCAAACCTTTTAAACATCTCATCCTCTCACATCCAGCCCGTGCTGTCGCCCTAAGAGCACTCTCTGGCTGCCCTTGGCTGGGTTATTTTTATTTTGCTGTCTCTGCCTTGTTGTGGCTGTGCTCATGAAACCTTTGCAAGGATGGAGGGGAGACCCAGCACAGAAACCACAAATCTGCTCTTTTCCACCCACTTCCAAACACTTGCAGCCCCCAGGTACAGTGGATATTTTTGCCCCCGTGAATTGGAGGAATGATGAGCAGGACTCCATTGACATCAGAAGGCTAATTAATTACTTTATTATACTATATTATTCTATATTATATTACACTATGTTACATTACATCTAAACTGAATCTGCCAAGCACCCAACCCAGAATCTCGTGACTGTCCTGACAGTCCTGACACACACACACACACACAGAGCCCTGACGGGCCAAGGAACCAAACCACCATCACTGTGGGTAAACAATCCCCATATTGCATTCTACTTTGGCACAAACACAGGCACAGCAAATAAAAATATTCTTGGGAGAGATAAGAATATTCTTGGGAAGAATTGTGCCTTGCTTTTCCCTGGGCAGAGAAATGTGGGGCTGCACCTTGGGATGTGATGATCCCTGGCAGGCCAAGGAGCCAAACCACCATCACTATGGGTAAACAATCTCCACATTGCATCCTACTTTGGCACAAACACAGGCACAGCAAATGAGATAAGAATATTCTTGGATATTCTTTTTTGGAGAGAGAAATAAGAATATTTGACAGGGAAAACCACCATCACTGTGGGTTGCACATTTTCTTTTGAAGAGCAAATGGATATTCTCGGGAGAGATAAGAATATTTGTGGGAAGAATTGTGCCTGGCCCTGACAGGCCAACCCTGGCCCTGACAGGCAAAAGCCACCATCACTGTGGGTAAACAATATCCACACTGCATTCTGCTTTGGCACAAACACAGGCACAGCAAATGAGATAAGAATTGGTTTTCCTTTCTCTGAGGTTCAGAGAATCTCAGAAATATTCTTGGGAAGAATTGTACCTTGCTTTTCTCCATGAACAGAAATGTGCCGACACCCAGGTTTTTTTTTTTGTTTGTTCCTGGCTGCCCTCCACCAGCCCAGCAGTGCCCAGTGGGTGAGGTGCCAGTTTGCCCACCCAAAGAGAGAGTGGCTCAGGGCATGCCTGGGGCTGGGGCTGAGCCAATCTTCTGGGGAATAGGGACAAATGTGCAGCTCTGGCTCCTCAGCAGGGCAGGAGTGATGGCAGTTGCCATAGCAGTGTCCTCTCCTCCAGCCCTCCCTGGTTATTTTTGGCTATTGTTTTCCAAGCTGTTCTGAATGGAAACAAGAATGAGCTGGAGGGAGGAACAAAGTGAAGTTGGATTCCTCTGCTTCTCCCCTTCTCAAGGGGTGCTCAGGGGAAAGCTGCTGGGCAAACTGAGGTGGTTGTGGGTCTGCTGCAGCCTTCGGGACACAACGAGGCTGAAAGCCAAGGGGAGGGGATGCAGCACCTCCATGGCTTGGTTGGAATCACAGAATCCTGGAATATCCTGAGCTGGAAGGGACCCCCATGGATCAAGTCCAACCCTGCCCAGACACCCCAACAATCCCACCCTGAGCATCCCTAAGAGCAGTGTCCAAACACTGAAATTAAATTAAATACTACTGAATTTAAATACTTTGACCTGCCAAAGCAGGATGTTTTCAAATGGTTCTTAATTTCCATGTGTAAGGTGCCTCTAATGCTCCTGAGTAAGTGAAGAAGTTACTCGGGTTTAATCTAATTTAATCTTGGGTTTACTTGGGTTTAATCTAATTTAATCCTGGAGCTCTGGCGGCCTTGGGGACCACTGGGGGGAGCCTGGGCAGTGCCCAGCATCCTCAGGGGGAAGAACCTTGCCCTGATGGCCACCCCTGCACTATCCAGGAGAAAACAGGGGGTCCAGGGGGTGCCATCCCTGCCCCTGGCTGGAACCAGGGGATCTTAAAGGTCCCATCCAACCCAAACGAGTCTGGGATTCTCTGAATCTATGAAAATCCATCTCTGCAGGATTGCTCCATGGGATTCCAGGCCAGGGGATGAACAGACTGGACAGACTTGAGGACAAACATGCACATGCAGGACAGAACAAGGGCTTGAAGAGAACCCCTCCATGGCAGAAGCCTCTTGCTGGGTGAATGATCTTCCTCAACATTCCTGTTTATCTTACAGGATAAAGCAGACCCAAGCAGACCCAAAGCAGACCCCCCTCCTATGCAGGTTTGCCTCTCCTGGAGAGCCTGGGACCAGGAATGTGACCAGCTGGTGCCTGGACACCAACCCCATGCAGGATTTCCATGTGAGGTTTGCAGGGATCAGTTCTGGGACCCACCCTGATCCACACAGTCTTAAATAATTCAGGAAAACCAGCAAATTCAGGGATAATTGGTGGGGAGGCAGGAATTGTCATGGAAAGTTGCTGCAAAGAATGATTGGAAAAGTTTGCAGAAGGATCTAAGGGTGTGAGGAGTGTGGGAAAGGAAAGGGCAGGTGAAATACAAGGTGGATAAATGCAAAGATGCACATGGGGAAAACAGCCTTAACCCCTCTGTGGGCTCCAAACTGGCTCCTGCTGCTGCTGCTCAGGGAAGAGCTCTGGGAATTAACGTGGGGAGCTCTCTGGAAATGTCATCTCAGACAAACAGGCAAAAGGGAGGTTGGCCGTGGTTGGGAGAGGAGCAGAGGAGAAATCAGAGCAGATCCTTTTAGTCCTGTGTCAGTCCACACTCAATAACCCACCTGCTCCTGCCCTGGGAGCTGAGCAAGGAGAGGCACCAGGGCTGGGACCCACATGAAGGGACATTTGAGGAGTCCTAAAACTTGAGATCAGCCTGGAGAAGAGGGGACATTTTTATTTTCTTGCTTTCCTAAGAGAACAGGGAGGTTTCCAACTCTCTCTGAGGGCAGACTCAGGGCAAACCAGAATGAATCCTTTTCTCTCTGTGCTTCCTTGTGTTGAGGAACTCCCTGGATGGGTTTGGAGGGGCTGCAACAACCCCTGAGGGCACCTGCAGAGGCCAGTGCAGCCTCAGTGGGGCCACTCAGGCAGCTTCAGTTCAGGAGAAATGCTTCAGAGTGACAAGGGCCACCTCATCTGTCAGCAGCTTCCCTCTGGCATCAGCCCCAGGGCACAGGGAGGGTCCCAAAGCTCTCCCCGAGCTCAGGAGAGCTGCGGGGCAGCAGGAGGGCGGCACAAGGGAAGATTTCACCTCCTCAGTCAGGCTCGTCCTGCCCCTGCCCCTGCCCTGGCCTGGTGCTGCTGCCTGGCTGCGTTTGGTCTGTGCTGCCCGAGCCCAACGCCAGAGCACGAGGCCCGGCCCTTCTTCCCCTTCCCGGTGCCAAACTGGGAAATTGTGGACTCTTCTCAGCTCAAATGGAGTGTTCTCTTGGGAGTCAGTGCAGAAAGCCCAAAAGTCTCGGTAGCCAGGGTTCCAACACGGAACAATCCCGTTCCTTTCCTTCCCAAGCAGGAGCAGGGAGGTTTCCTGGCACCCAAAGCTGGGAGCTCCTGTGGGAGCCCCTGGGCAGGGGCCGAGGGCCATCCCTGCCTCGCAGAGCATCCTCAGCGTCTCTTTTCACCTTAACCATTGGTGTGGCAGGGGAGAGCACTGGGCAGGAGGCAGAGGAGGGGCACGGGAGGCTCCTGGCGAGAGGAGGGCTCTGGGGAGCCAAAGATTCCAAAAAAATTCCCACATTTCTCAAAAAATTCCCCCCAAAAATATTCCCACATTTTAAAAAAAATCCCCCCCAAAATTCTAAAAGAATTAAAAAAAAAAAAAAGTCAAAAAATTCCCCCAAAAAAAAAAAATTCTCAAAAAATCCCCAAAATTCTCAAAAAAATGCTCCCCAAAATTCACAAAGAATTCCCCAAAAAGGCAGAAAATTCCCCCCAAAATTAAAAAAATTGTCAAAGAATCCCCAAAAAAGGCAGAAAATTCCCCCCAAAATCCCCCCAAAACTAAAAAAAAAAAAAAAATTCACAAAGAACTCCCAAAAGAGTCAGAAAATTCCCCAAAAAATCCCCCAAAATTCAAAAAAATTCTCAAAGAATTTTTTAAAAGTCAGAAAATTTAAAAAATCCCCCAAAATTAAAAAAAATCTTAAAGAATCCTCAAAAAAGTCAGAAAATTGCCTAAAAATTCCCCCCCAAAATCCCCTCAAAATTTAAAAAAATTCTCAATGAATTCCCCAAAAAACCCAGAAAATTCCCCAAAAATTCCCCATAAAAAAAAAAATCTCAAAGAATTCCCAAAAAAGTCAGAAAATACCCCCCCAAAATTAAAAAAAAAATTCCCAAAATTTAAAAAAAAAGTCAGAAAAATCAAACCAATTTCCCAAATTCCTAAAAAGTCAGAAAATTCCCCAAACATTCAAATTAAAAAATAACCCAAAGAATTCCCCAAAAAATCAGAAAATTCCCCCAGAATTAAAAAAATTTCCCCAAAAATTAAAAAAAAAAAAATCTCAAATAATTCCTAAAAAAAATCAGAAAAAAAAAGTCCCAAAATCCCCCAAAATTAAAAAAAATTCTCAAAGAATTCCCAGAAAAAGTCAGAATATTCCCCCAAAATCCCCCCAAAAATCTCAAAGAATTCCCAAAAGTCAGAAAAAAAGCCCCAAAAATCCCCCAAAAAAAAAAAAAAAAAGAAATCTCAAATAATTCCCCAAAAATCAGAGAAAATTCCCCAAAATCCACCCAAATTAAAAAAATTCTCAAAGGATTCCCAAAAAAGTCAGAAAATTCCCCCCCAAAATCCTTCCCCAAAATTAAAAAAAAATCTCAAAGAATTCCTAAAAAGTCAGAAAATTCCCCCCCAAATCCCCCAAAATTAAAAAAATCCTCAAAGAATTTTAAAAAAAGTCAGAAAAATCCCCCAAAATTTCCCCAAAATAAAAAAAATTCTCAAAAAATTCCAAAAAATTCCCCCAAAATTCCGTAAAAATTCCTCCCAAAATTCCCAAAAAAATTTCTCAAAAATTCCCCAAAAAATCAGAAAATTCCCCCAAAATCCCCCAAAATTAAAAAAAAAAAATCTCAAAGAATTCCCAAAAAAGTCAGAAAATTCCCCCCAAAATTCCCCCAAAATTAAAAAAAAATTCTCAAAGAATTCCTAAAAAAGTCAGAAAATTCCCCCCAAAATCTCCCCAAAAAAATCTCAAAAGAATTCCCCACAAAAAATCAGAAAATACCCTCCAAAATCCCACTAAAATTAAAAAAAAATTTCTCAAAGAATTCCCCCCAAAAAGTCAGAAATTTTTCCCTTAAATCCCCCAAAATTTAAAAAAATTCTCAAAGAATTCCTAAAAAGTCAGAAAATTCTCCCCCAAATCCCCCAAAATTAAAAATATTCTCAAAGGATTCCCAAAAATGTCAGAAAAGTTCCCCAAAATCCCTCTCCCCAAAAAATTTCAAAGAATTCCCCAAAGTCAAAAATTCCCCCAAAAAGTCAAAAATTCCCCCAAAAATCCCCCAAAATAAAAAAAAAATCTCAAGGAATTCCCCAAAAAAATCAGAAAATACCCTCCAAAATCCCCCTAAAATTAAAGAAAAATTTCTCAAAGAATTCCCAAAAAAAGTCAGAAAATTCCCTTTAAAATTCCCCCCAAAATTAAAAAAAAAATTCTCAAAGAATTCCCAAAAAAGTCAGAAAATTCTCCCCAAAATCCCACTAAAATAAAAAAAAATTTCTCAAAGAATTCCCAAAAAATGTCAGAAAATTCTCCCCCAAATCCCCCCCAAAAAATTCTCAAAGAATTCCTAAAAAAGTCAGAAAATTCCCTCTAAAATTTCCCCAAAATTCCCCAAAAAAAAAAATCAAAGAATTCCTAAAAAGTCAGAAAATTCTCCCCAAATCCCCAAAAAAATATTCTCAAAGGACTTCCCAAAAAGTCAGAAAATTCCCCCAAAATTCCCCCCAAAGCCCCCCCAAAATTAAAAAAATTCTCAAAGGATTTTAAAAAGTCAGAAAAATCCCCAACCCCGCCCCCAAAATTAAAGATATTCTCAAAGGATTTTAAAAAAAGTCAGAAAAATCCCCAACCCCGCCCCCCCAAAAAATCTCAAATAATTCCTAAAAAAGTCAGAAAATTCCCCCAAAATTTCCCCAAAATTAAAAAAAATTCTCAAAGGATTCCAAAAAAATCAGAAAATTCCCCCCAAATCCCCCCCAAAAAATCTCAAATAATTCCTAAAAAGTCAGAAAACTCTCCCCCAAATCCCCCAAAATTAAAGATATTCTCCAAGGGTTCCCAAGAAAAGTCGGAGCAGTTCCCCGAAGCTGCCCCCGGCGCCCCCAGCCCCAGCTGCGCTGCCCCCGGGGCTCCGCACTCCCCGCCCGGCAGCGCTGAACAGCAAAGCCCAAGGTGAGCCTCACCTCTGCCCCTCTCTGAGCCGCTGTCCATCCATCACCCCCGGCCCTCCTGCAGCCCCTTGCAGCCAACCTGCATCAGCTATTGATTTATTGACACAGCCAGGCCTGGAAGATTCAGGGAAGCAGCTCCCCACAGAAACGCTTTTCAGAAGTAGAGATTTGATTTTTTATTTATTCTTCTCTTCGATGTATGGATTTCACCAAGCTCTAGGCAACAAAGAACCTACTTCTCCAGCAGGCAGGCTCTCGCACTCCCTCCGTCTCCTTCCCTTCTCGGGCACAAAAGTCATTTTTAAGGGATTACTCTTTAAGGGCAGAATGGTTGGAGCAGCTCCCCAGGGCTCGGATGCTCCATAACCTCTGTGCTGACCTCTCTCACAGGGGTAAATGTCTCCCTGGCTCTCTGTGTTTGTCACACGTTTGTGTTGGTGTCAGCCTGGGACCAGAATTCCCCGGGCTTTTTTCCTGTATCCCGATGATGAACTTCCAGCCCAAACAGGTGCTGGGGGCCAGAGGCACCTGAGGGTGAATGGTGTGGAAAAAAGCCACAATCAATGCATGAAGTGATGTATTCCCATCATGAGTGAGAAAATATGTGTGGAGAATGTCCTAAAAGTCCTGATCTGGGAGGTTTTACACAGCTCCTGTGCTGGGGCTGCCCCAGCAAGGCAGGGCACAGCTGGCAACATCTGCACCTCCCCCTTTCCTGTGGCTGCTGTTGAGTTCTACACTTGGATTGGGTTTTTTTTTTCCCAGGAATTCACTGGCCAGGAGTTTGGAGAGACCAAAACCAGGGGCAAAAGTCTCTTTGAGCTTTTTCTCAGCCCCAAAGTACCAGTGTGTCACTCAGCCTTCAACCCCAGGGACTGTCCTGTGCCCCAGCCGGGGTCACTGCAGGGTCTGGGGCTCTCCCAGGACATCCCAGCACATTCCCTGTCCCACGTGTCCCAAAATCACCTCTGGGGGCTGTGGGGCTCCAGGACAGTGAGATGGGTGGGCAGGAGCTTAGGAGGAGGAGGAGGAAGATGAGGATGAGGCCAATTCTGCCTCTCCAAAGTGATTCCCATGGCCAGCCCCTGAGCTGAGGGGGCAGCAGAACCCTTGGGCTGGGGGAGATGCAGCCTTAGCAAACTGGAAATCAATTCCTGGGAGAGCAGCAGGTTCTGAGAGCTCACCACACCCAGCCCTGTCCTTCACAAAGCTGGGGTTTTCTGGCTCAGATCGCTGCTTTTGCTCCAGATTCCCCAGCCGGGCTTTGGTTCATCAGAGCCATCCCCTCCAGAGGCTTTCCAGGCAGGTGGAGCCTCACGATCAGAGCATGGCGCTCACTGCCCCCATCCCAAAATTATGACACCAGCCCCTCCTCAGCTCCCCCTGCCCTCGGTCCAGGGGGATTTTTAGGTCCAGTCCTTTCCAGACCTCTTGGTTTGAATAGTTAATGATGGGTGATTTCATTTGTGGCTGCATTAAACATCTGATTACTCTCCTGTGGAAGACTAATTTGCAGGCAATGGAGACAGATGCTTCCCAAACTTATCAGCCAAAAGGCCTAATTCCTGCACAGCAAACTTTTTTAATTTGCTTCCTGGCTGATTAAAAAAAAAAAAAGTTTCACACAATAGCAGGGGTCAAGGTGGTGCAAATCCTGTTAGAAACACTCCAATGGCACCTCTGCCCATGGGCTGCCAGCACCTGCACTGCTGCTTTGGGAAGCAGCTCTGGTGCTCCAAGGCTGAGACTGCAGAGAATTCCAGAATCCCAGAACTGGTTTGGAAGGAACCTCAAAGCCCATCCAGTGCCAGCCCTGCCATGGCAGGGACACCTCCCACTGTCCCAGGCTGCTCCCAGCCCTGCCCAGCCTGGCCTTGGGCACTGCCAGGGATCCAGGGGCAGCCCCAGCTGCTCTGGGCACCCTGTGCCAGGGCCTGCCCACCCTCACAGGGAACAATTCCTGCCCAAGATCCCATCCAGCCCTGCCCTCTGGCACTGGGAGCCATTCCCTGGCTCCTGTCCCTGCAGGCCTTGTCCCCAGTCCCTCTGCAGCTCTCCTGGAGCCCCTTCAGGCCCTGCCAGGGGCTCGCAGGTGTCCCTGGAGCCTTCTCTTGTCCAGCTGAGCACCCCCAGCTGTGCCAGGCTGGCTCCAGAGCAGAGGGGCTCCAGCCCTGGCAGCATCTCCGTGGCTCCTCTGGCCTGGCTCCAGCAGCTCCACGTCCTCCTGCTGCTGTTGCCCAGGGCTGGGGCAGCTCTGCAGGTGGGGTCTCACCTGAGCACAGGGGCAGAGGGGCAGAATCCCCCCCTCCCCTGCTGCCCACGCTGGGGGCTCAGCCCAGCACAGGGGGGGTTTCTGGGGGCCAACACTCATGGCTGGGGCAGCCTCTGATCCACAATTGTCTCAGGAGAAGCTTGGAGGACAGCTGCCCATCCTCAGGGATGTGTAGGTGACATTCCAGAGCTCCAGCTGTGACTCCAAGGGCTTCCAGCCTGTCCCACCTCCACCCATCTCCTCCCAGCACTCTGCTCCCTTTCCTCCCTGCAGCAGGGACACAGAGTTGGCCACTGTGGCCACCAGGACCCCTTGGAGTCCAGGGCTCTCCATTGCAGTGCTATCCCAGCCCTGGATGGGGAGGGGGTCTGGCAGCAGCCGTGTGGCCGTGCCTGGCCAAGGTCAGATGCTGCCTGCAAGGACATCTGCAGCAGAGCCCGGCTCGTGCTCTCCCCAGCTCCACACGAGCTGCATTGCTCGTAAGGGCTTAATGATTACCCTCAGATAACTTTATTGGCTGGGAATTATCGGCTGCCTCTGCTGCAGCTCCAACCTCCCTCCTCCCTGCAGCCAGGCACGAGTGAGACCTGGCAGGGAAGGTGGGCCAGAAACCCCAGGCTCCCCTGGCCTGGGCTGCTTTGGGGGGATTCAGGTGGATTTGGCTCAGGGTGCTTTTCCTTGCATGGGAACAAAGCAGGGGATGTCCACCCTTGGCTGGGCAAGCTCAGGTTCCGTTCAGCTTTCTGAGCACTTTTCTCCAGTGCTTTTCATTGCCAGAACACTTTAAAGACAGGCTCTGCTCACCTCCTGGGGGCCCTGGGGCAGGTGGGGAGCTCCAGCTGGGATCCACACGGGCCCAGGGGCACTTGGGAGCTGTGGCTTCAGACCTGGCCTGTGGGAATGAGGAAAACCAGGATGAGGATCTTCTCCAGAGCTGGAGGTGTGATAGTGTCACCTCATTGTCACAGAATGAGGTGTCATTCGTTCCTGAGCCCGTTCCTGAGGCTTTGAGGGCAGTGGGACGCCCCTGGGCAGGGGAGATCCCTGAGGGACACCTGCCCTGCCTTGGGGTGTGAGAGGGGTCCCCAGCAGGGTGCAGGGTGGGGGGAGAGCAGCCCATTGCCATGGAAACAGAACATCCTGTGGCCAGGCTCATCCTGCCAGGGTGGGTTTGCTCTCCCCTCCCTTCCCCTCCCCTCCCCTGGTTCTGCGAGCCCTCGGCATTGATCTGGGAACGTGCTCTTGGCATGTATGATCCATGCAAACACCGTGTTCCTATTGATCAGCTCCTCTGCTGCCTGGGCTCGGTGCTGCCAGCAGAAACAAAGGAAGGAGGGGAGGAAACCACCCAAGCCCACACCGAGCCCGCAGCCCGGGCAGCACCCACGGGGTCCCTCTGGGGCTGCCTCCTCAGCCTCGCCCATTCCTCCCATCTGCCTTGGGATTTCCCCTCCTTCATCCCTTCCCCATCTTCCCCCTCGTTCCTGCACGCCAAAAACGGGCCAAGTTCCCCCCTTTGCTCCTTTTGGGGCTGTTTCCACGAACCAAGGAGCCCACACGTTCCTGTCCCACTCCTGGGGATGTGGGGGGATGCTCTGAGTGTCTGGGGGTCCCAAACCCAGTTCCTTTGCCAGCCCAGCTCTGTGTAAGCCTTAATAATTACAGTGAGGAGTCAATAACAATTAGGCCTAACAGCCACTCAGCAGAATTGACGCAAATTATTTTAATTTTATGTTTCTATCGATGAACTTTTCCAGGTTGGCACCTTCTCCCCCATTCCCAGCCCCCATTTCCTGGGCACACTCCCAGAATAGGGGATCACTGCTGGGCTCTCCTCTTCCCACATCCTTGCTGCACAAATCCAGAGCCGTGTGCATTGGAAAAATACTGAAAAAATACTGAAAATATAGTGGAAAAAAATGGTGAAAAAATACTGAAAAATACTGAAAAATTGTTGAAAGCTGCATGGGCAGCTTTCTTGTCTCAGCAGAAAAACCTCTGCTCTTCCAGGGAAGGTGGTTCCCAGGTGCTCCTGAGGGGAGAGGATGGCTTCAGGCTTTGCTCCAGAGAGCTGAGTGCAGCCTCCTTCCTACAACACGACTTTTAGGATATTTTACACACATATTTCCTCATTCCTGGTGGGGATACATCACCTCAGCTTTGGCTGCTACCGTGTCAGATTTCTTTCATGTCATTCTGTATAATTGACCCACATAAATATGATATATTTATATTACATAGAAATTACAACGAATCTATTCCAAATGATGCCTCAAAAGCAAAGCTTTTCATGTCTAAGGCTCTCTGAAATGGCCTCATCGTGGGAAATCCAGCCACAATCCTGAAGGTTCAGGCTCTGTGCTGGGTGTTTGCAGCACCTCCAGCCCTCCCAGCAGCCAGAACCAAACTGTGGTGTGGGAAAAAAACAGGTCTTTTTTTTTTTTTTTTTTGTCATGTGAATGATTCCTGGGAGTTTTTCTTTCTTGTTTACAGGGCTGAGCCTGCTCCACATCCCCAGGGATGCTGCAGAGCTCCACAGCCGAGCAGTGACCCTCGAGCTGTGCCCATGGAGGCTCCCACCCGTCCTGGGGAGGTTTATCCCGGTCCCTTCCCTGCTCCTGCCTCTCGGGGTGTTTTTCTCCTGTCTCTGCGCCGGGAGCTGGCCCTGCTCGGCTGTAAATTGCCGGCACCCCGGCACTGCTGACCTGCAGCTTTTCTCCTCTCCTGTCATTAGGGCGAGGCAGCCCATTCAGTGGGTGACAGGTGCTCAATTGCTCTTAAGTGGCTCCCAGATAATTGGGGAGGTCTTTAGCTACTTGTAACTTCCAATAATAAACAATAGAGAGAGGGGAGAAATATCCACACAGAGCACTTAACTGATGGTCTCGTTGTCAAAACTGCATTAGGGCTCTTCTTCTTGCCTCGGGCCAGCCCCAGGCCACGGCCTGGGTGACACGGTGCCACCCTGACGAGCAGAGCCACCTTCTCGCTGTCACCCGGAGGGGCTGGATGAGAGCCCGGGCTCAGCCCCACACTGCTGGGACTGGGGGGGCTCTGTGGGGAGGATTGGGGCTTTGTGAAGCCCTCCCGGGGGGGTTTGGTTTGGGCAGAGGGGGTGCAGGTGCAAATGTCAGGTGTAAAAGCCAAGTTTTACCGCTCAGGAGCTGCTCCCAGACCCCTGTGGTCAGCACGGGCTGCACCTGGCCGGGCACGATCTGATCCTGCCCCAGCCCTGGAGCTGTCCAAGGCCAGCTGGACAAGCTGGAGCAGTGAAAGGTGTCCCTGCCTGTGAAAAGGGGTGGAATGAGATGGGCTTTGAGGTCCCTTCCAAACCAAACCATTCCATGATTGATTAAAAATGAGTTTTAATGTTTGATGTGTTTTTTTTTAACAATTGTTTGATTTGTGGGAGAATGAGGAATATTAAAGGTGTGATGAACACTCTAATTTTTTTAAAATGTGGTTGATTTTTGAGATGTATATATGTGGGACTTTCATGATCTGTTCTTTAAATCCAGACCAGGGAGCTGCTTCTGCCCGCTCTGAGGCAGCTGCAGTCAGCCCCCTGGGAGATCCCTGTGCTCTAAGCAAGGATCTTCCATCCCCAAAACAGCTCAGAAAGGGCCTTTCCCCAAAGCTCCTCAGTGGCTCCAACTGTCCAGGGAGCTTCCACCTCCTGCTGGGAGCTCATCCCTGGCAGGGAAAGGCAGAAAGATGGGATGGACCCTGCAAAACTGCTCAGTTCGGGTTTAAAACTGCATTTCCATCAAAAAAAACTGCTCTCAAAACCTATTTTCTATCTCATGGGATGGGATGGGATGGGATGGGATGGGATGGGATGGGATGGGATGGGATGGGATGCAATGGGATGCAATGGGATGGGATGGGATGGGATGGGATGCAATGGGATGGGATCAGTGCGATGGGATGGGATGGGATGGGATGCAATGGGATGCGATGGGATGGGATGGGATGGGATGCAATGGGATGGGATCAATGGGATGCGATGGGATGGGATGCGATGGGATGGGATGGGATGCAATGGGATGGGATGGGATCAATGGGATGGCATGCAATGGGATGCGATGGGATGGGATCAGTGGGATGGGATGCAATGGGATGGGATGGGATCAATGGGATGCAATGGGATGGGAAAGGATGGGATGGGATCAATGGGATGCAATGGGATGGGAAGAAATGGGATGGGATGCGATGGGATGCGATGGGAAGCAGGGCTCACAGCAGCTTTAGCTGCCCATGCAGGTGCAGAAATGTGATTTCCCCTTGCCCTGGTCAGGGTTAAGGCAGAACTCGGAGCCAGAGGAAAGGTGGGAGCAGGGACCAGGTCTCCTTCTGGAGCTTTCCTTGGTTTCCCTCAGCATTTCCCTGACGCCCTGGGGTGGCTGCACTGGACCTGCCCCAGGAGCACTGTCCTGCTCCCAATTTCTCCACAAGAGCTTCTCACCAGGAGGAGCCGGAGGGGATTGAGGAGACACCCCAGACAACGTCCTGCCCTGCCAGGGGACCTCTGTGACACTGTCCCTGTCCACGGGGGGGTTCCCCTGAGGTTCAGGTGGTCCTGGGGGGTCTGGAGTCACCCCTCACACATGGACTCTTGTTTGAACTCTCAATACTGCTTTGATTGTTTTGTTAAACTTTCGTTGGATATATTGAAGTAGATAGGTATTAAGGTATAAATATTATGATGTATAAATATTATGATAATATAAGGTATAAATATTATCTTCTATATATTTTATATTTATTTATATAGTTATAATATTTATTTATCTATATTTAATATCTAGTTTATATATTTACTTATGTATAAATTATATTATTATAATATATAAATATTATATTAAATTTACTATATTTAGATATTTATTTATATATTTATTTATATATTATCATATAAGGTATAAATATTGTTATAATTATGATTATATTAGTATGTAGATGTTTATTTTTTAAAGGTTTTTTTTTTAATTGGTGTAAGGTTTAGTGAATTAAGTAGGTTTTTTTTTTTACTTTGAGTTTGGTTATATTTTTTGTAATTGTTGTGGTCTTATGTATAGATATTAAATGGTTAGAATGATTCAAATAACACATTTTATTAAAATCTTTATACTTATGTTTATATATTAATAATAAAAATATTAATTGTTGTTCTGTTTTGCAGAGTTGTATGTCTAACACTTTGAATATTAGTTAATAAATTGTTTAGTGTAAGAGAAATGGTATGAGATTGTTTACTTAGCTAACAATTGAGTTGATGTAATTGTTTTAAGGTTGTTTTTGAAGTAGTTTGAGGTAGAAGGAAGGAAGGTTGTTGCGAATCTTTTTCTAACATTTTAAGTCTTAAAGTTATTATTATAGTTAGGTCTATATTGTTTCTGATGAAAGGTACTTTTTTTTGGTCTTTTCAAATTCTATTTTGAGATAGTCTAATTAAAATTTCAGTGGAATGGTATCTTATACAAAATTTAGAATCATAACACCATTTACCTGTGCATTCGTTAACAAGGCTCTATGATATTAAGGGCAATTACACTTTTTGTATTCCTATAAAAAATATGAATACAATAACCATCCTCCCCTTGTGCTGCTGTGCCTCCCCAGGCAAGGCCAGGCTTGACTTTGGCCACCAACCAGCGAGTCCCCCTGCCTGGGGTTGGGATCCTGTGCCAAATTCCCACGAGGTTTTCATGACTACCTTGTTAAGCCTCCTGTAAGTGTCCTTTCTCTATTCTTTAGTATAGTTTAGTATAGTATTCTTTTATATGATTTAATATAATAAAATAATAAATTAGCTTTCTAAGAACATGGAGTCAGATTCATCAGTTCCTCCTTGGTCCTGGGGACCCAGCAAACACCACAGCTGTCCCACAGCCAGGGGGATGGTGCTCTCCAATGTCCCCACCCAGTGCCACAGCCACCCCACACTCATCCCTCCCAGGGGGTGGGCGATGCATCCTGGCAGAAACTCCCCAAATCCATCATCATCATCATCACCATCACCACCCCCAATTTTTGGCAAACGCTGCTGTCCCCACAGCCAGTGGGGATCCTCGCCCATAAATTCTCCATTGATTAACCACCAGAAGGAAAAGGCCACAAATATTATTCCTGATGAATAATTCAGGCAGCTCCAAGCCCTGCCTTGCGCCTTCATTACCCTCCACGAGGACCTGGGGGATAGGGCTTGAAAGGCCCTGTAAAAGGAAAAGGGGAAGATTTATTTTTAGGGACGGGCAAATCCCGATAAGCCGCGGCGGGAGGGGTCGCGCCCGGTGCCGCTCAGCGCTCGCTCCGCGCTCCCCCTCGCCGGGGCTTTGTTAAAAAGGAAAGCACTTACCGGGCTCAGGGCACTCTCCTTTCTTCCTGCCGAAGCTTTCTGCCTGCTGCGAGGTGGCGGCGGGGTCACAGGAGAGGATGGGAGAGGATGCTCACCCCGGGTTTGGTGCCCTGGGGACCACCCGGTGCCATCAGGAATTGGGAACCAAGGCAGGGAATGGGGACAGGCAGGAGCAGATCTGTTGTGTTGTGATTTCAGGGTTTACCCCAGAACCTCGGGTCCCTCCCCTGATCATTCCCCCCCAGGTGTGTCAGCCACCTCTCCTCTCGCCTCCCAGCACTGCCTGGCAGTCCTGGCATTCCAGAAGGGATTGGCAGATCCAAAGGATGCCCCCAACCCCTGGGGGGCATTGGGCCATCCAGGTGTCCTTTGTCCCTTGTCCCTCCCCTCCTGTCCCTGGTTGGTGGCTCCCTGCCCCTTCCCTGCCCCTCTCCCCGGGGTTAAAGGGAGCAGCAGCCACGGGCTCAGGGAGTTCTGTGGGGTCAGGTCCTGCTGGACCCCTTTCACCACCCCAAACCCAAGGGAAGCCACCTCACCCTTTGAAAGATGTGGTGGCTTCCCACCACAGTTTGATTTTTGCTGGCTGAAGCTGCATGGAAAGAGAGGTGCTTTTCTTGGAAAATTGCCTTTTATCTTGCAGGAAAGGTACATGGGTGTTGTTTTTTTATTTTTAAGAAATAAACACAAAGAGAGGGTCAATGTTTTAATGTGAGTTGGATCCTGCTGGGGTTTGGAGTCAGGTGTTGGCTCTACCCCAGGGTCACCCCATCAGTACAAAATCTGGAGTGGTTTGGGCTGGAAGGGACCCTAAATCCCATCCAGTGCCATCCCTGCACCTTCCACCATCCCAGGCTGCTCCCAGCCCTGCCCAGCCTGGCCTTGGGCACTGCCAGGGATCCAGGGGCAGCCCCAGCTGCTCTGGGCACCCTGTGCCAGGGCCTGCCCACCCTGCCAGGGCAGAATTTCCCCCAATATTCCATCTATTCCTACTTTCACTTGAAATCCACTGCCTGTCCATGCTGCTGAGCTCCTTGGTGCAGGCCCTGCCCCTGGGCCCCTGTCAATAACCCCCTGTCCATAAATCCCCTGTCCCCCATTACAGGGATGCTCCTGTAACCAATGCCACCTTCTGCTGACCCCACACTTCCCTGCTCATCCCAAAAGCAGCTGAATTTCACCAGTGCTGTGCCCATGAACCTCCTGGGCTCAGAGACTTTCCCTCCCCTGGCTGGCACTGCCCTCTCCGTTACCCCTGCCAATAAAACGTGCTCAGAGGCTGAGCCCTGGATCTGGTGCCAGGATGCATCGCCCACCCCCTGGGAGGGATGAGTGTGGGGTGGCTGTGGCACTGGGTGGGGACATCTGGAGAGCACCATCCTCCTGGCTGTGGGACAGCTGTGGTGTTTGCTGGGTCCCCAGGACCAAGGAGGAACTGATGAATCTGACTACGTGTTCTTAGAAAGCTAATTTATTCTTTTATTTTTTATTTATCATTATATAATAAATATAATTTATTATATAATAGAATTTTATTATATAATAATTCATTATCTATTTTATTATAATTAATATTATTTTCCTTTATGACATTATAATGAATATAATATATTATATTCAATACTATTATATATAATAAATATATAAATATATAAAATATATCATATAATAATATAATAAATATAATAAATATAATTTATTATATTATATAAAAGAATACTATACTAAAACTATACTAAAGAATAGAGAAAGGAAACTAACAGAAGGCTTAATAAGATACTCATGAAAAACTCATGACTGACTCCACAGAGTCCAAAACAGCTGGTTGTGATTGGTCATTAATTAAAAAGAATTCACATGTTGGATAAACAATCTCCAACCACATTCCAAAGCAGCAAAACACAGGAGAAGCAGATCAGGTAATTATTATTTTCATTTTTCTCTGAGGTTTCTCAGCTTCCCAGGAGAAGAACCCTGGCAAAGGGATTTTTCAGAAAATGTGTCGGTGACAGGACAGCAGCCATCAGAGGGGACACAGGGCTCTGTGAGGGTACAGATCCTCCTCTGGTGGCCTCAGCCTGGTGACTGCTCTGGATTTAACACCTTCCTTTTGGTGGGAAAGCTGCTGCTGGCTGGACTGGCAGAGCCTCCTTCCACCTCCTCTCCAGTGATGCCAGGGACAAGGGACACCCAAGGGCTCAGTTTGTGGGGTTTCAGTGCTGGGATCCCGGGCAGGAGGAGGGTTCTGCTGCCTTGCCCTGTGCCCAGCCAGTGCCTCTGATGTGTTTCATTAAGGCAGGAATATCTCTGGTTGCTCACCTGTGCTTTGTCCCCTCATCTGTCAGAGGGGAGAGATTCCCCCTGGCTCTCCAGGCTGAGCAGGGTGAAGGTCACCAGGAGCATCCCGAGGGACCTTGGTGGAATCACAGAACAAAACAATCGCTGAGGTTGGAAAATTCTTCCAAGATCAGCCTTTGACTGAGCGTCTCCATGCCCACGGAGCCGTGTGGCAAAGTGCCACATCTGCTCTGCTTTCTGAACACTTCCAGGGATGGTGACTCCATCACTGCCCTGGGCAGCCTGTGCCAATGCCTGATCACACTTTCACTGAAGAAATTTGCTCCAATATCCAACCTCACCTCCCCTGACACAGCTTCCATCCCCTGTCCTGTCCCTGTTCCCTGGGAGCAGAGCCTGAACCCCCCGGCTGTCCCCTTCTGTCAGGAGCTGTGCAGAGCCACAGGGTCCCCCCTGAACCTCCTTTTCTCCAGCTCCCACCTCCCTCAGCCTCTCCAAGTGCTCCAGACCCTTCCCCAGCTCTGTTCCCTTCTCTGGACACCCCCAGCCCCTCAGTGTCTCTTGCAGTGAGAGGCTCAGAACTGGACACAGGGTTCCAGGTGGGGCCTCAGCAGTGCCAAGATTTTCTCTCTCTCTCTGTCATGCTGTAATTTCCAGGGCACTCTCAGCAGGAAGATGCCCAATGGCAACTCAGAGTGCAGGTGATGGAATGCCCATCTCTGGAGCTGGATAACTGATGGTGATTAATTACCCTGTCTATTGAGAGCTCCCCAGCTCCTGTTCCAGCAGCATCAGGGCCTTGTTAGGTCCCTACCCCACACCCCCGTGTTGGTATTTGAGCAAATCCCCCTTTTCCCCTCCTCATGTGCCTCAGAGCAGCAGTGTGGGCAGCAGCCTTGGCCAAAAGATGTCTCAGGGTGCCAGCCCTGATCCCAGGCAGAAGAGGAGGGAGGTGGAGGCTCCATGGATGTGCTGGGACAGGCACAAGAGGAGAGTAAACAAGCAGGGGCCTTGCCATGGCCAGGAGGCTCAGCAGGGGACAGGGACACCCATCCCTCCCCTAAAATCCAGCTGCTGGTGCCAAAGCTGTGCCCCCCAAAGGAACGTGGGCTTGCCTGCTCCCAAATCTACACACTGCACTCCATGGGATGCTCCTCAGGCCCTGCCTCCATCCCTGCTCCCCCCAAACAGCACGGCACGGACAGGCCCGTCAAGTGAAAGGTGGAAAAAGGTAATTAATCTACAGAGAAAAAAGTGTTAATACCTCTAAGACACCGGGGACACTGGCTGTCAGCTTCCACCAATTAGTCACCTAAAACCCTGCCTGTATGATCTCTGTGGTACAGCTGAGTTGATTACTCTAATTAATTTTGCATTGATCTGCATGGATCTGCAGCAGCAGGGCCTATCAGGGCTGGAGCAGGAGATGGATGCAGGAGCCCTGCTGGAGTGTGGAGGAGGGAGCTCAGCCCAGCTCCCAGGGCTGCTCCCTGTCCCTCCCTGCCCCGAGGCCACCACAGGCAGAGGGGACTCAGCTGTCCCCAAAGCAGGGCCAGGGAAAGTGGCAGTGACTCATTTTGGGACATCCTGGTGGCTGCTGTCCCACCCTCTGTGCACATTCCTTCATCCCTTGCCTTCCCCCCATCTACTGAATTGTACCTCAGGGCTTTTTTGAGCAGGAGTCCCTTTTGCCATCTCATACCCAGCAAATGCTGTGGGGCACCCATAACGGCCTGGGGGCTGCTGCTTTCATGGAATCATGGAATGGTTTGGTTTGGAAGGGATTTTGAGGAGCTCCCTGTGCCTTGCCAAGGAGAATCCCACTCCTCCTGCTGATCCCCCTTTGCATCAGGCCTAAATGCTGAGTCCGATCCACCTCAGGCAGGGTCAGCCTCCCTTTTTTGGGGACTCCATGTTCACTCTCAGGAATGTTTTGTGACAATGGAAAGCCAAATGTTTGGTGTTTTCTGATTTCATTTTTCCCCTCACACATCTTCCCCTCCTTACTTGGCTGAAATTTGACCTAAATTTCCCCATCTGCTCTGAACATGCTCCAGACCCAAACTCCAGGTGGCACTGGCAGAACCTGTGTGGAGCAGGATCCGTCGCCATCCTCCTGTTTAGGGATTAATTTCTCCCCTCCCCAACCATCTCCTGAAGCCTCTCAGCAGGAGGATCCTGTCAGAAACCAGGACATTCCTCTGGCTGCCCTGGAAGACTTGAGACCCTGGCAAGGGGCTCAGAGACCTTGGCATGGAGTCAAAAACACCTGTGCCTTCCATTTTAACCCATAGAAACAATTACCAACTTTGTGTGAAGAGTTACAAGCCACAAGGGTTTGAGTAGAATGATAGTGATTTTATTCCAAGGTGAAAAAGTAGAATTTTTGGGATTTAGAATGGGGGTTCAAGAGGCAAGATGGAGGAATCTGGGTGTGTCTGTCCTTCTTCTTCTTCTTCTTCTTCTTCTTCTTCTTCTTCTTCTTCTTCTTCTTCTTCTTCTTCTTCTTCTTCTTCTTCTTCTTCTTCTTCTTCTTCTTCTTCTTCTTCTTCTTCTTCTTCTTGTCCTCCATCTTCTGCTGTGACGGTGACACTTCTGGATTGGTTTAGAGTAGAGACAGACTGTCTAACATAGGTGATAGGTATTGGAAAATTATTGTAAATAAAGTACACGTAGTTTTTAGTATAAAAAGCTAACACCAGCCCAAGGGTGGTGAGTGTGTCCACAATCCAACCTGCTGGACAGACCTCAGCAGGTCAGAGAAAGAATGGAATAGATTAAAAAAAAAATAAACAACCTTGAAAACCAGAGCTGAGAAATCTCAACTACTTCTTCAGTCATGGGGCTGGGAAAAAAAAACTCTTTAATACCTCGGGAGCCATTTCAACCACAGAAAACCCGAGAGGATCCCTGACAGCCATGAGGAGGACCCGTGGCTCATCTCCCAGCACTGTGTGCATCCCACAGCTGGAGGAGCCAGGACCAGCTGTGGAGTCCCTGAGGATCCCTGTCCCAGCACCTCCTGTTGGGGATTTTTCCATCCATCCATCCATCCATCCATCCATCCATCCATCCATCCATCCATCCATCCATCCATCCATCCATCCATCCATCCATCCATCGCCTCCCATGGGGATTTTTCACTTTCCAGGAATGTCACTGCTCCTCAGACCTTTGATCTATTCTTAGCCCTTCAGAAGGCCGGGCCACATCCCCACCGGACATGGATTTGGGGCACACAGCTCCCACTCTGCCTCCTCCCATAACAGGAGCAGCAGCTGGGATGCAATCCCTCCCGGAGTGAGCCCATCCTTGCACTGAGATGTTGCAGGACCCCCCAGCAGCTCCCCAAGCCTGCTGCTCCCCCTGCTCATCCCAGCCATGTCCCTGGCTGTTCATTACAGCTTTGGCTCTAATGAGAGCTCCTCTCTCAGTGCTTTAACCAGTGCCACTTCCAACTCTGGCTTTACACATCTTAGAAAACAAAAATTGAGGCACAGAGGGATTCAAACCAGCCAAAGATGGAATGAGGCAAGCGAGCAGGGAATCCTCCTTGCATAGTCCTAATAGGCAAAGGGTTGGCCTTCATCAGCATAATTTCCTGGGATTAATATTAAAAATGTTTCTAATGGCTCCGACTTGTTTATTAAATACCCAGTGTGGAGATAAGTTATCAGCCCTGGCTGGAATCGCTATTAATCAAATATTCAAATCCGTGCTGCAGTTGGCCACAATGGGACATACACATAACTCTCCAGCTCTGGTAATAATTAATCTTTTTTCCCCCTTTTCTTCCCTTCTACTTTGGACTCCTGCAAATATCTTTTGGTGTTAAGAGGTCCCCAGAGAGACCTGCCTCTAAATGAGGTGTAAAAATCTAAGCCGCACAAAAAATAGCATGAGGCTGGAATCGATATTCTCTTCACAGCTACATCGATTAACAACAATATTCTTCATTTATTAATTATGAAGGGGAATTTTCCATCCTTGCATCTCTTTCTCTGTTTGTTGCTTGGGTGGGTTCGTGAGGCCTCAGCCAGGGTGCCAGCCAGGCCAAGGAGGAGCTGGAATCTGCCAGGATGGAGGGGCTGGATGGGTGCAGGGACAGGGAGCAGAGTTTGTCTGTCTGGGAGCTCTGGGCAGCTCAAGGGGCCTGGGGGCTGAGACCTGTGAGACCTGGGAGGTGATGGGGAGAGGGGCTGGAGCTGGGATGGATGGATGGATGGATGGATGGATGGATGGATGGATGGATGGATGGATGGATGGATGGATGGATGGATGGATGGATGGATGGATGGATGGATGGATGGATGGATGGATGGATGGATGGATGGATGGAGGAAGGGAGGGATGGAGGAGGGATGGAGCTGGGATGGATGGATGGAGCTGGGATGGATGGATGGATGGATGATGGGTGGAGGGATGGATGGATGGATGGATGGATGGATGGATGGATGGATGGATGGATGGATGGATGGATGGATGGATGGATGGATGGATGATGGATGGATGGAACTGAGAGCTGGATGGAGGTCAGGGATTGTTGGAGGTCAAGGATGAATGGACCTGAGGAGTGGATGTAGCTGGATGTCTCTGGATGGAACTGAGAGCTTGATGGAGCTCAGGGCTTGATGGAGCTCAGGGCTGGACAGTGGCTCAGTAGATGAGAATGAAGAGGAGGTTGAGGAAAGACTTCAGAACAGATCCTGTACTCTGAGGTTTGTTGGTTTTTGTTTTGTTTTTTTAATTTTTTGGGGGTTAGGATTGAAGGTACTTGAGATGATAGTTTGTGTTTCGACTTAGGTGTTTATTGTTTTTTATTAGTGTTGTAGTTTTATAGTTGTGAGTTTTGTAGCCTTTCATTAGTAAGGTACAAAATGGTTAACTATCTCTTGTTATAAGGTCTTTTAAGGCTAAACTATATAATTAAGAAATGATACTTAAATTATTTTCTCTTTTAACTCAATAACTGATCACTTGAAGCTCGCAATGTGGACTTTTTGGCCTAATTACAAAATACTACTTAAACTCATGAAGGAGAAGGAAGAAAAAGGTAAAGAAGAGCAATTTGTCTCTGCTTTAAAGCCTCTATCTTGTTTCATATTTATTACTGTATTTTAAAACTCCAAACTCTAAGTTTTCTACCTTGTGATATTATGCACTTCTAATAACTACACACCCATAATCTCAGTGCTATTAATCAATTTTGGAAGTCTTCTCCTGATCAAATGTAGTGTTCTCTTGTGAGTCTGTGCCCCTCGGCACAAAAAGCCCAAAATTCTCAGCATCCAGGGTTCCAACACTTCCCAAAGGCCCTGTGTGAGCAGAGATGGAGTTTGTGTCACCACCTCACCCCGAGAGCTGCTTCAGGTCTGATGTCAGCACTTCCCAATGAAAAGTTTTCCCCAAATCCCTTCTTCTAAATAAGGAGTGCAAAGAGGAGTTGCCCTTGTGGAGCACTGGGCAGCACCTCTGGGTCCTGCCCAGAGGGAAGGGAGCAGCAGCCCCACTGCTCACTCCTGCCAGGGGCACTCGGGCACACCTTGTACTTCCAAGTGTGTAATCGTTATTTAAAGTGAAAATTACCACCGAGCTCTATTAGACTTTGAAATAAAAATGAGAGGTTTTTAGAATGGATTTTCCCTAACGAGGAGTGTGACGGATGGGCCCCTTGGAGAGCGTGTGAGCCAAGTGCTGCAGGGTGAAATGAAATGGCATCAGTGGCATCCCCCTCTGCTCCCCTCCCTCAAAAATCCATACCAGCCCCATCCTGCCAGAGTGGCACTGGGACAGGGGCCAAACACGTCCTTCCCTCCAGTTAAAGTGAGCAAAGACATTTCCTTCCTCTCAAGAGACAGACATTTCCCTTCCTCCTAAATCAAAGACAGCCAATGGCCCATCTCTTTCCCCCCTAAATGCATTTGCAGCCTGGAATTTCTCCCATTCTCTTCAACACTCACTCCAAAATGCCCTCAATTTGGGAGCAGAATTCAGCTTAGACGGCAAATTTCTGTCACAAATTTAGCAGATTTAAAATGTGGGGTTTTTTTTCCCCCTAGGTGACCAGAAGCCGAACCCCTGAGCTGTGTGAGAGTGGTAATGGTCAAACCTGGGGGTGTGGGACAAGGTTTTGTGTTTGGTTCCTGCTGCTTTTCTGGCTCAAAGCTCATTTTGCAGATGTGGAGCTTTCATATCTGTTCCAAAGCTGAAGTGTTTTCACAGGGAACATGGAAATGAGGTCTCTGCAATTCCAACCAAATACAATTGACGTTTTCCCAGCTTCATTAAATGTGCTATTTTTACCTCACAAGGTGTAATGTCCCTCTGTGCTCAGTAGCGAAGGGGCTGGGACAGCTTTAAAGCAGCAGCTCTTCACACGAAGTTCTGTTCAATTTCTGTGTTATCTTTCCCAGCACCTTATCAGCCTCTCGGGGCTATCTGCCTTCCTCATCCCTCCCCTCGTGGCTGTCAGCGAGCTGGGGATGCTCAATGTGAAAATCCTTTTCCATCAGAGCCCAAGGGGCTGCGGCCAGACCCTGAGACAGGAGCATATCCTGTGGGCTCCTCCTGGGAGCTGCAGCCCAGAAAAACCAGCCAGGGCTTCCAGATGGTCCTTCCGGAGGCATCTCTTGCCAGGCCACAGAGCAAGGGGTATATCTGTGATCATCCCACATTTTCCATCCAAGCACTGCTGGGAGGTTTGAGCTGCTGGAGGGTTCCCCCCTCCCACTTGGGTTCAGCCCGAAGCTGTGGATGGTTCTTGGAGAATCCCAGGAGGGTTTGGGGGCATAAAGGACTTTAAAGACCACCCAGTGCCAGCCCTGCCATGGCAGGGACACCTCCCACTGTCCCAGGCTGCTCCCAGCCCTGCCCAGCCTGGCCTTGGGCACTGCCAGGGATCCAGGGGCAGCCCCAGCTGCTCTGGGCACCCTGTGCCAGGGCCTGCCCACCCTGCCAGGGAACAATTCCTGCCCAAGATCCCATGCAGCCCTGCCCTCTGGCACTGGGAGCCGTTCCCTGGCTCCTGTCCCTGCAGGCCTTGTCCCCAGTCCCTCTGCAGCTCTCCTGGAGCCCCTTCAGGCCCTGCCAGGGGCTCGCAGGTGTCCCTGGAGCCTTCTCTTGCCCAGCTGAGCACCCCCAGCTGTGCCAGCCTGGCTCCAGAGCAGAGGGGCTCCAGCCCTTGCAGCATCTCCGTGGCTCCTCTGGCCTGGCTCCAGCAGCTCCACGTCCTCCTGCTGCTGTTGCCCAGGGCTGGGGCAGCTCTGCAGGTGGGGTCTCGCCTGAGCACAGGGGCAGAGGGGCAGAATCTCCTTTCTCATGCTCTGGTCAAGGTCAGCCTGAGGCTGTTCTTCTCTTCTTCCCACCATCAGAATGACCCCAGCTTCTCCATCCCCACCCCTGAGAATCTCACAGCTTGGATGCACCTGTCTCAGAGTGGCTGAACCCCATGAACAAGGTGATCCCCAGGACCCTGCCATGAAGCCATTGTGTAGAAATGCCCCTGGGAGCTGCTCACTGTCCCCTCTCCTCCAGCTCCAAGTGCCACCAGCACCTCGAGTCTGCAAGGTCTCAGCTTCCTCCTGGGAGCTGTCCCCAGCAGGGATACGAGCTGGCAGAGCTGGCACGCCTGGGGTGGCAGTGCCAGGGGAGGAGAGGCAGCTCGGGGCTCTGGTTAGCCCTGAATCCGCAAAACTCAGCGTCCCTTGAGCAGTGCTCAATACTCCTATTGATCAGTGCTGTGCCTTGATCAGTTTGCTGTGCTGCTGCCGCAGTGCTGCTTTGGGCAGGGAGGGAGGGAGGGAGAGAGGGAGGGGGCGGCCCTGGAGGGGGCAGGGAGCCCAGAACGCGCCTGCGCCGCTGATGCTCCAACTTCCCAAGGCCAACTTTGCCTGGTCCTGCTGGGCTCGGGGCCTCCCCACCCTTCTGAGGGAGGCAGGCTGGGCTCTGGCCTGGGGACTCGGCTCAGGGGGTGGTTTTGAGGCAGGAGGGTGGAGGAGAAGTACAAAAATCCAAAAATCTCCTCGCTCCCGCCCATCTGCCTTCTGGCCAAAGCCTTCTCAGACACCTAAAGCTGGGCGTCCACCCAATGCCAAGAGCAGAAGGCAAGAGCCAAAGGAGGCAGAGGGAGATGGGGTCTCTGTTCTGGCTGGGGGCACCCAAGGGAGGGTGGGAAGCTCTGGGGGGACCCCATCCTGCTGTGTGTCTCTGCAGGGGAGTGGCTGTGTAGGAGCAGAGGTGGGTTTGGGGTGTCCCACGCTGCCCAAGGGTCTGTGCATGGCCAGGGTGGTCAAGAAGGCCAATGGCACCTGGCTCATACCAAAACCAGCAGGGACACAGGGATTGTCCCTCTGTGGTGGGCACTGCTGAGGACAAACCTGGAGCAAGTGTCCAGTACTGACCCCTCACTGCAGGACACACTTCAAGGCTGGAGCATGTCCAGGGCAGGGAATGGAGCTGGGGAAGGCTCTGGAGCACCAGGAGAGGCTGAGGGAGCTGGGAAGGGGCTCAGCCTGGAGAAAAGGAGGCTCAGGGGGGACCTTGTGGCTCTGCACAGCTCCTGACAGGAGGGGACAGCCGGGGGCTCAGGCTCTGCTCCAGGGAACAGGGACAGGAGAGGGAATGGCCTCAGGATGGGCCAGGGCAGGTTCAAGCTGAACATCAGGAGGAATTTCTCCATGGAAAGGGTGCTCAGGCCTTGGAACTGCCCAAGGAGGTTTGGAGCCCCCATCCCTGGAGGTGTCCAAGGAAGGTCTGGATGTGGCTCTCAGTGCTCTGGGCTGGGGACAAGGTGGGGATGGGGCACAGGATGGACTCAATGACCTCAGAGGGGTTTTCCAAGCAGGTCACTCTGTAATTCCATGTGAGCAGAGGCACTGAGGAGGGTGTGGTGGGATGGAGCAGAGCAGGACAGGTGGATCCATAACCTTGACCTGGTTTGGGCTCAGGCTGGCAGTGCATGGGGTGGGTGTGAACACCTGGTTGACTCTGGATGTCCCCATAGCCTGGGCTGGCTGTGTCCTGCACTGTCCCCATCATCTAAACAACCTCAGCAGCCCTGGGGACATCTGCCAGGGTCTTGCTCATGGGAACAGCCCCATTTCTGCTGAGAGAACTGGGAACACATGCTGGCCTCAGGAGTGGAGGGAGGCAGGGAGCCAAAACCCCACCCCCAAAGGTCACAGAGTTAATCCCAGCTCATGTCCCCCTCTCACACCTCACTGATTAATAATTGAAGAAAATGTATTTCTTTTTCAGCTTGGCATAAATCAAAAACAAACACAGCATCCATATTCTGCCCCAGGGAGGAGCAGGAGCATGGGCTGGGAGCTGCCTTGGAGCAGGGGGAGGCTGGGATGGCAGCGGGGGCTCTTTGGCAGAGGCTGATGTTGGCTTTGAGCTTCTCCCATTGAAACCAGAACTAAAAGGCTCCTTGAGAGACCTGAAAGGGGCTGGTGGAGATGGGCTGTCAATCTGCTGCCACCAGGAAAGCCTGAAGGGTTTGTGAGCATTTCCCAGTGCCCAGGTCCTCCATCCCTTCAGTTCCCAGGTCCTCCATTCTTCCTCATCCCAGGTCCTCCATCCCTTCAGTTCCCAGGTCCTCCATTCTTCCTCATCCCAGGTCCTCCATTTCTCCTGCTCCCAGGTCCTTCATTCTTCTCATCCCAAGTCCTCCATTTCTCCTGCTCCCAGGTCCCCCATCCATGCTGCTCCCTGGTCTTCCTGCTCTCAGGTCCTCCACCCTTCTTGCTCTCAAGTCCTGCATCTCCTCCTGCTCCCAGCCATGGCTCACCTGAGCTGCTGGCAGCCTCAGGAGGCCCAGTTTAGGATTGCTGGAATGGTGTTGGGGGAATTCACCAGCCTGGCACCCACACAGCCCAGGGAAGCCTGGAAAAGGAGGAGGAATGGCAAGGACGTGTCCCTGCCTCACCCATGGCCAGCTGCCTGAGCAGGTCTGGAGCACCAACCATCCCTCTGTGCCACTGGCTGTGGGAACCCAGGACATCCCTCTGGCTGACCAAGACCCCTGCCAGGGGGCTCAGAGACCCTGGCACAGAGCCCAAAACACCTGTGGGCTCAATTATGACCCGTGGAGCAAATTACCAACCTTGTATGAAGATCAGCAAGCCACAACAGTTTAGGCAGAATAATAGTGAAGTTATCACAGGGTGGAAAAGTAGATTTTAGGGGTTTTGGAATGGGGGTTCAAGAGGCAAGATGGAGGGAACTGGGCATGTCCAGCCTTTCTCCTTCTTCTTCTTGGCCTCCATCTTCTGGGTGATGTTGGAACAAGTTGGGAATGGCAGATATCAATAATGGCCTGAGCAACAAGCTCCAGTGGTGTCGGAATTCAGGACATCCCCTGGCTGTCCTGGACTGACGAGACCCTGCCAGGGGGCTCAGAGACCCTGGCACAGAGCCCAAAACACCTGTGGGTTTGGTTACGACCCATGGAGCAAATTACCAACCTTGTATGAAGATCTGCAAGCCACAACAGTTCAAGTAGAATATTAGTGAAGTTATCACAGGGTGGAAAAGTAGATTTTGTGGTTTTTGGTATGGGGGTTCAGGGGGCAAGATGGAGGGAACTGGGCATATCCAGCCTTTCCTTCTTCTTCTTGGCCTCCATCTTCTGCTGTGATGTTGGCACTTAGAGATTGGTTTGGAGTAGAAGCTCACTGTCTAACATAGGTGATAGGTATTGGAAAGTAATTGTAAACATTGTACACGTAGTTTTTAATATAAAGTTATAACACCACCCCGGGGGCAGGCAGAGTGCCTGGACTGTCCTGCTGGATGGACCTTGGCAGGGTGGGAGAAAATTTTTTATAGATAAGACACAATAAACAACCTTGAGACCAAGAAATGAAGAACTCTGACTCCTTCAAGCGCCGGACTGGGAAAAGAGAATGTTAACATTCTCGGGGTCAAAGAGACCCAAAAGACGCCGAGAACTGGCTCCTTCTCCCACCTCTCGGGATCCTCATCCAGGAGGGTTTGTCCATCCTGTCCTCTCCCTCCCAGCTCCCAGGGGTGACCCCATGCTCAGCTGCTCCTCTCCTGCTCTGTCTCGCTGCTTCCAGCCCCCCAGGCTGCCGGCAGGAGCTGAATCCAGCACTCCGTGCCATCGATTTGCATTGATGGATCCTCCAGGAACGCCCATGGAAGGCGCAGGCATCCCTAACTGCACCCAGCTCCTCCATATTCATCTCGCAGCTGTCGCGGGCTGTACGTGTTGTCTGTAACCTCGCACCTGGGCCCTGGGGTGGCGGCAGAGCTCCTGCACGAGTTATTCTGCAGGTCCAAGGAAGGCCTGGGTGTGGCTCTCAGTGCTCTGGGCTGGGGACAAGGTGGGGATGGGGTGCAGTTTGACCTCGATGACCTCAGAGGGCTTTTCCAAGGAGGTGACTGTGATTCTGTGTGAGCAGAGGCACTGAGGAAGGTGTGGTGGGATGGAGCAGAGCAGGACAGGTGGATCCTTCCAAGGTGGAGCCACATTTTGCCCTTCTGGCCGCTGCTGGAGCCCTTTGTTTGGGACATGGAGCCAGGCAGGTACAGCCAGGACGGGCTGAGAGAGGCCTGGAGGTGGCAGGTGCTGCTACCGACACCTCTCCTCAGGGCTGTGGGGGCACCCACATCCCCCAAAACACCCAGAGAACTTTGCCTGGGAGCTGGGAGGGATCCAGCAGACCCTGGGCTGCTCCCATTTCTGGCAGCTGCCTGCTGCTCCCTCCCCTCTCGTTTAAATAAAGCTTTGGGCTGTGATGAAGCCCATTAAAGTCAGAGGCGAAGGTGTGGGATTGAAATGTAGGACAGCAGCCGCTGCAGAATGTGGTTGCATGGGATCAATGGGAAATCAATATCCGGCTCTGCTCCGCGGGCTCCCGCCGGGCCCTGCTGCTGCTGCTGCGCTCCCCGGGCACTTCCCAACTTCTGCACCCTCTGGAATGGCCCTGGACAGCCCCCCAGAAATTTTCCTCCAGGAAAGGAGGAATTTTGACATGCAGACAAAGGCCTGCAGCTGCGGAGGGCTTGGAGTTCTGCAGCGGGCTTGGATGGGGCTGGATCTCCGTGGGGTGGGAGGGATGGAGCTGAGCCTCGGGCACTGCGCCTCTCCAGCTGGCTGTGGAGGGTGCTGGGGAAGCAGCCACGACCCACACGGGGTCAGGATTGGAGGCAGTGCCACCCCTGATCCCTGCAGAGGGAGCATCCATCGGGAAGTGGGGCTGCTCTGGGCAGGGATCACCGAGCAGCAGAGCCCCAGAGCGGGGAGCAGAACACCGGCAGGGCACCCCTGTGCTTCCCCCGTGCCTCTGCACCTCGGCAGGAAAATGCAGGTGCTGCCCGGGCTCATCCAGCCTGAGCTCCCAACCTGAGAGAGGCTCTGTATCCCTCCGTGCCCGTGGCCAGGACAGAGGAACGTCCCCATGGCCACTGCCACCACGGCCACTGCCACCACAGCCACCGTCACCACAGCCACTGTCACTACTGCCACTGTCACCACGGCCACTGCCACCATGGCCACTGCCACAGCCACTGCCACCACAGCCACTATCACTACTGCCAATGTCACCACGGCCACTGCCACCATGGCCACTGCCACCACGGCCACTGCCACCACGGCCACTGCCACTACTGCCACTGTCACTACTGCCACTGTCACCATGGCCACTGCCACCACGGCCACTGCCACCACAGCCACTGTCACTACTGCCACTGTCACTACTGCCACTGTCACCATGGCCACTGCCACCATGGCCACTGCCACCACAGCCACTGTCACCACTGCCACTGTCACCATGGCCACTGCCACCATGGCCCAGGGCCGCACAAAAGGATCTCTCAGGAATAATGGTTTAACAGGGCTGAGGTGAGCACGGTGCTGGTAAACTCTCTCTGGCCATTGATGGATTGATCCTAACCAGGTTACTCCGGGTTTGTGCCAGCGACTGGGGCTGGGCAGGGCCTGGCAGGGCTGGGAGCTGTTCTGGGGGTGCCGACCTGGGCAAGGAGCTCCCCACACCCCCCTGTGTGCCTGTGGTGCCCAGAGATGACACTCCTGGCAGTGGTGCCCTCCGCTAGGGCAGAGTGCCCAGCCCGGCCCAACCGGGCCCAGCTTGTCCCGGCCCGGCCCGGCCCAGCCCGGCCCGGCCCAACCTGGCCCAGCCCAACCCGGCCCAGCCCGGCCCAGTCCGGCCCGGCCCACCCCGGCCTAGCCCAGCCCAGCTCCTCCGAGCTCCACCTGTCTCCGAGGGGCTCTTTGTGTCCCTCGGTGTCACCTCAGTCCCTCCTGCCAGGGAGGGGACACCCTGAGGCCTGGGAAGGGGGTGGGATGTGCAGAAACGCCATTAAACAGTCGGGCTTATCATCCCGGCTCACGTGAGCATGGCGGAACCATGACACGATCCATCAGGGATGAACATTAATTATGATTGCACCTTGGGATCTTGATTGCCATCGATTTATCGATTCCTCGGCCCCTGGCAGCGGCCCCGCTCCACAGGAATTGCACGGCGGGGAGGCGCCTGGGCCGGCCCTTGCTGGGATTTGGGGCTGGGGTCTCCAGGGATGCTCCAGAGGAGAGGGGATGATGCTTTGGAGGGGAAAAGAAAAGAGGGATAAGGCGGCAGCACCGCGCCACCTCCTCCATGGCACAGAGAGGACCGTGGCAGCAGCTGGGGACGCTGAAAAGAGGCTGGGAGCAGATCCCGGAGCAGATCCCACAGAGCCACGGGATGAGGGAGCCTCGGGGCAGATCCCACAGAGCCACGGGCTGGGAGATCCCAGATCCACGGGCTGGGAGCAGATCCCACAGAGCCACGGGCTGGGAGCAGATCCCGGAGCAGATCCCACAGAGCCACGGGATGAGGGAGCCCTGGAGCAGATCCCACAGAGCCATGGGCTGAGGGAACCTCGGGGCAGATCCCACAGAGCCACGGGCTGAGGGAGCAGATCCCACAGAGCCACGGGCTGAGGGAGCCTCGGGGCAGATCCCACAGAACCACGGAATGAGGGAGCAGATCCCGGAGCAGATCCCACAGAGCCATGGGCTGGGAGCAGATCCCGGAGCAGATCCCACAGAGCCACGGGCTGAGGGAGCAGATCCCGGAGCAGATCCCACAGAGCCATGGGCTGGGAGCAGATCCCGGGGCAGATCCCACAGAGCCACAGGCTGAGGGAGCAGATCCCGGAGCAGATCCCACAGAGCCACAGGCTGAGGGAGCAGATCCCGGGGCAGATCCCACAGAGCCACAGACTGAGGGAGCAGATCCCACAGAGCCACGGGCTGAGGAGCAGATCCCGGAGCAGATCCCACAGAGCCACGGGCTGAGGGAACAGATCCCACAGAGCCACGGGCTGAGGGAGCCTCTTTGAGGCGGGGTCTGTCCCCCCCGGAGCCTCCCCGCTGCTGATCCCATCGAGCGGCGATCGGATCAATGCTGGCCGTACCAAGCCCCGCTCGGGCGGGGAGGAGGGACGGGCTGCTGCACTTCCGAGGGGTTTTTCCATCGTCAGGCTCCTGGAGAAGGCTCCTCTGGTCTGCTCAGGCTTGGTACATCCAGCAGCGATTAGCGAGGGTGGGAGAACAAAGCCCGTGGTGTCCCGATGTGTCCAGGCGGGGAATGCCGTGGGGCAGCACCTCACTCCAGGGGTTTTGTTTGCTGGGATGGGAATGCTGAAGTGCAGGACCTCACTCCAGCGGTTTTGTTTGCAGGGATGTGTCCAAGCTGGGAAAGTTGGGGTGCAGGACCTCGCTCCAGCTGTGGTGGCTGCAGGGATGTGTCCAAGCTGGGAATGCTGAGGTGCAGCACCTCACTCCAGCGGTTTTGTTTGCAGGGATGTGTCCAAGCTGGGAATGCTGAGGTGCAGCACCTCACTCCAGCGGTTTTGTTTGCAGGGATGTGTCCAAGCTGGGAATGCTGAGGTGCAGCACCTCACTCCAGCGGTTTTGTTTGCAGGGATGTGTCCAAGCTGGGAATGCTGGGGTGCAGCACCTCACTCCAGCAGTTTTGTTTGCAGGGATGGGAATGCTGAGGTGCAGGACCTTATTCCAGTGGTTTTGTTTGCAGGGATGTGTCCAAGCTGGGAATGCCGGGGGGCAGGACCTCATTCCAGCTGTGCTGGCTGCAGGGATGAGGTCCAGAGTCCTCCTCAGCTCAGCTTTAGGGGCATCCTTCCCTCTCGGCATCTCATCAAACCACCCAAGGGAGCTGTTCACCATCAAAGCTGCTCCAGGCTGGTGCTCAGCAGGCTCCAGGCTGCTCCCAAAGCTGGAGCAGCCCTGGATAACCATGGATAGAGGCAGGAGCAGCAAGAATGCTTGCTGAGTGACCCAGCTGCCCTCACCAGCTCACTGCCCCCTTCCAGCAAACCCAACCATGCCCAGAGAGGTGCTAGCCACAGAGCTGAGCCCATCACAGCTCAAGCAGGGAGAAAATAAATGATTTCAAATAAACTGGCTGTAATAGAATATTGATAACCAGACCAGGGCAGCACTGAGGGGAAACAACCCAGGAAAAACCTTCCTGGTGAATCTCCAGGGAAAATTTTTTGCAAAGGTTAAAAAGAAAGAAAAAGAACCTCAAAAAAAGCCCTGCTGTACAATTAATTCCTTCTGATGGTCATTTCTCTGGCTGCCATTTAAGGCAGACACTTGGGAAGTGCTGGGATATCGATGGAGAGGAGGAGGAGGTGGCAGGACCTCATCCCCTGCCCCTCTGCACAGGCTGTAAGTGCAGGGCCTGTGATTTATTCAGTATCCATGAATAGTGAGTGAAATCAGAATAATGGGGCACTTAGCCAAGTTACTGAGAAATCGCTATTGTGATGCAATTTACTTCAATTAATTAAGCCTTTTTTGTTACCATTATTCCTTGTTTTACATTTTGTTTTAAATTTCAAACGATTGGGTGCATTGTGGTGGGGAGCTGATAGCGCTGGTTGGAGCCTGCACTCAGAGCCATAAATACCCATAAATACCCCGGGCTGCTTGTGCCAGCCCCTCCCAGCCCCTGGGCCTGCTGCCCTCCCCAAAACTCAGCAAAGACCACAGAGCTCCCCCTGCAGCACCCAGTTTGGTGCTCAGGTGGATTTATTGTGGTTTTTAATGCAGCTCCTGAGGATGCTTTAAATTTGACCCGTGAAGGAAAAGCCCGGGCTTCAAGTGCAATGAGTGAAAAGGAGGGGATTTTTTTCTCACTGTGCGGAAAAGGAAATCAAAAACTCACAGAACCACAGCTCTGACAGATGGTAAATAGAACACACATCCCCATTTCCAACCTAAGAACCTGCTCAGCATCCCAGCCCCTGCAGCATCCCTGCCCCTCTCTCTGCACTCCCAGCCTCCAGCAGAGCCAAGGGATGCAGGAAGGTCCTGTCAAACAAAAGTGTTTGGTGCCATCAGCAGTTCTCCTTCCAGCCCTCCAAGTGATGCCGTCTGACCTCCTCCATGTGTCTTAGGTTGGAAATAGGGGAATTCTGTTCCCATCTGTCAGAGCTGGGGCAGTTCTCTGCTGTCCATGGGGCAGTTTTTTCTTTATCTCTCCCAGAGCCAACCCTCCCTCCAGGAGATCTCTGCTGTCCATGGCCACTGAGTGTCCCTGCAGGGCTGATCCAATTCCAGCATCCCATGGGGAGATGCTCCGCCCAGGGGAGGAGCCAAGCATTCCTACCTGGATCCAATCTGAGCCTGGCCCAGCACAGCAGCCTCTGCCCCCTGCATTGCCAGAGGAGCAGCTTTCTGCTGCCCTGCATTCCCAGAGGGAGCCCAGGCCCATCTGCAGCAGCCCTGGAGCTGCAGAGGAAAACTCCCCCCTTGTGCAGGACCCCTGCTGCAGCAGAGCCACAGCTGGCACTGCAGGAGGGCTGGGCCCCCATGGCATGGGGCTGTGCCCCCACCCTGGCACACAGCGAGGCAGGGCATGGGCTGACTCTGGCAGTGGTTTGTTTTCTTTTTTGTTCTATTGCATTTGTATTTTTAATTTTCCTAGTAAAGAACTGTTATTCCTATTCCCATATCTTTGCCTAAGATCCTTCTAATTTCAAAATTATAATAATTCAGGGGGGCATAATAATTCATTTGCCATTTCAGGGGAGGCTGCTGCCTTCCTTAGCGCACACCTGTCTGTTCAAACCCACACACCATGTCACTGTTCCAAGTCCTGCACTGACACATGAGGGGTTCCTGTGTGGGTCTGGGATTACCCCTTTAATGGAGGGGAGAGAAAATATTGGTGTCTCACCCCCCCCCCAGGGAATAAATTCATACTGCAGGGTTGATTCGATCTTTTCCCTCCTTCTGCCTGATTCCTGGAGCCTCCTGGGTAACAAAGATTAAGCTTCAAGCCCTTCTGATATTACTTTGAAATGCAGAAACCTTCAGAAAAAGACACTAAATCTTCCCTCATGCTGGAAAATGGCAAATATCTTTGGGGATGGGTGAGTGCTTGGCTATTTGCTCCTTCTCCCACCCTGAGTAAGGGAGCCCCAGGGCTCACAAACCCCCCAGGGGCGCCACACACCCCTGCCCCTGCCCAGAGCTTCCTTTGCCCTCTCTCAGAGCTCAGAATTCAGTCTCACTCCTTTAGCTGTGGCCAGGAGCACGGGCAGCAGCCACCTTCATATCAGATCAATTAATTATCAGCCCTGTTAGGATGAAGCTGCTGAAATGTGGGCTGGGAGAGCTCAGGAGTGCAAGCACAGAGCTCTCATTTCCCCAGTCCCATAATGGCTGGAGACAGCCCTGCCTGTGATCCCAGTCTGCAGTGGGTTTGGTTTGTTAATTTGAGATTTTGTTAATTTTGAGGGGTTTTTTTAGCTAATGTATTAAAGAATGTGGTGGGTTTGGTGTTGGTTAATTACTAACGTACTTGCTTTTTGTTGTGAGATAGGATTAGGAGGAAGGTAAAGTAGTGGGGGTACAGGGTAACAGAAAAATTATCTTAATTAACTCAATGGAATAATAAAATATTATAAAAATAACAATATTTTCATTGACAATGAAAATAACATTATAATTTTACTGGAGAAATTGAAAAGGGTGTAAAAAGAATATTATGGTTTTTTGGGGGTACAGGATTTTACATTAAAACCATGACACAGTTACACCAGGATAGACCAGGAGCAGCTCCAGGTGTTTAATTGGTGCCACCTGGGCATGGGCAGGCAGAGCAGCATCCATCCCTTGTGGTGGGATCCTGGTCCTCCCTGAGGCAGCAGCTCCTCAGCTGGGAGACAGCAGGGGCTGGAGACTTCCCTGTGCACTGAGATGGAGCTGGAAATTGAGGATATTTAAGGAAATTGAGGAGAGAATAGGTAAAGCTGAGGCACAGGGAGCAGGAGATGGAGAATCCTGAGCGTGGGGGGCTCCTCACTGCAGGGAGGGGAAGGAAAAGGAGATGGAGATGCTGCAGAAGGAGGCACAGTGTTGGATGAAGTCCTTTTCTGATTTAGAGATGGGGTACCTGAGAGCCGTTCTAAAAACTTTTATTCTGTTTTCAGGCTCGTGTGAAGGGTGAGACAATACAGATGTTCACATTATTATCCATATCATCTGTGTTATCTGTGATAATTCACACCATCACAATCAGAAGATAATTGTGATGGAAGATTGTGTCTAATCTCTCCCCTGTTCAAGAGAGAGAGGGAAATGTGGGAAATGGATTTGTAGGGAATTCTCAAAGCCTGACAGAAAGCTCACACAGTGTGCCCCTGTATGAAAACTTCCAATCAAACTTTAAAAATTCTCTACAAATCCATTTCCTACAGCACAGGAGCAATGGAGGGGAGGGGGGACAGGGACAAGGACAGGGACAGGGCAGCAGGTTTGATGTGCCCATGGGGTGTTTGTTCTCCAGGCTCTTGGGCTGCAAAGGGCTGGGCACTGCAGCCCTGAGTAGAGAGCAGCTGGAAAAGCCCAAGCAATTCAGGGGTTTTGTAAAACTGAGACACTTTTCCCAGAGTCTGGGAGCTGCCAAGTCAAGTTTTTGTCACTAGAGTTATTTTGGGCTTTTCCTTGGTCTCAGCCACACATTTCCTTTTCAGTCAGGTCCATCAAGCTCAGTGATGTCCCCAAAATTCCCCCTTCCTTCCTGGGGTCCCTTCTTTGACCTCAGAGTCCTTGATCAGCTCAGACTCCTCCTTGTCTGGTTCCACTCCCAGACTGGGCATCTCCCTTCAGCAAACAAAGCCTCTCACAGCCAAGGCCAGCTTGGCTGCTTCCTTTTCCTCAGCATCCCACAGCTCAGGACAAGTCCTTCCAGCTCTTTTCCAGCTGTGCTCCCTGTCCTGGCATCTCCCAAGGGATCATCTCCCTGCTCCCAGCCCCTTCCCCAAGGCTGGCCTGGGTTACATCTCCCTGCCAGGTTTAACCTCCCCTTTCCTCCCCTGGAGACCTGGAGGAGATTCCACCTGAAGTCCAAACTCCTGGATGTGCTCACTGCCCCAGATGGGAAGCTCTGGACATGAGGCTGTCCCTGGAAAAACTCCAAGTTTTCCATCATCACTTCCATGCCCCACCCCTGGAGATGTCCAAGGCCAGGCTGGATGGGGCTTGGAGCCACCTCGTCTAGTGGAAGGTGTCCATGGCACAGGGATGGAACTGGATGAGCTCTGGTGTCCCTCCCAACCCAAACCAGTCTGAGATTCCATAAAAAATCCCTTTGAAAGACTTTGCCATTGAGTTTTGGCCATGCCCAGGGAAGCTGAGGGGAGCTGGGAGCCACATTCACCATGTGTGTCCACAGGTCACTGCTCTCCAAAGACAACCTGGAATTTCAAGGCAGGGACTTTTTCCCCCTCCAAACCCTCCCAGGACGAGAAGGAAGTGATATTCTGACTCTATTTTTCTATCAACAAAGTTTATTGTCCTTTTCTCGCAAACCCTTCAGCAATTAAAAAAAAAAAAAAAGAAGAAGAGGAGGAAGAAGAAGACAAAGGGAGTTGATGTTTGACTGCTGGGCTATCACTTAAGTCCTTGTTCCTGTTTACTCAGGACTTATTAGAGCTCATTCAATGCCTATAGCATGGCTGGATCAATACCTGCTGGGAGCAAGAGAGATTCCGCTTGGCCACTGTAGCCCATGTTGCAGAATTGATCTGCTTGGCTGCTGCAATCTGAAAATCCATCTTTTTGCGCTCCCTGCCTCTCTCTGCCGCGGGTTGCTAAGCAACAGGGGCTCCTTGGGATGGCCATTGGCCAGCACCGTGGTCCTCCCTGGTCACTTGGCCACTTTGGGCTGCGAGTCCTCCTCCAAGGCTGGCTCCGGGTGCTGGGGAGGTGGGGAAAGGGCAGGGAGGAAGGGAAGGGGCTGGGGGGTGGCGAGAGGAGGGACGAGGAGAAAAGGGAAATCGATATCACCTCACATTTAACCTTTCTTTAAAAAAAAATCTGTGAGAAAACTCTATTGACCCATTCCTTATCACTTCTTGCCACCGCAGCCTCTGCACCAGCTCCTCTGGCCAGCGCCGCCTCTTTTTGGGGCTCAGCACACTCCTGTCCTCCCTTCTCGCTGTGTCCCTCACCTTGGCTGGACATAAAGTTATGCCAGGTTAGCTAAAGGTGTCTTTTTAAACTGATTTCATTAAACTGGGGCAAAACCTTTGTGCGGATGTACTGGGATCAATGTAAACCCCATTTGCATCGATTTCGTTTCGCTTTGGTAAAGGAATCGAATTATACAAACCAATACCAACCTGCTTTAAAATGATTTAAGAGTGTCTACACAAGACCAATTTTGGCTTGCAATTTTGTGTGTAGACAAGGTCCATCCCTCCTCCCAAAGAGCCCTTCATTAGGCAAATCCTAATGGCCACAGGAGGCTTGGGGCTCTGGCTCCCATGGCCTCCCCAACAGCAAAGTCTTTGCAGCTCATCCTAAAAGCTGTGCCCAGGTTTTGCTGCTCCTTGACTAGATGCAGATATCAGGGCTGGGGAGGTGCTTTCCCAGGTGCTGCAGAGTGTTTGCTGTGCAGGTATTGATGCTGCTCTGGCTCCACCTGCTCCAGATGGAGGCACCTCGTGTGTGTCTGCTACTGCAGTCCCTGCAAAAGTCACATTCAGAGCCCAAACTCTTCCTACCAGGGTTTACAACCCTTGGTTTGTGGTTATCTCACATGGACAGAGGACAGAGGGGTCAGCACTGGACCACAAGTGCTCCCAAATGGATGTTTTCCCTTGGGAGGCACCCATGGGAAGTGGCTTCATTTCCACGAGTGCAGGTGGGCTCCCACAAGAGCTGGGAAAAGCCACATTTCTGTGGGGTCATCCAACCCAACCCTTTGGTCAGCTCCCACAGGAGGTAACTCACACCCATGGATGCTCCCTAGATGGAAAATGAGCTCAGAGCTGGCTCGGGGGAGTTCTGATGCCAACCCTCAGCCTTGGCACAACCTCTGACTCCAGTAAAGCCCAGGGTCCCACAGTGGCACATCCGCACTGTCACTGGGCCAGCAGCTCCCTGGGTCACCCCTTTGATTAATTTTGGGGCTCAACACTCAACTCTGGGGCTCTGCATCACAACAGCTCCTGATCAAACTGGGGGGAGAAGCTTTTTCCTTTTTCCACAAGGGCCTGCCTCACATCTGGGTGGGCTCTGGCTCTCAATAGAGACAAGAAACCCACCTGGAGGGGCTTTGATCTGAACCCCTGAACACTGTGGGCAGCTCTGTGGACCCTCCTCTGACCTTCAGCCCAGGGAAGAAGCAGCAGAGGACATGAGAGTTATTATCCCATCTTAAAGATAGATTATTCTCCTATTTTAAAGATATATTGTTATACTGAAAGATAAATTATTATCTTAATGTAGATTAAAAATTCCAGCAGTTTTTCATCCTGAAGAGCTGAGCATAACTCAAGCCAAGGCAGTTACTCAGGTTTTACACCCAGGCATCCAGGGAGGGTTGAGTTCCCCATTCTGGGTGGCCAAAGAAGGCAAATCCTTTGTTGTGAGGAGTCCTCCTGACTCTGCTGCTGCTGCAATTTTCTCCTCCTCTGCAGTTTCCTCTTGGAATTTTCTTGTCCTACACTCATTTTTTCCACCCAGAGGAAGGGCAGGACACAAACCTTAGAGGACAAGTTGAGAGCCCTATTGATGCAGGGCTGTGTCCCTGGGAGCCTCTGAAGCCTTTCCACACCAAGCAGAGGTCAGGGATACACCAAAAGTTTGGAAAATCAGAAAAAATGTCATTTTATCAAAAGAAATCATTCTTCCAAAAGAGCCACTGCTTCCTGAAATCTCCCTTTTCAAACATTTAATTTTGAAAGAGCAGGAGTCATCAGATTATTCCAGTTCAGCATTTCCAAAGGAATCATTTTCCTGTTCCAGCCCTGTGTGATTTTATTTTTGTTTTTAAATCATGATTAATTTACACTAAAAGGAAATTTGAAAAACCGCCCAAACTTAAATTTAGTTGCTACTCTAAAGCCTGTCAGAACCCCCTGCCTTGATTGACAATGTCTGTAACAGCTGGGATTTCTTTATTCCATTTCTTGGGGTTTTGCCCTATGTGAAGACATTCAAATTTCCCATAAATCCTCACAGAAGGAGGATCCTGTCAGATCCCAAACCCCTTCTCCAAATTCCCAGGTGGCTGGAGCAGGTACTTACACGCTCTCATGAATACCAGACCTTCCTCCAATGGGGGCAGTGATTTCCCTCTTCCCACTGGGATTTTTGGGATATTTTGTTTTATACACATGGTAATGGCTGCTGAATGGCTGTGAAAAATGCATATTTTATGACTAGCTTTTCACAAATATTCAAATGAATATTATATGTGTTGTGTTAGAAAGTGATGCTGTATTAATTCTTTTAAGTAGTGCATTAAATATAGTTTTAGGTTATAACAAAATGTTAAAATAGAAATTATGCTATGTAGGATACCTTTTTTAAAGAAAGAATTCACACCAAAATAGCAGCCACAGGACACCTGAATGTTTCAGAGAAAGAGAATTTATTGACCCATTTTCAGAAGAAATGAACTTCTTCCTGCCTCGCTCAGCCCTTGAGAGGATTCTTCCTCTGAATCCTAACGGAAGACACCGTTAGGATTCAGAGGAAGAAGTTGACACTGATCAGACAGAATCCTGTGTTTGAATGGAATTTATGTATCATGTATGAGGTGTATGAATATGCAACAGGTTATTGTTTTTAAGGGTTAATCCTCTGTCAACGAGGGTCCTTTTCTGGGCTTATGCAACCCAGGAAAAGGTACCTGGACTGTCCATAACTCTTTGTTTCTATTGTCTCCTATTGTCCTAATCCAAATTGTCCAAAATTATTATTACTCTAATTGTATTACTATTTTTATAGCCATTTTATTACTATTAAATTTTTAAAATTTTAAAAAGCAAGTGACTGGTGTTTTTCACCCTTCCCTTCCCTTCCCTTCCCTTCCCTTCCCTTCCCTTCCCTTCCCTTCCCTTCCCTTCCCTTCCCTTCCCTTCCCTTCCCTTCCCTTCCCTTCCCTTCCCTTCCCTTCCCAAACCTTCCCAAACCTTCCCAAACCTTCCCAAACCTTCCCAAACCTTCCCAAACCTTCCCAAACCTTCCCAAACCTTCCCTTCCCAAACCTTCCCTTCCCAAACCTTCCCTTCCCAAACCTTCCCTTCCCTTCCCTTCCCAAACCTTCCTTCCTTCCCTTCCTTCCCTTCCTTCCTTCCCCTTCCCCCTTCCCTTCCCTTCCCCCTTCCTTCCCTTCCCTTCCCTTCCCTTTCCCTTCCCTTCCTTCCCTTCCTTCCTTCCCTTCCCTTCCCAAACCTTCCCTTCCTTCCTTCCCAAACCTTCCCTTCCCAAACCTTCCTTCCCTTCCCAAACCTTCCTTCCCCCTTCCCAAACCTTCCCAAACCTTCCCAAACCTTCCCAAACCTTCCCAAACCTTCCCTTCCTTCCCTTCCTTCCTTCCCTTCCCTTCCCTTCCCCCTTCCCTTCCCTTCCCTTCCTTCCCTTCCCTTCCCTTCCCAAACCTTCCCTTCCCAAACCTTCCCCCTTCCCTTCCCTTCCTTCCCTTCCTTCCCTTCCTTCCCTTCCCTTCCCAAACCTTCCTTCCCAAACCTTCCCTTCCCAAACCTTCCCTTCCTTCCCAAACCTTCCCTTCCTTCCTTCCTTCCCTTCCCTTCCCTTCCCTTCCCTTCCCCCTTCCTTCCCTTCCCTTCCCTTCCCTTCCTTCCCCTTCCCTTCCTTCCCTTCCCTTCCTTCCTTCCCTTCCCTTCCTTCCCTTCCCTTCCTTCCCTTCCTTCCCTTCCCTTCCCAAACCTTCCCAAACCTTTTGGTGCCTTCCCAAACCTTCCCAAACCTTCCCAAACCTTCCCAAACCTTCCCAAACCTTCCCAAACCTTCCTCCCAAACTGCCCAAACCTTTTGCAACCTTCCCAAACCTTTTTTCTAAACCTTCCCAAACTTTTTCCCAAACCTTCCCAAACCTTCCCAAACCTTCCCTTACACCGAGGTTTTGGTGCCTCAGCCCAGGTGATCTTTCAGGTTTTTCCATGGTTTGTTTTGCCTGTATATTTTTTTCTATAGGCATCCAGGTTAGAAATGCATTATTGACACTTGCAGGTGATCTTTAGGTTTTTAAATGGTGATCCCCAGGGTTACCAAAGGCAGCCAGGCTGATCCCGGGGGTACCAAAGGCAGCCAGGCTGATCCCGGGGGTACCAAAGGCAGCCAGGCTGATCCAGGGGTACCAAAGGCAGCCAGGCTGATCCCGGGGGGTATGGAAGGACAGAGGGCACCCAGGCTGATCCCCGGGTACCAAAGGCAGCCAGGCTGATCCCGGGGGTACCAAAGGCAGCCAGGCTGATCACCTGCAGCAGAGAAGACCCTGGAAGATGAAGGGGCCGACTCTCTGCAGAGGTTAATCCAAAATTTATTTCAGGAGCTCCTGTGAGCCCCACAAACCTCAGGGGGCTCCTGCTGAGAGCCCCGGGAGAGGTGCCAAGGTTACATTGCAAGGGAGGTGGAAACCCAAAGTAGAAAACATTTACTGACCAATGAGTGACCCTAAGGGATGGATCCTGGGGAATGGACGTTTAGGACAGGATATGGGCCAACACTTGGGGGGTGACCCCTGGACTCTGGCTGATCACTTGGTGTCCTGGACAGAAAGTTCTGGATGGAGGGGATGGGATGCTGAGGGAGTGACAGAGAGCCAGGGTGGGGATTTGGGGATGATCTCAGCAAAGGGATTACACAGGTAGAGGAGGGGACACAATCTGGGGAAAATAAGGGGATACAAAGACAAAACCATTATAAAGCATAAAACCACACTACAGCACACTTCACTAATCAGCCCCTCACAAATCACCCGCCCCAGGTTCTGTGAGGACTCCCCATGCCCAGAGCAGGGCTGGACAAGACCATTAACTGATTTTTGCTTTCACTTAGAGCTGCAGCATTGACGGCCCTGCTCGATATCTGACAGGCTCTGAGCTGGCCCTGAGAGCTGAGCAGCATCTCAGGAAAACATTCCTGGTCCTCCCTACCACAGGAACCTCCAGGGCTGCTCCTCAGAACCCTCCAGGCAGGAGGGAATGCTCCCCTGTGCTCCCAGCCAGCTTTTCCCAGCTCTCTGGGTCTGAACAGCTCCAGCAGCTGCTGGATTCAGATGGATCCAGAGGGCTGGGGCTGGGTTTTGTTCCTGTCTCAAGCCCCTCATGGTGTCCCCACTGTGGCCATCCCTGCCCCAGCCTCCCCCTGACTGCCATGGACACCAGCCCAGGTTTCCTCAGGGGATGGTGAAGGAGTCCATGGGCTCAGGAATTGCTGCTGGGTTTGAGCTTGGGATGTGGATTTTGTAGAACAAGAGGGAGGTGACATCTGGGGACCGAATTCCCCAAGTCCCTCCAGTGAGACCATTGGGGGTGAAGCTTAACCAGGGACTTGGCTTCACAGTTTAGGCTGTTCACCTGGACAAGAGAAGGCTCCAGGGACACCTCAGAGCCCCTGGCAGGGCCTGAAGGGGCTCCAGGAGAGCTGCAGAGGGACTGGGGACAAGGCCTGCAGGGACAGGAGCCAGGGAATGGCTCCCAGTGCCAGAGGGCAGGGCTGGATGGGATCTTGGGCAGGAATTGTTCCCTGGCAGGGTGGGCAGGCCCTGGCACAGGGTGCCCAGAGCAGCTGGGGCTGCCCCTGGATCCCTGGCAGTGCCCAAGGCCAGGCTGGGCAGGGCTTGGAGCAGCCTGGGACAGTGGGAGGTGTCCCTGCCATGGCAGGGGTGGCACTGGATGGGCTTTGAGGTCCCTCCCAACCCAAAACATTCTGGGATTCTCTGAGAACTTCAAGGAGAGGGAGGAAGAGGAGTGCTGCAAGTGGGAAGGAGAGAGACCCTTGACAATGTGAAAATATTAGTTTTCCAGAAAAGAAAATTCATTTTGCATTTTTAGGAGTAACTTTGAAGGTTTTATTCTTCACGCCCTGTTTATAAAGTTCCTGTTCTCTTGAAAATCCCCTGAACACCAGAGAGACTCCTTTCAAGCTCACTTGGAAGCTTGGGGGAGGAAGCAGAAGCTTCACCTTCCCAAGGTGATGAGTTTGTGGTGGATTAACATGAGACAGGTGCTGAGAAGCTGAGCCCACAGGCAGAGATCCCCCTGGCAGGGTGGGAAGGTGATGGATGCAGGGGGTGGCACTGCTGGCCCTTCATGGAGTCAGTTAGGCTGGAAAAGCTCTCCAAGATCTTCAAGTCCAACCATTAACCAGGCCCCGCTCTAAACCATGGCCCGGAGCACATCCGATCAGGGTTTTGGAGCACTTTCAGGGACAGTGTCCCCACCACTTCCCTGGGCTCCCCACATCACAGCTGAGCCACCTGATGCCTCAGGTTTGAGCTTTTATGTTTTTCAGATTCTGTGCTGTTTTGGTGTGTGGGTCTGGGCTTTGTACGATGGGATGGCGAGCTCTGTGCACAGAGCAGGCAGACAAAACAATTCCTGCCCAGACCCACCCACTAAAGCAGCACAGAATCAGAAAAATATAAAAGCTCAGACCTGAGGGAGGGTTTGAGTGGAGGGTGTCCCTGTGCCTACCATGTGTCCCACCTTGGGCTGAGGGCTTGTCTGGGAGGTGTCCACAGCCCTTGTGGGAGCAGGGGTTGACACTGTGCTCCAGGGTCCATGAGCTTTGCAGATCCCCAGGAGAATCCCCATGGAAAATCAGATCATTGCAGAGCTGGGAGCCAAGCCAGGCCCTGTTGGAGGTGTCCCTATGCTCCCTTTGAGGTTGAGCTTTTGTATTTTTCAGACTCTGTGCTGCTTTAGTGCGTGGGTCTGGGTTCATATCAGGGGATGGTGAGCTCTCTGCACAGAGCAGGGAGACAAAACAATTCCTTCTCTAGCTGGGGACCAAGGACAAATGATCCAAATCTCAGCCCAAGAGCACAAACAATGTGGGCTGAAGAGAAAAACAAGCAGGGTGGGACTGCATGGGCTGGGGCTGGAATGGGACAATGAACTCCAACAGGCAAATGGAGCAGAACTGATCAAAGTGAGAGACCCCGTGGCCAGGTGTCCATTTTGTGACCATTTTGGTTCATCTTGGGTCCAGCCTTGGCTGGGCTCTTGTGCTGCCCAAGGTGGATCCATTGAAGCCTTTTAATAAATCCCTGCTTTATTCTTTAACTCTGTCCAGCCTCTGCTCTAGCTCAGCCCTCTCAAGGCATCACACCCTCGTGGGGACCGAGGGGCCCTGGGACAGCATCTCCTCAGCAGCTGCCTCTGCCCCCGTGGGTCACAGCTCCCGGTGCTGGGGGCTCTGGGGGCTCTGGGGGTTCCACAGAAGATCTGCAGGGTGGCTGGATCTGGAACTTCTCTCTCCCAGCTCAGCCCCCTGTGAACATCAGAGCTGTTGCTCCACATCTGTGGTGCTTTTCCAGCTTCCCTTTCCTCTCCACTCTCCTGCAGGTTTATTTGCAGCCCTCCCCACATGATGTAACTCCCACCCCCTGGGGGTTTTCACCCAGCACCTCCCTTTGCACTGCCCCAAGGCCTCCCTGAGGTGCCCCATGAAGGATCCAGTGCCCAGGGAGAGGCAGAGCTGTGGAATAGCCCGGACAGCCCGGTGGCCCCGGCTCTGTTTGCACTGGATTATTCAGCCAGGAGCCTCCGTGTCCAGAGCACACGTGTGAGCACAGCCCTTTACAAATGAAGAGCAGGAAACAAAAACTTCATCCATTAACATAATGACAGGCATTTCCCTGTTCTTAAGCCAGGCCTGGCCGAGCAAAACACTTAAGTACATGATTAATTTGAAGTCTAAGAGACTTAAGCACATGCTTAAGTGTTCTGCAGCCCCGGACCTAACGACAGAGGTTTCCACAGAGCAATCCGTGCTCCCGACGTGTTCCAGTGGTGCTCAGATGTATGGATTAAGGGTGCCATAAACAGTTGAGATATTCTGTTTAAACAATCATTTGTTGACAAGACTATTCTAAGCCCATCGAATCCCTAAGTGATAGATGTATGTTGTCCCTCTGAGTCTCATGCTGTATCAGCCATTGATTTTTTCCAGCCTGGATGCTAAGGTAACCTTTACCTGAGAGCTTAGGCAGAGAGCCGTGGGTGGGTGCTCACCACGCCGGCTGTTTGCACGCCTGGGCTCAGCTTTGCACTTAGGCTCGGCTTTGAGTCCGTGCTGGTGGCGCAAACTGCCCCGGGGGATGGAGGAACAGCCCTGGTGCTGCCCCGAGCCAGGGAATGGCTGAGATGCTCCCCCCTCTCCCCCAGAGCTTTCCCCAGGCTCTCCCTCCAGCCCAAATCACGGCTCAGGGTGGTTCCTCATCCTCCAGGGAGCAGCGATCTTGTCCTACCGTCCATGGCCCCACTCAGCTGCCACCTCAGGAGATGTTTCCTTCCCGAGCTCGCAGGTGCCCCGCTGGCTCCATCCCTGTGTGCCGGGACACCCTTCTTGGAGATCTGTTTTAATCACATTTATACACTTTAACCAGGGGAAGGAATCTATTGACAGTCTGTCTTCACATTTCTGTCAATTCTTCCGGAGACATCATTAAATCCAAGAGTGGATCTTAATTTAGCGTGTTAGCTAACGGGTTATTTAATTAGTTTTCAATAACCCCCAAAAAAGTGGGGGGTGGGGAAACGGGCTAAGTATTAAGGGGAGGAAAAAACCCAGCAAAGCAGAGAGCAGGATGATGAACACATCCAGGTTTCCCGGATCTGCAGAGAAATTGTCTCCTCAGCCCCTTCGCCCCTTCTCTCTCACAAGAAAGAGCCATGTTGCGTTTTCCCCCTCTCCCCACTGTGTTCAATAATAAATGAAAATGGTAAAAAGCAATTCATACACAGGCTAAGCGTCTGGATTTATTATCAAGACAATTACACCGAGGAGAATTCCCGGAAAATTACTCTTCGAAGTCTTTCTCTGGCACCCCCTCCCAGTTTGGATAAATACAGCAGCAATTATTGCTGCGGGGGAGAGCAGCTCACGGGCCGAGGGGTGCCAGCCCCTCGTGCCCCAGCCAGGCTGGCTCTGGGGTGGCATCTGCCCCCGGGGGTGGCTTTGTGACCGAGGGGGTGGCAGGGTTCTGTGGGACGGTGGGTTCGGGGCATTGCCCTCGGGCGGGTCCGTGCCTGGTGTCGGCTCTGGCGGCTCCGGGTGTGGGGTCTGAGCACTCGGGACTGTTCTGGTGGCAAACGCTCTGGGTCCCAGGCAAGCCCGGGTGGGCGAGGGGCATCCAGACCTGGCAGGGACCCCCTGTCTGTCCCCCGGGGCAGCTGCCTGCTCTGCCCGGGGGTGCAGCTCCCTGCTTCGCCCTCGCTGATTCCTGCTTTCCCTCATCCCCATCCCTGCCTTGTCATCACCCTGCATCATTTCCCATTTTCCTTATCCCGTCCCCTCCGTGTCCCCTTCCATCCTTTCCTTGTCCCTTCCTGTCTCCTTTCCATTTCCCCTCACCCTCAGCAATGCCTGTCTCTGTCCCCGCCTGTCCCTTCCCTGTCTCCTTTCCCATTTTCCCTCACCCTCACCAGCGCCTGTCTCTGTCCCTTCCTGTCCATTCCAGCTTCATTTCCCATTTTCCCTCAGCCCAGCCCTTCCTGCCCCCAGCGCTGCCTCCCTCGGCTCCTCCCGCAGGCCGGGCCGGTCCCGGCAGCCCCGGGAGGGGTTCCCCGGTACCCCGGTACCTGTTGCGGGGCTGAGCCCCCGGACCGGACGGGGCTCGCCCAAGGCCCTCCCTGCCTTCCCTCTGCCCTCGGCACCGGGGAGAGAAGTGCCCAAAGCCGGGATCTTGGCGAAAAAGCAGAGATGGCTTCTCCCGAGGCAGGTGAAGGAGCCTGAAGAGCCAGGAAAATATCTGCGGGAAACACAGAAACACAAGGGGAAATTAAAAATATATTGTATGTATTTTTTAAAAATCGCATTTATATAAAAGAAATCCTTTCGCTTTCTATGTATATTTTGTATAGGATATAGATTGTCTATATTGTGAATAAAATGACTGCATCAGGCTCACGTGCTGAAGATGCACGGGGGATGCGGCGCGGCGGAAAACACCCGGTTCCTCCCATTCCTTCAATGTTTTACCGGCCCCGGCTCCTGCCTCCAACTCCCCGAGCCCCCGAGAGCTTTTGGGGTGCTCGGAGACGCGGGTTTGAAGGTCTTCAAAATGCAGAAGGAGCAAAAAGTGGCAGAAGGCAGAGCAGGGGGAACAAGGACATCCCGGAGCTCTGGGGGACACCCACGGTCCCGTCCTGTAGATCACGGGCGAGCTCGTTCCGTGTGCCCCCCTTGGGGACACCCGCACCCCAACCCGGCTCGGGGACAGCCGGGCCTGAGCGGGGACAGGCAGAGAGACAACGGGAGGGAGGGCAAAAATTAGGGAAAAAAAATAAAATAAAAATTCGATTGTATAATTTTTATATCTCGCAGCTGGGCGAAATCCCAGAGGTTTTTCCACGCTTTTCCCCCAAAAGCTCCGATGGGGTTGAGCCCTCTCCGTGGCCGCTGCCAGGGTGTAAAGTTCAGCGGTGCTCTGCGGGGAACTTTTGAAAACAAATTGCGGCTGAAAGAGGCTCCCGGAGACTCCCGGGGGTGTTGGAGGTGCGGGGGCAGCGGGGGGGACCCGGGCCCCGCTCCCCGGCCCGGGTGGGTGCGGGACCCCGGGGGCGCCCGGCCCGGCCCGGGATGCGCCGCTGCTCCGCGGGGCCGCTCCGTTCGGGGAAACCCTGCGGGGCTCACATCGAAAAGAGACACGGCCCGTCCTCAAACTGCCCTGCCGGGGCGAAATCGGATGGGAACCCCCCCGTGCCCGCTCCCCGCCGCCGCCGCCACCCCGCCGCTGCTTCCCGCTGAGTTTCGAGGCCGCCCAAAGTTTCCGGGTAAACGAGAAAAGTCTCCGGAAAAGCCGTGGAGGGGCCGGTTCGCCCCCCAGCTCTCCCTCCCGACCCCCCCGCCTCGCCGCCCCCCGGTGCTGCCGCTTTCCCCCCTCCCAGCGCGGCCCAGCCCGACCCACCGGCACCGGGGCGAGGCGGGCGGCGGAGCCGGCCGGGGGAAGGGGCAGGTCCCGGCCGGACCCCGCTCCGCTCCTGGCCCTAAAACCTCCGGGGACGGATCTGCAGAGAGAATGAAAATTTTCACGCGGGTAGGGAATTTAAAAAAAAAATTCCATTCTATCCCGCCAAAGGGAAAGGGAAAGGAAAATAAGTCGGGAGGGGTGGGGAAAGGGCCTGATCTTGCAGCTAAAACTGTCTTAAAATTAAAAATAAAATAAAATAAAAAAGCCTGCGAGGGCGCAGATCTCGATGATCGGCCGATGGGGGGGGCGGGGGGGAGGGCGGAATTTTAAGCGGAGGAAGCGCTCGGTGGGGAAAGGGCCGGAGTTTTTTCTCGGCTGGATTCCTTCCCGGGGCGCAACAAACCACAGTGCAACGCGACCGGGCCCGGCAGCGTGGGGAAGGGAAAATCGCACCCGAACGGGCGGGACGGGGAGGGAAAGGAGCGGAATCGCGGGGCTGGCCCAGCCCGCGGCCGGCCCGGGGGGAGCTGAGCCCCGCGGTGGGGACAGCGGGGCCGGGGGGCTGAGCTCCCCCCGCTGCCACCCCCGAGCGGCTTTCTCCGTATCCCGCTGTAATGAGCCCAAATCCAGGCGGAACTTTTCCGGCGTGGCTGGTTTTTTTCCTGCTTTGTTTTGTTTTGGAAGCGAAAGCGTTTGAATCCCCTTCAAGAACCGGTATCAAAGACTCTTTTTTTAAAAGCTATTGATTGCAAAAGTCTTATTTAAACCAAGACATTTTGGTTTCTCACATTTTAAAACATCATCTGGGGCCCATTGTATGGAAAATCGATTAGCAGGAATTGCCACGCTCTTTGCCTCCCGCTTGATTGTTGGAAAATCGAGACATCCATAGGCAAAGGCTGGGCTGGGCAAGGTTTGGAAGCGAAATGAAAGGGTTTGCGAGGGATCTATAGGCACTAAATAATTCACCTGCCAGGCGATGGTGCTGTTATTTTGAAGCCTTAAAGAACTTTAAGGAACTTTTTGACTCCCGGCGGGGTGCGTGGAGCCGCTTTCCGGCTCCTTTTCTTCCCTTGCCCGGTAAAACCCGAGGATTGGCCGGTGCCCGGTGCCTGCTCGGCGGCAGCACCGCCCGCGGTGCGGCCCCTCCGTTGGGGCTGGTCCTGGTCGGGGCGTTTGTGCCTTCGCGCTGTTCCTAAGTGTATTGGGGAGAAAAAAATAAAAAAGAAAAAGAAACCAGATTTGAACTCAAAGCAGCCCTGGAGCGGCGGGCACGGTACCGGCAGGGTACCGGCAGCACCGCTCGATACCTCCCCCGGCTCTGGGGCTGCCCCAAGAGCCCGCACAGCCCGGGGGCAGCGGGGCAGGGACGGGGACGCTGGCGGGGCTGGGGAGGGGCTGCTGGGTCCCTGCTCCTCGCTCCGCTCCGTGCTCGCTGCGGGGATTTGGGGGTGTGGGGGGGTGGGGACTGCCCCGACCCCCGCGCCCCCTCCCCGCACTCACCGCTCCGCGCCCCCGGGTGCCCGCAGTGCCCGCCCCGCTCGGAGCGCTGCCCGGGCGGCCGCGGAGGAGCACAGGGAAGGGAATTAAATAGGGAGAGGAAGCTCGGGAAGAAAGAGGTGGCGAGGGAAGGGATCAATAGCATCCAGCTGGCGAATGGAGCCGGGGCCTCTCCCCCGCGCTGCGTCCCGGCCCACGGCCGGAGCCTCTGGGCGCTCCCGGGGCTTCCCCCGGGCCGGAGCCGCGGCTCAGGCAGCGAACCCCGCGGAGCCCGGGCCGGACCCGCTCGGCGGCCCGGGCAGCTCCGCCGCCTCCCCGCGGCCCGGCCCCGCGTGTCTCGGTGCCTCTCGCCCTAATGATATTGCATCGATCGGGGAAGGGCCGGGGGGGGGGCAGGAGGGGGGCGCGGGGCTACCGCATTACTCAATTATGTCGCACTAATTACTAAAAAGTCTCTCTCTTTTTTGCCGTTTGCTCGGTGAGAGGCTCGGCGGAGAGCAGAGTCCGGCGCCCGTCCCGGGGGGCTCCCGGTGCCGCGGGCCCGGCGGGGCTGGGGATGGAGGGGGCGTGGGGAGCCCGGCACGGGGCCGCGGTGCGGGACGGCAGCTGCAGGGATAGATCTATCGATGGGCGGTCGATGCGCTATCGCCATTATTACACTCCATGAAACCCTTCCAGACGCGGATGCTTCATCCCCGGTTTGTTCCCCACCTCCTCCTCGCCGCTCACCTCGACACCTCGGCACTGCCCGGCTCCAGGCCCCCTGCCCATCCCTGACCAGCTCCGAGCCTTTCCCTGGCCAGCTCAGAGCCTTCCCTGCCCATCCCTGCCCAGCTCCGAGCCTTCCCCTGCCCATCCCTGACCAGCTCCGAGCCTTTCCCTGGCCAGCTCAGAGCCTTCCCCTGCCCATCCCTGCCCAGCTCCGAGCCTTCCCTGCCCATCCCTGCCCAGTTCCAGGCTCCCCTGCCCATCTCTGCCCCCCTGTCCAACTCCTGCCCACCCTGTCCGGCTCTGGGGCTCCCTGCCCACCCCTGGCACCTCAACTTCGCCCCCTTCCCCAATTTCTGCTGGTCTCCAGACCGCCCTGTCCCTCCCTGCCCGGCTCCGGTCCCGTTACCTGCCCGAAAGCCCCGCCCCGCCGGTTCCCTCCATCTCGAGGGTCCTTCTCGCGTTCCCCGGGCCCTCCAGGCAGGAATAAACCGAGGGGGAGGCCAAGGGGGGGCCGGAGTCCTTCCACACCCCGGCTCCGGGGGCTGGATCGCAGTGTAAGGGGCAGAAAAGGGGCAGAGGGGAGGATCCCCCTCCCCTCCGATCATCACCTACCCTTGCTCTCACGTCCCGGGAATTTGCGGGGCTTTATTTTAATGAACTGGGCGCTTAATTGACTTCCCGGAGAAGGTGCCAGATGGGATAGAAAACTATGGGATGGATGGGATGTGATGCGATGGATGGAACGGATGGGTTGACATGGGGTGAGGTGGCTTGAGATGGCTCGTGTTAAAAGCGCTGCATTTGGACGAGATTTGGCTGAGTTACTCCCCGAGCTGGGGAGTGCCGGGTGGGTCACCATGGACACCCAGGAGGAGCCGGGCCCTGCGGTCCCGCCGCTGCCACCCCGCACCGGGAGCTGCTCCCAGCTCCTCCCGGCCGTCCCTGGGCTGCGGGAGCCGCCTGGAGCCCGGCAGGGGCCGGGAGCTGAGCAGCCCGCGCGGGGCTGGAGGGCCCCAGACGCAGGAAGCGATGGGTTTTATTTTTATTTTTTCGGTCTGTTCAATAAAGCTTGGGAAAGCGGCATGTGCCGAGCTGGGGGAGCGGACGCGGCCGGGAAAGGCCGGGATTGCCCGGGGAGCCCAGCTCGGGGTAACGGGACCGGGGCCGGCTGGAAACCGTTCTGGAAGGACAGCGAGCACCAGCCCCTGCGGTGGCCTAAAACCGGCTCACCTTGTCTCCATCCAGTCTTCCTCACCGCCTTTCCTTTGCCTTTCCATTTCCCTTTTCCCTTTCAATTTTCTCTTTCCATTCTCCATTTTCCCATTTCATTTTCCATTTTCCCTTCGCGTTTTCCATTTTCCATTTCAATTCATTCTTTCCCTTTCCTTTTCCTTCCTTCCTTCTTTTCTTTTTCCTCCTCCAGCACCGCTGCTCAGGGCCCTGCACCACCGTGTGTCTCTCCAAGCGTGTCCCTGTCACCTCCCCTCCCCGTGCCAAGGCCACCGAGGCAGCAGCGCCCGCCGAGGGGCAGGGGACATGCGTGGGGACGGGGGGACACGCGTGGGGAGCCCCGGGGGTGCGGGACAGGACATTTGGGGTAGAAAGGGACAGCCAGGCCCTTGGGAGGGGCACGGGGCAGGCAGGGGACAGGGGTGCTGGGCACGCTGGGGACAGGCGCATCCAGGGGTGGCCGGCACAGCCAGATGTGTGCACAGGGAGTGGCCTGGGGCCAGCCAGATGTGCGGGGGCGCAGGTGGGCACTCGGCACCTGCTGGGCACCGGGTGCGGCGGAGAGGGCGCGACAGCCGGCGCGGGGAGGGTCAGGCCGGTGGCGGCAGGGTCACCGCGGGGCGGGGCGGGGGAAGGTGACCCCGGCGGGGTCCGGGTGCGGGCGCTCCCCGCGGCACCGGGAGAGGGGCGGGGGGGGGCGGCTCGGTGCGCCGGGGGCGGGGCGGGGCGGCGCTGACGTCACGCCGCGGGCCAGAGCGAGGCTGCCGGGAGCCGGCGGCCGAGGCTCCGCAGCCGCCCCGCACCGAGCCCCGCGCCCCGCGCACCGCCCAGCCCCGCGCCCCCAGCCCCGCGCCCAGCAGGGCGGGCGGCGGGCGCACCATGCCGGCCTGACCGCGGGGCGCGGACATCGATCCCCGGGCGCGGAGTCTGAATTAATCCGGGCAGCCGGCGCGGGGAGGGGGGGCGGCGGTGGAGGAGGAGGAGGAGGAGGCGGCGGCGGCGGCGGCGGCGGGGGGGTGGGGGAGGAAGGCAGCGAGCGAGCGGGCGAGGCAGCGGCAGAGCCCGGCGGCCACCATGGAGCTGGCGATGGAGAACCTGGGCAGCCTGCACGGAGTCCCGCACTCGCAGCCCGCCGAGCTGCTGAGCCCCGCGCACGGGCGGCAGAGCTCGCACCGCAACCTGGTGCCGCACGGCCGGCCCGCCATGGTCTCGGGCATGGCCTCCATCCTGGAGGGGGGCGACTACCGCGGCGAGCACAGCCTGGGAGCCCCGCTGCACCCCGCCATGAGCATGTCCTGCGAGTCGCCCTCCGGCATGAGCCTGAGCAGCACCTACACCACGCTGACTCCCCTGCAGCACCTGCCGCCCATCTCCACCGTCTCGGAGAAGTTCCACCACCCGCACCACCACCACCACCACCACCACCCGCACCAGCGCCTGGCCGGCAACGTCAGCGGCAGCTTCACCCTCATGCGCGACGAGCGGAGCTTGGCCTCCATGGGCAACCTCTACAGCCACTACCCCAAGGACATGCCGGCCATGGGGCAGCCCCTATCGCCGCTGCCCAACGGGCTGGGCAGCCTCCACAACGCCCAGCAGCCGCTGGCCCCCTACGGCCCCGCCGGCCACTTGCCCAACGAGAAGATGCTCTCGCCCAACGGCTTCGACTCGCACGCCGCGATGCTGTCCCGGGGCGAGGAGCACCTGGCGCGGGGGCTGGCGGCGCCCAGCTCGGCCATGATGCCGCCGCTCAACGGGATGCACCCGCACGGGCACCCGCACGGGCAGCCCGGAGCCTCGCTGCTGGGCGAGCGGGAGCGCCCCGCGCCCGGCCCCGGCTCCCAGCCCGGCGGCTCCGGCCAGGTGGAGGAGATCAACACCAAGGAGGTGGCCCAGAGGATCACGGCCGAGCTGAAGCGGTACAGCATCCCGCAGGCCATCTTCGCGCAGAGGATCTTGTGCCGCTCCCAGGGGACCCTCTCGGACCTGCTGCGGAACCCCAAGCCCTGGAGTAAGCTCAAGTCCGGCCGGGAGACTTTCCGCAGGATGTGGAAATGGTTGCAGGAGCCGGAATTTCAGAGGATGTCGGCGCTCAGACTGGCAGGTAGGACACGGCACGGCTCCGCTGGGCTCGGCTCGGGCGGCCCGTCCCGCACCTCCGGGCGGATGGGTCAGGGGGTGCTGCGAACACGCGTGGGAACCCTCGGGGGTTCTGGGGTTGCCATCGCGAACTGGGGCCGGGCCCGGGCGGTGTTACCGACCCGGTTTGTGACCTTAATACCGAAGGGAAGGAATTTATGTTTAAGGTGAGTTATACCTAAGGCGACCTCCCGCCTCCCCGGGCCTGCCGCTGCCCGGGAGAGATGCGGGATCGCGGCTGGACGGAGCCGGGAGGTGCCCCTTGGCCGCCGCCCGTCCTCCTGCCTTGGGGATTTCCCTCTCGGTGCCGCCGAACCGGCCCCATGGCGCCGGCAGAACCCTGGAACTCCTCCGCCGTCGCTTCGGCCGCCGCCTCTCGGTCCCGGGGCCGCGCTCCACTCCCTCCGGGCACCGGCTGCCCCCGGCAGAAGGACCGAGCCCCGTGTCTCCGTGCCCGGCTGGCTCGGGGTCCCGCAGCGCCGTTCCCCGCGGTCTCGGGCCGGCGCTGGGCCGAGGCTGTGCCGGAGGAACGCGGCGATCTGAGCCGGGGGTCGCGGGGAAGGGGCCGGAGGGTGCGACCGAGGGGACAGCGGCAGCGGGGACGTGCCCGGTGCTCCCCGCCAGCCCCGGCCCGGAGCCGCCACCCCCGGAAACACCACTGGAGCTCCTGGCTCCGTGGGGCCGAGCCGTGGCGGACAAAACACGCGTTAGTGGTTTTTAATTTATTTTTTAAGAAATCCGAGCTCCCCGTGGGGACGGGCAAAGCCAGCGACGAGGACCCGCCGTTATTTATGGGGAAGAGCAGCGTTCATATGTATTTAGTGTAATTCAGTTGCTCTTTAATTAGGGCAGGGTAGTGGCATCTTTTAGTTCCAGTCGATGCCCTATTGAAAAGCAGTTAATAGAATGCAAATTGTTCCTGGCTTTACAAGGTTCTGGTAAATAAAGATTTAAACACTGCCGCGATCGGCCGTTTAATGCCCCCGTTGTTGGGGCTAATTGAGCAGCGGGCTCGGGTTTCTGCCTCGCCAGAATTGGAAATAATAATGAATAATTCAAAAATAATACTAGTAATAACAATTTAAAATATCCGTGATGGTGATGATGAAAAGGCGGCCGCAGCTGGGGGGAAGCTCAGGGAGAACCCTCTTCTCGGCCCGCCTGGAGACGTCCTTATCCCCGGCCCGGGTCAGGGATCCCTGTCCCCGCTGTCACCTCTTCGCTCCTTGCGCCGCCGTGGGAGGTTTATTCTCCCCAAAATTATATTTTTTCCCCGGCGCCGTTTCCCCCGCCGCCAGAGCCGCCATGTCCCCATTATTTACAGGAATCAACCCCCCAGATTTCCGGGGAACGGGGTTTGTTCATTTGCTGTCCGTGAAAACAGGAACAAATCCACCAACCGCAGCCCAGCCTCCCGCCCTGAACCTGCCCGTGCCGCGCCTCGCTCCCCACGCGGGCCCGGGTGCGCTCCTGGAGGGGCTCGGCCGAGCCGCCCCCCGGTCCTGCCGCTTTGTTCCGGCCCCGAGCCCCGCTGGGTCCCGCTTTCGTTTCGCTCCTGCCGCCGTCTCGGGCCCGGCCCTGGGTCCGCCCCAGCCCCCGGGCTCAGCCCCGGCCCGGCCGCCCCGAGCGGCGGCATCGGGGAAGGGGCAGCGCTGGGGGGCCGGGCCCGAGCCCCCCGATCGATGCCGGTGAATCCCCAGCCCGAGGCCTGGGGTGAGTCCGCTCGTCCTTCCCCGTTCTTTTCCAGGCTGGGGGCCTGGAGGGCTCCGCATGGTTGCCGCCTTCGCCCCCGGCAGCAGGAAAGGGACCCGGGCGGCGAGAGGAATTTTTCCTTCCCGGTAAAAGGCAAAAAAAAAAAAAAAAAAAAAAAAAAAAGGTGTTCGACTTCTGTGTTCGTGTGGCACGGCCGGGGCACGGACTGGTACTGGTTCCGATCCTATTCCTGCTTCTGTCCTGGTTCTATTCCTATTTCTCTCTCTGGTCCTATTCCTCGTTCTGCTCCTGGTTCTATTCCTATTCCTGTTTCTGGTCCTGTTCCTTGTCTTGGTCCTGGTTCTGGACCCGGTCCTATTCTTATTCCTCTTATCTTTTTTTTTTTTTAATTTGTTTGTTTGTTTGTTTGTTTGTTCCTATTTTTGAGCCTAGCCCTGGTCCCGGTCCCGGTCCGGGGCCGCAGGAGTCCATCTGATGGATTAGTCCGAGTCAGTGAGCCGCGGATCGATGACCACGCCGGGCCCCTAGAAATGGCACCCGCTGCTTTTCTCCTCTTTCCAGCCCAGTTCTCCCCGTCCCGCCGCCCCTCCGCAGATGAACCATTAATTATTCAGCCGGGAGATGAGGGGGCTGCAGCTCCGGCCGCCCCGGGCTCCCTCCGGCCCCGCTCGCCCCAAGGGGCTCCGCAGAAGAGGAGGGGTCCCACGGAGAAACATCTGGGCAGCAGCTGGCGGTGCCCAGCCCGTCCCCTCGGGCCATTCATCTCTGCGACCCCGAGTGGCGGCCGCAGCCCCCCGGGCCCGCTCCAGAGTAATCCCCACCAACTTCGTGACCGCCCCGCGAGGGCCCGCGGGGGACGCGGAGCTCCCACGGTGCCACTTCTGGGGGTCCCTGCACGGGTGTGACCCCCACCCGCTAAACCCCGGTGCCCTGGGGGCGGAAAAGGCCCCGGCTCCTTCCCCGAGGGGCGATGGGGGAGCTGGGAGCGCTCCTGCGGCCCCATCCCCGCGTGTCCGTGGGCAGGGGGTGCCTCCCCACCCTGCGCGTCCCTCGCGTGGCTCTGGGTGCGCTCCCGCCCCAGCCCCCTCCGCTGGGAGCCCCCTCCCCGCCCCCGATTTATTCCGACCCTCAGCACCAGGAAATTCGCTCCTGGTGATTTCTCGGGAAGGCGACGGCGCCGTCGTGTCCCTTTGGGGCGCTCCCTGCTCGGCGGGGGCTCGGGGATCCCTCCTGCCGCGGTTCCGTGATTCCTGCGTGGAATTCACCCCCGCGCGTGGGGTGCGGCTGGTCCCGAGGGGCCCGGCAGCTCCTGCTGCTTTTACATTCGCTTCTCCTTTTCCCCCTCCAACCTTTCGTTTTATTTTTCCATTAACACTTCCACCCCTCACCCCCCACCCCCGTTTTCTCGTTCTTCATTTTAATTTTTTTTTGTTTTAACTTGTTTCTGTTCATTTTATTTAGTTCTTTCTTTTTTTTTCTTTCTTTCTTTCTTTCTTTCTTTCTTTCTTTCTTTCTTTCTTTCTTTCTTTCTTTCTTTCTTTCTTTCTTTCTTTCTTTCTTTCTTTCTTTCTTTCTTTCTTTCTTTCTCTTTCTTTCTTTCTTTTCTCTTTCTTTCTCTTTTCTTTTTCTTTCTTTTTTCTTTCTCCTTTTTCTCTCTTTCTCTCTCTCTCTTTCTTTCTCTCTTTCTTTCTCTCTCTTTCTCTCTCTTTTTCTTTCTCCCTCTCTTGCCTTCTTGCCTTTTTTCTTGCCTTCTTTCTTTCTTTCCTTTTTCTTATTTTCTTCCTTTCTTCCTTTCTTTTCCTTTCTTTTCTGTTCTTTTCCATTATTTCCCTTCCTTTTCCATTATTTTCCTTCCTTTTCCTTCCTTTCTTTTCCTTTCTTTTTAAATTCTCCCTCTCCCATGAATCCCTTCCCCGAACATGTCTCCACCGCAGCACAAAGCGTCGTTTTTCAACACAAACCCCAAAACCACCCCGGAACTGCGAGCACGACCGCAGGGCTGCGCCGAGGCAAAATGCCCGAGAGCTTTGACAACACCAATAATTAATGTCACTAATTAATACCGCGAATTAATACACAGACGTGATAGAAAAAGGGACAAGATGGCGCTGAATAAAACCTCGGGAAATATATAAATTTTAAATTTTTTTTTTTTTCACGAGTTTTGTTTAAATTTCAGCCTCTCTCAAACGACTTTGGCCCAGGGACGGCTCCTCCCGGCCCGCGGGCACCGAGCCCCGGGCGGCCCCGGCCCCGGCGCGGCTCTGGCCCGGGAGAGCGGCAGAAAAGCGCGGCCGGTTTCGTTGCTTTCGATCTGCGCGTGGCCGCAGGCGACGGGAAAAAGGCGCCGCAGCCGCAGAGAGCTTTGGAGGACCGGGAGCGAATGGGTTTTGTCGCCGTAAAATGGGCGAAAACGAGATTTTGGGGGTCCCGGCTCGCAGCGGCTCCTCCCGGCCCGGGAGAGCTGCCCACGCTGGGAGTGGGAGAAAGATTCGGGAAAGGAGGCAAAGCTTTGTCCCAGCTGGGAAACAAAAACCACCAAACCAAACCTTTAAAAGTGTAGGGTTTTTCTGTTTTGGTTTGGATTTTATATATATGTATTTTTTTTAAACTTGAATTTCTAAATTTTTTCTTAAATTACTATTTTATTTTGCTTTTTTTTTTTTTTTTTTTAAGCTCGTAAATATAGCTGGAACGAGATGAGCTTTAAGGTCCCTTTTGAAGACAGTTTTGGGATTTCCTGAATTAGAGGCGACTTTCCCCGCCCGCACGGAGCAGCCACCGCCGGCGTCCCCGGCTGCGCGGGGGCGGCCGCTGCGCGCTCCGCTGCTCCCCCTGCGCCGTGTCCCGCAGCTCCTGGTGTTCCTCATTGCCCGAACCCCGTGTCCCGCAGCTCCTGGTGTCCCTCATTGCCCGTGTCCCGCAGCTCCTGGTGTCCCTCACTGCCTGAACCCCGCAGCTCCTGGTGTCCCTCATTGCCCGAACCCCGTGTCCTGCAGCTCCTGGTGTCCCTCATTGCCCGAACCCCGTGTCCCGCAGCTCCTGGTGTCCCTCATTGCCCGAACCCCGTGTCCTGCAGCTCCTGGTGTCCCTCATTGCCCGAACCCCGCAACTCCTGGTGTCCCTCATTGCCCAAACTCCGCAGCTCCTGGTGTCCCTCATTCCCGAACCCCGCAGTTCCTGGTGTCCCTCATTGCCCATGTCCCTCAGCTCCTGGTGTTCCTCATTCCCGAACCCCGTGTCCCTCAGCTCCTGGTGTCCCTCATTCCTGAACCCCGCGTCCCGCAGCTCCTGGTGTCCCTCATTGCCCGAACCCCGTGTCCTGCAGTTCCTGGTGTCCCTCATTGCCCGAGCCCCGTGTCCCGCAGCTCCTGGTGTCCCTCATTGCCCGTGTCCCGCATGTCCCGGTGTTCCTCACTGCCCGAACCTCGCAGCTGCTGGTGTCCCTCATTCCTGAACCCCACAGCTCCTGGTGTTCCTCGCTGCCCAAACCCCGCAGTTCCTGGTGTCCCTCATTGCCCTTGCCTGTGTCCCGCAGTTCCTGGTGTCCCTCATTGCCCGTGTCCCTCAGCTCCTGGTGTTCCTCATTCCCGAACCCCGCAGTTCCTGGTGTCCCTCATTCCCAAACCCCCTGTCCCTCAGCTCCTGGTGTCCCTCATTGCCCATGTTCCTCAGCTCCTGGTGTTCCTCATTGCCCAAACCCCTCAGCTCCTGGTGTTCCTCATTCCCGAACCCCGTGTCCCGCAGCTCCCCGCACCCTCCGCGCCACCGCCTTATCAGCGCGGCGGGGCCGCCTCGCTCCGCCCGCGGCTGTTTTTCTGTTTGCTCCTAATCTGCGCCTCAGAAGGGGCCAATAAACCTCCCGCAGGTTAAACATTAAATGGGGTTCCTTCCCCACACCCCCAGGAAACGAGCTCCCCTCTGCCACCCACCCGCGCCCGCGGGGTTCTGCTCCCCCAAACGCTGCTCCCCAAATCCCCCATGGGCTCTGCGCATCCCCCCAGCCCCGGGGGCCACGCCTGAGGCTTTTCTTACCGCCTCCTTTTAATTTGGGTTCGCATTTTGGGTGGGTTTTTGTCGGGTTTATCTTTTTCTGGGTGTACAACACGGGGGTGATAATTTTTTTCCTTGTCCTGTCAATCGCCGCTGAAACCATAAGGGAGAGATAACAGAGAAGAGAAAACTCTCGGAGTGACCTTTGAATCAATTTGAAAAACCTCATTTAACTGATAAGTCTTGAAAGGCCCAGAACTAATTTGAAAATACATCTATTAAAATCTCATTGCCGCTGCCTGGGAGCTGCTGGGAAGGGTGTGCGAGGCGACTTCCCGGGGTCGGGGGAGCCGGGAGAGCAGGTTTAAGCCCTGGTCAACAAAGAGATTGCAGAGCTGACTGCAAAATGATGGGGCTTAGACCAGGAGAAAAATAAGAATATTAAAAGAAAATGGGTTTTTCTCTCCCAGCTGGTGGGGAAAAGGGAGATTTACAGCATTTTCCTGCCATAACCAGGCACGGAGTCTGGGATCGCAGACAGAATATTGGATTTTATTTTTTTTTTTTTTTTTTTCCCCTTCACAAAACAAATCCAATATTTTCTCATTCTGCTCAGAGGCAGCTGCAGGGCCGGGGAGCCTGTGGCTCTGGGGGGGCGGCTGTGCCCCACTGAGGGGCTGAGGAGGAATCTCTGTGCTCCCATCTCTGCGTTTTTGGCCCAGCCCCCTTGGTGCCAAAACAGCAGAGGAAGCAGAGGGATGGTGAATGCAGGAGCAGAGCAGAGACAGGGCCCAGGCTCGTGTTTTCCTGCCTTGGGAATGTCCTGGGCATCACCTGGGTGTAAAGGAAACAAAAATCCCTGCAGGAAGCTCCTGGCACAGGGGGCTCCTGGTGTGAGGCCATTCTGGGCCTGGAGCAGGGTGGCGATGGCAGACTGGAAACACGAACACAAAAATCAGATTTGAAATGAAATAAACTCCATCAGAGCCTGGCTTGAAAGAACTGAGCCTTGGCAGCTCGGTGGGGGTGCGGAAATGCTCCTCCTGCTCCAGACCTTGGGTGCAATTTGGGATGCTGGGAGAGAATCCCAGCAGGACAGGCCCTGTTCCCTGTGGGAATTGCTGCTTCCCTGGCTCGGACAGAACTGGACCAGTCACCTTCCCCAGGGCAGGAAGAGTCTCTGAAGCTCCCCGAGGTTTTTGAAAGGTTCAAGCAGAGGGAGGCCAGCCCTGAGCAGGAATGGAGGCATTGGGCAGCTTTGATCTGCCCTCATCCCATATCCACGTTCATGGCTCTGGCTCGGCTTCTTTTTTGGATTTGAGCTGAGATGCCCAAATTCCTGGAGTTTAGCATGAAGCTGAGGCTTAAAGGAGCCCAGGATGAATCCCATTAACCCAGGACAGGCCCCATTAACCCAGGACAGGTGCCATCAGCCTGGGACATGGTCTGACCCAGCTGGGATGTGCACCTGCCGTGGCCCTGCTCCCGCACAGCCCCGAGGGCAGCACAGAGAGCTTGGAGCAGCCCCTGGTGTTGGAAACTGGCCCAAAAGGGAAGGTGGAGTCCAAAATATTCCCCTCCATCCTCATCCAGAAGCCTTGCAGGGAGGTTCTGGCCAGCAGCAGCTTTTGGCAGCTTTTGGAGTGTGTTTAATCCTGGCTCTGTGCTGGACTGAGGCCGCTGAACGGCAAAATTTGCTGATTTAATGGAAATTCAAAAATCTCCTTAATACCTCAAATGATACCGGGAGATCTCTGTATCCAGCAAGATGTAAAGCAAGTCTGGCTTGGATGGGAGAAATGGATTTTTAAAATGTTTGGTGTTGTTAAAAAATAGCAAAGCAAAGAGGCAACGTGGATTCTCTGGTGCTGGAAGGAGAGACCAGGGTATTTAAAAAATAAGGACCCCCAATACTGAAATTGAGAGATGTTTGTATGGACATGGGTAGGATTTTAAGAATGACCCTAATGACTTAGAAAATTTATTTTTTCATGTATATATCTATATATATTTGCTAAGTTCTTTTTATACATATATATGAATATATAAATTTGCTAAGTTCTTTCTCAAGTTATTTATATAAATATATAAAGTATCTTTTATATTATTTACTTTATATTTATTTTATATTTTTATTTATTATAAATATAAAATTATATATAATTTTGTTAAGTTATTAGGGTCATTCTTGCAATATATGTAATGGAATATTTATATATATATATATATATATATATTCCATTAGGGATCTGCATCAATAAACAGTGGTGGTTTCTGCAGTACAAGGAGAGAAGGTTCAGAAGTGATTTTAAAGCCATTCCACGGGTGTTTTATGGCTGGAGGAGTTGGGTTCGGTGTTTGGGTGGGTTTTGTCAGGTTTATCTTTTTCTGCCCAACATGGGGTGATAATTTTTTTTTGGGCTGTCCTGTCAATCGCCGCTGAAACCATAAGGATTCATAACAGAGAAGAGAAAACCTCGGAGTGACCTTTGAATCAATTTGAAAAACCTCATTTAACTGATAAGTCTTGAAAGGCCCAGAACTAATTTGAAAATACATCTATTAAAATCTCATTGCCGGGCCTGGGAGCTGCTGGGAAGGGCTGTATTCTCCTTGCTTCCAGGGGGAGGGGAATCCCAGAGAGCAGGTTTAAAAAAACAAACAAAGAGATTGCAGAGCTGACTGCAAAATGATGGGGCTTAGACCGGGAGAAAAATAAGAATATTAAAAAGAAAAAGGGTTTTTCTCCCAGCTGGTGGGGAAAAGGAGATTTACAGCATTTTCCTGCCATAACCAGGCACGGAGTCTGGGATCGCCCACAGAATATTGATTTTATTTTTTTTTTTTTTTTTTCCCTTCACAAAACAAATCCAATATTTTCTCATTCTGCTCAGAGGCAGCTGGCAAGGGCCGGGGGAGCCTGTGGCTCTGGGGGGGCCAGTGCCCACTGAGGGGCTGAGGAGGAAGCTCTGATGCCCCATCTCATGACTTTTTGGCCCAGCCCCAGGTGCCAAAACAGCAGAGGAAGCAGAGGGATGGTGAATGCAGGAGCAGAGCAGAGACAGGGCCCAGGCTCGTGTTTTCCTGCCTTGGGAATGTCCTGGGCATCACCTGGGTGTAAAGGAAACAAAAATCCCTGCAGGAAGCTCCTGGCACAGGGGGCTCCTGGTGTGAGGCCGTGCTGGGCCTGGAGCAGGGTGGCGATGGCAGACTGGAAACACGAACACAAAAATCAGATTTGAAATGAAATAAACTCCATCAGAGCCTGGCTTGAAAGAACTGAGCCTTGGCAGCCCGGTGGGGGTGCGGAAATGCTCCTCCTGCTCCAGACCTTGGGTGCAATTTGGGATGCTGGGAGAGAATCCCAGCAGGACAGGCCCTGTTCCCTGTGGGAATTGCTGCTTCCCTGGCTCGGACAGAACCGGACCAGTCACCTTCCCCGGGGCAGGAAGAGTCTCTGAAGCTCCCTGAGGTTTTTGGAAAGGTTCAAGCAGAGGGAGGCCAGCCCTGAGCAGGAATGGAGGCATTGGGCAGCTTTGATCTGCCCTCACCCCATATCCACGTTCATGGCTCTGGCTCGGCTTCTTTTTTGGATTTGAGCTGAGATGCCCAAATTCCTGGAGTTTAGCATGAAGCTGAGGCTTAAAGGAGCCCAGGATGAACCCCATTAACCCAGGACAGGCCCCGTTAACCCAGGACAGGTGCCGTCAGCCTGGGACATGGTCTGACCCAGCTGGGATGTGCACCTGCCGTGGCCCTGCTCCCGCACAGCCCCGAGGGCAGCACAGAGAGCTTGGGGCAGCCCCTGGTGTTGGAAACTGGCCCAAAAGGGAAGGTGGAGTCCAAAATATTCCCCTCCATCCCCATCCAGAAGCCATGCAGGGAGGTTCTGGCCAGCAGCAGCTTTTGGCAGCTTTTGGAGTGTGTTTAATCCTGGCTCTGTGTTGGACTGAGGGGAGCTGAACGGCAAAATTTGCTGATTTAATGGAAATTCAAAAATCTCCTTAATACCTCAAATGATACCGGGAGATCTCTGTATCCAGCAAGATGTAAAGCAAGTCTGGCTTGGATGGGAGAAATGGATTTTTAAAACGTTTGGTATTGTTAAAAAATAGCAAAGCAAAGAGGCAACGTGGATTCTCTGGTGCTGGAAGGAGAGACCAGGGTATTTAAAAAATAAGGACCCCCCAATACTGAAATTGTGAGATGTTTGTATGGACATGGGTAGGATTTTAAGAATGACCCTAATAACTTAGAAATTTTATTTTTTCATGTATATATCTATATATATTTGCTAAGTTCTTTTTATACATATATATGAATATATAAATTTGCTAAGTTATTGCTTAAGTTATTTATATAAATATATAAAGTATCTTTTATATTATTTACTTTACATTTATATTATATTTTTATTTATTATAAATATAAAATTATGTATAATTTTGTTAAGTTATTAGGGTCATTCTTGCAATATATGTAATGGAATATTTTTATATATATATATATATATATATTCCATTAGGGATCTGCATCAATGCTCTAAACAGTGGTGGTTTCTGCAGTACAAGGAGAGAAGGTTCAGAAGTGATTTTAAAGCCATTCCACGGGTGTTTTATGGCTGGAGGAGTTGGGTTCAAGGTGTTTCACAGGTGCTGAAGTTAAGCCTTGCCCACATGGGGGGGATGCAGGTCTGCTGGGCTGAGATGGGCAGGTTGCTCATGTTGCTTGGATTCACTTTGGGATTTGGGAAACCTCGTCAGCCCTGGCAGATTGAGGGGGGCTCAGCTCCACCCAGCCTGGGAGAAGGAAATGGAAAATCTCTATATGGAGCAGGAGGGGAAAGCAGGGAAGGCTGGGACTGGCTGTATTCTCCTTGCTTGCAGAGGAGGGAGGAAAATCCCAACATCTTGAAAAAAAAAAAAAAAAACAAAACAAACAAACAAACAAACAAACAAACACCATGAAAAAACCCTCCCAAAAAAGAAAAGGAAAAGAAAAAAACAAGGAAGAGCAAATTGCAGCTTTTTTTGCTGCTGCTGCCATGCCAGGGGTACCAAGGCCACTCTGCTGAGCTCAGGTTCGGCAGGAGCAGGCAGCACGGGGAGCTGCAGTCTCCCATCCCACCAGACTGGAGGAGTCCCCACAGCGTGAGCAGGGCACGGTCTGGGGCAGCCGAGGGCCATGGCAAGGGCGGCTTTGACCCCTGGGAAATGTCCCAAAGCCACCACGTGGAAGTGACATGAGCTGTGATGTGTCCATGGATGAGCACCGGCTCGTGCCTCAGTTTCCCTGGGCAGCAGAGGGGATGAGCAGTGCAGGGCAGAGCTCTGACAGCACCAGGATATGAAACCCAAGGAAGGGAGGCATTGGAAGATGGCTGGAAGATGACTGAGAGAATGTGGAACCATGTATCTGAAAGAGATCTCAAGACCTTGATTCATATCCTGACCCGTTCCATGATCAGCTATCATCTCCCATAAACATTTGTCTAACCCACTGCTACAGAAATATCTCCTGATAGGGAATTGAAACTTCCCTGAACTCTGTTATCAGTTTCTTTTTAGCATTTACCCCAAACCTGTAATTTCGGGCTTGGTATATTTTCAGAGAATATACTAGGGAGGGGTCAGTCCATCTTACTTCCCTTCATAGAGTCTTTCCCAAGCAGTTTTTAAAGGAAAAAGGAATGGTAAAGTTAGCTGGACCTTTGGACCAAGTAAAAATTCTCGGGTGCCCCGGAGCCCTTTTGTGGCCGATAAGGAGCCGGTAACGAGCGAAGCTTCTCCACCAGGGATAAAATTGCAAATGCAGCGGGAGCTGCTGACGGGCGATAGCATCAGGGGCTGACAGAGATCTCAGCGCTCCGGGAGCTGCTCCCACCGCGGCACACCCCACCCCTGCCACTTTCACACTGATCTCGCCCTATTCCGTGGTTTTTTTCCCCATTCCCGAGGGTCTCTTGCTTGCCCCGGCGCGGAACCCGCCGACAATCCCAGCCCGGGGTGGGGACGGATCTCGCTGCGGTTCCCGTGGGGATGGAGCCGCACCTGGGGCAGCGGGGCTGGAATGGGATGCTCGGTGCTCGATGCCAAAGGGGTTTGGGCTTCCAGAGCCTCCCCAGAATGGGGGGGGCTTCCCCATCCGCCCCCCAACTCCAGGGAATGGGGCGGGGAATGGGGGCAAATAGGGCAGGGAATAGGAGAACAGAATAGGGGCAAATGGAGCAGAGAATGGGGCAGGGAATAGAGACAGGGAATGGGGGCAAATAGGGCAGGGAATGGGGCTGGGAATAGGGAAAGGGAATAGGGGCAAGTAGGGCAGGGAATAGGAGAACAGAATAGGGGCAAATGGAGCAGAGAATGGGGCAGTGGATGGGGCTGGGAATAGGGAAAGGGAATAGGGAAAGGGAATAGGGAAAGGGAATAGGGGCAAAGTAGGAGAGGGAATGGGGCAGGGAATAGAAAAGGAAATAGGGGAAGGGAATAGGGGAAGGGAATACGGGCAAATAGGAGAGGGAATGGGGCAGGGAATAGAACAGGGAATAGGGGCAAGTAGGGCAGGGAATAGGGTTGGGAATGGGGAAGGAAAAAGGGGAAAATAGGACAGGGAATAGGGGAAGGGAATGGGGAAAGGAATAGGGGAAGGGAATGGAGCAGGAAATAGGGGAAGGGAATAGGGGAAGGGAACAGGGGCAAATAAGACAGGGAATGGGGCAGGAAATAGGGGGAGGGAATAGAGCAGGCAATAGGGCAGGGAATGGGGGCAAATAGGGCAGAGAATAGAGCAGGGAATAGGGGAAGGGAATAGGGGAAGGGAGAGGGTGGGATGGTGACACTGCTCTGCCAGGCTTCAGGATCACCCCAAGGCCTCTGGAAATGGATGCCTGGATCAATGCCTGATGTTGATCCTCTTTTTGGGGCCAAGCTGTGGGATTTTGGTGACATTTCTCAAGTGGAAGCAATGAATCCCTACCCTGGTGTTTCCCTGGGAGCTCCTCTGCTGGACTGCACAAAACCACTGGCTCACTTGCCTGCACACACAGGCAGCCAGAAAACAGAAATTGAAAACAAATCATCAAAACCAGGGCATTTATTTGAGGAAAGATGATTCCAAACCAGCTGGCTTTTCCTGGAAAAATTCTGAAAGCATCTCCCCAAAACCCTAACAGTCTTTTTTCACCCCAAAATGCTGATTCGTCTGCCTTCACCACCCCCAGGAAAAACCCAGATGATTCCTTTGCTCTGGTTTTTGTCACCATGGCGAGGTGGTGGCCCTGCTGTGGTTACCTGGGGGTGAGCCAGGTTCTTCATGCTCGGAAAAAGGGACCCTGGGGGACATTTAGGGGCTCAGACCCCCCCTCAGCCTCACACACCAGCACTTTGCAGGGGGTTTGTGGAGGGTTTGTGCTTCCTCTGGATGAGGGGTTCATCCCAGAGCCGAGTTCAGCCCAGGAACCCATGCGGTGCTGCTGGTGGGAGGGGGCAGCACCTGGCAGTGCCACCGTCACCTGGCAGTGTCATTGTCACTGTCACCTGGCAGAATCACTGTCACTGTCCCCTGGCAGTGTCACTGTCACCCCATAGAGCCCTGGCAGTGCCACTGTCACCCCACAGAGCCCTGGCAGTGTCTTCTGCTGTGCAAGAACAGTAGGAAAGAGGCAGGAGTGGGAAGGGGGATGGAAGGGAAGCCAAGGGGCTGCTGGGCATTGCCCCAGGCACAGCTGTGCCACCCGAGGGTCCCCTCGCTGCCTCCTCTCCTCCCTTTGCTCTTCCCCCTCCTTGTTTTCTTTCCCGTTTTTCCTTTCTTCTTTACTTTTTCTCCCTTTCCACCCTCTTTCTTTCCTTTTCTCCCTTCATTTTTTCCCTTTTTCTTTTTTCTTTATCTTTCCCCTTTTCTTTACCCTTTTCCCCGCCTTTTCCTATCTTTCTCTTTTTCTTTTGCATATATTTCTCCTTTAATCTTTTTAAATTTTTCTTTCTCTTTTTCTCTCTTTTTCTGCATCTCCTCCTTTCCCTCGTCTTCCTTTTCTCTCTCTTCCTTCACTTTCCTCCCTTTCCTTTTAACTCATTTCTCTCTGCTCTCTTTTTCCCTTTCCCCCCCTTCACTCTCTCCTTTCCTTCTGAACCCATTTTACCCCCAAACCCCTTTCCTGTTCCAAGAGAAACCATTCCCTGGCACCATCCCAAGCCCCTTCCCCAGCTCTGCTGTCCCATTCCATGGGCAGGGAATGGGGCAGGGAATAGGTTAAGGAATAGAGCACGGAATGGGGCAGGGAATGCCCAGGGAATGGGGTAAAGAATAGGATAAGGAATAGGGCAGGGAATAGACCTGGGAATGGGGCAGGGAATGGGGCAATAGGGAAGGAATAGGGGAATAGGTGCAGGGAATGGGGCAATGGAATAGGGGCAGGGATGGAGCAGGAATGGGGACAGGGAATGGGACAGGAATGGGGGAATAGGGTTGGGGCAGGGGATGGGGAGGATATAGGGGCATGGGGACAGGGAATGGGGACAGGGAATGGGACAGGGAATGGGACAGGGAATGGGGTAAGGAATAGGGACGGGGAATAGAGGAAGGGAGTAGGGCCAGGAACAGAGGCAGGGAATGGGGCAGAGAATGTACAGGGAATGGGGACAGGGAATAGAGTAAGGAATAGGGACAGGGAATGGGGTAAGGAATAGAGACAGGGAATGCACAGGGAATGGGGTAAGGAATGCACAAGGAACAGGGGCAGGGAATGGGGTAAGGAATAGGATAAGGAATAGAGGCAGGGAATAGGGTAAGGAATAGGGGCAGGGAATGCACAGGGAACGCACAGGAATGGGGACAGGGAATGGGGACGGGAATGGGGCCGGGAATGGGGCCGGGAATGGGGCCGGGAATGGGGCAGCTCCTGCGGGATGGATCCCCCCTTCCCGCAGCCCTCCCCTCAAACCTGCCCGCGAGCTCCCGCCGGTCACGTCGCCATCAAAGTGATGTGCCAGCAATATCCAACACGCAGTTAAAGCCACTCGTGGGAGTTTCAATAAAATCGACCGGGCAGGATCAATGGGCTGCGCTGGCCCCATCCCCACACGGAATGGGGCGGGGGAGCCGGGAAAAACACCCAGGGCTGCGAAATGGGGGCGGTGGGAGGGGGGGAGCTGATTACAAATCTATCCCATCCTCGCCGTGATTAATTGCTGCGTTACCAGAAGGAACAGCGCGGGGTGGGGGTCATTTTTAAAGGTAACGTCGAGGAGGGAGTTTCTCTGCTGCCTTTGGAGGCGAGGAGGCAGGAGCCCTTTTCCCGTGGGTTTCCCTCCCGGCAGGATGGGGCTGGGACAGTGATGGTTCACCCCAGCCCTGCAGGGATTTGGGATTTGGGATTTGGGAAGAGCCTTCCCCAGCCACGCAGGGGGTGCTGAACCCCATCCCCGCCCAGCTGGGATCACTGACCCTGCTGTGCAGCCAGGGCATCGCTTGATGGACCAGCAGGGTGCAGGTTCCACCCTAAAACAGCCCTGAGCGGCCCCTTCACCCCACACTGGGACTCTGAAAGGGCTCAGGGGGTCTCGCTCCTGCCCTGCCCTCCCCGGAGATGCCCAGCTCAAATTAAAACATCATCCATCGTTGCGGTGGCAGCGCATAATCCCTGGCAGATCAGCGCAATTACTGCGGGAAATGCCTGGGGAGCTGAACTAATAACGCCGGGCCGGTGGATTAAGAGTCACTGGCTTAGCGCCGGCCGTGCCACCGCGCCCATGGACACCCCGGGGACACCCCGGGGACAGCGGGGTCCCGGCGGGGCTGGGGGCGGTGGTTGTGTGGCTGGGAGGGGGTTTGGGGTGGTTTTACTGCCCCCTGCCCCATATGTGTGGAGCAATAGTGGGGCAGGGATGGGCAGTGATGGGGCAGGGGTGGGCAGCGATGTGATGGGGCAGTGACTGACCAGTGATGGGTCAGGGATGGGCAGTGATGAGGGCAGTGATGGGGAGCAATGTGATGGAGCCCTGATGGGCAGGGATGGGGCAGGGATGGGGCAGCGATGGGCAGCGAACGGGGACAGTCATGGGGCAGGAATGGGCAGCGATGGGCAGGGATGTGATGGGGCAGTGATTTACCAGGGATGGGGGCAGTGATGGCGCAGTAATAGAGCAGTGATGGGGGCACTGATGGGCAGCAATGGGGCGCACAGAGCTTCCCTGCCCCGCACCCGGGTCATTCCCGCGGCTCCTGGGTCATTCCGTCTCCCCCCCAGGGCGCGCGTGGACCGCTCCATCCCGTGTGCGCGGAGCGGCCGGACCGGCCCATGACGCTGAGGGAGGGGGGAGCAAGGGCCGGTCCATCGGGCAGCGGGGAGTGTGCGGGCTGTACCACTGCGCCGCCCCGGGGGGGAGCGCACGCGGCCATCCGCAGGGGGGCGCCAGCGCGGCAGGGACGGCCCAGAGCGGCTGCGGAACGAACCACTGCGGCTGCGGGGGGAGCGGGCAGGACCAGCGCTCCGGAACGGCGGGGGCGGGGCGGGGGCGCGGGCTGCGACCCTCCTCACCCTCAGGCCGAGAGGGGCCGGAGTCACCCAGGGCCAGAGGGGCGAGGGGGACACACCTGAGGGACATCGCCGAGCGGCACAATGGGGCTTCGTCCCTGCCGCTGTCACAGAATTCCAGAGCGGTTTGGCTGTGAGGGACCTCAAAGCCCACCCAGTGCCAGCTCTGCCATGGCAGGGACACCTCCCACTGTCCCAGGCTGCTCCAAGGCCTGCCCAGCCTGGCCTTGGGCACTGCCAGGGATCCAGGGGCAGCCCCAGCTGCTCTGGGCACCCTGTGCCAGGGCCTGCCCACCCTGCCAGGGAACAATTCCTGCCCAAGATCCCATCCAGCCCTGCCCTCTGGCACTGGGAGCCATTCCCTGGCTCCTGTCCCTGCAGGCCTTGTCCCCAGTCCCTCTGCAGCTCTCCTGGAGCCCCTTCAGGCCCTGCCAGGGGCTCGCAGGTGTCCCTGGAGCCTTCTCTTGTCCAGCTGAGCACCCCCAGCTGTGCCAGCCTGGCTCCAGAGCAGAGGGGCTCCAGCCCTTGCAGCATCTCCGTGGCTCCTCTGGCCTGGCTCCAGCAGCTCCACGTCCTCCTGCTGCTGTTGCCCAGGGCTGGGGCAGCTCTGCAGGTGGGGTCTCACCTGAGCACAGGGGCAGAGGGGCAGAATCCCCCCCTCCCCTGCTGCCCACGCTGGGGGCTCAGCCCAGCACAGGGGGGGTTTCTGGGGCAGTGCCCATGGCCGGGGCAGCCTGAGCCTCTCACCCACCAACACCCCCAGTCCTTCCCCCAGGGCTGCTCTCCCTGAGCTCTTCCCCAGGCTGCGCTCAGGGCTGGGATCGCCCTGACCCTGCTGGCTCTGTGCCCGGTGGGAGCAGCTGGGATTTGGGGTCACACTGCAGCCGGATTTGGGGTCACACTGGAACTGGATTTGGGGTCACACTGGGCCTGGGCTGTGACATGGGCTGACAGAGGGCTGTGAATGCCCAGGGCTCCCCTGGACTGGGGCCTCACACCATGAGGGGCTCCAGGCTGGATCTCCCTCCTGCCCTGCCCTGCTGGAGCTCAGGGGTACCCAGAGCAGCTGATGGCCCTGTGCACATCATCCTGCCCACCTCCAGAGGGTCCTGGGGACACAAACCTTGGACACCCCACCCCGAGGATTACAGGGTGTCCTGGCTGTCCCTGCACCAGGGGCAGAAATCCAGCGACTCACTGAGAACTGACTCAGCCAAGCCCCAAGGGACTGAGGGAGCTGGGGGTGCTCAGCCTGGAGAAAAGGAGACTCAGGGGTGCCCCCATCACTCTCACAGCTCCTGAAAGGTGCCTGTGCTCACCTGGGGCTGGGCTCTTTCTCCAGGCAACACTGACACAACCAGAGCACACAGCCTCGAGCTGCACCAAGGGAAATACAGGTTGGATATCAGGAGAAAGTTTTTTCCAGAAAGAGTGATGAAGTTCTGGAATGTTCTGCCCGGGGAGGTGGTGCAGTCCCCATCCCTGGGTGTGTTTAACAAAGCCTGGATGTGGCACTGGGTGCCAGGGTTCAGTTGAGGGGCTGGGGCTGGGTTGGACTCGATGATCTTGTGTGTATGTTAATGGACCTAGGATTTTAAGAGAATTGTATTCTTTGGCTCTTCCAGTTTGATCTAGAAATAATGCAATGGAGGTCCCTTGGAGGTCTCTTCCAGCCCAGTGATTCTGTGGATTCTGTGGTTCTGTGACCTTCCCATCTGACACCCCATAAACACACCCAGGAACAGATTTAACCAGGACATGCAGGGAACTCAGGTTTTTCCCCTCCACTCCTTTTTCTCTGTCTCCAGCACACGTTTTGTGGCTGATGATGGCTCTGGGCCCTCTCTGGGCACCAGCTCAGGGCCAGCACACCCTGATGAAGGAGGTGCCATTGCCACTGAACTTGCTCGTTTTCCCTGCTCAGAGTTCCAGGAGCAGCTGGAGGCAGGAACAGGCTGCTGGGAATTCCAAAGGGAATCCCAAAGGGAGATCCTTGCTGCTTCTTTCCTGAGTGAAGGAGTGAGGAGAGAATGAAATGCACAGCCCCATCAGCCACAAATGTTTTCCCTTTCACATAGTTTGCATTTATCTGAAATTCAGAGTGTGTGGACCAAATGCTGACATGTAGATCTGCAAATCCCCTGTGTTTAATTAAAGCTTTAATTTATTAATTTACAATTTATTGGCCTATCCAGTAAATATTATTTACACATTCTGGAACAACTCAAGCTGCAGGAGTGGTCCTTCAGAAGCAAACTTGGAAGTGGATCCTTCAGCTGACAGAGCTCATCCTGCAGCACAGCATGAATCAGTCTGAATGAAAATCCATGGACTAACAAGTTCAGTGTCACAGGGATGCCACCCTGGATTCCCATCACAGGCTCCTTGTCCAGCATTACCTCATTGTCACAGAATGGAAAATCCTGAGTGTGGGAGCGTTGGGAGGTGGGATGGTGGGGATGGATGGACGGAGATGAGAGATCTCTGCAGCCAGGGCATGGAACTTGGGGTTTATTGCACAGGGCCTGGGTGCAGGGCCCTGCTGGGAGCTGCCAGGCACAGCTCAGAGCAGGCCCGAGAGGAGAGAGGACGAGAGGGTAAGAGAGTAAAAGGGTAGGAGAGCAAAAGCATAAGAGAGTAAAAAAGGTAAGAGAGTAAGAGGGGCAAGAGAGTGAAATTCCCGTTACAATACAATAAATTTTCTGTGTTAAATATTCTGATTCTCACTAACCAATCTAGTACAACATACAAATCCTATAGCATTTCCATCCAGCCTATAAGAATCACTACATTACCACACTGTGTTACATTTTAAACCCTAAAAACTCCTCTTTGGGCCCCTTCTGCCAAGCTGTAGGGTCTGCTCTGACCCTTGGAGCTGTCTGCAAGCAGAGGGTGTTGTTCCATCAAAAGGGGATTACCTTCCCCTGGCCACACCATTGTTTTCCCGTTGTTCAGTAACTGAGGGATCTCAAAGCTTGCTTTCATTTCAATCTCACTTATAGTTTCTATATTCTCAAAATCTTTTGCCAGACAATCATATTTGTAAGGCTTTCCTGTTTCACCTTTCCCAACACGTGAGCTGGAAGGGACCCTCAGGGATAATCAGTCCAGTCCTGCACAGCCACCCCAACAATCCCACCCTGAGCATCCCCGGGAGTGCTGTCCTGGCAGCCTCGGGGCCGGGAGGATTCCCTGGGGAGCCTGGGCAGTGCCCAGCACCCTTGGAGGGGAAGAGCCTTTCCCTAAAATCTGACCCAACACCAGCCCCACCTGTATCCATGGCACAAATTAACGCCCAAACTCCCCTTTTCCCCCCCAGAATCTGTACCTGGGGCTCTTGCACCAGCGCTGAGCACAAGCGAGTCGCGCCGGCTCCAAGGAAAACTCATTGCAGGGGATGGAGCGATGGAGCTTTTCCAGCCTCATCCCCTCCGCCCTGCCGTCCCTCCGGGCGCTGCCGCCTGACTCCGGCACTTCATTAGCACCAATTTGCTCTCGTCTCGCTAAGTGCTGCTGACTCGGGAGAGCAGCGAGGAGATCCGAGCAGCGCTCCGGGGCTCCTGCCCGGCCCTGCCTCGCCACAGCAGCGCTCCAGTCCCGGCCAGCAGCTCCCCACGGCCGTGGTGTCCACTGGAACAATGAAAGCAGCTGATCCCGGTCCAAAAAAAGGACTGGAAAGGGAGGAAATAGGACAAATGGGGGAAATGTTCCCAGCAGAGCTGATCCCCATTCCCCTGGGTGGTGGGGAGAGCAGAACAGGGCACCAGGTCTGCCTCCACAAAGGAGTCTGGAAAAGCAAGTGGGAAATGAATCCCGTGCAGAAAGGAAATGCTTTTAACAACAAATTCACCTTTTTAAGTCATGTGAAGCTGTTTCGGTGTCCCTGAGAGGGTTTTGGTGGCTCCCCCAGGGCCAGACCAGCTCACCTGGGGAGGACAAGGGTAAAACCAGGACAGATGTGGAGGGATGGAGCCGAGCAGAACTGCAGCAGCCACAGCTCCTTTGTATCACTTCAGCCGCCCTCAAACCACACAACCTCCTCTGCTTCAGTGCTGGGAACGCTGAAAATGCCACCCTTGGAAGGGCAGACCGGGATTGAGAAGTGCAGGAGAGGAAATGAGCTGTCCTGGGGGCTGAGCCCACATCGGGACCCCCATCTCGGGAAGGACCCTTGTCACCCGAGCAGGGGACAGAGGGCTCGTGCTTCCCTTTCCAGCCCCTGCCCTCCATGTGCCAACCCCAGGGGCTCTGGGGGATGTGTGGGGTTGTCGGGTGGGTGGCTGGCAGAGCCAGATCCGCTGCATTATTTCTAGATCGAACTGGAAGAGTGAAAGAATAGAATCATCTTAACATCCTAGGTTCATTAACACACACACACACAGAACATTAATTTACTAACTTCACAGGCAAATTTCAGCTGCAAACTCTCTAACCGAGAATTTACCACCTATCACCATTTTAAAACCTAAAGATCACCTGCTAGGGTCGATAACAAATTTCTAACCTGTAAGAAAAGTACCTATAGAAAAATATACAGTGCAAAACAAATGCAGGATCCAGCTCAGCTGAATCAGGGCTGCTCCCTGGGCTGAGGCACCAAAACCTCGGTGTGGGGAGGGCAGGGAAGGGAAGGTTTGGGAAGGTTTGGGAAGGTTTGGGAAGGTTTGGGAAGGTTTGGGAAGGGAAGGTTTGGGAAGGGAAGGTTTGGGAAGAGAAGGTTTGGGAAAAATGCCAATCACTTGTTTTTTAAAATTTTAAAAGTTTAATAGTAATAAAATGGTTATAAAAATAGTAATACAGTTAGAGTAATAATAATTTTGGACAATTTGGATTAGGACAATACAAGACAATAGAAACAAAGAGTTATGAACAGTCCGGGTACCTTTTTCTGGGCAGCACGAGCCCAAAAAAGGACCCAGTTAACAGAGGATTAACCCTTAAAAACAACAGCCTGTTGCATATTCGTACACCTCATACATGATGCATAAATCCCATTCAAACACAGAATTCTGTCTGATCAGTGTCAGCTTCTTCCTCTGAATCCTAATGGTGTCTTCAGGGCTGAGCGAGGCAGGAAGAAGTTCATTTTTTCTGATAATGGGGCAATAAATTATCTTTCTCTGAAAGATTCAGGTGTCCTGTGGCTGCTATCTCAGTGTGAGTCCTCTCTTTAAAAAAAGTATCTTACAAAGCATAGTTTCTATTTAAACATTTTGTTATAACCTAAAACTCTATTTAACACACTACTTAAGAAAATTAATACAGCATCACTTTCCAACACAACACATATAATATTCATCTGAATATTTGTGAAAAGCCAATCATAAAATACGCATTTTTCATAGGGAGGGAAAGGCAGGGAAGGGCAGGGAGGTGCAGGAGGGAAGGGAAGCACAGGCAGCAGCGCTTTGTCTCGTCTCATCTCATTCCCTCATTGGCAGCGCTCAGAGGAAGATTTGATTTGCTGGGCTCGGGGGAGCGGCTCCCCTGCAGCGCTGGCTGCATACCAATGCCCAGGGGCTCTCCCTGTCCCCGAGCTGCCAGGGACACCAGGGACACCGGCAGGGAAACCTGGCCCCACCGGGGGACACGTGTGGGGCTGGCAGCTCTGGCTGAGCCCTGTCAGTCCTGCCAGGATTTTCTGGGATGCTCTGCAGCTCCTGGCTGCATCTCCCACACTCTGAGTGTCCTCTGATGGGGTTTTTATCACTACAGAGTGCTCAGGTGCTGTAGGACCAGGGCACCCAAAATTCCCCACAAGTTTTAGAGGCCAGGAGGTGAATTTGTAATTGTGTGCAGCTGAAGGCTGGGGCATCCCAGGAATGGGCACTGAAGGGCAGGCTCTGCAGGTCATTCCATGGTGGACACTGTGAGAAATGATTCTCACTTCCAAAAAATGTAAAAGGTTTATTAAAACCTTATCAAAAATACAAAAGGAGACTGAATAAAGAAAATATTACAGCTCCTGGAGCAGAGGATTTTTCCCACCATATGCTCACGCACACAATGGTGATTTTGCCTTTTAACCCTTTGGTCCCTTCCAAAATTCTGTCCATTGGCTCCTTCTTTGCTGTCCAGTGCTGGAGTTCACTTCCTTAAATCCTGATTGGAGCTCAGGTGCTGCCATGGTAACAATCCCACCCTCCCAAATGTCCCAAACCCAGGCCACCCCTGATAACAGCACAAGGGGTGTAAAACACAACTATAAATCTATAAACTTCTCTTAACATATATACAGGATATTTGCCTTTTAATTGTGAGAGCCAACCATGGCATTACTCATCTGTCACAGCACCACATCCCCTGTGCCTGTCTGTGTTTGGAACCAAATGGGGTTTCAGGAAAAGAAAATGGGAAAAAAGAAAGTTGAGGTTTGTTTTTTGAGCACTTTTCCTTTGTTCTGTACTGTCAGCATTGTGTTCTCCCAGCTGGAGAAGATCTGAATTTCTGCTGGAGATCCCAATTGTGACAAATCCTTTTTCTCCTGCAGTACAAAGAGAAATCAAACCAAGCTCTCAGAGTTGCCCCAGCACCTGACCAGCCCCACTGAACCAGAGGATTTCTGGTTTGGAGACAAAGCTGCCTGGTCTCTGCTCCAGCTCGGGGGAGCAGACACCACGAGGTTCATTCATGAGATTCATCCTGGGCTCATCCCCTTTGCTCAGAGCTGCAGCTCCCAAAACCTTCCAGAGCAGGTGGGGGCTGAACCAGTAACACCCAGTCCCTTCTCTGGGAAGGGCGGGACATCACAGAGCCATGGAACTAAGGCTGGAAAAGAGCTCTTAGATCAAGGACAACCACCAACCCAGCCCCACTGCCACGTTCCCTGCTGAACCATGTCCCCAGATGCCACATCCATTTTTGGATCACTTACAGGGGTGGTGACTCCACCATTTCCCTGGGCAACCTTTCCCATGAAGAAATTTTCCCTAATATCCAATCTAAACCTCCCCTGGTGCAGCTGGAGGCCATTTCCTTCTGTCATTGGTTACTTGGGAGAAGACACTCACCCTCACCTGGCTCCAACCTCCTTTCAGATCCCTCTGCCCCTTCAAGGAGAGGGGGAAACTGAGGCATTCCAGGGGCTGGGTCCATCTTGACGGCACAGAGAGCAGCCAGTTTTGCTCAGGGCCGTTTCCACCCAGTGGAATCAGCCTGTTGCATTAGGCCCTTTTCTGACCCAGAGATGGGGTAACTGAGAGGTGTTTTAAAAGCTTTTATTCCATTTGCAGTCTCATGAGAAGGGTGGGACAATACAGATGGTATAATTCACATCATCACCATCAGAAGCCAACTATTTCCAACTATAATTGCAATTTATTATAAACATTTCTTGGCCTATCAGCTTTAGCCACACCATGCTGTAGATGCCTTAAAGCCAATCAGCTAAAATTACCCCTTGTGGTCCTACCACAATCCATCTTTCATAGTTCCATTTCTCCAAAGTACCCAGTCTTATTTGCAAGGCCATCCTTTGAAACTTTCTGGTTCCATTTCTCTCTCAGAAATGTCTGTCCTATTCCATGGCATTTCTAAGTCAGTGTCTCTTATCTCCAGGTTTGCACACAGGTGCCCACCGGGTGAGCCTTCTGCCAGGTTTTGGGAATTCCCTACAAATCCATTTCCCACATCAGCCCATCCCACCTTTGCACCAGGGAAACCTGTCCCCACCTGGCCAACCACACCCAGGTTCCCCCTCTCCATCCCTTCCTCCATCTCCCTCTGAGCCCATAAATGCTCCTCAGTCCTCTTCCACCCCTGGGAGATGATTTGACAAGGAGAAAAAGAGAGAAACTGGTGGGTTTTGTGCAGAAATCCCCCCCCCAACCTTGCTTACAGCCGGCTTGCTGGCTCTGAAAGCCCCTGGCTGTCTTTTGTGATTTCAACAAATCACCAGCACTTAAGCAAAGTGGGCAGAAAATTACAGGTTGTATTGCAAGTGAATGGAGAGGGAAGAGCACGCTGGGGCCGAAAAGCAGAGGTTTGCTGGTATAATAGAGAAAGCAGGGTCTGACAGGCTGTGGAAGCCTGCAAAGCCATCAGGTATTAGTTAAATGCTTGGCGGGGTTCACGCTGCGAGGCATAATCGCAGTTCCTGAGCAGCAGCCATTTGATTGTCTCCATTATGTCCCCTCTGAAATGATTTGGGACATGTTTTGCTCGGAGCTGTCAAGGTTAAGTCAAGGAAAACGAGCTGCCTCTGACATGAGGCTCCCGGGAGGCAGAAACCTGGGCAGAACCTCTGGGGAGGAGGACAGGATGTTTCTGCCTTTTGGAGCTCTTTCCTGCTGCTTTCCCTGCCCGAGGTTCCTCCTCGTCTTTGCTCCCTGTTTTTTTCTGCAGCTGGGTCAGAGCTGCCTTAGGGATGGGATTGTTTGGGGTGTGTGCCCGGTGTGTGGAGGGATCTGTGCGGTCACCAACCCCGTCCCACTGCGGCTGCCATCCCCCCTTGTCACTTCTGGGCTCCTTGGTTGGGTTTGGAGGGCGTGAAATGAGCTGGGGAGGGGTTGACAGAGGAGAAAATCCCCACTGTGGGTGAGCCCAACCCTTTATTGGCCAACAGAGCCGTGGAGGACTGGAATACCCTGAGCTGGAAGAGAAATACAAGGATCATCAGCCCAGCCCCTGTCCCTGCATGGTCACCCCAACAACCCTACCCTGAGCATCCCTGAGAGCTCCTGGAGCTCTGGCAGCCTTGGGGCTGGGACAATTGGTCCTGGTGCTGCCAGGGCCCTCTCTGCCCCAGGAGGAGCAGGACAAACCCAGGAATAAATAAACCCTGTCCTTTGGGGACACACGCAGAGGCAGGGGTGGAAATGTCCCCATCCCCACAGCCTAGCCCAGAGAGCCAGGAAGGACATGATGGAAAAAGAACATTAAGCCAAGGTGGGCTGTTTGGATCTTAGAATTTGGAGGGAAAAGGGGCTTTGGAGCACAAAGAAAATACCTGACCCACGGCTCGTATGGGTGGAAGGCAGAGCTGTGCCCCTGGCTATTGCATTCACAGGGAATGCCTGATGAAGGCAGGAATGATAAATCTGACTCCATGTTCTCCAAAGGCTCATTTATTACTTGATAATACTATATTATATTAAAGAATATTACACTAAAGAATACAGAAAGAATGCTTACTGAATGCTAAAAAGATAATAATGAAAACTCGTGACTCTTTCCAGAGTCCCAACACAGCTTGGCTCCAATTGGCCAAAGAGTGAAAACAACTGACACCAGAATCCAATGAAACAATCACCTGTGGGTAAACAATCTCCAAACACATTCCATATAAGCAAAACACAGGAGAAGCAAATGAGATAGGAATTGTTTTCCTTTTCTCTGAGGCTTTTCAACTTCCCAGGAGAAAAATCCTGGGCAAAGGGAATTTTTCCAGAGAACGTGAATGCCACACCTGGCTGCCCCTCGTCCCTGGCTGCCTGTGGGGACGTGGGGACAGCCACCAGCAGGCTGCCTGGGAAAGCAGCACCCAGGGGATGGGGAATGGGAAAAAGATCCTCCGTGGAGGGGTTGATGGCTGCCATAAATAGATCTGAGCAGCGCCGCCATCGATCGCTGCTGCGCGGAGCTGTAATTAGATTGAGCTGGGGAGAGGGAGTGGGGCTGTGTCAGCAGAAAGGGAAATTAATAAATAAACAAACCAGCACAGGAAATGGGGGATGTGGCAGCACAGGCCAAAAATAACCCAAACTAGCAAAAATAAATAACCCAAACTAGCAAAAATAACCCAAAACTAGCAGGGGTGAGGAGCAGGATGTCACCTGTGCCTGGACAATGGCACTGCTGCCGCTGCAGGAGCCCGGTTTTACCCTGATGGTTTGTGTTTGCCTCGGAGCTCGGAGTTATTGATGGGAGACTGGGGTGTGATAATCACTGCTAAAAAAGGAGCAGGAGGGTGGAAAGCTGGGAGGCTGGACCTTGGGCTGGATGTGCAGCGTGGTCATGGGAGTGGGTGCCAGCAGAAAGGAGAGCAAGAGGACAGGTGGGATTGCCAGGGTGACAGCTGGGTCACATCTCCCATGTACATGGAGGCATTCCCAGGGCCATCCTGCAGGGCAGAAGCCCCTTGGATGAAGTGTGAGGAGCCCATCCTGGTCACAAGAGGAGCTGAGCATGCCAGGGGTGCTGGGAGGGCTCGGGGAGGGTGGGCTTGGGGCACAAGTGTGGGGGGAGTGTTTCTGTTTGTTGTTTGGCTTGGGGGGACGTTTGGGGTGGGTTATTTTTTAAAATTCATGTCTGGGTGAAAAAAAAAAGTCAAATTTTCTACAAAGGCTTTTTTTTTGTTTGTTCTTTTTGCAAGCATCTGATGGTCATAGGGTAGGTTTCCTCATTCTCTGCTGGCTGTTTGAGTAAGGTACCCCTGGGACAGGGTCCCCTGGCATCACTCAGTGTCCCTTTGTCCCTAAGGATGGTGGTTTGCAGTCAAACCTGCCTGGGGGGGAAGGGGAGGGGAAAGTTCTCCATTGGCTTTATCAGGGGATGATTCTCCACTGGCTTTATTAATGGAAGGTTCTCCACTGGCTTTACCAGGGGAAGGTTTTCCATTGGCTTTACTAGGGGAAAGCTCTCCACTGGCTTTACCAGGAGAAAGTTCTCCACTGGCTTTATTAATGGAAGGTTCTCCACTGGCTTTACCAGGGGAAGATTCTTCACTGGGTTTACTAGGGGAAAGTTCTCCACTGGCTTTAGAAGGGGAAGATTCTCCACTGGGTTTACTAGGGGAAAGTTCTCCACTGGCTTTACCAATGGAAGGTTCTCCACTGGCTTTAGAAGGGGAAGATTCTCCACTGGGTTTACTAGGGGAAAGTTCTCCACTGGCTTTACCAATGGAAGGTTCTCCACTGGCTTTACCAATGGAAGGTTCTCCACTGGCTCTACCAGGGCTGGCTGGTTTGGACTGAGGGTGGTTGTTGGTGTCCAGCTCGGTGCCTCCCACGCCCTGCCCAGTGGGAGCAGAGCTGGTGGCTCCCAGCGCGATGTGGGGACAGGGCCAGGACTGAGCCCAGCAGCTGGGACACAGAGCTCAATCTGCTGCATAAATTGTCTCCCTCAGTGAGCTCCAGACTTCCCCAGCTCTGGGTGGAAGGGGTGGATCTCCTTCTCTCTGAGTTCGAGGTGATGTGAAGAGGGCTTGTAGTGGAGACAGCTGAGCAACTACAGGAGGAGGAGATTGCTTATCTTCCAGTGAGGAAGAAATGACTCCAAACAGCCTCCCACTAGTCCTGAGCTACACATTGCCTCCCCTGTGGCTGTGGAGGTGTGTTTGCAAAGCAGGGAGGGGTTCAGCCCAAGGGAAATACCTGACCCGTGTCCCTGCAGCCTCTTGGCCCCTCTGAGCTCTGTGCTTGGAGCTTGGAACTGCTGTGAGCCCTCCAGGCCAAAGAGGCTCCTGCAAGTGCCAAGCTGAAATCTGCCACCCAAGACAGCAAATGTCCCAAGGGACCCTGCAAAATCCTTTAGAAAATCTGAACCAAGAAAGCCCAAAGGTGAAAGCTGCTGCTGCCCCGGGCAAGAGCGGGACTTCCTCTGGGAAGTCTTCAGCCCACAGTTTGCTCTCTCTTTTCTCAGCTTCCCAGGAAGAAATGTTTTGTCCCAGCCCTGCAGGGTCAGGTCCATGCCCTGCCTTGCCTGTGTCATCTCAGGTTCCTGCAGTTCTGTCTCTGGTTGAGTCCCTGAGCACCCAGATCAAACCTCAACAGCTTCAGGGTCACCCCTGCTTTGAGCAGAAACTGGATCAGCCACCTCCACAATTTTATCGTTTTCTAAGAAAATATCATAACAAAGGTCCCCTTGTCCCACCCCTTCCACCAACAGTCTGCTTGATATCCCCACAATTAAAATTCATATATTTATTTATTTTACTCACTTCCCTCTCTGCCCTCATGCAGAGTTCTGGGGTCAGGGGGGCTTTCCTGGCTTCCCCTCGTGGCAGCCCCTCTGTGCTGACCTTTGCCTCCTGCCAAACTTGTAGGGAAGGCTTTTAATTAAATGCTGACAAATGTGCCTGAGGATCCAGTAGCAAAGGCACACAGGGGAGACAGAATTTCCTGGAGCCTCCAGTGACTCAGGCAGGAAAACCCTTTCCAGAGCAGGTGGATCCATGGTGGTGCTGTGGGATTAAGGCTGCAGAGGGACCTTTCCATAATGTGCCTGTCCCCTGAATTTCTGAGCTGGCGGCTGGATGTGGTGGCCAGGAGACACCTGAGTCTTCCTGATTCCCTGAGTCCTCCAGGGACATCCCCAGGGGTGATGAGGAGTGAGGCCATGCTGAGGGAGGCCGAAGGAAAACCCCAGAATTCAGGGCTGAATCCCAATAGTCAGTCTCTGGGAACGGAGCAGTCCAGGGCTCTCCTCAGTCTCCAGTCCAGCTGGAGATGCTGAGACTTTCCCTGGCCTTCCCCAGGCTTTTGTCACCCTGGTGCCACAAGAGGCCATTGTCCCTTCTCAGCAAGCACGGGGAGGAAGAGGAGGGAGCGGTGGGACACGAGCCAGCGAATTCCTGGCGGGGAGGGCCTGGATTTTGGGAGACAGCTGGGCAACGTGCAAACAGGCCAGGGTGGGGAGCCCAAATTAACATCCCTGTTCTCTCTTTTGAACGTGTCCAGCCTGCAAGCGCAAGGAGCAGGAGCAGCAGAAGGACCGGAGCCTGCAGCCCAAGAAGCAGCGCCTGGTCTTCACGGACCTGCAGCGCCGCACCCTGATCGCCATCTTCAAGGAGAACAAGCGCCCGTCCAAGGAGATGCAGATGACCATCTCCCAGCAGCTGGGCCTGGAGCTCAACACCGTCAGCAACTTCTTCATGAACGCCCGCCGGCGCTGCATGAACCGCTGGCAGGAGGAGCCCGGCGCCAACCCCGGCGTCCCCTCGTCGTCTACAAGCACTTTCTCCAAAGCATGATGTCCCCCAGCCCTCCCTGCCCCTTCCTGGGTGTCCCCCTCATGACAAAGCCAACCCCAGACTCACACGCATGGCCTGAGCCGGGTGGGTGCTTCTGGGGTGGGTTTGGTAGCCTGCAAACCCTCAGCTGGGTGTCAGCCATGGACGTGGGCCTGGGGCCACCTCCTGCTGCCACCTCCTGCCAGCTCGTGGAGCAGGGACAGGGTTTGTGACCAGGTCAGCTCCATCCCCGGGAGGGCTCAGAGGAAACCCGTGGGTGGTGTGGGATGGAGGGAGGAGCAGGGCTCTGTTTGGAAGGAAGCATCCCTGGTCCTTGGGGATCACAGAGCCTTGTCTCCCCCTGCCCAGGAAGGATTTTGGGGAGAGGGGCCCGACCTCTTCACCAGCCTTGATCTCTGTCACAGCCATCCTTGTGGCTCCCACGGGGGAGGGGTAAAGGGGGGGGTGACACAAGAAGTGGTGTCACAGGCTGGGCTCTGGCACAGCCCCACTGCACCAGGGCCAGACCTGAGGACTGAACAGGGAAAGTTCTCCTGGCGTGCCTGGAGGGCTCCCAGGCTCTGCCAGCTCTCTGATTGCTGGAGGTTTTCCCCTGCTCAGGTGCAGTGGGTTCCCCAAGGCAGCCAGACCCTCAGTGCCATCACCATGTGGCACTTCCATCCCTTGAGGGTTTTGGAAACCTGGCTGAGGACAGCCCTGTACCCCCCATTCCCTCTATGGGCATCCTCCTCTGATCCCCCCGGGCACCCCCAGGAGCACCCACACCCCAGGCCCCCCAGAGCCCCCCACCCACGAGAGCCCCCCTGTCCCAGATCCCTCCCAGAGAAGCTCCACAGTGAAGGAGTCCCCTCCTGCCTCCACGGACCCGAGCCCCCTCCCCAGGGGACCCCCGCTGCCCCAGCAGGTCAGAGAAGCACATTTTAGCTACAGAAATCGGGTATTTAAAATAACAATTGTTGGAAAGGAGATGGGAGGAGAGACTCTGAGCGAAGGATCTGATCTTTCCTGGTGACTGGCTCCACCTTTCACCTCTGGATTTCTGGTTCACTTTTCGGCTGAGGAATGGACACAGACCAAGCAGATTTGTTGGCTTTGCCTCTCGCCCCATCCACCCCTCGACACACACACTCTTGCCCCTTCCCATCCCTCCTCTTCATCTCTGTTACCAAAGAAATTACAAAACCAAAAATGCAACAACAGCAACAACGACAACCAAAAAAATCTTTCCCTCCTGGGAACCAACGTTGGTGCATGGTGGGAAAAGAAAAATCCAAGGGATCTGGTGCCGAAATCCAGCCCTGGGCATGAGAAGGGGGAAAACTCCCCAACGAGATTGAAAGGGAAAAAAACCCAACCCTCTCCATCCCCCCAAAAAAGGAATAACAACAGAAAACACAACCAAACAAGCTCAACAAAGACCGGCAACTTACCAAAAAAGACACCAGATTTTTTTTTTTTTTTGTGCCAATTAACAACCTGCCTTAAACTCGAATTTCTGGAGCAATGGTACTTAGCTTCAAAGGGATCGTTTCCTCCGAGCTCTCGATGGTGACTTGTGCCATATAAAAAAGCAATCACGAGGCCAAACCCTTACAATCAGCCCTCTCCCAGCCCCCCGAGGGCTCCTTGCAGCCCGGGGTGTCCTCGGGAGGAGCAGGAGGTGCCCTGGGGACAGGGAAGGGCTGGGAGAGGCTTGGGGATGAAGAGGGAGGCAAGGTCCCCTTCTTCCCCCACCAGTTGGGGAAAAAAAATCCTCCAAAACCAACCATCAACCAAAAAAAGGGACACTCTTGAATTTATGCGGTAAAAAGTACCATCTGTGTTCTATGGTTTCTTCGATTCACTTTACTTTGAGAGTGATCAGTTGTGTCACAGGAAGGCACCTTGTTGAAAAGAAGGAAAAAAAAAAGAAAAGAAATGAAAAGAAAAGAAAAGGGTATGTGTTCACCAAAAAAAAAAAAAAAAACCAAAACAAAAAAAACCAAACAAAACAAACAAGCACCCCCCAAAAAAAGGAGAAAAGAAAGGACAAAAGAATGAAGAGAGAAAGGAAAAAGCCCTGCACACGAAGCCCTGAGCAGGCAGGGTCAGAGGACGTCTTGAACCAAAGAGCTCCTGGGGTAGGTGGGCGGTGGAGGGGCTGGGGGTGTCAGGCTGGACACGGTGACCCCAAACTGACCAACATTGCTGGACAGAGGGCGGGAGAGAGGGGTGGAGAGAGGGCAGAGCGGGAAGGGGCAGGTGCCACAGCGTGTTTTGCCAACCAGAACCCAAAACCTAATGGGAATCTCATCCCCCCCCCAGGACCCCGCTCCCCGCCACTGATTTTTTCCCCTAATGTTGTTTCTTCGTCTTGTCGTGACGTGGTGATGATGGTGGTGGATTCCTGAACCCCATCGAGTAGTATTCAAGGGCTGCAAAGCCAGGAAGGGGGCCTTGGTTTAGGAAGTGAAAAACACAACAGGAAAAAAATTTAAAAAAAAAAAAAAAAAGGGAAAAAAAGAAAAAGAAAAAAAAAAAAAAAAAAGAAAAGAAAAAAAAAAGAGTAAATGCCACAGGCCCTCAAGGATGCAAAGACATTTCTAGTGAGAACCCGAGACTAAAGGCTACCTCACTTGAGTTTTCAATTTTTGTGATTTGAAAATCACGTCTGATACCAAAGATTTTGTTGCCTTGTCTGGTCTGTGCTGGAAACGCCACTTTCCCTGCTCCCCGTGGCCAGGCTGGCCCAGAGAGCCCCTGGCCACCCCCAGCCCCAGCCCCAGCCCTGCCCTGAGTCCCCAGAGAGCGAGGGAGGAGGCAAGTGAGCAGCTCCGGGATGGCAGCGTGGTAGATGAGTGCCTTTTTCCTGTACCAAAGGTGTGTGGCCATTTCTTTGCTCCTCTGCTTTGACCCCAAAACTCAGTGTGACCTCAGCTCTCTGCAGGGACAGAGTCCCAGGGCTCTTGTAGCCTCTGGGTGTTGGGATGAAGGAAAGAAAAGCAAGAGAAAACATCCCCCTGGCTGAGGGAAAGGTGCTGGTTCCCCAGCATGTCCCCACTCTCAGATGTCCCTGTGTCCCCCAAGCTGGTCCCCAGGGTCCCTCCATGCAGCCCCTCTTGCCCCAGGAGCACAGACCTGGTGTCCAGGGATGCTGCTCCCAGGGGAGGGTTTGCTCCATGACCTTCTCCAGCCTCAGTGCTGGACCCTGCAGAAGCCCACGAGGTGACAAAGTTGAGTTTCCTCACAAGGGGACGAAGTTGGGTTTCCTCACAGGGTGAGAAAGCTGAGTTTCCCCATGAGGTGACAAAGCTGAATTTCCTCATGAGGTGACAAAGTTGAGTTTCCTCAACTTTGGGTGTTTTTGCCTCACTCAGCTCAGATCTGAGCTTCGCTTCCTGCTTTTGGTAGCACAGTTTGTGGCATTTCTGTCTGGAAAGATGAAGGCAGGAGCAGTGGAAGCTTCACCCTGAGCTTTCTCCAAACTCTTCCTTTAGGGAAGGGGTTGGAGCAGCGAATCCTTCCAGCAGGAGCTGTTTCCAAGTCCCCAGAGGGGCGTTTTTGGCTCACTCGGGAGGACCTGTGCAGCCAGGTCTGCTCCATTCTGCCCCTTGGCTTCAGCAGAATGCAGCAGCAGGACCTGCCAGAGCTCCCCAGCAATCTCCAGAATGCCCAGTTTAGGGCAAACTTGGGTTGAATTGTACCTGCCTGGGTCAGGCTCCAGCCAAGGCGACTCCTTTGAGTTGGACCAAACTTGCCCAGGGCCACCCCTGGTGTGATTCTTGGGGTTGTCCTGTGCAGGACCAGGAGCTGGACTTGGTGATCCTTGGGGGATCTTTTCCAATCCAAGATATTCCAGAATTCCAACACCCCTGGTGAGAGCAACCCCATCGGGGCTCCCCATCCTGCTGGGCAGCCTGAGAGGGCCCTGTCATCTCCCTGTCACCTCCCTGTCCCCCCTGCCCACCTCCACACTATTGCCTTGGCCAGGGCTTGCCCGCCCTCCTGGCCACGCCACCCTCCTTGTCCCCAGTCCCCACCTGGCTTGTGATACCAAAGACGTTCTCTATGCAGGAGAAAGCCTTCATTGCCACCTAGCACAGACCTTACAAGCCTTTGACAATGTTCTCTGAAATACCTCAAAATATTTAATGTATAGTTTATGTGATAAAAAAAAAATTACTTAGCTAGTTTTTGGAATTTGTGACTTGAAGCTTTATACTGTTAAATTATAATTTTGCAGAAGACGGCATGTTCTTATTTCTTTGATGCGTTCATTGGGAGACATATTGAATGTTAAGGAAATGAAAGCTGGGTAGTTTCACGATTTAAAACAAAAAAGAGAGAGAAAGAGAGAGAGAGAGAAAGAGAGAGAGAAAGATTAAAAAAAAAGGACCCTTGGAGTTTACAGATTTCATATTTAAACAAGTCCTTTTAAAAAAAAAAGAAAAAAAAAGAAAAACGAATAATGATGATGATACCTTTGCGTTCAGATGTGTTACTTTTCTCTGAGTCATGTCGTATGAGAGTATTTATTATATGTGTTCTGTGTTCAAATGTAATTTAAAGAAGACAAAAAAAAAGAAAAAAAAAGACAAGATGAGAATTTGATTTATGCATGAAAAAAATATACTCTTTCTTGAAGTAATGTAATAATTATTGGGGAGGGGTGGTCGGGTGGGAGCGGGAGGGGACAAACTGTGCTTTTTTTGTCCACGAGTTTTTGGTTAATGAAGATTTCTCTGCATGGATCATGGTTCTGTTCCAGCTCACAACCACGGGAAAGTCATCATTTACCCCCTCAGTTTCTTTCTTCACATCTTTTGTTCCTTTCCTCACCCTGAAAATCCCTTGGCAGCCACAGAGGGAGGAGGGGGCTGCTCGGGGAACCCCCGGGCAGGGCAGGGCGGAGGGCACAGCCTGGCCCCGTGCCCAGCAAACAGGGTAAGGGAATCTGGGACACGGGACCCTGCCGTGCCCACCCGTCCCTCCTGCCTCCCCCTGAGGTGTGGCTCCTCGCTCTGCTTTGTTTTCTGTTTGTTTGGGGGAGAAATTGTGGGGTTTGGGTTTGGTTTTTTTGCTTTTCCAGCTCTGTGGGTCAAATCCCAAGTGCAGCCAAGAGGAGGAGAGACAATCAGCTGCCACCATGACCTGAGCTAGCAAAGCCATGGGGCTCCTCGTGTCCTCTGAGACAAGGGAAATAGCCCTGGGCACCCCAAAACCCTCCTCAGGGCGAGACCTCTCCGAGTGATGCTCCCAAATCACAAAACATCACAGCCCTGTCCCTGCACAGGAGGAGGTGCTGGAGATGCTGCTGCATCAAGGCCAGCTGGACAAGGCATGGGCTGAGGTGACCCATTTCTAGGGTCTTTGTCCTCAGGAATGTGGTTTGGGTCAGAGGCACAGCCAGCACTCTGTCCCTGCCACCAGCTGCCTCTCACTCTGTGCAGACACTGCCCTGGTGGAAGAAGAGTCCAGGCAGTGGAAGAGCCCCTGGAGGATCCCAACCCACCAGATGACCTCAGGGCACTTTGGAAGGGCTTTGGAGCTTTCTGAAATGCCCAGAGTCCACCCCTGAGTGGGTCCTTCCTCCCCCTGCTCCTCCTCTTCTCCCTGCTTACAGACAGGAGCATTGAGAAGCCACATCTTTGGAGGCCAGGAGGGTGATGGGGACCTGGAGGAGGCAGTGGTGCCATTCCCAGAGCATTTCCCTGAAACTGCGGCTTCCTCAGCCCTTCCCAACCTCTTCACCATTCAAGGTGGATGCAAAGCTCAGCTTACCATGAGGAAAGAGATCTCAGCTCCTTCAGACCCCACCAAAGTGGCCCCCAAACCCAAGGAAGGTGTTTTTCAGTCTGCAGCCTTTGTCTGGTGCCAGCACCGAGATGCTCAGCACCAGGTTCTGGTGGAAGACCCACAGACCAAGGACCTGGCTTTTAGGAGGAGATGATGCTGGTTCCAGCAGCACCACTCATCTGCTGGCCAGCCCTTCTGTCCTCTGGGGAGCTCAGCCTCCCCACCACGCCCCATTTCCACCTCCAAGACCTTTTCCACCATGAGAAGCTTGAAGGCCAAGACCACAATTACAACTGCAAGAAGATTTGGACACAGCCCCATTCACAAATCCTTGGAGCTTACAGAGACCAGCTGGATTCCATCTTGGGAGTGATGGCTTGGGAAACCCTAGAGAAGCGAAGATCTGAGCCCTGTTCCTGTCCTTTGGACCGAACCTTGGCCAGGGCCACCCTGGTGTGATTCTTGGGGTTGTCTGTGCAGGACCAGGAGCTGGACTTGGTGATCCCCTGGGGATCTTTTCCAATCCAAGATATTCCAGAATTCCAACACCCCTGGTGAAGCAACTCCCACGGGCCCCATCCTGCTGGGCAGCCTGAGAGGGCCCTGTCATCTCCCTGTCCCTCCTGTCCCCCCTGCCCACCTCCACACCTGCTGCTGCCTTTGCCAGGGCTTGCCCGCCCTCCCTGGCCACGCCACCCTCCTTGTCCCCAGTCCCCACCTGGCTTGTGATACCAAAGACGTTCTCTTGCAGGAGAAAGCCTTCATTGCCACCCTAGCACAGACCTTACAAGCCTTTTGACAATGTTCTCTGGAATACCTCAAATATTTAATGTATAGTTTTATGTGATATAAAAAATTACTTGAAGCTAGTTTTTTGGAATTTGTGGGACTTGAAGCTTTATACTGTTAAATTTATAATTTTGGGATGGCAGCGTGGTAGATGAGTGCCTTTTTCCTGTACCAAAGGTGTGTGGCCATTTCTTTGCTCCTCTGCTTTGACCCCAAAACTCAGTGTGACCTCAGCTCTCTGCAGGGACAGAGTCCCAGGGCTCTTGTAGCCTCTGGGTGTTGGGATGAAGGAAAGAAAAGCAAGAGAAAACATCCCCCTGGCTGAGGGAAAGGTGCTGGTTCCCCAGCATGTCCCCACTCTCAGATGTCCCTGTGTCCCCCAAGCTGGTCCCCAGGGTCCCTCCATGCAGCCCCTCTTGCCCCAGGAGCACAGACCTGGTGTCCAGGGATGCTGCTCCCAGGGGAGGGCTTTGCTCCATGACCTTCTCCAGCCTCAGTGCTGGACCCTGCAGAAGCCCACGAGGTGACAAAGTTGAGTTTCCTCACAAGGGGATGAAGTTGGGTTTCCTCACAGGGTGAGAAAGCTGAGTTTCCCCATGAGGTGACAAAGCTGAATTTCCTCATGAGGTGACAAAGTTGAGTTTCCTCAACTTTGGGTGTTTTTGCCTCACTCAGCTCAGATCTGAGCTTCGCTTCCTGCTTTTGGTAGCACAGTTTGTGGCATTTCTGTCTGGAAAGATGAAGGCAGGAGCAGTGGAAGCTTCACCCTGAGCTTTCTCCAAACTCTTCCTTTAGGGAAGGGTTTGGAGCAGCGAATCCTTCCAGCAGGATCTGTTTCCAAGTCCCCAGAGGGGCGTTTTTGGCTCACTTGGGAGGACCTGTGCAGCCAGGTCTGCTCCATTCTGCCCCTTGGCTTCAGCAGAAGGCAGCAGCAGGACCTGCCAGAGCTCCCCAGCAATCTCCAGAATGCCCAGTTTAGGGCAAACTTGGGTTGAATTGTACCTGCCTGGGTCAGGCTCCAGCCAAGGCGACTCCTTTGAGTTGGACCAAACTTGCCCAGGGCCACCCCTGGTGTGATTCTTGGGGTTGTCCTGTGCAGGACCAGGAGCTGGACTTGGTGATCCTTGGGGGATCTTTTCCAATCCAAGATATTCCAGAATTCCAACACCCCTGGTGAGAGCAACCCCATCGGGGCTCCCCATCCTGCTGGGCAGCCTGAGAGGGCCCTGTCATCTCCCTGTCACCTCCCTGTCCCCCCTGCCCACCTCCACACTATTGCCTTGGCCAGGGCTTGCCCGCCCTCCTGGCCACGCCACCCTCCTTGTCCCCAGTCCCCACCTGGCTTGTGATACCAAAGACGTTCTCTATGCAGGAGAAAAGCCTTCATTGCCACCCTAGCACAGACCTTACAAGCCTTTGACAATGTTCTCTGAAATACCTCAAAATATTTAATGTATAGTTTATGTGATAAAAAAAAAATTACTTAGCTAGTTTTTGGAATTTGTGACTTGAAGCTTTATACTGTTAAATTATAATTTTGCAGAAGACGGCATGTTCTTATTTCTTTGATGCGTTCATTGGGAGACATATTGAATGTTAAGGAAATGAAAGCTGGGTAGTTTCACGATTTAAAACAAAAAAGAGAGAGAAAGAGAGAGAGAGAGAAAGAGAGAGAGAAAGATTAAAAAAAAGGACCCTTGGAGTTTACAGATTTCATATTTAAACAAGTCCTTTTAAAAAAAAAAGAAAAAAAAAAGAAAAACGAATAATGATGATGATACCTTTGCGTTCAGATGTGTTACTTTTCTCTGAGTCATGTCGTATGAGAGTATTTATTATATGTGTTCTGTGTTCAAATGTAATTTAAAGAAGACAAAAAAAAGAAAAAAAAAGACAAGATGAGAATTTGATTTATGCATGAAAAAAATATACTCTTTCTTGAAGTAATGTAATAATTATTGGGGAGGGGTGGTCGGGTGGGAGCGGGAGGGGACAAACTGTGCTTTTTTTGTCCACGAGTTTTTGGTTAATGAAGATTTCTCTGCATGGATCATGGTTCTGTTCCAGCTCACAACCACGGGAAAGTCATCATTTACCCCCTCAGTTTCTTTCTTCACATCTTTTGTTCCTTTCCTCACCCTGAAAATCCCTTGGCAGCCACAGAGGGAGGAGGGGCTGCTCAGGGAACCCCGGGCAGGGGCAGGGCGGAGGCACAGCCTGGCCCCCGTGCCCAGCAAACAGGGTAGGGAATCTGGGACACGGGACCCTGCCGTGCCCACCCGTCCCTCCTGCCTCCCCCTGAGGTGTGGCTCCTCGCTCTGCTTTGTTTTCTGTTTGTTTGGGGGAGAAATTGTGGGGTTTGGGTTTGGTTTTTTTGCTTTTCCAGCTCTGTGGGTCAAATCCCAAGTGCAGCCAAGAGGAGGAGAGACAATCAGCTGCCACCATGACCTGAGCTAGCAAAGCCATGGAGCTCCTCGTGTCCTCTGAGACAAGGGAAATAGCCCTGGGCACCCCAAAACCCTCCTCAGGGCGAGACCTCTCCGGGTGATGCTCCCAAATCACAAAACATCACAGCCCTGTCCCTGCACAGGAGGAGGTGCTGGAGATGCTGCTGCATCAAGGCCAGCTGGACAAGGCATGGGCTGAGGTGGCCCATTTCTGGTGTCTTTGTCCTCAGGAATGTGGTTTGGGTCAGAGGCACAGCCAGCACTCTGTCCCTGCCACCAGCTGCCTCTCACTCTGTGCAGACACTGCCCTGGTGGAAGAAGAGTCCGGGCAGTGGAAGAGCCCCTGGAGGATCCCAACCCACCAGATGACCTCAGGGCACTTTGGAAGGGCTTTGGAGCTTTCTGAAATGCCCAGAGTCCACCCCTGAGTGGGTCCTTCCTCCCCCTGCTCCTCCTCTTCTCCCTGCTTACAGACGGGAGCATTGAGAAGCCACATCTTTGGAGGCCAGGAGGGTGATGGGGACCTGGAGGAGGCAGTTGTGCCATTCCCAGAGCATTTCCCTGAAACTGCGGCTTCCTCAGCCCTTCCCAACCTCTTCACCATTCAAGGTGGATGCAAAGCTCAGCTTACCATGAGGAAAGAGATCTCAGCTCCTTCAGGCCCCACCAAAGTGGCCCCCAAACCCAAGGAAGGTGTTTTTCAGTCTGCAGCCTTTGTCTGGTGCCAGCACCGAGATGCTCAGCACCAGGTGCTGGTGGAAGACCCACAGACCAAGGACCTGGCTTTTAGGAGGAGATGATGCTGGTTCCAGCAGCACCACTCATCTGCTGGCCAACCCTTCTGTCCTCTGGGGAGCTCAGCCTCCCCACCACGCCCCATTTCCACCTCCAAGACCTTTTCCACCATGAGAAGCTTGAAGGCCAAGACCACAATTACAACTGCAAGAAGATTTGGACACAGCCCCGGTCACAAATCCTTGGAGCTTACAGAGACCAGCTGGATTCCATCTTGGGAGTGATGGCTTGGGAAACCCCTAGAGAAGCGAAGATCTGAGCCCTGTTCCCTGTCCTTTGGCCCACCAGGACCTGGCTCAGCTGAGCCCACCCTGGACCTGGCCCTGCCTGCTGCCCATACCGCCAAAATGCCTTCAGGAGCAACTTGCCACGATACCAAAGATTTTTTTTTCCCTGCAGATAATGACAATCTGAGCTCTGTCCTAAAGACAATTCTCTTGACCAGGGTTGCTCCCAAAGGGCATTTTTGTGCTGTGGGGAGCAGGAGTGAAAACAGGGCCCTGAGAACACCTCCGAGGGTGATGGAGGGCAGTGAGGAAGAGGAGGAGACCTGGGATCTCCCACTAGAACCTACTGGTTCATTCTGACCAGTGTGTCCTTGAACTGTGGAAGTTTTCAGGGATTTGGGTGATTCCATGACCTGTGATGCCCCCAGTTCTTCCTGGAGTGGAAGTTTTCCAGTGGTGGCTTTTATACTTTGAAACCCCAGTGCCAGCAGTGGGGCAGCACTGTCCCCATCCTGCCAGGAAAGCAGGAGCCTCCTGGGGTCAGGTCTAAACATTTTTACCCCACCAGAGCCAAACTTTCCCAGCTCTAACATCAGCAGGGCAGGCGGGACATCATCACAGAGTGAGAGAAATGGCTTTGCCAAAAATTCACCATTCACCCTTTTTGCTGAACATCCCAAGTCTGGGTGGGCAAGACTTGGAGCTCCTCTTTACCTCGCCCTGGGGTTGTCACTGCCCCGTCTGCCTGTCCCTGTCACCACCACGTGTCCCCAGCACGGAGCTGGCTTCTTTCCCTTGTCTCAGAGGACACCCAGCCATGGCGCTGGACTGCAGGAGCTGCCACAAGGAACCCACTTCCTCTCACATCTTTGTCTGGCGTCTTTAAAGAGAGGAAATTAAAAATGCAAAGAACAAAATTTGGGTTTGTGTTGGTTTGGTTTCTTTGTATTTTTGCCCTTTGATTTCTAAAGGAAACAAAGGAGTCAGACAGAATCCAGCCTGGCCAGGGAGAACCCACAGCCTTGGCTCTGCCAGCCCAGCCTCCTCCAGAATACATTGCTCATTTTTCTGTATAGCAATAGGTGAGGCTTGTCCTTGTCCCATGCAGTCTGAGGCCACATCTCTGAGTTTTTAAATTACTTTTTCCTTCTAATTTAATTAATTTAACTTTTTTTTGCTGCTGCTTCATTGTTACTCTCATGGGATAAGTTTTGTTCTACAGCGAAATGCAATTGTTACTCCTCTGTGTCTTGCAACTATATTTGTTTAAGCTATTTACAAACGTTAAAAAAAAAAAAAAATAAAATAAAAAAGAGTCTTATGTGTCAGGCACTTTATCCAAACTGTGCTGTGTGCTCTGGAGTTTGTTCCTTGTTCTTTGCAATGACTCACGCAGGGGAAGTTATCAGGAAACTTAACTCCAGCCTGTCAAAAGGTTTTAAAAGAGAGAAAAAAATTAATCTCTATTTGTTCATCCTCTACTGGTCATGACTGTGTTGTATTTCTGCAGCTTTCTGTTTCTTCAATAAATTATTTTCTAGTCATTCACCCTGGCGTGTGTGGTGTCCTGTGGTGGTGAGGGGGTCACTCCCCTCCCTGGCCCCCTTTCACCACCTCACTCCTCTCTCAAACCTGGCCTGGGAGCTTCAGGGATCATGCCCAGGACACTGGGGAAAGTTCCTCCCCCTCTTTTCCACCTGGCAGCTGCAGCAGGGAGAGCTTTCCCAGAGGAAAGATTTTTATTTCTTGGCACCATCCGATCCCTTCTGGCCAGAACCCAAGGGAAACACTTTAATTCTCACAAACCCAGTGCAGATGAGGCCAAAGCACTTGTAAAACAAACCCATGGAACCACGTGTGCTGCAGGCAGGGCCAAGCCCCGTGGATGATTTAATTGTGCATCTTTTTACCCAAATTTCTTTTCCTACTGTGCCTTTTGCCATGGCACGAGGGCTGCTGGCACAGACTGGCACAGGACCTTTCAGTGCTGCTGCCACCCTTCGTGGCACAGCAGAGGCTTCCAGGAGAAGAGAGAAAAGCTAAAAAGTCCTTTTAATTAAAAACCAAAACCCATAAAAAGGGTGACCCAGTCACGAGTCAGATGTTCACACACAGCTTCTCCAGCAGCCACTGCTGGTGGCCCTGGCTCTGTGGGATGTGTCCCCTGTGACCAGCAGGCAGAACTTCTCCACACCCCCCAGAAGTGCTTTTGGGACTTTGCAAAGCCTGTGAGCATAAACTGTCCCCAAAAGTGGGGACACCAGAGCTGGGGGAGAGTGGAGATGGGGCAGGGCACACAGAGGACACTGCCCCTTGTGCAGGGACAGCAAAGGCAGGAGCTGGGAGTGGTGGGGACGGACAAGGAGGCTGCAGGAGCCAGGCTGGTCTGGCTGGAGAAGAAAAACCAATCAATCAATCATACCTGGCTGCCTTTCCAGAAATCAGGAGATATTTTAAAGTTACACTGCTTGAGTCTGAGCCACCTGAGCTGGTGGAGGTGGCCCTGCCCATGGCAGAGGGTGACATGGGATGAGCTTTAAGGCACCACAATGTGGGAAATCAATTTGTAGAAAATAGTGGGCACCTGTATGCAAACCTTGAGATAAGAAATACTGACTTAGAAATGCCATGGAATAGGACAGGCATTGTTAAGAGAAAAATAGAACTAGAAACAAGTCTCAAAGGATGGCCTCAAAAACAACACTAGATAGTTTAAAGAAATAGGACTATGAAAGATGTGTTGTAATAAGACCCACGAGGAGTAATTTAGATTATTGGCTTTAAAGCATTTACAACACAGTGTTGCAAAAGCTGATAAACCAAAAACCACTTATAATGTATAGTAATTAAGAAATAGCTTCTGCTTGTGATAGCATAAATTATAACATATGTATTGTCTCACTCTTCTCATGAGACTAAAAATAGAATAAAAGTTTTTAAAATGTCTCTCAGTTATCCCGTCTCTAAATTAAAAAACACAATCCAACACCACACAAACCACTCCAGGATTCTGTGACCTGACAGAAAAACCACAGGACTGGCACCAGCCCTTGGTGGAGAGCACAAAACAAGGTTCTTCCTACAGCCATTGCCGCTCAGTCCCCTGTGGGTGGGAACGAGGGGCTGCACCCCCCAGCCCCCCTGCTGCTCTCCATCGGGGCAGTTAATTAATCCAGAGTTAATTGATGAGTCTGGGTTGACAGCACTGCCTTTGTGGGTGCAGCCTGGGCTGGGATCAGCCTCACCAGAGGCTCCGAGGGCTCGACAGAGTGAAGGGGGGCTGGGCTGCCAGCCAGGGGGTCACAGGGTGAGGGGGAGTCTGGTGGCAGTGACCAGGGAGCCTGGTGACAGTGGGCAGGGAGCCTGGTGACAGTGGGCAGGGAGCCTGGTGACAATGGGCAGCTGGTGGCAGAGATCAGTGAGCATGGTGGCAGCAGTCAGGGAGCCTGGTGGCAGTGGTCAGTGAGCCTGGTGGCAGTGGGCAGCTGGTGGCAGCAATCAGGGAGCCTGGTGGCAGCAGGCAGAGAGTCTGGTGGCAGAGATCAGCGAGCATGGCGACAGTGAGCAGGGAGGCTGGTGACAGCAGTCAGGGAGCCTGGTGACACTGGGCAGCTGGTGGCAGCGTTCAGGGAGCCTGGTGGCAGCAATCAGGGAGCCTGGTGACAATGGTCAGCGAGCCTGGTGGCAGCAATCAGTGAGTCTGGTGGCAGTGCTCAGGAAGCCTGGTGGCAGCAATCAGGGAGCCTGGTGACAATGGTCAGTTACCCTGGTGGCAGCAATCAGGGAGCCTGGTGGCAGTGATCAGTGACCCTGGTGGCAGCGGGCAGTGGCTGTCCCAGCTGTACAGCTCTGCAAAGCCACATGCTCACAGCAGGAGCCCCCCAGGCTGGGCCAGCCCCTCTGCAAAGCCACCAGACAGGACTGAAGGTGTCCCCTGGCAGGAGGAGCCAGCCAGGTGTGCCCCTGCTGCTCATGCCCTGGCCACGCAGGGTGGGGACAGCTACACCGAGGGCACAGCCGGGGTCGCCCTGGGGCTGTGGGACACCAGGGGCAGTGCCGGGGCTGGCCCTGGCACACAGACTGTCCCTGTCCCTCACACGCAGGCTGTCCCCAGCACGCAGACTGTCCCCGGCACACAGACTGTCCCCACTGTCCCTGCTGTCCCTCACACGCAGGCTGTCCCTCACACAAACTCTCCCTGCTGTCCCTCACACACAGACTGTCCCTCACACGCAGGCTGTCCCTGCTGTCCCCAGCACACAGGCTGTCTCTCACACACAGACTGTCCCTCACACTCAGGCTGTCCCAAGCACACAGGCTGTCCCCGCTGTCCCTCACTCGCAGGCTGTCCCTCACACGCAGGCTGCCCCTCACCCACAGGCTGTCCCTGCTGTCCCTCACACGCAGGCTGTCCCTCACTCACAGGCCGTCCCCAGCACACAGGCTGTCCCCGCTGTCCCTCACTCGCTGTCCCTCACCCAGGCTGTCCCTCACTCACAGGCCGTCCCCAGCACACAGGCTGTCCCTCACACGCAGGCTGTCCCTCACTCACAGGCCGTCCCCAGCACACAGGCTGTCCCCGCTGTCCCTCACACGCAGGCTGTCCCCAGCACACAGGCTGTCCCCGCTGTCCCTCACACGCAGGCTGTCCCCGCGGGTGATGAGGCCTCCGTAGCCCTCCTGGTGGGAGAAGGCGTAGCTGGAGCGGCGGAAGGAGCCGCGGGGGACGTGCGAGCGCAGCTCCACCGGGGGCTCCGGGTCCCGCCTGGCCCTCAGCTGGATCTTCTGCAAGAGATCAGGGAGGTCAGGGCTGGGGACAGCTCCCGGGAGAGCCCTCAGCCCAAGGGGGGACATGAAGGTGGTGATGGCTTGTGAGGGCTGAGCTAGAGCAGAGGCTGGACAGAGTTAAAGAATAAAGTAGGGATTTATTAAAAGGCCTCAACGGATCCACCTTGGGCAGCACAAGAGCCCAGCCAAGGCTGCACCCAAGATGAACCAAAATGGCCACAAAATGGACACTGCTCACAGGGTCTCTCACTTTGATCAGTTCTGCTCCATTTGCATCTTGGAGTTCATCGTCCAGTTACAGCCTTAGCCCATGCAGTTCCATCCTTCTTGTTTTTCTCTCTTCAGCCCACATTGTTTGTGCTCTTGGGCCTGAGATCTACATCATTTGTCCTTGGTCCTCAGCTGGAGCAGGAATTGTTTTGTCTTCCTGCTCTGTGCACAGAGCTCACCATCCCATAACGTGAATCCCAGACCCATGCACTAAAGCAGCACAGAATCTGAAAAATACAACAGCTCAAACCTGAGGCATCAAAGGGAGCATAGGGGAACCTCCAACAGGGCCTGGCTTGGCTCCCAGCTCTGCAATGATCTGATTTTCCATGGGGATTCTCCTGGGGATCTGCAAAGCTCATGGACTCTGGAGCAGTGTCAACCCCTGCTCCCACACAGGCTGTGGACACCTCCCAGACAAGCCCTCAGCCCAAGGTGGGACACATGGTAGGCACAGGGACACCCTCCACTGATGCCTCAGTTTTCAGGTTTTATATTTTTCAGATTCTGTGCTGTTTTAGTGTGTGGGTCTGAGCTTCATATTGTGGGATGGTGAGCTCTGTGCACAGAGCAGGGAGACAAAACAATTATTTCTCTAGCTAGGGACCAAAGAGAAATGATCCAAATCTCAGCCCAAGAGCACAAACAATGTGGGCTGGAGAGAGAAAAACAAGAAGGATGGGACTGCATGGGCTGGGGATGGAATTGGACAATGAACTCCAAGATGCAAATGGAGCAGAACTGATCAAAGTGACAGACCCTATGAGCAGTTGTGCATTTTGTGACCATTTTGGTTCATCTTGGGTGCAGCCCTGGCTGGGCTCTTGTGCTGCCCAAGGTGCATCCATTGAGGCCTCCTAATAAATCCCTGCTTTATTCTTTAGCTCTGTCTGGTCTCTCTTCTAGCTCAGCTTTCACAAGGCATCCCCATCAGGATGGATCCCAGGGTTTGGATCCCAGCTCCACCACAACCTCCTTTTCCATGATGGGATGGGGGATGTGGGGGGTCTCCCAGGGGGCTGCAAAGCTCAGAAAGCTCTGGAGCACAATCTCAACCCCTGCTTCCACCTGGACTCCTCTGAAGGTACAGCCCACAACCCCAGTGGGGGTGAGCTCCACCAAGGCTGGAGTGGCACCAGGACCTGGACCTGCACCAGACCCAGACCCTCCTGGGGAGTCCTGGAGGACAATTCCTCACTACAACCAAAAGCAGACCCTCTCCAAGAGCTGGGTCAGGTGTCTGGGCCCAGGCCAAGCTGGGCCATGGAGTCGGAGTTGGTGCCAGTGTCATGAAGAACCACCACGAGTGGGAGCACCAAGGAGAGGTGACATGTCCCAGCACCACAACCCAGGCTTCCCTGGGGAACCTCCCCTTGCCATCATCAATCCCAGACACTGGTGGGAAGCAGGACCTGCCCTGCCAGTGCCTCCAGCCCTCACCTGCTGGGTGGTGGCTCTGCCCAGGGTGGCACGGACGGCGTGCACGGTGAGTGAGGGGAGGGTATTGACCACCAGGGACAGCAGGACCACGAGCAGAACATAGGGGTCAGTCAGGGCATTCCAGCTGGCATCTGTCAACACAGGGGAGATGTTTGGGTAGGTGTTCCAGATTGCAAGGCAAGATGTACTCTATTGCCATCTGGATGGCAGTTGTCTTTTGTCCAGTAGGCAGTTTTTCCTTATCTCCTCCACAATCTCTCTTCCCTCAGGGCAGACATCTGCTGATAACAGCTATTGAATGTCACTGCATGTCTGATAAGAACTCCAGCATCCCATTGGGAGATGTGAGCCCAGAGGGAGGAGCCAAGCATTCCTGCCTGGATATAATCTGGAGATGCTGGAACACCAGCACAGCTTCTCCACTGGATTCCCCAGAGGAACAGCAGCTGCCTCTCCTTCCCCTGGATCTCCAGAGGAAGAATCCATCCTTCTCTACAGATCCCCCTTGCTCCAGCAGAACCACCCCTGACACTGCAGGAGGGCTGCAGCCACAATTCCAGTGGGACTGCCACCAACACCCTGACCCACAGGGTGTCAGGCTGGGCTCTGACTCTGTCAGTGTTTTTCTAGTGTACTGCATTGTCACAGACATCTTTTATGAAAAATCCTTTCCTTAGGATTTTTCCTCCTGAGAAGCTGAGAGGCCTCAGGAACAAAATGTAAACAATGGTTATCTGCTGCTGTGGAATGCAACAGGTGGGTCTGTGATTGGTCTCATGTGGTTGTTTCTAATTAATGGCCAATCACAGTCAGCTGGCTTGGACCCTCTGTCTGAGCCACAAGCCTTTGTTATCTTTCTTTCTTTTTCTATTCTCAGCCAGCCTTATGATGAAATCCTTTCTTCTATTATTTTAGTATAGTTTTAATATAATATATATCATAAAATAACAAATCAAGCCTTCTGAAACATGGAGTCAGATCCTCATCTCTTCCCTCATCCTTGGACCCCTGTGAACACGGTCACACTGCATTGTTTATTTTATCCTTTTATTTTCTTCCCTATTAAAGAACTGTTATTTCCTGCTTCCATATCTTTTGCCTAAGACCACCTTAATTTAAAATTTAGAGTAATTCAGAGGGATGGGGAGAGTTTACATTCTCCATTTCAGGGGAGGCTCCTACCTTCCTTAGCAGACACCTGTCTTTCCAAACCAAGACAGTTGGGAAGGTGGAGAGGGAACAGGGAACAAGTGCTGGGGGACAGGACCCCAGCCAGGAAGGCGCTGAGGGCTCTGAAGAGGAGATGGCACCTAAACTGGAGTTAGAAGTCAAGGCAGAAGTTCAAGAAGTGGCAACAAGGAGATGATCTGCAGGGTGGGAAACAGCTCCTAGCACCAAGGCCAGGGAAGGGAAGGGCTGAGGGGGTCCCCAGGGCACCTCACCTGGGAAGCGGAAGATGGCAGGGGCTATCCTGTAGGCATCAACAGTTTGGGTCAGGAAGGAGAGGAGGCAGAAGAGGAGCAGGCTGGCTGTGACCATCAGGAAGGACAGCACTGTCCAGTACTGAGTGTCCAGGACAATCTGTGGGGACAGAGCACCAGTCTCACGAGGGCTGTGGTGACCCTCTTCCATTCAGCTGCTTTGTCCAAATCCCTCCTCTATCCCAGGGAGATGATCCCCCAGCCATAAAGCCTCTGGGGACAGTGCCAGAGCCCAGGAACCCTAAAGATCTGCTGTGGGGCAGGATGAGCAAGAGCAGAGCAGGGCTCACCTCCACCAGGACCGACAGCAATGCTGACAGGGCCACTGTGACAGAGAAGGACTCATAGTCACCACGACCTTGGTGCCAATGCGGTCCTCAAAGGCCCAGAGGGTGATGTAGAAGCTGATGAGGGAGGTGCCCACCCCGTGCAGGAGGGTGACACCAAAAACACGGTAATTGAAGAGCTCATCCTGCTGCCCGACCACATAGAGCTCAGGGAACTCCAGGCTCTTCTTGGCACTCACATCCTGCTGGGAGAGCACCCCAGAGGGGATGTAGGGATTGGGGCAGGGAGGCAATCCCAGAGGGGATGAAGGGATTGGGGGATGCAGGGATTGGGGCAGGGAGGGAATCCCAGAGGGGATGAAGGGATTGGGGATGCAGGGATTGGGGATGCAGGGATTGGGGCAGGGAGGGAGGAAATCCCAGAGGGGATGCAGGGATTGGGAGAGGGAGGGAATCCCAGAGGGGATGCAGGGATTGGGGCAGGGAGGGAGGGAATCCCAGAGGGGATGCAGGGATTGGGGCAGGGAGGGAATCCCTGAGGGGATGCAGGGATTGAGGGAGCAGGATGGGGCCATCCCACCCCACACACCCTTTGGCAGAGCTGCAGCGGGTCCCTCTGCCAAGTGGCTCTGAGGGGACAGGGGACAGGCACTCTAGGACTGAGGGTGAGCTCCAAACGCCCAAGCTCCCAGAGCCCTGTGCTGGCACAAAGGGCTGTGGAGATGGCGGCAGTGACTGCCAGGCTGGCTCCCAGCTGCTGAGGGTGGCACAGGGCTGGGTGAGCCCAGGGAAGCCGTACCTGCTCGAAAAGGCCCACGGACAGCACGGGGTAGGCAGTGTAGAAAATATTGTAGAGTGCGAGGAACCAGCCCTCATACAGAGGCTAGAAGGGAACGGGGAGAAGCTGTGAGCTTGGAGGTGCTTTGGAAAGACTCACAGAGGATGTCCAGGCCCCAGGACACTCAGATCCAAGCATGGAAATCTCCTTGGACTTGCCCCATCCCTTGCATCAGCCCCACATTGTCCGTAGGGTCATGCTGCAGACATAGATGGGGCTGGAGCTCCACGTGTTGCTGGTCTAGTCACACTTGGTGATGACCCTTGGGATCAAAGCTCCCATTTTGGAGGAAACCAGCTTAATGCACATGGGATCCTGCATCTGTCCAAGACTGAACTGCAGCTCACAAGTGTGGAAGAGGTTTTACAGCCACTTCTGTGAGCTAGAGAGAAGTTTGATATGAGGATCCATGTTTACCCCTGAAAGAATTTTCTACCAAGGTCATTGACATAAGAAACCAAGAAAGAAAGAAGGATAAATAAGAGAAACCTGCAACTGTCTACTCCAATAAGCACTTTGTTGGTTCTTCCTGACCCATGAGTAAAGTCTACACTTATGAGTTTTGTAAGAATGTATAAAAAGCATGCGTGCTATAATAATAAAAATGGGTTTGAAGCCTTCTGAAAATGGAGTGTGTGGCTTTGTATTGTCTCTGTCTCAACTATGACAAAGGAGATCCTGAGTTTCCCCAGGGTGCTTTCCCAATCCAGCCAGGTGAAAAGCAGCTAACCAGTGCAGATAACCAGTGCAGATAACAAGTTGTGCCTCAGTCAGAATTTGGACATGGTGAGGGAGAAAAGGGGACCAAGGTGGTGATGTGGACACGTGTCCTCCAGGCAAGCCCCAGGCACGATCCCTGCAGGGGATCCTGAACAGGGGGTTGTAACTCTGGTGCAGAGACCTCCACAGGATGGATGTGACCCCTTGTCCTGGAGTGACATTATCCCCATTCCTGTGTTCTGTTTATGCTGGATATCATGTTCTGTGCCTTCAAGACTGGCTCTGAAGAGCGAATGTTTTGTTTTGGTTTTGCTATCAGCCGCTCCCCCACTGCTGGTGGCACACAGAGACAGGGCAGTACATGGTGCTGCTTTTGCTTCTGCTTTGCTCTTGCTTTTTGTTTCTGCACATTAGTTAGTTTAGCTAAGCAGTCCAAATTTTCCCTGGACTGTTTCTCCTTTCCGTTTTTTGGACACACTTGAACCTGCTCCAGACTGGGACCTGGGAAACACCGAGTTTTGCATCTTGTGGCTGCAGCAGCTGCCCCAGAACAGGAGGGACTGATAACAGAGTGACCACCCCCAAGAGAGACTTTCTTAAGTTGTCATCTTTTTCAGAGCGGTGACAGAGTGGTGTCATCTGCCCCACATTGGGGCAGATGGTGAAAACCCAGCTCGGTTGACTTTTCACTTCTACTAACAAGTCATCCCACTCTTTTGCCACAGAGACGGGTTCATTCAATAATAGCTGCTTGTAAGTAGCTCACTTGGGTTTTGGGGTGGCAAACTTAAATTCATTTAGCTTGGTTTTTCTTGCTAGACCATGATGCAAAAGGTACAAGGGTTGATCTTTGCTGTTTATAGCTTAGTTTTCATTATTATTTCATCTTTCCCTTATGGTAATGTAGTCTCTATTGCGTCAATGGTGTCTTTTCTATCGCCTATACTGGGACTAGTAAATGCTTTAGTTGGGTGTGGGCATTGGTCATTTGGATGGATGTGACCCCTTGTCCTGGAGTGACATTATCCCCATTCCTGTGTTCTGTTTATGCTGGATATCATGTTCTGTGCCTTCAAGACTGGCTCTGAAGAGCGAATGTTTTGTTTTGGTTTTGCTATCAGCCGCTCCCCCACTGCTGGTGGCACACAGAGACAGGGCAGTACATGGTGCTGCTTTTGCTTCTGCTTTGCTCTTGCTTTTTGTTTCTGCACATTAGTTAGTTTAGCTAAGCAGTCCAAATTTTTCCTGGACTGTTTCTCCTTTCCGTTTTTTGGACACACTTGAACCTGCTCCAGACTGGGACCTGGGAAACACCGAGAGTTTGCATCTTGTGGCTGCAGCAGCTGCCCCAGAACAGGAGGGACTGATAACAGAGTGACCACCCCCAAGAGAGACTTTCTTAAGTTGTCATCTTTTTCAGAGCGGTGACAGAGTGGTGTCATCTGCCCCACATTGGGGCAGATGGTGAAAACCCAGCTCGGTTGACTTTTCACTTCTACTAACAAGTCATCCCACTCTTTTGCCACAGAGACGGGTTCATTCAATAATAGCTGCTTGTAAGTAGCTCAGTTGGGTTTTGGGGTGGCAAACTTAAATTCATTTAGCTTGGTTTTTCTTGCTAGACCATGATGCAAAAGGTACAAGGGTTGATCTTTGCTGTTTATAGCTTAGTTTTCATTATTATTTCATCTTTCCCTTATGGTACGTAGTCTCTATTGCGTCAATGGTGTCTTTTCTATCGCCTATACTGGGACTAGTAAATGCTTTAGTTGGGTGTGGGCATTGGTCATTTTGTGTGCTGGGGGGTGCTGTGCCTGTTAAATAAACAGGTGCTTTGCACTTCTCTCCAAGGAATCCTTCCCAAACCAGTTGTGGGGAAGAGCTGTGTAGCTTTGCTTTCTGGAGGGGCCCCTTTTGGAGGTTTTCTCCCAAATTTGCCCTAAACCAGGATGTTGGGGAAGATGAAACAGGAAAGCCTTATAAATATGATTGCCTGGCAAAAGATTTTGAGAACATAGAAACTATAAGTGAGATTGAAATGAAAGCAAGCTTTGAGATCCCTCAGTTACTGAACAACAGGAAAACAATGGTGTGGCCAGCTGAAGGTGATCCCCTTTTGATGGAACAACACCCTCTGCTTGCAGACAGCTCCAAGGATCAGAGCAGACCCTACAGCTTGGCAGAAGGGGCCCAAAGAGGAGTTTTTAGGGTTTAAAATGTAACACAGTATGGTAATGTAGTGATTCTTATAGGCTGTATGTAAATGCTATAGGATTTGTATGTTGTATTAGATTGGTTAGTGAGAATCAGAATATTCAACACAGAAGATTTATTGTATTGTAATGGAAATTTCACTCTCTTGCCCCTCTTACCCTCTTACCTTTTTTACTCTCTTATGCTTTTGCTCTCTTACTCTTTTACTCTCTTACCCTCTCATCCTCTCTCCCCCTCTCTCCTCTCGGGCCTGCTCTGAGCTGTGCCTGGCAGCTCCCAGCAGGGCCCTGCGCCCAGGCCCTTTGCAATAAACCCCAAGTTCCATGACCTGGCTGCAGAGATCTCTCATCTCCATCCATCCCGACCATGCTACCCCCCGTTGTTCCTACACCAGGACACCCCTGCACCCCTCACCTGGGCCGTGAATCCGCTGTGGAAAGCGAACCACACCTGGGCCAGGAGGCCGGCGAAGGTCTTGTAGAAGAAGCAGCGGAGGAACTTGCAGATGCGCAGGTAGTTCCAGCGGCCGTGCACCAGGAGCAGGCGCTGCAGGAAGGAGAACTGGGCCAGGGCGTAGTCACTGCACTGCACGGCCTGCAGTCCCTCCAGCCCGCTGATGCCCACCCCGATGTCCGCGGCTGTGGGTGGCAAACGCACACGGGGAGCTTTGGGGGCAGCTGGGGGCTTCATGTCCCCGTGGGTTGTTGTAGGGGGATACAGTATGGGTAAATGAAGGTGGTATAGAATGTAATCTTATTCCCTAAAGAGTTGCAGCTGAACCAATTACTAAAGATTAGGAGCAGGCCTGATTTTAACAGGCCACACCTGTAGCCAATAAGAAGAGTGTTATAAAATAGTGGATTGGTGGGAACTGGAGTCAGTTGGCTACAGTGAGGACAAGGAAGAATCAGTGCCTAGAGGAGATGCCTACAAGAAACATCAAGGAGGTACTAAACTCCAGCAATACGGAACCCTTGCAGTGTAGTGACAATAGAACTCTTGCACCATAATGACAACAGGTTGTCCCCAGGAATATGAATCCAGGAATGACAGACAAAGGAACAAGCCCCCTCTATGCCATGTCCTGGGTATTCCAGGCGTGATGTGACAGCACAGCCCCATGTCAGGGCTGCTGGGAGGGGCAGGGATGGCTCTGCCACTGCCCACATTGGGGTTTGAGGGTTCATCCAGGTTCATCCCAGGTGCCAAAAGCACGTGGGCCACCCTGCACCTCTCTGGCTGGTCCCTGTCCTGTGCCTCTCACTGTCCTCCCAGCACAGCAACGTGGGGAACAGGTTTGGGGCTTCCCCTCCCAGTTCCTCACCCCAAGGGGAGGGTGACATGGTGGAGATGACAAATGGGGCACCACCATCCAGTGGGATACACCAACAGAGCCCCAACCTCCCCCTGCCCAAGCCTCACTTTTGATCATGTTGACATCGTTGGCCCCATCCCCGATGGCCAAAGTGACAGCCTTCTTGTGCTTCTTCACCAGCTGCACCATCAGGGCTTTCTGCTTGGGGGTCACCCTGCAGCAGATCACAGCCTGGCAGCTGGTGGCCAGGTCCACAAAGGCCTTCTCCACCAGAGCCCCCTGGTCCTGTGATGCCTCGGCCCTGCCACGGCACAGCCACCGCCATGGCCACCCCTTCTTCTCCTTCAGCACCTCTCCTGTGTGCAGGATTCTGTCCTTGGGGAAGAGCACACGTGGCTGGGACCTCACCCACAGCCCTCAGAGCCCTCAGCTCCTCAGCAATGCTCTTAAATGCCCCCCAAACTCTGGTTTTCCCCAAGCTCATCACAGAGTGGGTGCTGTGACTGTGAGCCCAGTATGTCCCAGGGTGACCATGGGACCCTGTGATCCCCACCCAGCCCATGTCACCCCAGAGCACTGGGCAGCTTTGGCCAGAGCCCCCCAACACCAAATGCTCAGTGCAAGGTTGTTCTCCTCCCCACCCTTAATTCCCCAGCCCCAAATGGGCTTTTCCCACCTTTTGGGCAGGAGGAGCACCACGTCCTGCCCGTGCTGGTGCCACCCAGGACTCTGATACCACCAGGGCAGGAAGAACCATCAGGCAGGGAGCAGAGAACACCATCCAGGTGCCACCTTACCAGGAAGTCCCCGCTGATGATGATGGCTCTCTTGTGGCATGGAGTCTCTGGGTGCTGGTGGGAGAAGCTGCACGGGGCGTCCCCATGGCCACTGAGGTTGTTGTTGCTCTCCCAGTAAGCCTGGAGGATCTCACTGTGGGAGGAAAGGGGGGTTGGACATGAGCTGGGGACAGTGGGAGTGCTGGTGAGGCCTTGGTCATCTCAAAGCTAAGGAGATGGGACTGTGGTGGGAACAGGAGGAACAAAGAGGAGGTTCACTCATATCAGAAATCAGCCTGCTTTAGAGGCTGGAGAGAAGCTTAAACCCTTTCTGGGCAAAGCTTGCCATAGAAGAGCATAGGGTGGGAGAAGAAACAGGTGGAGAGGCCTGGAAAAGCACCAGGTGAAGACCATGGACATCCAGGCTGGCACAGGGCAGGAGGAGCTCCTCTGGCTGAGCCGAGCTCTGCCCGCCCTGCCCCAGTTCCTCTGCCTCAGGGTGTCCCCAGCAGGGACAGCAATGTCCTGAGCCAGGAGGGGACGGTTCCTCACCTGACCTCCTTCTCCTCCAGGATCTCCATGTCGTCTGTCAGCAGCCTGCAGGCGTAGCCGATGTTCATCGCGGTCTCTGCAACACCCAGCTCTCAGTGCTCCATGGTGCTGCCCCCAGCCCAGGGCAGCCCCCAGCCCTCGGCTCCAGGAGCCCTTGGTGGGCAGCAGCTCCTTCCCCTGCCTCAGTTTTCCCTGGCGGGTGGGATGTGCTGCAAAGGGAGCAGCAGGACCAATTCCTGCCCACTCCCAGTGGCCCTTCTCCTCTCTAGTCCTGGTCAGGGGAGAAGCTGAAATGTGCTGGGGGGTCTGGGGGTGCCTCCACTGACCTTGTTTGTCTCCTGTCAGCACCCACACTTTGATGTTGCCCAGTTTCAGCAGCTGGATGGTCTCTGGGACTCCCTCTTGCAGCTTGTCCTCGATGGCTGTGGCCCCGAGCAGCTGGAGGGGGTGACTGGGTGTCATGGCACGGGGCAGGGCAGGACACGGAGGTGGGAATCACCCCTGAGTCCAACCATCAGCCCTTGCTGGGGGTGACACAACCTGGCATCTACAGCTGGACACTCCACTGGCATGTCACAAAGTCACCCCTCGGGGAAAACTCCACGTGTCCTGCCCCCAGGGAATGGGCGCTGGGTTGGACACTTCACCTCCTCATTCTGGAGAGCCAAACCCCCCCTGCCTGCCCTCTGGGGCAGAGAGAGCTCCTCCTGACCCCAGCCCCGTCCTGCCACTGACATATTTTCTGAAAAATACCTTTGCCAGGATTTTTCTCCTGAGAAGCTGAGAAACCTCAGAAACGAAATATAAACAATAATTATCTGCTGCTGTGGAATGTCCCAAGTACATCTTTGATTGGTCTCATGTGGATTGTTTTTACTTGATGACCAATCATGGTCCAGCTGTGTCGAGGCTGTGAGCAGTCACAGGTTTTTATTATTCATTCCTTTCTAACCTTCTGATGAAATCCTTTCTCTCTCTTTCTTTTAGTATAATTTAAGTATAACATTTATAATATAATATAATTGTAATGTAATGTAACATAAATTATATATATTTATATAATATTATATATCTAATATCTAACATATATTAGATATATTAATATAATATCATATAATACCATAATATCATAATTTAACATGATGAAACATAGTATATAATGTAATATGATATGATATAATATGATGTAATGTAATGTAACATAAATTATATACATTTATATATTATTATATCTAATATATATTATATATTAGATATATTATTTATGTAATATATAAAGTTAATGTAATGTGATATTATATAATATGATATATTATATAATGTAATATATTATATAATGTGATATATGATATATTATATAATGTAATGTAATATAATATGATCTAATATAATATCATATCATAATATAACATAATGTGATGTAACATGGTATATAATATAATGTAATGTGATATGATATATAATATGATGTAATGTAATGTAACATAATATTAATTATATATATTATATATTATTATATATAATATATTATATATTAGATATTTATATAATATATAAAAATTATATAATGTAATGTGATATGATATGATATATTAATATAATGTAATATATTATATAATATGATATATTATATAATGTAATGTAATATCATATCATAATATAATATATTTAACATGATATATAATATAATATAATGTGATATGATATATAATATGATGAATGTAACAACATAATATAATATAAATTATATATATTTATCTAATATATATTAGATATTAGATATATATAATAGGATATGATGTGATGTAATATAATGTAATATATGATATATAATATAATATAATATAATATAATATAATATAATATAATATAATATAATATAATATAATATAATATAATATAATATAATATAATATAATATAATATAATATAATATAATATAATATAATATAATATAATATAATAATAAATCAACCTTCTGAAACATAAAAATCAAAATTCTCATCTTTTCCCTCATCCTGGGGACCATCAAACACGGCCACACCGTCCCACCTGCAGGTTCTGCTCCATCTCCTCGTAGAGCCGGTCCAGCTCCCGGGCGCGGTCCCCCAGCAGCGCCGCGGCCTCGCGGTGCCTCCGGGCCCAGGCGTGGAACTCGGCCTCGCTCACCTCCCTGCTGGCCACGCACAGCGTCCTCAGCGTCTCCTCCGCAAAGCGCTGCAGGGAGGACACGTCAGCATCCCCTCCCACGGGAGTGGGTGACAAAACTGTCCTTTGGCCCCTCAAAAAGGAAAGAGACCCAGAGTTTCTCTCCTCCATTAGGGGAAAAAGGCATCTCATAGGCCTGGGGGACTTCACCTCAAAATTAAGGATAGCTAATTTGGAGCCAAAAAGTCCCTCCTAAACAACTAACTAGAAAAAGAGGTGAACAAAGAACCTCTGGCACCTGGCTCTGTTTTTCTCTGTTTGTTATTTTGCCTTGTATTAAATCTTTTTGTTTCCAACCCTGCAACAGAAGCCATCCTACTGATTTTTATGCTTCCAAGGGTAACTGAGCTATCTTGGGTGTGTTATAGACCTCCAAGAGCTTGTTAGACCTGGCTTGAGGAGGCTCCTGTAACATCTTCCCTCCCTAGGAGATTGTGGGAAATTATATGAAAAGTAGAAAGGACAAATAGAACAATGGTCTGTGTATTAACACTCGGCTAGATTAACTCCCTAAGCTACAGAAATGTATATCTAGTGAGATATTAGGGAGTTCTAAGCTTAATAATGGAGCTTATAATGCGTTTTAAGGCTTACAAGCAGGTATTGTATTCGAAATAATCAAGCATTGTTTTAACCAAAGGTCCCTGTGCTTATAGTGGTTGGATAGAACTACTGTCAATGTGCTTTTGCTTTGTCTGAATGGTCAAAAAACTTTTAAAGTCAGTTCTAACATTGAGTTCTTTGTCTGCTGCTGGGGATGTGAGCTGATGGCATCTTCCCATTGTCATAACCATGTAATGAGACTGATGCTGGAAAATAAAACAGTTCAAGGCACGTTCCTAGCAGTCCCATCCTGTTCATGATTTGTACAGAGACCCCCAAATGGCAATAGAGAAGGCAAGGAAACTCTCACAGGACCAGGGCATCACCCCAGGCCAGCCATGGGCAGAGCCAGAGGCACTCCGGGACCTGGGCATCTCCCTCCAGGTTCCAACTCCCTTCCCCATCCTCCAGCATCCCCACGAGCATCCCTGGATGCAGCTGCTCCACGCAGAACACCAAAGGTGGAATCCATTCCCTCTCACCCCCTGTCCCACATGCAGGTGAAGCTCCTGGAGCAGAAGGCAGAACCAAAACCCCTTAGGCAGAGGGAGGAAGAGCACAGGGCACAGAGCGCAGGACACCCAGCCCAAAGCCAGCAGGAGGCAGAGCAGAGCTGTCACCCCGGGGGTGGCACTCACATCCAGAGCCCTCTCGGTGAGGCTCTCCTGGGGCCCGCGGCTCCGCAGCCTCTCCAGGATGACGGTGTCAGCACCCTTGGTGTAGAGCCGGATGCTGCCCTGGGGGTCTCGCACTGCCAGGGAGGGGAGGACACCTTAGGGCCCCTCAGAGGTGGCTCCCATTCACTGCTGTCCCTGCACGGTGGCCACGCTGGCCCCCAGAGGGCTCCATGGTGCTTTTCCATCTGTGGCCATGGGGAGCACGGGAGCATCCCCAGACCTGCACCACCACGGGGCACAATCAGGGACTGTCAGTTCCTCACACAACTCCTCTGAGCCCTGGGTTTGCTTCCTCTCTCTTGGCTGCTCAAACCCTTCTTGGCTGCCCTGACCAAGGTGAGCAAATCCACAGGGATGACCAGGATGACCCTTAGGAGCCGGCTGTGGATTTACTGATGTCAGAACTCAGTGCATCCCTCCGGGTGTCCAGAGCTGCTGAGGACCCTGCCGGGGGGCTCGGAGACCCTGGCACGCAGCCCAGAGCACCTGGGGATTTGATTATGACCCCTGGAGCAAGTTACCAGCTTTGTATGAGGACCTGAAAGTCACAGAGGTCTGAATAGTATAATAATAAAATTATCACAGGGTGAAAATGTAGATTTTAGAATTTTTGGTATGGGGGTTATGGGGACAAGATGGAGGAACTCAGGTGTGTCCAGCCTTTCTTCTTCTTCTTCTTGTTCTCCATTTTCTGCAGTGATGCTGGCACTTTGGGATTGGTTTAGAGTAGAAGTGCACTGTCTAACATAGGTGATAGGTATTGGGAATTAAGTGTAAATATGTTATAGGTAGTTTGGAGTATAAAAGGACAACACCACCCTAGGGGCGGTCAGAGTGCCTGTGGCTGCCCTGCTGAGCAGACCTCAGCTGGGCAGAAAGAAAACTTTATAGATAAGAATGAATAAACAACCTCAAGACTGAAAACTGAAGAGCTCTGACTCGTTCTTCAGATGCACGGGCCAAAACAGAGACACCCTGCACATCTCGGGGCAGCAATTAACAACCAGCTACCCGAGATACTTCCTCTCTCTTGGCTGCTCAAACCCTTCTTGGCTGCCTTGACCAAGGTGAGCAAATCCACAGGGATGAGCAGGAGCTGGCTGTGGCCACCTGCAGCCATGCCAGTGCCATCCCTCGTAGCTGAGCACAGAAGGGACCAGGGACAGCCCACCCCGCCCTGCTCACCCAGGACAGACATCCTCTTGCGGTCGCTGTTGAAGTCCAGCATGGCCAGCAGCTCGTAGGTCCTGGTCCTGCCCAGCTCCCTGATGGTGATGGAGTCCTGAGTCCGGGCCAGGAAGACGTAGCCCAAGCTCCTGGCTGCCAACACCAGTGCTTCCTCATCTGGAGAGGCTGCCTGGTAAACCAGCTGGTCTGCAGGGAGGAGGAGGAGGATCACACACAGAGATGCCAGCAAACCCACTGGGACAGCTGCAGTGCCCCGTTCTTGCCCAGCTGTGACACCCCAGCCTGAGCTGCCAGGCTGGGAAGCCCAGTCCTGCTTGTCTCATCTGGAGAGGGACTGGGGACAAGGCCTGCAGGGACAGGAGCCAGGGAATGGCTCCCAGTGCCAGAGGGCAGGGCTGGATGGGATCTTGGGCAGGAATTGTTCCCTGGCAGGGTGGGCAGGCCCTGGCACAGGGTGCCCAGAGAGCTGGGGCTGCCCCTGGATCCCTGGCAGTGCCCAAGGCCAGGCTGGGCAGGGCTGAGAGCAGCCTGGGACAGTGGGAGGTGTCCCTGCCATGGCAGGGGTGGCACTGGATGGGCTTTGAGGTCCCTCCCAACCTAAACCATTCTGGGATTCTATGCTCCCAGACAGGATTATCCCCCTTGTGCTTCCATTCCACCCATGAGCTCTAAAACTCCCCCAAACACAAACCCATGGCACAGGGACAGTGGCAGAGCCCCCCACGGGCTCTCCCACCCCACAGCTGAGCTTTGCTGGGCGCTGCCAAACCCCACCACAGCCCCAGAGCCCCGAGGGGCAGCTCAAACCCACCGCCCCTGTCCTCCACCATGACGGTGTGGCAGAGGGCCAGCAGCCTCAGGAACTCCCTCAGCGTCGGGTCCTTGTCCCTCTGGGCGGCTTCCAGCAGCGTCACATCGCAAACACCCGACTTCTGCTCCCCAGGGCGCTCCCAGCTCAGCCCCAAGCCCTGCAGGAGGCACAGGCAGGATGCAAGAACCCAGTGGGGCTGAGCAAAGGGCTCTGTGTCCCCAGGAGCACCAGGATGTGACACAGTGGCACTCTGGTGTTCTTCTCTCTTAGGTTGGAAATGGGGATGTGTGCTCTGTTGCTGTCTGTGGAGCAGTTCTGTTAGTTCTGTTATTCTGTTCATGGGGCAGTTTTTTCTTTATCTTTCCCACAGCCAACCCTCCCTCCAGGAGATCTCTGCTGTCCATGGCCACTGAGTGTCCCTGCAGGGCTGATCCAATCCCAGCATCCCATGGGGAGATGCTCCGCCCAGGGGAGGAGCCAAGCATTCCTACCTGGATCCAATCTGAGCCTGGCCCAGCACAGCAGCCTTTGCCCCCTGCACTGCCAGAGGAGCAGCTTTCTGCTGCCCTGCGTTCCCAGAGGGAGCCCAGGCCCATCTGCAGCAGCCCTGGAGCTGCAGAGGAAAACTCCCCCCTTGTGCAGGAGCCCTGCTGCAGCAGAGCCACAGCTGGCACTGCAGGAGGGCTGGGCCCCCACCCTGGCACAGAGGGGATCAGCTTCTGATCTCACTCTGGCAGTGGTTTGTTTTCTTTTTTTTGTTCTATTGCATTTGTATTTTCAGTTTTCCTAATGAAGAACTGTTATTCCAAATCCCGTATCTTTGCCTGAGAGTCCCCTTAATTTCAAAATTATAATAATTCAGAGAGAGGGGATTTACATTTCCTATTTCAGGGAAGGCTCCTGCCTTCCTCAGCACACACCCTGACACCTTCTAAGGTGTCCTTCCCTCCCTGCCAGTGTGAGACCCCCAGGGCACAGACCAGGGCCAGGGGCTGAGCCCAGCTCTGCGATGCCCACGCCAAGAGGGTGAGAGTAAAACAGCTGGGAGCTAAAAAACCCTAAAAATCAGAACTGCATCATTTCATCACCCCAGTTCCCCTGTCCTGAATGACAAACTCAGCAGGCTCCTCAAAGAGCCTGGACCCTGCTGGGAGCCAGCTCAGCACCAGCTCAGCTCCCTGTTGGGAGCTCCTCAGCACCAGGCTGTCCCCGGTGTCACCAGTGGCACCAGTGGCACCAGTGACAGCCCCATGGCACGTGGGAGGGGGGGTTACTCACCCGTGCCTGTTTGTTCTCATGGCCTGTGCCTGAACCTGCCAAAATAATAAAAATAATCCCATTAATAGAGGGCTGGCAGGGGGCTTGGAGCAGCTTCTCTGGAGGGGCTCCTGTCCCTGCTGGCCAAAAAACAGTAAAAAACCAAAAACCTGATCATCTGCTCAGGGTCGGACTCCACTGGGATATCCTCACTTTTTTTTTTATTTTTGTTCAGATTTTCACCATGATTTTAATGGTAAAAATTCAGGTCTACTTTCAGCTGCATTTCCTGGGAGATTCTGCATTTGGCCAAAGCCTGCTGGGATGAGGGCAATGCTGCTAACGGGAGTGGGATGTGCTACACCAGGCAGGGAAAATTTGGTTTATTCCTGCCTAAAAGCTTTGCCAGTTTTGGTTTTTTTTTGCCTTCCTTTTTTGCTTTTATCACTGTCCATTTGTCTCAAGCACCTGATATTTGTCTCAGGAAAACAGTTCTTCATGCTAAAGCTTGGGCCTGCCCTGCTCATTAAATGTCACTAATTAAGCATCATGATGGCTCCCAAAGTAAGCCAAGAGCTGGAGTAAGTGCAGCAATGAGAAGAGGAAGGACTTGGCAATTTTCAAGGCTTTATGGAGAAAACTGAGCAGCATTATTAAAAATAATGAATTTTCATATGTACAAAAAAGGTTAAAAAACCCAAAATTACCCAAACAGACAAATAAAAATTTTTAAAAAAGCAAAAAGCAATGACATATATTCACTCTAATTGAACAACTTAAGGGCAATGATAATTTTGTAATAAAATGAAAAAAACTTCCACAAATACAAAAAAAATTAATCTACAACCTTAAAAACCCTTAACATAAAAATAAAATACACAAATATTTAAAAAAACACCTGAACTTATATTTCTATAATTATGAATAAAATACCTTAAATTAATAAAACTATATTAATAAAATTATAAAAAATAGAATATAAAAATATACAAAATAAACTAAAATTTTAAAAATTATAATAAAACATATTTATAAACATATAAGAAAAATCTATTAAACAAATATCCACAACACAACAAAATTAAATAAAAGTAATAAATTTAAAAAACAAAATAAACCTCACAAGTGTCTATTAAATTTAAAAATGATATATTATCTTATAATAAAAAGTATATTAATAAAATAATAAAAAGTAATATTAAAATTTAAAAAATTATATAAAATAAACTAAAAATGAAAAACTACAATACAAACATATTCATAACAGGAACACAAAACATTTTTTAAAAGAAAAATATACACAATACAACAAAATTAAATAAAAAGAGCAAAAATAAACCAAAATAAACCTAATAACAACTATTAAAAACTATGTATTATCTTATAACAAAAAAAGTTATAATTACTTTAAGCTATTACCAAGTACTTACTCCTTTAAAATCTCACAACCTCTAAAACTAATATTTATCTAAGCAAAAAATAATTCTTAAACCAACAATAATCCCATTCCTTCATTAAAAACAACAACAACAGTCTTAGGTTGAAAGATGTTAATGGGGGTGTGCGTTCTCTTCCCATCTGTCAGAGCTGGGGCAGTTCTCTGCTGTTCACGGGGCAGTTTTTTCTTTATCTCTCCCAGAGCCAACCCTCCCTCCAGGAGATCTCTGCTGCCCATGGCCACTGAGTGTCCCTGCAGGGCTGATCCAATCCCAGCATCCCATGGGGAGATGCTCCGCCCAGGGGAGGAGCCAAGCATTCCTACCTGGATCCAATCTGAGCCTGGCCCAGCACAGCAGCCTTTGCCCCCTGCATTGCCAGAGGAGCAGCTTTCTGCTGCCCTGCGTTCCCAGAGGGAGCCCAGGCCCATCTGCAGCAGCCCTGGAGCTGCAGAGGAAAACTCCCCCCTTGTGCAGGACCCCTGCTGCAGCAGAGCCACAGCTGGCACTGCAGGAGGGCTGGGCCCCCATGGCATGGGGCTGTGCCCCCACCCTGGCACACAGCGGGGCAGGGCATGGGCTGACTCTGGCAGGGTTGTTTTGTATTACTACATTGTTTATTTTATTTTATTTTCTTATCTAATAAAGAACTGTCATTTCTATTCCTGTATCTTTCCCTGAGAGCCCCTTAATTTCAAAATTACAATGATTCAGAGGGAGGGGTTTACATTTTCCATTTCAGGGGAAGCTCCTGCCTTCCTGAGCACACACCTGTCTGTTCAAACCCAGACAATAATAAATCCTGCACCTGCAAAGCCCCAAAACCATGAGGGATGGGGACAAGGAGAATTCCTACCAACACAAATCTCCCTGTCCCAAGCACTCAGCAGGGGTGAAAAGAATCTGCCCCAGGTTCATCTGAGTCCCTACAAACCAATCCCAGCCCTGGTTACCATAGATGGTCCCGTTGACACAGCATTTCTTGAAGGTCATGATGTTCTGGGTTAGGGTGCCCGTCTTGTCTGAGAAGATGTACTGGATCTGGCCCAGCTGGTCGCTGAGGCTGGTGCTCCTGGCCTCAGCTGGGATGTCCTTGGCCCCATAATACATCTCCAGATCCCAGTTAATGAAACAGCTGTTCACCAGGTAGATGAATTCAAACCTAGGGAGTGCAGGAGGAGAAAACAGGGAGAAGGGGGTGGTGTTCCTCACAGCCCAGGGTGCTGGGGACCTGAGACAGGAAGGAAAGGCAGGGGGACATCCCCACTGTGATCCTACTGCTCTGCTCAAGGGACACAATTCCAGAGGGATTTCATCACCCAGTGGGTCCCCTCTGGAATTCTGGCCCTTGCTGACAAAATTCACAGATCTGGAGGTCCAGTGAAGGGCCCAAAAGTTTGGAAACAGCTTTTTCCAACATAAATTGTGATTGTTGGCTGCACAGAGCACTGCCGCCCTTCTCCTCCTCATCCCTTCTTCTCCCCATCCCTTCCATAGGAAGCCCAGAATATCTCAGATCCTGCTGCCAGGGAGCTGCACCTTCCTCAGAGCCATCCTCAGCCTGCCCACGACTCCCAATATCCCATCCAGCCCTGCCCTCTGGCAGTGGGAGCCATTCCCTGGCTCCTGTCCCTCCATCCCTCATCAGGGGTGCCCAGGGCTCACATCCCTGTTCTGCTTTTGCCCTGGGAAGATCCCAAAGCACACCCTTGGTGTTTGTAGGACACACACCCCATCCACCCTTCCCCTCTGCTGGCTAAGGGAGCACCTGGGAATGACCTGGGCCACACCTGGACCTTCATTTTGGGGCTGTGACCCAAGTTCCAGGTGAGGAACAAGGGCAGGGGGTGGGTGCTGGGCTCTGATCCCCGCCAGGCTCCGTGGTCCTTACGTGATGTACATGGACATGGGGATGATGATGCTCAGGAGGATGGTGAAGCCCCAGAAGTTGAGGAAGGCCTGGTGGGCAGGGCTGGTGTGCTGGTAGAGGGCAGCCAGGTAGCTGTGCTTCTCCTGGAATGTCCTGGCCCAGAACCCAGAGGCCACAGCCAGGCCCAGGGACGTCACCAACAGCAGCAGGAAGATCTGGGGTGGGAAACCAGCACGAGAAGGTCCCAAGATGAGAAAGCCCCAGGATCACAGAGCCCACCAGAATCTTACCTAGAAGGATCCAGGGAGAGCTCAGAGCCCCTTGCAGGGCCTGAAGGGGCTCCAGGAGAGCTGCAGAGGGACTGGGGACAAGGCCTGCAGGGACAGGAGCCAGGGAATGGCTCCCAGTGCCAGAGGGCAGGGCTGGATGGGATCTTGGGCAGGAATTGTTCCCTGGCAGGGTGGGCAGGCCCTGGCACAGGGTGCCCAGAGCAGCTGGGGCTGCCCCTGGATCCCTGGCAGTGCCCAAGGCCAGGCTGGGCAGGGCTTGGAGTAACCTGAAGGTGTCCCTGCCATGGCAGGGGTGGCACTGGATGGGCTTTAAGATCCCTCCCAACCCAAACCATTCTGGGATTCTCTGAACATGTTAAACCCAAGATATTTTTGGCCAAATATTGCAAGATGAAGAAAAGCAGCACGACCCCAGCAAGAGGCCTCTCACGAGGAGCCCTGTGAGCCACCCCAGGAGCAGGGCAGGGGTGTTGGTCCCACACCCACCACGATCACCAGCCGGTCCATCAGGTGGTCCAGCTTGGTTTTCTTCCTCTTGATCTTCCCAGAGTTCCTCATGATTTTGGAATCAAACCCTGGGCAGGAAACATTTCCAAAGTAAAAATGCAAGTCCCCTGCAGGTCGGTGAGGCTGCTTCCCTCCATGGTGACGCCTCCCCTCCCCTGAGGAGACCCTCCCTCCATCGCTGTCCATGGAGCTGTGGCTGCAGGCTCCAAAATGTGATGCCCACAGCAGCTCTCAGCCCTCCCTCTCCCCACAGCTCCCCACGGCCTGGGCTGGGTGGGCTGGATCTGGGATGAGTGGAAGTGTCCCAGGCCAGGCTGGACAGGGCTTGGAGCTGTCGCAGATATCTTTTATAGAAAATCCTTTCCTTAGGATTTTTCCTCGTGAGAAGCTGAGAGGCCTCAGGAACAAAATGTAAACAATGGTTATCTGCTGCTGTGGAGTGCAACTGGTGGATCTTTGATTGGCCCATGTTGGAGGTTTGTAATTAATGGCCAATCACAGCCCAGCTGGCTCAGGCTCTCTGTCCGAACCTTTGTTTTTCATTCAGTTTTTTTTCTATTCTTAGCTAGCTTTCTGATGAAATCCTTTCTTCTATTCTTTTAGTATAGTTTTAATGTAATATATATCATAAAATAATAAATCAAGCCTTCTGAAACATGGAGTCAGATCCTCGTCTCTTCCCTCATCCTCAGACCCCTGTGAGCACGGTCACATGGAGCAGCCTGGGACAGTGGGAGGTGTCTCTGCCATGGCAGGGGTGGCACTGGATGGGCTTTAAGGTCCCTCCCAACCCAAACCAGTCTGGGATTCTCTGAACATGTTAAACCCAAGATATTCTGGACTAAATATTGCTGCAGCTGGGGGATAAGCCGGGATGAGGAGAGGTTTGGTACCGCCAGGACACACAGCAGCATCTCCCCCACCTTGTGCCAGCTGGGAACGGCCCTGCCGGTGCTGGAATGGCTCGGGCAGCTCAAACCCGCCGGGGCAGGGACACTCGCCTGCGTAGAGCACCAGGCCGTAGCAGAGGGCGGTGTTGCGGACGCGGCAGCCCCGCAGCAGGATCCGGTCTCCGTCCAGGGCATGGGTGCGGCCCCGCCAGCGCAGGGTGCCCGTGAAGGTGTGCAGGCGGCTGTTGGGCTCCTCGCACGTCACCCGCCCTGCCACAGGCAAGGTCAGCGGGCAGAGAGAGCCTTCCTCCCCTCTCAGCCCCATCATCCCCCCCAAAGAGGGGTGCTCGGGTGGGAGAAATGGATTTATAATGGTGAAAATATAGGTTATTTTTGCAGTGTGTTGCAATTTCCTGTTTCAGCCATCTCAGTCCTTTCCCAGGTGCGGCAATACCTTCTCCCTTCCCCTCCCCTTGCCTCCTGCTAAGTGCTGTCCGTCAAGCTTAACATTCCAGCAAGGGCGTCGTGTGATTGGCAGAAGTTCAAAAGATGCTTCTCAGACCTGGGGTCTTTGGCCTGTCTAAGTGTCATTGTCCCCTGAGACTCGCCCCCTCCCACCTGGTTGGTGGCTCACCTATCCTTCCCCCTCCCCCTGGGCTTAAAAAGACCTTGAGACCATGCAGCTGGTATTCTGTTGGGAGCTGTTACCAAGATTCAGAGATCTGTGACCCTGGAATAAAACTCTGGATCAAAACCGTCCTCAGAATCCTCTCCTTGTCTCCTCACCTCGCCTAAGGACTTTCACCAGAGGTAAACCTGAGTTCCTACAAGCCTGGACGTGTTCCAAGTGCCCAGCTGCAGCATCCAGCCAGCCAGAGGTGGCTCTGGGGTGAAACACCACAGCTGCTGCCTCTGGCCAAGCAGCAAGGGCCAGACGAGCCCAGGCACATTCCATCCGGTAACACTGGGATGTAATTCCAGGTTATTCGTGTTAAAATACACTGGTACACTTGGGAAAGTGTATATGTGTGTTTATATATATCCTAGAAAAGTATTAGCAGCGTTGCGTGGTAATAGCGAACAGGCTTAAAAAGTTATAAAGTATTATAAAATGAAAAATGTAAAAAAAAGAAAAAATTGTAAAAATAATAAATTTAAAAATTATTAATTTAATTTTAATGAGTTAAATTAAGTTAATTTATTTTAATAGAAAATTTAATATAAAAATTAAATTAATAAAATAAAAATGGTAAAAATTTATGATTTTTTAAATTAAAAATGAAAATGTAAAAAAAAAAGTAATTTTACTAATTTAATAAAATGATTAGTTTAAAATTAAATAATTTTAACAATTTAATAAATGATAATAAAATTAATAAAATAAAAAAAATGGTAAAAATTTAAAATTTTTTAAAAATAAAATAAAGTATTATAAAACTGAAAATTATGGAAAAAGGAAAAAAAATGTTAAAAATTTAATACTTTAAAATAAATTCATAATTTAAATTATTGAGTTAATTAAATTAAATTAATTTAATTATTTTAAATTATTTTAATTATTTAATAACTTATTAATAAAATTTATTATGTAAAAATGTAAAAATGAAAATTATAAAATAAAAATTGTAAAATTTAATTTATAAAATGTAAAAATTTAAAATAAAAAATTTTAATATAAAACTTTAATAAAATTATTAGTAGAATTAATAATTTAATTAATTTAATTTAATAATTTAATAAAATTAAAAAATTATAAAATTTTTTTTTTCTAGATTTATGAAGTGTTATAACCAAAAAATAGGTTGGCTTCTGGTGGAATGGCATAGAGTTTTACATTTCTTATATCTCACCCATCATTGAGACTGAAAATGGAATAAAATCTTTTCAAACACTTCTCAGTTACCCCATCTCTGTAAAAAGCTGAGAATAATTCAACACTCGGGGCCTCCTGGGGAAATCCAGGGTTTGTCAGGGCACCTCTAGGTGGGATTTGGAGGACTCAGATTAAGGCTCAGGGAGGGGCTGGGAGGTTGGGCAGTGCAGGAACCTCACTGGAGAAGGTACAAACACAACCCCCTTCACCCCAAGGCCTTGGAGAGGGGAGTTCTGCTCCCTGTGCGGGAGCAGCAGGGGCTGAGCTCAGGTTTGGGCACCAAGAGCTTGGTTCCAGTGGGAAAATCAAGACCCAGGGCAGGGGGAAGGTGCCCAACCCTGCTGGATCCATCACAGAGGCGATGGGAAGTGCCTCCCCACGAGGCCTTTGGGGCCTCTTGCTGGACTGATGGGAGCGGAGAATTGCCAAGGCTGGGTCCGTCCCATCCCAGGAGATCGGCCACGTGCTCCCCCAGGCAGCAGACTCACCATCAAAGGCAGCCATGCTCTCCTCGCTCTGCAGCTCCTGGTGGGTCACCAGAAGGGCCTGTCTGAACTTCAGGTTGGTTTCCCTGTGAGCAGGAGCCAGAGAAAGGAAAATAAAACAACCCTGTGGGGTGACAGAGCTGTTCATCCTCCTGTCAGACCCACAGGACAGAGACAGCCATTAATTATCAGCTAATTACACAAGCGGTGGCAGTGACATGCCAGAGAGGGATTTGTTGTGCCACATGTGCAGGAAGAGCCCTGGCCCTGGGACCCTGCCCTTAAATCATCCTGCACAGGGAGGATGGGCTGGGAGGGAGCTGGGACATGGAAACACCAGCCTTAGGTGCCAGGTGCTCTGTAGAACCCTCAGCAGAGATTCTGGACTCCCACTTTCCAAATTTGTGGGTTAAATCTGCATTTCTGGGGTGTTTGCAGGTTTGGGTTTTGGAGGATCTCCCACATTCTGTGGTTTCCCCTGAACCCTCCCAGTGCTGGGGGTCCCCAAAACCAGGGTCTCTGGCCCTGTCCCCCTGATACCTTGGGGTTTAAGTTTTTCTGTTCTGTTTTGGTGAGCAGCTTTTGGCTTTATATTAAGGATAAATATAGGATTAAGGATAAATATAGGATATATATATATCCCCCATATAATCCTATATATATCCTATATCCTATATCTATCCTATATATATATCTCCTATATCCATCCTATATATATATATATATATATATATCTATCCTATATCTAGGGTATATATATATAGATTTAGATATATATATAGATTTTTTCACAGGCTGGTGAAGACAAAACAATCCTATTCCAGCTGGAGACCCAAGGACAATCCCTTCAAACTTCAGGCCCAAAGCACAAACAACATGAAAAGAGGAGGGTGGGCAAGCAAGCAAGGAGAATGAAACTTCATCATTTGAAGCTGTTAATTGGACAATTAACAACACAATTGTTGTTAACTGGACAATTAACAATTGGACAATAGTTAACTATTATATGCAAATGGACTAAAACTTATAAAAATGTGAGATCTCGTGGCCAAGCCCTTTTTGCTCCCATCCTGGATCCACCCGGGCAGAGCCACGACTGTGGCTGTGGCACTGCCAGTCTGTGGCCTTGGAAGGCTCTGCAATAAATACCCACTTTATCCCTCTGAACTCCATCCAGCCTCTGTTCCAGCTCCTCAAGGCATCACCCCCCTGGCCAGAGGGGTCCCTGTCCCTGTCCCCGTGCTGTCCTCACCCATCAATGTCAGCGGTCTCCACGTAGCACAGGCTGCTGGGCTCGGAGCTGCACAGCAGGAGCAGGTCAGCCTTGAGGAGCAGAAAAGAGGGAGAGCAGGTGGATGAGCCCCTGGTCCCCGCTGTCCCCAGGGCACAGCCAGCGCTGGTCCCCCCTCACCGGGACGATGCTGTCCTTGCGCAGCCGCACGATGTCCCCGACGCAGATGTCGCGCCACTCCCGCCAGCAGAACCTGTGGGGACACCCAGGGGACAACTTAGTGTCCCTGCAGAGCAGTGGGACTGGGGGCTAGGGGTGTTTCAGCCCGTGCCTGTCCCGAATTCCTGCAGGATTTGGGTCTCCAGGCTCTTGTGCCACCTCCAGAGGGCTGAGAACCGAGGGTGGCACAGGAGCCGCGTGTCACATCCATGTCCCTGTCCCCGCAGGTGACAGGGGCTCTCAGCACCCTGAGCACATCTTTCCCTGGAGCAGAGCTGGGCAGGGACACAGCTCCATGCGTTGGATCTGATGGCCTGGAGGAATTCTGTGGCCAAGGAAAGCCTCCACCAGCACATCTCAGCAAACTGGGGCATTTCTAAACCTGCTGCCCATGCCTGGAACATCACCAATCCTCCAGGAGGACCTGTGGCACGTTTAGGGAGGTGATGGGAGCTTGCAGAGCCCGGGACAGTCCCACCAAAGCCCTCCTCAGCTGCTCAGTGGTTCTCACTTCTCACTCAATGGGCACACAGATGTTCTGGGTGTGGCAAACACGGGCAGAGCCCCCCAGAGCCCCTCACCTCCTCCCAGCCAGGATCTCACAGGGCCTGCTGTTGATGCTCCTGTCACTGCGGTGACGGCCCTGCACAGGACAGACAGACAGACCAAAGGGTGGCAATGGGCAATGCCAGGCTGTGCTGTCCCACAAAAACACCCCGCTGCTGCCACCACCTCCCTCCTGACCCCAGAGCTGCATTCTGAGCCGTGGGAAGGTTTGTTCTGATGAATAAAGAGGCTGAATTCCCCCCAGATGTTTCTGGGGACTGCAGCCCTTGGTCACAGTATTAAAGGTGACAGGAATGGGGCTTTGGACCCCAAGGGAAGCAGCCGGGGTGTGACATCTTTCCCAAGGGAAAATAAAACCACGTGTGGATGTGGTGGAGTAGGGGATCCCTCAGGACAGCAGCCCCTGAGCCCCTCAGCCCTGCTGTTCCCCTCCCTGCCCATGTCCCCAGGGCCACCCCCACTCACAATGTCATCGATGAGGTCTCGCAGCCCCCGGATGATGAGGAGGCAGCTCAGGGGGAACAGCAGAGTGTACCAGGGCAGCGTGGAGATCTCAGGGAAAGTCTGAAGAATTTTACAGCAGGAGGATTTCACAGCACTGACACAGCTCCTGTCCCTCCCTGGGGCACCTGAGGTGACTGAGCGGCTCCCTGGCTGGCAGGAACCCATCTCAGGATCACCAAATCAACACCTCTGCCACAGACACCTCTTGTGCTGGGTTTTCACCTCTTTTTGAGGTGTGAAATGCTCCGGGGTCTCTGACTTTGGAGGGATGAATTTCTGTTTTGGTGTGCTCAATCTGAGCTTCAGTTCCATGCGAACCAAACCAATTTTATAGAATCAAGGAAGGATTTGAGTGGGAGGGACCTCAAAGCCCATCCAGTGCCAGCCCTGCCATGGCAGGGACACCTCCCACTGTCCCAGGCTGCTCCCAGCCCTGCCCAGCCTGGCCTTGGGCACTGCCAGGGATCCAGGGGCAGCCCCAGCTGCTCTGGGCACCCTGTGCCAGGGCCTGCCCACCCTGCCAGGGAACAATTCCTGCCCAAGATCCCATCCAGCCCTGCCCTCTGGCACTGGGAGCCATTCCCTGGCTCCTGTCCCTGCAGGCCTTGTCCCCAGTCCCTCTGCAGCTCTCCTGGAGCCCCTTCAGGCCCTGCAAGGAGTTGGTTCTGATGGAGGGTTTGGATCCAGAGCTTTATTCTGGCCCAGAGGGCTCTGAATGCAGCACCAGCTCCAACAGAACTCCCTGAGCCCGTGGCTGCTGCTCCTTTAACCCCGGGGAGAGGGGCAGGGAAGGGGCAGGGAGCCACCAACCAGGGACAGGAGGGGAGGGACAAAGGGACAAAGGACACCTGGATGGCCCAATGCCCCCCAGGGGTTGGGGGCATCCTTTGAATCTGCCAATCCCTTCTGGAATGCCAGACTGACAGACAGTGCTGGGAAGGGAGAGGAGAGGTGACTGACACACCTGGGGGGGAATTGTCAGGTTCTGAGGTAAACCCTGAAATCACAACCCAGCAATTGTTCATGTTCCAGTGCCCATGGGGCGCCTGTGCCCACCTGGAGGAGGATGACGAAGACGAAGTAGACGTTGGCCATGCGGTGGAACTGCTCGTAGAGGTTCAGGGGCAGGAAGGTGAGCAGGTTGTACTTGGCTGTCCTGATGGCATTGCCCTGTGGACAGGGGGGCACGGAAATCAGGGACCTGCGCTGCAAATGCCAGAACATTCTGGTGTTCTTGGGATTTCCCACAGCACAAGAGATGCCTTAATTATCAAAGCCATAAGGGAAAATGTTGATTTCAAAAATAAAAATAAAATTAAAAAAAATAACAATAAAAATAGAAATAAAAATAACAATAAAAATAGAAATAAAAATAACAATAAAAATAAAAAGTATGTTGTGATCATTATTATAATTATTATCATTGTTAACATTATTATCATTATTACTATAATCAATAATTTATATCTTTAAATATTTATTATTAATAAATTTCATTTCATTTTACTATTATTATTTTTAAATTTTATTATATTTATTATATAATTTATTAAATTTTTATTATTTCTTATGAATGAATATTCTAGTTATAATAATTTTTTAAAAATATTTTATTTTAACATTATTATACATTTTATATTATTAATAATTTCTATTTTAATATATGAATTTATTTTAATGGTATTTTTATTTTAATTGTATTATATACATTGATTAACAATTTTTAAATTATTATTTCATATATTTTTATTTTTAATATATTATTTTATTGTTTCCTTATTTTTATTTTAATTGTATTATATAATAACTTTTAAATTAATATTTCACATATTTTTGCTTTATTATATTATTTTATATTATTTTTATTGTAATCATATTATAGATATTTATTAATAATTTTAAAATTATTATTTCATGTTTTTATTATATTTTTACATTATTTTTAATAGTATTGTATATATTGACTATTAATTTTATTATAATTATTTAATATAATTTTAATTTTAATATATTAATTTTATATGATTTTAATTTTAATAGTGGTATATATTTATTATTATTATATATTTTAATATGTTATTTTATTTTTATCTTATTATTTTTATAATATATTATTTTAATAATTTTTTTCTCCTCACACAGGGCACCACTAATGTTGCTTTGTCACTTTCTTTTGGGCAAGGGAAGGTTTGGGAAGGTTTGGGAAGGTTTGGGAAGGGAAGGTTTGGGAAGGGAAGGGAAGGGAAGGTTTGGGAAGGGAAGGTTTGGGAAGGGAAGGTTTGGGAAGGGAAGGTTTGGGAAGGGAAGGTTTGGGAAGGGAAGGGAAGGGAAGGGAAGGGAAGGGAAGGGAAGGGAAGGAAGGGAAGGAAGGGAGGGAAGGGAAGGGAAGGGAAGGGAAGGGAAGGGAAGGGAAGGGAAGGGAAGGGAAGGGAAGGGAAGGGAAGGGAAGGGAAGGGAAGGGAAGGGAAGGGAAGGGAAGGGAAGGGAAGGGAAGGGAAGGACCAGCCTGGCTCACCGAGTATTTCCTCTTGCTCAGGCAGAAGGCAAATTTCTTCCTGGCCTGCCTGTGGTAGCTGCGGTCGTTGGCCCTCACCTCCCAGGTGAAAGCTGGAAGAGCAAAGGGACATCCCCAGCTGCCCTGGGAGCCAGGCCAGGGCATGGGGAGCAGTGGTGGCCATGGCTGGGGGGGCTCCCAGGGGCACGGGGACCTGGGGAGCTGCAGGCACAGCTGGGTCTCAGGCTCAGTGACAGGGGACAGAGAGAGCAGAACACTGCAGAGCTGCAGGGGCGCTGCCCACGCCTCTCCTGAGGCTCAGGGTCCCCCCTTGGGCCCAGGGTTTGGCTCACAGCGGGCTCAGACCCTGCAGGGGGAGCCCCCGGCCTTTGGGGTTCTGCTCATTCCTCTCCCAGTTCTGCTTTTGCCACCCCAGTGCGGACCATGTCCAAACAGGGACCATCCCAGCACCTGCCCCTGCTCACCCCAGGCCTTCCTCTTCCCCATTCCACACCCATGTCCCACACTCAGCTTCCTCGTAAACCATCTGAAAGCAGAAAAATCCCCAAACCACACCCTTGTCACACTGACCTGGCCGCTGCTGCTTCCCACGTGGGCAGCCTGGGGCTGGGTCCTGCTCAGCCATGCTGGCACTGCTGCCAGGCCCTGGGGACAAGGACAACCGGAGACCTTTGGAGTGCTGAGCAGGGACAGCGGGATCCCACTGGCATGCTCCAGCTCCCCGAGGCTCCAGGGCAGGAGGGAGGGACATTCTCCCATCAGCCTTCACCCATCCCAGCTCCCTGTGACAGCTCCAAGGCATTTTTGCCCTCTGGGGAAGCTGCAGGAAATCACTGAAGTCCTTGGGGAGGAATTGGAGCTCTCCCTGTCCTGCCAGCCCAGCCCAGCTCCATCAATGACAAGATTTCCCTCATGCTTGGTGGCCCTGTGACCTTCCTGCAGGGATGGTAGGGAAGATTAATTAATGTTTGTGAAGAGCTTTGTGAGCCTCACATGAAGGAAGGCAGTGAGGGATAAAGCATCAATTACCTGATTATTAAATAACCCCACCAGAAGTCAGCCCCTGCTGTTATTTCTTATCTCACTCCTTTGATCACTTTTTTCCTTCTTTTACCCCCAGTATCAACTTCCCTCTTGCTCCTGTGGGTATTGGTTTGTCCCAACCCCTCACAGATGCCACTGGCTGGGCATCCATCCTCATTCCAGGTCAAAGGGACCCAAACACCAACAGCACCTCGGCCCCTGCAGCCAAGAGCCTGCCCAGACCCACAAAATCCTTCTCTACCACCCAGGACTTGGTGCTGTCCCTGCCCCTGGATCCTAAAGGACACCCCTGAGCTCAGCACACACAATTCCAGAATGGTTTGGGTTGGGAAGGACTTTAAAGCCCATCCCATCCCATCCCATCCCATCCCACCCCTGCCATGGGACACCTTCCACCACCCCAGGCTGCTCCAGACCCTGCCCAACCTGGCCTGGGACACTGCCAGGGATCCAGGGGCAGCCCCAAATGTTGCTTTCTTTGTTTTCACAAACAAAAAGGAGGAAGGGAGGGTTTCAGGGGGCTGCTGGGGGTGGTGGGACACTCCCAAGAGCTCCCACTCCCGTTTGTCCCACAGCTGAGGGGGAGCAGGAGGAGCGGGAGGATCCCTGGAGGGATGGGATCTCTCCCACACAGAAATCCCGCAGAAGCCCCTCAGTGCCCAGGCTGGCTGTGACCGTTTAGTTTAGGCAAAATAAGATCCGACACAGAGCAAAGCCAATCTCCCCCTTCCTCCCTGCTGTGCCCCACTCGTGTCCTTGTCCCAGGGCTCTGCCAGCTGGGGACAGCTCTCCCTGCAGACAGACAGACGGACAGACAGACAGACAGAAAGGGATCTGATCCCACAGGGACAAAGGCAGGACAAAAAAAACCCTCCCAGCTCTCCATGTAACTCCTCAACACGACAATTCCACAGAAATAATGGCAGCGGGACTCACAAAAAGGCCACAGTTAAATTGGGGGAAGTTTGGACATAAAACAAAATATTGCCTGGAGTCTGTGGAAAATGTGAGAGCACCAAATCATTGCCCAAGGTGCATAAAAGGCAGATCCAAATATGGCACAGATGGAAATCTTTTACTGTGAAAAGTGATTCACAGTGAGGGAAATCACTGGGTAAGGATACAAGTGTCAGTGATGATCCAAGAACCCAAAATGTCTCTGAGAACAGAACACTTGGGGAACTTTAATCCAACCCTATCTGCAGGGTCATCAGCTGATTCCCCAATGATTCAGAGTTTGGGGCATTGCTGGTAGTGAGCATGTAACCTCTGTTGTTTCTGTTTTCTATAGGTAATACCAATAAATAGTGATTGTTTTTAATATTATATAAATGTTTAAAAATACTGTCTAACCCCTGCAAACACTTGCTGCTAAATAATGATTGTATAATGTGAATTCACTGATTTTTGTGATAAGAATTATTTATGAGGCATTGTTACAGTGTTTGCAGCTGGTTTTCATATATTTTACAATCTCTCTGTGTACAAAGGGACAAAGGAGGGACAGCAAAGCCCTCCCTGCTCCTGGCAGGGACGCTGCCCTCTCTCCTCCTGCCAGAGGGATTGGGATATGGGGGATCCCATAAACAGGATGAGGGATGCAGGCCCAGGGGAGGCAGCTGCTCCACAGGGAAAATCCTGCAGGAAAAAAGAGAAACCTCAGGGAATGGGGGAAACTGAGGCAGCTGCTCACAAACCCTGATCCCATCCCTGAGGTGTCCCAGGCCAGGCTGGATGGGGCTTGGGGCAGCCTGGGACAGTGGGAGGTGTCCCTGCCATGGCAGGGGTGGCACTGGGTGGGCTTTGAGGTCCTTCCCAGCCCATTCCAAGGTCCCAGCCAGGGGTGGCAGCTGGGACAAGCTCTGAGCCTCAGCCTGAGCCAAGCTCCTGATGGAGAGGTGCAGGCTCAGGCTGGGAAGGGCAGAGCCAGGACTGCAAAGGGGACAGACCGAGGTCAGACACAGCCCATCCATCGGGACAGGCTGGCCCCAGGGCCCAGGAGTGAGGCCAAGCTGCAGCCAGACCCACCCTGGGGGCCTGGCCCAGAACTGAGCCCTGGCTGAGCTCCCCGAGCCCAGGGCGGTGGCTGGGGGTCCCAGGGGGCTGCTCAGGACCAGTAACCCTGGCTGTGCCCTCGGGGCTCTCATCAGAGGCTCAAAACCTCCCCTGCCTGTAGGGGGACACAGTGTGGGTAAATGAAGGTGCTATAGAATGTGATCTTATTCCCTAAAGAGTTGCAGCTGAACCAATTACTAAAGATAGGAGCAGGCCTGATCTTAACAGGCCACACCTGTAGCCAATAAGAAGAGTGGTATAAACCAGTGGATTGGTGGGAATTGGAGTTAGATGACAACTGCAAGGACCAGGGGGAGTCAGGACTTGGAGGAACTGCCTCTGAGAAGCACTGAGAAGGTACGAAGCTCTGGTGATATGGAATCCCTGCACTACAATGATATATTGGAGCTCTTGATATATAAGACAACAGCTGCCCTCCCTCCTTGCTCCAGGACACCAATATTTAGGGTGAGGCTGACAGTGAGAATTGCCAAGGTATTTTCCTGGGCTCTGCTTCCAGACCAGCCTGCCCTGAGTTCCACACTGGAATTCCTGGGTTTATTTGGTCCCCTCGTGCTCAGGATCAGGCCTGAAGCTGCTGATCCACCATGCCCCCACCCTGCCTGGCATCTCTGAGCCCCTTTGGGCCTGCTCAGGATCACCAGGGTGCCCAACCAGGCTCCACTCAGCAGCTCAAAGCATCCCCCAAACGGTGCCAAACAAAAGCACAGCTTGTTCAGCACCTGCAGCTGGCACAGACAGGGCACTCCATGGGGCTGAGTGTCCTGCAAAGGCAGCTGGGGGTGCTGCCTCTCTTGCCAGGGCCTGGGGCAGGGGAAAAGGGGGAAAAAAAAAGTGAATCAAAGCACTGGAAAAATATTTTCGAGCAGGTGTCCAAGAAATCTCGGTTCCAAGAAAGCTCTTGACAAACGTCACTCATCAGCTCAGTAATTAGAGATAAAAACTGCACTTTGGGGAGGCTGGAATTGGTGCCAGGGCTCCCTGCCAACCCCAGCCCCACGGGGGGACAGCCTGGACAGACAAACCCTGCTCTGGCCCAGCCTGGACAGACAAACCCTGCTCTGGCCCGGCCTGGACAGACAAACCCTGCTCTGCCCCAGCCCTGGACAGACTCCCAGGGAGGCTGGCTGCCCGGCCTGGACAGACCATCCTGCTCTGCCCCACACCTGGACAGACAACATCCTGTGAGCACTGTCCCACACCTGGACATCCAACCTTGCACTGCCCCAAACCTGGACATCCAAAGCCTGTCCCATGCCCCAGGACATCTTGTGAGCACTGTCCCACACCTGTGAGCACTGTCCCATACCTGAGGACATCTTGTGAGCACTGTCCCATACCTGAGGACATCTTGTGAGCACTGTCCCACACCTGTGAGCACTGTCCCATACCTGGGGACATCCTGTGAGCACTGTCCCAAACTGGGACATCTTGTGAGCACTGTCCCATACCTGAGGACATCCTGCCAGCACTGTCCCACAGCTCAGGACACCCTGTGACCATTGTCCCACAGCTCAGCGAGCCCAGCAGTGAATTCCCCCAGGGGATGTTCCCCAAATCCCCACCTGGGATGGAGCCTGTCCCATCCCTGGAGTGTCCTTAAGGCATCCCCGCGCTGCTGCCGGCGGGTCAGAAGCCCCAAAGCAGAATTTTCTCACCCCAAAAGTGCCTCTCCGAGCTCCTGGAGGTTCGCACGGCTGAGCAGAGCCGGGTTTAAGGAGGGCCGGGCACGGCGCCACCAGGGTTTGGCCCGGGCTGGTGAAACCCGCTCGGATTTCTGTCCCTGCCTGCTCCGAGCGCTGCCACGGGAATTCTGTGGGGGTTTTGTTCCTGAAATCCGCGGCTCAGCGCTCCGTGCAGGGGCTGTGTGAGAGCTCGGGGCAGTGCCCGCAGCTCGGGGCGCCCTCCGGCTCCTTCCCACGCTGGGGACAGCACCAGCCTGGCCTTGGGTCCCCTCCCGGGGCCGGCACACAGCCCTGTAATCCCTCCCGGGGCGCTGCTGTTGATTCCTGACCCCAGTGTCCCACCGGGACCGCAGCCAGAGCCGCCCCGGGGATGTCCCCAGGGCCACCCCGCCCCGGTGTCACCCACCGCGACAGGCGACAGCGAGCGGGGGGTGGCTGTCACCTCCCGGGCCCGGCACGCCGGAAACGCCCCCGCGCTCGGCCGGGCCATCATTAAACCCTCCCGGGGTTATTGCCCAGGACGTGCCCGAGCCATGAGTTTCCCTCCCCTCGCCCCTTTTCCAGCCGCTTGGATGCGCTTTGGGGAGCAAAGGCCGTCCCCAAACGCTGCTCCGTGCCCGGAGGGGCCGCCCCGGCACCCCGCTCCTCCCCGGCACCGCAGGGACCGGCCTGCCAGCCGTGTGTGTCCCCGCTGTCCCCGTGGATCCCCTCGGGGGCCCCGTACCTGCCCCGGGGCCGGGCCCAGCCCCGGGCAGCGCCGCGCTCCTGCCGCTCCTCGGGACGGGACTGCTGCCACCAGCGCTGCCACCGGCGCTGCCACCAGCCCTGCCACCCGCGCTGCCACCCGCGCTGCCACCCGCGCTGCCACCAACCCTGCCACCGGCCCTGCCACCAGCCCTGCCACCCCTCCTGCCACCAGGCCTGCCCCACGCGGGACCGTGGGGACAGCCCATGCCACACCTCCCTGGGACACTGCCCGCCTCCCTCCTGCCCTGCCCGGGTTCATTGTCCCGTTCAAACCGAGCCGAGCCGCCGCTCCCGCGGGACTGTCCGGGCTCCGCCACACGGTGACACCGCCCGGGTGTCGCTGCCACCGTCGCAGCGCAGGGCAGGCGGTGCCAGGCTGATCCCGGGCAGGTTTGGGCAGCCCCGGGGCTGGCCTGGTGTCCCCACGGGTGTCACTGGTGTGGCAGCAGCTCGGGGGGGCTGGGCCGTGCTTGGGCGCTGTGAAAACGCCAATCACTTGTTTTTAAATTTTTGAAAGTTTAATAGTAATAAAATGGTTATAAAAATAGTAATACAATTAGAGTAATAATAATTTGGACAATTTGAATCAGGACAATATGAGACAATAAAGACAAAGAGTTATGGACAGTCCAGGTACCTTTTTCTGGGCAGCACGAGCCCAAAAAAGGACACAGTTAACAAAGGATTAACCCTTAAAAACAATAACCTGTTGCATATTCATACATCTCATACACGATGCATAAATTCCATTCAAACACAGGATTCTGTCTGGTCGTGGTCAACTTCTTCCTCCAAATCCCAACAGCGCCTTCGAGGCAGGAAGAAGTTCATTTCTTCTGATAATGGGGCAAAAAATTCTCTTTCTCTGAAAGATTCAGGTGTCCTGTGGCTGCTATCTGGTGTGAATTCTTTCTTTAAAAAAAATTTCTTAGATAGCATCGTTTCTATTTTTACAATTTTTATAACCTAAAACTGCATTTAACACGGTACTTAAGAGAATGAATACAGCATCACTTTCTAACACAACACATATAACATTCATTTGAATATTTGCGAAAAGCCAACCATAAAATACACGCATCTTTCACAGGCCCCGAGCAAGGCGGGAGGAGGGGACAGCGAGGAAGAGGAGGCTGAAGGCACAAAGGGCAGTGCCAGCAGAGCCCAGCTGGGGATAGAGGCCACCTCGTTAGTGACGGCAGCTAATTAATGAGGCCGGGGCCCGTGTCCGCCCCGCACACCCACAGTGGCCCCGCATCTCCGGCATTGCGTTAATTACTGCCTGCAATTAACGCGGGGACCCGAGGCGATCACAGCGCCAGCCCCGCAGCCCATGCAGCATTGGCTGCACGGCCGGGAGCGGCTCCTGCTCCGTCCCCGTGTCCCCGTTCCTGTCCCCACACGTGTCCCCGTGTCCCCACGCACGTCCCCTCGTCCACATGCACAACCTTGTACACAAAGTTTACAATACCAAAAATAACAGTCCTAAACAAAACAACAACCCTCCTGAACTTTTAACTGAAAATTCGAGTAAAAAGTTAGAAGTCCCAGCTCCAAACAAAAAAAACCCTGTTCTATAAATGTTTTACATCATTACTAATCAATCTCCCTTAAACAAAATAACAGCACCTGACAAAGAGTTACCATACAATAAAAAAATAACCCCCAATGCCAACCATGCACAGCACCAAACACCATTTTATACCCACCAAAACCACCAACCTCCCACCACAACACCCCCTGACCACTTCCATTATTACAAAGAAAAAGAAAGACAAAAAGTTCTATACAGAAACACAAACAAAACCCCCCAAATCTACAGGAAACAACTCATATGTGTCCCCATGTCCCCACATGTGTCCTCATGGGCCTGTGTCTCCATGCTGGCCCTCATGCCTGTCCCCATGTCCCTGTGTCCCCATGTCCCCATGCATCTCCTGATATCTCCATGTCCCCCATACAAGTCCCCATGTCCCCACGTGTCCCTGTGTCCTTACACATGAATGTCCCCATATGTATCCCCATGTCCCCATAGATCTCCTGATATCTCCATGTGTCCCCATGTCCCCATACAAGTCCCCATGTCCCCACAGGTGTCCCTGTGTCCCTATACATGATGTCCCCACAGGTGTCCCCATGTGCCTATACATGTCCCAATGCCTCCATACATGTCCCCATGTCCCCACAGGTGTCCCTGTGTCCCCGTACCTATCTCCATGTTGCCCTGTGTGCCCGTGTTCCCACTCAGGGTGACAGTGGCAGCCTCTGACCCACACTGGGGACAGATTCGGGCACATTCCCATCCTGAGGTCGCTCCTCAGCTCTCGACAAAAGGAGAAACGTCCCAGGCTGTGCCCCAAGGGCTCTGCTGAGCCAAAGGACCGATTGTCCTGCAGGGCTGGTGACGGTGACACAGGTCTGAAATAAAGCTCAGGGGCTGCTCCTTCCTTCCTTCCTTCCTTCCTTCCTTCCTTCCTTCCTTCCTTCCTTCCTTCCTTCCTTCCTTCCTTCCTTCCTTCCTTCCTTCCTTCCTTCCTTCCTTCCTTCCTTCCTTCCTTCCTTCCTCCCTCCCTCCCTCCCTCCCTTCCTCCCTCCCTTCCTCCCTCCTCTCCCTCCCCTCCCTCTCCTGTCGCGATCCCGCAGGTCTGGAGCAGTCCCCACAGGGAATTTCGGTGTCTCAGCCTTCACCTGCCATGTCCCCCCCGCTGTCCCCTCCCCTCCGGTGGCACCGCAGGAAGGTCCAGTGGCCCCTGAGCCCCAAACCCCGCCGTGCCCCGAGGCTTTCGCTCCCTCTCGCCCTTCCCGGGTGGGATGGATCCCTTTGGAGAGGGGACAGGGCCTCCACACCCCGCTCCGGTGTCCCCACCCTGCGGGTGGCTTTGGGCACCCGGGAACGGCCGAGGTCACCCTGGCAACAGAGGCCAGTGACGGTGACATTTTCCCAATCAATCGCCCTCTGCAATTAGCGGACTCCCCCCCGCCCTTCCAGGGTAATTAATGAGCGCCGGGAGGCCGGGCCAGAGGGAGTCCCTGGGGCGCTGCGGTGGCTGTCCTGCTGTGTCCGTGTGTCCGTCCCTCGGCACCGCGGGGTTTGTCCCCGTGTGTCCGTGTGTCCGTCCCTTGGCACCGCGGGGTTTGTCCTGCTGTGTCCGTGTGTCCCCTCCCCAGCACCGCGGGGTTTGTCCCGCTGTGTCCGTGTGTCCCTCCCTTGGCACCGCGGGGTTTGTCCTGCTGTGTCCGTGTGTCCGTCCCTTGGCACCGCGGGGTTTGTCCTGCTGTGTCCGTGTGTCCCGTCCCTTGGCACCGCGGGGTTTGTCCCCGTGTCCCCTCCCCGGGAGCTGCCCCCCGGCAGCCGCTGCGCTCCCAGGGAAGGGTTAAACCCTCCGAACCCCGTCCAACCTGGCTCTGTGTCCCCTCCTGTCCCTCCACGTGCCTGGGGCTCGGTGAGTGCTGCTCCCTTGGGACCAGGGCTCTCATAACCCTAAAAATCCCACCTGCCTCCACCCGCGCCCTGGAGGACACTCGAAGGGTCCCTGTCCCCCTGCAGGCTCCAAAAGAGGAAAAAAAATTAAAAATAAAAAAGCAAAATGCTTTTGTCACTGCAGGGGTTCCCTGATGTCACCTCGGGCCACCAGGTGAGCTGCAAGGGGGGGAGCAAAGGGACCCTCGGGGATGGGGAGGTCACTGTCAGAGCAGGCAGTGCCACAAAAGCCGCGGAGGGGGCTGAGAAGGCGCCAGGTGTGACTTTGACAGCCTCGGGAGCAGCCGCTGCCATTGCCGAGCCATCAGCGCGTTAAATAAAACACATTGCCTGTGAGGTCATCAAATGGGCCATTATTTCTTTATTTGAACTTTTTACCTTCACCTCTTCCTCCGTGCTGAATCAGCTCCTTGGCTTGGCACTTTCATTCCTGCCCCATTTGGGAGATTGATGCGGGCTCTGGGGGGAGCCTGGCAGGGCCGGGGGATGCCGATGTTGTAGTGAGTTTTTATGTTTTATAATGGTTTTGTCTTTGTATCCCCTTATTTTCCTCAGATTGTGTCCCCTCCCTTTACCTGTGTAATCCCTTTGCTGAGATCATCCCCAAATCCCCACCCTGGCTCTCTGTCACTCCCTCAGCATCCCATCCCCTCCATCCAGAACTTTCTGTCCAGGACAGCGAGTGATCAGCCAGAGGCCAGGGGTCACCCCCCAAGTGTTACCCCATATCCTGTCCTACACGTCCATTCCCCAGGATCCATCCCTTAGGGTCACTCATTGGTCAGTAAATGTTTTCTACTTTGGGTTTCCACCTCCCCTGCAATGTAACCTTGGCACCTCTCCCGGGGCTCTCAGCAGGAGCCCCCTGAGGTTTGTGGGGCTCACAGGAGCTCCTGAAATAAATTTTGGATTAACCTCTGCTGAGAGTCGGCCCCTTCATCTTCCAGGGTCTTCTCTGCTGCAGGTGATCAGCCTGGCTGCCTTTGGTACCCCGGGATCAGCCTGGATGCCTTTGGTACCCCAGGATCAGCCTGGATGCCTTTGGTACCTCCTGGGATCAGCCTGGGTGCCTTTGGTACCCCCGGGGATCAGCCTGGGTGCCTTTGGTACCCCTGGGATCAGCCTGGCTGCCTTTGGTACCCCCAGGGATCAGCCTGGCTGCCTTTGGTACCCCCGGGATCAGCCTGGATGCCCTCTGTCCTTCCATACCCCCGGGGATCAGCCTGGATGCCTTTGGTACCCCCGGGGATCAGCCTGGCTGCCTTTGGTACCCCCCGGGGATCAGCCTGGATGCCTTTGGTATCCCCGGGATCAGCCTGGATGCCCTCTGTCCTTCCATTCCCCCAGGGATCAGCCTGGCTGCCCTCTGTACCCCCGGGGCACAGGACAGTGCCCACACCCCCTGCCCGCGGTGTCGGGGCTGGCCGCGGTTCCCTCGGTGGCACTCAGAGGACCAGAACTGCAGAGGCTCCGGGGGAAGCCTGGCAGGGCCGGGGATGCCGAGGCTCCGTCCCGGCCCCGGGATGAGGCAGGAGGAGCTGGGATGTCCCCTCGGGGTGTGGGGTTTGCACAGAGCGAGGGTCCGGCCGCGACCCCCCCCCACCTCCTTCGGTCCAGGGCGTTGGGATCGGGTTCTTTGCAAAAGGACCAGCATCGATTTCGTTCCTTTTCCTTGGGATGCCCTGGCGGGGCAGGGAGCAGCGGGAGCTGGGGGTGGCCTGGGGGAGGCTGGGCTGAGCTGCAGAGCCGGCCGGGGGCATGAACAGACACAGAACCAGAGCACACAGCCTCGAGCTGCACCAAGGGAAATACAGGTTGGATATTAGGAAAAAAGTTTTTTCCAGAAAGAGTGATAAAGTTCTGGCATGGCTGCCCGGGGAGGTGGTGCAGTCCCCATCCCCGGGTGTGTTTAACAAAGCCTGGATGTGGCACTGGGTGCCAGGGTTCAGTTGGGGTGTTGGGGCTGGGTTGGACTCGATGGTCTTGGGGGTCTCTTCCAGCCCAGTGATTCTGTGATTCTGTGAATGGTGGCAAATTGAAGGGGTCGAGGAATCACAGAATGGTTAGGATTGAGCAGCAGCTGGGTTCTGAAAGGGCAGAGAGGGGACAGGATGGGACCCCTCAGAGCTGGGACCCCACTCACCCCTCAGCTTGTGCAGCACCTGTGGCACCCTGTGCCAGAGTGGTGGTGCGGGGCACACACCTGAGGGGCCACATGGGGACCCCAAAGGGTCACCCCCAGCCCCAAGCAGCAGAACGGGGTCTTGTCCCCGCTGCTGTCACAGAATCCTGGAATGGTTTGGACTGAAAGGGACCTCAAAGCCCACCCAGTGCCACCCCTGCCATGGCAGGGACACGTCCCACTGTCCCAGGCTGCTCCAAGCCCTGCCCAGCCTGGCCTTGGGCACTGCCAGGGATCCAGGGGCAGCCCCAGCTGCTCTGGGCACCCTGTGCCAGGGCCTGCCCACCCTCCCAGCCAACAATTCCTGCCCAAGATCCCATCCAGCCCTGCCCTCTGGCACTGGGAGCCATTCCCTGGCTCCTGTCCCTGCAGGCCTTGTCCCCAGTCCCTCTGCAGCTCTCCTGGAGCCCCTTCAGGCCCTGCCAGGGGCTCGCAGGTGTCCCTGGAGCCTTCTCTTGTCCAGCTGAGCACCCCCAGCTGTGCCAGGCTGGCTCCAGAGCAGAGGGGCTCCAGCCCTTGCAGCATCTCCGTGGCTCCTCTGGCCTGGCTCCAGCAGCTCCACGTCCTCCTGCTGCTGTTGCCCAGGGCTGGGGCAGCTCTGCAGGTGGGGTCTCACCTGAGCCCAGGGGCAGAGGGGCAGAATCCCCCCCTCCCCTGCTGCCCACGCTGGGGGCTCAGCCCAGCACAGGGGGGGTTTCTGGGGCAGTGCCCATGGCCGGGGCAGCCTGAGCCTCTCACCCACCAACACCCCCAGTCCTTCCCCCAGGGCTGCTCTCCCTGAGCTCTTCCCCAGGCTGCGCTCAGGGCTGGGATCGCCCTGACCCTGCTGCAGGACCCTGGACGTGTTGAACGCCCAAGCTCTTCTCCCTCTTCTCCAGCTGGGGAAGGATCTCCTGGGAAGCCAGTCCAGCCCCTCCCAGCTCCAGGATGGCTCCAGCGCCCCCCTCCACAACCCATCAGCAGGCAGAGCAGTCCAGACTCGGGGATGTGCATCTAGTCAACACTCTTTTATTAAAAACAATTACAAAAAGTTACAGGTTACAGTCGTTCTGTACAACCCAACCAAACCTCTGGTGACTGGGGGGTGATGGCAGCCCTGGGCCAGGACCGGCTCTGGGCACACCCATGGTGTGTGGCTGGATATGGCTCCACCCTCCCAGGGACATCCCTTGACACAGACACCCCCCTCACCCGCACCCCAACAGCCTCAGCTTAGGCTGACCATGGGGAAAGGAAGGGGAAATGATGGAGATGCACGGGCCGGCAGGATTCCTGCCTGGAGGAATTCCCTGCCTGCCCCAGCCCCAGGAGGGGCGATGGAGCCAGGAGCTGCAGAGCAGGACACAGCACACGGTGCCCATGGCTGTGCCAGGGAAGGAGCTGCTGCGGGAGGCTGGGGAGCAGGAGCTGCCTGTGAGGAACAGGCAAGAGGCAAGAGCCAGCTCTGGCTCCAGGGACATTCCATCCCTGCAGCCAGGGGTGAAGATAAACAGGGGCTAACCATGGCAAAGAGGCAGAAACAGGGACAAACCTTCCCTCCCCAGCTGGGAGGCACTGAACTGTCCCACAGCCTGGGCAGGAGCAGCACTGTTCCCTGCAGGCAGTGGGACACAGGGACAGCCCAAGGGCTCCCAAGGCTGCTTGGGGTGGAAGCCCCAAGGCAGGGAAGGAGCAGAGCTGGATGTGGAGCACTGGGGGAGCTGCATCCCCAAAACCTGGGGTAAGGAGCTGCCAGAGGGAACAGAGATGGGCTCAGCAGCACCAGGAGTCTGCAGAGCCCCACGGCTCCTGGAGGCTCCTGCAGAGCCTGGCACAGGAGTCACCTCCCTGCCTCTGTGGGCAGCAGCGGGATGGGAGAGCCCACCAGGCCCAGAGTGGGGCGGGAGCAGGACATCCCTGTCCTGGACCCCTGCCCACAGGCTGGGCCAGCCCAGCAGGACATGCAGGGGACACACAGCTGTCCCCAAAGCCTGAGCCCAGCAGGGGCACAAAGCAGTGAGCAGGACCTGGCTCTGACAGGAACCAAAGCCCAGCAGCTCCTCTGCCCCACTGCCCCCAGACTGGCAGAGCCAGGGACACAGGGACACAGCAGCACCAAGGGACACAACTCCAGGGCTGCCAGGGAGCCCCAGGGTCACTGCCCTGGGGTGAAGGTGCTCCCTGAACCCAGCTGAGAGACCATGGGGCCCATGGGGATTGCTGCCCTCAGCTCTGCTGTCCCCAGACAGCAGCAGGGGCTGGGCAGAGGGAGCCACCAGTGCCACCCAGTCACCCCAGTGACAGTCACAGCCAGCAGGGCTCTAGTCCAGGTGCCAGACACACACCTGGGTCCCTCACTCTCTGCAGAATCCCAACACGTGAATAGGTGAAATGAAGGATTTTCCCCTATTGCTTTTGCCTGGAGCCAGTCCCTGCAGCAGGGCCAGCCTGGTGGGGAGTCCTGCACTCTGCTGAGGCCACCCTTAGGTGCAGCCCTATCTGCACCCCCAAAACCTTGTTCCCTGAACACAAGCCTGCTGGGGCCCTGCTGGAAGCTGAGGCTCAGGGAAGGACCCTTGTCCCACCCTGCAGTGAGGGGATGCAGCCTCTCCCTGGCTCTGGAGCTGTTTGTCCCCGTCCTGCCTCGTGGCTCCCTGAGGTCTGGGCAAGGGGGGACACTGGTGGGTTCCCCCTTTGCACTGACTGCAGAACCAGGTGCCAATTCCAAGATCCCACCTCATTCCTGTCCCTCAGAGCCAGCCTCCCTTTTCTGCAGCTCCACTGTGCGACTGCACCAGGATCCCTTCCCAAGTGCTTGATCCTCAGCTCTTGCTTCCCACACCAGCTACACAATCCACTCACAGCTTCCTGCCCAGCCTTCTTCCACCTCCCCCCTCTCCAAACACTGCTTTGGAGTACAGAGGCAATTTAAATTACATCTGGGACAAAAAAAAAAAGTAAACAATCTACCTTTAACTGAACCAGAAAGATCCTTCTGCACATCTCCAACCTACCTCTAACAAGCTTCTCCTAGGAACCAAGAAGTTCTGGTTGTGCTACTCCAAACCACCTTGCCAGGCCCAAAAGATAGAGCTTGGACCACAGAGAATCCCTCAGGTGGAGCCTGAGGATCCGAGAGCCACCACCTGGGCAGGGGGACTGCAGGTGTTGAGTGCAGGAGTCCTGCTGGGATGGTGGGGAGCAGGAACATGCTGCTGGCACGGGGGACAGAGTGGCTGTGGGCATTTATTGCACTGCTTCTTCACCGAGGTGCAGGAGAACAGCAGAGACACAACACCAGGTCATCGCTTCACCTTCGCATCCTCTTTGATCTTCCACACCATCAGCTCCATGCAGGCTCTGGCATCCTCACTGGAGTCGTGTCCTTCCACTGGGGACACAAACACAGTGGCACTGACCCCTCTGCCTGCTCAGCTCAGCACAGGGAGCTCCCCGGGCAGAGGCAGCTCCTCCCTGGGCCCTGCAGCCACAGCCACACCTGGGAGCTCCCTGAGCCACAGCTGGGGATTGAAAGAATTCCATGGAATCCCAGAAAGGTTTGTGGTTTATGGTTTGTTCAAGCCCATCCAGTGCCAGCCCTGCCATGGCAGGGACACCTCCCACTGTCCCAGGCTGCTCCCAGCCCTGCCCAGCCTGGCCTTGGGCACTGCCAGGGATCCAGGGGCAGCCCCAGCTGCTCTGGGCACCCTGTGCCAGGGCCTGCCCACCCTGCCAGGGAACAATTCCTGCCCAAGATCCCATCCAGCCCTGCCCTCTGGCACTGGGAGCCATTCCCTGGCTCCTGTCCCTGCAGGCCTTGTCCCCAGTCCCTCTGCAGCTCTCCTGGAGCCCCTTCAGGCCCTGCAAGGAGCTTTAAGGAGTCCCCAAAGCCTTCTCTTGTCCAGCTGAACACTCCCAACATTAAACATATCTTTTTTTCAAACTAAACCCACACTTTTTGCTGGGCTTGAGCCTGACACCATCAGCTGGAACAGCTGGGAGCTTCCCCAGCAGTGTTTACAACGTGCTCAGGGAGGACAGGAGGGAACAGCCCCCACTTCCAACAGGAGGGTCCATCCCAGCTGGCCAGAGAGACAAGAGAGGGCAGGACTTGGCCTTGGCAGAGCCACCCTCAGCCTTCCCACACCACCTCCCTTGTCCCACTCGGCACAGGGAGGGAAGCAGGGAGAGCTCTGCCCTCGGAACAGGGCTCATACAAATGAACTGTGCCTGAGGCTTCTTACACCAGCACACTCCCAGCTACCACACACGTGCAGGGCAGACAACACCAGTGGCAGGAGCACTGGGGAGAGCAGAGGAAGGCAGGGCTGAGGAGGAGGCCTTGGGGTCCCTCAGAGGTCTCACCATTGTCCTGGATGATGCGTTTGAGGTAGTCGGCCATCAGCGTGCGCAGCGCCCGCTTGTAGGGCAGCCCCAGGCGGTGGGGGAACACGATGGCTGTGTCCACCACAGTGCCATGGATCAGCTGGGGAGGAGCACAGCAACAGGGTTATTCCCCCGCTCCCACAGGGACAGGCACTCCTTGGGATCAGCCGTGCTGCAGGAACCTTCTGGTCAGCTCTGGGCTCCGTGCAGCGCTCTCGGCAGCTTCCAGCCCAACCAGTCTGGCAGGAGGCTCTGGCGGGATGTGGGCACCCATGCAGGGTGTGGGCACACAGCATTCCCACTGCTGTGCATTCCCACAGCCCTGGAACATCACATTCAGGAGGTTTCCTGAATCTCAGCAGAGATTGGGGCTGATCCAGTTTGTGTCACTCCAGCAGGACAGGCCAAGCCTTGACCCCCCAGCCTGGAGAAGCTGGGATAGCTCTGGAGTTTTTCCCAATTAGAAACTAAACTGAAGAACCAACTGACTGCACAAGAGCCTCTGTGGGAGTTGTAGCAACCTTTCAGCTGCTTCTCAGTCTGGTGAGTGGCACCCTGCCCATGGCAGAGCATTGAACTGGGTAATCTTTGTGGTGCCTTCCAACCCAACCATTCTGGGATTCTGAGATGGGGACAGAGGTGGGCAGGATGTGCCCACATGACACAGCAGGATGTACATACCAATACCACTGCTGCTACAGAGCAGGCCTGGCCTTCAGGGTGCAAACCAACCCCAAAACCTCCCATCCACCTGCAGTGACTCAACAGGAAGTTTTTAACCAGCACCAGCTCAGCAAGTGTGGAATGGGACAAGGAAATTCTATCACTGAATCATATCCGAGAGTGCTTTGAGTTGGGACTTTTTAAAGGGCTTCTACTCCATCCCCTGCCATGGCAGGGACACCTCCCACTGTCCCAGGCTGCTCCAAGCCCTGTCCAGCCTGGCCTTGGGCACTGCCAGGGATCCAGGTGCTGCTCTGGGCATCCTGTGCCAGGGCCTGCCCACCCTCCCAGCCAACAATTCCTGCCCAAGATCCCATCCAGCCCTGCCCTCTGGCACTGGGAGCCATTCCCTGGCTCCTGTCCCTGCAGGCCTTGTCCCCAGTCCCTCTGCAGCTCTCCTGGAGCCCCTTCAGGCCCTGCCAGGGGCTCGCAGGTGTCCCTGCAGCCTTCTCTTGTCCAGCTGAGCACCCCCAGCTCTCCCAGCACAGAAGCAAAGCAGATTATTTCAATCCCCAATTCCTGGTTCCAGCCCTGCTTCCCCAAGGACTGAACACATCTGAACCCATTTCTGTTCTCACTGAAATCAAGGGCACTGCTCCAATCCCTTGGCTTCAAGTCACAGGACTTGGGATCTGCAAGGGGCTCTGAGCTCTCCCCAGGGCCTTCTCCTGCCCAGGTGAGCCCCCCCAGCTCTGCCAGTCTGGCTCAGAGCAGAGGGGCTCCAGCCCTCTAATCCAACAGCTCAGCTATGAATTGTCACCCTGCTGAAGGAACTGGGGATGCTGACCAGGTCAAAGTGCTCCCTGCCCTGCACCAAGGGGCTGGGGACAGCCAAAAGGCCCCACCTGATAAAGTCCATAATCCCAAGGCAGGCTGGCTTTGGCTTTTTTTAACACTGATTTCTTCCTCTCAGGCCAAGACAAGATGAATTCTCTGCTGTCATGAGCTGCATTCAGTGGGAGCTGAAGGAATGTGGGTGAGGGCAATGCCACATCCTGAGCACAGCAGTGAAGGGCAGGGCCTAAGAGATAAAGCTGTGTCCTGTCCCAACAGGGATAACTCCAACAGGACCCTGATAATCCCCTCTCCTCTCTGCCCCCAGGCACCAGCTCATGTTGCAGGACAACCCAGAACTCCATCAGTAACAGCTCCACAACTGCACTTTAACAGGAACAACCTGCTCCACTCCTCAGAATATAAAACTGCCAATGTTATGGATAATCTCCCCTGGAGTGCACTCAGCCCTGGCACCCTCCCAGACACACTGGTAATTACTTATGTAGATCAGGAAGAGTGAGGAAACAGGATAATAAAGCTTTAAATAAAACTTGAAATGCCATCAGCACTTGGAAGTTGCCACAGCCATTAGTGAGATATGGCTTTAGTGCCACAGCCCTGGGCCATTCTGCTGTTGACACCCCACATTGCTCTGGGCTCCTCCTCCTGGCAGCAGCTGTGGTGCTGAGAGAAAATCAAGCCTCTAAGAGGCCAAGGCAGTCATCTCGAGCTGATCTAACTGGAAATAATGTCTTTCTGATTATGATGAAGCCTCTCCAAAGCTGGGATAAAGGGTGCCACAGAGAGGTAAAGTGTTTTACAGGCATTAAAAGCTCCTGCTTCCAACCCAGCCCAGCCCTGGGAGCTGGCAGCCACAGAGGCTTCAGCAGGAGAGCTGTGGGACAAAGAATGGCTGGGGGAAGTTCTGGCATGTGAGCACAAAGACTTGGCTCCTGCTTGCCACATGCTCTCCTGGTGACCCAGGACAAACCTCCCAGTGCAGGACACAGTCCCTGGCAGGACCCTGGGCACACCAGGCTGGTGAGGGCCAGGCAGGAAACAGGACAGGTAAAAGGTCAAAATGACTTCATCAAAGTAACACCACAATTCCTAGAAAAGCTGGCACAGATCAGGCAGGGGTGAGAGGCAAATGATTTGGGATCAGTCATAGAATCATGGAATGGTTTGGATTGGAAGAGACCTTAGAGACCATCTTGCTCCACCTTCCACCAGACCAGGCTGCTCAGAGCCCTGTCCAGCCCTGTCACCCTGGGCAGCAGCAGCCACTGAGAGTTCAGGTGACACCACGAGTGACACACACGACCCCACTCCCTGCACTTCCACCACAACCAGCTTCACACAGGCTCAGAGACTGGACAAACCATGGAATCCTGCAATGTCCTCAGTGGGAAGGGACCCACAGGGACATCAGCCCAGCCCCTGTCCCTGCACAGCCACCCCAACAACCCCACCCTGAGCAGCCCTGGGAGCTCCTGGAGCTCTGGCAGCCTTGGCACCATTCCCTGGGGAGCCTGGGCAGTGCCCAGCAGCCTCGGGGGGCAGAACCTTGCCCTGAGCTCCATGCCCAGCCCTGGCACAGCTCCAGCCCTTGCTGGGCTCCTGTCCCTGTCCCAGAGCAGAGCTCAGCCCCTGCCCCTGTGCCTGCCCTGGGGAGGAGCTGCAGCCCCCGAGGAGCCTCCCCTCAGTCTCCTGTGCTGCAGCTGAACGAGCCAAGTGCCCTCAGCTGCTCCTCATGAGGCCCCTCAGACCCTTCCCCATCCTCACAGCTCCTCTGGACACGCTCTAATGGGTGCATGGCTTTTTTATATGGTGGTGCCCAAAACTGCACAGAGGACCTGAGGTGAGGCCACCCCCCTGATCCTTGGAAATAAACAGTTCCTAAATTCCACCTAACACCCCCCAGGGAGGGAAAGCAGCCCAGGGAGATGTGAAGGCAGAGCCCAAGTTACCTTTAGTGCAAATAAGTCGCTTTCCAAGCTGTGCCCTATCAGAATGGTGTCTGCACTGAACATGTTCAGGAGGACGGCTTGGACATCCCGCAGGGTGATGCTCGTGTTCTCCAGGTCCTCTTCTGTCACACCTGAGAACCTGCACAGCAAGAGCACACACGTGGGGGTCCTTCACTTGAAGAAACACCTCCAAGTCCCTCAGCCCTTAGGGAGTGGTGGTCAGTGGAGTTTCAACAAGTTCCTGAGAGAGCACAAAGCTCTGTCCCAAGGAAGACCCTCCTCACCTGGTGTTGTAATCCACCACCTTGGAGTCTGGCTTGACAAAGGTGTCATACACCACTTTCAGCTCTGAGTTGATCACAGTTACTCTTGTCAGCTCCAGTCCTTGCTTAGTGTAGCACTGCAGGAACAGGGCAGATGTGATGAGAGGCACAGGCTAAAACAGTGTGGGATCTGTGGAGCCCCTCACCCAAGGGCTGCAGCTCCCAAAATGCAGCAAGGCCAGGCAGCAGCACTGCCCAGCATGGGCCAGTCAGAGCCTGCCAGGGCTGCACAGCCCTCGAGCCAAACACAGCAATCAATAAGAGCTCATTTACACCTCCAGCACCAATATTCAGAACAGAGAAATCAGGTCAGCAAACAGCTTCCCTTCAGCCACTTGTGTCACACCTCAGGCAGCCCCAAAAAGCTTTGTTTTGGCTTTGGACCCACCATTTCACAGTCTAAGGCATAGATCCCAGGGTAGCCATCAGTTGTGGGCAGCTTCTCAAAAGTCTTCACAAAACCATCCAGGCTCTCCTTGCGCCCATCGTGCACGTGTTGCTGAGAGGAAAAGACAGGGACAGCTGGTGAGCATAGGAACAAGAAGCCAAAGAGCCCACTCCAACAAATCTCCACTTGGGTTTTAATAATTTCTTAATGAGGAATAAGTTTTGAGAGGTTCATAACCACAGCAAACACACCATGGGCAGCCCTAATTCCAGTGGTACATCAGGGCTGGTGGCATCGTACTGACAGCACATGGAGGAGCAGGACATGTCTGGGGAGAAGGAGCTTTCAGTCTGGAGGAGAATTAGTCAGGAAGGGTCACACTGAGGCCTGACTCTGCTGTAACTGCAGCTCCTGGTTCCTGTGGCCAAGACAAGGCCAGGGGCAGGATCCTAAGCCCAGACTCCAGAGCAATGTGTGCGCCCACACGCCGCCAGCCACACCCACAGGAGCCCCAGCCCCCCAGCACCTGAGGCAATAGAGGGCATTTCCAAGCACTCTGCATTGTTCCCAGCTCCAGGGTCAACAAGATCCAGCAGGAAAACTCAGGGAGTGATTTCACAAGTGGTTTTAGCCAGTGCATGACTGAGCTGCTGTTGCAACACAGGTACTCCCACACTCCTCCACAGCTCAGATCCCACTGGTTATCCTGAAACCTTCCTGGCAAGCAGGGGATCTGAGCTGGAGGAAGTTTAAAGGGGAAGCAGGAACAGGTAACAGAGGGCAAGGCAGAGCTGGGACTGCCCTTTTGCCTGCTGACATGGTTCTAGGTAAAACCAACCTGCACCACACCCAGAGGTGATGCTCTCCCTCCCTTATTCCCCAGTGGGGTTTTTTGTTGTGTTGAAGTTTTGTCTGTCCCTAAATCTCCATGTATTTGTGTACAACCACAGCAACCTGGCCACAGCCTCCTTTGCCATGCCCAAAACCATGGGATCACTGAATCCTTGAGGCTGGAAAGGACTCCCAGGATCATCAAGTCAACCCAGCAGCCCCACCATGGTCACCACTAAACCACGTCCCCATGTCCCACACGCTTCCTGAACACTCCCAGGGATGGTGACTCCACCACTGCCCTGGGAAGCCCCTTCCAATGCTTTACAAACCTTTCAGTGAGGAAATTTTCCCAATATCCCACCTAAACCTCCCCTGGCCCAGCCTGAGGCCATTCCCTCTCCTCCTGTCCCTGTTCCCTGGAGCACAGCCCGACCCCTGGGCTGTCCCCTCCTGTCAGGAGCTGTGCAGAGCCACCAGGGCCCCCCTGAGCCTCCTTTTGCTCCAGGCTGAGCCCCTTTCCAGCTCCCCCAGCCTCTCCTGGTGCTCCAGAGCCTTCCCCAACTCTGTTCCCTTCTCTGGACACGCTCCAGCCCTTCAATGTCCTTCTTGTCATGAGGAACCCAAACTGACCCCAGGAATTGAGGTGGGGCCTCAGCAGTGCCCAGCACAGGACAGAACTTCCTAAAGATCTCACCCTACAAAGAATGAAACTGTTCTGGTTTGTCCCAGGATTAAAGGCTGGAGAGAGGAGGGACTGAGGCCCTTGTAAAGCTGCCATGTGTGGGCAGAGAGGAAACCAAAGCAGGATTTGCATATTTTCCTGCACAGGTCACTACTGCAGGTACAGCCAGAGCACAGGAACTGCATCATTTGAAGTTAATGAGGCAGCTGGGCCAACACTGAGGCCAATCTCTCCCAGATTCCACAGCCAGCACTGCTCAAAGGCCTCATGGATCACTGCTTCCCTGGTACAAGGAGCTGCACTTGTCCACTCTGCACCCATGGCATGGAACTGCTCTGCTGAGGGCTTGGGGAGAGCAGCTCAGCAGCCAGGAGACACCAAACACTTCTCCCTTGCAGCTTCAGCCCTTCCCTCTCTGCGTGATACAACACAACTGAGCAGTGAGGTGAAAAAAACCCCATTAGGTATTTTTCTCTATCAGTTGTTGTCATGAAAATGCCCAATTCTTCCTGGCTGGGAGGAGGGCAAGGAAGTTGCTCCTGTTTTTGAGGAAGCACAAAGAGCAGCCACTGCAGGTTCCCTGGAGCAGCACAGCTCCCTCCTGCCATCTCCTGCCTCCCTGCCTAACTGCAGCAAACCCAGCTCCCTCACACAGCTCAGTGCCCAATTCTGGATTTTCCCACCTTTGCAGGGCAAAACAATTTAAGTTGCACTTGTTTTATGCCCTTAAGGGAAGCCACTGTTCTGCTAAAGGCTTAAGCAAGGATTTCCCAGCCCTGTGCTTGGATAGACAGACACACATTTTCTAACCAGCTTACTGCTCCAGTTACTAAGAATGGTGTCTCTTTACAAATATTTTCTGCTTTCAAAGCCCTTCTTCAAAACTGAAGGATTCTGTGCTCCCCAATACCCCAATATCCAATATATATAATATCCAATAATATAGTATGTTACATTATATTGATATACTAAAACTACACTAAAAATTTCACTGGGTGCTCTGATGCTGAGCAGGCTGTGAATTCAACCCTGAAGCTACCAAAGAGTGCTGTGAAAACTGGGGGCTTAAAAAGGAGGAGAGGACCTTTTATACTGGTATGGAGGGACAGGACCCAGGGAATGGCTCCCACTGCCAAAGGGCAGGGAAAGATGGGAGACTGGGCAGGAATTGTTCCCTGGCAGGGTGGGCAGGCCCTGGCACAGGGTGCCCTGAGTGGCTGATTTAAAAAAAAAAATCCTAAATTTTTGTGGAAAAGAAAGAAAAGTAATAATCTGATGCCATCCAATCCAACTGTGCAGGGCAGGCTTTTATGGTGTAAACAAATAAATTGTAACAAACCTAGAACTTTACCCAGAATCACTTTCTACCTCTAGCTTTTTGTTCTCCCTTGTGTGGCAGCTGCCAAATATAAAAATGCCACTAAAACAATGACAAGGAGCATGCCCAGAGACCTGAGAGAAAGGCACAGGACAGACTGGGGGTGTGGGGTGGCACACCAACTCTCCTGCTGCCTAAGGGGAAGAAAAATGCACCCGTGCAAAGGTACCCAGACAATGCTCTGCTCCACCAAACTCCACATCTGAGAAGGTTCTTCATTCTTTGCTCTAGTCCTGGGTTCCCTCAAAAGAAGTTTTGTGATATTCTGGAGTTACAACAGGCTCCTTGGGAAGTTTCTTCCCCTCATTACAACCAAGAAAACTTGTCAGAAAAGATCTGTCCACCAGGATAAAGTTACCTTAGCATGGGAATCTGGAAACGACAAGATGGGAAAAAGGGTTTGGCACACTGTTGCCAAGGCCCTGAGACTGCTCCTTAAAAAGGAAATCCCTCAAATTCACTGAAAATCCCTTGTTCCTCAAGCAGATGAGCTGGGCTCATTCCTTCTGTGATTCACTGAAGAACATGAGCTTTCCTATGTCCTCAAGCAGATGAGCTGAGCTCAGGATAAATGAACCCAGCTCACTCCACACAGCTGAGTGTCAAATACTGGATTTTCCTACCACTGCAGAGCAAAAAAAATTTAAGTTGCACTTGTTTTATGCCCTTAAGGGAAGCCACTGTTCTGCTAAAGGCTTAAGCAAGGATTTCCCAGCCCTGTGCTTGGATAGACAGACACACATTTTCTAACCAGCTTACTGCTCCAGTTACTAAGAATGGTGTCTCTTTACAAATATTTTCTGCTTTCAAAGCCCTTCTTCAAAACTGAAGGATTCTGTGCTCCCCAATACCCCAATATCCAATATATATAATATCCAATAATATAGTATGTTACATTATATTGATATACTAAAACTACACTAAAAATTTCACTGGGTGCTCTGATGCTGAGCAGGCTGTGAATTCAACCCTGAAGCTACCAAAGAGTGCTGTGAAAACTGGGGGCTTAAAAAAAGGAGGGAGAGGGACCTTTTTATACTGGTATGGAGGGACAGGACCCAGGGAATGGCTCCCACTGCCAAAGGGCAGGGAAAGATGGGAGACTGGGCAGGAATTGTTCCCTGGCAGGGTGGGCAGGCCCTGGCACAGGGTGCTCTGAGTGGCTGATTTAAAAAAAAATCCTAAATTTATGTGGAAAAGAAAGAAAAGTAATAACCTGATGCCATCCAATCCAACTGTGCAGGGCAGGCTTTTATGGTGTAAACAAATAAATTGTAACAAACCTAGAACTTTGCCCAGAATCACTTTCTACCTCTAGCTTTTTGTTCTCCCTTGTGTGGCAGCTGCCAAATATAAAAATGCCACTAAAACAATGACAAGGAGCATGCCCAGAGACCTGAGAGAAAGGCACAGGACAGAATGGGGGTGTGGGGTGGCACACCAACTCTCCTGCTGCCTAAGGGAAAGAAAAATGCACCCGTGCAAAGGTACCCAGACAATGCTCTGCTCCACCAAACTCCACATCTGAGAAGGTTCTTCATTCTTTGTTCTAGTCCTGGGTTCCCTCAAAAGAAGTTTTGTGATATTCTGGAGTTACAACAGGCTCCTTGGGAAGGTTCCTCCCCTCATTACAACCAAGAAAACTTGTCAGAAAAGATCTGTCCACCAGGATAAAGTTACCTTAGCATGGGAATCTGGAAACGACAAGATGGGAAAAAGGGTTTGGCACACTGTTGCCAAGGCCCTGAGACTGCTCCTTAAAAGGAAATCCCTTATTTCTCATTCCTTCTGTGATTCACTGAAGAACATGAGCTTTCCTATGTCCCTCAAGCAGATGAGCTGGGCAGCTCAGGATAAATGAACCCAGCTCACTCCACACAGCTGAGTGTCAAATACTGGATTTTCCTACCACTGCAGAGCAAAAAAAAAATTAAGTTGCACTTGTTTTATCCCCTTAAGGGAAGCCACTGTCCTTCTAAGGGCTTAAGCAAGGATTTCCCAGCCACTGTCAGTGTGAGCAGAGCACAAGTGTCACTGAGAATAAAGAGCTGCTGTTCCATCACTTACTTTAGCAACCTGGCAGCCTGGTGACCCCACAGCTCCGGAGCAGCAGCTGTAGTGAGTTTCCCACCCACCTGGCACTGAAAGAGAAAGAGATGAAGGGTCAAGAAGAAAACTCTTGTTAACAAAAGACCTGAACTTCAGCTTTCACTGCAGATCCCCTGGATAAGCATGACAAAAATGTGTCAAACACAGGGGAAAATAACTGTGCATTGACTGGCAGCAATCTAAAGAGTTTAAGTCTCTGGTACTCAGCCAGACAAACTCCAGAAGCCACTCAGCTGCTCTGATGGAAAACCAGAGCCGAGCTCAAACTAGGTTAGTGCCTTGCTGCAAATGAATTCAGCCAAGATCAGTGAACTCTCCTGGGAGTGAGTTCCCCAGCCAGCCTTTTAAAGGGCTGATTCTTTTCCAAAAGCACAGGAAGGTTTTTTCCTTTACTTTTCTGAACAAAAACAAATCCCCCCTGCTGCAGCCCCAGTGTCACACTCTGAGGACAGCCAAGCACAGCAGCTCTTTGTGAGGTCATTGCAGGGACAGGCATGGAAGTGCCACCACCTGGGAGTGTGACAAGCCCCAAAATCAAGCTCAAAGCTGAGGAAGAGCCTGTGTTTGGGGCTGGAGCATAGGCAGCAGGGCCAACCTGTGGTTATTAGTTGTTGTGGTATTGTTATGGGTCCCAGGACAAGGTGAGAACTGACTCAAAGTTCTTAGAAGGCTGATATATTATATTATATTATATTGTATTGTATTGTATTGTATTGTATTGTATTGTATTGTATTGTATTGTATTGTATTGTATTGTATTGTATTGTATTGTATTATATTATATTATATTATATTATACCTTCTTATCATGCTATATTTATATAACATTTGTATTTGTATTTGTATTTATATTTATATTTTATGTTTCATTGCATTATGTTTATGCAATATTATATTAATTATAGAATATTATATTCATATCATATTATATGAAAATTACATACTAAAACTACACTAAAGAAAGAGAAAGGAGACATCAGAAGGCTGGCAAAGAATGATAATAAAAACCCATGACAGACTCAGAGAGCCCGACACAGCTGGCTGTGATCAGCAATTAATTAAAAACAATTCACATGCTGGGCGAACAATTCTCCCAATCACATTCCAGAGGAGCAGAACATGGAGAAGCTGAAGCTTCCCAGGAGAAGCAATGGTGGCAAAGGGATTTTTCATCCAACACGGCAGGGCTGTACCTCTCTGCTTGCGCAGCCGCCCCCAGTGGTGCACGCACTCCTCCCTGCGGATGCAGCTCCCCGAGGCTGACACCATGTACTCGGTGCCACAGCGACAGCAGATCCTGCACGAGGCTTGGGGACAGGAGACAAACAACAGCCAGGTCACTGCAAGCAGCCCTTCCTACCCCTCACCTGGCCAAAGCAGAGTAAATCACCATCACTCAGCCCCAAATGCTGTTAAATCACGTTTTATGTTAAAAAGGATTCCAAATGTTGTTGCAAACTCCTATAAAGGCACAGAAATCCCTCTGAAATCTGCCCACCCCCCCAAACACTTCCCAGAGGCAAACACAAAGATTGTCCAGTGGCTTTGGTTCACATAAGCCTTCCCCAGTTCCATCAAGGTTTGCTGCATTGTTTCTCCATGCACAGCAAATTACGTTGGAGTCTAACACAGTTATTTTAAGAACAGGATAAATAAGTCATTCTTTGGACACCAGAGCTAATGAACCCTGGTTTCCAGGGGATCTGTGCCTTGTCACTTCCAAATGACATTTTAGCCCTTCTAGGGCACAGCTTTTCTGTCAGGACTTTAGATGAAGGAGCACTTAGGGCAGGGCCTGGCAGTCTGCAACTGCTCCCTCCTACCACCTCTGCTTTTACTGCCCAAAATTTGGGGAAGGGACATGCAAAAAGCCACTGGAAAGGAGCTATCATCCTTCTGTCTCCATGCAATTCCATGATTCCACTAAATTCCATTTTGGTGTGAGCATTTAAGTTGTTACCACATTCCCAGCTCTGCCCAACTGGTCACAGTGGCAGCAACAGCTTTAGTTAAACAAGGAGAAATTCAAAGATCCTGCAGCATCTGCAGGAAACTACAGGAACAGAACCAGGAACATGAGCTCAGGCTCATATAAAGGAGCTGGCTGGTTCCTGGGAAAAAAGGGCTCTCACAAATACAGCACTTGACAGTGTTAATGCAAGAGAGCTTTCGCCCAGGTTGCTTCAGCAACCACAGGACAAATGTAGGCACAAGGTGTTAACATGGATGAGCACTTAACACACTTTAGTGAGGTCTCTCCACACAGATGCTCAGGGGAGCATGGCAAAGCACCTCAACAGAAATCACCAGTCTGCATTTTGTCCCTGCTGCAGCACAGCCTGCTTTAGGCAGGGGCTGAGGAGCAAAAAGCTTGCAAAGAGTTCAGGAAATTCAGAGGAAGACCCCATCCTGTGGGTTGACCCAACCTGTGAGTTCAAGGCCAGGTTGGATGTGCTTTGGAGCAACCCAGTCTGGTGGAAGGTGTTCCAAGGGGTGGAATGAGATGGGCTTTAAGTCCCTTCCAATCCAAACTATTTTGTGATATTATGATAATTTTGTCCAGCTGCACAAAGGGGAACTATCCAGCTGCTCTGGGGAACTATTTGGCCCAGCAGTGCCACGAGATCAAATAGAAAACTGCAATCCAGAGCAGCAGAGCAGGACCCACTGCAAAGCCAGCCTGGCCCTGCGTCAGTCCTTATCCCACCATTACAGCAGCTCACACAGACAGAGACAGAAAAAAATCCTTCCCCTGGGAGAGGGGAGGGTCACCCAGTGCAGAACAGGAGCCTCTTTCCAACCTGGTCAGTTGTTGTTCTCTGACAGCACAGAATCCTGCAATTGCTGAGGGTGGAAAAGACCTTTAAGATCAAATCCAACCATCAGGATCACCACCATGGTCACCCCTAAACCAAGTCCCCAGGTGCCACATCCACACATTTTTTCAACATTTACAGGGTGATGACTCCACCACTGCCTTGGGCAGCCTGTTCAATGCTTTACAACCTTTTCCACACAGAAATTTTCCCTTATATCCAATCTAAACCTCCCCTGGTGCAACCTGAAGCTGTTTCTTTTCATCCTGTCACTTTTTACCTGGAAATTAGAAATTAGAAACCTCCCTCAGCCTCACAGACCATAAACTCTGGGTCAAAAATAGCATTCTCAGGATGTGAAAGCTGAAGAAACTCTCCATGCAGCAGAGCTCTGCAGCCACACTCCCCATCCCAACAGCACCAAGGGGCTCATGCTGTGTCCAGCAGACCCTGCAGAAGGAAAGAGGCAGCAGAACTTACAGTCAGTCACTTTCTTCTCCTCTGCAGTGAAGAGCACAGCCCGTCCAGCCTTCTCAGGGTGGGGCATTGGGTACCCATTCTCCTTGAGCTGCTCCTCAGTCATCAGGTACTCCTTGAGGCGCCGGTACAGGGCAGCTCCTGCACACAAACAGAGCTCAGGTCTCAGCACCAAAGCACTGCCTGTGTTTCTGCCTTTACCAAGTCTCCTGCCTTCATAAATTGAACTTCCCCCACTATTCTGAACTTGCCTCAGCTCAGGATGGACAGGGGAATAGGTGTTAGGTGGTCATTTTTAAAATCTGGCCATTATTGTACAAGTTGATTTTCAAACTCCTTGAACAAGGAGCATTAAGTCTGGAAAGCACAGCTGGAACAGAATTCCTCCAAAAGGACCATCTTCAGCCTTGCTGTTACTGACAGAACCAACCCAATTTGGGTTGCAAGGGACCTTGGAGATCATCCCCTTACACCCCTGCCATGGCAGGGACACCTCCCACTGTCCCAGGCTGCTCCCAGCCCTGCCCAGCCTGGCCTTGGGCACTGCCAGGGATCCAGGGGCAGCCCCAGCTGCTCTGGGCACCCTTTGCCAGGGCCTGCCCACCCTCACAGCCACCAATTCCTTCCCAATATCCCATCTATCCATTATCCCAATATCTTATCTATCCACTCCCCATCAAACCATTCCCCCATGTCCTGTCAAAATGTGAGACTTCTCCCATTTTAATGTTTAAATGTAACAGCTGATAGCTGGTAACACAGCCCTCAAATAACCCTCAAAGGCCACCCACAGCTCCCTAAAAACTTCATAATCAGAAGTTTCTTCCTGCCACTGATTTCAGGCTGCTTGTTTCATTTCACAGAATAATTATAACTTCTCGCACTCTGCTCAATATCTCCTTTGGCTGCTGCATTAAACCCTTCCAATATTCCTGGGTGCCCTTTGATGTTGCTTAGCTGAGCTATATTGGCCCTTTTAAGCTTTCTCAATGTCAATTCCTTCTGCTCCATGGCCTCCCTGGCTCTTCTCTGATCTCCTCCACAATTTGCCTACATCTCTTGGCAACCAAAATACCCATAACTGATTTGAGCCCAGATGAAAAATGCTCGTGGCACAACCCTTTGGCTACGATACGACCTTACTGTGACATTGGTGAAAGTGAAACTGAGCCCTGCAGAGATGGAGATTTTTAAGTTTGCCTTTTAATCTGACAGGCACATTGTAAAGAACTGCTTCAGGGCAAGAAAGTTGAAGTAAAATAATGCCCAAAGCACAAGAGGCAGCTCTGAATGGTTACTGATGCTCCATCAAAGCCAGCCAGGCTGCAGCAGTGACCTCAGAGCCCCAGAGAGGATGGAAGGAGGGCACTGGTCAGTGGTGTCACCATCCCCCAAGGGACTCTGCAGCTCTGTGATGCAGCCAGAGAACAGAGAAATCCCAGCACTTCAGGTCATAAAGTCCTGAGCTGGAAGGGACCCACAGGGATCATTGATCCCAGCCCCTGTCCCTGCTCAGCCACCCCAACAACCCCACCCTGAGCACCCCTGAGAGTGCTGGTTTGGGTTGGGACAGACCTTAGAGACCATCTTGCTCCACCTTCCACCAGACCAGGCTGCTCAGAGCCCTGTCCAGCCCTGTCACCCTGGGCAGCAGCAGCCACTGAGAGTTCAGGTGACACCACGAGTGACACACACGACCCCACTCCCCTGCACTTCCACCACAACCAGCTTCACACAGGCTCAGAGACTGGACAAACCATGGAATCCTGCAATGTCCTCAGTGGGAAGGGACCCACGGGGACATCAGCCCAGCCCCTGTCCCTGCCCAGCCACCCCAACAGCTCCACCCTGAGCACCCCCGAGAGCTCCTGGAGCTCTGGCAGCCTTGGCACCATTCCCTGGGGAGCCTGGGCAGTGCCCAGCAGCCTCGGGGGGCAGAACCTTGCCCTGAGCTCCATGCCCAGCCCTGGCACAGCTCCAGCCCTTGCTGGGCTCCTGTCCCTGTCCCAGAGCAGAGCTCAGCCCCTGCCCCTGTGCCTGCCCTGGGGAGGAGCTGCAGCCCCCGAGGAGCCTCCCCTCAGTCTCCTGTGCTGCAGCTGAACGAGCCAAGTGCCCTCAGCTGCTCCTCAGCCCCTTCCCAGCTCCGTGTCCCTCCTCTGGGCACTCTCCAACAGCTTTGGATCCTTCTGACAGTGTGGGGGCTAAAGTGCCCCCACAATCCAAGGTGAATGCACCAGCCTGATCCCGATCCTGCCCCCCCAGCCAGTGTCACAGCTCAGCTCCCCCTCAGCAGTGACAGCCCAGCAGGAGCAGCTCTGACCTGTCAGATCCTCGGCTCTCAGGCTCCCTGAGCGGTTCAGAGTGAAGCTGGTCTTGGCAGCAAGCTTCCCTCCCAGCACAGCCTCGTGGGACACCACCTTCTTGTTACTTGTCTCTGCAAGGAGAATTGAACAGCACAGGGGGACAGAGATCAGGTATCCAGTGGGTGACTTCAGTCCTAGTTTGGGACACTACACATGGGAAAGAAAAGGATTGTGTTTATTCTCTTTAACTCTTGTTTTGCTCCAGAAATGGATTCTTTGTGCCACATGCTGGCCCAGCATTTCCATCCCAGCACCACAGAGACTATTCTGTTCACACTGTCAGCCCACAGCAATTTTAAGGACAGCAAAGACACTTTTCCAGTTCTGCTAGAAACCTGTAGCTCTCCCTGCTCACTCTGCACAGCAAGTCCTCCAAATGACCAGAAGAGAGGAGCCAGCACAGAAACAACTTGACCCCTTCATGTGCTGTGTGAGGGCATCACCCACCCCCAGGAAGCAGCTTTGATTCTGGGGCCCTGCAGACCAACCTCCCACGCAGGATCCTTCAGCTTCTTTCAGAAAGGAGCTTCAGAGCTCTAGAATATGCTCAACACATCAGACAATGGCAGAGAGGGGCTTTTTACTAATCATTAACTGGCAGCCCTCTCCTAAAGGCCAGCCTCCAAGTTCAGCTGCTCTGCCTAATGGCCAGGAACGTAATGAAGACAGAGGGGAGAAAAGGGAAGAGACCAAAGAAAAAAAAATTCACAAGAACAGCACAAATTGATTGTTTAATGTACCCTCTCGAGAGCCAATAATGAAATGTCTTAACCCTCTTCGTTTCTCTCTTGAAGCTTAATGTGTGTAACAGATTTCTGTGGTGATGGACGAGTCTATCACTTTGAAGGCATCATGTGAAAGTTACTCCATTAGCAGGGCTTTTCATTTGAAAGAACTTGTGCTAAAAAAAAAACCCACCCATGCGGCATTATCTCCATTTAGGCTGAGAAAGCCAACAAAGCATTGCAGGACCTGCCTCTTGAAGGCCCATTAAGGCTTGCCAGGCTATAAAAAGCTAAACTGGAGCTGTTTGCCTTTCAGCATAATGCTGCTGAGAAATGGGTTCTGGCTTTTGAAACAAGTTTCTCTGCGTGGTTTGTAATCCCAGCAGGGCTCCAGCTGTTCAGCTGCAAGGTACCTACTGTTGGTGCTGGCTGGGGAGTTGGGCACGAGGCTGCGGAGCTTCTTCAGGGTGTTCACAGCCACGTTCAGGTAGATGTTGCGGCTGGTGCTGCGCTCGTAGGCCACCTTCTCCTCTGCCAGGGCCTGGGAACAGCACAAATCATCACCACACACTCCCTTCCACTGCTCACAGATCCCCAGAATGGTTTGGGATGGGAGGTGATGAGGTCTCTAGTGTTGAGATGAACGCACAGTGTTAGAAAGTCTCTTTTTCCCATCCCCGAGATGGAAGAAGAAGGCAGAATTCCTTGGCTCTCGTTCTCAAGGTTGTTTATTATTTCTTATCTAATACATTGTCTGTCTGACCTGTGGAGGTCTGTCTGGCAGGTCAGGTTGAGGCACACTGACCACCCCCAGGGCAGTGTTATCTTTTTGTACTAAAAACTACATGTTTACAGTAGTTGTACTAAAAACTACATGTTTACTACTTTATTTACAGTAATTTTCCAATACCTATCACCTATGTTAGACACTCTGTCTCTACTCTAAACCAACCCAGAAGTGTCACCGTCACAGCAGAAGGAGGAGGAGGAGGAGGAGGAGGAGGAGGAGGAGGAGGAGGAGGAGGAGGAGGACACACCCAGATTCCTCCATCCTGCCTCTTGAACCCCCATTCTAAAACCCCAAAATTCTACTTTTCCACCCTTTGGTAAATTCACTATCATTCTACTCAAACTCTTGTGGCTTGTAACTCTTCACACAAAGTTGGGAATTGTTTCCATGGGCTAAAATCAAAGGCACAGGTGTTTTTGACTCTGTGCCAAGGACTCTGAGCCCCCTGCCAGGTCTCTCCAGGGCAGCCAGAGGAATGTCCTGGGATCCAACAGGGAGGAACCTCAAAGATCACTTTTTTCCACCTTCCACTACCCCAGGTTGTTCCAAGCCCCATCTGACCTAGCCTTGAACACTTCCAGGGATGGGGCAGCCACATTTCCATGGCTTTTGGAGAAAAGCAATGTTTGGCTCTTAAATACAGACTCCAAGTAGTGATGCCTTAGGTTTGAGCTTTTCTATTTTTCAGGCTCTCTGCTGCTTCAGTGGGTGGGTCTGGGCTTCCTACAAGGGCATGGTGAGCTCTGTGCACAGAGCAGGGAGACAAAACAATTCCTGCTCCAGCTGGGGACCAAGGACAAATGATCCAAACCTCAGCCCAAGAGCACAAACACCGTGGGCTGGAGAGAGAAAAACAAGGATGGGACTGCATGGGCTGGGGCTGGAACTGGACAATGAACTGCAAGATGCAAATGGAGCAGAAATGATCAAAGTGACAGACCCTGTGACCAGTTGTCCATTTTGTGGCCATTTTGGTTCATCTTGGGGTGCAGCCCTGGCTGGGCTGTTGTGCTGCCCAAGGTGGATCCATTGAGGTCTCCTAATAAATCCCTGCTTTATTCTTTAGCTCTGTCCAGTCTCATTTCTAGCTCAGCCTTCATAAGGCATCAGTAGGACCACAAAAAAAAACCTGCCTGACAAGGAATTAAGTAATAAAGCAGAATATGGCACCAATATGTACTTGCTCAGGTAAGTAAGAGGAAAAAAAGTAATTTCATTTTAAGAAAAGGGCTAGAAAAAGTACTTTCATGTGAAACTTTTCTGAAGAGATTAATAAAACCTTCCTACTTAGCAAAAAAAAAAAATTTTTTCAAACTTTAACAAGTTTTAAATTGGTGTCATCCCTTCTCTTTCCCCCAGTATAAAGTCTGCTGCCACCTTGGCTTAAGTATTCCAGAACTGCTCTTGCTCCCAGGAATATCTAACCTTGCCATGTTTTCATCAAGTAATTCTTGATTCTTGTTCTTGGAAGGGCATGGGCAAGGCTGCTTTCCCCACTTTGGTGCAGTGCAAGATCTTAACTGGTAAGAAAAGGAGGTTTGGCAAATGGTGACTCCTGGGGAAGGTGGAATCCCACAAAAGAAATCCTTGTGGTGTCTGCTTTGCTTTGGAACACACCACACAATGTCCCACATTTACCCAACTAACAGCCAAGCTTTTCCAAGAAAATTTATTACTCTCTCCACTCTGCTTCTGGAAATCCTACCATATTGTCCCTACTGCTAAAAAGCTCCTTAAAGTCTCCTTAACATCCTTCAGAAGCAGCAAGGACTCAATTCCCAACCAATTACACCTATCCCAAACACTTCCCTGTGCTCAACACTTTGATTCCAGGAGGTGTTTCTGGCTGCACCAGAGCAGAAGCTCTTTGACCACAATGCACATTCCTCTGTTTTCCTCTCCTGGGGTTATTAAAGGGCTCAGGCAAGCTTCCCACATGAAGGGAAAGATGGGATTTCCTATTTGAAGCCCCCATAGAATGACACTTGCCCAGTCTGGTAATATTTAATGCAATTTCCTCGGTTGTGGATAGGGGAATCTTCAGGGAATGGTCTGGCTTGGAAGGGACCTTAAGATCATCGAGCTCCCACCCCCAAGTTTCTGCAAGCATAAATACAATTCAGTTTCCTGGATTTGCTACCATTTTTGAAGGCTTTGGCCAAGGCAGAGGATGTCATTCCCTGCTGCAAACATTACTCCTGAGAAGCAGGGATGTGTACAGACCTTGTCGAAGGCTTCCTGGGAGGAGGAGCAGAATTTCAGGCACTCATCAATGAAGAGATTGAGATACCTCTGACGAATGTTGGTTGGGACTTTAGCACCAAACTCTGTGGGAATAACAGGCCTCTGTAAAGTGGTGCTCTGGAGGTGAGACAGAGAGAAAGAGGCTGGTCAGGCTCCAGGAGGTTGCTCTGAGGCTCTCGCACTTCCTGTTATTAATCATGGGGTGACTTGCTTTTTGAAAATCTGCCCAAAGCCAAACTTAACACGCAGCACTTTTGGTACTAAAAATACCACTTGAGGCTTCACCACCTTTGGTGCTCCAAGTCCTTCAGAAAACAGCTGTATTTCACTCTGAAGTCAGCCAGGAGCCAGGGACTCCAGTGGCATTAGTCACACACAGCATTCCAGAGCAGGGCATGCTGACATTTCCAGGGAGAGGGCCAAGGTTAGGATGGCACCAAGCACCACTGGAGCCATCAACACACACCACCAGTTATGGGCACCACACACAGGTTTGGTGCTCTGGCTCTGAAGAGAGAACAGGAGGCCCCTCCTGCCAGGCTGGCAGTCACTCATCCTACCCCCACCTCCTGGGGAATTCCTGCCAATTGACTGCATTGGGGGTTTTCTTCCATTTTTCATGCCAATCATGACGTTCCTAAAATTATTTACCCCTTCAATTTAATGGCATGTTCTTCAAAAGCTGCATCTTGGGCTGAGCTATGACCCACCACTGCAGCTTTCCAGTTTATCCCCCACATCACAGCACACTTGTCTCTTTTTCAGAGAGGAAAATGTTCATTCATCTCTAAAACACCCAATTGTTTTGTCAGTTGTGCTCCATCCCACCCAAGAGATATCCATAAACCAAGCCATCTGCTGCAATCTGGAATAAAAACAGCTTTGTGGAAGGTGTGAGCTTCTCCCAAGGGGAGCAACTGGTCCCATCACAATGGGAGAAGTGCTCATTTTCCCCAGGAGACTCTCACCTTGATACCCTGTTCAAAGGGATTTGGTCTTTCTCATTAAATATATAAATTCTCAACCTCTAATATTATACCCTTAAGCACCTTTGTAACTCTGCTAAATATTTTATCCTTTCAGTTATTTCTCTTATTTTTAATCAGCTTCAAGTTCTACGTTACTATGGTGGCAGTTTGGGTGGGAAAGGAAAAAAATTACTTTTCACTCTTCTAGAAATAATCAGAGCAAGTTATGACAGATCTTGACACAAACCATCATCAATAAATGGATTTTTAATCAAGTCCTGGCACTAACCAGTTCTGCCATCCACTCCAGCAAACAGCTCCTTATGCCATCCCCAGGCTGCTCCAGAAGGAATTCTGCTCTCAGTTGTCTTAGCAAGTACCAGGAAAGGAGGGACTTCACAGAATCCCAGAATGGTTTGGTTGGGAAGAGGCTCTAAAAATCATCCCAATCCACCCCCTGCCATGGCAGGGACACCTTCCACTGTCCCAGGCTGCTCCAAGCCCTGCCCAGCCTGGCCTTGGGCACTGCCAGGGATCCAGGGGCAGCCCCAGCTGCTCTGGGCGCCCTGTGCCAGGGCTTGCCCACCCTCACAGCCAAGAATTCTTTTCCAATATCCCATCTAACCCTGCTCTCTGGCAGTGGGAGCCATTCCCTGTGTCCTCTCACTTTGCTTAGGAACTCTCAGCAAAGGCACCCAAAGGCTGGGCAGAGATCCCAGGGGGTAAAGAGAAACAAAACAAAAGCAACTAACAAAGACAAAATAGTCTTTTCTTTAAATGCCAGCAGCAGCATGAAGTTCAGTGCTCACATTTTACTATCTAGGTCACAGAGGGACATTATTCATAACCACCAGTGTGGCCCACAGAGCCTGGCAAGGCCATGAATCCATCCCTGGCTTTTGAGCACAGGAGGTTCCAAGCCCCTGACCCAAACACACCCAGGCCAGTCAGCACAAGAGAAGGCTCAAATTGAAGACAAGTGATCAATATTCACAGAGATCAGAGCAGCATTTAAGTATTTTTACCTTTTTAAGCTCCTACCCAACCCTTGAGTGTTTAATTTTTTATACAATGCTATCTAGGAAAACCACAGGAAGTAACAAACCCACTCAATCAACATAATCAAAACACCACTCTCAGGGAGTGCTAAGTTTGGAACAGCAGGATCAAACATTCCGCCCTCCCTGGGGAATGACAGGAAAGAATTCAACTTCCCCTTACCTGTAAGGAGGGAACATGTGCTACCCTTTTGGGCACGATGGTGCTGGTGGTCTTGGAAGCCATCCCAGCCAAGGTGCAAGGCTTCAGAGGAAGGGTGGAGGCTTCAGAGTCATTGGAAGGTGTGACACTCCTGCCACCAACAGCTGCCTTACTGCTCCCAAGGCCTGCAGGGAACACAAAACACTCAGGTACAAATCCTGCCACTGGGCTCCAGGCTGCCAGAATGAACTCACTATCAAAGGCCAGTACTGCAAGCTGTGATTTTCTCAAATCCAGGTCTCCAAAGGGACACAAATTGGGCAATTTTACCACCTTGCAGGCAAGGATGAAGAAATCTGCTGCCAGGAAACGTGTCTCATTTGGGTTTGTTTTGGGGTGACTGAGTCAGCAGAGTTTAAAGAGGTAACTCTGTCAGATGGAGGCACTGACACCCCACACGTCAGCTCTGAGTCCTTCCACCACAAAGGCTCAGCAATGAGCCTTCATTAGCACTTCCCTCCTGCTCCTGCCCCCTCCAGGCTTAAACGGAAGAGGGAATGAAAAGCAAACACAATCCAAGGAAGGAACAGAAAAAGGAGAGGCTAAAGTGAGGAAGGTTGGGTGAGACAGATCAGGCTGGACACGTCTGACCTGCTGCTTTTCACAACAGGGTGGAATTTCTCAGGGAAAGACCTTCCACTGGACACTATCAGCAGAGATTCAAGTCATGGCCAGTCCTACACATCCCCTGACAGTTTCACACGTGCTCAGGAGAAATGTAAACACAGGGTAGAGCCTTTAACCAGGGGGACCACAGGACAGTGACCCCAAACCCCACCGCTGGCTTACTTTGCTTGGCTGCTGCGGTGAGGGCTGCATTTGGCACGTGAGCAATCCTCCTCTTTTCTCCTGGCAAACAGAGAGAGGTCTTTTGAACAGCCCCAACCAGCTGTGCTGCCTGCTGCTGAGCCAGCTGGATCCTCTGGTAACACACCTCCTGGGCCGTGGGGGGACGGTAGGGCCGCACCACCGGCTTGCTCGGGGTCTCTGCCTGCACACACAAACAGCATTTAGGGCCAGCAGCTCCCCTGCTCCATCCACACCCCCAGAAAGGTCTCTTCTCCTCAAGCCCTCTGTTAGCAAGTACAGGGTTTTGAGAGGACAACATCCCAAGTGTGTTCCAGAATGAAATAATTAAGAGTCATCCTTTAACAAACACGGCATTAATGATTCATGCTGTGGGAAGGCCTCCCAGCTCACTGGCACGTTCCTCAATGGGCAGGTGCTATTCATGAGCTGCTTTTAGTGGCATCATGTTCCCCACGGCTGTCCTGGGCTCCAGCAACACCCTCAGCCTTGCCCTAGCACACAGACCCTGTGCTGCCTACTTTGCCTTTTACTGCAATAAAGAAGTGACAGCAATTCTCCAGTCCTGTTTGCCACAGGACACTGAGCTCCACTGCCCCCTCCCTGAGGACACCTGCATCCACCTCTGCACCACAGCAGCTCCCACCTCTCTGCAGCCCTGCAACTGCTTAAAAGCCTCACAGAGAAGTATTTATGGGATCAGAGCATTACATAAACTGATTTTCCGAATTTCAAACAGGCTCTGTCCCTGCCCACTTCTGGAGGCACCTCAGTTACAGCACAAACAGGTTCCACATGAGCTTCCTTTGATGGCCAAATTTAGGTTTGCAGGAAAAGTGCCAGAAATTATCTCAGCAAATATAGAAGTTTCCTAGCAGCAGAAGTGCAAGAGAAGCAGCAGTAGTACAAACTTCTCCCTCTACTTAACAGCCTTTGAAATGTGAGGAACAGGCCTTCCCTCCTGGAATCTCCTTGGAGGAGGGTGGCCCAGTGAAACACCTGGGGGCAAGATGGCACCTCCTGCATTCCCGGCCTCTGATGCTGACAGCAGCTTCTGGATACCAAACTGGGTGCAGTCAGACATTAAATTATAATTACAGACTTCTAAGCAGCACAGGCCACTCATTTTCTGCCTCACCTGCAATTCCTTTGGCCCCCATTTCCCCTGGCAACCAACCCCCAACTCGGCTCCCTCCCCTTCTCCTCTCAGTCCCTGAGCCATAAATCATGAGCAAGACTGAGCAAATATTCCACTTGGAGGGACACAGCAAGCACGTTCTGAGGTGAAAAGTGGCAGCTGAGGTGTTACAGCACCTCCTGGGCAGAGCTGGGAGCTGCTCTGAGCTGAGAAACTGCAGGGAACACAGGTCCTGGAGCTGCCCTGGCAGCTGAGCACACCAGATCAGCTCTGTTTGCCCAAGCAAAGGCTCTGCTGGGGCTCCCATCTTTGGAAAGCATTTTGGGATCAGCTGTCACATTAAGAAAATATATTTGAAGGTTTGTACATGTCTAAAAGGTGCCTCTTTGCAATAAATATTCCATTTAATGAATTTCCAAGCCATTTGCTTCAGTCTCTTATCTCTTCACTTTGGAAGAAAGGGCTCTTATCAAACCACATGAACTGGCTGGAGATATGTAGTTAAATAAAACCATTGTATTGACCCCAGGGCTTCAAATTATTAAAGGCAAAAAAATCCTTCCTAGGCAGAGAGGAAAGGCAGAACAATTAATCTGGAGTATCCAGCTCAAATTAGTGCACAAGCCTCCACTCTTATCCTGCTGCAACACAAAACTAATCTGAGATCAGCACCTGGAGGGAAACACATTAAACCCTCAGAGAATACATGAATTAAAATCCCAGGGAGAAAGGAATACAAACATCAGAATTTTTTGCTTCTTCTTTGCTTTTTTTTTTTTTTTTTGTTTTAATTTTTCTCCTCTGTGTTTGTACAATTGGGAAAGAAGAGTATCCAAAGAAATACTGCTGAGATCTTGGCTGATTCAGAGCAGATGTAAGGTAATGGTTTTAAACATCTGATCAAATTCCTGTAGTATCTTTTAGATCCACAAGGCACAGAAAAATACCAGCAGATACAGAGTGACCTTGTGTCCAGTTAATTTTTATTGAAATCTCTAAATTAAGCTATACAGGAGAAAAATGAACACCCCAACCTATCCCAAAGGGTTACCAAGAGCACAATCCACTCATTCTTCCCAGCCTGCCCTTGGTTTTAGGAAGGTTTATTGAGAATTTTGCTGCCACTTTTAACAGATCCTAAACATGGGAGATTTTTGAGCAATTGGAAAGAGAGGAAATAAAACTGCCATAGACTGATTCCAGCACAAACAGCTCTCACACTGCTGCCTGGCCCTGGGAGTGCAACCTTTTCCAGGGTCAGGACAGAAAATCCTCACTTGGAACAACCTAAACTAATCTGCTTCTAATCTGCTTCTAAATGTGCACTTACATTTCCTTGTTTGACAAGATGAGAGATCCTTCGTTTTTGGCCAGGAAACAAGGTAGTTAAATTATCTTCTGTCTTTTCTTCATTTGCTTCCTCTTTGGATGGCTGGAAAACAAAAGAACAGGAGAACAGACTTGAAGATCCCTCACCAGAGGGAGATGTGGAAAGTCTCCTTTTGGGTTAACCTTGCAGAGGACAGGTGAGAACACGTGGCCAGCTGCTGGGCCAGCGACAAGAACCTTCCAGAAGCCACCAAGGGACAGCAGCAGGACATTCCCACCCCAGCAGCAGCTCCATGAGCTGGCATGGGGCAGGATCAGCCTTACCTGGCACAGGAGCCTTGACCAGCCCTCCCCTGGCAGCCACTCACACTCCTCACCTCCCATGGCATTTTCAGAGTCCAGGGGGTTTAGGGTGGATTGGTTTTTAAGAAGTTGGGAACTGACTCATTCTGCCCTGGGCAGGTGCTGACACCTGCTCAACACCAAACCACAGTGCCCTCACCCCACATTTAGGGAAATATTTCCTGCAGGTTCAGCCACAGCTGTCACTGCAGGAAGACTCTGGTGACACAGACCAGCTCACATCCAGAAACTCAACAAGAGGCAGAAACACCTCTCCAGCCAATGCTACTCCAAGCTGACACCTCAGAGCTGCCCCTGGACAAGGAGAACACTTGGAAATCTGCTTGAAATTTGACTCAGTTGTTAATTGATACAAAACACAAGTTTCTTTCTCAAAACTCCAGCTGCTCTCCAGACAATCTTGTTTTCAGTTTCTCAAAACAACTCCCAGCAAAACTCTGACATGAGCCTGACAATCTCTGAAATTCAGCAGCAGAGCCAAGGCTGGATTTAGGGATGAGCTTGGGCAGCACTTGGGAAAAGCCTGTGTTCATCACCACATGGGCACTCTGGATGAGCACCTCACCCTGAACCACCTGGCTCCTCAGGAACCCCAGGGTCTGTTAATTCACTTACACCCATCATGAACTGCCTCACAACGCAATTCTGCCAGGCAGAAAGCACTGCACTGCCACATGCAGCTCCTGCAATCACAGAACCCTGGAGTGTCCTGAGCTGGGAGGGACCCTCAGGGATGATCAGTGCAGCCCCATCCCTGCCCAGCCACCCCAACAGCCCCACGCTGAGCAGCCCTGGGAGCTCCTGGAGCTCTGGCAGCCTTGGCACCATTCCCTGGGGAGCCTGGGCAGTGCCCAGCAGCCTCGGGGGGCAGAACCTTGCCCTGAGCTCCATGCCCAGCCCTGGCACATTACTGAGCCCAAACAACACAGGGCTGTGCTGGTTTTGCACAGCCTGGTGTTTGGTATTGAAGGGATGCACAGAGGTGGCTTCTGGGAGAAGCTGCTGGAAGCTTCCACCATGACCAGCAGAGCCAATCCCTGATGGCTCTGAAGATGGACAGGCTGCTGGTCAAGGCTGGGCCAATTAGAGGAGATGGTAACACATCTGTGATAACAGATTTAAGAAGAAAATCAAAATAAAATGAGGCATGCAGTTTTAATTCCAGCTAGAGAAGAGGAGGTGAGAACATGTGAGGGAAACAACATGGAGACACCAAGGTCAGTGGAGAAGGAGGGGCAGGAGGTGCTCCAGGCACCAGAGCTGAGATTCCTCTGCAGGCTATGCTGAGGACCAGGGTGAAGCAGCTGTGCCCCTGCAGCCCCTGGGGACCCATGGGGATGGAGAGATCCACCCACAGCCCCTGGGGATCCATGGGGGATGCAGAGATCCATGGGGGATGCAGAGATTCACTCACAGCCCCTGGGCAAAGTGCCCAGCCTGGAGCAGTGGATGCCTGGAAGGGGCTGTGATCCAGTGGGAGACCCAGTGGAGAGAGAGGGGCTCTGCTTCCAGGCTGGAGCAGCCTGGCCTTGGAGGATTGCACCCATGGCACAGCAGTCCTGGGGGGCTGTGTGCCCATGAAAGGGACTCACATTGCAGCAGTTTTGAGGGGCTGTGTGCCCATGAAAGGGACTCACATTGCAGCAGTTTTGGGGAGAGCTGTGTGCCCGTGCAAGGGACTCACATTGCAGCAGTTTGGGGGCTGTGTGCCCGTGGAAGGGACTCACATTGCAGCATTTTTGGGGGGCTGTGTGCCCATGGAAGGGACTCACATTGCAGCAGTTTTGGGGGGCTGTGTGCCCATGCAAGGGACTCACATTGCAGCAGTTTTGGGGGGCTGTGTGCCCATGAAAGGGACTCACATTGCAGCAGTTTTGGGGGGCTGTGTGCCCATGGAAGGACTCACATTGCAGCAGTTTTGGGGGGGCTGTGTGCCCGTGGAAGGGACTCACATTGCAGCAGTTTTGGGGGGCTGTGTGCCCATGGAAGGGACTCACATTGCAGCAGTTTTGGGGGGCTGTGTGCCCATGGAAGGGACTCACATTGCAGCAGTTTTGGGGGGAGAGCTGTGTGCCCATGGAAGGGACTCACATTGCAGCAGTTTGGGGAGAGCTGTGTGCCCATGGAAGGGACTCACATTGCAGCAGTTTTGGGGGGGTGTGTGTGCCCATGGAAGGGACTCACATTGCAGCAGTTTTGGGGGGGCTGTGTGCCCGTGGAAGGGACTCACATTGCAGCAGGTGTGGCAGGGTGGTGGCTCGTGACACTGGACCACGTTGGAGAAGTTCATGGAGAGCTGTCTCCCCTTGGAGGGACCCCACAGTCTCACAGGGGAAGGACTCCTCTCCCAGAGCAGTGGAAGAAAATCTCACTGATGAACTGACCAAACCCCCATGGCCTCTCTCCCTGCACTGTCGGTGGGAAGGAGGGAGGGGCTGGGGTGGAAAAAGGTATTTTAAGGGCTTATTTTACTTCTCATTATACACTGATTTTGTTAGCAATAATCTCACTTTGTACCTCTAAGTTGAGCCTGTTTTGTCCTTAGACTGTTCTCTCCTGGTCCTTATCTCAACTCATGAACCCTTGGTTTGAATTTTTTCTCTCCTCTGTGCAGCTGTAGCAGAGGAGGGCAAATGAGTGACTTCCATGGGTGCCTGGTGTTTGTCCAGTGTCAAACCACAATGGGTCCATCTAGGAAATCACTCCATAAACAAAAAAAAAAATGCCCCATGACCAATCCCACCCCCGGACACTCATGTCCCAAAGAAGGATCCCTGTGCTGCAGTGAGCCTCCTTCCCCAAGAAGCAGGAAACCAAACCTCAGCACAGGGATGCAAAGGAGCGACATGTGGCTACTGACAGCTGAGCTTTTGTCACTCCAGGCCACAATTAACTGTTTGCTGTGAGTGGCAGCTCCTAGTTCAGCACTTTCTGAATTCACTGATCAGTAATTCCTGCTAAAGATTACGTGCCCCTCAATTATTTTCTTCTTATGTAAATCCTCTCTTTTTTATCTCCTTAGTCTGAAGCCTCTGGTACCCCTGGAAGAAATTTTACTTTCCATTTCTTGCTTGCACCCCCCACAAGGTATCCAGAGATCCTGAGGAACTACCTGTACTATGCATTTAGAATAGGAAAGATGAATCTGAGGAGTCTCCAAAGTGTCTGACAAATACTGCACTTACTTGCACTAACACTCTGTCCAGGTTCTACCTGCCTCCATGTTCCTTAAACTCTGCTGCAACAAGAAGGCAGTGCCCAGGCTGGCAGCCTTAGATTGGCTCTGAAACCCCAAAACTGACTCCCTGCAGCCTGTTTTCCAGCCACCCACACCCCGAGAGGTTCCCAGGCCAGATGGAGACAGAAGTTGTTGATAACTCTGAAAGCCTCCCACACAAGAGGGACTGAAGCCTCACATTTCACACCAGCTTTCAATCCAGCAGATAAATTCAGGAGCAAACACTTCCAGGCACTCAATCATGACAAGGAAGAGATTCTTCCAACACATGGAGTCTCCCTCTTCAGCTACTTGTGATAAGCAGCACCACTAAACCAAACCAGAATCCTTCCACCTTTGGAGGGAAGAGAACCAACACCCCCAACCCAGCATTACCTGTTTGCCCAGCCTTCCCTTGTCTTCAGTTTTCACATCTTTAGATTCATTAAAGATCCTGAGACACTCCTCCATGGGATCTGACTCAAAGTCCACATCTTTCTCAAGGATGGAATAATCAATGTCATCAGATGTAGAGGAAGATGATGAGGACTTGGACAACTTGGAGCGCTTTGCTTTCTTTGTCCTGTCCCTGTCACTGTCAGAGGCTGAGCCAGAGTCAGCCCCATCCAAGTCCGAGCTCACATCAAGCAATGAGGAGGACAAAGGCCAGCCTTTGTCATCCTCATCTCCACTCTCATCCCCAAACAGGTCCACGTGACTCAAACTCTGCTGCTTCCGACCCTTCTTGGGGTCTCCTTGTCCTGCACAAGTGACCTTGTCCTTCTTTCTCTCCAGGGAGCTCTTGGTCCCCTTCTCCTTGTTTTTACGACCAGAACTTTCCTTGCCATTTTTCACATCAGCTGTTTTGCTCTGAGGATCTTTCTTGCTGCTCCCCACTTTCTCTGTGCCCTTGGTGACACCCTCACTCTTGCTTTTCCCTGAACTGCTGGTGCTGGACTTGGATTTTTCTTTCTTACACCCATCTACTTTTTCTGACTTCTGTTTTTCAGGTTTTTTCAAGTTCCCATCTGTTTTCACTTTGACGCTTTTGTCTTTGCAGTTTTTCTCTTCATTCTTCGTTTTTAATTTTTCTTCTTTCTTGAGCACTTTGTCTTTGTCTGCATTTTTATTTTTCTCCTTCTTCCCAGCCTCACTGAGGCCTGGTGCTTTACTAACATCAGTTTTCTTCTTTTTTGTTTTGTCTTTGGAGTCTTTATTTTTATTTTCAATTTCCTTGGTGTTCTTACCAGAACACAACTTTGCTGCCTTTGAGTTCTTGTCTGATGAGTTCTTGGCAAGGTTTTTCTGTGAATTTGGAAGGTCCTCCCTGTGCTGTGCTACTTCTTTGCTCCCCTGGGAAGCAGAGCCTTCCACTTTTGTGCTCTGCTCTTTGCTGGAGGACTCGTTTGACTCACTCTCAGAACCAGCTTTTGAGGGTGAACTACCAGAAGCTGTTTTATATTCCACCTCAGCCTCATCTTCAGAGGAGGAGAACCTGGCCAACACCTCATCATCATCAGGATCTTCACAGAGCTTCTTCCTTGATGGAGAGTAGGAATCCTCATAATCAGAGGCCCTGTCCCTTTTGGACCCCTTGGTTGTGGCTTTGCCCAACAGCCTGGCAGAGTAATTGGAAAGGGGGTCATATTCCAAGTCTGTGGAAGGCTTGGAGTCATCAATCACATATTTGTTGTTAGTGACAGTGCTGCTGTATTTTTTATTCTGCACCACAGCCTTGGGGACATACTCCAGTGAGCTCCCTTTGGAGCGAGAGGAATCCAAAGTGTATTTACTGGAGCGGCCAGCAGCAGCCAGAGGAGTGGGGTTGTAATCTGAGTTATTACTGAAGTTGTAGCTCCCTGGATTGTACTCCAAGGAGGCAAAGGAATCATTCTGAGGCCCAGCAGCTGACACAGGTGTGTTTGAAATGAGTGAGGAGCCCTCTGAAGCACCAAACTCCTTCGTGGTTTCCAGCAGCTCCTCGTACTTCTTCTGCTCCCTCTCCACCTCATTCTTCACTGCCTCAATGGCCTTGTTGACCAGCTCCAGCTCCAGAATTCCAGGTGTGACATCTGTAATGTCAGCCAGAAAGCCATCCTCCACCTCCAGCGAGGGCCTGGGCAGCTCAGGGTTGTAGGGATCATAGCCTCGCTCTGCAAAGAGGAAAAAAATCATTTACTGTCAGCAATTCCAGTAAAATGTAAAATGAGGTCTTTTTAGGGTCTGCTCTGATCAAACCCCAACACTGAATGACACAACCAAAAGCCACACTCTTGTACCACAGAATAAATAAATGTAGGATACCAAAAGCCACCAGTGATGTTCTCTGGCCTAGACTAAACCAGATTGTAAAACCTAGTCCCAGGACTAAAGATCTGTTAACAAAGTGCTTTTAAGACTCATGGAAAAGCCCTGTAAGTTAAATATTCTTCAGGGCACCAAAGAATAATCACTCTATTAGGACCAAGGGGAGCTGACTGAGCACAGAACTATCTGCTAAATTCAATGCAGCCACCAAGGAGGAAAGAGAAGAAGTGAGAAACTGTGGATTAGGTTCTCACTTCCCAATGCCAACACCTAAAGCCCACCAAAAGCCTCCAACATTCCTCAAGGCTCAGTGATTCTCATGGCAGCTGCAGGAAAACCACTTTCATCTGAACTGACAAACTGAGAGCTGCTGGCAGGAAGGAAAAACGACAACAGGCAACACAACTCAAGCACTCAGAGCAGCCACCAAGACAAGAACACTGAACACCCAAAATATTTCCCTTTTCCACATTCCCCTTTCCAGAAAAGTCCCTTTGATGGCCTATTCCACATTTAGCCTGGACAAGAGAAGGCTCCAGGGACACCTGCGAGCCCCTGGCAGGGCCTGAAGGGGCTCCAGGAGAGCTGCAGAGGGACTGGGGACAAGGCCTGCAGGGACAGGAGCCAGGGAATGGCTCCCAGTGCCAGAGGGCAGGGCTGGATGGGATCTTGGGCAGGAATTGTTCCCTGGCAGGGTGGGCAGGCCCTGGCACAGGGTGCCCAGAGCAGCTGGGGCTGCCCCTGCATCCCTGGCAGTGCCCAAGGCCAGGCTGGGCAGGGCTGGGAGCAGCCTGGGACAGTGGGAGATGTCCCTGCCATGGCAGGGGTGGCACTGGATGGGCTTGAACAAACCATAAACCACAAACCTTTCTGGGATTCCGTGGAATTCTTTCAATCCCCAGCTGTGGCTCAGGGAGCTCCCAGGTGTGGCTGTGGCTGCAGGGCCCAGGGAGGAGCTGCCTCTGCCCGGGGAGCTCCCTGTGCTGAGCTGAGCAGGCAGAGGGGTCAGTGCCACTGTGTTTGTGTCCCCAGTGGAAGGACACGACTCCAGTGAGGATGCCAGAGCCTGCATGGAGCTGATGGTGTGGAAGATCAGAGAGGATCTGAGCCCCTGGAGCCCTGGCAGTGCCCAAGGCCAGCCTGGACAGGGCTTGGAGCACCCTGGGATGGTGGAAGCTGTCCCTGCCCATGGTGGGGGGTGGCACTGAATGATTTTTAAAGTCTCTCCCAACCCACACCATTCCAGGACTCCAACAATGACAGAAGCTTCAGGAACATTAACAGCTGCTTTTTGACTCTGAACTGTTTTCAATCCTTGTTTTATCACAGCATCTCTGGATGCTGACATTCCAGAGGAGCTTTTTGTTCTCTGCTACAAGGACAGTACAAAACTGGCTCTCCAATGTGGATATGCATAAGAACCAAACAAAAAGCAAAGAGAAAGAAAACAGAAAATTAAAATCCTGTCAGGTCTAAGAGGGATGAGAGAATTTCTCGTAACAGTCAGAAACAGACAGGGTTAAAAGAGCTGTTTCTATCATTCTCATAGGACTGAGGGGTTTGAGGTTTTGGGGGGGCAGGGGTAGGTTTGGGGTTTTTTAGAGAGAATACATAATTGCAGAGCTTCCTTTGGCAACAGGAAAAGGATCTGTCTAGCAGCTGGCAGAACTGGCCCCCAAGGAAGCAGAATGAAAGAGGCTGGGTTAAAAAAAGGCAGCAGTTTCAGAAAATACTTTTTATCCCTTTGGGTTTGCAAGGTTTTTTTCCAAACCAATTAATTCCTGATTTAACAGGGACTCTGGGCAATGGCAGAGTGATGTCACCACCTTCCACAGGCCTGCCTGAGCCCTGCTCAGAGCCAGAAACGGGGGGAAAGAGGAACAAGGTGCTATTTCTACAGCCAGTTCCCCTCCAGCTATTGCAGGGAGCTGTGATGATGACACAAAGAGCGTTCCCAAAGCCAGGGTGCGCTCCTCCCTGGGACAAACCAGGGACAGAGCAATTCCTGGTTGGAAACCTTGAAGAAAAGCAGGTAACAAGGCAAAAACATGAACAAACCCATATGCAAACAGCAGCAGCATCAAGGCAAGGCTATGTAGAGATTATCAGAATTGTCAGGGATAAAATCAGCCTAAGGACTGAGAAGGAGCAGACAGCTCATGTCTGACCATGGTGTGAAACATCAGCTCCACACTGGCAGGAAGCACCAGAGCACTGAAGCCTGCAGCAGTCAGCTACTACCCTCTAAATCTGGACTGAGACCTAAAACGCAGCACAAATATTTGAAGGAAACAGCTGAAAGGCTGATAATTCATGCAAGGCTAAATATCAGATGGCCTGCAAACAGAGAACACACAGTCTGGATCTAGAGAATTGCCAAAAAAAAGGCAACAAACCCTAACTAAACAAAAGCCATCTTGTACATGCAGAAAACCAAACTATTTTAAACATATCAGGATCAGGGAAAGCAGAGGGCAAGCCCAGCACAGACAGGGTGGCTGCTGCTTATCTCCAGCACAAAACTCCTGGCACATTTTCTGTGGCTGGAATGATGAAAACACACATTATAACCTCAGGACATGCCACAGGCTGTGAGACAGGGCAGGGAAAGAGCTCTGTGCAAGTGTGGGGGAGGCCTGATGGATTCTCCAGAACTGCTGATCAAAGGCTGCCTGGCCATGAAAGACTTGGGTAAGTGGCTCCAGGATGCCCATCAGCACCATGCCCTCTGGCCACGAGGCATCTGCAGAGAATGCAGCAGAAACACAGCAGGAGGGGTTTCATTTTACAAAAACATATAGACAAAAATATAATTTTTATATAACATTTTATTTTTATCTATCTGTATAAATGTTATTATATATAAATATTATATATATAACATTTATATATTTAAATACGTATTTATCTATATTTATATATATATATTTATATATAAGTATATATTAAAATATATTTTTTTTATTTATAGATCAATACTTACACAAAAATATTTATCTATAAATAGAAACAGTTATATAAGAATATATTTATTTATATCTATATAAATTATATCTATATCAATATATAATTTATATAATATATAATGTACAATATATTATATTTATATAATTTAAATAAATTATATAGTTATATAAATTATATATTTATTTTAAATATATTTATATTTATATATTTATGAGAATTTCATATATATTTATATAGTATATAGTTATTTATAGTCCCATATATTTATAGATTTATTTTATATCTATTTATATGCGTATATATATACGATGAGGCATAAGCACACAAGTCTCCAAACCAGAGATGTTCAACCTGCCATTTGAAATCAGCTTTTCAGCTGCCAAACTAATGCCAGGAAGCAGGGAAGGGAAGGATCCTGCCCCTGGGATGTGACACTCACAGGAGTCTGTCTGCCTCATGTTTTCCTTCACTCCTGTTCCCTTCACTGACCTGGGCACTCGGGGGTGCAGGAGGAGCTGCACTGGGGTGGCTGCTCTGCTGCAGCAGAAGGACTGAGGCACTCCTAGTGAAGAAATTCTTTTTGGAGGGATGGAAAGCAGAGGCTGCTCTGACCCCCAGGAATCATGGGATAATGAGACTTGAGATGCCAACTCCTGGCAGGATTGTGAACTAAACAGTTTTTAAGGTACAAACTATTTTAATAAATGATTGTACCTCAGATACGTGAGAAACAAAAGGTGAGGTTACCATCAATATTATAGAAAATAAGTTATTAATATTAAACAAGTTGTTGATATTAATATTATTAATATATCTTTAATTATTATATCTGCTGTATTAATAGAGACACAGAGGTCTCTATGCAGAACCTCAGTGAACATTGTATTTAACCCAGAACACACCCAGCTGAGCCGTGCTTAAATCAGCCATTGCAGCACAGAAAATATAGAAACACAGAACAAGATTCTACCTAAAAAAAACCAGGCTGATGGGTTTTTTCCCTGGTTACTGTCAGGATGATTGAGGGACACGAGGCCTCAGTTCCAAGGTGGAGCTGGATTATTACAAAGCTTCTCTGAGCCAGACTCCTCACTGGTCCTTCTAGTTTGGGCAACAGGCAAGGGCAGTAAACAAAGCTGACATTAAAGAAGAGTGGGAGGACAAGGTCACCTGGGTGAAGGTAAAACTTATTTTACAGTGAATCATTCCAGAGAAAAGTCTTTCTTTTTTTTGTCCAGGCCTACCACAGCACATAGCTGAGATGCTTTAAATACAGAAAAGCCCAAATGTGTCACAGGTGAGCTGTAATGATCATGGCAAACCTGCAGGTTTTGGAAAAGGACTCCAGCTCTTGAATGCATGTGGGAGACAGAATCCCAGACTGGTTGGGGTTGGAAGGGACCTTAAAGCCCACCCAGTGCCATCCCTGCTATGGCAGGGACACCTTCCACTGTCCCAGGCTGCTCCAAGCCCTGTCCAAACCTGGACACTTCCAGGGATGCAGCAGCCACAGCTGCTCTGGACAACTGGATGGCAACTGCTTCTTCCAGATCCAACAGAGCTACCCAGCTGCTGCTGCTGCCAGACAAAAAGACTGCAAAAATTAGAAAATTTCATATTTACAGCAATTAGGAATTCCAAACAAAAGGCTTTGCTGGGCAAGCTGCAGAGGGACCAGCACAGGTCAAAAGACATTGAACATTTCTTGTAATGAACCCACAAGAAGGACATTGAGGGGCTGGAGCGTGTCCAGGGGGGGAAGTGAGATGGGAAGGCTCTGGAGCACCAGGAGCAGCCCAGGAAGCTGGGAAGGGGCTCAGCCTGGAGAAAAGGAGGCTCAGGGGGGCCCTGGTGGCTCTGCACAGCTCCTGACAGGAGGGGACAGTTGGGGGTGTCAGGCTCTGCTCCCAAGGAACAGGGACAGGAGGAGAGGGAACGGCCTCAGGCTGGGCCAGGGGAGGTTTAGATTGGAAATTGGGAAAATTTCTTCACAGGAAGAGTTGTCAGACATTGGCACAGGCTGCCAGGGCACTGATGGAGTCCCTGTCCGTGCAAGTGCTCAAAAATGGTGTGCATGTGGCACCCGGGGACATGGATTAGTGGCTGGGCTGACTGCTGGATTTCCAAGCCTGCTGCTGCTGCTGAAGGCACCCACTGCCCTGGGTCACCTGCAGCTGGCAACAAAAGGTGCATTCATGGGGAGGTGGGGAAGGTGAAAGCTGTTTGGAGACTCTTTGGAAAAGGAAAAAATAAAGGCATTTTTATTTCACGTCATCGGAACAGCCATGTTGGCTTAAGGGCTCGCTGTGTTTACAGTGCCAGCACTCAGCAAAGGGACAACCTCTGTGATTGCAGAAAAATTATCTTCACTGGAAAATCACCCTGAGCTTTGCATTTAACACTTCACAGAAGGGACAGTGGTGCATCAAGAACAAAATGTTTCAGAGAGGTTTTACCAGCAGCCTGAGTTCTGCTACTCTTCAGAACGAAAGAGCACACAAGAAATGGCAGGTTTTGGCACAGAGCTCATTTGCCAGGACCCGAAGCAAATTTCCAACAATTAATTTAACAATAATATGCAACCACTTGGAAATGATTAACAGTGAGATTTAAAATAGTACATTTCAAATAATCACCCAGAGGAAATGGGTTAGGAGGGCAGCAAAGGGGAGTTAAGAAAAATGTTTCTCCAACCCTAGTCCAAGGATTTGTTTTGCTCCTTTTTTTTTGTTTTTCAAAAGTAAATCTAATTATAAAACTAAGTGTTAAATGCAGAGATAACCGTGTGTTGGTCAAGGAACACCAGGAAGTGAGGTTTGAGAGGCATTACAGGCAGAAGAATTCCTATGCACTCCTTGGATTTGCTCCTCCAGGGGAGGTATTTAATGCCACAGCCTCAAAGTACATCATGAACCTCTACAGTAATTTCTAAAATGGAAAAAAGAATGCTAATATGAGAAAAGAAAGTCTGATATTAGCAAGACTGAAAAACAGTCTGAACAGTCATCTCTCACTCCAAGGTATTTTTAGTGCTGGTTTCCACAGGTGTTGTGGCCAATGGGGCCACGTGTCCCCACGGGCTGGACCCCAGGGGTCACACTGAGGGACAGGAGCAGCCAGACAGCACCTCTGCACTGCACTCTGAGCTGTCTCCTCAGCTCAGCCACCCCAGAGTGAGGCTGGCACTGCCCAGCAAAAAATCATGGAATGGTTTGGGTGGGAAGGCACCCTAAAGCCCATCTTGTTCCTGGACACCTCCCACTGTCCCAGGCTGCTCCCAGCCCTGTCCAGCCTGGCCTTGGGCACTGCCAGGGATCCAGGGGCAGCCCCAGCTGCTCTGGGCACCCTGTGCCAGGGCCTGCCCACCCTGCCAGGGAACAATTCCTGCCCAAGATCCCATCCAGCCCTGCCCTCTGGCACTGGGAGCCATTCCCTGGCTCCTGTCCCTGCAGGCCTTGTCCCCAGTCCTGATCTCCTGAGACAGAGACAGCCCAAGGGGGTTCATTCAGCCAGAGCAGCTCCAGAGGGTCCTTCCAAAGCTGGAGGAGTTATCAGGAAACTCATGAGGGCACATCCCACAAAGCAGCTCAGACAGAAACAACCTGGGATGCAGCACCCACCTCCTCAATTTATTCAAGGCAACACAACACAACTTTGGGCATGTGATAGATGAGTAATGCAATATCTGACTCTCACAATTAAAAGCAAATATCCTGTATATATGTTAAGAGAAGTTTATAGATTTATAGTTGTGTTTTACGCCCCTTGTGCTGTTATCAGGGTGGCCTGGGTTTGGGACATTTGGGGGGTGGGACTGTTACTATGGCAGCACCTGAGCTCCAATCAGGATTTAAGGAAGTGAACTCCAGCACGGGACAGCAAAGAAGGAGCCAATGGACAGAACTTTGGGAGGGGCTAAAGGGTTAAAAGGTGAAACCTCCGTTGTGTGGGTGAGCATGTGGGGCAAAAAATCTCCTGCTGCAGATGCTCTAATATTTTCTCTGTTCAGTCTCCTGTTGTATTTTTGATAAGGCTTTAATAAGCCTTTTACATTTTTGGAAGTATCATTTCTCACGGGCAGTTTTTTCTGGCACAGCAAAACAAGAATCCGAAAGGTCCTCAAGCCACTGAGCATGGCAGCTTCACCCTCTTGGTGGCCTCACCTGGGGCTGTCACGGCCTCACACAGCAACACCACCTCAACCCAGGGATGCAAAAGCCAGGACAGGGTGACCTGGCACCCACCAACCCACCACTGCCATCCCTCCATGCCCAGAATCACTGACAGTCCCACCCACTCTGCTGGAGAACAGCATCAAGGTCTGGGAGACATTTTCCTAAGAGGAAATCACACCACTGGCACATTTCTCCCATAACTTAGGAAAAAGATGAGAATCCCAACTGGATGGATTGGCCAGGACAGGCAGAGGACAAGGACTGGCACCCAAAATACACCCTGACCCCACAGCCTGTCATGCACAGGCTGGAAAGAATCTCAACATTTGAAAATCCGGATATTTGATGTTTGGGTTCTTATGAGATCCTTCCATTCCCCCTCTCATTTTAGCTATAAAGTTATTCATTAAAATACAGGAGAAGTTTAAATTCTGTTTGGGGAAAAAAAAAAACCCAAAACAACAGAGACTTGGTTTTTCCTCTAAGAAAAAGCCCAGAAACCATTTCCTGTGTAAAGTACTGGATAAAACTAAGGATCTATTAAAAATACAATTAGCAGAGCAAGTCTTCTTTTCAAAGAAAAAAAATTAAATATTTCAAGTATTCTGGTGACTTCTCTCCAGTCAACTTAGCCTTGAAAACTTATTCCAACCAGCACAGTCACAAGCAGCAACACCAACCAGTCCTTTAATTTTCCAGCCTTTTTCTGGCATGCTCCAGATAAGTTATCTTCTTAACACCTGCCTGATTCTTTAACTAATGTGGGGGAAAAATCCCACTTAAGACAAGAAAAAAGAAAAAAAAAAACCACAAAACCAAACCTCAACTATTTCAATTTAGTCACGACTGAACATTTGGAAAACAAAGTTAAAAGCTAAAGAAAAACACCTTTCAAAGTGTATTATATTAAAACGTTTTAGGTGTGATGTATGAAAAGCTAAAAGCAAAACTTCAACTGTTTTTAAAACCTGTCTGGCTTTAAACAATTCAAAAGCTGGAATTAAAGCTCTGCAGCTCCTTTAGGTCTCAGACACCTGCAGCTCCACAGCCACTTTTAACCACAGAACCCAACAGCCCAGCACAAACCTCTCTTCAATAAAAACCCAAAATCCACAGGGGAATGAAAACCCTCGTAAACCAAACCCTCCAAAGCCAATGTGGGCTTTTGGCACAGCATAATCCATATTCCAGAGGCAGGTGACGCTCAGGTCCCTGCTCAATGAATGGCCACCACGTGAAGCCTCCCTGGAGAAGTCGCTTCTCTCCAGCTGCTCCTTCCCAGCCGCACCCCCCAAACCTCCACCTCACCCCGCAGGACGCCAAAAACTTCAGGAAGAGTTACCTGAGCTGCCCGGGCTCGATAAGCACTGCAGGTATTTGTTCATGCTGGAGCTGCCCCGGCCCGGGCTGGCGGCAGCACGCGGTGCGCGAATGCTGACACAGCACTTCGTGGGCACCGGGGCAGGACCGGCCCCGGTCCCGCCTTCACCCTCCGGTGCTCCCAGCTCGGCGGGGTCCAGAGCGCCTGCAAGGGCTGCCCGAGCCCGTTCCTCCTTCCCAGCGCTGCTGCCCCCACCTTGGGGGAGCTTCTGACCTCCTCCTCCTCCTCCTCCTCTCCCCATTCCCCACCTGCGGCTGCTTTCGGCTTGGTCTGAGCTGCGCACCCTGCGCGCAGCGGCTCCCCAAACATCCATCCCCGGCCGTGCCGACCCAAACCCCGCAGCTCTGCAGCCCCCGGGCCAGCAGGACAGGAGGTGACACGGCTGGGACACAGCCTGGGCCAGCAGGACAGGAGGGGGCAGGGCTGGGACACAGCCTGGGGAGGAGATGGCAGGGCTGGGACACAGCCTGGGCCAGCAGGGGAAGAGGTGACACGGCTGGGACACAGCCTGGGCCAGCAGGGGAAGAGGTGGCAGGGCTGGGACACAGCCTGGGGAGGAGATGGCACGGCAGGGACACAGGCTGGGCCAGCAGGGGAGGAGGTGACACGCTGGGACACAGGCTGGGGAGGAGGTGACACGCTGGGACACAGGCTGGGCCAGCAGGGGAGGAGGTGACACGCGGGGACACAGGCTGGGGAGGAGGTGACACGCGGGGACACAGGCTGGGCCAGCAGGGGAGGAGGTGACACGCGGGGACACAGGCTGGCCCTGCCTGTCGCTGCCTGCCCCAGCCCACGGGAGCCGCCCGGCGCCTCGGCCCCGCCCAGCACACGGAACGCGCTCAGGGAAGCCCTGGATTAGTGAATTGCGCTTCCCACTGCGCGGCGGGGCTTGGCTGGAGATTAAAAACGTAAATTAGAATAGTGTTCACATGTCAGGGAGGAATTTTTCAATCCCGGGATTGCATACACAGGGCTCCTGGGTGGGCTGAGAGGAGCTGGGGACTCACCAGCACTGGCACAACTCCAGCTGTGCCAAACCCAAAAATCCTGCTGGCTTGATGGAGATCTGCTCCTACCTCCTGCTTTTCACACATCTGGAACAGCCCCACGTGGGGAGACTCGGATGCAGGATACAATCTCCCCACAGCTACAGAAAAACCAAATATGGGAAGTGTCCTGTGAAGCTTGATGGAGATCTGCTCCCACCTCCTGCTTTTCACACATCTGGAACTGCTCGGTGTGCGGAGACTCGGATTTTAAGGGGGGAATCTCCCCACAGTCACGGGAAAACCAAATATGGGAAGTGTCCTGTGAGGCCACACTGAAATCCCAGCACAAGCGGCACCTGCACCTGCCCACCACAGGAACACCCCAACTGACAGCGCAGGGAAATCACCACAAATCCCAAACTGCTGAAAAGACACATCCCGACCTCACCACCAACTGGTTCTTCACTCTTCATTTCAAAACTTGGTTAAAAATAAAATCCACTGGTGGCATTTTGGTAATTATTCTCCTAAACAGAGATGTGTAGGGGGGAAGCAGAATTGATGTCCCCTCCCAGTTCACAGACAGGAGCACCCAACACTGAACACCTGCTTGGCTCTGTCAGTGAAATGATACTGAAAACACTTGGGGTTCCACTTCTGCTGCAGCAAACACAGTAATAAAGCTCTCTGCTGAGATGATCGTGCACAACATCAGTTCCAGGAAGGAAAATGCACTGGGAAAGATGTTTTTCCCATCCCTTCTACAGCACAGTGTGAACATGGCCTGCAATGTGAGTCACACCAAGGCTCTAAATCCCAGCCTGTGCCAAGGCTGCTCCCACAAACAGGCACAGCCCCTCAGCAGTGTTGTCTGAGGAACCTGACCCTGTGTTGAGTGAGGGGTGATTAAAGCTGGGTTTTAACTTCTAAAGAGCCTCTCTAGGGTTTACCAAATATCACAGAACCATAGAAATGTCCTCAGCTGGAAAGGACCCACAGGGATCATCAGCCCAGCCCTGTCCCTTCACAGCCACCCTGTCACAGACATCTTTTATGAAAAATCCTAAGGGATTTTTCCTCCTGAGAAGCTGGGAGGCCTCAGGAACAAAATGTAAACATTGATTATCTGCTGCTGTGGAATACAACAGGTGGATCTGTGATTGGTCTCATGTGGTTGTTTCTAATTAATGGCCAATCACAGCCAGCTGGCTCAGACCACGAGTCTGAGCCACAAGCCTTTGTTATCATTCCTTCTTATTCTTAGTTAGCCTTCTGAGGAAATCCTTCCTTCTAGTATAGTTTTAATGCAATATATATCATAAAATAATAAATCGAGCCTTCTGAAACATGGAGTCAAATCCTCATCTCTTCCCTCAACCTCAGACCCCTGTGAACACAGTCACACCACCCCAACAACCCCACCCTGAGCACCCCTGAGAGCTCCTGGAGCTCTGGCAGCCTTGGGAGCCTGGGCAGTGCCCAGCACCTCGGGAGGATCATCCTGGTCACAGCCATCCTCTGTGGCTGCTTTTGGGCAGAAGAAGGGAGAAGTGAAATGATCCCTGCACCAGTGACAGGATCCAGGGATAAAGCTGGGGAGATAAACCCAAGGATTTCTCCACACTTGACCTGAGCCCAACAGTGTTGCAGCAGCTCACTGTGTCAATCACACAAAGCAGCAGAACTCTGTCCCTGACACCTTCCACAGATTTGATCCAGGTCTAACCAGCAAATCTTTGCACACCCAGATAGAAAATCCACATAGCCAGAAAACTGCTCCACAAGCTTTGGACCACATCAGAAAACTGCTGAGCAGCTCAGTACACCCCACTGCAGAACAAAATACTTCAGGCAGGGTGCTGAAAGTGGGGCTGGCTCTTCCCATCCCAGAAGAACACAAGGATCAGCACCTGAGGGAGTGGCTGGAGCTGTGCCAGGGCTGGGCATGGAGCTCAGGGCAGGGTTCTGCCCCCCGAGGCTGCTGGGCACTGCCCAGGCTCCCCAGGGAATGGTGCCAAGGCTGCCAGAGCTCCAGGAGCTCCCAGGGCTGCTCAGGGTGGGGTTGTTGGGGTGGCTGGGCAGGGACAGGGGTTGGATTTGATGACCCCTGTGGGTCCTTTCCAGCTCCGCACATTCCAGGATTCTGTGATCAATGCAGACAAAAGAGCTCAGAGCTCCAGACCTGGAAGCCGCTTTCTGCTCTGGGTTCAAAAACATCCACCTCCAAAACATCCCCAGACAGCATCAAACCAGCAAACCAGGGCTGCCTACCTTAAGATATTTATGAAGAGCTGTATTATGCCTCTTTTATGTCTTTCAGCATACTCAGGACCTCAACTTTAAAGAGAGACCTATTTTTCCCCTCTACAGCTCTTGAAAAGACGCTTTTAGGACTGAAGGCAGCTCTTCCCTCCTCCTTACAGCACACGCTTTCAAAGCACTTCACACACATTCAATAATCTTTTCATCCTGCTCTGAAGCAGGTGGGTTTTAGTCATCTCAGAGATGGAAAAAGCACTTCAGCCAAGTCAGGATGAGAATTTGCAATCTCCAGATTCCCAGTCCTGGACAGAAAACCCCATCAGCCTCAGCTCAGCACAGAATTTTCACAAACCTCCAAGGCAGGATGAGAATTTGCAATCTCCAGATTCCCAGTCCTGGACAGAAAACCCCATCAGCCTCAGCTCAGCACAGAATTTTCACAAACCTCCAAGGCACCCCTATTCTGTTACCACACAGGCAATCCCTGCAATAAAATGTGGGAATAGATTTCCCACACCGAGCATTCCATGTTTCAGACCCCAGCCCAAATGTGCCCCTCTCTCAACATGTTTGTATTTATGGACCTGCTTCCAGACAGGAAGGGAAGGGAAATCCTGACAATCCAGCAGCAGGCAGGGAAAACTCAGTTCTGCTCCTGCAGATCTCCAAGGGGCACGGAGGGCTCTGCACCACTGTGCCCCAGCACTGTGTGTGCAAACAGGGATCTTTCATGAACACCTGAACCTTGGGAAGCCTGGAGCACTGAGGGTGGGCAAAAAAAGGGGGGAACAGTGCTGCATCCCACTAATTCCTCTTTCCACATCCTCTCTGCTCCACCTGGCACATGTGCATCCCCCCAAACCCCCCACAACCTGCCAGAGCCAGCTCCACTTGCAGTTTTCAAAAGCTCCTTTCAAAGCTACGAAATTGCACCAAGAGTTTTGGGGTTCCTGCCAATGCTCTGGTGATCCTCAAACATCAAAGCCAGTCCCAGCCTCAAATCAATATGTTTAGCAGGCTGCTCCCTTAGATGTTATCCTTTTTTTCTAGGCACCATCCCAGAAAACACCAATCTGTGCTGTAGCTCTTGGTGTAGAAACCCACCTGCCTTGGCAAAAAAAATGACACCTTTAAAGCTTCTCTATCGAGTGATGTGATTAAATAGGTCAGACCTGGCCACGTGCATGGTTAGGAGGCTACTTCAAAACAAGACAGGCAGTTCCCCTGGCAGGGAGCAAGCCCTGGGGATGGAGAAGCTGCTCCCAGAAGATGGTTGCCTGGTTCTGGCTGAGCTACTACACCCTCTAGTGTAAATCCTCCAGATCCTTCCAGGCCAGGAGCCTCGGGCAGGCAGGCAATGAGGAGCACTTCAGCCAGAATCCTTCCCAGGAAGCTGAGCCAAGCACTGCAAAATAACTGCAAAAGTGTCTCCTGCTCCTACAAGAATCAGGGACATTTTGTGATGGGTTGGAGTCTGTTCTAAAAGCCTGAGATTGCAGCAGGTCCATTGCTCATGTCCCATTTCTCAGTTGGAATCACAGAAACCCAGAATGGTTTGGGTTGAAAGGGACCCTAAAGCCCATCCAGAGTCCCAGGATGGTCTGGGTGGGAAGGGACCTCAAAGCCCACCCAGTGCCACCCCTGCCATGGCAGGGACACCTCCCACTGTCCCAGGCTGCTCCCAATCCCCCCAGCCTGGCCTTGGGCACTGCCAGGGATCCAGGGGCAGCCCCAGCTGCTCTGGGCACCCTGTGCCAGGGCCTGCCCACCCTCCCAGCCAACAATTCCTGCCCAAGATCCCATCCAGCCCTGCCCTCTGGCACTGGGAGCCATTCCCTGGCTCCTGTCCCTGCAGGCCTTGTCCCCAGTCCCTCTGCAGCTCTCCTGGAGCCCCTTCAGGCCCTGCCAGGGGCTCGCAGGTGTCCCTGGAGCCTTCTCTTGTCCAGCTGAGCACCCCCAGCTGTGCCAGGCTGGCTCCAGAGCAGAGGGGCTCCAGCCCTTGCAGCATCTCCGTGGCTCCTCTGGCCTGGCTCCAGCAGCTCCACGTCCTCCTGCTGCTGTTGCCCAGGGCTGGGGCAGCTCTGCAGGTGGGAGCCAACACAGAACCAACATTAAAAAATGTCTGGAGGCAAACCCTGAGCTGAGACAGAACTCACAGCTCCCTGTTATGCCAGCTGTGCCATGTGCTGCATGCCAAGAGTTTGGGAAAGAGGCAGGAACAGGCTCTGAGCTGCCTGCAGGGAGCAGTGCCTGGAGCTCAGCCTCATCATCCTGCTCCTTTCACAAGCAACAGAACCTTCCCTTGGGGAACCAGGCCCACACTGGGGCTTTCCTTTGCCAAAAAAACTCTTCTAAGTGCTGTAGATTAGGTTGGAAATGAAGAAAATACAGAAATTATATAGAACAGATTCTATATAAGAATTTCTATTAAGAAATAAGAATAAGAATAGAATAATAAGACTATAAGAATAAGAATTTCTAGTAAGAAATTCTGTAAGAATTTATAAGAAATTCTATGAGAAATTCTATGAGAAATTTATTTATTCTATGAGAAATTCTATAAAGAAATTAAGAATATAGAGAATATAGACTATATAGAATACAGAATACATAGAACATAGAATTAAGAAAATATATTTCTTTCACAGAAGAAGTTGTCAAGCACTGGAAGGGGCTGCCCAGGGCAGTGGTGGAGTCCCCATCCCTGGAAGTGCCAATAAAATGTGTGGATGTGGCTCTAGAGGACAGGGGTTGGTGGTGACCACAGTGGCTGAAGGTTGGATTTGATGCCCTTGGGAGGCTTTTCCAACCTTTACAATTCCATGATTGTAAGGAAATTCTTACTCCCCAAAGCTCAGGCTGCTTCTCCTGTGTCTGACATGCCCAGGCCAAGCCTAGCAAGGCACTGGGGTATTTTTCTTGCCTTTCACACTCAGCTCATACCAACACTTCCAGCCAGCTCTGGGAGCCTCACACACTTCCCAGGGGCACACAGAGGTTTTCCCTTCCCCACTTCAAACTCTAAACCCAGCCCCAGCTGTTAGCAAGCACAGCAGCACCTGGTGCAGGCCAAAATGAGCAATTCCAGCTCCAAAACAGACACTTGGATATTTAAAGACGTGCAGGAACAGGACACTGAAAGATAATTATAACATCATCTAAAAGAACCATCCTAAAGCATTCTAGGGAGCTTTTAAAATTCAAAAGAACACCAAAATTGGCAAAAAAACTTTGGCTTTCTAACAATTATCTGCCTGTGACAGCCCTGAGGATGTTTCTTTTATTTTAAACTAAACTAGTAGTGGTGGTAAGCTGGCCTGGTAACCAGGAGACATCAATAATTAATCCTCTTCCAAACTTGAGAGCAACCCAAAGTTAAGTAAACACACAAAAAACACAAACTAGACTTTGTTTTGGCAATTTCTGCTTCAGATTATTAGAGACTGTCCATACCAGCATTATTATCCCATTATATCTAACAGAAATAACAAAGCTTTAACATAAAGAAAGCCAGCAGGGCTCTTCTGGGGAGAAGAATGAAGGTTTTTTTCTGCCAATAAATCAGCAGAACAGCAAATGATGTGTATAAATAAAATGACAAGAGCTGCTGGAAGAAAGGCCAACAATAGCTCACTATTGATCCTGGTGGGTCTGTTCCAGCTCAGGATATTCCATGACTGCCTGATTCACTGGGGGTTTGTGCCAGGCTGCCTTTGAGAGCCTGGCAGTGCCCTGTGCCCCACAAGCTCCTCACAGGCTTGGACCCAGCACATTCTGATATTCCCAGTATGGACCACTGGGGACCACTGGCCCCAGCATGGAGCACTGCCCCAGCACATTCCAGTATTCCCAGTATGGAGCACTGAGGACCACTGGCCCCAGCATGGAGCACTGTCCCAGCACATTCCAGTATTCCCAGTATGGACCACTGGGGACCACTGGCCCCAGCACATTCTGATATTCCCAGTATGGAGCACTGCCCCAGCACATTCCAGTATTCCCAGTATGGGCACCATGGACCACTGGCCCCAGCATGGACCACTGCCCCAGCACATTCCAGTATTCCCAGTATGGAGCACTGCCCCAGCACATTCCAGTATTCCCACCATGGACCACTGGCCCCAGCATGTACCACTGCCCCAGCACATTCTGATATTCCCAGCATGGAGCACTGCCCCAGTACATTCCAGTATTCCCAGTATGGGCACCATGGACCACTGGCCCCAGCATGGAGCACTGCCCCAGCCCCCAGCATGGCCCACCAGCCCCAGCATGGATCAATCCCTGGCATGGACACGGGGGGGTCTGGCTGACCACAGCCCCCCAGAGAACGAAGAGAGCCCAGCACAGGCCCTTCCTCCCGCTCCAGGCGGCTCCTGGATGTAACGGGAGCTGTCAGCAGCTCTGGAACCGGCCTGACACCTCAGCCCCATGTGAGCTCAGTGCCCGGAGCGACAAAGAACGGGACTAGGGCAGCGCTGGGGCTGTCCCAGAGCCTCGGGACGCTGCTCGCCAACACCCGGGATCACACCGAGCCCAGCCACCCTCAGGCTCCTTCAAACCCTCCGCGGGCCCCAGGGCGAGCGGACAGCCACGGGCAGGGCCGGGCACACACAGCCACAACCGGGGCACGGCCGGGCTGCGCCGGTGACACCGCCAGACCAGGGGATCTGCACTGCGGGGGGGCTTGGGGCCTGAACGGTGGGCAGGCGGCAGAGGAGGCGGCCAGGCACGGGCCTGCCCTCGCCGGGGGGAAAACATACGGGGCGGGGGCAGAAAGCACGACCGGGCCGGGGCGGCGGGGTCGGGAACGGCCGCAGCCGGGGACGGGGCCGCGCCGGGCCGTACCTGCGCCGTGTCCGAGCGGGAGCCCCACGCTGGGGTCGCCTGAGGCTCCGGAGGCTCCGCACGGCGACGGGGCTACCGGGGGGTGGCGGAAGTGGCAGTACGGCCTGCGGCACCCCCGGCCCGGCCCCGACCCCCCGGCGTTGAGGAACGGGCAGTCGATGCCGCGGAAGTAGCCGGTGGATCTGAGCATCCCGCCGGCTGCGGGGCGGGAGCGGGGCCGGGCGGGCGGAGGAGCCGCGGGCGGCCGGGACGCGCTCCCGCCTCACACGGCCGGTACCGGCCCCGCCGCCATCTTGGGAGCGCCGGGCGCGGCAGCGAGGACCCCACGACGCCACTGCCCGCACAGGGCTGCCCGCGGCGCGCCTGAGAGCAGGGCGGAGCCGGGCGGGCGGGGCTGAGGGAGGGGCGGGAGCGGCCACAGGACCGGGAATGTCCTGAGGGGGACCCGGAGTGTGCTGAGGGGGATCCGCAGCGATCATGGATCCCAGCCCCTGTCCCTGCCCAGCCACCCCAACAGCCCCACCCTGAGCACCTCCGAGAGCTCCTGGAGCTCTGGCAGCCTTGGCACCATTCCCTGGGGAGCCTGGGCAGTGCCCAGCAGCCTCGGGGGGCAGAACCTTGCCCTGAGCTCCATGCCCAGCCCTGGCACAGCTCCAGCCCTTGCTGGGCTCCTGTCCCTGTCCCAGAGCAGAGCTCAGCCCCTGCCCCTGTGCCTGCCCTGGGGAGGAGCTGCAGCCCCCGAGGAGCCTCCCCTCAGTCTCCTGTGCTCCGGCCGAGCTCCAGCGCTCCCGTTCCCTCGGGCCCGGCCAGGCTGCAGAGCCGCCATGCAGAACCAGCGCTCTCAGGGGCGCTCAGGGTGGGATTGTTGGGGTGTCTGCAGTGCCGGGAGTTGGGCTCGATGATCCTTACGGTTCCACCGCAGCTCAGGATATTCCAGGATTCTGTAATCCAAGCTCAGCCGGGTTTGGCTGTGGGTTCAGCCCCAGGGCTGGAGCCACCTAACCCTGCTGCCAGCTGTGGGCACAGTGACAGTCACGGGCTCCTTGCTCTGTGGCCCATCAGCCAAGAATCCTCAGCACAGACCACGGTGGAGCACCAGGGGCCGCACCGGCAGAGCCTGCAGACCCCAGCATGGACCATTGCCCCAGTCCCAGTATTCCCAGCACGGACCACCATGGACCATTGCCCCAGTCCCAGTATTCCCAGCATGCACCACCATGGACCACATCCCCAGCACATTCCAGTATTCCTAGCACGGACCACCATGGACCACATCCCCAGTGCATTCCAGTATTCCCAGCATGGACCACCAGCCTCAGCATGGGTCAATCCCTAGCATGGACCACCATGGGCCACCAGCCCCTGCAAGAATGAATCCCTAGCATAGACCACTGTTAAAAATAGGTTAGAAATGGTTGTAAAATAGTTGGTAATTGTTAAACATGTACTATTAGTTTGGTTGTAGTAAAAGGGGTGAAAAGGGTGGTTGTAAGAAATACGGTACTCAAGGTACCGTATTACACCTCAGTAAAGTGCACCATCCCCACAAGTTAAACAGACAGAACTGTAATGGGCCAATCAAGCACCTTAAACCTTCATGCACATGAAGGATCCAAAAAGAAACCAATCCAAAGGGACAAAAAACAGGATAAAAAGGGGCTTCTGACCCAGAGAAGTTGTGACGAAGCCCCAGCGCTGGCGCTGCGGCTTCCTCGACGACAGGAACGCTCCTGCTCGGCCCATGGGCCTCCTGCTTTAGGCTTTTATTTTTATTATAATAAATCCTGAAACCACTTCAGTACCAGGAGCGTGGTCCCGTTTTTAACACCAGCATGGACCACGTTCCCAGCACAGACCACCGCCCTGGTCCCAGTACACCCCACTGCCTCAGCATGTCTCAGCATGGACCCCAGCCCAGCACAGCCCATCCACCCCAGCACGGACCACCTCAGAGCAGCTCCCTGAGCCCCAGCCCAGCTTGGTGCTCCTGGAGTGGGTTTCGGCAGTAATCCCACGCCGAGGCCAGGCCAGGAATTGGTTCCACATCCCATGAGGGCCCAGCTCCCTCCTTGCCCCAGGTCACCACAGCTGCATTTACCAGCAGGGAAACTGAGGCACACAGGGACAGCACTTTGGCTGAGCTCAGAGCAGGGACTTGGAGCCAGCGCTGTGGGGATCAGTCAGGTGAAGCTGTCCTAGGTTGGAAGATGTAGCTGGGGATGTGTGTTCTATTTACCATCTGTCAGAGCTGGGGCAGTTCTCTGCTGTTCATGGGGCAGTTTTTTCTTTATCCCTCCCACAGCCAACCCTCCCTCCAGGAGATCTCTGCTCTCCATGGCCACTGAGTGTCCCTGCAGGGCTGATCCAATTCCAGCATCCCATGGGAGATGCTCCGCCCAGGGGAGGAGCCAAGCATTCCTACCTGGATCCAATCTGAGCCTGGCCCAGCACAGCAGCCTTTGCCCCCTGCATTGCCAGAGGAGCAGCTTTCTGCTGCCCTGCGTTCCCAGAGGGAGCCCAGGCCCATCTGCAGCAGCCCTGGAGCTGCAGAGGAAAACTCCCCCCTTGTGCAGGACCCCTGCTGCAGCAGAGCCACAGCTGGCACTGCAGGAGGGCTGGGCCCCCATGGCATGGGGCTGTGCCCCCACCCTGGCACACAGGGGGCAGGGCATGGGCTGACTCTGGCAGTGGTTTGTTTTCTTTTTTATACTATTGCATTCATATTTTCAGTTTTCCTAGTTAAGAACTGTTATTCCTATTCCCATATATTTGCCTGAGAGCCCCTTAATTTCACAATTATAATAATTCAGAGAGAGGGGATTTACATTTCCTATTTCAGGGGAAGCTCCTGCCTTCCTGAGCACACACCTGTCTGTTCAAACCCAGACAGGGGCACCCCCAGCTCCTGGGAATCCCCTGGCACTGCCCCTGCCATGGGTGGAGCAGGGAGACTCCACCTGCAGCAGGTGAGGCTGTTCTGGGGCCAGCAAGGACCAAGCCCTCGAGGGGAAATCCCATGGCACAGCCCAGCCGGGGGTTCAGGATGGTCCAGGAGAGCCTCACCACCTGTGCAAGGAGAGATGAGAAGCTCAAGGGCAATGCCAGGAACAATTGGGTGATGCAGAGGAAGGTGCCCAAGGAGGAGCTGGCCTTGGCCAAAGGGAGGGACAAGGGAAAGATTGCAAAGTTGTGTTTTGTAATAGTCTTAAGTGAAAAAAACCTCACTTTGTTTTCCAAATTGGGCACAGGCTGATGCCTCCTCCTGCCCATTGCTCCCATGGCATCCCAGCGGAGCCCAGGAACCAGCACTGAGCAGAACCAGCAGCTGCTGCCCCTGGGAAACCTGAATCAGCCATGAAGAGCTTCTAGAAATCAGGAGAGCCAGGAGGTAAGGTGCCTTCCCTCGGGCAGAAACCCTGCCCTGGCACTGGGGCAGGGCTGTGCTGAGACCCCCACCAGGCTGGGAGAGCAAACTCATCTCCCCCCACAAAAACAGAGGGGGTTCATTTTTATGGCGTGGTAAATGTATTTTATAGAACTTCAGCTGTAACGGAGACACTTAAAGAAAAACACACACATAAAAGTGCAGGCACACGGGATATTTCCTTGCTTTATAATTCTCATCCTGTGCTTCGTCAACTCACAAACCAGCAAAATAAAATGGTAGAAATGTAATGAAATGAAATGAAATAAAATATAAAATAAAATAAGATATGAAATAAATTATAAAATAAAATAAGAAATAAAATAAGTTAAAATAAGAAATAAAATAAATTCATAAATAAAATAAAATAAAATAGAAATAAAAAAAAGATAAAATAAGAAATTTTTTTAAATAAAATAAAATAAAATAAAATAAAATAAAATAAAATAAAATAAAAAAAATAAAATAAAATACTTGTTTCTGCCCAGACCTGGAGGACCCCACATGGAAATCCTTCCCAAAATCGATGCTGGTCTTGCTGTTGCCTCCTCACCTGAGCTCAGGTAACTGGGATGCCCACTCAGCTCCCAGTCAGGAGCACTGGAAAGCTCCCGAGGGTCCCTGTGCACACCCAGGCAGCTCCTCTGGGAGCAGCACACCCAAATTCCCCCACCCAGCTCAGCTCTCCAAGGAATCCCTCCAGCCCTGCCAGGACCTGAACCCCCAGTGTCCTGGACTGACCAGGGGACCCCCAAACCTGACCCAGCACCTCAGAGCTCCTGAGCCTCTGCAGAGAAGGGAGGGGACCCCCAGATGGTGAGGGGACCCCCAGACAGTGAGGGGACCCCAGACAGTGAGGGGACCCCCAGACAGTGAGGGGACCCCAGACAGTGAGGGGACCCCAGACAGTGAGGGGACCCCAGACAGTGAGGGGGACCCCAGACAGTGAGGGGGACCCCCAGACAGTGAGGGGACCCCAGACAGTGAGGGGACCCCCAGACAGTGAGGGGACCCCAGACAGTGAGGGGACCCCCAGACAGAGGCTCTGATGCCAGGGGAGGAGGGCATGAGCTGGGGCAGGGGGGGCACAGGGTGGGGCTGTCACTGACCCTGCAGGGACACGGGGACAGGGGTTTGGCCCTCCCCTCCTCAGGAGAGCCAGGCAGGGGCAATGTCACTGCATCGGGGCCAGAGTCACCTGGCACAGCCCTTCCTGCTGCTGGGGGACACTGGGGCCTGTCCCCTGTGACAGGGGACACCACAGGGTGCTGGGTGACACAGGGGCCTGTCCCCTGTGACAGGGGACACCACACTCAGCTGGGTGACACAGGGACCTGCCCTGGTGCCAGTGTGTCCCCAAGCCCCCAGGACCAGCTGTGGCCCAGGAGCAGCTCCAGGGCTGCCAGGGGGTCGCTCCTGTGTCCCTTGCCAGAGCAGGGCTCAGATCCAGCCCGGGGCTCGGGGTTCCCTGGGATCTCACCCCCACCCCCCCAGCCCTGGCCCCGCAGCTGATCCCTGCCCTGCCATCCAGCCCCCGCTGGTGAATGGGGTCGAGTTTTGGGAGAAGAACCCAAAAAATGGACACCAGACGCTGGTGTGAGCAGAGCCTGCCCCAGAGTCCACCCTGCCCTGCTCCTTGCTCTGCATCACCTCATCTGAGCTCCCAGGACAAGTTTCTGCTCCCCATGGGGGAGATTTTCTCTGCATCCACCTGGGGACTTTTGCCAGCCTCAGCACGAGGTGCCAGGGGAGTTTGTGAAGCTGGAGAAGGGAATAGAGCAGGGAGAAGGGGAACTGCCAGAACATCCTCACATGGGGTCACACCTGCACAGGGGTGGGCTCACCAGGATGGTGGCATCGCTCCCAGCACTCCCTGTACTCCCAGTACTCCCAGTACCTCATCCTGGTACCACCCTACATTTAACACCCCACAGTCCATGTCCCCCATTGGGAGTTCCTTCCCAGGCAAGGGTTCTCTGTGACACCCCATAATGCCATCCACATGCTGGGCAATGGCCTGGCTGCTGCCTCCCCCTGCCCAGCCCCAGCCCGCGGGGTACCAGCTACCCCAAAGGGATCCTCCAGCTCCCCACAGGTGTTTCCAGCTCCCCACATTCTTCTGGCACCCCAAAGGGATGCTCCAGCTCCCCATGGGTGTTTCCAGCTCCCCACATTCTTCTGGCACCCCAAAGGGATGCTCCAGCTCCCCACAGGTGTTTCCAGCTCCCCACAGCTCTTCTGGCTCCCCAAAGGGATCCTTTCCCTTCCCCAAAGGGATGCTCCAGCTCCCCACAGCGCTCCTGGCATGTGAAGGGGATGCATCCCAACCCCTCCTCCAGGACGTTCTGCTCCCTCTATGGGATTTTTACCCCCCAGGATGTTCCTAGAGGGATGCTCTGGCCCCTACAAGGATGCTTTGCCACGAAGGGGCTGCTCCCAGCTCCCCACGGGGATGCTCTGCCCCCCAAGGGACATTTCCATCCCGCAGGGTGTCCCAGCCCGGTGCGGGGTCCCAGCCGTGCTGTCCTGGCGCTGTCACCGCGGGGCTGTGGCGGCCCGTGGGCCTCCCTTGGCCGTCCCAGCCTCCAGGAACGCTCAGGCATAGGATGACAAAGGGAAGCTCACAGGGGGCAGCGGGCCCGGCCACGCACTCCTGCGAGAGCTCCTGCGAACAGAGGAGAGACGTGAGGGGACAGTGAGGGGGGCTGGGGGATCCCAAAGAGCTGGGAAATCCTGGGGACCTGGGGGATCTGGGGAGCTGGGGGGATTCTGGGGGGCTGGAGGACCCCAGGGAGCTGGGAAATCCCGGGGATCTGGGGGGCTGGGGGATTCTGGGGAGCTGGGGGGATCCCAAGGAGCTGGGGGATTCTGGGGACCTGGAGGATCTCAGGGATTCTGGGGATCCTGGGGAGCTGGGAAATCCTGGGGAGCTGGGGGATCCTATGGCATCCTGGGGATCCCATGGAGCCCAAGGAGCTGGGGGGTCAGAGGGAGCTGGAGGTTCTGGGGCTGCCCCACATCTCCAGGAGGTGAAAGCAGCCCTGGGTGTCCCTGGCACAGCCCTGGCAGGGCTGTGGGCCCTGGGCTGGTTTGGGAGGGGCGGAGGGAGGTGCAGGGACTGCTGTGGAACCCCAGGGTGAGGAGAGGGGCAGAGGGGGTGTGGGGCTGCTCAGGGGTGTGTGCACATCTGTATGAGTATGTGAGTGCACATCTCTGTGTGTGAGTGCACATCTGTATGAGCACACGTCCGTGTGTGTGTGAGAGGATGAGTGTACATCTGTGTGTTGTGTATATCTGTCTGTGTGTGCGTGCACATCTGTGTGTGAGTGTGAGTGCAAATCTGTGAGAGTGCACGTCTGTATTGAGTGTGTGACTGTACATCTGTGTGTTATGCACATCTCTGTGTGTGTGTGTGCAGGTCCCTGTGTGTCTGTGCACACCTCCTGTGTGTGTGTGCAGGTCTCAGCAGGGCTGTGCACACTCCTGTGTGTGTGCACACGTGTGCAAAGGTTCCTGTGTGCACACCTGTGCATGCGCACGTGTGTGCTGTGTGCACACGCAGAGCAGGGTGGAGCCACCGCATGGATTCCCACCCAGGCCCAGGGTCCCGGCCCAGCTGAGGGACCCTCAGGAACCACAGCCACCACCCGCCACCCCTGTCCCCAGCCAGCAGGGCAGGGCTGGGTGGCCCCCCGGGTTCTGGGTGCCACTCATGAGTTCTGGGCGCCACCTCAAGGTTGTGGGTGCCCTCTCAGGGTGTCCCCAGGATTGTGATGTCCCAGGGCTGTGGGTGTCCTCAGGGCTGTGATGTCCCCAGGGTTGTGGGTGCCCTATCTGGGTGTCCCCAGGACTGTGGGTGTCCCCAGGGCTGTGGGTGCCCTATCAAGGTGTCCCCAGCGCCGTGGGTGTCCCCAGGGCTGTGATGTCCCCAGGGCTGTAATGTCCCCAGGGCTGTGGGTGCCCTCTCAGGGTGTCCCCAGGGCTGTGATGTCCCCAGGGCTGTGGGTGCCCTCTCAGGGTGTCCCCAGGGCCGTGGGTGTCCCCAGGGCTGTAATGTCCCCAGGGCTGTGGGTGCCCTCTCAGGGTGTCCCCAGGGCTGTGGTGTCCCCAGGGCTGTGGGTGCCCTCTCAGGGTGTCCCCAGGGCTGTGGTGTCCCCAGGGCTGTGGGTGCCCTCTCAGGGTGTCCCCAGGGCCATGGGTGTCCCCCCTGCCCCCCTGCCCGTGTCTCACCAGGGAGGTGCCGCCGGTGTCGCGGTGCAGCCTCGGGCTCGTCGGGCTCTGCGCTGCTCGGGGAGGGGGACACAGGCTCTGCTTCCCCAGCTCTGCCCCCACAGCTGTCCCCACTGTCCCTGCTGTCTCCAAGGCCTCCACCTCACTCAGCAGAGCCAACACATTCTCCCCTCTCCTTGTCCTTTCTGTCTCCTTCCCTCCACCTCAGCCAGCACCGTTCTCCTCACCCTGGCATCCTCTCCCAATGCTGCCCCTTCTCCCAGCCCGACCTCCGATGGATCCTTCCCCTCTGCCCTTTTATACCGTCTTTGTTCATATGACAAGCACGTGGAAAACCAGAGCAGAGCTCGGAAAAAAGCTCCTTAAGTTGCTTTAATTCAGTTTCCTGGATCCCATGACTGAGCTCGGCCTCTGAACGAGGTCTCATGACTGTGGCACGCAAGCCTCGGCCATCAAAAGCCTCATTTATGCCCCAAATGAGACTTAAACCCCTCTTGGCTGGACCCAACGTCTCCCATGCCCAGCCCGGGCCCCTGGGCCCCCCTGGCTGGGGGCTCCAAACCAGCCAGAGGGACACCCTGCCCTGCCCCTGCTCTGCTGTGGCTGCAGGAGGGACTCTGGGGACACTCAAGGCCTTGGCTCTGCCTGTCCCCTCCAGGAAAGGACACTGCACAGGCCCCATCCAGGGGCCAAAACTGTCCAGCCCTGTCCCCCACCCAGTGCCCTTCCTTCACCCCAAACTGCAGCACCAGAGGAGGGACAGAAGTGTGATCCCAGAGAGGACAGAAGTGCCATCCCAAAGGGACAGAAATGCCATCCCAAAGGGGACAGAAATGCCGTCCCAGTGGCTCATGGCCCAGTCTGGCCCCAGGTGGGGGTTCCTGTGCCCAGGACCCCCAGCCCGCACCCTCTGAGGCCCCTGCAGCTCTCATGGGGTGAGTGCTCCTCTGTCCCTCGCTGCTCCAGCTGCTGAGTGGGGATGGAGCCTCCACCCTGGGTCAGATCCAGACCTTGATCCCTGATCCCAGTCAGGGCTCCCCACCATGGAGGTGGCACCCAGCAGTGCCCATCTCCATGGACACCCATACTCACGACCTGCCTCTAGACTTTGGGGATCAGGCTGAACTTTCCTGACCTTTTGCCTTTGTTTTAAACTGAGACACAGGAAAAACAACCTCGAGCCACCTCAACATCCCCCCAAAGCCAAGGAGCTCTGAGCCATCCTGCTGGCGAGGCAGAGCTGGCCTGAAGCATCCACAGCTCAACAGGAAACAGCAGCAGTAAGAGGATAAAAATACCCTGGGTGCACACAGAACGTCTCTGTGCCAGGATTAGGGAGCCCTGGGACAATGGGGCCAGAGGGAACCGGGCTGGGCAGCTTTGGCTTCCCACACACGTGTGAGCCCAAGGCTCCCAAACCACCTGGCCACTGCTGGCAGAGGGATGGGGAAGGAAGGACTTGGGGATTGTGCAGGGAGAAGCCATACATGCCAGCTCCTGGACCCCAAAATCCCCCTGGAAATGAGTGAGGCTCCCTCCAGAGCCATCCACTCCTCTTCCAGCTCCTGCACAGCCCCAGCACCAAGGAAGGCTCATCCCTCCTGCTCTGCTCCTGGGGGAAAGAGGGATCTGTGGGGAGCAGGGGGTCCCGCGTCCCCCACCTCGACCCTCCCAGCTCCCAGCCCCAAACAATGGGTGCATTGGAGTGCTCGGGGCGTGGGGGTGCAGCAGCCCCCCCTGCCTGGCCCCTGAGCCCCTAAGGAGATTAAATCCCTCCTCGCATGAGCCCGGCGGGGCCGAGCGCCTCTGTCGGGGACAGGACACCGGGAGGACAGGGACAGGGAGGGGAAGAGCACAGCAGTGTTTTGCTGTTTGGGCTGGGGCCAGGGATGTCCCAGGGGCAGGAAAACACACAGACAAGCAGCTCTTCCTGAGGTGGAAGAGCAGGCACTGTCCCAAAAATCACCAACCTGAGCCTCTGCCCTTCCCTGGGGCAAATTTCCTGTGCTCTGGTGGGAAGACTCCGTGGGACACCCCTGCACCTGCCCCCATGGCCTGTGCACCCCCAGAATCACTGAGGTCCCCACACAGCTCTGGTCAGAACTGGGCATGGAGCAGGTCAAAAATAAAGTTTGCTCTCCCCAGGACCATCCCACGGACCCCAGAACCACCCCGTGTCCCTCGCTGTGCTGGCCTGGTACAGAGCAGGCCATGGGGATGTCCCCCTTTCCCTCTGGCACACCCAGCCTGAAGAAGGCTGAGGCCATCCTCTACCTCTGCACTCATGGGATCCCCTAATGACACAGGACAGGGGAATGGGCTCCTGCTGTCCCCAAGTCCCACTGGACACACAGACCTTTGGTCCCAGGGGCATCTTCCCTGCTCCTGTTGGCACCTTGGGGTCACCCAGTCCCCAGAGGGAGACAAGGTGACAATCACTGGGGATCTGGCCAAGGGCAATCTAGGGAAGGTGCTGAACAGGGGGAAGGTTGAGGGGCTGGACACCCTGGGGCAGGGTGAGAGTCAGGAGCCCCCAGGGGTAGCCAGGGAAAGGGCACACACAGGTGAAACGTTAAACCTCTGCTCTTTATTTGCTGCCTGCTTCCCTCGCCCCGAGGAGGTCTTCCAGGGGTGACCTGAGCACCAGGAGTGCTCTGGGAAGGCCGAGCAGCGCCACACTGGAGGAGGTGTGGGGCAGGGGGGCACCTCCTCCATGCATCCCCATCGTCCCCGTGGGGACACGGCTCTGCCCCAGCCGGGGGTGAACACCGGGCACCGCCAGCGCTGGGCCCGGGAAAGCTCCGTGGAGAGCAGGAACTGCCACCTCCCGTGTCCCAGGCACGGGGACACCGCGAGGGGCCGGCCCCAGCCCCCCTCCAACTCGCCTTATTGCTATGGTCAGAGCAGCAGAGCGGCCGGGAGGGACTCGGACGACGCCGGTTTGGGAGAGGGGACGAGGACGTGTCTGAAGCCAAGGATCCACCCCCGGAGGGTGGGCTCATGTCTCTGGGGAGGAGCAAGGAGGGAGCTGCCGTGTCTGGCCAACCGAGCCGGTGGTGCCAGCAGCGCCACGGCTGGCACCAGCAGGGAGGAGAGCTGTGCTCATGGCCAAGAGCAAACACTGTCCATTGCAGGGCCTCCTGCCCTCTCCTGAGCCTGGAGCCGAGGCTGGGCAAACTCATTACAGCTCCAGCAGCAGGGACCAGGGAGAGCTACTGGGAGAACTGGAGAAACAAGCAGAACCCCCCTGCCTGCCGCCCTGGCTAGTTGCGTTGGCTGGCCAGCTCCTGGGAGATGAATTTCCGAAGGCGCTCGAGGTACTGGCTGTAGAGTTCAATGTCATTGTGCCCGGCCCCGTCCACCCACAGCGGCTCCACGGCCTTGGGGCAGCGCTCAAACAGCGCCAGGCCGTGCGAGAAGTCGATGACTTCGTCCTCTGTACCGTGGATGATGAGCACAGGAGAGGTGATTTTGGAGATCTTCTCGATGCTGTCAAAAGGGTGGGTGGGGGAGAGAGGAGAGAGGGGGTAAGCACAGGGAATGACACATTTCCACTCCTCCTGCCCCCAAAACATCCCCTGGGACAGGGACCAGGAAATGCTCTTTGATCGTGGCAGAGCACAGGGACAGGGAGGGACACAGAGCTTCTGCCAAGGAAAAGATCTGCCCCAGTGTGACAGACAAGGAGCAGACAGCAGTGACAACATCTCCGTGGGACCTCAGCAGGGCTGATGGGAACTGCTGCAGGACAGCCCTTCCCTGCTGGGCTCTGAGGAAGGGAAGCACGGGTCCCAGCCCATCCCAAAGGCCACATGAGGCCACCAGGATGCAGAGCGTGGGCTGGTGGCTCCCAGCCACAGCTTCCGGTTAGGGACTGTCCCCTGGGCCCCACTGGCCTGGCTGCAAGGGAGAGGCAAAGGAAGACTCAGCCTTTCAGCACCCCTCCTGCCATCTGAAGAGCAGGAAAATCCCCAATTACTCCTGGGGGACAGAGGGGTCCCAGGGACACCCAGGGATTGTGACACCTGACAAGGGGCCAGCAGCACAGCCCAAAAGCTGGTGGGCAAAGTCACTGGGACAAGGTGGCCAGGAAATGATGGCACAGGGGAGTGGGGTACACACATGGCATGGGGAGGGGGCACAATGACCCCAGGCAGGGCTACAACTCCCAGAGGGCCCCAAACACAGAGCAAGAAGATGCTGAAAGGGAATATTTAAACCTATCACAGAAAATGGCCACACACCACATGTCCCCGGGCTGTGAGCAGAGCTGCTCTGGGCACTGCCCCTCCAAACCCCCCATGCCCTCTGCCCGGGGCACTCACTTGGGGAAGGCATCGAACCAGTAGGTCTTCTTGGTGTCGGGGAAGGCGACGCGCATGCCGGAGGTGAGCGGGGAGTGCAGCACGATGGCCGCGCACTCGTAGCGCGAGGCCAGGTCAACCGTGGGCACGGTGCCGATGCTCTGTCCGTACAAAATTATGTTCTCCGGGCTGATCCCGTACCTGGATGGGACAGGGCAGCTCAGCGGGCAGGCACGTGGCCAGGAGAGACAGCTCAGGGGTTACTCTGTGCTCCTCACTGCACCCACAAGGCTCCTGGCAGGATCTGGGGTCTGTCTGTCCCCAACCCTCCCCAGATCCTCGTGGCTGGGTCCAGAGCAGTTCCCTGTGCCCCTGAAGGACCAGGGAGCAGCCAGGGTGGAGCTGCCAGCTGAGATCTGGGGGATGTCAAGGCTTTCCCTCACCAGGTCAGGGTTACAGGGTGTTCAAACCCTCACTGCAGCTGTGTGGGGCAGCCCCGGCTCTGGGTTACACTGTGAGCCAGGCCCAAGGAAGAGGAGGCAGAGCCTGGCACGAGGCTGCACCCCAAGCCTGGCATGGGAACCAGAGCTGAGCCTGGTACAGGGCTGCACCCCAAGCCTGGCAGGGGAACCAGAGCTGAGCCTGGCACGGGGCTGCACCACAAGCCTGGCATGGGAACCAGAGCTGAGTGTGGCACAGGGGTGGCAGGGGAACCAGAGCTGAGCCTGGTACAGGACTGCACCCCAAACCTGGCAGGGGAACCAGAGCTGAGCCTGGCAGGGGAACCAGAGCTGAGCCTGGCACAGAGCTGCACCCCAAGCCTGGTATGGGAACCAGAGCTGAGCCTGGCACAGCGAGACAGGAAGCACAGCTTGTGCCAAGGTCATGCCCTGCAGCATCCCTGCCCCTTGGATCCCCCAGCTGCTCCCTGTACAGTTTTCCAACCACCCCTTCCTGTCTCCAGCGGCCCAGGGTTCCCCTCCTGGGAGGTTTCCTGTTTTGCAGGCTGCTGAGCACAGGGTTTTCCTGCAGGGTTTTCCACGCTCTGCCCCGCTCACCGTGTGCGCAGCGCCTGCCACGCGGCGTCGATGTCGGAGTAGAGGTTGCGCTCCGAGGGCCTGCCCGTGCTCACGCCGTAGCCAGAGTAGTCGTAGGAGAAGATGTTGCAGTTGATGCGGGTGCCCAGCCCGATGTAGAAGCTGCTCATCTGCCCCAGGTCCACGGCATTGCCATGGGAGAAGAGCACCGTGTACCTGGGATGTGGGTATGGAACGTTAATCTGGGCTCTGCTGGAGCTCCAGCAACCAAACCCCGGCGCACAAAGGGCCAACACCCCTCTAGCCACCAAGGGGGCTCCTTGTGACACCCCCAGACCCTTCCCTGATGGAGCCAGGGGCTCACTCCCAGCAGGAACAGGCAGCTTGAAGGCAGGATGATGATTCTGTTGAAGTTTTTGAGTCTATTTTTGGTAAAAAGCTCAGGATTTGGGGCTGTTTGCCCAATGGGGATTTCAAGTAAGAATTCTGACAGCGGGTTTTTTCTCTCCTGAGCCTGGCAAGACACCAGATGCTGAGAGAGAAGTGAATTGTGGGAGTGACAAGGCACAAGAAATTTCCACCATAAGGGGAAAAACAATGTTAATCATAAAAATTAACACTAATAGCAGATTGATGAGAGCTTGGCTCCCTTCTGCCAGGGGGAGGGAGCAGGACCCTCTCCCTGCTGAGCCCCCGCAGCTGGTCCAAGGGGTCTGTGGCCAGGCTGAGCCTCCAATCCTGGCCTGGATGTCCAGGGAGCCCCAGCTGGAAGTCGGTGACAGGATGAGCTGGGAGAGGTCAGCCAGCCAGCAGCACCTGATACCCCATGGTTTGGCAGGCCTGGTTCCCCCCAGCCCAGGTTCTCCCCTCCTGCAGCCGGGATGCTGGTCTTTGAAGACCTGTTATTCCTGGGAGGACATAGGAAAGGGCTCAGCTGGGGTGATAAGGCCTCCCTCTGCACCTGAACCCCCAAACTGTGCCACTGTTTGAGGAGCAGATGCCAAGTCCCCTCATGGCAGCAGGAAGGGGTGTCCATCTCACACTCCAGGGTGCCAGGTCACTGGAGTGACCAAACCCCTCCTGGCTTTCACTCCCATCACTTTTCCTAGAGGAATCAAATGTCCCTGTGAATCTCACTAAGCCAGGCTCTCCTGGCTGGCACGGGCAGTTGCCATCCCATGGTCACCACAGGACTGGGCATGGGGAGAAGCAGCTGGTGCAGCCACCCCGGTGCCCCCTGAGCACCAAGCTCTGTGCAAACACCTGGTGCATTGCATCACTGCCATGACACCGGGGGCCTGTGAGACAGCCTGGGGAATCCCCACACCCCTGCAGCCTCGGCTTTGCCTCTGCTCCTGCTTTAACCCCACTGCCAGGGCGGCCAGACCGGTCCTGGGAGCGCAGCTCACCCGTCCCACTGGAGCCTCCAAAACCCCGGGGCAGGGCCAGCTCCTCCGGCCATTGGGAGGAGGGGCCAGGAGCCCCCAGGGCAGCCCAGCAGAGCCCCAGCTGGCACACCCGCCGTGACTCACCTGGCACCAGGCACGCAGCGGACGTACATGCAGCCGACGCGGTTGCCCCGGCTGCTCTTGGTGACGAACACCTCGATGTTGTCCAGCTCCCGCTGGGAGTACTGGAAATCCGCCCTCTCCTTCAGGTGCAGCTTCCAGCGGCCCGCGGCGCCGCGCAGGGAGCCCGTGCTGCCCACGGGCTCGGGCTCGGGCACCATGGCGTAGGTGGGCTCCGGGGGCAGGAAGGCCAGCTTGGCCGCGATGCGGCTGGGGCAGGGCGGGCAGCAGAAGAGGCAGCAGAGTTGGCTGATCGACAGCCCGTTCATGACGGCGGCGAGGCGGGAGGGGAGGCGGCCGCGCCCGGAGCGAGGGAGGATCCGAATCCGACAGAGGCCGGCAACGACGCCGAGCCCGGAGACACCCCGTCCTCAGCTGGCCCTGGGCACGGCTGGCGCCGGCCGAGCAGCGCGGGCCGGGGCTGCCGTGTCCATCTGTCCGTCCGGCGGCTGCGGGGGCCTGCGGGCACGGCGGGGGCTCTGAGGGCTCTGTCTGTCCCCTCCGTGATCAAACGCGCTCCCCGCAGTGTCCCCCCCGCTCCCTCCCTGCAGCCCCCCCGAAATCCGAGCTCCTGCCACACTCGGCAGCCCCCGCGGGCAGCCCACGCGGAGGGGGTGAGGACAAGCGCACATCCCACACCGCCACCCCCACAGCAGCCACACGGCTGATGGGACAAAGGACACGGCTCCCCCGGGGCCACCCAGGCCTTCAGGGAGTGCCGAGCTCCCGAGGAAAAAGGGGAAAGGGGAGAGGAAGGGGGGAAGAGGAAAAAAAAAAGAAAAAAAAAAAGCAACTATTTTCTGCAAGTTTGGGCACAGGCTTGAGCTGAGGAATGTCAAACCAGCCCACACCCCGAGGAATTCGCTCCATCTGCTTCCGAAGGCCTGGGAAAGGGGAGGAAAGGGTGGAAGAGGGATCTGGCACTGAGGCTGGGATTTGGCACTGAAATAAGCCAAAATACTGGGAGTGAAGGGATGCCCCGTGCCCCGGTGGGAGCCCCCTCGGGCCGGCCTGACACCTGGCACGTGGCAGCCGTGTCCCTGCCAGGGCTGGCACCCGTGGCACTCCCGGGGCAGGACGGGGTGTCCGGTGGCCGCACACCCACGCGCGGAGGTGGCACTACGGGCCACTCACACCGCGTGTCACACTCGTGTCGTGTGTCTCGCACACGCTGGGACAAAGCCAGGCACCAGCTGGGGACACCCGACCGTGGGTGCTCACCCCTGCCCTCGCCCCACCGCACACACACCGACCCCACACCCATCGAGGGGGGGATCCCTGCTGTACCCAGCCACTGACCTCTGTGGGGACCCCCACCACTGACTCCCCTGGCAGGGGAGGTGCTCCCCCACTCCTGAAAGGAACGGGACCCCCACCCCGCACAGCCGGACCGGGCTGTGGGACCCTCACCCCGCACACCCGGACCGGGCTGTGGGACCCTCACCCCGCACACCCGGACCGGGCTGTGGGACCCTCACCCCGCACACCCGGACCGGGCTGTGGGACCCGCACCCCGCACACCCGGACCGGGCTGTGGGACCCTCATCCCGCACACCCTGACCGGGCTGTGGGACCCGCACCCCGCACACCCGGACCGGGCTGTGGGACCCTCACCCCGCACGTTTTCCTCCATTGCCCGCTGCTGGCCCCCCCCGAGCACTGACCCTTTCCCCCGCCCCGAGCATTGAGTTCTCCCTCTCACTGTCCATTGTGGCCCTCCCACCGTGCAGACAACCATGGAGATCCCCCCTCACACTGACCCGTGTGGGCGCCCCCGACTGCTGTTGGGCCCCAATCCCCTCAGTGATGGCCGGGGGACCCCTGAGCAGTGGGACCCCTCCCCGATCACTGTGTGCGTGTCCCCCACAGCCCCACTGGACCCGACCCGACCCCCCCCCCTCACTATTGAGGGGTCCCCATGAGCCCCCACTGGCCCTGCCCCCACCGCCGGCTGCGGGACACGCCGCCCACCGGGAGCCTCTCCCCCCTGCTGGGGGAGGGGTCTCACACACCCTGCCCGGCCTCCCCTCCCCTGCCCGCTGGGGGAGTCCCACACCCTCACTGACCCCCCCAAACCGACACTGACCACTGCATGCCTCCCCCACTGACCACTGTGTCCCCCCAAAACGACATGACCACTGTATCTTCCCCACACTGCGTCCCCCTCACTGACCACCGTGCCCCCCCCTCACTGGCCAGCGCGGCCTCCCCCGCGTGCCGGGGCCTCCCCTCCGTCTGGCCACGCTGGGGACCCCCACCAACACACCGTGAGGGCCCCACCGCCGGGCCCCGCTCCCCGCAGGCCGCCCCCGGCCCGTGTGGCCGTGCCCGCCCGGTACCTGCTCATCCTCCCGGCCCCGCTCGCCGCTGCCCGAGGCCCCGCGGCCGTTGCGGCCTCCCAGGCGGGGGCGGCGCTGGCCCCGCCCCGGCCGGAAGTGACGCCATCGTCGAGCGCCCGTTGCCATGGGAACAGCGCGGCCGCCTCATGGCGGGGAGGCGGCGCGGCCTCTCCTCGGCCCCTGGATCCCAAAATCCCAAATGGATCCCAAAAGGGACCTGGGGATCGTCCATGCCGGCCTTGGCCACCCGGAGCAGGTGGGATGGCTCCGGAGAGGGAGACTCCACCGCCTCCCTGGGCAGCTGCTCAGTGCTCTGCCACCCCCAGTGTAAATAAGCTTTTCCTCACGTTGAGAGGGGACTTCTTGTGGTTTAATTTAGTTTATGGCCATTGCACCACTGGAAGGAGTCTGGCACTCACGTTGGAGATATTTAGGTGGATTAGTGAGGTCGCCTCTTGTTGGACCATATACCAAGTTTAAAATTTTTATTTCCTATCTTTAGTCACGTTTGTTCGCCTTTGCCCCGGGGGAAGGGGACGGAAAGCGTTTCCCTCCAAAGCATTGTTCCACCAGGAACAACGAGATCGGCATCACAGCGGGCCGAGAGATACACGAGAGATAAAGGCCATCAAGGGCCATTGGCGAAACATCAGCGAACATCTACTCCAGACCTGCCCCTGGCACGGCTGGAGACACCTGGAAAAGGCTGGTAAGGAAATGCTAATTAGGACTGAAGACCTAATTAACATCAGAGGCGAGGAAATCCGTATCCAATACGAAACCAAATACTAAGAACTGCGCAACTCGGGACCAATGAACATTAAACCGGTGGATTTCTATGGGTTTGAGACTGTAGAAAATTTGACCAAAATCTAGAAATTTGAAAAAAAAAATGGAGCGCGGTCCCCTGCGGCTGAAGGGCAGCGGGGGGCCCTGGGGGCCGGCAAGCGGGAGAAGGAGGGAAAAGACAAAGCCCAGATCCCGGAGCAGATCACGGGCAGCGAGGAGGAGGAGGAGGAAGAGGAAATTGAGGGAATCCTGAAGAAAGCGCCGAAAACCCGCAAGCAGCGAGTGGAGGAGTTCAGCGGGCACTTGGGTGCTCTGCCCGAGTACTGCGACATCCCAAAGTCAGCTGGACTCAATGAGCGGGCTGCTTGTCATTGCTCTGGAGCTGGGTTTGGTTTGTATCGATGTAAACATGGCTGTTCTCCATATTGTTATACTCTCAAACGTAACTTCGGAGTTTTTACGACTTTAAACTGTCTTATAGTCTTTTTTAAAAAACCAAACATCCAACGCTCTCAGTCTTCTCTGGATTAACCAAGCCCATCTCCCATGGTCTCTCCTCATCAGAGAGAAGCTCCAGACCCCAAATCATCTTTGGGGCCTCCACTGGACCCTCTCCAGTAGCTCCTTGTCCTAGGACTGGACACAGCACCCCAGATGTGCCCCCCCCCCGCCCCATAGAGGGGCAGGGTCCCAGTGTCCCCCTGGCCCCAGGACACTCTGCTGGCTCAGGGACAGTTTGCCATCCACCAGCACCTCCAGGTCCTTCTCTGCAGAGCTGCTCTCCAGCAGCTCACCCCAGCCCGTGCTGCCGGCCCCTGGGATTGTTCCTCCCCGGTGCAGGACCCTGCACTTGCCCTTGTTGAACCCCCCCAGGTTTGCCCCCACCCAGCTCTCACCCAGCCCCTCAGGGTCCCTCTGGATGGCAGCAGGGCCTGCAGGTGAATCAGTCACTCCCCTGCTCTGAATCACCGTGAAACCCGATCAGGATCTGTTCTGTCCCTCGGGCAGGGTGTAGCTACACAAACTGCACAGGGCTGAAGGTGGCACTGAGCCCTGGGGACAGCGCTGGGCACAGAGGACTCTGCTGTGCCCACCAGGCCCTCGGCGCTCTGCACTCAGCCAGGCCCTCCTCCCACATTTCCCATGTCTCCCCACAGAAATGTCACCAAGCCAAGCCTTGCTGAGGTCAGTCCTGGTGCCACACACAGCCCAAATGCCCCATGTGGATATGGGGAGGGGGAGGCTTTGGTGTCCCAAATTCCCTTTCCTGTCCCAAGGGGTGACAGCAGAAAAGAGGGAACCCAGGAGAACCTCAGAGCCCCTCAAACCCAGCCAGGGCTTCCTGCTCATCCAAACTTGTCAGGGTTGCAGTGACCTCTGGAGATCATCCAGCCCAGCCCCTGGTGGGTTTGAGATCTGGGGGTGCAGATCTGGGGTGCTCTGATCCCCAGCCAGCTCCAGGTACTGTCAGTGATCATCCACAGGGAAACTGAGGCACAGAGCCCCAGAGCCACCCCAAAAGAGCCAAGCCAAGCCCCACAGACACCCCTGCCTGAAACAGAGCACCCACAGCATCCAAGCAAACTAGACTGTGTTGTATTTACACTCATGGACAGGGAGGGAGAACAGGGAAAGGGGCGGTGCTGGAGAAGCAGGTGGCTGTGGGCTTTCCCAAGGGATCCATGGGAGCTGCTGCACTTCCTTGGGGCTGGTGGCTGCAATTCCTGCATCCCCCAAGGGTGAGGGATCATCCTCAGCCAAAAGCTCAGTGGCAAACCCAGCCTGGCCACGCACCAGCTCCAGCTCCCCAGGTGTGTGCAGGGGTGCAGCCACGTGCGTGCTCCAGACACGATGTCAATGTTATCCAGAAGGAAAATCCTGAGGAAAAGGCTGGTGAGAGGCAGCCTCACTCTTCTCAGTGCTGGAGGGGGTTTGCAGCAGTTTGGGAGGTTCAGATGCTGCTGGCAGCTGGCACAGAGCACACACTGCTTTGGCTGGAGCAGACTGCAGAAACCAAACACTCAGAGGGATCCCCCCCGGCAGCACCTGGGCAGAACTGCCACAGGCAGGGCAGGAAAACAGCCCTTGGAAGGAAGGAGCTGCGGTGATCTCCCCCAGCTGGGCCCTGCAGCTCTGCTGACACGGAGGGAAAGCTTCCAAAGCGTGGGATGGCCAGCAGAGTGGGACAGAGGCTGCTGCTTTTCCCCCGGGACACAGCCGGGTTTCTCTGCAAGAGAGCCAGAGCCTCATGGCCACAGCCCTGCTCCTGGTGTTCCCAGGAATCCCCTGGGCATGGAAGAGGCTGTGGCTGTGCCCCAGGAGCCTCTGCCTGCCTTGTGCTGCATCCCTGAGCCCCGGGTCCTCCCAACAGAGCCCTCCAGGTGCTCTGTCTGGAGTGGTACCGAGCGGCGTTTGGTTTTTCCTACACCTCCCTTCCTGTGTGATTCAGTGTGTGCACCCCCAGAGCCTTAAAAGTGGCTTTTGGGGTGCTTGAGGCCTCTGAGCATGTTCACTGTACCCCAAAGTTCTCTTTCTGCCTTCCCTTGCACCCCAGAGCCCTCCCTGGGCCTTCCAGCACCTCAGGGAATTCTGAGTCTCAGTGAGCCCAGAGCTCTCCAAGCACCTCTCCCTGCTCCCTGGCTCTCTCCATGGGCGTTTCTGAGCTCCCACCTGGACTTCTGGGCACCCTGGGACCCTCCTTGTGACTTTCCCTGTGCCTCAATTCCCTCTGTCTGGCTTGCAGAGCTTCTCCTGGGGACCTGGCCCTGCCTCTCAGCCCACAGGCAGGGAGGAGGCAGAGAAGGGCAGCTGGGTGGGCTCCCTGAGCTCTCCCAGTGCCAGCATGGCCCACATGGGAGAAGGGGACCCCACTGTCACCTGGATGCAGGGACAGGTCCAGAAGCAGAGGTGTGGGGACCTGAGCTTTGTGCACAACCCTGATGAGAGCGACTCGTGTAAGGCAGAAGGCAGGGAGGGAGGAGAGAAGGCAGAGGAGAGAGGGGAGAGGAGAGAGGGGAGAGAGGAGAGCAGGCACAGGCAGCACTGAGGGACACACACCTTGCTGGGAAAGCAGCTGGGGTTATCCAGGGGTGCTGGAGCAGGAGGCTGGAGCAGGGGTGTCCCTGCCTCCCTCCCTGTGGAGAGAGGCACAAGGCAGCGAGCAGAACCTTCTGGAAGGTCCTGCCCTGCACACTTCAAAGCCACAAAATCTCTTCCCTGTGCCAGCATCACTGCTCAGCCCCCTTGGTGCTTCTCCAACAGCATCAACAGAGGGTGGGGAGAGGGGTCTGGGGTGCTGGAACTACAGAATCAACTTCTCTGCATCGGAGAGCAAACACCTCCCGGGGAGCATTCAGCAGCCTTGCTGCCAGGATCCCCCAGCTCCCGGGGCTGCAGGCAGAGGGAACAGAGCCCAGGCTGCTCAGGGACTGTGACCACAAGCCCTGGGTGGTTTGCAGGACTCAGAGCCGCCAGGAAGGGAAAGGCTGAGCCCAGGCTGAGCCCAGCAGAGCCCGGCTGCTCCCGCCATGCAGTGCCCGGCAAGAGGCGAGTGCGAAGGTCTTAGAGCCAGAGCAGCGGGGCAGGACGGTCCCTTTTCCTTTGGGAAGCTGGTTGAGAACACATCAGCTGAGCTGTGGCTGTCGGACAGGCAGGGAGGGAGAGGAGGAACACCAACTGACTGCCAGAGGCGCGAGGAGGCCCCGTGTCCAGGTGCCGGTTTGTGTGCGCTGCCGGAACCACCCTCGCACCGCCGCGGGGGCTGGGAGGAGGAAGGCTGGGAGGAAGGGGAGGAGCACCAGGCAGCCTGGCTGCAGTTCGAGCTGCTCGGACCCCTTCACAACTTCTGGATCTTCTCGGCGATAACGATGGGGTTTTCCTTGCGGATCTTCTCAGCAGCTTCTGCCTTGTAGTCGTAGGGGCAGGCGTGCATGTCAGAGTACCGGTGAATGGCACAGAACAGGTTCCCGCAGCGACAGTCGAAGCCTGAGGGGAGGAAGAGCAGGGACAAAGCTACATCAGACCCCATCCAGCTGGGCAGGAAGGCAGCAGGGCCTGGCTCCTTCCTGCCACTCCAGGAAATGCCACCAATGCAGAGAGAGAGGGCGAAGGAAGGGGGGCCTGCAGCTCCCCACAGGCCAAAGGGACTCTTCATTTGGGGAAGACCATGGGTGGCTCTTGGCTTTCCTCTGGCTCAGGAGCTCTTTGTGTGCTTTGGGCAGCCCCAACTGTCACATGGTGGGAAAGGCGCCCAGAGCAGCTGCTGTCCACATTCCCTGGGGACAAGGGACGTGCCAGGCACTGCAGAGTGCCAGATTGTTAATCCAGACCAGGCTCCCCAGGCAGCCTGAGCTGGAGTGAGCCCTCCAAGCCAGTCCAGCTCCCCAGGGTCACACAACAGCAGCTGGACTGACCAGCAGCAAGCAGCAGAGCTGTCACCACCACAGGATCATGTTTGAGCTACTTAGGCTTCAGAACTCCCAGTTTAATCACTTCACTCAGGGACAACGCTCACAGTGCTACCATTAACACAGCAAGGCAGGAAGCGAGCAGGGGATGTGCTGCAGGACAGCAGGGAATCATGCTGGCAGGGAATCATGCTCTGTCCCCTCATGTTTTTCCAAATACAGGCTGTAAAGCCCACAAACACCTTGCTCCAAGGTGCCAGTTTACTCCTGGTTGAGAAAACTAATTTTATCCTAAATGCCCTGAATTCACAGGAGTTCTCTGCAAGTTGAATCCTAAAGAAGAGAACTTCTCATAGTTTAAAGGAAACCCTCACCCAGGAAAACAATCCTCTTTGTAATCTGAAGGCTGGGCACAGAGCACCCAGCCCAGATCCAGGTTTATAAACCCACCCCTATTCTAGGACAGTGCCATGGATTTCCAGGCAAGCTCAGGTTCAAACTGTCCAGTCTAGACTTGGCCAAAGCCTCTTATATCCATGAAAACAGCCAGTCCCTGGCTCCTGGATTCCCAAGCAGGCTACAGAAGCAAGTGCTCTGCCAGAACAACATGACCTGCACAGCTCCAGAGTTAACTTTCTTCCAGAGAAGCACTAAATGCCAGAGATAATTTAGGGGAATGATGTTTTTATTAACAAACCACAGCCAAATTAATTGCTTCACTTTCTAGAAGCTGTTTTCCCATTGATAGCAGTGCCCTGACACCATCCTAGCACTTCTCTCTCCAGCTTTACAGGCTGCATGCTGAGAGCCATCCTGCTCTCAGGAAGCTAACAGTGGAAATCAGGCAGCATTAACAAATGGGATGAGTCTTGGAGAGGGATTTTCCATTTGGGTCTAGCTCAGTTCATGTCACTGTTACGAAAGCTTTACCACAGACCTGACTGGGAGCGGATTCCGATCCACAGCAAGCTCTGCCTTCCTCTACAGCAGCTTCTGCCAAGAAGCAGGAACAACCAAGAGGTGCTGCCACATCCAATCCTGCTCCCAAGGGCTGCCAGGACCCTGGCAGTGAGTGGGATGTTCCCCAGGCTGCTGCCTCAGCCAGTGCTGTTGCAGGTCGGAGCTCTCCTCCCTCCTCTCCTGCAGCACCACGGCTCCAGGATGGATTTGGGAGTAACCTCCAGCCTCTGACCCTCCAAACCCAGCAGCACCACAGCACTGTGCTCACAGGGCTCTCACTCTGGGCTGCTTAGGGCACAGGGAAGCTTTCCCAGAGCCAGGCACTTACCAGTCAGCCCAATCTTCTTCCGGCAGGTGAAGCAGCGATTCTTCTTCGGTTTCGGTTTTTCCGAAGCCGTCTTGCCCTCAGCCGTGTTCTGGGATATCTCAAGCAGGGTACCTGAAACAGAGGCAAGAGTTTTGCTCCCCTTCTTGAAAAACCAAATGTTCATTTTGTCACAGGAGTTGCTTGAGGCTCTGATGACTCTCTGTGTGCACACTGCCCTGGCTGACATACCACAAACTGGGAGATTTGCCTTGCTCCACCGAGATCTCCACCTCTCAGCTTCCTCTCTGTTTCAAATGCCTTAAATCCAAAGCTGAATTGGCAACTGGACAGTGACTGGATAGTCACTACAGCTCAGCTGCTGTACAGCAACAGCTGTCAGCTGAGCCCACAGTTAATCTTCGCAGGGAGAAAAAAAATTAACCCCTTGTAAGTACTACTAATTATTTTTGCCGACTCTTATGTAAGTGTTCCCCAAATGTAGGTCTTAGAATGCTTTACACAGATATCCTTCACTGCCTCTAATCTACCAAAGGGAAAACTGAGCTCTCAAAGCCAGATTGTTAAAGGTCATTGATGCTTAGCAGGATTTCCTCCAGTACCTAAGCAGGTTAGAGAAGTCAACAGGAGGGAGGAGCTCCAACTGCTCCTTGGAGCACCTGTGGTGCAGGCTGCTCTGAGGAGACAAGACAGAGACAGCTTTGTGGAGCTTACCCTAAACAGCCTCCTAAAAATTACACAGGCAGATGAAAGGGGCAGGCTCTCCCAAGACTCTTTTTAACAGCCTCTCACCTGCCTGTTGTAAACTGCCCCCTGGGCTTGCAGGCAAGAAGAGATTACCTAACCCACAATGCCCAGCCATGTGTGGTGACTAGAGCCTGGCTTTTTAGCAACCAACAGCTCCTGGGTTTTTTCAGCTTTCAATGCAAGCAAGCTGTCAGCTGAGCAAAGGAGGGTGTCTGCATGCAGATCACCTGCTCATGGCATCAGCTGGAGGATGTGCCACACTGGGCAATGACTCTGCTGCTCCTCCAGCACACAGGGCACTCCCTGTGTAACAGCCCCCGAGGGAGGGACACGCTCCCCCATCACACAGGGTGACAACAACAGGCCTCCACTACCCCCAGGCACTGTCACAAAGGAGTCACCTCTCTCCAAGGCTCGGATGGATCCGTCTCCCTTCCTCCCCCTCGGGAGCTGGCAGGGGAGTGCCGGCAGCAGCAGCCGCGTCAGGCTGTGGGACGCTCTGGGCTCGCTGCCATTCGCTGGGAGAGGCGTCATGGAAGATTATCCTCCTGCCAGCCACTCCAGGGCTGGCAGCCACTCAGCCCTCAGCCCACAGAGCAATCTCTATCAGCCTGCCCTCGAGCACAGCATTTGCTCTCCTCCCTGTCACCAAAACAAGTTTCCTCCTCAGCTCTCAGGTGTGTCTTTACTGCCGGGAGGGGACACACCCCAGGGTCAGCAGCTGTCCCTGCTGCTCCAATGGACGCCTGAGCTCAGTGCCACTCAGATCTGTGCACAGGACAAACCAACCACCCTACCTGATGAGGAAGAAGCCGATGAGGCTTCATCTGTCTTGCTGAATTCCTCTGTCTCGTTGCTGGTTTCCTCTCTGGATATGCTCATGGCCGTCATCTGATGGGTCACAGGAGTCTGAGCGCTGGGAGCATGTGCAGCAGACAAACAAAAAGAGAAAACACAAGTATTTTCATTTGATAGACAGTTATGTGGGAGAGACCTTCAGCCCATAAAGTTTATTTCCTTATATTCAAAAGTAGGTCAGGAGCACAGCAGGTCAATTCCCCTTGAGATCGGGGATCAAAGTTCTTTATAGACATAAACGGAATGAATCTGTGATGATCTCAGTTTCCTTTTGCACCCAATTATATCTCAAAGACAAGGCAAGAGCCTATCCAAACAAGTCCAGGGGCAGGAAAACACAGTTATGAGTCAGGGCTGTAATGTGACGGTAGAGCTCAGTGCAGCTCTGTCCTCCTCCCCATCAAACAGGCCCAAGGTCTCTAATCCTGCTGTCACAGCTTCCAGACTGGGTCATCAGCAGGTGCTTTCACTTGGAATCACACGACATTCTGAGCTGATGATCCTCATGATCCTTCCAAGTCCAACTCTTGGCCCTGCACAGGAAAACCCCAAAAATCCCAATACTTGGGACTGAGCAGAAATTGAACAGTTGAACAGAGCCAGGGACAGACAAGGTACACTGGCTGCAGGAGAACCAAGATGCCACTTAATTTACTACCAACCCTTTGATACCTCACTCTACACATCAGACATCAGCAGCAGCAGGGACAATTCAATCTTCCAAATAAACCAGAGTCACAATGCAAAGTTTGACCCAGCCTGTTTGCAGACATATAAAGGATGACAGCCTGTCCCTTGTGTCCCAGAGCTGGATTTCAGCAGGGTTTAGATCCCCTCCTCTCCAGACTCTGCCCCTACCTGGCTTTTGCATCCTCAGGTGTGGAGTCTCCCTCCGCGCGCTGTCCTGCGATGGCCTCGGGGGCCATGGGGCTGCTACTGGGACCACTGGGTGCTGTGAGACAAGAGCAGGCTTGGTCAGGTCTCTGGGAAGTACCAGCCAGTTCCTCAGGTGCTGGACAGTCAAGGAGAAAGCAGAACCAGCACTTCCAGCAAGCTCTACACTCCTGTTCCCTACTGGAGCTGGGAGGGCACACCCCTGTTGGGATCACTCCCATATCCCTGTTCCTACACTCTCCTCTCCAAATTTGTGAATGGGACTCTGTAGGACACCAGGGCTGTCTAGATCTTGAACCCAATGGCACTTTTTAACTTTTCCAAGGTGTAAGAACCAGATCCTCATCTGCTGAAAGGAACAGGCTTCAACATATGGGTTTGTGTCAGCTGAGGATCTAAGCTGGGGTCTTAGGAAGAGCCTTTGTCAGGAAAAGTCATGTTCCTGAGCATATTTTGTGTGGGTGACTCAAGGGAACCCATGATTAATTCCATGACCCCCAGGAATAAACCGTGGAAGAACCTCAGAGGCATTTCTCACTCTGTTCATGTGGCATCTGCACAAACCCCCAGCAAAAGGAATCCCTGCTCATGTTGCAGAGAGCATCCTTCCCCTTGTAAGTCATGGCTTTTAGATATCACACTGTTAAAGATAAGATTATACAAATAGGCCAAATAAAATTTCATTGTGGGGCTTTGTCATGGTTCCCAGCAGTCAGCACCTAATCAGGGAGCAGGAAATAGCTGAAAGCTGGGATCACCATTAGCACATGTGAAATTCTACAGTCTACTGGAAGGTGCTGGCTGGGATGGGGCTTCACAAACTGGTGAGACTGGGAAGAAAGCAAGGGCCCCTCCTGACAGGGAACAGAAGTGCTCGAGGGGTTGGGTCCTTCATTTAGAGCCTTGGGTATCCATAGAAAGGGAAAGATGATTTTTCTAGGAGGGGGTAAATCTGCTGGTGGCCAGGCACCAGCACCATGCTGAGCACAGACTGTATCCAGACACCCATTTAAGACATATTTCCAAAAAAAAATCCTCTACCTGGAGGGCTTATCCGGTCACTGCTCTGCTGCCTCTGCAGGAACTCCTTGTAGCACACGGAGCACATGCCGTTGGTCCGGGGGCTGCCATAGAAGCCGCAGCCCGTGGTACACAGCAGAGGCACCTGCGTCTGGTTCGTCTCCTGAGCCATCCTCACCCCTCCGAGGCACCGAGCTGCAGCCCGCAATCAGAAATACACAGCCGTGAGGGCCTGAGCACCCGGGCATTGTGTGCTGCAGCTGATCAGGAAGGAGCACAAAGGATCCCAAGAGAGCCTGGTTCCTGCACGTGCACAACCACACCAGGCCCAAAGACCCTCCAGCACTCAGGGCTCCTGAAATCCACGTCCTGGAGCACTAAGTCATGCAGAGCTGCCCGGAGCCAGACTGCAAAGCCAACAGAAACTGGCTCCCAGCTCTCCCTGCTGCACCACGAGGCTCCCTAAACTCCCGGTGACACACGAGCACGTCAGACCCCAACAATCCGCTCTCCACCCCTACCAAATGTGCCCCCACAGCACCACTGATGCCCCCCCTGTGAACACCCACACCTCACACGCCTAGAGCAGGCCCAGTCAGTCACATTTTGGTTTTCATTTTGAGCCTGGTTTAGTTTTTTAATTCTCAGGAAGATGACGCAAGCGATGCAGAAAGAACCCACTGATGCTCTGCTCTGACATACGTGGGTAAGGGGAGCGTTAGCATGGTTAGGCTGGAAATAAGGAGAAGGTTTTCTTTCCAGCAGTAAGATGTGATTCCAGAACACCCTCCCAGGGAAAACAGCTGACACACTGAAACCTAATTTTAAATTTAATCTTAATAATTTCTCTCTGAATCACATGCAGTTACCTCGAGCCCCAGGAACCAGCCCCTTCCAGCCACACACGGTGTAGCATTTACAGGGCCAAACCCACCACAGTGCTCCAAATGAGAACCATGAGGCACAAACAAAAACCACACACAATTCCGATGTGTGTGGACAACGTGGCTGCAGCCAGTCCAACTCTGACACAGAACAAGGGGAGAGGATGTGCGCAGGAACCATGGTGGGTGCGGGTGGCTCCAGCTCGGGCACAAAGCCATGGCGTTGGTACCAGGAGCTCCCAGCAGCGCTGCCTTTGTGGGGTGCATGAAGTACCCACGACCTCCCAGCCAGCCCTGCCGCTTCCCTTCCTGCTCCTACAAAACTTGCCTCACCGAGGGAATAAACAAGACAAACACGAAACCATTACCCTGCCAGGAGCGCTCCCGTGGGACGGAACCGGATCACCTCTGGTTTATCCCTCCTCGTCCTCAGCTGGGGGGATGCGGGTTTCGGCTCCGCACCCGGGGGTGCCCCGCACAGCTCAGACCAGCGCTCCCATGGCCACACCGGGACCCTCTCGGCCCGAACCGGCCTCTCCTCGGGCACTCGCAGCCAGGGCAGCCCCGGCAGCCGCGGATCCCTCGGCGGTCCCGGCTGGCGCCCGCTGCCACACGGACGAACCTCGGGGAGCTCCTGTCGATCGAGTCCCTGCGGAGAGAGGGGGGCCGCGGGCTCAGCCCTCCCCGAGCGCCGCACGGCCCAGCCAGCCGGACGGGCCGAGCCGCGGCCCCCGCCGTGCCCGGGCGGCCCGGGGCTGCCGGGACCCCCTGTCCGGCCGGGGAGAGACCCCCGCCCGTCCCCTCCGCGGCCGGCCCCGGCCCGCCGCCCCCGCCCGCCGCGGCCGGGCCCCGCGCCCCGCTCCCGGCCCGCGGCGCTAACCGAGGCCGAGGCTGCGCGGCCTGCGCGGAGCGGGAGCCACGGGCCGGGCCCCGCTGGCCGGGCCCCACTCACCGGCGGCGGAGGAGGGCGGGCGGCCCCGGGCCGGGCCGGGCCGGCCCCGGGAGGCTCAGGCGGGCGGCGGGCAGGGAGCGCTGCCGGGAAACATGGCGGGCGCGGCCCCGAGCGCCTCCCCCGGGGAGGGCCCGGGACGGGGGGGACGGGACGGGGGGGACGCGAGGCCTGGGACGAGGCCGGGGGTGTCGGTGCGAGACGGGGACAGGGTAGGGGGCTGCGACAGCCCCCGGGGACACGGGCGGGGGTGCAGGGCAGGGGCTGGGGTGTGGGTGTGCTCCGGGAATAGCGGGGCGGGCTGTGACCCCCGGCTGTGGGAACAGGAGTATGGGTGGGCTCCGGGAATAGCAGGGAGGGGGCTGTGACCCCCGGCTGTGGGAACAGGAGTATAGGTGGGCTCCGGGAATAGCGGAGGGGCCATAGGGGCACAGGGCAGGGGCTGGGCTATGGGTGTGCTTCAGCAATAGAGGCGAGGGCTGTGACCCCCTGGTTACAGGGACTGCGGTGTACGTGTGCCCTGACTGTAGGGGAGGGAGCTCTGACCCCCTTGGCTGTAGGGCCGCGGTTATAGATGTGCCCCATCTTAGCTGAGGGGCTGAGACCCTCATGTGGGTGTGTGGGGTGGGACACAGCCAGCTCCTCTGCAGAGAGAGGGGTCACGACCACACCCAGGCTGTAGGAAGGGGGGTGAGACCCTCATCCCTCGAGCTATAGGGGCTGGGACACAGATATTGTGTGGCTGTAGCGGCTGGGACACTGTGGGGGCTTCAGCTGCAGGGCAGGGGACTGGGGACATGGCTGTAACTGCTGGGAAGAGCCTGGACAGCGCTGCTCACACCCCCATCCATAGGGAAGGGATACAGCCAGCCCCTGCCCCAGAGGCAGTGGAGGAGCTGGGACCCTCAGCTCTGGGGTCTGGGGCTGTACACCATCCTTAATGTGGATAGTGGGATGCTCCAGGGGCCTCCAGCTGCAAGGGATTCCCAGCTACAAACTGTTCCTGCCCTCTTCACCAGACACTGGGGGACGTGGGGGTTTATTCAGTCAAAGCTTTGCTCAGGTGGCCCAGCTGGTCATGGGGCCCATTCCCTTCTGAGCTCGTGTGCCCAGCCCTGCGTGCAGGACTCCCCTCAAGCCCGTGTGTCCGTGCTGGGGTCCTGGACCCTCCTCCAAGCCCATGCCGGGGGTCCAGCCCTCCCCGCTGCCATTGCCATGGGCGCAGACCCCGCAGGAGAAAACGCCCGCTCCCAGCTCTGCTGGGGCTGGGGAGCACCGAGCAGCAAAACCCCCGGGAAGCCGGGGCCGCGCTCTGCTCGGGATCTCCCCAGCGCCTCCCTGCCCAAAGCCCTGCGCAGAGCCGTGCCCTGAGCTCCGGGAGGGTTCGGCCCGGGTCCGGTTCGAAGAGAGGCGCGGGCCGGGCTCCGCTCTGGGGGAGCCTTTGGGGCAGCGCAAAGCTCCCTGCGGGGACAGGCTGGGACATTGCCAGTGACAGCACCCCGGGCCGGGCGCGCGGCCACCAGGTGGCACCTGGAACCCACGGACCTGGGCACGGGGACCCAGAGAGGATGAGGGCACAGAGGGTGGGTGTACAGGTACTCAGAGAAGGTGAGGGCACAGAGGGTGGTGCGCAGGTACCCGCAGAGGGTGAGGATACCCACAGAGGGTGAGGATACCCACAGAAGGTGAGGGCACAGAGGGTGGTGCGCAGGTACCCGCAGAGGGTGAGGGCACAGGTACCCACAGAAGGTGGGTGTACAGGTACGCACAGAGGGTGAGGGCACAGAGGGTGGGTGCATTGGTGCCCAGAGAGGATGGGTGCACAGGAATGGTGGGTACACAGGTATCCAAAGAGGGTGGGTGCACAAGGATGGTGGGTGTGGGTGCCCAGGGAAGGTGGGTACACAGGTACCAGGCATGGTGAGCACACAGGTACCCACAAATGGTGGGCACACAGGTAGCCAGGAATGGTGGGTGCACAGGTACCCAGGGATGGTGAGCACACAGGTGCCCAGAGACAGTCGATGCACGGGTACCCACAAACAGTGGGCACACAGGTGGCCAGGGATGGTGGGTGCACAGGTAGCTGGGGAAAGTGAAAGCACAGGTACCCGGCATGGTGAGTGCACAGATACCCACAGGAGGTGAGCACACAGGTACCCAGGGATGGTGAGGACACAGGTACGCAGTGACAGTGGGCACACAGGTACCCAGGGACAGTGGGTGCACAGGTACCCACAGACAATGGGCACACAGGTACCCAGTGACACTGGGTGCACAGGTACCCACAGACAATGGGCACACAGGTACCCAGTGACACTGGGTGCACAGGTACCTGGGAAGGTGAAAGCACAGATACCCAGCATGGTGAGTGCACAGATACCCACAGAAGGTGGGCACACACGTTCTCCTAGAGGTGGGCACACAGCTCCATGGGGATGGTGAGTACACAGGTACCCTGGGAAGGTGTGAGCAGGAGTTATCAGGGAAGATGTGTGCACAGATAACTGGGTGGGGTGGGCATAGAGGTGCCCATGGAAGTGAGGGCACAGGTAATCACACACCTGCAGCCTCCCAGGCATCCCTCACCCACTGCCAGCCCTGCAGAGGGGGTCCCTGGACCCTGCTTTATTAGTGAGGGTCACTCAGCCAGCAAGGCTCTCTTGGCTAATGAGGTCCCTTGGCTCTTGCAGACTGGGATGGGGCTGCCAACTCCAGCCCAGTGTGCCCCTGGCTCCTGGGGCTCCCCACGCAGCCTCTGGTGGTGCTGTCCTGCTCCTCAAACCCTTCAGCTTTGGGGATCAGGGCACCTTCTGGGGGGACAAAGCCCCAGCAGCCCCGGCTGGGCAGGTGGAGCACAGGGGCTGCTCTGAGGGCAGTTGCAAGGGGATCAGAGGGTGCCTGACCTGGGGGGCTCTGAGATCCCACCTGTGGCTGGGGCAGCACAGCAGGAGCTGGGGACATCGTGCTGGGGAGGCAGGGGGCATGCAGAGCAGGGCAGGCTGGCAGTGTGATATTAATACACATTTCCCCGTGATGTTCTGACACAATTTTCAGAGCCAAAGCCGGAGGGAGCTCCTGGCTGACACAGCCTGGGTTTGTTGCTCTCCCTCTTCACTCTCCCCTCACCCCCAGACCCAACGGTGCCCCCCCACCGCTGGCTCCCACAGCACCAGGACGTGTTGCTGGAGCATCGTGTCCATCTGTCCTTGAGCCGTGGGAGAGGAGAGGGGAGCTGCCCCCATCCCTGCCGGCATCAGCTCTCTCTCTCCACAGCATCTTCTCCGCCTGGGTTATCTAATGGCTGTGGCACAGCCTTTAAATGTCACCCACTAAAGAGAGCACGACGGCGTCCGGGAAGGGAGGGGAGGCTGGGTGAGACAGGATGGGAAAAACAGGAGCAAAACAGTATCGATTTCCAGCCAATTATCACTGTTATCAAAGCAGAGCAATTAAAGGATGAGGCCACATCGCCAATACCCGGCTGCCCCTCCGAGGCAAGGCGCGGGCTCAGCAGCTCTGTCGAACACGCACAAACACACAAACACATCCGAGCGCCTCGTTCCCTCTGTGCGTGTGTGTGTCCGTGTGTGCTCGGGGCACACGCGTGTGCTCACACACACACACACACACACACACACACACACACACACACACACGGGGTCCTGAGCTCCGCCGCGCCTGCTGAGCTTGTTTTCCCGGTGGAGTTAATCTCCCAGCCCGCTTCACCGCCTCGATCTCCGCGCAGCCAGGATGTGCCTCCCTCCATCTGGCTCTGGCTGAGCCCAGGGAGGGTGGGGGGCGCTGGGGACGGCTGGCAAAGCACTGGAGGGGCTGGAGCTGCGGGAACTTAGCTCATTTCTCCTCCTCAGGTCTTCAAAATGTTCTCTCTCCGTGTGCCCGTCCCTCCTCCTCCGTCCTCCTTCCCGCCGCCCCCAGGTTCGGGGCCTGGCTCCGACCCTGCTGCGCCCCAGGGCTCTCCCAGGCTGCCAGCTGGGCACTCGCCCTGCGATGGTTTTGGCTTCTTACACTCTTGCAGGACGGATGTTGGAGTCACACAGCTCGGAATCACCATCCCTGTCCTCGGTTTGTCCAGCTGCAGCACAGGAGACTGAGGGGAGGCTCCTCGGGGGCTGCAGCTCCTCCCCAGGGCAGGCACAGGGGCAGGGGCTGAGCTCTGCTCTGGGACAGGGACAGGAGCCCAGCAAGGGCTGGAGCTGTGCCAGGGCTGGGCATGGAGCTCAGGGCAAGGTTCTGCCCCCCGAGGCTGCTGGGCACTGCCCAGGCTCCCCAGGGAATGGTGCCAGGGCTGCCAGAGCTCCAGGAGCTCTCGGGGCTGCTCAGGGTGGGGTTGTTGGGGTGGCTGTGCAGGGAGAGGGGCTGCACTGATGGTCCTTGTTAGTCTTTTCTCACTCAGGATATTCCAGGATTTTCTGATTCTGTGGTTCCATCACTGCTGGGTGGTGTTTGGGAGCACCAAAGATGCCAGCGGGGACCAGACCTCTGGCTCAAAATGCAGCCCAGAGCAGTAACAGGGGTTACAATGCACTGTGTCACAGCACAGTGACCCAGTGGCACTGGCACAGGGTGCCCAGAGCAGCTGGGGCTGCCCCTGGATCCCTGGCAGTGCCCAAGGCCAGGTTGGGCAGGGCTTGGAGCAGCCTGGGACAGTGGGAGGTGTCCCTGCCATGGCAGGGGTGGCACTGGATGGGCTTTGAGGTCCGTCTCAACCCAAGCCAGTCTGGGGTTATGCAAACACCCCCAGTGAACAGCCTGAGACGTGGTGGTGTGGTTCCAGCGCTGGGAGGGTAAAACCACAGCCAGGAGCAATCCCTGGTAGGGCAGACCCCAAAGCCTCCCCCTCCCAGCCTGGCAGCCTTGTCCCCAAGGGCTGCACCACCCACATCCAGTGGCACAGCTTGAGAGCAGCATCTCCATCAGCCACCCCAGGAGATGCTTCCCGAGCATCTGGGGAGGAAGGGAAGCTGGGCTCTGGTCCTATTGCCTGGGAGGGATCTTATATGGAAAACCGCAGAGGCTGACAACAGCAGAAACCCTTGTTTGGCTTTGGCCACGCTTCTCAGCAGCTCAGGAGCCCCATGCTGGCTCTCACCACTGGGAATTGCCGCTTCCCTGGGGAATGAGCAGGACCTGAGCCCTGACACCCTGCCTGCTCCCTGGTCCCCCCCACTGCCCTGTCCCCTGGCTGCTGGCTGTGCACAGCTAACACATTAACCTAGTGCTGCGCCCGCCCCCGGCCCCGCGCTCCCTGCCTGTGACACACATCTGGGCCAGCACAGAGGTGTAGGGGGGCATCAAATCCTTTTAAAAGGCTCAGTGGGTTAGAAACCCCCTTGCAATTACCACCTTCTCCTTGTCTGGGGCACACAAAGGACCCTCCGGGGTGCTGGGCATGTTCCTGACAAACCCAACAGAGCCACGGGAGCCGGGAGGAAGGGACGGACGCAGGAGCCTTTTCAGACTCTGCTATTTGGTTGCAAACTGCTTAATTTCCTGAACAAAATGATATTTTTGTTGTTGTTGTTGTTTTGATGGAAAGGACAGCACTTTTTTGGCATGGTACAATCCCAGGGCTATTCATCCGTCACCACAGCAACGAGCTCCATCAATGGCCATCCGAGATTGCGGATGATTAGAGACAACATGTAAAAGGTGGAAGACGCTGGGCACCTCGAAAACCTCGTCTTCCCAAATGACTTGAATTATCCTCATTATTTCTCCCCGGCCAATTCTCTCCCCAGTCCGCAGGAGACGTCGCTGTTATATAAACACGGGAAGAGCCAAGTTATGAGAGCAGGCGGATGAGAAGGGAATGGTCCCTTCTGATGGGGGCTGACCTGGAAAGCTCATGACATGGAGGATGAAACCCTCCGAGGTGCTCAGGGCATCCTTCTGTGCCTGGAAGTGGGGGGGAGTGGGGCCACGCTGCTGTCAGGGCACTGGGGACCATGGCTGAGCCTCGGGGTGGGGTGAGCACGACCTCTGCTTTTCCCAGTCCTACAACTCTTCCCTGAACTGTGCCAGCCCATCCCAGGGACACTGTGAGGAGTTTCGTGTTGGTTTGCTCTTGGTTTGCACCTCAAGGACCCAGCCCATCACCACCACCAGTTTTTGGGGTAAACCAGAGAGAAGGAGGTCACTGGAGCCTGGCGAAGGTGTGACACATCCCAGTGGAGGGACTTCCTGTGGTGACAGTGTCCTGAAACATGGCAGCCCTGAAACTTTAATGCCCACCTGCAATATTCATGGTGCTTCCGACAGCAGCAAGGTGGGAATTGTGCAGAGCAGCCTGAATATTTCATGGGGGGTTCTGCACTGGGATTTTGGGGATGGTTTCCTGCACTGCCACCACAGCCCCACCCTGCCATGGAGTCTGAGCTATCCAGTGTGGAGAAAGAGTGATGACACCCTGATCTGCAGCCAGAGAGTCCCTCAGAAGTAATCTATGCATGTTTTGGCCCCTGCCCAGGGTGGGAGGAGAGGTCGTGTCCTTTTGGGCATCTCTCTGCTCTGGGGGGATCAGGAGACCCTGGGTCTGCAGGGTGACCTCCCAAACTGGCTTTGGTGGCTGTCCCCCACTCTGAGTCCCACAGCACCACAGAGGGGCTGCAAGTGCCCACCCTGGGCTGGGCTGTCCTGGTGTCACTACGAGGGACAGCTGTCCCCAGTCCTGACCTCTCTGGCTGCTGCAGGGTTTCCTTGCTAGAGGCCCTCGTCCCAGGGCCATCAGAGGCATGGGAGGTGACGGTCACACGAGGGGCTGGGATCCAGGTCCGCTCTCTATTGGGACATCCCCTCTGTGAGCCAGGTGCTCACAGCCAGCCTTACACAGGATCCTGACCCGAACTGACCCAGCCCGGGATGGCAAAAGGTCCCCAGAGCAGTGACACCACAGTGGGGGGGAGCTGATGGTGACAACATCAGGGGACAGCGGCTCCTCCCCGCCCTCTGCTGCCCCCTTGGCTGCCGCCCTTCCTGAGCACTCCCTGCCTGCTCTGCAGCACCTCTGGGGGGCTGCTGGGGGGTGGCTGCCTCTGAAGGGAGCCCCAAGGGCAGCAGAGCCCCCACCATGGCAGGGACAGGGCTCAAGCACCCTCGGGGTTCCAGCAGAGCCACCAGCTCTGCAGAGCCCGTCATGGTGTGCATGTCCCCTCCTCACTCTGTGCCTCAGTTTCCCCTCTGTATCCTGGGCATGAGCCCTCTGTCTAGAGTATTTTCCAGGACCTCAGGCGAGAGAACGGGAAATCACTTATAGGAATGTGCCCTCTGTTGACAGAGTGACCAAATTATCCTTTGTCCCCTCAAAAAGTAAATAAGCCCAGAAGTTTCTCTCCTCGATTAGATGAAAAGCCACCTCACAGGACTGGGAGACTTCACCTCAAACTTAAGGATAGCCAATTGGACAGGAGCCAAAAAGCCCTGCCTGAGCAATTTACTAGAAAAATAAGAGAACAAAGAAACCAATGGCTTTTGTGAGGTGTTTTACCAGGGGCAAGAACCTCTTGCACCTGGATTGGTTTTTCTCTGCAAAGAGTTTTGCTATTTTGCCTTTTATTAAAACTTCTCTGTTTCCAGCACTACCACAGAAGCCATCCTGCTGATTTTATGCCTCCAAAGGTAGCTGAGCTATCTTGGTTGAGAAATAGATCTCCAAGAGCTTATGAGACCTGGCTCGAGGAGGCTCCTATTACTACCAGTGGGCTCCTGACTCCATCCAGGAACAGACCCCAGGCCTGAGCACACTTTTGGGAAGGGACACGAGTGCCCATCCTTCTCTTCATCAATGGAGCAGCACAAGGAGGCAGAGTGTGGGTGCTTCCCCTGAGCTCAGCACCAGTCAGGATCAGCTTTGCTTCCCTTCTGGAAAGATGTTGGGGCTTCTCCTTGGAGCAGGGGGCTGGGGACTGCTGCCACCTCCCCTGCATGGCTCCTGGGGTACAGGGACATGAGGGACAGCTCTGCCTCAGTGTTGGGAAGGTGGCTCCTTGGGGCAATGGTTGGTCCTGGAGAGTGAACCCTGCGCTGTTTTTTCCTCCTTTTCTCTGGAGCCACCCTTGCTGTCCCCCAGTGCCACATGTGAGGTGCTGGCACCTCTGCTCTGGGACATTTGGGCCATTCAGGGCTCCATGTGCTGGCTCCTGCCTTGGGCTCTTCCCCTCCTTCGGTCCCCACTGTGGTGTCTCCAGTCCCCCTGCTTAGGGAGCAGCCCCTGGCCAGGAATGCACCCCAAATCCCACCTGCCCCCAGCTCCCCAAGCTCCCCTTTGGGTCCCATCTGCTCCCCAGCACCCCAGCACCTCAGGGCAGGGGAGGAATGGCCAAAACCGCAACAGGGAGCTGTGGCTCTGATCAGGCTCGATTGGAGCCGATAATTAACAACAAGAGAAGATCGATAAGGGAAGCAGCTGTGCTGCAGCCAGGGACAGGGACAGGGACAGGGACAGGGACAGGGACAGGGACAGGGACAGGGACAGGGACAGGGACAGGGCTGGGGCCCCTCCCGCCACCCGGGGGGTGCCCCTCTCTGTCCCCCTGTGCCCCCTCAGGGCCGGGGCTCTGCTGGCATCCCGCATTCCCGCAGGAGGAGGATGGGAGGTGCACACTGAGGCACTGAGGGCTCGGCCACGTCCCCCGGGGAACCAGCCACCGCCACCAGGCTGGGGGTGACAACGGGGGACCCCCCCTCATCCTGCCCACCCCAGGCCGCACAGGCAACGCAGCCGGAGCCCACGCTCCAGGTCAGGGAGCTGCGGGGTGGGAGAAGGAGTTAATTCCTACACCGAAAAGCTCTTTGCCGGCATCTCGTCTCTAATGGAAGAGTCATGTCGGATTAGCGGGAGGGCGGACGAGGCGCCGAGCGAGCGCCCGGCCCGGCGGGCCCGGCCCCGGGGACAGCGGGGGCAGCCATGCGGAATGGCAGATCTGGGCCACTGTGCCAGCGCCGCCGGGGCCACCGCGGCACGGACGGACCGGGGAGCGGCCCCGTGGCGATCCCACGCGGGATTCCATCCCCATCCCCTCCCCGAGGCCGGGGATGCTGCACCTGGGAGCCCACCCGGGGCTCGGAGGGAAGGAGGGAAGGGAGGAAGGAAGGGAGGATGGAGGGAGGGTGGGAGGATGGGTGGATGGATGGAAGGAAGGAAAGGAAGGGAAGGAAGGATGGATGCTCCGGGAAGGGAGAGAGGGAGCGAAAGCCTCGGGGCACGGCGGGGTTTGGGGCTCAGGGGCCACTGGACCTTCCTGCGGTGCCACCGGAGGGGAGGGGACAGCGGGGGGGACATGGCAGGTGAAGGCTGAGACACCGAAATTCCCTGTGGGGATGCTCCAGACCTGCGGGATCGTGACAGGAGAGGGAAGGGAAGGTTTGGGAAGGGAAGGGAAGGTTTGGGAAGGGAAGGGAAGGTTTGGGAAGGGAAGGGAAGGTTTGGGAAGGGAAGGCTTGGGAAGGTTTGGGAAGGGAAGGGAAGGTTTGGGAAGGGAAGGTTTGGGAAGGGAAGGTTTGGGAAGGTTTGGGAAGGTTTGGGAAGGTTTGGGAAGGTTTGGGAAGGGAAGGTTTGGGAAGGTTTGGGAAGGGAAGGTTTGGGAAGGAAGGAAGGGAAGGTTTGGGAAGGGAGGGGAAGGGAAGGTTTGGGAAGGTTTGGGAAGGGAAGGGAAGGGAAGGGAAGGGAAGGGAAGGGAAGGGAAGGGAAGGGAAGGGAAGGGAAGGGAAGGGAAGGGAAGGGAAGGGAAGGAAGGAAGGGAAGGGAAGGAAGGAAGGAAGGGAAGGGAAGGGAAGGAAGGGAAGGGAAGGGAAGGGAAGGGAAGGGAAGGGAAGGGAAGGGAAGGGAAGGGAAGGGAAGGGAAGGGAAGGGAAGGGAAGGACACTCCGAGCCCCGGGGCTCCGCAGCCGCTGCAATCCAATCGCCGAGGGCGAGCAATGCCCGGGCGATGGAAAAGTGGGTCAGGCACATTGGACACCATGTGCTCCTCCTCTCCTTTCACACTCCTTATCGCAGAGCCGATGGTAAATAAACCAGCCCGTCTCCCCAGCAACCCCGGCGGGCGCTGGGCTGTGCCGGGAGCGGAGTCCAAGGTGAGCCACGGTGGCAGCCATGGGAGCCAGCCCGGGCAGCTGCGAGCCCGGGATGAGCAGGAAGCCCCAGGCCGTGGTGGGAGCAGGGTCTGCCCGGCAGCCAGGGACCCCCATCCTGGTCTGCTGGGTGGGAAATGTGGGGAAGGCCCGTGTGCTGCTGTGATGCTGCCCCTGCAAAGGGCACTGAGTGCTCCTGAGCTGCTCATGGTTCTGGCAGAGCCCAAGATGGAAAACCTGCAGAAAATGGGGATATTTGCCACAAGGACGCGATAACGAGGGATTTGAGGCACCTTGTCTCCCTTGGGATCTGTCAGCAGGAGCAATGGCTGAGAGCATCAGAGCATCCCTGACCCACTGACCTGTAAAAAGGAGGCATCCCAGAGGGGCCCCACCCTGTGTCAGCCCACCAAGCATCCCCCTCCTCGGGTAACCCCAGTGGCTCTCCCGAGGCAGGGCTGGGTTGCTGCCACCCCCACCTCCAGCTGCTTAAATCAAGCAGAGCCCTTTGTTTTCTCCTTTCATATTATTTAATTCTCCTCTCCTCACTTGCACTGCAGGGGCAGTGGCTAAGCCCAGGGCTTTGCTAAGCTGGGATCGTATTAAAAGAGCAGAGAGGAAGAGAGTTTCTGGTGCTAAGCTGCTTGTGGTAACAAAGATGGATTTAAGGAAACTGCTCCCATAGCGATATTATTGCCCAAAAGCACCCAAACCCCAAGGGAAAGCACCTGGGGATGCAGGGAAAGGCCCTGGGAGGTTCCAGCTGGGATGCACCAGCAGCAGCCCTGGCACTGCAGGCCTGGGGGTCCTGTGTGGGGCCGCCAGGTGAGGCCCCAGCTGCAGCGGGGACCCACAAGCAGAGCTGAGCCCCTCGGGGGGGGCTGGCACCGGTCCCTGGGGCTGCCCAGTGGTGGGTGGCTCACCTGGGCTTTGGCTGCATTAAAGGCTAAGCCCTCTGGCACGGCTTTTTCCAGAGCAGCAGCCAAAAAGGTGCTTAGGCCTGCCAAGCCCTAATTAGGGCTGCTCAGCGGTGCTGAAGCGCGGCCCTGGCCCCTGCAGGGCGGGGCTGAACGCACCGGGGTCGCCCCGGGGATGGCACTGCTGGGCATGGGGTGTTTGCTGGGAGGGGAAAAGCCTTCCTTCCTTCCTCCCCAGAACGGCACCAGGGGGAGCAGCCAAGCCTTCCTTTGGGCTTGGCATCCCCAAAGCTGCGGGATGCAGGGACCAGAGCCCGGGCACGGGGAGGGCCAGCTGCAGATTTCTGGGCACTTTCCTCTTCCCTGCTCTTTACCTCGCCTTCTCTCTGCATTAACATGTTAACTTTGGCCAAGAGCTTTTCCCACTGACCTACTGATCTTTCCTATTTCGGTCCCTGGAATTAAGGGATTGCTGGGATTAACTTGCACTAAAGCCTCCAGATCGGCTCTGGAACGGGACGCCCAGGTACGGGCACCACAGGGCAGGAGGAGGGAGCCTGGCAGTGCCCGAGGGCTCCAGCACGGCTGGGACAGGGCAGCACCCTCTGTGCTGGCACCTCTGCTCCTGCTGCTCCCATTGCCACAGTTTTGGACCCTCTGTGCCCAGGGCTGGGCACCCATAGGCGGGTGGGGTGCCCAGAGCCCCCAGCAGGGATGCATGGGTGCTCTGAGCACCAGGCTCTGCCCTGGCAGCAGGGATGCCACCGAGGGGCTGTGCAGCTTCCAAGCCCCTTGCCCAGGGAGCAGCTGCTCTCCAGCCCTGGACAGGACGGGACCTTGAGCAGCAGCATTTTCCTGCTGCCAGCCCCAGCCTGGGCTCCCACAGTCACCCCCAGCCCAGGATGCTCCTGGCACCTCCACCACATCCTGCCCCATCCTCTGCCTGCCCCACAGGGTGATGCCCCAGTGCCACCAGCCCCCCAGAGCTTCACTGTTGGTGGTACAAACAGAACCACCATCCTGGCGGCCCCGAGCTAGCTTTTTGCAGCATTTCCACAATGTTCCAATATGGGGGCAAAATAAAATCTCCAAATTTACCCTTTTCACCCCCAGACTGGACGTTCCCCTCGAAGGCAGGTGGCTTTTCCAGCTGGAGGGACCATCCCACATCCCTGCCCCAGCCCTAGGGTCTGTGTCACTGCCAAGTGCCCCCATCTGCCCTGGGACCCCCGTGCTCGCTGTTGGGCATGGGAGAAGCAGCATCACACGAAACTCAGCAATTTTGTGTCTGGGAAGTTCAAAAAGATGGAGGTGAAGGAGGGGCTGGTGGGAGGGGGGCAGGAACAACCCAGCTTTGAAGGTGCCTGGAGATTAACTCAAGGCCATGGTTGAGGCTCGGAGACTTTTACAGCAAAACCTCATTAAGGCGGGAGCAGGGGGAACGGGGGGAGTCAGGAAATCTTCTAAGCAGGAGGAAAAATGTTTGATTCAGCAGAAACAAGTGGGAAAAAAGCCCCCTTGAGTCCCCCCACTCCGCTTTTATCTGTCCCGGGGGGATCGGGGCGGAATATGAAATCTGCCCCTTTCCTCTTTCCTGTTTATCTCCTAATTATGACGCTGGAGATTCGGCAGCGGTGCCCGGACGGTGCCGAGCTGGGGCAGTGCCAGGGGGAGCTGCCCGGGGAGCCCCTGCACCCCTTGCTGCTGGGCTGAGCCCCTGGGGCTCCAGGGAGGGAGGGGATGGCGTTGGAAGGGCAGGAACATCCCTCAGGTGCAAATTTGGGTGTCGTTTGTGCAGTGAGGCGGGTCAGGGCTCGGCAGACGCTGCCTTTGCCCCTCCCCAGGGACCACCGAGCCCAGAGGGGTGAGCAGGGCTGGGCTGGGCCTGGGCCAGGGAAACCAGGGGCAAAGGGAGCCAAGGCCCCCAGGGTGGGCCCTGCAGCCACCCACGGTCACCAAACACCACGGCCCAGCGACCTACCTGGGGCATCAGTGAGCTACAGGAGTGTGGGATGGGGATGGAGAGAGGGATGGGAATGGGGACAGGGATGGAGACAGGGACGGGGATGGAGAATGGGACAGGGATGGAGACAAAGATGGGGATGGAGACAGGGATAAGGGTGCAGATGGACAGGGATGCAGGAAGAGACAGGGATACAAACAGTGATGGCGATACAGCGGGGATACGGGGTGCAGGCAGGGATGGGGGTGCAGAGGGGAATGGAGATGCAGGTGGATGGGGATGAAGGTAAGGACGGGGATGCAAACAGGGATGGGGATGTAGGAAGGGATGGAGGCGCAGATGGTCAGAAATGCAAACAGGAACAGAGGCAATGATGGGGATGAGGCACGGATGGGGATGAGGCAGGGACGGGGATGCAGGCAGGGATGGGGATGAGGCAGGGATGGGGATGCAGGCACGGATGATGGGGATGCAGGCGGGGATGGGGATGAGGCAGGGATGGGGATGCAGGCGGGGATGGGGATGGGGATGGGGATGGGGATGGGGATGGGGATGCAGGCAGGGATGGGGATGGGCAGGGATGGGGATGGCAGGGATGGGGATGAGGGGATGAGGGATGGGGATGAGGCAGGGATGGGGATGCAGGCGGGGATGGGGATGCAGGCAGGGATGGGGATGAAACAGGGATGGGGATGCAGGCAGGGATGGGGATGAGGCAGGGATGGGGATGAGGCAGGGATGGGGATGAGGCAGGGATGGGGATGAGGCAGGGATGGGGATGAAGCAGGGATGGGGATGCAGGCGGGGATGGGGATGAGGCACGGATGGGGATGCAGGCGGGGATGATGGGGATGAGGCGGGGATGGGGATGAGGAGGGGATGGGGATGCAGGCGGGGATGGGGATGCAGGCGGGGATGATGGGGATGCAGGCGGGGATGGGGATGGCAGGGATGGGGGGGGATGGCAGGGGATGGGGAGGTGGATGGGGATGCTCCACCCCAGGGGACCCCCCTGATGGGGTGCGCTGCCCGGGGCACAGTGGGATCCAGCCCGGCCATGGCTCCCCCTTCCCCCGGCCCCTAAGGAAGGCTCAGCGGTCACTAATTGCTTGGGACACCCCTCGGGGTGCGGGGGGAGATGAATGTTCCTCCCCCGGCAGCTCTGCTGGCCGCGGCTCCAATTAGCCTCGTTATCCTGCGTCGCTGCTGATTAGGGGCCGAGTAATTGCCCGGCGCTCGGTGTCCCTTAGAGCCGCACGGCAGCGGCTATTGCATAAGCGCCGGGCAGGCGTTACGTGAGCCCTGAGCGAGCCAGGCCAGCCCGGGGGCTCCGGTTACACCTGGCCCTGCCGCCCCCTGCTCCCGGCACGGGCTGCAGGAATGAGGGGTGCGCGCCGCTGCTGCCTCAGTTTCCCCCCTCTCCATGCTCTGCTTTGCACTCACAGTGTGTCCGAATGACACCACCCTGCACCCACAGCCCCATGGCCCCACAGACCCATGCCATGGCCCCTGAACACCACAGCCCCACAGCACAGTCCCACAGCCCCACAGCACAGTCCCATTCCATGACCCCACAGCCCCGTACCACAGCTGTTTTCCATGTCCCCATTACCCCACAGCCCCACAGCCCCACAGCACAGTCCCATTCCATGGCCCCACAGCCCCACAGCCCCACACCACAGCCATTTTCCATGGCCCCATTACCCCACAGCCCCACAGCCCCACAGCCCCACAGCACAGTCCCATTCCATGGCCCCACAGCCCCACATCACCACCCCATGACCCCAGAGCCCCACACCACAGCCATTTTCCATGGCCCCATTACCCCATAGCCCCACAGCCCGTGCCGTGCCAGCCTTTGCATAAGCAGCAGCAGAGGTGCAGTGACTCACAGCACTGCAGCGGGGCCATGTGCCCAGCACCAGGCCTGATCCCACTGCCTGCCAGGCCTGGCACAGCTGGCACAGCTGGCACAGCCACATCCCGTGCCCGTGGTGTGAGGGCACCGCCCCGTTTGCTTTGGCACAGCTGAGGGACCCCCATCCTGCAGCCCCGAGGCGGGGAGGGACGGTGGCACTGACACCGTGGGCAGGACAAAGCAGTGGCACCCAGCCCCTGCGCAGGGGGTGCCCCCCTGTGCCACCCCCACAGCTGGGGGCACAATGAGGCTCAGTGGCTGCAAGTGCTGCAGTTCTGCTGCAGCCCCCCGGCCCCCACTGCTGCCCCTGCCCCAGCCCGGAATGGGGGACACGGCCAGGCCCTCATCCAGCCCTGGGCATGGGGGACAGGACCCCCATCCATTCCAGATATTGGGGGACAGGAGCCCCATCCATTCCAGATATTGGGGGACAGGACCCCCATCCATTCCAGGGACTGAGGGACAGGACCCCCATCCATTCCAGATATTGGGGGACAGGACCCCCATCCATTCCAGGGACTGAGGGACAGGACCCCCATCCATTCCAGATATTGAGGGACAGGACCCCCATCCATTCCAGATATTGGGGGACAGGACCCCCATCCATTCCAGGGACTGAGGGACAGGACCCCCATCCATCCAGGGATTGGGGGACAGGACCCTCATCCAGCCCTGGGCATGGGGGACAGGACCCTCATCCATTCCAGAGACTGAGGGACAGGACCCCCATCCATTCCAGGGATTGAAGGACAGGACCCCCATCCATCCAGGGACAGGACCCCCATCCATTCCAGAGATTGAGGGACAGGACCCCCATCCAGCCCTGGCACTGGGGGACAGGACTCCTGCCCAGCCCTGGCACTGGGGGCTGCCGTGGGGCACACCCCTGCCCGAGGATGAGCTATGGGGACCCCAGTGCTGTGGCCCCCATCACCCCGTGCCCCACTCCCTGCCGGGCAGCTCAGCCACTCCAGATGGGAAACTGAGTCACGGCAGGCGCCTGGCAGTGCTCTGGCAGTGCCCCTGGCAGGGAGCCCAGGGCAGGGACACCGCGGGTCCGGCGGGGCCAGCCCGGGGCTCACCGAGCCTGGGGCGCTGTTCCAGCCCCGAGCGGGGTGGGGGGCTCTGGGTGGGGGGCTCTGGGTGGGGGGCTCTGGGCGCGGGACGGGCGATGCTGGCAGAAGGTTCCCCTCTCGCTGGGTGGGGCCCGAGGGAGAGCAAACAGTGATTAAGGCGCGATGGTGTCATCCGGAATTCCTGCTCACCTCCGGGCCGGCCCGGGGCCGGCTGCGCTGATCCTGGCGGCCGCTTTAACTCTGCCACAGCCTGGCAGGGCCCCGCCGTCTGCCCTGGCCCTGATCACAAAGATTTGGCAGCAGGGCTGGGGCAGGAAGAGACGTGCCGGATGGTGGCAAGTGTCAGTTTTTGGGTCCTTTCCCCTTCCTGGTGGCCATTTCCGTGCTCTGCCACCGGTGCCACCTGGGCTGGGCTGGATGCAGCCCCGCTGGACCTGTCCCCCAGCATTGCCCCAGTGGGTGCAGCTCCTGGCACCGAGTCTGGGCCTGGCACCACGCAGGAACCAAAGGCAGCTCTGCCCCTCCATCCCCTGGAGCAGCACCAGGAGATGATGGGGTCAGGGTCTGTGCCCCAGGCAGCCGTGAACGAGCTGCACCCGCTCCTGTCACTGCATGGGGAGGGGCAGAGGGGTTTTAGGGGATGTTATGTGACCTGCACTGCAGGCACAGCCCTGGTCAAGGCCGCTCCTCTCTCAGGAGCAAATGTTACTCCAGGGGCTGAGCCGCCAGTGAGCTGGCTCCACCTCACTCTGGCCTTCCTGGGAACAAGGAAAATTCCCCCAATTCAAACCCAGCCAATCCATGGGGTGAGACCCCATCATGAGAAAAAGGGGTCCTGCTCTGGTGGAGCCTCTCCACCTCCACCCTTGTAGCCCCAAAACCGTGGGGCTGAATCCCAGATCTGCAGCACCCAGCACATGCTCAGGTGACCCTGCAGCATCTCCTTCTCCCCTGGGCCTTTCCCCGGGCCATTCCCGAACCTGTGGGTGCCCCATGGGTTGCAGGGTTACCCAGGAAGGTGTAAACAGAGATGGAGCAGGGGGTGCCGCACACGAAGGGTTAAAGGCCGGCGGGAGCGGGTGCGTGGATGGCTGCGTGGGTCCCGCGTTGCTCACGGCAGGTGTGGTGCCGCTTATGTAACCTCATACTTTTGGGTTGCGCTGAGCACTCGGGGAGGATTTTCGCTCTCGCTCTGCCGCGATTCAGCCGCGATTGTCCCAACAGCCGCAATCGGCGACCGCCTTTGGGAGGGGCGACTCGGCCGGGGCCGGACCCTGCGTGCCGCGAGGAGTCACCGCGCTGCTCCCGCTCTCAGTTTCCCCATCTGAAATGGGGCTAATGAGGGTGACCTGCTTGGGGCAGCTCCCGTGACCCCGGGGGAGGCAGCGCGGGGTGCTCGGGATGCGCTCCGGGCCCCGGCTCTGCCTCCATCCGGGGCCGCGCTGCGAGCGGAGCCTGCCAAGAGCGAGGCGAGACGTCGGCCCTCGTCCCGTCTGCGTGCCCATCCATGCGGAGCAGGCAGGAAAGCCGGGAGGAAGGAGCGAATCCGACCGGAGAGAGCAGCGAACCCGTTCCCAGTCGCCATCAGCGCAATCGTGTCAGACAGCAGCGCTGGAGCGAGCTCGGCCCCTCCGCCCCCAGCCCCGGCCCCCCCCGCCTCAGCCGGGGCTGAGCCGGGCGGCTCTCGGCGCAGGAGCGCACGGAACACAAAGTGCCACCACGGCTCAGCCCCAGCGTCCCCCTGCCACTGCCACCCGCCTGCGCCAGAGCAGGGGAACAGCCCCAGGAGCAGCAGGGGAACCCCTCTGCCAGCGGCCCGTGGGCATCTCCGCACCCCCGGCTCAGCTCAGCGTTTGGAGTGGATGTGGGCCCCCTTCGGCTGCCATTAAATGGTTTGATTTGAGCATTGAGCGGCTGAGGTGTCCCCTCAGGGCCCAGCTGCGAGGGCAGGAGGCCATCCAGGGGGGAGGCAGTGATGCCACGTGTGGTGATGGTGACGGTGGCTGCATCTGTGCCTCTGGTGCATGTTGTCTCCATGTCCATGGCTGATGCGGCCATGCCATGTTTGTGACCACGGCTGGATGCCATGCTCATGGCAGATGCCACACTCATGCTCGTGGCAGATGCCCCATCCACGCCCGTGGTGATGCCAGGTCCATGCCCACGGTGGATGCCAGATGCGTGTGTGCAGTGGGAGCAGTGCTCATGCCTATGGCAGATGCCTTCTCCACACCCATCAGGTCTCCAGGCCAGTGCCACTGTCCCCAGGCACCTCTGGGCACTGCTGGGCACTGACCCTGGCACCTGAGCCCCGGCCCAGCACTGCCAGGGCCAGCTGCCTCCACCCCTGTGATGTGGCACCAGGAGGACTCTGGTGACCTGGTGCACCACAAACCCCAGCCAGGGGACTTTGCCCCATGCTGGCACCTCGGGCTCTGCACGGCAAGGCCTGGTCCAGAGCCACCATCTCTGACCCTCTCAGGCAGTGTCCCTTATCCAGGGTACAACCCCGGGCCCCAACACCACCTGTGCCCATCCCAACATGAGGGATGGGGTGGGAATGCCTCCCTGCCACCTTCAAAGCTTCCCACTACTTCCACAGCGCCATTCCCGACCCGCAGGGCTCCCGGGTGGGATGTGCCCGCAGAGCTCAGCATCTGCACCCTGGCATGGGCACACTGGGCACAGGGGGGTCCCCGTGCTCCCCACGCCCCCCTCCCGGTGCCGGGTGCTGCCCCTTCTGCAAAGACCCCCGCCCTGCCCTGTCCTGTCCTGTCCTGCCCTGCCCTGTCCTGCCCTGCCCTGTCCTGTCCTGTCCTGTCCTGTCCTGTCCTGTCCTGTCCTGCCGGGGTTTTTGGGGTCCCTGGCGGGGACAGCGGGGCTGAACGGGCGCGAGGTGAAGCAAGGCAGCCGTGATTCAGCGGGACACGCAGCCGGCCCCGTGCCTGGGCGAGCCGGGGCAGGACGGGCACGGCTCGTCCCTCCCGGGGGCGGGCAGCCCCGGGGGCAGCTCCGAGCGGCCCCGGCCGGGCGGGGGTCGAGCAGACCCCGGTCCCGGGCGGGCTCCGGCAGCGCCCGCGCAGCGCCGAGCGCCGGGCGGCGGAGCGGCGGGGATGGGGATGGAGCGGGAGGAGGAGGAGGAGGACGAAGGGCAGGAGGTGGGGCTGGAAGTGAAACCGATTGGGGGGGGCGGGGCGGGCTCGTCATGTGAACGGCCGCATGCTCGGGCAGAAGTGGGTCACGGCGCGGCGGAGGGGCAGGTGCCAGAGCCGCCCGGTGCCGCCCGGTGCTTCCCGGTGCCGCCCGGTGCCTCCCGGTGCCGCCGCTCCCCGCCGCGCCCCGCGCCGCTCCGGAGCCCCGCGCCGCCCCATGCGCCCCCCGGCGCCCTGAGCGCGGCGGACACGATGCGAGGTGGGTCCGGGGCAACGGGGGCTGCGGGGGGCAGCGGCACAAGCTGGTGCCGCCGGGGATCGGGGAGAGCCGGCGGAGGGGGACGGGGAGGACCCGACGTCAGCCCGGACGGGGATACGGGGGAGCCGCATCAGCCCCGCCGGTGGGGTCGGGGGGACTCGGTGTCAGCCCGGACAGTCACAAGGGGGATCCGCGTCAACTTTGCTGGAGGAGGACGAGGGGAGCCGTGCGAGCCCCGCGGAAGGGATGGGAAGGAGCCCGCAGCAGCCCCGCTGGGGACACGGGGGACCCGCAGCAGCCCCACTGGAACGGGACAGGGGGGGACCCGCAGCAGCCCCGCGGAGGGGAACAAGGGGGAACCCGCACCAGCCCCGCCGGGGCCGCTCTGCCTCCTCCAGCTCCCCCTTCGTTAGGAACAGAATTCTTGTTTATTTTGCTTTGCTTTCCGACGCCGGCTTAGACGCACTCTTAAGCTTTTCCCCGCACTAAACCCCTTAATCTCCTCTTCAATATGTTGCTCCCACCAGGGCTGGATTTATTGCAGTTTTTTTCCCCTTTTCCCCCTCCCCACGGCGTGGGGGGCAGTTTGGGAGGCTTCTGCAGGGACGGGCGAGGGATCAGGTGCAATTTTGGGTGCCCCTTTTCCAGGGCAGGGGTGAGTTGTGCCAGCACCTGCCTGCTTTTACCCGTTACCAAAGGCAATTCCTACTTTTCACCCCTCTGCTTTGCCGAGCAGGCGGTGGGGAGGAGGAGGATGGAGGGAGGAAGGCTCCAGCGGGACAATCCAGCGGGGCCTGGTGGTGGTGACGCAGCGGTGGCCGGACTCAGCTCCATTTTCATCCTCCTCTAAACCATTTTTCCATCATGCCCTGCCTCCCCTGAGCCCTTCGCCCTGCCAGGACTCGCTGGTGCCCCTCCATAGGTGTGTTTTGGGGGGTGCACGTCCTTAGGCTCATTTTGGGGAGCGGGTACCAGAGCGTTCATCCCGAGCTCCTCAAACCCTGCTGCCTCCCTGCGCCGCGGGTGCTGCGGCTGTGCCCCCGCCACGCTCTTGTGTAACGGTGGGGCCGGGGTGGGCGAGGCGAGCCCCCCGCATCCCCTGCCTGCCCCTCGACATCCTGGCTTTGCACCTTTATGAGGACGGAGGGAAGCATTAACGCCTGCCTAATTGCCATCACGCCTGGCTTTTACGTCGCACTTGCACAGCCAGCGCCGGCTTAATTAGCAACTGGGCGAACTTTTCCTTTTTTAAAAAATATTTTTCCTTTCCCCCCATGAATTGCTGGTGTTGACCCTAATTTAGGGCCGAACCCTGCTGATATCCCATCGTTCCCCCCGGTCGGGCGTTTTTCCCGCAGTCCCGCGTCCTCATCCCTCTCGAAGCCCAAATGCCGCATGGCGACGCCAAATTGATTCAATCTCCATTTTCCTTCCCAAAACCGCCACGGCTCTGCCCCATTTCCCCGGGGGCCACAGCAGCTCCTCGCTCCTGTCCTTCCCTGCGCCGCGGCTGCGCCGGGGCCGGGGGAAGAGGCTTTGCCTTGTATAATCCTATACGATTTCCAGCCCTCCTGCTCACTTGTTTTGCAAGCAGCGTGGCGAGGAGCGTGCGGTGGCTCGGCAGCCTTTGCGACTTGTCCTAGTGACCTAGATCTGTCATTGGAAAAAATCAGAGAGGGCGGAGGAGGAGCTTCCCTGCCCGTTTCGGCGGCGTGCGCTCGCTGGCGCGGCCGGCGCCCACCGGGCCCTCCCGCACGACGGCCGCGCCGGTCCCGGCCCCGCAGCGCGGCCACGGCCGTGCCCCCGTTCCCAAAACCCCAGCCTGGAGGAGAGAGCTGCCCTCTGCCTCTGCGGGGTCCTGAGGGGTCCGCACGGGATTTGGGATCCCCCACGCTGATAACCGCAGCACGCGGTGGGAGAGGGGAGAGCGGTGGTGGGGGCCGGTGGTCTCTGTCCCCATCCCCGCGTCCCTGTCCCTGCTCCCGGTCACGTTTAACTTTGAACTCGCGGCGGCTATTTAAAGAGCTGCTAATGTCTAAATCAGCCCGGTTTATCGGATGTGGCGAGCAGAGCTGCTCTCCTGCCTTTTTTTAGCCCCAGGGAGATAATTCCCCCCCGGTTTAGCAGCTCTGCCGGAGGGGTTCTCCCACCGCAGCCCTGTTTGTCCCCACCCCGGGCTGGCAGGGCCCCCCTCCCCGCTGCCTCACCTTTGCCACCCTTGTGCAGCAGGCAAAGTGCAAAGGGCTGCGGGGCTGGCCTTGGCACGGCTCTGCGTGGCACGGGAGCTGCGGAACCGGAGCTGCTGAACCGGAGCGGCCCCGCGGCCCTGGGGGAGCCACATCGCCCATCCCGAGCTGCCATTTCCCTGTTGGGGGCACACACTGCGCCACGGGACGGGGAAAAACAGCGCTTTGCCGGAGAGTGGGGGGAAAGCAAAAGCTCCGTTCGCGTGCCTGCAAGGGAAGGTGGCCAGGGGTTGCCCCAGGGCAGGGTGAGAGCAGCTGAGCGCTGTTCTGGCCCAAAGTTTCCAGGAAATCTTTGCTAATCACTTAGGAAAGCAGTTCTCCCTCCAGAATCCCAGCCCGGCACGAGCCGTGGTTGTGTCATCTGAATTTTCCCTGCTGCCCACTTGGCCTCGGTGTCCCTGTGCCTGGAGCCGGGGCTGTGAGCACCGGGCATGGGCCTGCCTTGTTTGGGGTTCCTCGGGGCGCAGGGATGGGGTTGGGATTTTTTGGCAGCCATGGCCGAAGTTCTGGGGTGCTGGGAGACCCCGAGGCACGGCAGCACCGGAGGCTGTTTGATAGCAAAGCCAGCAGCAGATGCAAAGGGGTGATAATTCCCTTTATTTCCTTGTTTATTCCTGCCTTAACAGCAAAACACAACTGTGGATGGTGGCTGTGGGGAAGTGCAGTCCCTCCTGGGGCTGGAGGTTGCTGCAGGGGATGCAGGTGCAGAGCTGGGGTTTAGGACAGGAATGGGAAATGGGGTGGCATTGTGTGCCCCTGTGTGCCCCTGTGTGCCCCTGTGTGGTGTGTCCCTGTGGGTCCCTGTGTGCCCCTGTGGGTCCCTGTGGGTCCCTGTGGGTCCCTGTGGGTCCCTGTGCATCCTGGACTCGCCCTCCTCTCCCTGCTCTGGCTGCACCAGGGGGATGCTGAGTTTCCCTGGAAGGGGAGAGGTGCTGGAGGTGAAGCATCAGAGCACCCCGATGCCCTGGCCGGGGCTGGGGGATCCAGGGGGGCTGCAGGGCTGCTGCCAACTCCCAGGGGTGCCCATCCTGCAGCATCGATGGAGCCTGGCAGAGGGATGGGGCACTGGGTACCGAGCCAGGGCACTGAGGAAGCACTGGGGAAGCACTGGGGGGTATTTGGGGCAGGGATGGCCCCAGAGGCACAGAGCCACCTCTGGAATACTCAGAGCTGGGATGCTGCCCCACTGCCTCCAGCAAGGATACCATGGCCTCACATGGCCCCCCAGGGGAAGGGGTGCCCATATTCTGCCCCTGTGGGGTGACAGCTGTGCAGGCTCACCCTGGACAACTGTGCAGGGCTCTGAAGTGCACCCCAAAACAAACCAAACCCTCCCTGGAGTCCTCACCCCACAGCCAGGGGCACCCAGTTATGCCAATGGGGAGGCGGAGGCAGCTCCAAAAATTCTCCAGCAGCAGTGGGGTCACAGCACACCCCAAGGCTCAGTGGGGTGCTGAGGGGTTTGGGGTCATTCCCCAAAAGCAGCGAGATCATACAGCCGAGGGGAGGGACAGGGGGAGGATGAGGATGGGGCCGCCATCCTCCCTGCACACAGAGAGGGGTCCAGCCCCCGTGGGGCGCCCCGCAGGCCCTGCCTTGTTTTGTTTTGGGGCGCAAGAGATGCCCGCCCTTGGGGCGGAGGCCATGGAGGGGAGGGTGTGCCGGCCCATTCCCGCTCGGGGAGTGCGGATCTGCCTCTGCCGGAACCGTGGAGCCTCCAGCGCGGGCCGGGGGAGCGGTGCCGGGCTGGGGGGGACACACACGGCCAGCTCTGGGGGGTGACAGCCGACCTGGGCGCTGTGCAGCGACACATCCGCACCCCTCACCTGCAGCTGCAGCGCAGGGAGACAAATGGGTGCCCCCAGGGTGACAAATGGGTGCCCCCAGCTGGAGGTTTCACCCCAAAACACCCCAAAATCCGCGCTCCCGGTGGCGGGAGGTCAGCGTGAGCAGCGGGAGCGGCCGCGGGCACGGAAGGGTTAAGGGCCGTGGTTACACAAGCGGCGTGGCCGCGGGCAGAAAGTGTGTCAGTGGGACAGGAGGGCTGCACCGCCGCACCGGGGGACATCGCCCCGCCACGGCCGGGACCCGTGGCCGCACCGGGCCGCTTACATAAGGACCGGCCGGTGGCAGCGGGCCGGGAGTTGGGCAAGAAGTGTTTACAGTGGGAGGAGAGCAAATACCACCGCCGGGACATTTTAATTGCCGGCTGGAGATCATTATTACTTTTTTTTTTTTTTTTTAACCCTTTCGTTGTTTCTTTTATCCTGATCCCTGTTTTAGCCCCATCGGCCCCGGGGTGGGTGTTCCCTGCTGCCTCCCCCAGAGGGGGAAGAGGTTCAGCCCCTCCTAAATGTCCCCCACCCCCGTTCGCACGGTTGTGGTGGGAGGAGATGCTGAATTCTCCAGTGGGGAAACTGAGGCACAGGGGTGGGGTGCTTGGGGTGGAGGAATATCCGGGATTTGGGGTCTATTGAGATGTTTTTCCCTGATCCCAGTGAGATTTGGGGGATGCCGGAGCTGCTGTGGCCACCCCACCCTCACCCACCTTCCTTCCCATCCCTGTGGATCTGCCCCAGGGGTGTGTTTGGGGGAGATGGGGCAGGGTCCGGCCGCCTCGGGGGTCCCTGGCCGCGGCACGAGGGGACACTGAGGGAGCCGGCTCGGTGATTCAGCCGGGTTCCAATCAGAGCAGCAATTAACCGTGCCGGGCTGTAATTGCCATCGCCGGGTTACGGCCGTATCTCCACGTCAGTTATTTGGGGCGAGCGTCTTAGAGCGGGTCAGGTGCCAGCGGCGGGCACGGCCGGGTAATTAGCAGGATGGTAATTAGAGCCCCAAAAGGCTGCGGGCACACGGCGGGCGGTCAGGGCTTGTCCTTCATCAGGACAGCATCATCATCCTCCTCACGCTCAGCTCCAGCCCGGGGCGCTCTCATGGGGCGCGATTTGGCCCCCGGCGCACGAAGCCTTTGGGATCGCTGCGGTTTTTGGGGCTCACCGGGGGTGCCGGGCCGCGCTCAGCCCCGGTGTTTGCCGGTAATTCCGGGCACCGGAGTATCGGCCGCGGGCGTGAGGGCGCGGCGGGCGCGATGCATCACCCGCGCTGCCGGCGGCTGCAATTAACGTTGCATAACGAGCCCGACGCCGCTTCCTGCCGGGGGTGGCACCCCCTCCCTGTGCCCCCCGCCGTGCCACCACCTCGGTCCCGTCCCCGGACAGGGCTCGGGCAGGGTGGCGGGGAGGGGAGGGGAGAGGTCCCTGCGGTCCGGCAGCGTGGGGGGAGATGGCAGCGGGATCCAGGGAAGTGGGGGTGTTTTGGTCATGGGAGCTGGGGGGTGATTTGGGGGTGGCCCCACATGGCCCTCGTGGTGCCCCCGTGCCCCTGAGAAAGGCGCTGCGGTGTTGGTGCAGCTGCGGGGGATGTGAGGATGCCCTGGACATCCCTGCCCTGCCCACCGAGGGAAACCAGCTCTGCTCAGGCTCAGAAGCAGGGCAGGGGCGTAGGCAGAGGATGTGGGGAGCGGCAGGCATGGGATGCGACTCCCCCGAGTCGGGGGACGAGACACAGCCCTGGGAGAAGCCCAGCTCAGCAGCCTGGGGGAGGAGGGGTAAGCCCCAAAACTACCCGGTGCATGTGGGGCACTGGGTTAATCAGTGACTCAAAGGATGCAGGAGGGATCCGTCCCTCCGCTTACACCTGGAATGGGAGTGAATCCTTCCCCAGAGGCAAACCTGCCCTGGGGGGCACTGTGGTGGCATCCCTGAGGGGTACCTGTGGCCTCCCTGGGGGTACCAAGGGCATCCCTGGGGGTACCAACAGCATCCCTGGGGTACCAACAGCATCCCTGGGGGTACTGATGGCATCCCTGGGGTACCAACAGCATTCCTAGGGGTACCAACAACATCCCTGGGGGTGTCAACAGCATCCCTGAGGGGTACCTGTGGCCTCCCTGGGGGGTACCAACAGCATCCCTGGGGGTACCAATGGCATCCCTGAGACATTGAGCATCCCTGATGGTACCAAGGGCATTCCTGGGGGTACCAATGGCATCCCTGGGACATTGAGCATCCCTGATGGTACCAAGGGCATCCCTGGCATACCAATAGCATCCCTGGGATATTGAGCATCCCTGGGGGTACCCATGGCATCCCTGGGACATTGAGCATCCCTGGGGGTACCAATGGGTCCCCTGAGGGACAGAGAGTATCCCTAGGAGGGACCAAGGCCATCCCTGGCGGACTGAGCATCCCTGAGGGGCCGAGGGCACCTTGGCTGCCCCTTTGCCCAGTGAGGCTTCACTGCCCCATCCCAGCCTCCCCCAAGCACTAAGGGGCCCCAGGACCCTGCTGGATACTGGTGGCACTGGCTGAGCACACAGAGGTGGCCCCACAGAGCACATCTCTCCAGCAGAGCCACCGATGGCTCCCAGGGGAGAGGAGAGGCAGAAGGGAATTACCCGAGCAAGGATTTGCACAGGCCCAGGAGATTGGAAATAGCCATAATCTGGCCCTGGGGGTTATTTTGGTGCGGCGGGGCCTGCCCAGCACCCTCGAGAGCGCCGCCAGGCTGAGCCCGGCCGGGGCTGCGGGGGCTGCAGCGGGGATTAGAGGGTGCAGAGATGCCGGGAGGCACGTACAGCCCCGGGGGTGCCGAGCATCCCCCCCGCGGGCCGGGAGGGCAGAGCCAGCCCGGATCTGGGGCAGCTGGAAAATGAGGAGGACGAAGCCTATTAGCAGCTCAGTGCCAGCGAAGCAGAAGCGGGAGGGAAGCGGATTTGTGGGGGGAAGGGGCCGGGACCTTGAGCTGGGGGTGGCTGCATCGGCCCTGGGTTCAAGGGAGCTGCTGGGGGCGCACGGGGGGGCCCAGACCCTCTGCTTGGGGCAGACCTCCAGCAGCAGAGCATCTGCAGCTGCAGGGATGGGGATGGTCCCTGTGCCGAGGCTGGCCCTGTCCTGGTGCACGCATCAGCTGGAAAATAAGGGGAGTGATTCCAAAATAGGGTCCCGGGCAGAGATGTTCTGTGCTCTCCTGGATCCAAGGGCTTTCCTGCCCTGGCTCTTGCTGCTGGGGGATGGGGACCTCCCATGCCCTGTGTGACCCTTTTAGGGACCTCTCTGAGGTGCAGGAATCCTTGTGGGGTCTGTGGGAAGGGCTGAGCTGCCGGTGGGTCCAGCTCTCGTGCCTCAGTTTCCCCGGGGGCTGAGCCCACAGCCATCTCCCTCCTCCCTCTCAGCAGTGACCATCATTAACCCCGTGGTTTCCCCTCTTTCCCCATCCACCACAGCCCAAATCGAGGTGATCCCGTGCAAGATCTGCGGAGACAAATCCTCAGGGATCCACTACGGTGTCATCACCTGCGAAGGCTGCAAGGTGAGCCGGGGGGGGCTGCGGGCAGGGAGGCGGCCCTGCCTTCCAGCCGGCCGCTTTCCCATCCCATCCCATCCCATCCCATCCCAACCCATCCATCCCATCCCAACCCATCCCATCCCATCCCATCCCATCCCATCCCATCCCATCCCATCCCATCCCATCCCATCCCATCCCATCCCATCCCATCCCATCCCATCCCATCCCATCCCATCCCATCCCATCCCATCCCATCCCATCCCAACCCATCCCATCCCATCCCACCCCATCCCATCCCAACCCGACCCATCCATCCCATCCCATCCCATCCCATCCCATCCCATCCCATCCCATCCCATCCCATCCCATCCCATCCCAACCCATCCCATCCCATCCCAACCCATCCCATCCCATCCCACCCCATCCCATCCCAACCCAACCCATCCATCCCATCCCATCCCATCCCATCCCATCCCATCCCATCCCATCCCATCCCATCCCATCCCATCCCATCCCATCCCAACCCATCCCAACCCATCCCATCCCATCCCAACCCATCCCATCCATCCCATCCCATCCCATCCCATCCCATCCCATCCCATCCCATCCCATCCCATCCCATCCCATCCCATCCCATCCCATCTCATCCCATCTCATCCCATCCCATCCCATCCCATCCCACCCCATCCCATCCCATCCCATCCCATCCCAACCCATCCCATCCCATCCCAACCCATCCCATCCCACCCCATCCCATCCCATCCCATCCCATCCCATCCCAACCCATCCCATCCCATCCCGGGCAGGGTTTCTTTCGGAGGAGCCAGCAGAACAATGCCAGCTACTCGTGCTCCCGGCAAAGGAACTGCCTGATCGACCGCACCAACCGCAACCGCTGCCAGCACTGCCGCCTGCAGAAATGCCTGGCCCTGGGCATGTCCCGCGACGGTGAGTCCTGCCCCGGGTCCGCAGGGGCCACCTGCTCCTCCTCGGAGCGAGTCGGGCGCTCCGGATGGAGCTGCTCCCCCCGCGGGGCCAGCGCGGTGCGAGGAGGGTTTGGGAAGCAAGAAACGCTTTTGTGTTTTCCGTGGGAAAACCAAAACTGGTTCTGCTTGGTTTGACCCAGGGTTGGCCTGGGGCGGGGGGGTGCATCCAGCGGGGTCCCAGCCCCCAGAGCGGGCACTCCCCGGGCAGCCAGGGCGTTCCCCGGGGCAGTGGCTTTGCCCCGGGGGTGAAGCTGCCCTGACGCGGCCGCCTCTCCCCCCCGGGGCAGCGGTGAAGTTTGGCCGCATGTCCAAGAAGCAGCGGGACAGCCTCTACGCCGAGGTGCAGAAGCACCAGCAGAGCCAGGAGCAGAGCGGCGGCGCCAAGGACGAGCCCGAGCCCCTGAGCCGCGTCTACACCACGAGCGTCAGCAGCGGCCTCTCGGACCTGGACGACATCTCCACGCTGTCCGACGGGCTCCTCTTCGACTTCCCCCTGACCCCCGACGGCAGCAGCACCTACTACAACCTGGACCTGCTGGCCTCGGCACAGCCCTCGCCCGACCAGTCCAGCCTGGACGTGGCTGACGCCACTCTCATCAAGCAGGAGTCTCTCTACGAGCTGATGCTGGAGCCGGCGCTGCTGGCACACGGGGCGCTGGACGGTGCCCAGCTGCCCCCTGACATCTCTGTCCTGGAGATTGGTGAGTGCCAGGGCGGTGCAGGGCAAGTGTGTGGCCACGAGGATGAGTCAGTGAGTCAAAGGATGCAGGAGGGATCCATCCTCCCACTTAGACCTGGAATGGCAGTGAGTCCTTCCCCAGAGCCAAACCTGCCCCGGGGGATATACTGATGGCATCCCTGGGGGTACCAAGAGGGCATCCCTGGGGTGCATCCCTGCTGCCACCCCAGCACCTTGCAGGACACACCCAGCCCTGGGGACACACACCCAGCCCTGGGGACACACACCCGCTCTAGGAGAAGGTGTCCTTGCCCATGGAATGAGATTTAAGATGAATAAGTGTATGGGATTTAAGCTTTCAACCCAAACTATTCTGAGCATCCCTGGGATATTGAGCATCCCTGGGGATACCAATAGCATCCCTGGGGATACCAATAGCATCCCTGAGATATTGAGCACTCCTGGGGTACCAATAGCATCCCTGGGCGTACCAGTAGCATCCCTAGGGTACTGAGCATCCCTGGGGATACCAATAGCATCCCTGGGATATTGAGCATCCCAGGGGATGAGCCCAGCCTCAGCTCTTGGAGCAGCCCCAGGGCTCCCTGATGGAGCCCAGCACACCCAAGGCCATGTGGCACATCCCTTGCTTGCCTTGGGCTCAGCCCCTGCTGCTCCATCTGTCCTCACACCCCCTGACACTGTGTGAGAGCCCCAGCACCCCTCCAGCCCTCAGCCCCAGAGGCCAGGACAGGGTTGGGGTGCCCAGGTCTCACCTCCTGCTGTCCCCCCACCCCCTGCAGACCGGGTGGCCCAGAATGTGGTGAAGTCCCACCTGGAGACGTGCCAGTACACAACGGAGGAGCTCAAGCGCCTGGCGTGGAGCCTCTACTCGCCCGAGGAGGTCCGTGCCCTGCAGAGCAAGGTGAGTGCCACTGCCACAGCCCCTGGCACAGCCACTGTCCCCTGGGGCTGTGCTGGGTGAGGAGGGCTCAGCGCTTGGGAGCTGCCCAGAGGGGGAGTTTGCTGTGGCAGCTCACACCCCTAATGCCACCATCCCCTGTGGATGGCACAGCCCTGGGGTCTCATCGCTGCCCTGGGGGGTGACAGAGCTGGGGTGCTGGGATGCCAGCACACCCTGAGTGTCCCCCATGCATGGCACAGCACTGGGGTCTTGTCCCTTTACCGGGGGGTCACAGACCTGGGGTGCCAGCACACCCTGAGTGTCCCCATGGGTGGCACAGCACTGGGATCTTGTCCCTGCCCTGGGTGGGTCACAAAGCTGGGGTGCCAGCTCTGAGAGTGCCCCCTGTGCATGGCACAGCCCTGGGGTCTCATCGCTGCCCTGGGGGGTGACAGAGCTGGGGTGCCAGGGTGCCAGCACTCCCTGAGGGTGTCCCCTGTGGCACAGAGCTGCGAGGCCATGTGGCAGCAGTGCTCGCTGCAGATCTCCAACGCCATCCAGTACGTGGTGGAGTTCGCCAAGCGCATCGATGGCTTCATGGAGCTCTGCCAGAATGACCAGATCATCCTCCTGAAAGCCGGTAAGGGGGGAGCCCCCCTGGTCCCCTGCCACCCCCTGCGTGTCCCCAGTGTCCCCTGCCACCCCCAACCCCTCTCCTGAGCAGCAGCTGTGGGGCCAGAAGCAAATCCCATCTCTTCTCTTGGCTGGTGCTTTCCCTTTTGGGGGTCCCCCCCCGGCTGCCCCAGTTCTCCCAGTGCTGGGGGAGCAGGTGCTGGGCTGGAAGGAGCCGCAGGTCACGTCCAAGGGTGATGCTGAAGGGGGGCACGTGGGGAGTGCCTGCCTTGGGCAGAAGCTTTTTTCCATGGCCGCCCTCATCCAAATGTCACCCAGAAACTGGGATGGAAACGAGAACAGAAGGTTTTCCTCTGGGAGAAAGGGTGCCAAACTCAAACAGGAGCAGGGAAGATTGAGAGAAAAGGATTGGCCTCTTTTCCCAGCAAGAGACTGGGAAGAGGAGGATGATGGCAGCGCACACCCACGTCCCCCACCCTTCCATCTGCCCGAGCTGGCAATGCCGTGCCCAGGCCAGGGAGCTGAATGTGCAAAATCCCCAAAACACTGGGAGAACCCCAGAGTTTCTAATCTGTCAGAGCTGGGGAGCTGAGATCAGCACCCAGCCCTGGGGACACGTGCCAGCGTCCCAGCGGGGTGCTGTACCCCAAAGCCAGAGCTGGCTGCGCCTGAAGCACTGGAGTTTAACTCATTCTTTCATTTCTTCCTTCCATTTTCTTTTTATTTATTTTGTTTTCACCCTTTCCTCTCTCTCGGTGCTCCACCACGACCTCGGTCTCTCTGTGCCTGGCTGCGAATGACTGGATAATATTTCCCTTTGGTGAAATATTGTGGTCACAATTGGACACCTAAAAAAAAAACCCAACCGATCCCAAAAACCCAAACTGGATTTGTTGAAATACCCATCCTGCTCTTGGGAATGAACAATCTGGACCTCAAACGTGCACTGGGGGCTTTCCTCTTTCTTACATTTGGTCCTGGGGTGACGGAAACCCCCCTGACCTTCCCCACCCTGCCCTGCCCTGCCCTCGTCTGCGCTCTCTCTGCCTACATCAGGTTGCCTCGAGGTGCTCCTGATCCGCATGATCCGCGCCTTCAACCCCCTGAACAACACCGTCCTCTTCGAGGGCAAGTTCGGTGGCATGCAGATGTTCAAATCTCTCGGTAAGGGCTCCAGCTGCCCCTCCCTTGAGGCCTTCCTTCTCCTCCTTCCTTCTCCTCCTTCCTTCTCCTTCTTCTTCCTTCTCCTCCTTCCTTCTCCTTCTCCTCCTTCCTTCTTCTTCCTTCTCCTTCTTTCTGCTCCTTCTTCTTTCTCCTTTCTCCTTTCCCCTTCTCCTCCTTCCTTCTCCTCCTTCCTTCTCCTCCTTCCTTCTCCTTCTTCTTCCTTCTCCTTCTTTCTGCTCCTTCTTCTTTCTCCTTCTTTCTCCTTTCCCCTTCTCCTCCTTCTTTCTCCTCCTTCTTTCTCCTCCTTCTTTCCCTCTCTTTCCCTCTCTTTCCCTCTCTTTCCCTCTCTTTCTCTCTCTTTCCCTCCTCCTCCTTCTTTCTCCCTCCTTCTCCTTCTTCTCCTCCTCTTCCTCCCCCTATCCTCTGCTTTCCCTCTCCATCCCCTCCCTGTCCCTGTCCCTCTCCTCTCCCTCTGCAACCCAGACAAGGCTGGAATTTGCCAGGTGAGTGCCCAGGACCCTCCTCCACCCATCTCCTCTCCCAAAACCTTTCCAAGCTCCGTGTGCCGCTGGGCTCTGCTGCTGGGTGTGCAGAGCAGTGACAGTGACAGTAACAGTGACAGTGACAGTGACAGTGACACTGAGGTGTCCCTGCTGTCCCCTCGCAGGCTGTGACGACCTCATCGGTGCCGTGTTCGAGCTGGGCAGGACCCTGTGCCGCCTGCAGCTGTCGGACGAGGAGCTCGCCCTCTTCACCGCTGCTGTCCTGCTCTCCCCAGGTACTGGGGGACCCCAAATCTGGGGTGTCCTGTGGGGAGAGCTGAGCCCATAAACCTCCCTTGGTGGATGATTTCAGTTATTCCTGGGAAAGGAACTTGGGGGGGAAATACATCTAAAGGTGGACAAAACGCATCTGCCAAATTTCCTGCATGGGGAGAGGAACAGAGTCACCCATGGTGGGGTGGGGAGTTGAGAGTGTCCCCAAAACCATCCTGGGGAGCAGAAAGGGTTAAAAGAGGCAGGGACCACTGCCCTGTGCATGGGAGAGACCCAGGTGTGGTGGCTCTGGCCCTGTGGTGGCTTCGGCCCTGCAGCTGTGGGAAATGGATTAGCCTCTAATAGCGATAACATTCTAATAGTTAGCTTGTAATTGTGATAGCATGATTTATAACATATATTATATGTTATAAGCAAAACACATATTATATTTAAAACCAATGTTATGTTATGTTATGTTATGTTATGTTATGTTATGTTATGTTATGTTATGTTATGTTATGTTATGTTATGTTATGTTATGTTATGTTATATACTATATTATATAATATTCTATTATATTACATTACCTTACATTACATTACACATACATTACACATACATTACACATACATTACACATACATTATATTACACATACATTATATTACATTACACATACATTACACATACATTACATTACACATACATTATATTACACATACATTATATTATATTACACATACATTATATTACATTATATTATACATATATTATATTTACTAAAAATAAAATAAAATTTCTTAAGGCACCTCTCCATTGCCCCATCTCTAAGTCAGAAAAGAACCTGATCCAACAAGTGCTGACTCTGTCCTTCCCTCCCACAGACCGCCCGTGGCTGACCGAGTCCAAGAAGGTGCAGAAGCTCCAGGACAAGATCTACGTGGCCCTGCAGCACGAGATCCAGAAGAAACACTCCGCTGAGGACAAGCTCTCGAAGGTAGTGGCACAGCAAACCCAGCCAGGGACACAGGGGGTGTCTGAGCTGGGGGATGTGGCTGGGCCAGAGCTCATGAGCCACACACATTGTGGGAGAGAGAGACCACAAACCTGTCAGAGGAGGAGAAGAAATTCTCCTTCCAAGGGCTGTGAATCTCCTTTGTGGTGCAGGCAGTGCTGCTGAACCTGGCAGTGCACCAGGAAATGGGGTTTTTTTAGGGAAAAAGAGCCATTTTGGGAATGCTTTGACCTGCACAGAGCTGGGGTGGGGAGGAGCCCCCATTGTGGAAAGATGTGGGTTTGGGGTGAGGCCAGGCTGCCCAAAGGTGGGCAGTCTGCTGGTGCCCCAGTGCCAGGTTTGATCCCCAAACCCACCCCGTGTGCCATGGAAGGGGGAACAGCAGCGCAGGGGACACCAAGCGGTCCCCAAACCGCCCTGCTTGTCCCCAGGGGAGGAGGAACAGCAGCATCAGGGCCACCACGCCCAGCATCCCAGTGGTCACCAGCTCCTTCTCTCCCTGCAGATGGTTTCCAAGCTGCCCTTGATGAAGACCATTTGCAACCTGCACTTGGACAAGCTGGAATTTTTCCGTCTCCTGCACCCGGAGACTGCCATGAACTTCCCTCCCCTCTATAAGGAGGTTTTCAACTCTGAGCTTCAGTACAGCGACCCCCGGGAGAGCTAAGACCAGGAGCCAGCGGCCCCCTTGGAGCTCCCCAAAATTTGGAGACAAACTGCACTTCAGAGGTTTGGGGCAATTTATTTAAATCAAATAATCAAAGGCAAGAGAACCCCCGGGGGGGCTGCGGTGCCTCCCTGGCCCCGTCTCCTCGCTGTGGATTGCAATAGCTCTTGAATGTAAAGCACCTTGAAGGAAAAAGCAAATGGACTTTGCCATACCAGTGAAATGAATGTGAAATCTCTGCTTGGGAGAGGAGATGCTCCTGGCAGTGGTGAGGGACAGGCTGCTCCTGGTGACACGGGAGGAGGGAGCGTCCTTCCCGCTGTCCCGGCTGCGCTCTCCACCTCCCATTTTTATTTCTTTGTTTTTTAATTATTATTTTTATTTTATTGTGGTTTTTTTTTTAACCCAAACATCGGGCATGGGATAAAGAAGGGGCAATGCTGACTCGGCTGGGTCGGGTTGGGGCTGCAGCTGAGGAGAGGGAAAGGACAGAGCCTTTGCTTTATTTCATCTCCCACGGGTGCAGCGAGACCCCGGGAGCTTGGCCGGGAAAGGTCTGGCTGTGGCTGGTGGGGGATTCAGCACAGGATTTTCCTGTGGGGGAAGCTGCTTTGAGGGAAAACATGCTCGGTGCAGCAGGGAAAGTGTTTTGCAGGGTCTTCATGCCCTCCATCACAGCATTTTCCCAAATTCCCAGCCAGCTCCTTGTCCAGCTGGGCAACCACCCGACTTTGTGGAGTGGGTTCAGCAGGTTCACCTGCCTTGTGCCACCTTTGTGCATCCCAAAAGCTTTTCCAGGCCCATGGGACTTCAGCCAGAGCCCAAGTCCTGGCCATCCCACCCCAGAGGCACCCGTGGAACTGTCCCTGTCCCTGTCCCCGTGGTGGCCGCAGCAGTGGTGGCTCTCTGGGTGCTGCTGTTGTGTGTAGTTCTCTTATCAATCCCACTAAAACTGCCCCAAGGTTCAGCACCCAGAGCAGGGTTTGTGACCCTTTCTCCACCCAGCCCACAGCTGGTCCCATCCCCAGTCTCGCCTTTCCCACACCCACACAGGAGCCCAGGTGTGGCTGCAGGTTGAGTGGGACCCAGGCTTTCCCCTCAATGAGCTCCCTAGAACTGTTGTTTTGGGAGTTGCTCTTGAATTAGCAGGATTTAGGAGCTTTTTAGGGGGAGAAACTGCCTGTTGGAGCTAAGGGGAAGTGAAAGCTCCTTATTCCCTTTGAGAATAAGACTGGTTGGAAGGAATGTGGTGTTTGGGACCTGCTGCTCCTTTTGGGAGGCTCAAAAGGGGATGAAGGAAGGATTTGTGGGATGATGCTGCTCTAGGCCACGGCAGCAGGGGATGCTTGAGAGACTCTGTGGCTCTGCAGATGGATTTTTCCGTCCCTGCTCCTGCTCCTGCTGCAGCAAATGCCAAAAAACTACAAGGAAAAACCCGCTCCGAGGCAGCCCCAGTTTCTGCTGACAAAGGGCTAAAATCCCAAGCTCTTTTCGTGCTTTGTGCTGATTCCTCGTGCACCCAACCCCATCCTCGGGCAGCTCGGCCCATCCCCGAGCGGGAGCCAAAACCTTTGGATCCACAACTGCACCCTTCAAACCAAACAAGCAGCTTTCTTAGCAACGTGAGGGATATTCCTGCTTTTGTTAAAACACCTCCTAGGGAAGACCATGGACCAACCTTGACGAGGGAAGACTCTCCCATGGGATTTCTGCTCGGCTCCAAGGCAGAGGGAATTTGGGAGCAGCTGCCGCGTGGCTTTGCTGACCACATCCCACCAGCAAACTCCCATGGCTTTGCTGACCACATCCCACCAGCTTCTGGGAGCAGATTGGAGCCTGCCAGCCTTGGCTGCCTCTCTGTTGGAGCCAGGTCTCTGGGAAAAGGCTGCCAGCCCTCCCACGGCCCCACGCAGCATCCAGTGCCAATGTGCTGCTGTCCAGCGCAGCGTCCACGGCGTGGGGATGTGCCCGGCTCCTCTCCTGCCCTCTCCAAAGCTTGGACAGAAGAGAGAAGTCAGTACTGCCTTTTATGTCCAGAGGGTTGTGCCTTTTTTTGGGTTTTTTTGGAAGCATCATTTCCCGACAGCACCGTTCACTTCCCGGGAGAAGCAGCCCCAGAATGTGACTGAGCTCGGAGGGAACAGCCCATGGGGGTTTGGGAACGTTTGGGGAAAAAGAAAAAAAACAGAAATTAAAAAAAAAAAAAAAAAAAAAAAGCACACACCCTTCTTTTTGCCCTCAGTATTCGTCAGCCAACCCAACACACAGCAATGGTGAACGCCACCGACTTCATTTCATCCGGCAAAGAACCCAGGAAAGCACCTTAATTTGGGAACAGGCCGTGAGAGCCCGTGGGAAGAGATTCTGGATTATTCTGAGCAATAAGAGCCCCCCCGTGGGAACCTAGGGAAGACTGGAAGTATTAAACATGTGTAACTCGACCTGCCAAACTGCAGGAACCTGCACTTTTCAGTTCTCTTCAGAGGAACTGACTTGATTCGATGATTTTTTGGGAGGGGATAAAAGTGATTCGGTGTCGATTCGGTGATTCCTGGCCTGGGATGGGTGCCACGCCTGGAAAGGGATGGCAGGGGGTGGAAAGGGATGGCAGGGGGTGGAAAGGGATGGCAGGGGTGGAAAGGGATGGCAAGGGGATGGCAGGGGGTGGAAAGGGATGGCAGGGGGTGGAAGGGATGGCAGGGGGTGGCAGCCCCTGCTTGGGGCTCGCCAGGGCTGTGCCAAGGTTCCTCACCCCTGCTGGGCCACCCAGAGCTCGGAGCTCACAGGGAAATGACAAAGCCTGGGCAGAAATGCCCAAAAAAGGGAGATTTCCCTCTCCCCTGTGCCAGCGGGGAGGGGGCCCAGGAGCCCTGAGCCCCCCATGGCTCTGGTGCTCCAGAGATGTTCCCATCCCAAGATGGGATGTTCCTTTCCAACAGCCCTGGGCTGCCAGCTGTGGCTCCTTTCCAGACCAAGATTAATTTAGTGTTTGTTTGTCTGCTCTGGCAGTGTAGCTGAGTGTCCATTTCCACCCACAGAACCCTCACACTGTGTATAAAGATGGATCAAAAATATATATAATATATATTCTTGTGAATGTTGGTGCAAAAGAGAAAAATATATAAAGTTTTGGTCGGCTTTATGTTATTTTTTATCTCTATGAATGAAAGGAAGAAATGGAAAAACCTTTTATTTCCATTTACCACCCCTCCACACATTACCTACCTGTAGATACCGACAGGTTTTATGGAAATGTTTTACTTTTTAGATTTAGGAAAATGCTTCTGTTCTCATTGAATGTTCTGTCTTGTAAGATTGTAATTTCTATTTTTTTAAAGAAAAGAAAATAACTAAATAAAATTTCCTCTTTCAGACCAGTCAGCTTAGGAAGGGAGGGCAGGGGAGGGAGAAACGTTTATTTAAGGACAAAAACTGTTGTTGGAATTTTTCATAACATTAAATAAAAAGTAATATAATGTATGGATGACAACCTTTTTACTGAGGTGTGTTCTATAGGTACATAGATGTATATTGCACAAAATCTACAGGAAGAAAAATAAAGTCTGTTTCACAAGGTTAAAAAAATATATATTTATAATGTTGGAAATAATGATTTTAAATTTTAGGGAAGAGGGAGAGTGGAAGTGAATCCCTCAAAGTTATGGAAAAACTATTCATTTCTTCCATGGGTTAAAGACTGAGCTGTACCAGAATCCCAGAGTGGTTTGGGTTGGAAGGGACCTCCAAGCCCATCCAGTGCCACCCCTGCCATGGCAGGGACACCTCCCACTGTCCCAGGCTGCTCCCAGCCCTGCCCAGCCTGGCCTTGGGCACTGCCAGGGATCCAGGGGCAGCCCCAGCTGCTCTGGGCACCCTGTGCCAGGGCCTGCCCACCCTGCCAGGGAACAATTCCTGCCCAAGATCCCATCCATCCTGTTCAGGATTTGAACATAAAGGCAGATTTCAGGCACTGGGAGATGTTCTTGCTTCACTTAATGCACAGTAAAGCTGAGGGACAGGGACTGCACCTGGCAGTGCCAGGGACACATTTTGGGACAGGAGAGTGGAAACAGGTCTGGGGAGATGGTTCATCTGTGGGGAGGAATCAGGAACAGTCAAGGAGCGTTTGGGAGTCATTTTCAAACAGTTCCCAGTCCTAGGAAGGAAAGAACACCCCAGATATACCAGGGCATTATATGGGGATGTTTATGGATGTCCTGGATTTAACAAGGATGCCAGGCACTAATCTCTGCTCTGGGACAGGGACAGGAGCCCAGCAAGGGCTGGAGCTGTGCCAGGGCTGGGCATGGAGCTCAGGGCAAGGTTCTGCCCCCTGAGGCTGCTGGGCACTGCCCAGGCTCCCCAGGGAATGGTGCCAAGGCTGCCAGAGCTCCAGGAGCGTTTGGACACAGAATTCACAGAATTCACAGAATTCCAGAATCACTGGGCTGGAAGAGACCCCCAAGATCATTGAGTCCAACCCAGCCCCAACACCCCAACTGAACCCTGGCACCCAGTGCCACATCCAGGCTTTGTTAAACACACCCAGGGATGGGGACTGCACCACCTCCTCGGGCAGCCATGCCAGAACTTCATCACCCTTTCTGGAAAAAACTTTTTCATAATATCCAACCTGTATTTCCCTTGGTGCAGCTTGAGGCTGTGTGCTCTGGTTCTGTCAGTTCCTGGAGAAAGAGCCCAGCCCCAGGTGAGCACAGGCACCTTTCAGGAGCTGTGAGAGTGATGGGGGCACCCCTGAGTCTCCTTTTCTCCAGGCTGAGCACCCCCAGCTCCCTCAGCTGTTCCTCACAGGGTTTGTGTTCCCAGCCCCTCACTGACAGCGCTCCCAGGGGTGCTCGGGGTGGGGTTGTTGGGGTGGCTGTGCAGGGACAGGGCTGGATTGATGATCCCTGTGGGTCCCTGCTAACTCAGAATGTTCCAGGACTCTTTGAATCTCTGCTCTGGGTGCACACAGATCAAAGGGATCACTGGGTGTGAAGACACATCCTCGTTTCCTTCTGCTTCCCCTGTGAACCTCACCCGGGTGTCCATTCGCAGGTGGGCAGATCCAGAGCTGTGTCCCCAGCACACGGCTGGGCTGGCCAGGAGCTGTGGGGCAGAGGCAAAGAACAAAAAGAACCCTTGGAGTAGCGGGGTTGGGCAATGCCAGCTGCCAGTGCTGCCCTGGGCCATTCCCAGGGGACAACACAGCTCCTCCTCCTCCTTCCCACCCATCTGGGGCTCAGATATCGCAGGATAAACCCTGGGCAAAGCAGGGCACAGCTTGGGGAGGTGTTGGGAAAGGCCATCACCCACTTTGGGGGCTCCCTGGGGTGTCCAGGGAATAGATATATATGATATGATATGATATGATATGATATGATATGATATGATATGATATGATATGATATGATATGATATGATATATAGGTATAATATGTAATATACCAAATATATTATATGATATATTATATATTATATATTATATGTGATATATTATATTATATCTTATATCTTGTATCTTATATCTTTTATCTTATATCTTATCTATCATCTATTATCTATCTATTATATATTACATATTATATCTTATTACATATTATATATTATACATTATCTATTATCTATCTATTATATATTATATATTATATATTATATATTATATATATATTATATTATATATTATATATTATATATTATATATTATATATTATATATTATATATTATATATTATATATTATATATTATATATTATATATTATATATTATATATATATATATTATATATTATATATTATATATTATATATTATATATTATATATTATATATTATATATTATATATTATATATTATATATTATATATTATATATTATATATTATATATTATATATTATATATTATATATTATATTATATATTATAGTGAGAGCTCCATGTGGGATCTCCAGATCCTTGGATTACTGCACACTGACATTTTGGCTTTCATTTTAAAAATATTTGTCTTTCCCCAAAAAAAAAAAAAAAAAATCCAGTTTCTTTGGTGTATTTCAAGAAAATAAAATAATAAATTAAAGCGTGGCTTTAAGCAAAAAAAACCCAAACCATGTTTAGGGAAAATAGCTCCAAAGGAGAAGCTGGGAATAGCTGAGGAGGTTTCAGAGCTGAAGCCGGGGGTCAGGAGGGACGGGATGAGGGGACATGAGTTTGGGGTGGCCCGGGCGCTGTCCCCCAGTAACGCTCCCTGTTTTACTGGTCCAGCAGAACTGGATTTACTGGGGCCGAGTGACCTCTGCTGGTTCACACCCAAAATCCTCCCTGCGTGGCGAAGCATCCGGATGGATTTCAGGGCAGCTCGGGGGGGTTTGGGGAAATTTTAGGGCAAATTTGCACAGGGATGAGCCTGACCCGCTCCCTGGAGCTGGCAGTGACAGAAAGCACGGCCCCAGCGCTTGGAAATGTCTTTTTTAAAGTCCAGCTGGGGTTTTACACACCCGAATTAATAGGATTTGCAGAGCTGAGAGCTTGGAGAGGGATCCCTGCTATATTAGGGAGTCTAATGCGGTGAAAATAAGGACTTAAGGAGCTCTAGAAGTGTTCACGCTGGAAGGGACCAGAAAAAATAATTAAATAAATAAAATAAAATTCCTCTTTTAAACTAGGCAGCTTAGGAAGGAAGGGAGAAATACTAATTTAAGGATAAAACTGTTGTTGGAATTTTTCATAACATTAAATAAAAAGTAATATACTGTATAGATGACAAACTTTTTACTGAGGTGTGTCCTCTGGATATATAGATGTATATTGCACAAAATTTACAGGAAGAAAATAAAGTCTGTTTTATGAACTAAAAAAAAAAAAAAAAAAAAAAAAAAAAAGCAAAGCAAAAACCCCCCACCAACAATAATGTTAATATTGTTGGAAACAATGATTTTAAATTTTAGCAAAGAGTGAGACTGAAAATGAATCCTTCAAGGTCTTGAATTGGAAAAAGTTTAATTTTTTCTGGGCTCTTGGGACTGAGCTGTACCAGAATCCCAGAATGGTTTGGGTAGGAAGCTTGAAAAACGCCAAACACTTGTTTTTAAAATTTTAAGAGTTTAATAGTAATAAAATGGTCATAAAAATAGTCATACAATTAGAGTAATAATAATTTGGACAATTTGGATTAGGACAATATGAGACAATAAGAAGAAAGAGTTACGGATATCTGGGTACGTTTTTCTGGGCAGCACGAGTCCGAAAAAGGACACAGTTAACAGAGGATTAACCCTTAAAAACAGTAACCTGTTGCATATTCATACACCTCATACATGATGCATAAATCCCATTCAAACACAGGATTCTGTCTGGTCAGTGTCAGCTTCTTCCTCTGAATCCTAATGGGATCATCATGGCTGAGCAGGGTGCGAAGAAGTTAGTTTCTCCTGATAATGGAGAAATAAATTCTCTTTCTCTGAAAGATTCAGGTGTCCTGTGGCTGCTAGCTCAGTGCGAGTCCCTTCTTTAAAAAAAGTATCTTATATAGCGTAATTTCTATTTTAACATGTTGTTATAACCAAAACTATATTTAATACACTACTTAGAGAAAATTAATTCATTTTTCTAACACAACACATATAATATTCATTTGAATATTTGCAAAAAGCCAATCATAAAATATGCATTTTTCACAGGAAGGGACCTTAAAGCTCATGTAATATAACTTTATACCTGAATTTTAAGCTGCTGTGCCTTGAATCCTTGAGGGATCTTGAACAAAGGAGGCTATCAGTGCTGGAAAAGTCTGTTAGTAAATCTGAGGGAGAAAGCAGACCATGTTTGATATCTTTATTAATATCAAATGATCATGGAATTCCAGACTGGTTTGGGTGGGAAGGGTCCTCAGAGCCCATCCAGTGCCAGCCCTGCCATGGCAGGGACACCTCCCACTGTCCCAGGCTGCTCCAAGCCCTGCCCAGCCTGGCCTGGGACACTTCCACTCATCCCAGATCCAGCCCACCCAGCCCAGGCCGTGGGGAGCTGTGGGGAGAGGGAGGGCTGAGCGCTGCTGTGGGCATCACATTTTGGAGCCTGCAGCCACGGCTCCATGGACAGCGATGGAGGGAGGGTCTCCTCAGGGGAGGGGAGGCGTCACCATGGAGGGAAGCAGCCTCCCTGACCTGCAGGGGACTTGCATTTTTACTTTGGAAATGTTTCCTGCCCAGGGTTTGATTCCAAAATCACGAGTAACTCTGGGAAGATCAAGAGGAAGAAAACCAAGCTGGACCACCTGATGGACCGGCTGGTGATCGTGGTGGGTGTGGGACCAAGACCCCTGCCCTGCTCCTGGGGTGGCCCTCAGGGCTCCTCATGAGAGGCCTCTTGCTGGGGTGGTGCTGCTTTTCTTCATCTTGCAATATTTGGCCCAAAATATCTTGGGTTTAACGTGTTCAGAGAATCCCAGAATGGTTTGGGTTGAAAGGGACCTCAAAGCCCATCCAGTGCCACCCCTGCCATGGCACAGACACCTTCAGGTTACTCCAAGCCCTGCCCAGCCTGGCCTTGGGCACTGCCAGGGATCCAGGGGCAGCCCCAGCTGCTCTGGGCACCCTGTGCCAGGGCCTGCCCACCCTGCCAGGGAACAATTCCTGCCCAAGATCCCATCCAGCCCTGCCCTCTGGCACTGGGAGTCATTCCCTGGCTCCTGTCCCTGCAGGCCTTGTCCCCAGTCCCTCTGCAGCTCTCCTGGAGCCCCTTCAGGCCTTGCCAGGGGCTCTGAGGTGTCCCTGGATCCCTCTCTCCTCCCAGTGAACACTCCCGCTCTCCCGGCCATGTCCCGGGCCCCAGAGCCTCTTCCCCAGGTGGGGTCGCTCCCGGTACTTCGGACAATTCTGTCCCTCCCGGCTGCCGTCCCGCGCCACCGCCCCTCCCCTCCGCCCTGCCCCTCACATGATAGTGGTGGGTGTGCGCCGCGAGGCACGCTGGGAGTTGTAGTTCAGGGCGCGGAGCCCTCAGCTGCGGCGGCTACTGGCGGGACTCTGTTTCCCAGCGCGCCCCGCGGCGGCCCGAGGGGAGCGGGACCGGGCGCTCGCTGAGGTGGGCGCGGGGGGATCGGGTCGGGGAGCGACATGGGCGGAGGGATGGAGGAGACGGGGGTCGGGGAGGGGGAGCGCGGCTGGGGGGAACTGGAGGCCGGGAGGGGGAGCTGAGGGTCGGGGGAGTGCCGGGGGAGTGGGAGCAGGGGGACACGGAGGAGCGGCGGGGGAGCGGGAGCTGAGGGCCCGGAGGGGTCTCGGGTGGCCTCGGGGGCGAGGGGGGCGGTGACACTCCCGCAGCCCGGGGAGGGGTCCCGGGGCATCTCCAGGGGCTGGGATCGGGGCGGGATCGGGGACAGCTCCGGGGGGACGGGCCGGGCCGGCTGTGAGGGGGAATCGGGGCCAGCCCGGGCGGGGAGGGATCGGGGGCAGCCCCGCTGGGAGCCGCGATCGGGGGCAGCGGGCGGGAGGAGCCGGGTCCGGTCCCTTGTGCCCCCCCCAGGGGCTGCCGAGGGCTCTCGGGAATCGCCTCTGCTTCCCGGCTTGGCCCCGGGGACACAGCGGGGACAGGGGGACACAGCGGGGACAGGGGGACACAGAGCGGGCAGGGGGACACAGCGGGGACAGGGGACACAGAGCGGGCAGGGGGATACAGAGGGGACAGGGGGACACAGCGGGGACAGGGGGACACAGCGCAGACAGGGGGACACAGCGGGGACAGGGGGACACAGCGGGGACAGGGGGACGCAGAGCGGGCAGGGGGACACAGAGGGGACAGGGGGACGCAGAGTGGGCAGGGGGACACAGCGGGGACAGGGGGACACAGCGGCCCCGCTCCTGCCGGGGTGGTTCGTGACCCCAGGGTTGTGAGGGTGAGCCTCGCTGCTCTGTGTGGCTCGGGTACCGCAGATGTGTGTGTTGCCCTCGATAGACAGCACCTGCATGTCGTAGTTTTATTTCCCCTTCTGATTTCCCCTTCTTATTTCTAATCTCAGCGTTTTGTAACTCTCTCAAGAAACTCTGTGATGAAGAGAGCAGTGGGTTAGAAATTAAGCAACTGATGGATTGATTTATCTTCATTTCAGTGTTATTCTGGACTAATTCCTGTATTTGCTGCTGTCTGCAGTCCAATTCTTCTGTGTGAGGCCAGTCTGAGCGGGTGACAAAGTGTGCCTCTTGTTTCTGGGTGTTTCTGTGCTTTCTGTTTTCTTGAGCCATCTGAGCTTCTGTTCCTGAGCAGCCACGCTTCTCTTCTGGATGTGGTTGTACCAAAATCAATGTTTGTCTGCTGTGGGTTTTGCGTAGGCAAATTAAGGCTGCTGCCCACCCGCTGAGGCAGCACAGGGCTGTGTAAACAGGCTGGGGGAGCCCTGAGGGGAATTGCCTCCACATCTGCCGTGCCCCCAGCTCCAGGATGGGGGAGATGGGGCAGCAGAAGCCCCTGTATAGCCAGGAGTCCCCACAAGCCTCCTGGAATGCTGTGGGAGGGGGATAACCCTTGTAATTTCAGTGTCCCCTGCTCCTTTTCTCAGGGCACTGCTGCCATACAGTTTCCCCATTCTCCCTGGTTGTGCTGGGTGGCTTTTGGAGTTATTTTTTGGCTGGTTTTGTCACTGCAGGGACAGTGTCCCACCCTGTGAGGGCTGGGGGTGTGTCAGGGAGAGGAAGCACTGCCAAAGCCAGGCTGTGTCAGCTCTGGGTTTATAGTGCTGAGCTGATTGTTTTGGAGTGGCTGCTGCTGCTGCCTTGGGCTCTCTGGGAAGTTCCTGGTGAGAGCTGGGCATCTGGAAGAGGCTCAAACCCAGCCTTTTGCCTTGAAACCAGTGCAGAGCCACCACTTTCTCTTTAAATTCAACTGGAGAGATCATGAGAAGGGTGTTTGCTTGTGTTGGGAGCAGCAGAGGCTGTGCTGATCCTCTGCTGAGCTGGGTGATTTCAAACCCACATCTCTGGGATTCCTGCAGGGGTCTCGTTCCTTTTAGGCTCCTCTGATAGGTCTGGGGTCTGCTGGCTCGGGGTGGCTTCTGAAAGCCTGGTGGGCTGATGGTCCTCCCAAAGGCTCGGCTTGAACCGCTGTCAGGACTGTGTGCTGTGCCCTGGTTCCTCATTCTGCTCGTGTTCCCATCATTAAATCCCTGCTGATGAGAGAGTGTGGACACTTCTGCTCTGTGCTGGGGTCCTGCCCCTCTGTGTGCTCTTGGCAGAGGGCTCTGGGTGAAACCCTGGAGTCAGGATTGTGTGGAAGCTCCTGTATCCTGGAGTCAGGACTGTGTGGAAGCTCCTGTATCCTGGAGTGAGGATTGTGTGGAAGCTCCTGTATCCTGGAATACAGGAATGTGTGGAAGCTCCTGTACCCTGGAGTCAGGATTGTGTGGAAGCTCCTGTATCCTGCAGTCAGGACTGTGTGGAAGCTCCTGTACCCTGAAGTGAGGATTGTGTGGAAGCTCCTGTATCCTGCAGTCAGGATTGTGTGGAAGCTCCTGTATCCTGGAGTACAGGAATGTGTGGAAGCTCCTAAACCCTAGAGTCAGGATTGTGTGGAAGCTCCTGTATCCTGGAGTCAGGACTGTGTGGAAGCTCCTGTATCCTGGAGTACAGGAATGTGTGGAAGCTCCTAAACCCTAGAGTCAGGACTGTGTGGAAGCTCCTAAACCCTAGAGTCAGGACTGTGTAGAAGCTCCTAAACCCTAGAGTCAGGACTCCTAAACCCTAGAGTCAGGACTGTGTGGAGGCTCTTGGCCTTGCTGCATCACAGTCCTTAAAGATTGAAAAGACCTCCAAGGTCATCAAGTCCATCCTGTGCCCCATCCCCACCTTGTCCCCATGCCCAGAGCACTCAGGGTCACATCCAGGAATTCCTTGGACACCTCCAGGGATGGAGACTCCAAACCTCCCTAGGCAGCCCCTGCCATGGCCTGACCACCCTTTCCATGGAGAAATTCCTCCTGATGTCCAACCTGAGCCTTCCCTGGCACAACTTGAGACCATTTCGTCTTGTCCTGTCACTTGTTCCCCAGGAGCAGAGTTATCAAATCAGAATGAAAATACAAAGGCAGTACAGAAAACATCCTAAAGCAAGGACTCAGAAACTGGGGGATCTGTTGGATGGAAAGCTTGGGATATTGGGCTCTTTTGGGATTGACTGGGACATCTGCAGGGCAGGAGAGGAGCCAGTGTCCTGGGAATCTGGTCTTGGGGACATGCTCCAGGTCACTTGGTGGGTGTATGGCAAAGCAGGAGTGAATTCAGCTCTCCCACCTCTCTGTTGCTGCTCCCCTTCTGGCCTGGCCTTTGCTTGTTCTCTGCCACCTTTTGTGATAGTGGAGAAAACAGCAGGGAGAAATAACAAACTTTTGAAACTACTTGGCATGGGCAGAATAAAGTGGGGGACTGAGGACTAGTGTTTGCAGTAGCAGGAATGCAGGGAATACAAAATTGGGAGGAGCTGCTGAATCCCTGGGAGGCAGAGAGGCCCCACAGAGAGTCCCTGACAAATGTGGGGGCTGAGCAACCCCCAGCCATGTGACAAGTGACAAGGGCAAGGGTCAGATCCTGCCCAGGGATGGGACAGACTGGGAATGAGAGGCTGGAGAGCAGCGCCGTGGGAAGGGCCCTGGGGGTCCTGCTCAGCGGCAAGTTGGAGCTGAGTCACTGCTGTGTCCTGGCAGCCCCAAGGGCCACCCTGTGCTGGGGGCACCGGGCCCAGGGAGGGATTGTCCCACTCTGCTGTGCCCTGGGGCAGCCTCAGCTCCAGTGCTGGGGGCACTTTGGGCACCACAAGATCAGAAGGACCCAAAGCTGTGGGAGAGTGCCCAGAGGAGGGGCACGGAGCTGGGGAAGGGGCTGAGGAGCAACTGAGGGCACTTGGCTCGTTCAGCTGCAGCACAGGAGACTGAGGGGAGGCTCCTCGGGGGCTGCAGCTCCTCCCCAGGGCAGGCACAGGGGCAGGGGCTGAGCTCTGCTCTGGGACAGGGACAGGAGCCCAGCAAGGGCTGGAGCTGTGCCAGGGCTGGGCATGGAGCTCAGGGCAAGGTTCTGCCCCCCGAGGCTGCTGGGCACTGCCCAGGCTCCCCAGGGAATGGTGCCAAGGCTGCCAGAGCTCCAGGAGCGTTTGGACACAGAATCACAGAATTCCAGAATCACTGGGCTGGAAGAGACCTCCAAGATCATCGAATCCAACCCAGCCCCAACAGCTCAACTGAACCCTGGCACCCAGTGCCACATCCAGGTTCCCAGGGGTGCTCAGGGTGGGGTTGTTGGGGTGGCTGGGCAGGGACAGGGGCTGCACTGATGGTCCCTGAGGGTCCCTCCCAGCTCAGGATATTCCAGGATTCTGTGATACTTAAAATGTGCCTCAAAGCAGATTCCCACAGGAATTCCTTCACAAAGTTTTCCCTAGTCTGAGGTGGTGCAGTGTTTCACACTACAGTCACATTCAAAGGAATTGTGTTGTTGTCTGCCTGGAAAAACGAGCACTGCTGGTGTTTGTGTCATGGTTTGAGAGGGAAGTGGTGTCCCTGGACCTGACACAGGGCATTTTGTCTGTGAGATCCTGGTGAAGAAAAGCTCCAAGTGTCTCCAGTGGACTCCTGAGTCATGTGCATTGGACTGTGAACTTCAGAGTTATTCATTGACCATGGATGAGCACGTTGGAAAAAGGAAGTTCACTTCACACCAGAGTTTCCTTAGCATGTGTGGGATTTTCCTCCCTCCACAAGCAGTGGGTTATAGATGAGGAAAATCTCTGCAGTGGGTGCAGGGTGTTTGGCTTCACCTCTTCCCAATTAAACTGAAAATACCCAGGTGAATAGAGATCTGATTTACATGTTGGAGGGGGACTGTTTATAGGAGGGTGTAGTGAAGGGACAAGGGGGAATGGCTTCAAACTGACAGAAGGCAGGGTTAGATTGGATATTGGGAAGAAATTCTTGGGAAGAAGCTCCCTTTCCTTTTAGCAGGAGCTGGGAATGTCAGCACATCTCAGGAAGGGATTACTCAGTGTAAAACATGGCCATGTGTAATTATCCTTGCTGAAAGAATTGTTCTTAATGCTGCTTTGTGGATCCAAACCACATCTTTCTATGGAAGGGGGTGCTTCACCAGATTGCTGCTTTATCTGGAGGTTTTATTTATTTATTTGAGTTAAAACTTCTCCACAGCACCACAGGTCTCCTTGAGAGGAGGACACAGGAAAACCATTGTTTGGCCATTGCAGGAAACCCATTGTCTGGTCTGTCAAGGCAGGAATGTCCTCCTCAGTCTTTGCTTCTGATCCTTTTTCCAGTGGACAAACACCTCTCTGCAGCTGTAGGACACCAACACTGAAGTGCAGCAGTGAAATAATCCTCTGAAAAAGAAGAGGATTATTTGCAGGCTCGTTCTTCAGTAAAGGATTCCTCTCTCTTAGTGCTTTAGTGTAGCTGGTGTTCATGGGCCATTTGTTCTCCTCCTGAAATTCCCAGATCTCAACTGGGAGCAGCTGCAGAAGGGTGGGGTGAAGTTTTCGTGGTGTTCTTAACCATCTTCATCCTTTGTTTTCTATTCACACATTTGAAAAATGCAAAGCAAGAGGCTCCCATTTCCAGACCAGCAGTTACAAAATGCTGTTGGACAGTGTTGGGGTTGAGGGACAACCCTGAGGCATCAGCTGTGGTAGAGGTGGGTACAGAGCCTCCTGTCCACACACTGGGGCTTCCTAGAGACTGGTCCAGGAAAATAATATGTTCTCCTCTGTGCAAACATATTTAAGCTTGTACATCTCTGCAGAGGAAGAGCAGGCTGCTGTTTGTCTCCACAGGCTGGGTTAGAGTGGCTCAAATGAAAAGAAAAGCAAAAGCAACCCAAGGAAACAGCTGTGCCAGTGCAAAACTCTGCAGCCTCTGGACCTTTCCTGGGGGACAGCACTGAGGTGCAGCAGAACCAGCTGCTGTAAATCCTGAGGGATTTGGGTACAGTGTGGCTGATCTGACCCCAGTGCTGCTGCTTCAGCTGCTGTCAACGTTTTTAGGGGCAGATTTTAGTCTAGACTGCCTTAATTTCTGTCAGACTCCACAGTGCTGGTTTGCAGGGTTGCTTTGTGTGTTCTGTGTTTCCATTCTGGGATTTGCAGGTAGGGACACATGGTGTTTTTATCCTTAAGGAAGAAGGGGTGGAACTAAAACTCAGCAAAGACCTCTCTGTGTATTTCATCTGTGGGATCAGCTCTGCCAAAATCAGCAACACAGCTCATGCTGGGTAAACTTCCCAGGATTTGCTTCTGCCAGAGCTGCAGCCACATTCAGTGTGGTAACAAAGGGTGATGGGTTTGGTTCCAGCTGATTATTTTTTGTAAAGCAGGAGTTTAATGCCCAGCTAACAGGGATTATCTGTTTGTTCCAGGAGTTGGGAAGCACCACAGAGAGCCAGGAGCCAACAAATCATCTCAACACCTAAATGAGGCATTAAGTCTGGTGAGCTCTGCACATTTCTCTTCCAATGGATGAGCTCTGCTGGGTACTCTGCCTGCCCTGGGAGCTGCATGTGTTCTGGCAGGGGCTCCGTGAGCATCCTCAGCCTTTGCCAGGGGGTGCCAGGGGCACCTTTGTTTGCTGCTGGATGATACAAACCTTCCAAGTGGCTGAGTGAGGTGCTGCTGGAGTGCCTCAGTTTGGAAAGACAGCAGCCTGCTAAGGAAGGCAGGAGCCTCCCCTGAAATGGAGAATATAAACCCTCCCCACCCCTCCAAATTGCTATAAATTTTAAATTAAGGGGGGCTCTCAGGCAAAAAAATAGGGGAGCAGGAAATAACAGTTCTTTAATAGGGAAGAAAATAAAAGGATAAAACAAACAATGCAGTAAACTAAAACAACACTGCCAGAGTCAGAACCCAGCCTGACACCCTGTGGGTCAGGGTGTTGGTGGCAGTCCCATTGGAATTGTGGCTGCAGCCCTCCTGCAGTGTCAGGGGTGGTTCTGCTGGAGCAAGGGGGATCTGTAGAGAAGGATGGATTCTTCCTCTGAAGATCCAGGGGAAGGAGAGGCAGCTGCTGTTCCTCTGGGGAATCCAGTGGAGAAGCCGTGCTGGTGTCCCAGAATCTCCAGATTATATCCAGGCAGGAATGCTTGGCTCCTCCCTCTGGGCTCACATCTCCCAGTGGGATGCTGGAGTTCTTATCAGCCATGCAGGGACATTCAATAGCTGTTATCAGCAGGTGTCTGCCCTGAGGGAGGAGTGGGTGTGATCACTCAGAGAGAGAGATAAGGCAAACTGCCCACTTGACAAAATGTGACCGTGTTCACAGGGGTCCAAGGATGAGGGAAGAGACGAGGACCTGACTCCATGTTTCAAAAAGCTTGATTTGTTATTTTATGATATATATTATATTAAAACTATACTAAAAAAATAGAAAAAAACATTTCATCAGAAAGCTAGCTAAGAATAGCAAAAGAAAGAATGATAACAAAAGCTTGTGTCTCGAACAGAGTCCGAGCCAGCTGACTGTGATTGGCCATTAATTAGAAACAACTGCATGAGACCAATCCCAGATCCACCTGTTGCATTCCACAGCAGCAGATAACCATTGTTTACATTTTGTTTTTGAGGCTTTTCAGCTTCTCAGGAGGAAAAATCTTAAAGAAAAGATTTTTCATAAAAGATGTCTGTGACAACAAAAGACAGCTGCCATACGGATGGTAATAGAATACATCTTGCCTTGCAATCTGGGTCACAGAGCTTCCTCTGCACAAGGAGAAATCAGGATCCTTTTTGGGAGGCTCCAGCTTTCCTCCTCTGGGTGATGGACACAAATGGGAACCCTGGGCTCATGTTTGTCACACACTGGGAATATTTCCAGTTCCAGGAGGATCTCTGGGTGCTGCTCAGTGGCATGTGCTGACCTGATTTTCTTTCTCCAACAGATCTATTGCTGTGTCTGAAACCTCACCAGGGAACACAAGTGTTAGAAATGGCAGGTAAGAGCACCTCGGGTGCAGCCAGCAAGGAGAGTGGTTTCAGAGAGTTGTTCATGATGCTGTGGTGGCTGTAATGTGTCAGGAATGTGACCTATGTCCATTCCCAAGACCTTGATGATCCCTAAAGCTCTTCAGCTACTTCTCTTGCCTCGGTCACATTCACTTTCTTGCTGTGTGCTGCCTGATCTGTCACCTGAGGTTTCTGCTCAGGTGATCAAGGTTCAGCTGTGACTTGCTTGAAAGTTTTATGAGAGTGGAATTTATTCAGAAACAAAGTACATGAGAATAATTCCTTCTTTCCAGAGGCTTTCCACAGTGTTCCTAGCTGTGCTCTTTACATTAATCCATCTGAATTATACTTGCAGTGAAATTAGTAATAAAATTCCAACCTTTTTTAAAATAAGAAGTCTGGAATTTGCCTCCAGCTGCTGCTCAAGGGTGAGGCAGTTTGGTTTTTGAAAGCATGGGGTGCATTTGCTGATCAGATGTGTCGGTCCCAGCCTTGATAGGAGAACTGTAGCACTCCAAGCTCTGCAGTCAGACATGAAAGGGGATATTTTCATGTAATTTATTTTGTCTAATCTCAGAAGTAACCCAGAACAGCTGGCAACTGCAGGGTGTCTGGGTGGGAGGAGGTGGGCAGCAGCTGGGCAGCAGCAGAGAAGAGGTGTAATCCCCAGCTTTGTGTACCTAGCAAACAATCCTGGGGTGTTTGGACCATTTTATGAGCTTGAAAAATGACAAACTGCAGTGGCTGTTTGGTTTTGGCCCCGCCACGTGGGAGCTGGCAGCAGTTCTGCTGTCCATGGCAGAAAATGGAAGAGAGCAGAACCAAAGGAGCAATCTGCAGCTTCAGCTGTTGAAGAGGGACAGAACAAAAGTTTTCCCATCCCTCAGAAAAAAAAATAAATTAGAGAATCTGCTTTTATTGCATTTGATTAATCTTGGTCTTCCTGGCTTCCCTAGAGACCTGTCCTTTCAGCTTTAAAAGCTGTGTCCCTCCCTTTCCCTCGATCCAGCATTGTTAAATCCCTTTCTAGGCTGCAGGGACACACTGTGCAGGAGAAATCCCATTAGGTGTTCACAGCAAACAAAAAATTAATGCAGAGGAGTCCAAATTCCTGTGGACTTTGAAAGCATCCGTGGGCCATCAGCTGTCCACGGGATGGAGTCAGCAGTGGTGTTAACCAGTAACTCAAACCAGCTTGGAGGGCATCTGAATGAATGTAAAGTGGGTTTGAGGGGGATGGATGAGGAGGGGTTTGATGTTTGTTTTTATCAGGAGAAGTCAAATTGGGCTGGTGACTTCAGACATTATTCCATAGCTACTTCTGATGTACTCCCAGTGGGCGTTCTCACCATATTTTCTGTGTGAAAATATGCATGAGGGAAAGCCTTTTTCCTTCCTCAAGCCTGGCTGCAGCTCCAGGCTCTTCCCTGCCAACCTTCAAAGAGAGCTGAGGAGCTGCTCCTGCAAAATGTCTCCTCAGCCGGAGATAATGGGAAGGGAAGGGGAACTCTTGTGCTGACAGTTCTTGTTCAGACATTTCCTCTTGTCTCCTGTGCCATTTGGAGGTTTTCCCAGGACATTCTTCATCTCTTCCTCTGGTTGTTTTTAATTCTGTTTACTGGGGCTGAAGGAGGCTAGAGACAATTAGTCACAATGCCCTGGAATCAAACTTTAATCAGCTCTGGAAGGCAAGAGCAAACATTCCCAAACATGTAGGAGCACACACAGACAAATCTGGGAGCTGACAGCAGCAGAGGATTTAGGCATTTAATTACTTGATTTTAAAACAGAAATTCTTCCCAAGGTAGAGTTTTCTTCACCATATAGCTTTTGGCAGCATTTGCTGATTTATTGTCTCTGAATGCAAAGCTTTTTCATTTTTCTTTGCTTTTTTTTTTTTCCTATAGCTTAACCTTGCAGAAAAAACTTGAATGTACCCTTTTTCCATTAAAGATCTTGTGTGTTTTCAAAACAGGATCATCCCTGACACAGAATCATGGAATCACAGAATGGTTTGGGTTGGAGGGGACCTCAGAGCCCATCCAGTGCCACCCCTGCCATGGCAGGGACACCTCCCACTGTCCCAGGCTGCTCCAAGCCCTGCCCAGCCCGGCCTTGGGCACTGCCAGGGATCCAGAGGCAGCCCCAGCTGCTCTGGGCACCCTGTGCCAGGGCCAGGAATTCCAGGAATTCCTTCCCAACTCTGACTTATTCCCAGGAACTGGATGATAGCTGGATACAGAATTCCACTTTGGGGTTGCCTCCGTTCCTTATTGTCCCAGGCTACAACAGTCCTAAGGCCTGAGCCATGGCCAGGTCATGCTCCTGCCTACCCAGAGCTGGTGGCTGAGGATAAATCTGCTTGTCTGGACACTCCCCAGCCTTTCTTTCCTCTTGCTGTGGATTTCTGAAGGGTGGTAACTGAACACCTCTGTGCAGCTGTTTCCCTCAGATGTTGCTGACACCTCCCCCTTCCTGAGGAAGCTCATCCTGGAGCTTATTTAAAGTTGTTTTTTTTTTCTTGCAGCACTTTTCACACTACTTCACAGTGATGTGTAAAGGTGTTAAATCCATGTGATGTTTATTATCTGGTTCCTATTCCCCTCTCTCAGCCTTGTGTGTAGTAGAACAAATGTCCTGTCCACTACTGAGGAAGAAAACCAATAAATTTGTGTTCTGGGGAGAGGGTGAACATGCAGCACTGTTGGGAAGGTGTGGAGGATACAACATATTTCTGCTCCCAGCTGAAATCTGTGTTCTGTGTTCCAGAAAAGGTGAATAACTTCCCACCACTCCCCAAGTTCATCCCTCTGAAACCGTGTTTCTACCAGAATTTTGCTGATGAAATTCCCATCGATTACCAGTTCCTGGTGAAGAGAATCTATCATGTGTGGATCTGTAAGTTGAATAAAAACACCTGTGCTGGAAAAAGGTATTTGTGTAGTAAAACCCCATGGATCTCAATAACTAAATGCTTTAAAGTTTTGATGAGCAGCAATGATCCCCCTTAGAATACTCTAATATAACTTTATACCTGAATTTTAAGCTGCTGTGCCTTGAATCCTTGAGGGATCTTGAAGAAAGGAGGCTATCAGTGCTGGAAAAGTCTGTTAGTAAATCTGAGGGAGAAAGCAGACCATGTTTGATATCTTTATTAATGTCAAATGATCATAGAATCCCAGACTGGTTTGGGTGGGAAGGGTCCTCAGAGCCCATCCAGTGCCAGCCCTGCCATGGCAGGGACACCTCCCACTGTCCCAGGCTGCTCCCAGCCCTGCCCAGCCTGGCCTTGGGCACTGCCAGGGATCCAGGGGCAGCCCCAGCTGCTCTGGGCACCCTGTGCCAGGGCCTGCCCACCCTGCCAGGGAACAATTCCTGCCCAAGATCCCATGCAGCCCTGCCCTCTGGCACTGGGAGCCATTCCTTGGGTCCTGTCCCTGCAGGCCTTGTCCCCAGTCCCTCTCCAGCCTTTTGTAAACCCTATTTAACTCCCAAAAATAGCTACCTTAAAGAAATTCCCAGTTCTCCTAAAGTAAGAGGAATAGGAGAATTTTAGACAAAATAGATGTGACCCATTTGCTTCATGCTGGCTCCCCACCTCACTCTAGAAAGGCCAAAATTCCCTCTTATCCCCACATTTCTCTTCCCAATGGAAGCAGTATCTCCTAGCTGCATGCTGGCTCTCCCTTAGCTCTCCAGAGCCCCCTGAACATCCTGCTGGAGTTGGGAGCTGCTCCTGTCACAGCTGGTGATGTGCTGATACTCTGTGTGAGCAGAGCTCCTGGCCCTGGGCTCCTGTTGTTTGCCTCAGCCATTGAGGAGCCAGGAATGAAAATTGACCATTCTTCTGCAAGGAATGAAATCAGTGTGGCAGGCCTAGGAAACCACAGGGAATGCTTTGCAAGATTAAGAATCTTTTTGCCTTGCTTATCTTTTTTTCCCCCCAAATGCTTGTCATCCTCTTTACCCTTCTCACTGAAGGAAAGCTTGTTTGCTGCCAGCTCTGCATTTGGTGGCGTGGCTTTTATTCCAGATGCACGGGATGTGTGTAGGAGAGAGATTTGTGTGCATAAATAATGGCATAATCCATGGCCCCATTGTTCTTTGGTTATGTGGAGCTGCTGCAATGAGCTCTGTAATTTTCTTGCCTGAAGAAGCTGCCTGTCCCTCCAGACTCACTGGAAGCTGTAAAGCCTCCTTTGTCCTCCCCTCTCCCAAAACAAAGAGTCCCTCAGTCGAGTTAATGGCAGGCTGGAAGAGAGCCAGGGATTTGGGCATGGCCAGGAGAGCTGCCATCTGCACCAGGAGTTTCACATTTCCATCTCCTGCACTCAGGAGTTTCACATTTCCATCTCCTGCACTCAGGAGTTTCACATTTCCATCTGCAGTGATCTTCCTTTGGGGGTCTCCCTGATTTTTTTTTTGGTGTGGGTTGGAGAGAGATGTGTAAAGGGAAGAAGGTAAACAAGGAAAGGGCAGTTTGGAAAAGTAGAAACACACAAGTCGTTGCTGGAAGGGTGATTGCTCATTACTTTAATTGGATGTGAACACTGGATTAAGGTGGAGGAAGGTTTGGGGAAGGTTGTACCAGAGCTCCCACTGCTGGAGAACAAACTCCAACCTGTGCCACAGGGAGAGCCAAAAGTTCCTTAAAACTTTGCAGATGCCATTGACTTGGTGTTGTTTTATTTGGTGTTTTAAAATAAGTAACTTTTGGAGGATAAATAGCTTCTGAAAATGAGTATTTGGAGAAGTATAGCTAATTGGTGTGTAAATGAAATATCATTGATTCATGGAATCCCTAAATGGCTTGGGTTGGGAGGACCTCAAAGCCCATCCAGTGCCACCCCTGCCATGGACAGAGATACCTTCCACTATCCCAGGGTGCTCCAAGCCCTGTCCAGCCTGGCCTGGGACACTTCCATGGGTGAGGAATCTACAATCTGTTAGTTTAAATACATAGAATTAGTTAATTTAAATAACTAATATTCTTTCCCCCAACACTAAGACACATCCAAACCACTGTGCACAAAGCTTTGCTGGATGCTCAGAAGACTTTTTTTTTTTGCAGTAAAACAATGTTTTATTTTACTCTCAGGCCATGTGTAAGTCAGAAGTAGCAGCTGGTGTAGGTTTTGTTCCCCTGACTGTGTTGTCAGTAAGATTTTGTGACCATAAAACCTTGCAGATGTTTAGGACCCCCAGGCTGTGTGCAGGCAGGTGGGTCAGTGCCTGGGAGGACCAAGGCAGAGATGAGCAGATGAGCTGCAGAGCCGTGGCAGGGAGTGGAGTGGGGCATGGGCAGGACACATTCCCTTGGCACAGGTGAAGGGAAATTCAGGGTTTGATTTTGCCTGAGTAGCTGAGGCCAAGGTCCAGAGTGTCACCATGAGTTCAGCACCAGGCTCTGCTGGAGGCCCTTTGGTGTTTGGACCTTCCACCTTCTCCTTTTCTGTGCTTGTTTGTACAGGTTACCGCAAAGGGTTTGAAGAGTCACCACCAGTTTTCCAAAACAGGAGCTTGTAAATTGGCCTCTTTGAGCCTGGTAGAGCCTGGGGGGATGCAGGGACAGCTGTGGGAGCCCCTGGCTTGGGGCTGACCCCCCTTTCCAGGGATGTGAGTTCCAGGAAAATGGGGAGCAGCATCCCTTCATATACTGCTACCTAGTGCAGCACTGCTCTGCCCTGAGGGCCTTTCTCAACTGTTCCTTTTCATCCAAGTGACAGGAACAGGGATGTGAAAAGGCCTCTAAGCCACCCCTGTGGTCCCATATTCTCAGCTTGATTGGAGTTTGTTTATCCCCTTGCTCAAGGCAGCACTGCCAAGCTCCCAGGCTGATATCCAGGCTTCCTCAGAGGCCCAGGGAAGCAGAGAGAGAGAGCCTGCAGGCACTGAGCTGGCTCAGAGAGAGCTCCTGAGGCAGCCCCAGAAGCACAGAGTCAGTCAGAGGCAGGGGCAGGGCTAGGGCCACCCCCCTCTCCTCTCACAAAGGGATTTTGCTATAAATGGAAATTAGACCTTGCTCATTATTCATAGTAACTCTGGCCTGAGTCTTGTATTGGTCACATCAGTTGCTACCAAAGCTCTCCATGCTTTGACAGGGCATAAAAGATTCCCTCATGCCTGTGCTGCAGGATCCCTCTGGAGCTGGATGTTCCTGTGCTCCCAGCCCCAGGTCACACAGGAGCCTGTGCGTCCTCAGAGCAGCTGCACTGCTGCCCAGGGACCCTTCCCCCTGTAACCCTGGGGGCTTCACAGAGCCCTGGGCTATCCTGAGTTAGCAGGGATCCACAAGGACCATCAGTCCAGCTCCTGGTGTTAACCAGGAGACCCCAACAACCCCTGAGCACCCCTGAGAGCGGGGTCCAAAGGCTCCTGGAGCTCTGGCAGCCTTGGGACCACTCCCTGGGGAGCCTGGGCAGTGCCCAGCACCTTTCCCTGAGCTCCATCCCAGCCCCCTCACACAGCTCCAGCCATTTTCTTTTGTTTCCTTTTCTCCCCAAATCCTGGGAGTGCCCCAGCCCACGTTCTCTCCTGTGCCTCTCCCCAGTTTACTGCATCACACTGGCTGTGAACCTCATCGCCTGCCTGGCCTGGTGGATCGGGGGAGGCTCTGGGGCCAACTTTGGCCTGGCCATCCTCTGGCTCGTCCTTTTCAGCCCCTGTGGCTACATCTGCTGGTTCCGACCTGCCTACAAAGCCTTTCGGTGAGTGCCAGCCCAGGAGGTGCTGCTGCTGCTGCTGCTGCAGTTCCCTCTGGAAGTTTCCCTGGTTGTTATTGTTATTGTTACTGTTATTATTCTCTGGTTGTTTCCCTGGTTCAGCACCTCATGTCTGAATGTCTTGTTCACTTTCAAAACGAAGAAGAATGTGGCTATTTCTAAATGCTAGATACAGGACACATAAGGTTGTAGGTTATGAGGGTCACATAAGGTTGGAGGTGAGCAGTTTGGCACCTCTAAGAGGGTTAAATTCATATTTTACTTCAATATCTCAAACTTAGCAGCACCCTCATCTCAGTGCAGCATTAAAATAGGTACTAATTTGGTAAAGCTTCATTGAGGCTTATTTTGATGGAAGACTATTATTAGTTTTTGAGAACTCTTCTGATTCCTGTCTCCAGCTACTTGAGAGCTTGTCTGCTTAGCTTTTTAGATAAAAGCAGTTCTCTGGAGTCAGTCCTTCTGAAACTCCACAAATATTTAAAGCCATCCTACATTTTTGCTTTAATTAATAATCATTTGCGTTTGCTGTGGACCACGAGGCATCACTCAAACATTAATGTGTAAAGCCTGGCAGAGCTAGGAGGGTCCTGAGCAGTTCCCAGCCTGACACAGAGAAAGGAGGGGCCTGCCCAGTGCCACCACCACACCCCACACACCGGTCAGGGGTTTGCCCTCTGAAGGTAAAGCTGTTCCTGGTAGGATACTCTCTGGGTTTTTATTATTCACCAAACTCTGTGATGAGCTGGTTTGGACGACAGCAAAAGCAGCTGATGGAAATGGGAGGTGACAGGTGAGTCCTGTCTAGCCCATGACAAATTAATTGTTTAAATGCTCTTCTGAGCTGATGCTTTGTGTGCCCACAGCACTGGGCACTGGATGCTGGATGCTATTAAATCACCAGTGGCATCATGGAGTACAGGGGAGGGTCATTTGTGCTGGAAAGAGAAGGGTTGGATTTGTCTCAAAAGTTCCAAATGACGTGAAAATCCCAGCTCTGAACTCTTGCCCTGTGGGGCTGGAGTTTGTCCCCATCCTGAGCTCAGAAGCCCCAGGGCCTCCAAGTGCTGGAGCTCTGTTCAAAGAGGAATTTCCATTCTAAAGTCTGGGAAAAATTACTCCTCCCTGCTGACCTCCCCCGGGCTCCACAAGGGCCGTTTCTCATTATTCCTTGAACGTTGTTTGGATGTGTTTATGCAATGAATGCTGAGAGGTCCCTGAGGTTACTCTATGCAGAGACTTGCAGTTAAAAAAAGACTCAACCCCAGGGACAGAGTGGGGAGCCCAGGGATCATCCCCTGGGACAGCAGCTGGGCTGGAAATCACTGAGGAGGGGCAGCACTGTTGAGATCACAAGTGGTGATTGCAGAGGCAAAATCAGCCCTGCTTGTCCTGGAGGAGGCCACCCTTCGGTGCTGGCACCCTGTGCTGGGAGGATGCTTCTGTAAAACCTTCCTCATCCCACTGCATCCCAAATTCAATTAGCTGCAGAGCTTTGGTGCTAGGGCAAAGCTGTAGCAAATCTGCACCAGAAAGCTGGATGAGAAATCACCTTTTCTCTGTATCCCCACTAATTCCTGCAGATCCTTTCAAATGAAGACTCCTCCAGCCCCTTCAGGTCGGAGTTGCAAGAGTCTGTTTGAAGGCTCAGCCTCGAGCCTAATCCTTGTTAATTGGATTCTGACAGGCACCACTGTCAGCAGGCCCTGCCTAAAGTATTCCTTTCTCAATGCTGTACTCTGAGGTGGAATTTGGAGGGTGGGATTGTGAGGATACTCAAGGATAACAAATCTTCCAGAGCCACTGTCTGTGACAGACACCAGACCAACACGGGCAGCTCTGAGCAGCGTGGGTCTGGCTGGAGGCTTCTCAACGTGCCTCACCTCCTCATCTCCTCCCAAGGCATCAGGGGCTAGAATTATAAAACTAACAACCATCAGCATAATAAAAATAATTAAACCAATAAGCTTTTAAATGCTTTCAGAGTTTAAGCAGGAGCTGGCAGTAATTGGAGCTCTTTTCTTAACTCCCCTTTGTACCAAACTGCTTCACATGCACCTGAAGTGTTTTTTGTAGCTCTGTAGATAAATCATTGTCCCTTTGAGTTCCTTAGAGTTATGGGAATCATTTGTATAATAAAAAATGATAGTTTGAGGAACTTTGTGGCTGGTTTGATGGGATGAAGTGCCAGGTCCCAGTGCACCCATGACAGAGACTGTGAATATCTCTGGTCAGCATCTTGCTTGGGGTCATTTTCATGCTAATTATTGTATCTGCATAAACTCAAGGACCTCACCTGTGCATCCTGAGGATGGGGAGCCTGCAGAGATGGGAAGTGTGCCTCTGGTTTCAGGGCACCACCCACCTCTCTCTTGGCTGTTTTCCCTCCTGTGATGTCCCAGTGCTGGATTATTTACCATGGGTGTGGGAACATGATGACAAGCAGACATTCCCAGCTGGAATTCTCCTGCTCAGTGATCATTTCTAGTGTATGGACAAGCTCTGCCTGCCAGCATCAGACTCCTGCATGCCTCCTTGCCAGGGCAGAGCTGGGCAGGTGTCAGGCTGAGCTGACATTCGGTCAGAGAATGATTCAGACTCTCTGTGTGGGAGACTCGTGTCCCTCAGCCTCTCCTGTGTGTCATCATATGTGCAATTCCTTGGGGAGGGCAACTGCAAGAGCCAGATTATTGGGAGACAATCTGTGCTGCTGAGTCATGGAGCTGTGTGCTCTCACTGCCAGGGAAGGGGAGAAGCCTCCCAGCACACAGCCAGGAAGGGAACCCTCTGGAGCCACCACTGTGGAGGGTTTGGATGTGGTGGTGGGGTCAGACACAGGTGTGGAGCAGCACAAGGTGCCAGTGCCCCCCTGACCTCCTTTCTTCCTCCACAGGTCGGACAGTTCCTTTAATTTCATGGCCTTTTTCTTCATCTTTGGGGCGCAGTTCCTCCTCACAGTCCTGCAGGCGATCGGCTTCTCCGGATGGGGAGCGTGGTAAGTGGGAATGTCCCAGCAGGCCCAGCAGCTCTGGGCTCTGGCTGTTTCCATGGGCTTGCAGAGGCTGATGAGAGCCTGTACAAGGTGGAGAGGAGAAAGTTTTCTGATTTCCCAGTGGTATAGCTGTATCTGCTCTTGGGGTGCACCATTTGGGTTTCATTGCTGTGTTGGGCAGAAATCAAAGCCAAGTTGGATGGGACTTGGAGCAACCTGGTCAAATGGAAGGTGTCCCCGCCCATGTGGTCTGCTGGGCTTTAATGTCCCTTCCAACCCAGATAATTCTGTGATCTTCACCTGGTTGTTCTTTGTAGCCTCTTCCCTCGGTGTCCATTTCTTTCACAATTTCATTTACCGTGTCAGGCTCAGCGCTGCCCTCAGCGCTGGCAGCATACGGTGAGCTCAGTGTGGTGACTCATTGTTGGCCTATGAGAAGTACTGTGAGAGTTCTCCTAAAATAAATGGGAGCTTGTTAGTGTCTGTCCCTGGTTGTGTTATAATTGTTTGGCATTTTAACTTCCTGTCTACAGAGACTTGAGAGTAATTCCTGCTGAAACTACAAGTAATGGAAAGTCTTAGCACTCCATTTAACACTCTGGTTTCAGAATTGCTGATGTCTCACCTGGTTTTTGCCAGGAAAGGAACGGAGATGGAGTGTAAATCACAGGACCCTGATGTTCCCTGATCCCAGTTCTGGTCTCTAGATGCACAACCAAAAGCACCTTGGGAATATGTCTTCTCTTCCCAAAATCCATGCAGCTGGCTGTCCCTTAAAGCTCTCCAACTGGATTAGTGAGGGATGCTGGCAAGTGAGAGTTGGGATCTCAGGGAGATACCTGCATTGAATTCTGACAATTGTCTGCATTGTTCATTTCATTTTCAAGGGCTTAAAAGCTGCCTTGTAATTTCTGGGTTATGAATCACAGAAACAGAGAATGCTTTGGGTTGAAAAGGACCTTAAAGCCCATGCCATCCCACCCCCTGCCATGGGCAGGGACACCTTCCACTGTCCCAGGCTGCTCCAAGCCCTGTCCAGCCTGGCCTTGGGCACTGCCAGGGATCCAGGGGCAGCCCCAGCTGCTCTGGGCACACTGTGCCAGGGCATTCTAAGCACTTAAACAATTTTTCTGATAACAAGAACACTTTGAAAAGCAGATTATAATGTTATTGTGTCTCTTTTTCTGTCTCTTGCAGTGGATGGTTGGCAGCCATCACCTTCTTCAGCACCAGTGTGGCAGCTGCTGTGTTCATGCTGTTCCCTGCCATCATGTTCACCATGTCAGCGGTTGCCATGTTCATCTGCATTATAAGGGTAAGTTCTGCCAGTGGAAGGTGTCTCTGCCCATGGCAGGGGAGCAGAATGAGATGAGTTTTAAGGTCCCTTCCATCCCAAACCATTCTGGGATTCTGGGATTTTTCAGATCTCTCTGTGCCTTGGAGAATCCCTGCTGTGTATCACAATAATGTGAAGAGGCAGCTCAGCAGCCACCACAAGCCATCACTGCTTTGAAAGGTTGCACAGTGCAGTCAGTTGATGTCTCTCAGAGTTTCTGGAGGACAAATCTAGACAGCACAAGACAGCTCAGGCTGGAAATTGTCACGGTGTCTTGTGGTGATGTTGCTTTGTGTCATGCAAAGCAAGCTTCATGTGGAGCAACCTGAGGCTCTGTGAGGGGGAGGTTTGGATTGGATATTAGGAAACATTTCTTTTCACAGAAAGGATTGTAAAATGTTGGAACAGGCTGCCCAGGGTAATGGTGGAATCATCATCCCTGGGAATGTTCAAAAAATGTGTGGATGTAGCCCCTGGGGACATGGGTCAGTGGTGAACATGAGGGTGGAGCTGGGCTGATGGTTGGATTTGGTGGTCTTGGAGGTCCTTTCCAGCCTCAGCAATCCTGTGATTCCACGGTTTTTTGCTCCTTGGGGTGGTCAGTGGTGAAGCATCTGCAGTGGGAACCAGGTGGCAGGGTGGGAATTTGGTCTCTGCACAAACAAGGGTTTGTAGTAGGACTCTCTGGAAAGCTTTGGCAGGCAGGGAGAACAGAAGCTCTGTGGCAGCAGTGGTGTTGGACCCTGCTGGAGAGGTTTCAACCCCTGGCCTGGGCTGGCTGCCTTGCTGTGGGACCCCCACCTGAACTCTGGCCACGCAGCTGGAATGTGTTCAAGTTTTGGGTTGATATTCTCTATCTGCACCTCTGTCCACTGCATTACTGCATTTTCTGTGCTTTGCTCCTCAGAAATGCAGCTCTTCACAGAGACAGGAACAAATCCTGTTCCAAGTGCCTCTGCAGGGGCTCAGCTCTGGGCTCCTGGTGCTGACTCTTCTCTTGTCCTCCCTTTTATCCCTTAGGTACATAAAATCTACCGAGGGGCTGGTGGAAGCTTCCAGAAGGCTCAAGATGAGTGGAACAGCGGCGCATGGAGGAACCCTCCCAGCAGGGAGGCCCAGTACAGCAATTTTTCTGGGAACAGCCTGCCAGAGTATCCCACAGTGCCCAACTACCCCTCTGCAAACCAATGGCCTTAAGCAGCAACAGCTGCAAACTGCCTGGAGTCTCTCCTTTTTGGTCTTTTTATTCTTATTCTTGGAAAAGATCATCTGTATTCCCCCCCAAGCACCCCACTCATCTCGAGGACCTTCCTGGTTCTTGTCTCCTGATCCCTGAGGAATATCCATGCTCTCAGCCCTTCCCACCTCCACTGCACTGCACGGCCATGGCAGAAAGCTTTTTGTTTGCCTTGAGTCACCAGTATTTGCCTCGTTGCAGACTGAGAACAAACCCTTCACTGCCCTTGCTTGAGGGAATCCTCTCCTGACCATCCCTGGAAAAGGCTTGGCTTCCCCACGATGGAAACACTCCCACAGCTGCTCCTGCCCCTGCTCCTGCTCAGCTCCCATGGAATGCCCAGCACAGCACCACACCATCTGTAGCAAAAGCAATCAGAGCATTAGTAGCAACTGGTGTTTACTCTCCTGGATGAATAATGTGGAATTTTTCACTCTAAGGGAAATGCAGCACTTAAATTATTTGGTACTGGTGAGGCTGAAGTGATTTGTGAAAGCTCCACCCTCCATGGGAGGATCCTGCAGGTGACAGAGGTGGCCTGGGTGAGTCCTCGGATGGGAAGTCCCCACAAGTCCTCCTTGCCTGGCTCAGACTGTTGTGATGCTGCAGCTCTTGCTTTCCCTGCTGCCAAAACCTCTTGCTGGATCTGTGTGTTCCAAAGGTGCAGATTCATCTCCTTAGGTCCATGATTGCTTGCTAAAGCCTGAATCAAAGCCCAGTGGAAACCAGTGCAGAGCTGACACTGGGCCTTGGTGATGTTCACCCTGGTACAGGGACTCAGCACGAGATTTCCCCACCATGAAACTTCCAGCCAGGTTTTGTGCTGGATGCAAGATAATGATTGATCTCAGTGCTGGAGCCCCAGTGTGGTGTGGGAATACTTCTGTTACAATGAATAGTTTAATTCTGCCTTCTGCTGGTGTAGCTGAACTTCAGATATTACAGTGGTGTCTGGGAGACCAAGGGAAGCTTGTTAGTCCTCATGGCTGCTGTTGGCTGGCAGGACTTCCATGAGAGAGAGAGATTCCTGCCTTTCTCCAACCATCAGCTGAAGGGAGGATGAAGCTGTTGAGAGGGATTGTTTTCCCTGAGGTTATCCTCCACCTTGTCATTCATCTCCATTCTGTGCCTGAGCCATCCAATTCCCTGTGTCCTACAGTGATCCAGGCAGCAAAGGCTGCGGTTTCCTCTTCCTCCTCAGCCTGCTGTGAATTTTTTAAAACCTGTCCAAACTGGGAGGTCAGTTCCCAATTTTTTTATAGGGAGTGAGTGTTCCAAGTCTTTGGCTCTCAAAGTTTTGGCCAATGATCCAGAGTGCTCCTTTTGGGAGACCAAGGAGGGGTTGGGCACCCTGGGGATCAGACCCAGAGCCTGCTGCCTTGGCAGGCTGTTGATGGGGTTATTCCAAATTCCCAAATTCACACTGAGCAACTGGAAAACAAAACTGGCTCCTGGAAAGGGACAGGGACATGGTCCTAGCTAGGTGGAATTGATTTGCAAGTGGTCTTTTGAAATTTTTTCTCTACATGTGCCTTATCTAATGAAATCACGGCTCACAGAGGAGAGCTCCTGCTTCCCCCTCACCCCTGCAGAATTCCCTGTTTCCCTGTTAACTTGTCCTGTGTCACACTGTAAATAATGAGGGAAACACAGTCTGGAGTCTGCATGACCCCTGTGTTACCAGGGCCAAAGCAAAAGCAACCCCAGATTTCCCCAAATTTCCGTTTACAGCCACACTGACCCCTGCTGCAGGAGCAGCCCTGCACTGGCTCTGGGACGTGGAATGTGCTCCCAACACCAGGGGTTTTCCTGGAGAGTGTGCAATGTGCTTGGGAGGACAAGCTCTTGGAGCCTTCTGAACAGAACATGACCTGATGGCATTGTGAAGCTTTTAGGTGCCTTTGTCTAGTGTCAAGTGTAATTTTAAGTGTTTTTTGTCGCTTGCCATCAGAGTGATGAAAGAACTGCCTGGCGTTGACTCCCTGGAAATACGATGGATGCACCAGGGGGTGAGGGCTGAAGGTGGCATTGGCCACACCTGGGAGCCAGGACATGTCCCTCAGTCCTGCCCTTTGCCATCCTCTTGCCAAAATTCTTCAAACCATTTGATACCTGCCCCATTTCAGTGTGTCGAGTTGGAAGTTTTGAAGGAACCAAGAGGAAAAATGTTGCTGGAGGCTCCACATCCTTCTTCTCTTTGGGATTTTCCCCTTGGAGAATCTGGGGGCTGTGTTGAAGCACCCACCCTCAGTCACACTGGAAATGTTTGATGCAAGGAGAGGGGGTGCCTGGGAGCCTGCCCACCAGAATGGTTGGAGCTGGACACCAAAACCACATCCTGTTAGCCTGCACTGCCTGAGATCCCTGTGGAGATCAATGCACCTCCAGGTGGGAGCTCCATCCCATCCCCTCCCTCCTCTTCAATGCCAGAAACCGTAATTCCAGAAAGTCCAACACGCTGCCTGAACAAATGGCTTATTTTTTTTCTTTTTTTATTTTTTTTTTGGACTCCTCTGTATGTTTTTAAATGTTTACATTATTAGATTTCTAAAAGTTCTTAACACCATTAACCCGGCCCTGGCTCCTGGTGTGGTCGGGCGTCACGTGGCGTGTCTGTGTGTGATGTTTCATGTCACCTGTGGAGCTCTGGGTTTTGTTTGTGTTTTTCTCCTGATCACAAGACAATAAATGCTCATCCTGTGCTTGATGAGGAGAACTGGCCGCAGCAGAGAAGTGTCTGTTCCTAGGTAACCAGAGTTATCTGGCACAGGGAAATGGCAAAATCTCTTATGTTCCTCCAAAGTCTCCCACTGCATGTTGTTTTCTCTGTGAGAGGACAGCACATTGATGGATGAGGCTGATCCTCTGTGCTGGGGACTGCTGTGAGTGGCTTGTTGTGGTTTGTACTCTTAGAGACGCAGCTTTGACCAAAGGTGCTGCCTTTGTTCCCATCTTCTAAGGATTGGAGAGCAGAGGTGTGGAAAGTCCCATCTCCCAAGGACTGGGGTCATTTTTGTGGCCTTTCCATAGTGCAGAGAGCCCCTGGCAGTGCTGGTGTCTGCTTTCCCCAGTTATTGCCTGGAAGGAGACTCTTACCCCTGGAGTAAATGGGCTTGGACAGTGAAGGTGAGTTGAATCCCTTTAGTATATGGCTGAATTTATTGCCTGAAATGTTCTTCCAAAGCTATCACAGAATCCCAGAATGTTTGTGTTGGAAGGGACCTCAAAGCCCATCCCATCCCACCCCTGCCATGGCAGGGACACCTCCCACTGTCCCAGGCTGCTCCAAGCCCCATCCAGCCTGGCCTTGGGCACTGCCAGGGATCCAGGGGCAGCCCCAGCTGCTCTGGGCACCCTGTGCCAGGGCCTGCCCACCCTCCCAGCCAACAATTCCTGCCCAAGATCCCATCCAGCCCTGCCCTCTGGCACTGGGAGCCATTCCCTGGCTCCTGTCCCTGCAGGCCTTGTCCCCAGTCCCTCTGCAGCTCTCCTGGAGCCCCTTCAGGCCCTGCCAGGGGCTCGGAGGTGTCCCTGGAGCCTTCTCTTGTCCAGCTGAGCACCCCCAGCTGTGCCAGGCTGGCTCCAGAGCAGAGGGGCTCCAGCCCTTGCAGCATCTCCATGGCTTCTCCTGGCCCATGTCTTTCCTGTGTGGGGGCCCCAAGTTGGACACAACTCCAGGTGGGAATATGGAAATCACCATATTGTGGTGTCACACCCCAGTTCCACTCCATGGCAGATATTTAATCCTAGAAGAGGCATTTCCCTCACAGCTGTTATGTGACATCTGCTGATCTCAGTGTCTTGCCTGTCTCCAGAGCCCTGTGCCAGGCTCCCCCTGCCTGGCCCTCACCATCCTCCTCTCTCTGACAGTGGTTCCCTACAGCTGCTGCTGTGCTCTGATGTGTTGAGCATTAGGATCAATTGGATTTCCCTCAAATTCTTGCTCCAGGGCCTCAAAACCTGAGCATGAGGCACATTTTAAGCTCCTGCTCCAGCTGTTGCTTGAGCAGGACCTTGGCACTTGGAATGAGGGGATTCTTTTGCCTCTGCTGCAGGAGGACTGGGCAGGGTTTGTCAGGAATGGGGGTGGTTGTGCAGCCAAGCTCAGCCCCCCACCCTGAGGAGCTCCCAAAAAGCTCTGGATTGCTCCATCAGGGTGTGAGGGGCACTGTGAGGGCCTGGCTTTTCCTTTTCTCTGGTTCTTGCTGTGTTTCTGTCCCTCTGGGACAGTTCCAGCTGGGAAGGTGCTGCCACCCACCCTGGAGCAGCTCATTCCTCATTCTCCCCTGCAGTCCCAGTGGTCCCTTTGTGTTGTCTGCCTGTGAATGAGCCCAGACTGTCTGGAGCCCACAGGAGAGGGCCAGGGCTCCTGGCTGGAGGATTTTCCCAACAGAAATTCCCTGGATTTCCTTGCTCCCTGTGCTGGTTCTGTGGCATGAGCTGCTCGTGTCTCTGCAGGCCTTTGGCACACCGTGTGCTCACCGCTAGAGATCTGCCTTGAAATAAAATCCAAACTCTTTCTTCCCCACTCTCCTGCTCCACAGGGTGGTTCAATTCTCCAGCCAAATGCCTGAACAACTTGTGAGTTCTCAAAGTGTGTGAAATCACCACAAAATTGCAGAGTTGGTGGGGGAGTGGGATGGGGCAGATAGGAAAGGGAGGGTTCCAGGGGGGGTTTACCCATCCAGGAGGGATTTTATCTCCCTCAGGGGTGATTTTATCTCCCTCAGGGGTGATTTAAGCCTCTCCAGGGGTGATTTAAGCCTCTCCAGGAGGGATTTTATCTCCCTCAGTGGTGATTTTATCCTCCTCAGTGGTGATTTTATCCTCTCCAGGGGTGATTTTGTCCTCTCTAGGGGTGATTTTATCCTCCTCAGGGGTGATTTTATCCTCTCCAGGGGTGATTTTATCCTCCTCAGGGGTGATTTTATCCTCCTCAGGGTGATTTTATCCTCTCTATGGGTGATTTTATCCTCCTCAGGGGTGATTTTACCCTCTCCAGGGGTGATTTTATCCTTTTCAGGGGTGATTTTATCCTCTCCAGGGATGATTTTGTCCTCTCCAGGGGTGATTTTGTCCTCCTCAGGTGATTTTATCCTCCTCAGGGGTGATTTTATCCTCCTCAGGGGTGATTTTATCCTCCTCAGGGGTGATTTTATCCTCCTCAGGGGTGATTTTATCCTCTCCAGGGGTGATTTTACCCTCTCCAGAGGTGATTTTACCCTCTGCAGGAGGGATTTTATCTCCCTCAGGGGTGATTTTGTCCTCTCCAGGGGTGATTTTATCCTCCTCAGGGGTGATTTTATCCTCTCCAGGGGTGATTTTATCCTCCTCAGGGTGATTTTATCCTCCTCCAGGGGTGATTTTATCCTCTCTATGGGTGATTTTATCCTCTCCAGGGGTGATTTTATCTCCCTCAGGGGTGATTTTATCCTCTCCAGGGGTGATTTTGTCCTCTCCAGAGGTGATTTTACCCTCAGGGGTGATTTTATGCTTCAGGGGTGATTTTATCCTCTCCAAGGGCAGGACATGTCACAGCAGCTCAGCACCCTCCCGAGCCAGGCCACAACACAGGAACACGGATGGGAGCAGCTGAAATTCACACATTCAGAATTTTCCTGATGCTCTAAAATCAGCTTTTTTTGTAGGAGCAAACACCCACAGGGAAAAGTCCTCCAGCCAAACGTTGTGGGGAGAGCTTTTCCCTGGAACATTTCTGTGACAGGAAAAAGAACCAACGCAAGCAGTTGGAAATGCTGAAATGGGTACTTGGGGTGATGCTGTCCCCCAAACCCACACAAATTCATTTACCCATTGCCTGAAAATACTTCTGGGGTGCATCTGCTCCATGCTGTGGTGAAGATGTGACCAGCAGGGTCGTGCAGGGGTGTCCCCTCCCTCCAGCCTTACCCTGAAAGCCTCAAATTGGGGGTTGAGAAAAAAGGGGTGAGAAGGAAATGAGCCTCTGGTTGTAGCTTCCTTTGCTGAAGGAGTACTGGGATGGAGAGTTTGTCCCCAGGTGAGCAATCAGAAGAAAATAGAAGGCTTCAGGAGGTGGCAGTGGGGTCTGTGTCCCTGCTCAGGACACCTCACAGCAGGAGATCTCCAAAAAAAATCTCAAAATTAAGGAAATCTCCAATTAGCAAACCAAAACTACACAAAATTAGTATTTCTGCCCAGTTCAAACTAAAACCACCACACTGTCCCAGCAGATCCCAGTCCTGGAGCTCTGTTCCCTGCAAGGCAGTGCCTCTGTTTCCCTCAAGAGTGGCTTTGCTCAGGGCTGATGTCCCCAAAAAGGTGACAATGCTGTAAAATGCCACCCTGAGTTCCCTCTGTCCCCACAGGGTGGGTGCCACAGCTGTGCCCTCTCTGCACAGCCCCAGTTCCCATCCTGAGCCTGCTCCAGAGGGCCTGGGGTGGGGATGGGTGTGGGGATGAGGGAACTGTGCCCCAAAAAGGGGCTGGACCCCAGAATGGGGCTGTATCCAAACACGGGGCCTATGCCCCAAAACAAGGGCTTTATCCTAAAACAAGGCTGTACCCCAAAACAGGGCTGTGCCCCAAAGAGGGGCTGGATCCCAGAGCGGGGACTGTATCCAAACACGGGGGCTGTACCCCAAAACAAGGATGTACCTTAAAACAAGGGCTGTACCCCAAAACAGGGGCTTTACACCAAGACAGGGTCTGTACCCCAAAACAGGGCTGTGCCCCAAAACAGAGATGTACCTTAAAACAGGGCTGTGCCCCAAAACAGGAGCTTTACCCCAAAACAGAGATGTACCTTAAAACAGGGGCTGTACCCCAAACCGGGGCTGTACTCCGTTGCGGGGCTCACTCACATATCGGGGCCTGTCCCCTATAACTGGGTCCATACCGCCCATGCCGTTCCCTGCAACAGGCCCGTGCCCCACCTGCACGGTGGCATCCATGTCGCGACAGCAGCGCGATAACCCACACCGGAGCCACATCCATCAGTGAGGCCGGACCCTACAGGGCCCCCTACAGCGCGGTGTGCTCCCTGTGCGAGAGCCGCTCCCTCCATCCCCGCAGGGCGCTGAGGCAGCGCGGGCCCTGTCGCGACAGCGGCGCCTGTCCCAACAGCGGCGCCAGGCAGCGCGGGGTTAACCGGAGCTGCCGTAAAGCGCGCGGCGCTGCCGCAAAGCCGCCGCCTGCCGGCCGCTATTCCCGAACGCGCCCTACGCCAGCGCCGCTGCGCCGCCACCCTCGCGCCCGCTGCGCTTGCGCCGCGCTCCGCCCCGCCGCCCGTATTCACCAAGCGCGGTTGCGCCGCTGGCGCGCGGGCGCGCACGGGCGCGACGCGGCTCGTACGCCGTTGGCGCAGCGCGGGCCGTACGCTGTTGGCGCAGCGGCGGAGGGGAGGCGAGCGGGGCCGGGCCGGGGGCGCCGCCATGGGGGAGCGGCCGCGGGGCAGCGGCGCCGCCGCCCGGCGCTGAGGGATCGCCGAGGTAACGCCGGGGGAGCACCAGGGGAGGGCGGGGGCCCTGCGGCCTCGGCTCCGCACGGCCGGCACCGGGGAGGGGCGGCCGGGCCGGGCGGCACCGCGGGCGGGGGCGGCGGGGCTGGGGCGGTGGCGGGGGGGGTTGAGCGGCGGGAGGGGCCCGGAGAGGGGAAGGGGCTCTGGGGGTCGCGGGGGTGCCGGGGGAGGGCCCGGCTCGGCCTGGGGAAGCCGCCGGGCGGTGGGGCTGAGGGGGGGTCGGTCTGGGCCGAGGGACAGTGGGGGGCTGTGGGGGTCACGTTGGGATCGGGGGCTGGGGGAGGCTCTGGGGTCGCGTTGGGGTCAGGCCGGGCCGCGCTGTGAGGGCCCAGGGCCGCCTCGCCCCGTGCCCTCCCGGCCGTGCCGGTTGTGTGGCCCCGGGGAAGGGCCGCGAGCCCCCGGTGCCCCCGAGGCCGGGCGGGCGGCGGGGATGGGGTCGGATGGGCCCCGCCGTGTCCCCGCAGCCTGCCCCAGCCTCGCAGCATGTTGGCTCCTTTGTACGTGGCTTTCCTCTCTCCAGAGGGCTTAGGATGTGTTTATTTGGGGAAAGGACCGTGCTGAACCTGGTATTTAAAACGGCTTTTTTTTCTTCAGCGAAGCGGGTGAGGATGAATGCGAGAAAAGGGAAAAGTGCCCTCCCCCTCCTGCCCCCAGCAGACAGGAGCCGACTTGAGCTGTTCGAGGTTTGCAAATGAGGAGCGGCTCTGCCGGGAGGCCCGTGGCTCCTGTCTCTGGCTGGCAGGAGGGAGCCGAGCCAGGGAGCTGCCTCTGCATCTCGGGGAGCAAACAACGGGAAGTTGTGGGGATGGTCAGGAAGGTGCCTTTTCTTTTGTGGGCTGGGCAGCGTGAAGATTTGCCGTGTTTGGTGTATTTTAAAGTTAAAAAGCAAAGTTTCACAAACCCCTTTTGAGTTGCTGTAATATCAGTTCGTTCCAAACAGTTCAAGTTAGTCTGGACCCGGGTTGAAAGGTGTATAAAACCTTTGGAAGTTGCCTCCTTAACTGATCTGTTTGTTTTCCTTCCACACAACAAGTGGTTGGAGGTGTGGAAGTGCATTCTGAGGGGTGTGTGAGCTCACCTGCCAGCCAGGCTGCCCTGTCAGGCTGCCGCACACTGTGTGCCCCCATCTCCCCACGGCCAGCACACAGGTTTAAAAACTGGGCCTTATGTAACAGATTGGAGCAAACGTTTGGTGTTTGCCAGTGGTCTGACAAAGAATTGCTGCAAATTAGGGCAGGAGGCCTCCATGGGGAGCCTTTGCCGTGGCAGGATAGGCTTGGCTGCTGTGAGGAACTTGCCAAAGATTTGTTGGTTTTGTTTTAATTTGCTACGTTGCAGATAGGGACGTTGTTTGGTCAGTGTTTTATCACTCCTGAGCAGCTTTGGGGTGCTGGGAGGGTTGTGGTGCTGACTGGTTCCAACACCAGCATGTTCAGATCTGTGGGAACGTGAGTTCGGGGCGGGGGGGCTCAGATCCCTGAGCCTGGAGAGGTGGTTTAGGGTTTGATTTCCTCTGTGTGGCCTTAGAAATCACTTTAAATTCACTTGTGACACTCCTTTGCCAAAGCAGCAGCTGCTCTGCTTCTCCCCTGCATCCACGGGGTGCAGCTGGTGTGGTTTGCAGAGCAGAGCTGGTGTCCAGCAGCTTTCCTGGGCACTCGGGATGGAGCTTGGGTGCGGGATGGAGCTGGGTGCGGGATGGAGCTGGTGTGCGGGATGGAGCTTGGGTGCAGGATGGAGCTGGGGTGCGGGATGGAGCTGTGTGTCCGTGGATGCATGGAGCTGTGTGCTCCGAGCTGGGCAGCTGCTGCATGGAGCTGTGTGCTCCGTGGAGCTTGGAGCTGTGTGCTCCGTGTCCAGCAGATGGAGCTGTGTGCTCCATGTCCAGAGCTGCATGGGCTGTGTGTGCTCCATGTCCAGCAGCTTCCTGCATGGAGCTGTGTGCTCCATGTCCAGGGATGGAGCTGTGTGCTCCGTGTCCAGCAGCTTCCCTGCATGGAGCTGTGTGCTCCGTGTCCAGCAGCTTCCCTGCATGGAGCTGTGTGCTCCGTGTCCAGCAGCTTCCCTGCATGGAGCTGTGTGCTCCGTGTCCAGCAGCTTTCCTGCATGGAGCTGTGTGCTCCATGTCCAGCATGGAGCTTCCCATGCATGGGAGCTGTGTCCATGTCCAGCAGCTTTCCTGCATGGAGCTGTGTGCTCCATGTCCAGCAGCTTCCCCTGCATGTGTCCAGCAGCTTCCCTGCATGGAGCTGTGTGCAGCAGCTTTCCTGCATGGAGCTGTGTGCTCCGTGTCCAGCAGCTTTCCTGCATGGAGCTGTGTGCTCCATGTCCAGCAGCTTTCCTGCATGGAGCTGTGTGCTCCATGTCCAGCAGCTTCCCTGCATGGAGCTGTGTGCTCTGTGTCCAGCAGCTTCCCTGCATGGAGCTGTGTGCTCTGCCCTTGCTGTGGGTGCAGCTCCTGGCCCCGGTGGCTCAGCAGGTTCCCGGTGCTGCTCTCAGGAGCAGCCTCCTCACAGTGCCCCTCGTTTTGTATTCCGTGTCAGAGCTCCTGTGCAGCCCAGGCTGTTGTCAAAACTGTTCATACGGGAGTGACTCAGCGGATCAATGGGAATGATATGAGGGTTGTGCTCATGGACAATCAGTGTTTCCTCCCCCCCTCCAGCCCCTCTGGGCTGGAAGACACAACAACGTCTGAGAGCAGCTGCCAATAAACCTCTCTGCTGGGCTCGGGCCTGGCTGTGCTCTGGAGCTGTCTCCCGCTGCCCACCCACCCCCCTCCCCGTTGTTTTCCTAGCTGGGATGAGCTGTGCTGGAGCAGCACTCCTGTGCTTGGCTGTGCCTCCAGGTGTGTGCCTGGCCCTTGATCCGGGGTGGGTAGGAAGCTGTTTGTCTCTGCTTTCAGACAGGAACTGCAGCTCCACAGGCACTGAAGGCTTGGTGGGAGGGCTGAGGGAAGCCTCGGGTGAGCAGTAACCCCTGATGTGCTGTTGTGGGGCGAGCAGGAGAGCTGCAGCCCCTGGGCTGGGGACGAGACCCTCCCCAGGCTCTGCAGAGCCAGGCACTGTGGGGTTTGGTAGCAGAGGGCAGTGGCTTGGTTTGCCCTGTGCTGCTCCTGGGACTTCCCACTGCAGTTTGAGGAGTCAGAGCCTCTTCCCTTGTGGTGCTGCTGAGCAGGGACAGACTTGGGTGCCAGCACAGGAGCTTCCTTCATGTGTTTGCCATGGCTTTTTGCTGAGAGCTTGTGGGAACGGCTCTGCCCACAGCTCTGTAACTGGGCTCTGACCGGGCAGACGTGGCTCCTTGTGGGTGCAGTGAGAAGCTGTGAACCTGGGCCTCCTTCCTTCCACATCCATGGTGTGACCTGGAGTCTGCTTCTGTCCAGCTGTACCTGTGAGCTGGGAAGGAGAGCAGGTCCCAGCAGCTCTGGGGTTCTGCTGGAGAACAAGTCATCTTCCTGTCAGAAAAGCTGTGTGAATAGTTTTGGGGTTTCGTGAGAGGCTGTTTCTACTTCCTGCTGCCAGTTGCTGTCTCTGGTAGATTCATCGCTGTAGAGCAGCCACAGCTTTTGGTTGTGAGGGAGGTAGAAAGGTGATTTTCTGCTGGGGTAGCTGAGTGTGGAGCTTCAGGGTCCTGTGTCAGACTCCCTGATTCACACCAGCTGCCCTCCTCCTCCTGAAGAATTCTAAATTCCTGCCCAGGCTGTAGCCCTGCAGCCCTTCCTGTGGGCAGCCCCTCCCTTGCGTGTTACATTGATGCATTATTTCTAATAACTGGCTTGGAGAAAGCAGCCTGTGCATCAGGAACTGGTGTGACAGGACAAGGAGGAATGGCTTCCCCTGACAGAGGGCAGGGTTAGATGGATATTGGGAAGAAATTCCTGGTTGTGGCAGTGGTGGGCCCTGGCACAGGTTACCCAGAGCAGCTGTGGCCCACCCTGACCCTGGAAGTTCCAAGCCAGGTTGGGTCAAAGGAGCACCCTGGATTAGTGCAAAGCATCCCTGCCCATGGCAGAGGGTGGAACTGGGGGAGCTCTAGGCTCCCTTCCAACCCAAACCATTCTGTGATTCCATTCTGAGGTGTTCCAGCACACCCCTGCCTTGTCCGTCCCACCCTGTCAGGTTCCTGGGTGACACCTGTGGTGCTCAGAGCTGTGACCCCCCACTCCCAGCCCCCAGCCCGGTGGGGGCTGTAAAACCACAGAACGTCTCTCTGCCTTTCACTTGCTGCCTTCAGAGCATGCAGCAGCAGATCAGCACCCACCATCAGCCCTGGGTGGTGTAGGAAATGGCTCTTCAGGTAAGCTGAAACTTCTAGGTAAGGCTTTGCAGGGTGTTTCAAAATGCTACAGGGAGCAGGAAGTCTCTGGTTTCATCCACCGCCCACAGAAAAGAGAGCTTGCTCCTGCAGTAGAGGAATTCAATTAGTTCTGTAAAGACTTTAAATTTGGCTTCTTTGGCTCCAGTGAGATGGTGGATAGAAGTTCTGTGTCTCCAGGAGGATCTCCCAGTGCTATGGAGTCTGTGTTCTGCTGGGGGGTTGGTGGCAGTGGCTTTCCAAGCACTGCCCTTGCTGTCACCTGCCTCCCCACTGCATCGGGCCCCTGGCACTTGAAACAGCAGAATCCTCCTCACTCGTGGGAAACGCAGCTCTCGAGGCCTTGTGGTGACAGTGAAACCAGGTGTGCTCTCACAGTCCTGTCTGCGAAAGGCTTGCACTGAGATGGTGACATGGGGAAACCCAGCGAGGTTCAGCTGAGCTGACCCCAGCCTGGGCAGGGGTCCCAGTGCCACAGGCAGCACAAACACACGCACTGGTGCTGGGGACTGTGCTCTGAATGAGAGCTGGGCAGTGCTGTGTGTTGTTCAGTGTCTGCAGGGCAGGGGTGGCAATAAGTTGGATGTGAGAGAAGGATTTGGGATGAGGCAAGACACTGTTGCCTTGGAAATAAGGTGCTCGCTGGCCTCCCAGGGTGCTGGAGTCTGGAGGAAAGGAGCGTTAATTTTTGAGTCATTCATTTTTACATGTCCACCAAGCAAAGAATGTTCTGTAGCCCTTTGTTACTTAATGTTATGTAATGCTTTTTAATGAGACAAGCCTGGCCTTTGCTTTCCCCGTGGTGAATGAGACAGTTGGCAGGTGATGCACGGGCTTTGTCACCCTGAGAGGGATGTTCTTAAGTTAATAAACAGGGGTTAAGGTTGAGCTTGAACTTGGATTTTGTGCTTTCCTTTGGAGGAGCTTTGCAGCCCTGCAATGCTTTCCTTTGGAGGAGCTTTGCAGCCCTGCAGCTGAGCAGTTTGTGCAGCAGGAGCGGTGCTGGAGGGGGTGTGGGGGTTCCCTGGGAGCACAGCCAACTCTGGGGGTTTATTCCTCTTCCCAGCCTGGGGGCTGCAGAGTCTTGCTAAGAGGGGCTGCTTGGGTGTGGGTGGCTGAATGATGGGCTCAAAAAGGTCAGTGGAAATCTAATTTAAACCCCAACAGAGCTGTGTTTGTGCTACAAAAGCTCCATTCTTGCCGGCTTCATCCTTGCCTAATGTTTTCAGGTAAAAAAATCTTGCTGCTTTTGAGGTAGCACCGAGGTACAAACAACAAAGCAAAAAACCCTTTTCTCTTATCCTTTTTTTAGCAGGGACTGTTGGCAGTGATGAAGTTTATACTCTGCTTGCTTTCCCTGGTTTGATGTGGGGAGAGGATGGTGCTTTCCAGCAACTTCTGTGCCGTGTGTGTGGGGCGAGGGGCAAGCTGAGGCTTTTCTGGAATCCCCTCGCCCCCAGCTCCGCCGATTCCTCTCATCCCAAGGCAATGCTGGTTTGAGTCAGTCTGGCTTTGGTGGTGCCAAGTTCAGGGAATGTTTAGGAAGGACTCAGGTGCTGGGAGCAGAGGTGGGGTCCCTGTGCTGGAAGGGGCTCAAGAGCTGCATTTGGCTCTGGGAGTGCAGGGTCAGTGTGCTGTGGGGTGAGGAGGTGTTGGTGCTGACAGGTACAGGCTGGTCTCTGCCTTGAGCCTTGGGAACTCCTGCTCAAACTTGCTGGAGCTCATCCCTCCATGGGCTTCGGTGGCTGGGGAGGGAATAGGAAGTGCTCAGAGCTTTAACATTTCCTCCAGGGTGACTTGCAGCTGGTTTTGAACCCACACTGTTTTCAGAGGGGTGTCTGTCTCATCCGAGGATCTCCCTGAGAGCTTGCCAGAACCCCAGCAGATTGCCCAGCTTGAAGTGCCATCCTAAGTGTCTTGGGAAGGAATTAGAGAGGAATTCCAGCATAGCAGACCATCAGAGCTCTCCATCTCCCACAGCCACGGGGATGTTGCCAGGAGCAGCTCTCCACTGCTCAGTCCCTCTCCTGCCTCCCAGGCCTGCTCAGAGCAGGCAGAGCTGAGCAAGAACTCTGGGGCTTACAGGGTCCACAGGAGAGGGAAGGGAAGCTCATTTAACACACCCCATGCTGAATTTAGCAGGATACAGAACAGACCCCGTGTGTGTGTGTGAGTGTGTACCACATCTGTGCCATGTAACCTTTCTCAGGGTAACTGGTGAGGTGTTTTCTGGAGAAGCAGTGGGCAGAGCCCTGGTGTTGGAGCACACCCTGGTTTGGGGTGGTTTTGCCAGGGGCTCTCTGGGACCTGCCTGCAGTGGGGCTGATGGAGCAGCCAAGCTCGGGCTTGGATCATCAGCAGCATCTGGACATCACAGAGCTGCCCTGGGGTGCAACAAACCTGGCTCTGCAGGGCTCAGCTCTGCTCCCCTGATCCATGGGGAAAGTGCCCATGACATCCCAGGACCCGAGTGCTGTCAGGCTTCAGGTGTACTGACCTCAGTGCACGTTTCTTTTTCCTCCTCCCCCTTTCCCTCTCCCTTTTACTGTGCTCCCATGTCTCTGACTGCTCTCCTGCCTTGCTGGGATGTTTTCTTACAAGAGCCAGCACGTCTGTCAGGGGCTGGGCTGCCTGCAGAGCAGGAACAGCCTGGAGCATCCTGGGCGCGGAGGAGCTGGCCATGGCTGGATGGAGAGGTGGGCACCTTTGGGAATGCTGGTGGTGCAGCCAGAGGCAGGCAGCACAAGGTGTGCAAATGCCCTGGATGGCACCCATGGTTCCCAGCAGGTCTTCTCCAGTGTCTCTAAAATCACAGACCTGGAGATGAGACTCAGACTGGTCCTGTGCCCGGTGCAGAGGATGCACTGCAGCAGCCTTGGCTGGGTGACAGCAGACGCCCGAGGTGTGAGAAAGCACGAGCAGGGACAGTTCCCACTGCTGGTTGTGGTCCTGGCAGGGGACCTGCAGAGCCTGAAATCTGACTTCTCCCAGGAGAAGAGTGTAACGCTCAGTGCTTTGCTCCTATTTTTGTTCAGAGCCAGAAATCAAAGTCCAGAGTGGTGCTTCTCCAGCCAGAATCATTGAAAGGCACTTGTTGTTGTTGTTTTAGGGCCAATATTTAACTTGTGCCTTCCATGAGGAATGCCTGTTAGACTCCAAATATTTGCCTTAAGGAAGAAGTTTGAGGGAAGAATGTCCAGAGCTGGCGGGGAAGCAGGAGGGATTCAGGAGATGAGTTGAAGTCTGTGCATGTCCAGGTGTGTGTGGCGCAGCCTGTGTTCCCTCTGGCAGGGCCCTGGCAGGTAGGAGGCAGCTCTGGCTGAGCCGCGGTGTGGAATGGCTGGGAGGAAATGTTTGTGTGCTCCAGCGCTGGAGCACAGGGCGTGTCTGCTCCCTCAGCCCCAGTCCTGCGCTGCCAAGGGGATTTAAAGGCACAGGCTGAGAGCTGCTCTCTGGCTGGGGCTGGTGTGGGCAGCCAGGCTGAACTTCCTGATAAAAGCAGCTTATCAGAAAAGAAATGCCTTGCTGCTTTTGCTTTCGCTGTGGTCTGTGGTGGCAAGGGTTCATTAGCTGTGAAATCCTCTGCAGTGGATCCTGCTAATGGCAGGATTTCCATTCCCTGGGCTGGCTTGATGGCTTCTCCTCACCTTTCAGTGTGATCCTTCTCACAGGGTGCCCCACACAACCAGGTAAAGCCTGCTGCTGGTTCAGGGCTGAGCTTGTCCCACGTTTCTCCTAGGGCTGTGTGCTGGTGGCTGTCAGAATTCAGGTCAGGGTTTGGTGGCACCTCAGGCTGCACGGGCTGGTTGTGGTGTGTGAGGACACAGGGACTGGCAGGAGCCTGATCCTCTTCCCAGCCCCTCTCTGCTCACAGGGCAGGTGAGGAGTTGTGGCTCTGCCTGGGAAGTCTGGGCTTCCTTAGCTCCCTGGTAACCCTCTGCCCTGACTTGTCATGCTCTGTGCTGTTGATTGGATGGTTTTGGCTGGGCTTGACAGTTTTACGCCTGGATACAGAGAAAACATGTTTCCTCTTGAAACAAAACCAAAGGCATGTGAGGCTGCTTGCGAGGGGAAGGCTCTGCCTGGGCTCCTGTGGCTCAGCACAACTCTGAAGGGTTGGGAACTTCTTTGTGCCAGTGTGGCAGAGACCTTGCAAGCAGCCCTTGGGCCCAGCCTGAAGCTGAGCCAAGCCTAGCCAGAGCATGGCTCTGGCTCTTAGTCCCAGCTTTGGTGCTGGGGAAGCAAAGAGGAGTGAGAGCCCCATCCAGCTTGGAGGGATGCTGGGCAGCTGTGGGAAGTCTGGGTTTCTTTCCATAATGAGAGTTGATGGGTTTAGGCCCACAAATTGGCTGCCTAATGAATGAGGGAGCTAGGGGAGCTGTATCCTGTCTGCAGGGGTTGAAAGAGGTGATGCAGACTAGAAACATGAGTAATTAACTAAAAAAAAAAAAAAAAAAAAAAAAAGAGAATTTGGGGTTTTGGATGGAAGTGTGGACTAGAGAAGGGTGAACGTGTGTTGGCTGGGATTTCTGGGACAAACCAGAGAAGTGAGAGCCCAGAAATGAGGGAGAAAGGACAGTCTGTTCGTGCAAATAATGTTCCAGGTATTAATAGCAGCAAGATGAAATGGGTCCTCCTGGGGGTGTATCCTACATGTCCCTTCACTGGGATGATCCCTCTGATTTTATAAATCCAGCCCTTTGTGTAGGGTTGAGAGAAGCAGGTAAGGGGGAGGGAGGAACCAGCAAGACTTCACTGGATGTAGTTGTTTGAGAGTCTTTGGGGATGAAGCCCTTGAAAGATTCCCAGTGCACAGCAGCACCTCTCCAGCTGTAGTCAGTGCTGTGCTCTTCCTGTTTCTCTTCCAGTCCTGGCCTTCTCATCCCTGCAAAATACACAGGTGGGGGAGGAGGGAAAATGAGAAAAAACCCTTTGGAATGTGCCTTTCTGATGTGGAGGTTGGTGCAAACCAGACCAAATCTTTAATCCACAAAGCTGTCCCAGTGCTGTATAAAGGGTTGTGAGGCTGATCCTCTGTGTGAGGGATGGAGGAGTGAAAAGATCCTGCACAGTTTGTGGTCTGACCAGCAGTGGGATGTAGGTCTCTGGTCCCTCTGTTTTGAAACTTATCCCTCCCTGCAAGGCAGCAGACTTGGGTGGCTGCTGGGCCTTAGGAATTTGTCCCAGTTAGTCCCCAGTTAGTTGTGAATCACTGTTCTCTCTCCTCTTTTTTCTCAGAGATCACAGATGCTTCCATGCCCATCTGTGAAATAAGCAGGTCACTTCCATGCCTTTGAGAGGCTGCAAGGAAAGCTGTAAAGGACTGAGCTGCTGATGGTCCTGTAGTAGAGGGGGTGGGAAGATGAACGCCTCATGGATCACACTCTGCTTCCCTCAAGATGCTGCTGGCTCTTGCAGGGAAGCTGATGGATGTTGTCATGGCACAGAGCATCCCTCTGCCCCAGTTATTCTGCAGGAAACATTAATTGCATGGTGCTGCTCTTTCTGGGCTCTGGGTCCTGCCCGTGGCCCTGGAGTGCTGTCCCTGCTGGGCAGGAGAGCTGGGAGCCAGGACAGCACCGAGTCAGCTCTGCTCCTCTGCAGCAAGAAGTGCTTTTGGTGTCTCAGCACACAGAATTTGACAGTTCTGTGGGGAGAGGTTTCCCAGTTTGCCCCACCGGATGCTTACCCTTCTCTCCCCTGTTGCCCCCCCCAGATCTGTACGGTTTGGCAGTCATTTGAGGGGAAATGTATGGGGCTTGGAGCAGCCTTGGGAAGAAAGCAGAGGGAAAAATGTGGGACAGAGCTGCAGCTCTGCCACCCAGAAATGGAAACAGCCCTTGTCACCAGTGGGAATGACATCCCTTCCACCCACCCTGCTCTGGGACTCTCCAGGACAAGGGACCTGCTCTGGAGCTGGGACAGAGCTGAGCTGGTGGTGCTCCCCCTTTCTGTGTGACCTCAGGAGAGGTGGGGAAGTTGTAATTAACTGTAGTTTGGTGATTGAAGAAATAACTGATCCAGGCACCCATTTTTTTTCCCTGCCTTGCTTTGCAAAAGGCCACCCCAGATCTGCCAGTGCAGCTGCTTCCTAACCTGGTTCTGTCAAGAGGATATGGGTTAAGGAAAAAAAAAATCCTACAATTAAAAGTGTTTCTGCCAACCCAGATCCTGCTGACAGAAAAGGGGTTGGGAGTGCCACACATGACAGGAGGCCAAGCAGATCTGTGCAGAGTGACAGTCCCCAGATGGCTGAGGAGCAGGGAACCCTGCTGGCACACACAGCTCAGGCCTTTGGCAGCCAGGCTGGAATTGTTCTGAATCCGCTGAGTTGGGCTCTTTGTGGGTCTGTTAGCCCCTTTAAACTGCAGCTGGTGTGTGCATGGCTCATTAAAAACAGCTTCCAGAATACTCAACTCTCCCCTTGCCCCCATTCCTTGTGGGATGAGGAGCTATCCCACATCTTGGAGGTGGGAGGTGAAACCGTGGTTTTCATTCCTCCAGTGCTGCGTGTTGTCTCTGCCTCTTCCTCCCCTGGTCCCAGGCAGGCTGGGAAGGAGCCCTGCTGCTTGAGGTACTGGGCAAATCTGTGTCACAGCTCTTGCCCATGGCAAGTGATCACAGAATCCCAGAATCATTTAGGCTGGAAAAGACCCCCAAGATTGAGTCCAACCTGTGACTGATCATTGTCACTCAGCCCAGAGCACTGTGTCCATTCTTTGCTTAAACACCTTCAGGGGTGGTGACTTCATCATCTCCCTGACAGCCCCTTGCAATGTTTAACAACCCTTTTTAAGAAGAAATTCCTCCTGATATCCAGCCTGTGTTGATGAAGGTGACATCTTCTCTGGTTTCTCAAAGCTATCTGGTTTCCCAAAGCCACCCAGGTGAACTTTGGCTCTCCTGTCAGGAGCTGGTTGCTTTGCCACACAGAATTCCCAGCCCCTCACTGGGGCTGCTGGAGCTGCTGGACTGATGGGTGGCACCTTCTTCTGCCTGAGCTTTTGGGTGCTCCCAGTGCCTCCCTGTTCTCTTCGTTCTCTGCATGGCACAGAACAGCTCACCCTCCCAAGCTGTTGGACTGGGTGTCCCTCCTTTCCCACACCTCTGTGGTGACAGCCCTGGAGTGGCACAGCTGGGTGGTGTCCATCTTACCCTGGGAGGAGGGCAGCCACTCTTCAGGGGTTTCCTGGGGTGGCACAGGTCAGGAGGAGGAGGAGGAGGGAGTTGCTGGCTGCAGGCATCTGCTCCATTCACCTCCTGGAAATGTGAACCAGGAAACAAATCTGAAACCAATCTGGCAATCTCCAGGTCAGGCCTCTGACCTACTCCTGGGCTGTGCCTTGTGCCAGGTTCCTGCCCTGTGCCAGGTTACTGCCCTGCCTGGAGAACACACCCGTGGTCAGGGCTGCCATCCCTGCAGGCCTCAGAGGGGACAGCAGCCTTTGGGGAGGGACTGGGATTTTCTGCCTCTTCTGCCACTGCTTTCTGTGTGCCATGTGGCAGTGTTGTGCCTCAGTTCCCTCTTCTGTAATGACACTTCCTTGGTGACCTACTCTGAGGCAGCTGCTGCAAGGAGCAGTGTGAGAGCAGGGGGAGCATTGGTCTGGAAAGCCCCTGGAGCCTGTGACGAGGGACATTGGGAAGATAAGATGGCTAATGCTGCTGCTTGGATTGTTTCCCAGCCTGCTGGGAGAGAAGGAGGTGTGTGTCCAGCCCCAGGAGCCATATGGTGTGCATGCCAACACAGGAGAGCAAATGGGATCTCTTCTGGGGTGTCCCACCTTGTGTGTCATGTAAAGAATTTGCAGTGGCAGCATCCACCCCTGACATCATCTGCTCTCCCTGGTGGCCTGGACTCTCCAGGAACAGAGGGGGTTTTCTCATGCATGGCTGCTTGGAAAGCTGTGGTTCAGATAAGACAAGGCAGTCTGCTGTGGCCATGCAGCAGCTGGGGCAGTGGGGATGTCCTGCCCTCCAGAGATGGTGGTTTCCAGAAGAGTGAACGTCACCTGTGTCCCTGGCACAGAAATGGTGAGGCTGGTGCAATGTGCTGACGGGATCCCTCAGATTCCTTGTTGGGATTCCGTTCCTGCCTGTGCCTTGCGCACGAGGATGCCGTGCAGACAGAGTGGAGGGAGTGGTTTTGCTTATTCTGTGCTCATTAGAGGCTGCAGGGAAGGAAAATGAAACCACTTCTAGCTCTGCTAAATTCTGATCTCCCACTCCCTGGAAGTTGGGATACTCTGGGTTTTTCAGTGGTGTTCAGCCATTTGTGCTGTGGGGTGGCCTGTGCTGTGAGTCAGGGCAGCAGTCTGTTCCCTTCTCCTGCTCCTGAGCTTATTTAGGAGCTGGTCCAAAGGCTGTGGGGGGGAACAAGTCCTGAGTGTGTCACTGTGGTGTCCCACTCTGTGAGGAGGAGAGTGCCGGGCTTGCCTGTGCTGGTTTCAGTCAAGTTCCTCTGTGGGGAGGAAATCTGTTCCAGTTGGATGAAAGGTTTTCAGACCCAGCTTGGGCTTGGAGGAGGAAGGGAAGGGAGACACGTGCATCCAGAAATTTGCTTTTGTTATGGGAGAGGTGTTATGAAATGTCTCTTATCCTTTGGAGGACAAATGTTGATCCCATTGCCCTTCCTTCCACTGATCCTTCTCAATGCCAGAAGGAGCGCACATGGATTTGAGGCTGTGGGATCTCTGAGGACATCCTCGGATGGCTCGTGTTCTTCCTCTGCTCTTGCATGTCTCCCAGCAGCTGACAGCACTTGGATGTCCCTGTGTCCTCCCTGCTGCTGCTCCTGGCCCGTGGGATGCCAGAGTGGTTCCCGCTCTGGAAGCAGAGCTGTCCCACGAGGAGCTCTCCCACAACGTGTGGGGGCCATCCCACCCCTCCGTGTGCTCAGACCCTCTGACTCATGCACACCAGCACGGCTCCAGAGGCTCCTCTGGAGGCTCATCCTGCTGTGACAAGGTTGGATCATCCCGTGGGCAGTGTCCCCCTCCAGAGCTGCCACCACACCAGGGGTGGCTCCCAGAGGAGAGGGGCTGGCTGGGGACAGCAGTGCTTCTCCAGGGAGTCCCATGGGACAGAGAAGGCCATACCTCAGGGTGGTGGGGGCTGCAGGGGATCCCCTTCCTCACTGAGAGCTGCTCTCAGCTTCCCCATGCATGGGGATTGATAAAGGAGCTGATAAAGCTGTGTCAGCACGGAGCTGTTGTGTCATGCACTGCCTGCACTGATGGCTGCCTGCCACAGGTGGGGACTCATTCTGTCGCTTGTGGCAAGGGGTGACAGTGGCACTGCAGCCCCTCCTGGGCATTCTCTCCTGTGAGAATGACTGCTGTCATGTCCTGCCTCAGTTTCTGTCCTTAGGGGTCTGTAGTTGCATAAAGGAGGAAGCTTTTGCTGTAGGGCCTTCTCAGTGGGTTGTAGTGGAGAGGGTGGACCCTGCTCTGCTTTCAGTGCAGTGGAGAGAAGCAATGGCACCATACCCAGGTTGTGTGAGTGATGAGGCTTTGTGATGGGATTTGTGGTGGTGGTTGGGCTGTCCCAGGGAGAGAGCAGGATGCCTTCCCATCCCCCTGCTTGGTGGGAAGAACTCATTTCATGGACTGGGATTCAGAGATCTCTGGTTGTTCACTGTTTCAACCATCTGACTTGGCACTAATGTTTAATACAAGTGTGTGCTCTCGTGTATTACTGAAAATTCAATGGAGGGAGGGAAGACCCTGAAGTTTAGCAACAAGAGGCCTGGATGCCAGGCTGGAAATAAGCCCATCCCAGTGCACTGAGAAGTGGATGTCCACTTGCTAGGACAGCTGTCCCTCCTGCCCTGGTGAGGTGTGCCAGCTCTGTGCTGTTCTCCCTGTGCCCACTGGCCCCAGGAGATGCTGAAGCAGGTGGGCTCAGGATCAACTCTTGGATGGGCGCATTGTGGCCTCCCAGCTGCTGCAGCGTTCCCCTCTCTGCTTTGCTGGGCCATTCGGAGCCAGAGGCATTTCCTCTGATGTTTCCTGCCTGTGTTTGTACCTGCTGTTCCTCTGGGCGTGCTGTCAAATCCTCCTGCAGCAGGTTGTTCCCAAGCCCTGTCCTTCAGCTGGGCACATGCTGCAGGCCGTGCTGGAGCTCTCTGGAGCCAGGGCAGCTCTCAGCTGCAGAGGAAAGGTGCAGCACACCTCTGGCTGCAGTGGAGGGGGGGAGGGAGCTTTCTTCCCCTGTTCTCCCTGGGAGCTGGTGGCAGCTCTTCTTGCACATCCATTCCTGGGCGTTCTGCTGGAAGTGCATTAAGATCCCTTTTCGAGGGAAAGGCGAGCAGCACTTCATCTTGTTTTTATGAAAAGTGTTGGCTTTCAGGGTGTGGGAGTATTCAGGGACAGGGCTGGTGAAGCAGTGTGCTGGTGGAGATGGTCTTAACCTTATTTCAGGCTACAGCAGCGCAGGAGGAGGTGTTCCAGCCTCAGATGGAAATGGAAGCTGTTGTTCCCAGCTGCTGGGTGAAAATTATCTATTTGTCTAGAAGCCTGTTTTTCCCACTGCCTGGTGACTGTGAAGCAAGCTGCAGCTCTGGGGAGGGGAGGAGGTGAAAGAAGAACTTGCCTGCTCAGAAACCTGACATCTGAATGCAGAGCTGTCTTGCCTGGTTCTTGTGGCCCAGCACAGAGACTGTCATGGCCAGACTGGCAATGTGGTGGTGATGAATTTGTGTGTTTGTGACACATGTAGGATCATCCCTTTCACAGAAAGGCTTTGCAAGGGAGTCTTAGAGCTGCCATCTGAATCCGAAGCTAAATCTGCTCTAGAAGTTTCTGTGGAGGGGATGGAGAGGGCTCAGCCATGCCTGTTCCAGCTGTGCTCATGCAGCTCCCATCATCCATCAGCCAGCTGCCCTTGGGCTGCATCCCCATGGTCCTGCAGGACAGGCAGACACTTGGATCTGTCCTTGTTCAACCTCCCAGGGAAGTAAAAGGGTACCTTTTATGAGCTGTCAAGACTTTGGGTATTTTTCCCACAGCATCCAAGGGCAGAGGCTGAGGTATGGGGTAGGGCTGCCCTGAAGGTGCTGTGGGCTCTGTGCTCAGCAGCTCTCATGGGGCTTCTCTGTTTACCAGGGTGAACACATACAGTGATTCGGGATACAGATTTTGGACACCTGCTTGCAGGCAAAGCCTCTTTTGCAGAGAGTTACCAGGCATGAAAGCAAAGCTCAGGTTTTGCAGTAGGTGAGCACTGGGGACCTGCCCTTTCTCAGTGCATCAGATCTGCCTGGGTTGTTCTGCTCCAAAACTTCTCAGATTTGGTGTTGGTGGAGCAGCTGAGTCTTGGGCTTTATGCTCTGGGCATGAGTGGATTAAAAGCAATGTTTCTTGACGAGAAAGGAAATCTTTGCTGGCTCCTTCCCAAGATGAGCACGCTTGTGATAATGAGTCTGTGCAAGAACTGGGCAGGATGGGACTGGTTGGAAAATGTAAACGTAAATGTATGGATGGGGGAGCAGGAAAAGCAGAAACCCTGGGACTGGTAAACACCTTTCTGCTGGCCAACTGCTGTGGACTTTTGGAAGGCAGCTGGTTCCTCTCTGCAGCTGGGTTTTCCAGCAGCAGCATGGATTTAATTAGTATCCAGTGTCTCCCTGGAGCTTGCAGCGTTGGGGGTGCATTGTTTCATTTAAATGGAAAACCCCTGGCAGACCTGCGGGACCTGGCTGAGGGCTGGGACCATGGGGCTGAGTCAGGGGCTGTGTGAGAAATGCCTGAGTGGGTCTAACTCCTGCCTTGGTGAGTGGGGGGCTGAGGGCTGAGACCCCTGAGCTGAGTCAGGGCTGTGTGAGAAGTGCCTGAGTGGGTCCAGCTGCTGCCGTGGCAGAGCGGGGGCTCCAGAGAAGCGTCACGTCCTGGCCGGGGTGGCTGCGTGTGTCCCACGGAAACGCTGGAGCAGATGGGAAGGGATGAAGCACTGGGAGCTGGACTCTGCTCTCCTTTTAAGGTCTCCCAGGCAGGGACTCAGCTTTGTCCATAGTGAACTTCCTTTCTTCCGGTGCTACAAACCCTGGCTTAGTAAAACCGAAACCAATCTGACATCCTAATTGGCCTTTTCTGCGTTGGACTGGTGAGAGATTCTGCAGAATTGCTGCACGGGCAGAAAGCAAACCTGTGTCTTTGTTGTTCAGAAGGAGTTTCCTGCTCTGGTTACCTGCCTGCTCCCTGGGCTGCTCTTCTTCTTACGGTAAGAGCACAGCAAGTTGCAGTTCCCCAGACAGAAATTGTCCTGTGTGAACAGGGCCACCAGAGTGCTGCTGGCATGGGCAGTGAGCTGGAGCTGGGTCATTTGCTCACCTTGACATCTTCCAGCTCCATGCCAGAACTTTTCCTGGCCCAGCAGCCCTGAGGATGGCTGTTATTAGTCATGGAGAAGGGATGCTGGAGCAGAGGGTGATGGTAACATCCCAGAGGCATCATGGCAGGGCTGGATGGGAAGGTGGGAATCAGGTACCAGTTGCTCCCTGACTCCCTGCTGCAGCCAGGGGTTTGCAGTCCCACCACCCACAGTGCTCTGGGGTTCCTCCTGCTTCCATGCAGTGGATCCCACATGGGGAATGCATCCCAAAATGGACATGGCCAAGAACTGGGAAAGGGCTGCCCCTGGCTTTGCTGGGCACAGTCACATCAGAAAAGGTGTAAATCAAAAAGCAGACCTTTTGTGGGGTCTGTAAAGTCAACCAAAAAGCTGCTTCCTTTCAAGTAATTTCCTGTAGAGCTTCAGTGTGTTTTCTGGTTATGAATTCTGCAGTTGGAAGTTTAAATTTGTGTCTGATGAACCCAAAAAGGTGAATCAATGCTCTTGGGCACTTGGTTCATGGATAGGTTTGTCTGACTTGGGCTGGGTTTGTTATTTCCAGACTAGTTTTCAGATCTGGTCTTATTTTAGCGTGTGTGTATTTACTGTTATTATTTTTCCTAGAGAAGTATTTTCAGCTTTTTGCTTGGTTCCTGTGCTGCTGCTGAAATTTCCAACGTGGCATTTCCGGCTCCTTGGTGGAGCACAGTTTAATATTTTCCATCCAGGTGTAGCTGCTTTGGATGAAGATCCAAGGAAACGAGAGAAATTGTGCATTGGGCTGGGAGTGAATTGGCAGCTCATAAGAGTGGAGATGCTTCATGAAGGGTTTTTTTGTAGCTGCTAAGAGATTTAGAAGTGTCTTTACTCTGTAGGCTGGTTTCAAAAACATGAAGATCTGGGTTGTTCTGAATTTGGATGTTGAGGATCTGAGTTCTGCATTTGGACTGTCCATGGCACATTGATTTCTTTCTGCTCATATGTGCAGGGAGCAAATGTTCATCAAAGAGGAGCCTGGTTCCTCCTCAGATATTTTTGGGTGCAAAATGACTCCTGCTGACCTGCTGCTGGAAAGCTGACACTGTGCACACATACTGCTGCCAGGCAGGGATTCTCCTCATCCACCCTGAGCTGTGGTGGGAGTTTGGGGTCAAGTTCTCCAGCTGCTGCTCCAGGGGTGTTCTGGCACGTGGCTTGTGCAGCCCCTCTGTGCTCATCTCGAGAGGAGGAAATTTTTTGGGTTAAGATCTCACCGACTTAGGGAATTCACATCAGCTCTTGAGTGGTGCCTTGTGGTTCTGTTGGAAACTGAAAACTCTGCTACTGGTGATCTGCCCCCATCTTTTACTTCCTTTTTGGTTCTGTGGTGTTTGGAGAACAGTTTGAGTTTTGCTTCCACTCCCTTGAGGAGCCCTTGCACAGGGGACGCTCTGGGTCCATGGGCGCCACCCAGCTCATGGGCTGCAGGAGCTTGGGCTGGAGTTTGAGGAACAGCTGAGATTTTGCTTTTAAGGCAGCCTGGTAGGTTTGCATGTCACCTGGTGTCCTTTAGAGATCTCTGTGAAACCACACAAAAATCATGACTGGTTTGTTGTGAGAATCTGTTTGTGGGGGAGACTCTGAGGTGGGAAGCAGGACCTCCCTTCAGCAGAAGCATTTCCCTGCTGCCTTGTTGAAACTCTGCTCTCCTCGCTGTTACAGAGGGAATGGTGTGGCACAAACAAAAAAAAACCAACTGAAAATTCATAGCAATCCATTAAAAAGCCATATTTGGGTTGAGAGGCTGGGAGAAAATAACTTTGAAACAATTTGGAGCTTGATTTGTTGTAGGTTTAGAGCTGACCAGAGTTCACAGTGTCGTAAAAGTCTCCTGGGGAAGGGAATAACCAGTAACAAGAGAACATTTCTAATTTAGAGAAAAGTTTAATAGACATGAGAGCTGGAATGGGAAACCAGAAAGAAAAATCTGTCATCTTTATGGCACAGCTTAACTCTAGGAAAAAACAAATGCTTTATTATTTTTAATTATTTTTTTAATTTTATTTTTTACATCCTGGTGGTTTTGTGCCTTGGATATTTTTATGGATGTGGCTGAGAGCCAGGGATGGATATCTGGGTGAAACCCTGAGGTGCTGGAAGCAGGGCAGTACCTGCATTGGTAACTTCTGACAGGCTCAGCGTGTTCCTGCCTCGTTTGCTGAAGTCACTTTTGTTTTGCTCTGTGTTACCGGTGTGGCTGGAGGTGATGGTGTGTCTGATTGTTTGCTCTGAGAGTGGATTTATGGTTTTAATTCTGGTGCTGGGAGCGTTGTTGGCTGTGTCCATCCCTGGGGCCATGCAAGGGGAGGGCCAGATCCTGGCCATGGGGCACTGGGTGGGCTGGAGATGCCAGGAGTGCCCTGTGCCACTGCTCTGGGAGCTGGGTGTGATCCTCTCTGCTCACTGTGTTCTCAGTAAAGAGCTGGGAAGGGAGGAGAGGTTTGGAGCAAGGATGCTGGGATCATGTTGGATTAAAAGCTTTGCTGCCACAGTTCAGGGTTTTTGTGGGTTGGTGGTTTCTGTTGGGTTTTTTTTTTTTTTTCCTCTGAACACTAGAAGAAATTCTGGTAGAAACATTAGCCTCAGCTTTATTCCTGTCTTCTTTTCAAGAAAGAATTTGGGTGGAAAAAAAGCATATTTTGGACAAACTGCCCATGCAGATTTCTTAATTGTAAATATTGGGGCACCAGAGTGAAACCCCACTGGGTTTTTTTTGAGAGGGAAACCAGCCAGCACTGTCAGTGCTTCAGACACTCCTGGTGCAGTGGCAGTGGTGACAGAGCTGTGTCTGCCATGTCATCAATGACTCAGCCTGGTGGCACAGCATGGATGAGCTGGGGTCTGTATTTGGGGCTGAGGGACACAGCAGGGGCAGGGGGTGGGTTGGGGGCTGCTCTGTGGGACCAGCCGGCTGTGAGGATCCAAACAGTGGATTTGTGACCATTGGATATTGCCCAGCCTGTGTGCAGGCAGCAGCAGCACAGCTGGGCTGGGTGGGTTTCACAGGATGCTGTTCCTTCAGGTGAGCTGGGTGGGTTTCACAGGATGCTGTTCCTTCAGGTGAGCTGGGTGGGTTTCACAGGATGCTGTTCCTTCAGGTGAGCTGGGTGGGTTTCACAGGATGCTGTTCCTTCAGGTGGGCTGGGTGGGTTTCACAGGATGCTGTTCCTTCAGGTGAGCTGGGTGGGTTTCACAGGATGCTGTTCCTTCAGGTGGGCTGGGTGGGTTTCACAGGATGCTGTTCCTTCAGGTGAGCTGGGTGGGTTTCACGGGATGCTGTTCCTTCAGGTGGGCTGGGTGGGTTTCACAGGATGCTGTTCCTTCAGGTGAGCTGGGTGGGTTTCACGGGATGCTGTTACTGTCTGGTGGAGCTGGGTGGGTTTCATAGGATGCTGTTCCTTCAGGTGAGCTGGGTGGGTTTCACGGGATGCTGTTCCTTCAGGTGAGCTGGGTGGGTTTCATGGGATGCTGTTCCTTCAGGTGGGCTGGGTGGGTTTCACAGGATGCTGTTACTGTCTGGTGGAGCTGGGTGGGTTTCATAGGATGCTGTGGACTGCTGCTGGTGGAGCAGTTCCTTCAGTTCTGGTTCTTGTCCCTGCAGATGCCTTGAAGCAGGCAGGAGGGGCTTGCTGAGCTCTCAGCACCATTCAAAAGCTGAAAACCAGCCAGGCATCTCTCCAGGGACCTCAGATGGAGGAGGTGGATGCAGGGAGGTTATCCCAGTGTACCAGGCAGGGTGTGAAGGGCCAGGGGCTCAGTGCACACCCAGATCACCACGGAAGAGGTGGCAGAGCCAGGAGCTCTGGAGTCCCTGGAGCTGAGCTCTGAGGCTCCCCTGGCTCTCAGAGCAGCCACACGTTCTGCCCGGGCTCCCCCATGGCCCTGCATCAGCAGTTCAGTAACAAATTATTGAACGAGAGCTTGCTGTTGTGCTGACACCAACACCAACCTACAAAGGAGCAAGAGGAGTAAACAGAGCTGTGCTGGCTCCTGCCTTGCTGGAGGCTGGAGAAAGGGTTGGAGATCAGGAGGAGGCTTCTGAACCCAACCTGTGGTCTGTGTTCTGATGTTCTTGTGGCTGCACTTGGCAGAAACTGCTGGGAAAGTGGCTGCTTCCAGGACTGCTTGGCTTTTAAGGGAATTTCTGGGATGGATAAAGGCCCTTTCACCCCTTGCCCTGCTGCTCCAACTCCTCCACAGGTGCTGTCCCAGAGTGGTGCAGCCCATCCTCCATCCTGACAGGGCGGGCACAGCTCTCAGAACTCTGATGTGAGATGTTCACATCCAGAACTCTCATCTCCACCAGGTTCCTGCAGTTCCTCAGTCAGAGCATTAAAACTCCTGTTTTCTGAGGGATCCAGAGGAAATGGGGCCAGAACAAGCCAGCCTTCCCTTGGCATAGGGAATGTTCTGCTCTCCTGCTAGGTTTGCTTGAATCTCCTGTGACTGGAGCTGTTGCTGGTGGAGGTCCCAGGTGGAGCAAGCTCCAGAGGCTGCACAGCCCCTCTGCCTCTCAAACCCATGGAGGAAACTTCCTTGTGGGGTCAGGATGAGTTTTCTCCAAACAGCACACCCCATGGACCTGAGTTCCAGCCTGCTCACTGCTGTGCCCAGCTTGAGGAGAGTGTCCAAGGGTGGAGGAAGCTCAGGAGATCTCTCAGGAGCCTGTAAGGTGCTCACGTGGTGGATAACTGGCTGGATGGTCCCACTCTAAGTGGAGAGCAGTGACCAGTAGTGTCCTCAGGGGCTGGTACTGGGACCAGTGCTGTTTTACATCCCTGCTGGTGCCATGGACAGTGGCACTGAGGGCACCCTCAGCAGGTTTGCTGGTGGCACAGAGCTGTGTGGAGCTGGAGGGAAGGGATGGGGTATCCACAGGGACCTGGAGAGGTGGGATTGTGCCAAACTCATGGAGTTCAACAAGGCCAAGTGCAAGGTCCTGCCATGGGCTGTGACAATCCCAAATACAAGCACAGACTGGATAAAGAATGAGTGGAGATCAGTCCTGGAGAGAGGGATTTGGGAACTTTGATGGGTGAGAAACTTGATGTGACCCACCCCTGTAGGCTTGGCTGTATCCATGGCAGGGCTCCTGTGGGAAGCCTGCTGAGGCTTTCCGTGCCCCCCTGTTTTGGGACACCTTTGGGGCACCTGTGTGGCACAGCTTTCCCAGCTCCATCACGGGCAGGGCTGGCTGCAGCTCTGCAGGCTGGAACTTGTGTTAACAACAAACTGAGGGCACCCTCAGCAGGTTTGCTGGTGACACAGAGCTGTGTGGAGCTGGAGGGAAGGGATGGGGCATCCACAGGGACCTGGAGAGGTGGGATTGTTTGGGACAATCCCAAACAGAAACCGACTGGATAAAGAATGGATGGAGATCAGTCCTGGAGAGAGGGATTTGGGAACTTTGATGGATGAGAAACTTGATGTGACCCAACCCTGTGAGCTTGGCTGTATCCCTGGCAGGGCTCCCTTGGGAAACCTGCTGAGGCTTTCCGTGCCCCCCTGTTTTGGGACACCTGTGTGGCACAGCTTTCCCTGCTCCATCACGGGCCGGGCTGGCTGCAGCTCTGCAGGCTGAAACTTGTGTTTAACAACAAACCCTTGCAGACATCATTTGGGACCGTCTGTAGCTCACTCTTAAAGATGTTTTAAGATTTTGCTTTGTTTTAAGACTTTTGATCTTCCTGTAAGCTCAGCCTCTTAACTTTTAGAATTTATTGAGATTTGGTTTCAGCTGTGTAAGGCCACTGGTTGCTTTTTGGTCTGGATTTTTGCACTGGGAGCCAGCTGATGGGTCATCCTTTGGGACATTGGGGTATTTGTGATTATTTTTAGCCTTTAATTGGCAGTGATCTGTACTTGGAGCTGCAGAGTGTCAAGGGCTTTTCTCTTTGTGCTCTCAAGAAGCTTTCCTTTCTCTTTCATCTGGATGCAGCTGTGTTTCCCTTCTGCTCACAGAGTGCAGAGTACATGGGGAAACCATCTCCAAGAACCATCCCAAAGGCTGGTGGGGCTCAGGGAGCAGCACCCAGGGCATGGCTGCTCCAGGACACCTGGGCCCTGTTCCAAGCAGCACCATGGACCTGCTCCCTGACCTTCCCCAGCCACTTCCCTGCTCCAGGCTGCAATTTTTTTTCCTCTTCTTCCCCTCTTTTGTGTTGCCCCGTTTAGCTGTAACCTCTTTGGGCAGGAACACGGTGTGTGTGTTCATATAAAGGGCTGAGAACAATGTGCCCCAGATGGTTTGTACAAGTGCCTTCTCAGCAGCCACAGGGTTTCATTCTGCAGGAAAAAAATTCTTAAAAATACAACTCTTCAGCATCTTATACTTGCAAATGTGGGCAGGAACTTCCCGAGCCTTGATATTTTGGTCCAAGTCACAGAGACAAGGGGTAGCACTAGAACTGCAGCTTTTCTTTTTTTAAGGAAAAAAAAAAACAACTCCCCCCAACCCCAATTTCCCTTTTCTCACCCTTACATCTGCAGGGAAAAACTTGTGAATGTGACTGGAGCAGCTCTGACCTGCTTAAAACCAGATGGCAAAGAAAAAGGACCCAATGTTTCAACAAAAGCACTGTGAACTCCCTCTTTGGGAATCAGGGTGTGTGGGCTTGCCCCATTTTTATGGCATTTCCAGTGCTTCTGAGGTTCTGTTTTGGGGTGCTGAGGCACTTGGCTGCAGTTTGTTTCCCTTCCAGGATCCCTGGCACTGCAAACACCACAGGGCACTGCTTATTTGCTTTAAGACCACAGCTTGCTTTGGAATTTCTTCTGCCAAATTTCAGGACAATTCATTTTTTTTCTTTATTTATCCCACTCCCTCCCAAAGAGAGAAACAAGTTTTCTTAGTCTCATCTTGCATCAGATTTGATTCCAGGCCAACAAATCCAGCCTAGAAGGTGCTTTCCTGAGGCTGCTTGCCTCGCTGTGACCTTTTGGGAGAGGATTCCTGTGCAAAATGGAACATTGTGAAATCAGTTTTATACAGGGAATCTGCCCCCCTGGTGCTGCTGCCTGGGGAGGATGGGTCAGGTCTGGGTCCCTGTTGCCTGTCCAAAGGCTGCTGTGTTTTAACAAACACAGGGTTTTTTGCTCTGGAGCAGTGGGAGTCCTGGGATTTTACCAAAAGTTTCTGTTTCTAATTAGGTTGTTCTCAATTTTAAAGGCCAGTGATTCTTTTATGGCACAGGGTGGAAAACCTGAGCAGTCACTGACACTGCACAGAGGTGGGTCCTGCTTTTGTCCTGAGGTCCAGGGAGCCACTTTGTCTCCTCAGCACTCCTAGGATGAGAAAATAAATTCTTCCCAGCCCTTGGCTCATCCACGGGGGAGGCTGGTGGGCAGAGTGAGAGGGAGCATCACTTGCCCTGACTCACTTGGATTTGGTTCAGGGACTTCCTGCTGCTCAGCTTGGGAAAGGGGGAATTGCAGCATGGCAGTCCCAGCACAGGGGCTGGGCCGTGGCCTCTCTGGGTGTGAATCTGCCCCAGCTGCCAGAAATTGGAGTTTGGAGCTGGGCCCCTCCAGGAGAGCTCCTGAGGCTGTGTGAGCAGGACCAGAGCTGTGCTGTGCTGCTCCTTGCATTTGTCTGGGCTGGGAAAGGGCAGCACAGTGTCCCTGTGCTCACAGGAAACAGGATTTAATTTTTCCCTTCTGCCTCACTTCATTGTCTGAAATTCCCTTGCAGAGGCTGGCCCATAACTCTTCAAAGAAAATAATCCCAAGCGCCGGGGCTGGAGCTCCCTGAGCTCTGGCTGTCGGCCGCCTGACTCTGTGCAAACAGTCTGGGCCTGGAATCCCCTGGGACTGAGCATAAAGGTCTGATTCAGAAGGAAAACAGGTTATGGAGCTGTGCATCACCAGCTACTCCCCTTTCCCAGCCTGTGGTGGAGCCACATCCAGGGGAAGCAGCTCCCTGAGCACCAGGGTGAAACTGCCCGCTGCAGGAGCTGGGAGGCTGTGAGGGAGCAGCTCTGGTGTGCTGAGGAGGTGGGACAAGCACGAGGAGGTCGGGAGGGCAGCCCCATGTGCTGAACCCGGAGCGGAAATCATCGGGGGAGTGAAGAATGAGCAGGATGTCACGTGTGGGCCGAGCGTGCTCGGGGCTGGGGCAGAACAAAGCGCAGGGAAGCCCTGCTCCTGCCGCTCCCAGCCCGCTTCCTGCTGGCACAGACACGCTCTGGGGGAAGGGAGCAGCCAGCCCGGGGCTGCCCAGCTCTGGGAGACATGGAAGGCTCCCCGTGCCTCAGTTTCCCTTGTGCAGCAGGATGGTCTCCAGTTGTTGGAGTGTTGTGGCCTCAGACAGCCAGGCTGCTGTGCTCTAGGGATGCTCCAGGGGTGTTGGATTGAGGCTGGAGCATGTAGGGGCAGAGGGTGCTCCCATGATGCATGAAAGCCTTATTCTCCTGTGCTTGAACAGGCAGGTCCCACAGTGGCACCCCAGCACTCTGTGCCCTTGGAGCAGGTCTGGTCCCTCCTGGAGAGCAGTGGCAGTGTGCCAGGATGCTGAGGAGAGGGAGGATTTGGTGTCAGCCCCCCTCAGGGGCTGTCCTGCTCCTGGACCCTTATACAGCCAGTCCTTCCCCCTGATGAGCTCTGGCTTTGGTGTCTTTTTCCCTGGGTTGCTCTTAGAGCTCCCACATTTCCCTCTGTGTACCACTGAGCATGAGAAGCTTTTTTTTTTTTTTTTTTTGTTATTAATAGCTATTGAGAGCCAATAAAAAGTTTTACGGGGTTTGGCCAAGCATCAGAGCTCGCAGTGTGTTCATTTCCTGGAGCTGGAGGGGGGGGTTTGCTTGGATAACCCAGGGGGTCAGCGGGAGTCTGTGGCCCTGGGGGCTCTTGGGAGGCTCTCAGTGCTGTCACAGGGGCTGGAGAGGAGCAGAGAGAGGTGGGGACAGGGTAAAGGAAGGGGTAGGAGGATGACAAGGGTCAAGCTGGGAGCAAAACCAGAGCAAGGGAGAAATGGTGGTGTGGGGATCTCATGTGCCCTCCCAGTGTGTGCCCAGATCCTGTTTGACCCCCTCTGTCCATGTTTAGCTTCCTGGCTGTGCTTCCTGCCTCCCACATGGGCACCCCTGTGAGGAAAAACCCAGGCTGACCTCTGCAGTGCAGGGCAGTCCCTCTCTGGTGGAATGCTGCAGGGAGGGAGAGCACAGATCCCTCCTGGGCACCTGGTTCCTCGAGCACAGAGCGGCTCCATGGTTCTTTCATCCCAGTCTTGTGTCCAGAAGGAAGCAAGGCTTTGCTTGGCCTTGATGTTGGGCAGTTGTACCCACGTGAGGACAGGGATGTGTGTGGAGCCAGTGTCATGGAATCATGGAATAGTTTGGGTCAGGGGGACCTTTAAAAGTCACCTCGTCCAGCCATGAGCAGGACTGTGCCCATGAGAAGGAGCTCCCTGGTGCAGGGGGCTGAGCTGATTCCTTCCTGTGGAGGGGAACCCAGGTAACCCCCCAGCAGCATGGGGCTTTCCAGCAGCCTCCCTGGGAGCACACAGGGGAGCAAGGTGCTGCACCCCTGAGCAAACACAAGCATCATTTGCTCTGGCCAGTGTCACAGCATTGCCCCGGGCTGCAGCCAAGGGGCCTCGCTCCCAGCTTTGCAATGAAAATCAAGGTTGGTTGATAAGAGCAGAGGGGGAGGCAGTGGGATGTTAGCACGTTCCTGTTTGCCAAGTGGGTCTTGCCCCCAACCCAGGTGGGCTGTGGTGGGTGCCCTGAGTGTGACTGTTCCCCAGGAACTGTGTCCTGGGCAGGGCTGCTGGCACAGGATCCTGGCCCAGCACAGCAGGGGCTGCTGCTGCAGTGGGAAGTGCTCCAGCTCCACAGGGACCCTCCCAGCCAGGTGAAATCATCTTCACTCCATGGGCAGCGCCATGCCTGGCGTGGTGTGCCCACAGTGCTGGGTTCGTTGTGTCCTCTGCTCCTGGGGGCTCTCAGACTCCCTGGCTGGTGCCTCTGAATGCTTCCAGAGGCTGCCAGCAGACCTTCCCCATGGGGACAGTTCTGTCCCCACATCACTCTTGGCTGGCTCCAGCACGGAGACACTCATCAACCATTTCACCTCCGGCTGACCAAGCTTTTTAAAATTCATTTGTTTGTTTATTTAAACCAACATCTCAGGCATGGGGCACTCTGGAACCTGATGTTTATCCCAGCTTCTCCCACCCCTCAACTGCAGCACTGTCACTGCTGTAGGAATCACCCGTCTGCAGGGAAGGTGCTGGAGGGACTCTGAGGAACCCAGACCCCTCTGTTGCTCTCTGCCTTCTCATAGTGATTTTCTGCCTCTGTCTTTGCACAGCTGGGACACCGAGGAGCTGCGCTGGGAGGACCCTGTGTGCAGGATGTTCTCTCCACCAAAGACCTCCCTGTGAGCGGCGATGATGCCAGGCCCGGCGGGACCTTGGGAAGCACTGACATTTCAGTAGCCCAGCAGCCCTGGACGGCCTCTTGCCCCTCGTTCTCCAGCCCCCGCCCTCCCAGCGCTCCCCGGGATGCTGTATTAGCCAAGAGGAACCCTGCTTCTGTCCTCCTCACCCTTCCATTTTCGGCAGCTCTGGGATTTGTATGGCAGCAGCGTAACCGTGGAGAGGCCGGGGTATCACAAACTTATGGATTTTGATAAGAGAGGAGGGAAAGGGGAGCTGGAGGAAGGTAAAAGAATGTCCAAGACAGGTGGAGGAAGGAGTGGTCATGGAGGCCGGGGTGCTGGAACCAACTCGGGAGTCTTAATGGTGGGTCCCAACTTCCGTGTCGGCAAGAAGATTGGATGTGGCAATTTCGGGGAGCTCCGTCTAGGTGAGAAGGGTCATCTCTGTCCTCACTGTACCCACTCCTGCCAGGACTGCCCTGGCATCCTCCTCCTGCAGCAGGAGCAGCTGGCACAGCCTGTGGCCATGGGCACAGGGGTGCTGTCCGGGCACACAGAGTGGAAACATTGCCCCTGTTCTGGCACAGAGGTTCCACTTCTTCATCCTTTCATGCTGTGTTTGATCTGCCAAGGCCCATCCCAGCCCAAAGGACTGATAGCAGAGGTGTTTCCCATCTCCTCCTGTGCCTGTTGCTCTCTGGGTCTGTCAGGGGGAGCACTACAGGCTGGATCTGTCTGTTGTAAGCAGTGGTGGCCACAGAGATCTGAGTGCCCCCAAATCCAGGAGCACTGAGTGAGGAGGGATTCAGGAGATGCCACTGTGTGCTCACCAATCTCACCCACTTGTGCTGTGGGTGTGCCTCAGGACAGGGGAGGGAGCATGGGGGTCCGAGGGATGTTCAGCATCTGCTGGGACAAACATCTAGGGAGGAAAATCCATGTTTTATCCTGGGTAAATTCTTCAGTTGTTGAAACTGGCCTGAAATTCTGTGCAGGCCAGAGAAAGGGAGGAATAAAACCCGAGCATCTTCCATACTCATTTTCCATTTTGAACCAACTTTATCAGGGAACTCCTCAAGCAAACTCCTGTTTGGAGGGTGGGGAGGTTGCTCCTCTCTCAGGACTGGGAATGTCCCTGGAGACTTTCAGCAAGCTGTTAACCCTTTGCTTGGCATCAGGCAGGGCCAGGCACCTCTGTGCCAGCAGCACAGTCTGGATGTCCCCAGGAATGTGTGGGTGGAGTCCCTGCCAGCTTGGTGTGAGTGCTCTGGGAAGAGGGAAGAGAGGCAGTCCCCAGAGCCTGGGACAGCCACAGCCTTGTTACCCTGTGATATTTTAAGCAGCGCCTTCTCAAACCAAGCTCTGAGCTAAACCTGCCCTGAGCTCTGAGCTAAACCTGCCCTGACCGTGGGCCTGGGGAGGAGCTGTGGCAGCCCTGGCTGGGGTGAGGTCAGTTCCCCCCTCCCTGTGTGGGGAGTTAATGTCAGCTCTCCCCTGTGTGACAGACTGGCTGGTGCCAGGCTCGCCCGTCCCCTCCCCACACTTCCCGGCTGTGTAATTGCGGAGCTGGGGAAACGCTCTGGTGGAAATGCAGCCGAGCAGTTCCCCTTGCTCAGCTGTCTCTCCTGCTGTCCTGAGGAGCTCTGAGCCTTCCTCCAGACCCAGGGCTTGTGGAAGGAGAGGTACTGGGGGATTTTGCTGCACCAGCTGCTCCTTTCAGTTGCCTGGGTGGATCTGGCCACTCCTGCTGCCGGTGGACAGAGAGCCCTGAGCTGTGCAGGCTCCACCTGTGTCCTTGCACCTCCTTTTCCTTGCTTGCCACTGAGCATTCCACAGTGGATCTGTGTTTCTGGGTGAGCTGGATCCCAGGGTCCTGCTTTAGGCAGGAGGCTGGGGCTGTGTTGCTTTGCCGTGCTCAGTGCTGAGGGTCAGTGTGACCCGCCTGCCTTGGCCTCCCCCTCATTTTCAGTGAGGGGACACGAGTGTGACATGGATCTGAGGAATGTCTGTCAGACTGACAGGGAGGTTGCTGCAGGGACCTGGGAGCAGTTGGGCTCAGTTTGCTCCTGGCTGCAGGGACAAGCAGCGAGCTCTCGCTCCAGGGCTCCACAGTGGTCGATTCTCACAGTGAGAGCTTGTCCTTGCCACCAGCAAGAGAAGCTTCCAGTCCCTTGACGTGGCTTTTTAGCTCTGTCACACCCTGCAGTGCCTGGCCATAACATGCTAGAGGCCTGAGCACGAGATCTCATCACAGCAGTGGAAGCCACAGCTATGTGGCTTCTCTCCTAAAATCACATCTCTCTTCCTTAGGTGTGCCTCCAAACTGCATCAGGGCTCAGGAATGCTTTCAGGATTTAGGGATTCCTCCAGCTGCAGATGAATGGCAAGGGACCAGAGGGCTCCTGCTGTGAAGTGGTGGCATGAGCAGGGATGTTCCCCAGCTCTTGCTGGGCACTCAGCTTTTCCCTGGGAATAGAGAATTCAGTCCTCAAGGCTTTAGAGGCCAAACTGCAGCTCAGCATTTAAAAGCTCCCAGATCTTCTTTGGCCTTTTCCCTCTCATAACAAAGGCTACAAGACCTTGAAAAAATTTACCTGGAGGTGACTCTTACAGCTCCCAATGGTGGGGAGGGAGGAAGGGGCCATTGTCTTCCTCAAAAAGGACCACTTTGCCCTATTTATCCACCACACCAAGGGACACATAGTGATCTGTCCTCAGGGTGCTTCAGCTCAGCTGCCCCAGGTAGAGACAGATGTCTGTCCATGTAGGAGGTGTCCAAAATCAAGTGATCTGTTTAAAGATAAAATCTAAAAAAACAATTGGCATAAGGCATTTGTGGGAAGCCAGAAGGGGAATGACGTGGGCAGGAGTTGTGGCTGCCAGGGCTGTGCATTTGGATCCTGCTGGCCTTGGCATCCTGGGCAATGCAGGGACATGGTGCCAGTCCCAGTCTGGCCCTGGCACAGCCAAATTCCCATCTTGGTGCCCAGGCACAGCCAAATTCCCATTCCAGTGCCCAGGCACAGCCAGATTCCCATCCTAGTGCCCAGGCACAGCTAAATTCCCATCCTGGTGCCCAGGCACAGCCAGATTCCCATCCTGGTGCCCAAGCACAGCCCCATTCCCATCCTAGTGCCCAAGCACAGCCCCATTCCCATCCTGGTGCCCAGGCACAGCTCTGTGCTGCTGCTGCTGCACAAAGGTGCCACCGTGGATACAGTGCTGTGCCATGGGCAAGGGGCAGCCTCAGTGCTCACTTTTCCCCTTACAGGGAGGGGCTGGAGTGTGTCCATAGACAGGAAAACTGGGCCCAAAGCACCCAGGTGCTGTGCAGGTCCTGCCCTGGTGCTGGGCTGCCTCAGAGGCAGGAGCTGCCCTTAGTCCTGGCACCCTTCCTGAGCCTGACCCAAGGCTGCTGCTCCTGCCAGGCTGGGCCATGGAGCTGCCCCAGGGCAGCCTCAGCCTGGAGCAGGGTGCAGGGAAGGATGGGGGACCTGGCAGCAGCTGCTGCTTCTGTTCTTCCAGCAGTAAACTTGTGCAAATGTGCTTTCTGCAGCTTCTCAGTGCCCACCCCTCTCCCCCAGCCTGCTGTATGCATTGCTGCTGGCAGCTTGGAGTCACAGCAGTTGTCTTCCTCCAAAATGAAAAGCTTGAAATTAATTATCTTTAAAAGTAAACTGGGGGTTTTGGAGGGGAGAGCACAGGGGTGAGCCTGTGTGCAGTGTGTGAGCCAGGAGCAGCTGAAAGGTCCCCTGCACGTGCTGGGGACATGCCCAAGCTCTCCTGAGCTGTGGCTCTCAGGCCTGTCCTGCAGCCTCCCAGGGACCACAAAAGGTGCCTTCTGTGTGGGCTCAGTGCCCTGCTCGTGACACCCTGCTTGTCTTGGGCTCTGCTGGGACTCCCTGTGAGCACCTGCAGTGTGGCCAAGGCTCAGCCCCCTCCCAGAGGCAGAGCCACAGACCCACCACGTGCCAGAGGTGGCACGGGTGTCTTTGGAGGCTTTGGGAGAGGGGAACCCACACCATTCCTGCTGCTCCTCCCTCCCTTGGTGAAGGCTCAGACTTGCTTTTCCTCCTGCTTGTTCAGAGCCTCCTTTAGAGAAGGTCAAGCTCTAAAATAACATTTTTCTTCTGATGATGTTCAAGCCCAGCATTCCACAGAGCTGTCACTGCTTGGCCTGGTGCAGCCACTGTCGCTGGAGCTGCAGAGCTGGCAGGGCTGGGCCTGGCTGCCTCATCCCCTGTTCTTCCACTGGATTCCCAGGTCTGGGAAGCCAAATTCCCCCCCTGGTGCCCAGGCACAGCCAAATCCCCATCCTGGTGCCCTGGCACAGCCCCATTCCCATCCTGGTGCCCTGGCACAGCCCCATTCCCATCCTGGTGCCCTGACACAGCTGTGTTCTGCTGCTGCTGCTGCACAAAGGTGCCCACCATGGGCACAGTGCTGTGCCAAGGGCAAGGGGCAGCCTCAGTGCTCACTTTTCCTCTCACAGCAAGGGGCTGGGGCTTGTCCAGAGACAGGAATGGGGCTGGGGAAGGCTCTGGAGCACCAGGAGGGGCCCAGGGAGCTGGGAAGGGGCTCAGCCTGGAGCAAAGGAGGCTCAGGGGGGCCCTTGTGGCTCTGCACAGCTCCTGACAGGAGGGGACAGCCCAGGGGTCGGGCTCTGCTCCAGGGAACAGGGACAGGAGGAGAGGGAACGGCCTCAGGCTGGGCCAGGGGAGGTTTAGATTGGAAATTGGGAAATTTCTTCACTCACTGAAAGGTTTGTGAAGCATTGGAATAGACTGCCCAGGGTAGGAGTGGAGTCACCACCCACAAAGTGTTCAAAAACGTGTGAAAGTGGCACTTGGGGACACGGGCTGATGTGAGCATGGTGGTGCTGCTGGCTGATGATGAGAGTGGTGATCTGAAAGGTCTTTTCCCACCTTAATGCCTCTGTGATCGCACGGCTCTGAGCTGCTGGGATGGGGAGCCAGAGCAGAGCCGGGCTCCCCCTGACGTGCAGCAGCAGGTGCTGGGCTCTGCTGCCAAATCCTGGGCAGGGACAGCACAGAGAGCCAGCTCCAGCTCTGACACAGCTCAGCCCCAGGCCTGGCTGCCTGCTCCTGCCCTCAGCCTGTTCTGATCCCTCTCTGCATCCTGCAGGTGCTGCCAGCTGCATTTGGAGGCACCTCCAGCACCAAGCTGGGCAAAGGCCCCCGCAGTGCAAATATTTGCTTTCTGCCACCCATCTCGCCACTTTTCTCTTTTATTTCCTTTCAAAAGCACCTTCAGTGCTGCAGGCCCTGCCTGCTTCAGTCCTCCTAGGCACTCCCTGGGCTCTGGCACGTTCTGGGTGTCAGAGTTGCCCCCTTATGAACACCGGGGCAGAGGAGGTGGCTCCAGGAGCTGGAGTGGGGAATTCCCTGGCATGGAAGGATCCTCCCTCCTTGCTCTTTTGCTTTTTGTTTTCTCTTGGTTTATTAATCTCATGACAGGCCAGTTCTGCTATTTGCACCTTTTTTAATTCAGAAAAAGGAAACAGAGGGTGGTGATTTGACCTGTCCATACCCTCTCTGCTCCCCATCTTGTCCATCAGCTGTGTCCAAGCCCCCCGAGGAAGGGCTGAACCAGGGCAGCACCAAATTATTTTGACTCATTTTTGGGCTGGGAGAATGCTGCCAGCTCCAGAGCCTTGTTGTTGGCAGCTTTTGTGCCACCACTGTGTGGTGGGGACAGGACAGATGCCTCTGCTGGGATTCTCCTGCCTCCATCCCTTCTCCCTCCTGCTGAGTCCCTTTTGCAGTGTGCCTCTGGCAGTTTTCCTGCCATGTTATATTTTTCCCCCTTCAAATCCTGCCTGACCTCAGGGAAACTCCAGCTGTGAGTTTTCTGATCCCATGTTGCTGCCCTGAAGGCAGCAGTAATTGTTTTGGACTGCACTGTAGGGCCCTGTGGAGCCATGCACAGGTCTGGGGGTGTCCCACCTGCTCCCCAGGAAATGTCAGTGTGTGATGGGACAAGCCCCCTGGATCTGGCACACGCTGTGTTCACCAGACTTCCCTCCCTCCCTCCCTCCCAAATCCCTTCCTCCCTAATCGCTGTGAAGGGATTTGCTTTATGCAGAAGCAGCAGACAGAGTGGCTTGGCAGAGGTCCCCTGGGATGGGAGAGGGTCAGGGAGGCAGCAGGATTGAGCCCCTCCTTGGCTGCAGAGCCCATCCCTGGGAGGAGCTGCTCCATTAATATCTCCCATTCATCCCTCTCCCCGTAATCCTGGCGCTCAGCAGCTGCCTCTGATGTCACCCAGCCAGGATTTATGGCTGCTTCAGGTGGAGAGCAGCAGTGGGAGCAGTTGAAATCTTAGGCCAGGAGGAGCTTGTTCCCTGAGCAAATTGCTTGGAGAAAATCCGAGGAGACAGATGCAGCTCCATCAGATACCCACATGCCAGGCTTGGGGATCACTGCTGCCCTTAACCCCCCCCTGCCCGGGCTCCTGCAGGCACAGGGAGCACTCAGAGCTGTTCCTGCACACTTTTAGTCTTGGCCTTTGTGGGCCTGGGCAGAGGTTGTGCTGCTGCTTCCCAGGTGTGTCCCCTTTTCCTCAGCCCCTGCTTTTGGGGGGATGTGGAGGCACCCTGAGCTCAGCCTTCCTGTGGTGGTGGTGTGCAAGGTCCTGTGCAGGTGTGGAGCCCTCTGGGGCTGGGTGCCACAGCTGCTCCTTCACTCCCCTGGGCTCTTCCTGCAGCCTTGAGCTCCTGGCACAGTCTGGGCCATGCCATGGATCTGCTCCTGGCCTCCCCTGTGCCCTTGGGTGGGCAGGACCATCCCCAGGACGAGGTTCATTCACACACACGTACACACAAGCATGTGCCATTCCCAGAGTGACCCCAGCCCTGGGGGACAGATTCCCACCTGCCTGTGGTGCCCTCAGACCACTGCCAGCTGTGCCAGTGCTCCTGGGTGTCCTTCCTCCCTGCCACCCTTTGCAGGGTCTCCCTGGCCATAACTCAGTGTCCCCCAACTCTGGCCATCCCCCTGTGGGGCTGGAGAGGCACCAAGTCTGAGCCTTGTCCCATCCCTGCTGCTGCCCCCTCCCATCAGCCTTGGCTCCAGCCCCAGGATCCTCCCCATCCCGGAGGAATCCACACTCCCCACCTGGGGATAATTAGCAGGCATGTTGCAATTCCCCACAGTGCGTTCTGCTGCCTGTGCCTTGAGGCTCCTTCAGGTGTTGTGGGAGCTGCAGAACCTGTTCAGAATGTTTTTGAGCCCAGGAGCCCTCAGGGACAGCGGTGGATGTGTGGTGGGGGTGATGCAGGGACTGCTTTTCATCTCCTTTTTGTGTCTCTCCCCGCAGGGAAGAATCTCTACACAAACGAATACGTAGCTATCAAATTGGTGAGTGGCTGTCAAAGCAGGGAGTTGCTCCGTGGTCGGGTGGGGGATGTTTCAGCCATTGGGAAGGGGACTTCTCCCCTTTTTCCCATGGTGTTGGACTGGGGGGCTGTGTGGGAGTTGAGGGCAGTCTGGGAACACACATCACTGCAGGTGGGGTGATCTGGGTCTGGGCAGGGAGGAGCTGAGTCTTGCTTCTCCCAGCCCTCACCATGGCCTGTGCTGTGCTCAGCCAGTGCCAGCAGCAGAGGGTGGCCCCACTGGTACCTGATCCCATTAATGTTTTCCCCTCTGGATGAGATGATCTGGCTCCCATATGGGCTGATTTTCTCTCATCATCCCCTGAGGCTTCATCTCTATTTTACACCAGTTGCTCCCAACCCCAAATGCTCTCAGTCCAGCTTCTGCCAGCATGTGAAAGATGTGTCTGCCACCCAGAGCCCTGGAACATTCTTCTTCCTACTTAACTGTTCTCCTTTCTCTCCTCCAAGGAACCCATAAAATCCCGGGCCCCCCAGCTGCACCTGGAGTATCGGTTCTACAAACAGCTCGGCAATGCAGGTACAGGGCTGGGCTGGGCTGCCCTGGGGAGCTGCTGGGAGAGAGGCTTCCCTAAATGGGACTCTGCAACTTCCCCCAGCTGGAGCTCCCGCCCATCTGCTCCACAGGGTTTTACACAGATGCCTCATCTCATCTTTGATCTATTTTGATTTAGTTCTTTGCCCCACCACCCCCTCAGCAGAGTCAGGGATGCAGATGGAGCTGCAGAGCCAGGCTGGCTGTGCAGGGACATGCCCTCCTGCAGCCCCTGTTCCTGTCTGGCAGTGACATGGCTGTGACAGCGTGGCCCTGCTGCAGCCCTGCACAGCCCCTGCTCCGTCTCTTGCAGAAGGAATTCCTCAGGTTTACTACTTTGGCCCCTGTGGGAAGTACAATGCCATGGTGTTGGAGCTGCTCGGACCCAGCCTGGAAGATCTCTTTGATCTGTGTGATCGAACCTTCACGCTCAAAACTGTCCTGATGATCGCCATCCAGCTGGTGAGGGCAACCCCTGCACCTCCCCTGCAGCCCTGCACAGCTCCCCTGGCTGCCCTGGGGAGCAGGGGGTGTGTGGGCACTGTGGGCAGGCAGCATGGGGAATGGGGGGAAGATGCTGGCACAACCCAGCCGGGCTCACCCCATCCCTGCTGGGGAGGTCTCTCACCCTTCTCAGCCCCTCTCTGAGCCTTGACAAGCATCTCAGTGTGCCCAGAGCATCTCACTGTGTGCCTGTGACCGTGTTCACAGGGGTCTGAGAGTGAGGGAAGAGACGAGGATCTGACTCCATGTTTCAGAAGGCTGATTTATTATTTTATGATGTATGTTATATTAAAACTATACTAAAAGAATAGAAGAAAGGATTTCATCAGAAGGCTGGCTAAGAATAGCAAAAGAAGGAATGAATAGCAAAGGTTTTGTGTCTCGGACAGAGAGTCTGAGCCAGCTGACTGTGATTGGCCATTAATTAGAAACAACTCTATGAGACAAATCACAGATGCACCTGTTGCATTCCACAGCAGCAGAAATTCAATGTTTAGATTTTGTTTTTGAGGCTTTTCAGCTTTTCAGGAGGAAAAATCCTAAGGAAAGGATTTTTCATAAAAGATGTCTGTGCCATGTGCCCAGAGTGCAGCCGGCCTGGGGCTGTGTCCCATGGTGGGCAGGAGCTGATGTGCCCGTCCCTGGGGCCGGGCTGAGGGCAGCAGGGAGAGGTGGCTGGAGCAGGGCCCAGGGCAGGGTGTGCAGGACACAGGGTGGGGCTCTGCCTGGCACTGACACCTCCTTCTGCCCCAGATCACACGGATGGAGTATGTCCACACCAAAAAGCCTGATCTACAGAGATGTGAAGCCAGAGAACTTCCTGGTGGGGCGGCCGGGCAGCAAGCGGCAGCACACCATCCACATCATCGATTTCGGCCTGGCCAAAGAGTACATCGACCCCGAGACCAAAAAACACATCCCCTACCGAGAGCACAAGAGCCTGACAGGGACAGCACGTTACATGAGCATCAACACCCACCTGGGGAAAGGTGTGTGGGCACCGGCAGCCAGCCCTGCCTCCTACTGAAGGGAGGGACTGCAGGGCAGGGGTGCCGGAGGTGGGGATGGGGACAAGCTGCCTCCCTGCTCTTCAGGGTGCTGCAGGACCTGGGGGCTGGACAGGGACAGTGGCTCTAGTGGGAACTGACCCCTGCCTGTTTCTCCATGCAGAACAAAGCCGCAGGGACGACCTGGAAGCATTAGGGCACATGTTTATGTACTTCCTCCGTGGGAGCCTTCCTTGGCAAGGCCTCAAGGTAACTGCCAGCTCCTGCTGCCCCTGGGCATGGCTTCCTGTGGGTGTGGCTCTGCCTTGGCATGGGGAGAGGGGGAAGGTTTGGCTCCTGGGGTGTTGGAGGGTTAGCACCCTGCCAGCTCTGAGCTCCATGCCAGGCCCTTGCAGTGCTGTGCAGGTCTCCCTGTGTTCCCCCAGCTGCTCTCACAGTGGCTGTCCTGGAAACCCTGGGGTTTGTCCTCCAGGCCTGCCTGGGGAGGGATTTTCCTGGGAAGGAGTTACCTGTGAAAGAGGGCCCAAGAAATCACACATGGTGTGACAGCCCAGGGCAGTGCCTGGCCCCTGTGCTGAACCCCCTTGTCCCGCCCAGGCTGACACACTAAAGGAGAGGTACCAGAAGATTGGTGACACCAAAGAGCCACCCGGTGGAGGTGCTCTGTGAGAACTTCCCAGGTGAGAGCTGTGCCCAGCCCAGCCCCTGCCCTGAGCCCCCTGTGCCTGTCCCCTGAGCCCCCTGTCCCCTTGTCACGTACCTGCGCTGCGTGCGGCGCCTGGATTTCTTGAGAAGCCCGACTCGATGGCCACTGGGCAGGGAAACCTCTGGTGAGTGAGAGCCCAGGGCCTGGGGACACAGGGAAGGCACCCCAGGAGCAGGGACAGCAGCCAGGGAGGTGGCTCTCAGCCATCCCTGCCACACACTGTGTCCAGGGACCAACTCCACTCTCACCATCACAGCTCCAGGGCTGTGACACGGGAATTTGAGGCTCTTGGAGCCAAGGGGACCCCAGCAGCCGAGCTGGCACCTCACTTTCTGCCATGGGTGCATTCCTTGGGCTCACTGCAGCGGATGCCAAGCATGGCACTGCTGGGGCAGGGGTAGGGGCAGAGATCAGGCCCTGCTTCTGTGGGGTTTTGCATGTTGGATCTGGCTGCAGGGTGTTGGGAGGGCTCCATGCTGCACTGACATTTGTCCTTGTGTCCCCCAGCCCCAGGTGAGCAATGGCACCCCCCTCTCACAGCTCTGGGTCTGGGCTCACTGGGCCTGTGGCCCACATGGGCTGAGCCAATTCCAAGGACACTGGGCGTAGGCACTGCACGGTGGCCTGGTGCAGCCCCCGAACAGGACAAAAGCACAGCCACACCTGGACACCAGGTGAGGCACAGGTCCAGCCTGGGCAGGGGACCATGGGCTGGGCAGCTCCAGGGACATGAGCCCCTCAGGGATGGTGGCCCCATGGAGGGACATCTCTCCTCTCACAGCTCTGGGTCTGTGGCTCCATCCATCAATGGGACCAGGGACAATGTCCTGGGTCAGGAGGAGGCACCCACCCCATGCTGGGGGTGCCAGGCCTGGACATCAGCTGGTGAGGGCAGGGTCCAGCCTGGGACTGTGGGGAGGCTTGGTGGGCCAGGGGACCCTCAGAACACTCAGTCCCCTGGCCTGTCTCTGCCCTGCCATTCCATCAGTGGGACAGTGACATGGCACAAGGGGAGGCAGGACATGGGGTTTCCAGGATCCTGCCCAAATCTGGGCCTCCTTGGGGCAGGGCACTGGAGCCCAGGGACAGGATCAGGCAGAGCTGTGTGGGAAGGGGCCAGGCTGTCAGAACTCCCCACGCTGTGGCCTGTCCTGCCCTGGATCAGGACATGTGCCTCTGCTCTCACTGGCTGCCTTCGTAGGGAGAGAGAAAACCTCATGTCACCTCTGGCTCATTTCAAATCCTTGTCCTCCCAAACCTCCTTGGGGGCAGAGCCCCAGCAGAGGGGGAGGTGCAGGGGGCAAGCATCCCTGTCCTCCCAGCAGGGGGAAGAGCCCAGCACAGCCCTGGAGCACAAGCCTGGGGACACTGGTGTCAAGCCCCTTAGGGAGGGTGATCTTCAAATCACCTGTGGCTCACTGGGGAGGGGTTTGCCCAGCAAGGATGCCTCACAGCCCCCCAGCACCAGGGAGGTGCCATGGGGATCTGGACATCCCTTCCTGGCTGCAGGGGCAAAAACCCAGAGCTCCCAAACCACGGCCCCAGCCTGGGACACAAGGGCCCTGCTCCAGGGGACTGGGGGTGTGTCCCTGAGGTCCCCACACTGGGGGACGTTGGGAGCAGCCGGGGCCACCCCACAGCAGCCCCGCCCAATCATCAGCCCCGCTGTCCTGGGGATTTTGCGTTTGCCTGGGCCTTTCTGCAGCTCTCCCTTTGCCCCAGCCGCTCCTACCCCTTCCCCCCTCCCTTCTGGAGCTGGCCCTCCCAGGGGCTGCTTGGGTTTCCTTTTCATGTGTGTTGGCCTCCTGCCCCGTTGTCACTGCAGGGACCGCCTGGGAGGGGGGCGGTGCTGCACCCAGGATCCACAATCACCAGGGCAGCCTGCTCGGGTCATGTTTTTGGGCTTATTTGGGGACTCCCTTTGGGTCCGGCCTACATGAAACCTCCTGGGGCAGGGCTTCTCCCTTCTCTTCCCCATTCTCCCTTTTTCTTTTGTTTCTTTTCATTCTGTTCCTCCTGCCTGTCGCCCAACCGCCCGAGGGGGATCCTGTGGGATCCTCAGGCCGGTGGGCAGCCTGGGAGCGCGGGACTCACCTGGCACCCGGCCCAGCTCGGGGTCCGTGCAGGTACATGAAACCTCCTGGGGCAGTCCCTGGGAGGAGGCGGACCACCTGGGCCTCATGCTGAGGATGCCCGCTCCCTTCCTGGGGCCGCGCTGGGCTCCTGCCCGGGACAGGCTGCCTGTCCCTGTGTGTGACAGGATGGAGGGCTCAGGATGAGGCTGGTGCTGCTTCAGTGATGCTGGGCTCCTGGATGGCTGGGTGGAGGTGTTTGGAGATGGATGGATGGATGGATGAATGGATGGATGGATGGATGGATGGTAGGCACACTGCAGCACAGCAGCTGGTTGGGCGCTCCTAGTGCCCAGGCACAGCCCCATTCCCATCCTGGTGCCCTGGCACAGCCAAATTCCCATTCCAGTGCCCAGGCACAGCCAGATTCCCATCCTAGTGCCCAAACACAGCCCCATTCCCATCCTGGTGCCCAGGCACAGCTCTGTGCTGCTGCTGCTGCACAAAGGTGCCACCGTGGGCACAGTGCTGTGCCATGGGCAAGGGGCAGCCTCAGTGGTCACTTTTCCCCTTACAGGGAGGGGCTGGAGTGTGTCCAGAGACAGGAAAACTGGGCCCAAAGCACCCAGGTGCTGTGCAGGTCCTGCCCTGGTGCTGGGCTGCCTCAGAGGCAGGAGTTGCCCTTAGTCCTGGCACCCTCCCCGAGGGCCCCTTCCTGAGCCTGGCCCAAGGCTGCTGCTCCTGCCAGGCTGGGCCATGGAGCTGCCCCAGGGCAGCCTCAGCCTGGAGCAGGGTGCAGGGAAGGATGGGGGACCTGGCAGCAGCTGCTGCTTCTGTTCTTCCAGCAGTAAACTTGTGCAAATGTGCTTTTTGCAGCTTCTCAGTGCCCACCCCTCTCCCCCAGCCTGCTGTATGCATTGCTGCTGGCAGCTTGGAGTCACAGCAGTTGTCTCCCTCCAAAATGAAAAGCTTGAAATTAATTATCTTTAAAAGTAAACTGGGGGTTTTGGAGGGGAGAGCACAGGGGTGAGCCTGTGTGCAGTGGGTGAGCCAGGAGCAGGCCAGCTGAAGGGTCCCTGCACGTGCTGGGGACATTCCCAAGCTCTCCTGAGCTGTGGCTCTCAGGCCTGTCCTGCAGCCTCCCAGGGACCACAAAAGGTGCCTTCTGTGTGGGCTCAGTGCCCTGCTCGTGACACCCTGCTTGTCTTGGGCTCTGCTGGGACTCCCTGTGAGCACCTGCAGTGTGGCCAAGGCTCAGCCCCCTCCCAGAGGCAGAGCCACAGACCCACCACGTGCCAGAGGTGGCACGGGTGTCTTTGGAGGCTTTGGGAGAGAGGAACCCACACCATTCCTGCTTCTCCTCCCTCCCTTGGTGAAGGCTCAGACTTGCTTTTCCTCCTGCTTGTTCAGAGCCTCCTTTAGAGAAGGTCAAGCTCTAAAATAACATTTTTCTTCTGATGATGTTCAAGCCCAGCATTCCACAGAGCTGTCACTGCTTGGCCTGGTGCAGCCACTGTCGCTGGAGCTGCAGAGCTGGCAGGGCTGGGCCTGGCTGCCTCATCCCCTGTTCTTCCACTGGATTCCCAGGTCTGGGAAGCCAAATTCCCCCCCTGGTGCCCAGGCACAGCCAAATCCCCATCCTGGTGCCCTGACACAGCCCCATTCCCATCCTAGTGCCCAGGCACAGCCAGATTGCCATCCTGGTGTCCTGGCACAGCCAGATTGCCATCCTGGTGCCCTGACACAGCTGTGTTCTGCTGCTGCTGCTGCACAAAGGTGCCCACCATGGGTACAGTGCTGTGCCAAGGGCAAGGGGCAGCCTCAGTGGTCACTTTTCCCCTCACAGCAAGGGGCTGGGGCTTGTCCAGAGACAGGAATGGGGCTGGGGAAGGCTCTGGAGCACCAGGAGGGGCCCAGGGAGCTGGGAAGGGGCTCAGCCTGGAGCAAAGGAGGCTCAGGGGGGCCCTGGTGGCTCTGCACAGCTCCTGACAGGAGGGGACAGCCGGGGGCTCAGGCTCTGCTCCAGGGAACAGGGACAGGAGGAGAGGGAACGGCCTCAGGCTGGGCCAGGGCAGGTTTAGATTGGAAATTGGGAAATTTCTTCACTCACTGAAAGGTTTGTGAAGCATTGGAATAGACTGCCCAGGGTAGGAGTGGAGTCACCACCCACAAAGTGTTCAAAAACGTGTGAAAGTGGCACTTGGGGACACGGGCTGATGTGAGCATGGTGGTGCTGCTGGCTGATGATGAGAGTGGTGATCTGAAAGGTCTTTTCCCACCTTAATGCCTGTGATTGCATGGCTCTGAGCTGCTGGGATGGGGAGCCAGAGTAGAGCCGGGCTCCCCCTGACGTGCAGCAGCAGGTGCTGGGCTCTGCTGCCAAATCCCTGGGCAGGGACAGCACAGAGAGCCAGCTCCAGCTCTGACACAGCTCAGCCCCAGGCCTGGCTGCCTGCTCCTGCCCTCAGCCTGTTCTGATCCCTCTCTGCATCCTGCAGGTGCTGCCAGCTGCATTTGGAGGCACCTCCAGCACCAAGCTGGGCAAAGGCCCCCGCAGTGCAAATATTTGCTTTCTGCCACCCATCTCGCCACTTTTCTCTTTTATTTCCTTTCAAAAGCACCTTCAGTGCTGCAGGCCCTGCCTGCTCCAGTCCTCCTAGGCACTCCCTGGGCTCATTCTGGGTGTCAGAGTTGCCCCCTTGTGAACACCGGGGCAGAGGAGGTGGCTCCAGGAGCTGGAGTGGGGAATTCCCTGGCATGGAAGGATCCTCCCTCCTTGCTCTTTTGCTTTTTGTTTTCTCTTGGTTTATTAATCTCATGACAGGCCAGTTCTGCTATTTGCACCTTTTTTAATTCAGAAAAAGGAAACAGAGGGTGGTGATTTGACCTGTCCATACCCTCTCTGCTCCCCATCTTGTCCATCAGCTGTGTCCAAGCCCCCCGAGGAAGGGCTGAACCAGGGCAGCACCAAATTATTTTGACTCATTTTTGGGCTGGGAGAATGCTGCCAGCTCCAGAGCCTTGTTGTTGGCAGCTTTTTGTGCCACCACTGTGTGGTGGGGACAGGACAGATGCCTCTGCTGGGGATTCTCCTGCCTCCATCCCTTCTCCCTCCCTGCTGAGTCCCTTTTGCAGTGTGCCTCTGGCAGTTTTCCTGCCATGTTATATTTTTCCCCCTTCAAATCCTGCCTGACCTCAGGGAAACTCCAGCTGTGAGTTTTCTGATCCCATGTTGCTGCCCTGAAGGCAGCAGTAATTGTTTTGGACTGCACTGTAGGGCCCTGTGGAGCCATGCACAGGTCTGGGGGTGTCCCACCTGCTCCCCGGGAAATGTCAGTGTGTGATGGGACAAGCCCCCTGGATCTGGCACACGCTGTGTTCACCAGACTTCCCTCCCTCCCTCCCAAATCCCTTCCTCCCTAATCGCTGTGAAGGGATTTGCTTTATGCAGAAGCAGCAGACAGAGTGGCTTGGCAGAGGTCCCCTGGGATGGGAGAGGGTCAGGGAGGCAGCAGGATTGAGCCCCTCCTTGGCTGCAGAGCCCATCCCTGGGAGGAGCTGCTCCATTAATATCTCCCATTCATCCCTCTCCCCGTAATCCTGGCGCTCAGCAGCTGCCTCTGATGTCACCCAGCCAGGATTTATGGCTGCTTCAGGTGGAGAGCAGCAGTGGGAGCAGTTGAAATCTTAGGCCAGGAGGAGCTTGTTCCCTGAGCAAATTGCTTGGAGAAAATCCGAGGAGACAGATGCAGCTCCATCAGATACCCACATGCCAGGCTTGGGGATCACTGCTGCCCTTAACCCCCCTGCCCGGGCTCCTGCAGGCACAGGGAGCACTCAGAGCTGTTCCTGCACACTTTTAGTCTTGGCCTTTGTGGGCCTGGGCAGAGGTTGTGCTGCTGCTTCCCAGGTGTGTCCCCTTTTCCTCAGCCCCTGCTTTTGGGGGGATGTGGAGGCACCCTGAGCTCAGCCTTCCTGTGGTGATGGTGTGCAAGGTCCTGTGCAGGTGTGGAGCCCTCTGGGGCTGGGTGCCACAGCTGCTCCTTCACTCCCCTGAGCTCTTCCTGCAGCCTTGAGCTCCTGGCACAGTCTGGGCCATGCCATGGATCTGCTCCTGGCCTCCCCTGTGCCCGTGGGTGGGCAGGACCATCCCCAGGACAAGGTTCATTCACACACACGTACACACAAGCATGTGCCATTCCCGGAGTGACCCCAGCCCTGGGGGACAGATTCCCACCTGCCTGTGGTGCCCTCAGACCACTGCCAGCTGTGCCAGTGCTCCTGGGTGTCCTTCCTCCCTGCCACCCTTTGCAGGGTCTCCCTGGCCATAACTCAGTGTCCCCCAACTCTGGCCATCCCCCTGTGGGGCTGGAGAGGCACCAAGTCTGAGCCTTGTCCCATCCCTGCTGCTGCCCCCTCCCATCAGCCTTGGCTCCAGCCCCAGGATCCTCCCCATCCCGGAGGAATCCACACTCCCCACCTGGGGATAATTAGCAGGCATGTTGCAATTCCCCCACAGTGCGTTCTGCTGCCTGTGCCTTGAGGCTCCTTCAGGTGTTGTGGGAGCTGCAGAACCTGTTCAGAATGTTTTTGAGCCCAGGAGCCCTCAGGGACAGCGGTGGATGTGTGGTGGGGGTGATGCAGGGACTGCTTTTCATCTCCTTTTTGTGTCTCTCCCCGCAGGGAAGAATCTCTACACAAACGAATACGTAGCTATCAAATTGGTGAGTGGCTGTCAAAGCAGGGAGTTGCTCCGTGGTCGGGGTGGGGATGTTTCAGCCATTGGGAAGGAGACTTCTCCCCTTTTTCCCATGGTGTTGGACTGGGGGGCTGTGTGGGAGTTGAGGGCAGTCTGGGAACACACATCACTGCAGGTGGGGTGATCTGGGTCTGGGCAGGGAGGAGCTGAGTCTTGCTTCTCCCAGCCCTCACCATGGCCTGTGCTGTGCTCAGCCAGTGCCAGCAGCAGAGAGGGTGGCCCCACTGGTACCTGATCCCATTAATGTTTTCCCCTCTCTGGATGAGATGATCTGGCTCCCATATGGGCTGATTTTCTCTCATCATCCCCTGAGGCTTCATCTCTATTTTACACCAGTTGCTCCCAACCCCAAATGCTCTCAGTCCAGCTTCTGCCAGCATGTGAAAGATGTGTCTGCCACCCAGAGCCCCTGAACATTCTTCTTCCTACTTAACTGTTCTCCTTTCTCTCCTCCAAGGAACCCATAAAATCCCGGGCCCCCCAGCTGCACCTGGAGTATCGGTTCTACAAACAGCTCGGCAATGCAGGTACAGGGCTGGGCTGGGCTGCCCTGGGGAGCTGCTGGGAGAGAGGCTTCCCCTAAATGGGACTCTGCAACTTCCCCCCCAGCTGGAGCTCCCGCCCATCTGCTCCACAGGGTTTTACACAGATGCCTCATCTCATCTTTGATCTATTTTGATTTAGTTCTTTGCCCCCACCACCCCCTCAGCAGAGTCAGGGATGCAGATGGAGCTGCAGAGCCAGGCTGGCTGTGCAGGGACATGCCCTCCTGCAGCCCCTGTTCCTGTCTGGCAGTGACATGGCTGTGACAGCGTGGCCCTGCTGCAGCCCTGCACAGCCCCTGCTCCGTCTCTTGCAGAAGGAATTCCTCAGGTTTACTACTTTGGCCCCTGTGGGAAGTACAATGCCATGGTGTTGGAGCTGCTCGGACCCAGCCTGGAAGATCTCTTTGATCTGTGTGATCGAACCTTCACGCTCAAAACTGTCCTGATGATCGCCATCCAGCTGGTGAGGGCAACCCCTGCACCTCCCCTGCAGCCCTGCACAGCTCCCCTGGCTGCCCTGGGGAGCAGGGGGTGTGTGGGCACTGTGGGCAGGCAGCATGGGGAATGGGGGGAAGATGCTGGCACAACCCAGCCGGGCTCACCCCATCCCTGCTGGGGGAGGTCTCTCCACCCTTCTCAGCCCCTCTCTGAGCCTTGACAAGCATCTCAGTGTGCCCAGAGCATCTCACTGTGTGCCTGTGACCGTGTTCACAGGGGTCTGAGAGTGAGGGAAGAGACGAGGATCTGACTCCATGTTTCAGAAGGCTGATTTATTATTTTATGATGTATGTTATATTAAAACTATACTAAAAGAATAGAAGAAAGGATTTCATCAGAAGGCTGGCTAAGAATAGCAAAAGAAGGAATGAATAGCAAAGGTTTTGTGTCTCGGACAGAGAGTCTGAGCCAGCTGACTGTGATTGGCCATTAATTAGAAACAACTCTATGAGACAAATCACAGATGCACCTGTTGCATTCCACAGCAGCAGAAATTCAATGTTTAGATTTTGTTTTTGAGGCTTTTCAGCTTTTCAGGAGGAAAAATCCTAAGGAAAGGATTTTTCATAAAAGATGTCTGTGCCATGTGCCCAGAGTGCAGCCGGCCTGGGGCTGTGTCCCATGGTGGGCAGGAGCTGATGTGCCCGTCCCTGGGGCCGGGCTGAGGGCAGCAGGGGAGAGGTGGCTGGAGCAGGGCCCAGGGCAGGGTGTGCAGGACACAGGGTGGGGCTCTGCCCTGGCACTGACACCTCCTTCTGCCCCAGATCACACGGATGGAGTATGTCCACACCAAAAGCCTGATCTACAGAGATGTGAAGCCAGAGAACTTCCTGGTGGGGCGGCCGGGCAGCAAGCGGCAGCACACCATCCACATCATCGATTTCGGCCTGGCCAAAGAGTACATCGACCCCGAGACCAAAAAACACATCCCCTACCGAGAGCACAAGAGCCTGACAGGGACAGCACGTTACATGAGCATCAACACCCACCTGGGGAAAGGTGTGTGGGCACCGGCAGCCAGCCCTGCCTCCTACTGAAGGGAGGGACTGCAGGGCAGGGGTGCCGGAGGTGGGGATGGGGACAAGCTGCCTCCCTGCTCTTCAGGGTGCTGCAGGACCTGGGGGCTGGACAGGGACAGTGGCTCTAGTGGGAACTGACCCCTGCCTGTTTCTCCATGCAGAACAAAGCCGCAGGGACGACCTGGAAGCATTAGGGCACATGTTTATGTACTTCCTCCGTGGAAGCCTTCCTTGGCAAGGCCTCAAGGTAACTGCCAGCTCCTGCTGCCCCTGGGCATGGCTTCCTGTGGGTGTGGCTCTGCCTTGGCATGGGGAGGGGGAAGGTTTGGCTCCTGGGGTGTTGGAGGGTTAGCATCCTGCCAGCTCTGAGCTCCATGCCAGGCCCTTGCAATGCTGTGCAGGTCTCCCTGTGTTCCCCCAGCTGCTCTCACAGTGGCTGTCTTGGAAACCCTGGGGCTTGTCCTCCAGACCTGCCTGGGGAGGGAGTTTCCTGGGAAGAAGTTACCTGTGAAAGAGGGCCCAAGAAATCACACATGGTGTGACAGCCCAGGGCAGTGCCTGGCCCCTGTGCTGAACCCCCTTGTCCCCGCCAGGCTGACACACTAAAGGAGAGGTACCAGAAGATTGGTGACACCAAAAGAGCCACCCCGGTGGAGGTGCTCTGTGAGAACTTCCCAGGTGAGAGCTGTGCCCAGCCCAGCCCCCTGCCCTGAGCCCCCTGTGCCTGTCCCCCTGAGCCCCCCTGTCCCCGCAGAGGAGATGGCCACGTACCTGCGCTACGTGCGGCGCCTGGATTTCTTCGAGAAGCCCGACTACGACTACCTGAGGAAGCTCTTCACAGACTTGTTCGAGAGGAACGGTTACGTGTTCGACTACGAATACGACTGGGCAGGGAAACCTCTGGTGAGTGAGAGCCCAGGGCCTGGGGACACAGGGGAAGGCACCCCAGGGAGCAGGGACAGCAGCCAGGGAGGAGGTGGCTCTCAGCCATCCCTGCCACACACTGTGTCCAGGGGACCAACTCCACTCTCCTCACCAGTCACAGCTCCAGGGCTGTGACACGGGAATTTGAGGCTCTTGGAGCCAAGGGGACCCCAGCAGCCGAGCTGGCACCTCACTTTCTGCCATGGGTGCATTCCTTGGGCTCACTGCAGCCGGATGCCAAGCATGGCACTGCTGGGGCAGGGGTAGGGGCAGAGATCAGGCCCTGCTTCTGTGGGGTTTTGCATGTTGGATCTGGCTGCAGGGTGTTGGGAGGGCTCCATGCTGCACTGACATTGTCCTTTGTGTCCCCAGCCCACCCCCATTGGCACGATGCACAGCGAGGTGCAGGTGCAGCCCCCGAACAGAGACAAAGCACAGCCACACACCAAACACCAGGTGAGCAATGGCACAGCCTGCCTGGGGCAGGGGACCATGGGCTGGGCAGCTCCAGGGACATGGAGCCCAGCAGGGATGGTGGCAGGGACTGGGACATGGCTTTCCCTCTCACAGCTCTGGGTCTGTGGCTCACTGGGCCCAGGGCAATGTCCCTGTGGCCTGGCAGAACAGGAGGAGGCACTGTGGGTGCTGTAGCATGGCTGGGGGGTGCCAGGCCTGGACATCAGCTGGTGAGGAGCAGGGTCCAGCCTGGGCTGTGGGGGAGGGCTTGGTGCAGGCTGAGCCACCTCTAAGGACACTGTCCCCATGGCGTGACTCTCTGCTCTGCTTGTGATGCCCTTCCATCAATGGGACAGTGACATGGCACAAGGGAGGGCAGGACTGGGGGGCAGCTTGGCAGCATTTTGCCCCATGCTGGGGCTGCCTTTGTTCTGGGAACGGGCAGGGCACTGGGAGCCCAGCCCAGGACAGGGATCAGGCAGAGCTGTGTGGGAAAGGGGCCAGGCTGCTCAGAACTGCTCCAGTGCTGTGGCCTGTCCTGCCCTGGTGCAGGACATGTGCCTCTGGCACTGCTGCCACAGAGAGCAAACCTCATGTGTTTCCAGCAGTCCTGTACAAATCCTTGTCCTCCCAAACCTCCTTGGGGGCAGAGCACCTGCAGAGGGGCTGGAGCAGGGGGTGCAGCGCCCTGTCCTCCCCACGCTGCTCCTGCCCAGCACAGGGAGCCTGGCACAGCCCCTGCTCTCACTGGCAGAGCTTCCTTAGGGAGAGGAAAACATCTTCAAATCACCTCTGGCTCATTTCTGGGAGCTCGCTCCCAGCAAGGTCTGCTCTGTGCCCCCAGCACCAGGGAGGTGCCATGGTGGACATCCCTTCTCCAGAGCAGGGGGAAGAGCAAAGCACAGAGCTCCTGGAGCAGCGTCCAGCCTGGGGACACAGGGTGTCCAAGCCCTGCTTGGGGACACAGGGTGTCCCCACAGCTCTGGGGCTGTGCTGTGCTCACTGGGGGAGGGTTTGGCCCAGCGGATGCCACACAGCCCCCGCCGAGCCCTGCGTTGTCCTGGGGATGCGGCGTCGCCTGGGCCTGGCTGCAGCTCCGGCTCTGCTGCCCCAGCCCGCTCCCAAACACGGCCCCCAGCCCTGCTGGAGCTGGCCCTGCTCCAGGGGCTGCGTGGGGCTGGTCCTGGGGTGTGTGTGTAGGTGGCAGGGGGACACAGACCCCCGTTGTCACTGCAGGGACCGCTCTGGGAGCCGCCGGGACGGTGCTGCACGGGTGCCCTCCACAATCATCAACTCGAGCTGCTCCGGTCATGTTTTTGCTTTTGCATGTCTTATTTTCTCGACTCCCTTTGCCACTTTTCCTACCCCTTCCCTCCACTTCTCCCTTCTCTTCCCCATTCTCCCTCTTTTTCTTTTGTTTCTTTTCATTCTGTTCCTCCTGCCTGTCGCGAGCAGCCGCCCGAGGGGACGGAATTGTGGGATCCTCAGGCCGGTGGGCAGCCTGCCGAGGAGCCTTTGGGAGCTCACCTGGCAGCCGGCAGGCTCGGGGGGTCCGTGCAGGTACATGAAACCTCCTGGGGCAGGGCGGGCACGGGAGGGAGCGGAGCCACCCTGGGCCTCGTGGCCGCCCGCGGAGCCGGGATCAGCCCCGCTCCCCGCCCCGGGGCCGCGCACACCGGGCTCCTGCCCCGGCTGCAGCACGTGCTGCCTGTCCCTGTGGTGTGACAGGATGCTCACGGCTCACAGATGAGGCTGGTGCTGCTTCCTGGGAGCTGCTGGGCTCCCTTGGCGCTGCCAGGGGGAATTAGAGGTGTTTGGAGATGGAGGGATGGATGGATGGATGGATGGATGGATGGATGATGGATGGATGGATGGATGGATGGATGGATGGATGGATGGATGGATGGATGGATGGATGGATGGATGGATGGTAGGCACACTGCAGCACAGCAGCTGGTTGGGCGTCGCTCTGCCCCCAGTGCCACTCATCTGAGTAGGGACTTCCCTGCGCCTCCCTGGCTGGAGCCCTGGCTCCAAGCCCTGCTTCTCCTCCCTTCCCGGGCACTCCTTGGCCGTGTTCCCTGCCGTGGCCCTGCCTCGGTCCTGTGCTGGCGCCGTCAGCCCCGTCCGTGCTCGCCGCCCTCGCCGCCTCCTGCCCGCTGCTGCTCAGCCCTGCCTGGGCCTGGGGCTCCCTCCCTCATGGATGGTGGCACATCCATGCTGGGTCCCCTGGCTGGGCCTGCGCCGCTTCCTCTGTCTCTGCTTCCGTCCCCGCCGCTCTTGCTCGTTCCTGCTGCTCCACGGGGACTCTGCTGGTGCTCGGCCCCAGGCCTGGGCCCAGCTCCCACTGTTGCCGTCATGGGGCTGGGCACTCCGTGGTGCCAGGCAGGCCCGGGCACTCCGTGGGCCCAGCTCATGCTCTGCCTCGCTCCTCCTGTCCCTCATCCCCTTCCTCCTTCCCAGTCCTGCTCTGCAAACCCTCCTGCTGTGCTCCGCCTGCGCCCGGCACTGCGGGGTGATGTGCAGGGGTCTCTGTGCTGGTGTCAGGGGCTGGAGCCTGACATGGCTCTGCTGGCTGGGCACTGCCTGTCGGGTGTCCCTGCTGGCTGGGCACTGCCTGTCGGGTGTCCCTGCTGGCTGGGCACTGCTGTCGGGTGGCAGCTCCTCCAAGGGGCTGGGGAAGGCCCGTGGTCCTCGCCGGGGCCGAGCAGCTTGGAGAGTGTTTGGCCTGTGCATCCCCAGGGAGCTCCTGGCTTTGCCTGTGGGCAGCAGGCACAGGATGGCGATTCAGGCATCCCACAGTTGTCTTGGTGGCTTGGATGTCCTCCTGGCCCTGGCACTGTGGTTGACCCTGCTGCCCTGGTGAGTGGGCAGGAGCTCAAGGATGCCTGAGCCCTCAGGGTAGGCAGTGGGCTGAGTCTTGGTGCTCGGAAGCAGAAGTCGTGTCCAGATGCTCAGCTGTGGGAAGGGCTCCTTGGAGCTGTCAGCTTTGCCAGGCCCTGTCTCTCACCCACACTGGAGCTGGCTGCCATCATGCCCAGCAGCTGGGATCCTTCCAGGGGGGTTCTAAGGGGCTCAGAGCTCTCTGCTGTGATGGGGCTCTTGGGGAGAGCTCAGCACCGAGGCACTGCGGCCTGGGTGAGGGTGCCATCCTGCCACCAAGGGCACCCCGGTGCTCCCGGGCAGAGCTGGGTGGTCTCCTGGGCGGCTCCTGTGCCCCTCAGGGAGGGGAAGGGCTGCAGACCCCCGGGCTGCCCCCGCTGACGCTCATCTCTCCCCAGGTGATGAGCTCCACCAACGGAGAGCTGAACACAGATGACCCGACGGCAGGACATTCGAACGCCCCCATCACAGCCCCCACCGAGGTGGAGGTGACAGACGATACAAAGTAAGGCCCCAGCCCGGCTATCCCCTGGCACCCTGTGAGAGTGTCCCTGCAGGGCCACCACCACCCAGCCCTTCCCATCTCGCCCTGCCCAAGGCTCCTGCACAGAGGAGCATGGATGGATCTGGGACTGCTCCTTCTCTGGGGTCCCTGCCTAGCCCTGGCTCATGGCCTTGTGTGCCACGGTCAGTGTCACCCCCCCCGGTCGGTGCCATTTGCTGTGGCAGGTGTCACTTTTGGTGGCCCTTGTGGTGCTCCCAGTCCAGCCCCTGTCACGTACTTGGTGGAGCAGCTCTGCCCACGTTGGGCTCACCAGGGCACCGAGGCGGTTCTGTCCTCCCTGTCCCCGGGGCTGCTGCGCCCTCCGTGCCGTGGCCCCGGCGCTGACGGGTCCCCTCTGTCCCCAGGTGCTGCTGTTTCTTCAAGAGAAGGAAGAGGAAAACCACCAAGCGTCGCAAGTGAGCAGCCGGGGCCGGGCGGAGCGGCGAGCGCCGGCTCCTCTCCCTCTGGCCGTGGCTGGATCTCGCCCCGCGGAGCCCGCGGCCCCTGGGGCTGGACGGGGACGAGGGGGCCGGGCCGGACGGGCTCCCCCAGCGCCCCACGCGCAGCTGGGGAGCGGGGCCTCCCCAAACTGCTTGTCCTTTCCTCCGCCACTCGTGGCCGTTTACTCGAACCAAGCCCAACTTCGCTGAAGTTCCTGCATCCGTCAAACAGAAAAAAAGAAAAAGAGAAAAACCCACGGCGTCACTTGCTTTGAGTTTATAACCGGTCTGAAATGGGGATCAACTACAGACTCTGACCCGTCGCTGTCAGAAGAAGACGAAGACAATTTCAAGAGCAGTGGGCTAAGGAGGAATATTTTTTTTTTCTGTTGCTTCTTTGTCTCTTAAGTTAATTTAAAGTGAGTCTCGGTGCAGAGTGCTGAGTCGTCAGTCTTTGACCGTCATCTTCAGTGTTACCGAATTCTGCTCTTCCTTCCGGCCCCGCCCCGCGTCCCCGCCGGGTCCCCTCGGTCAGTGGCGAGCGCCGGGCTCGGTGCGGCCCCGCTCGGGCGGGGAGAGCCGGGGCCGCGCGGGGCGGGGAGAGGAAACGCGTTTACAGTTCATTTACGATGCACTTTTGCGAGCAATACAGGCGCCGTCCGGTCCCGCCCAGAGCAGGTCCGAGACTCCCAGGGGCTGGGGGACACAGGGACAAGGACGGCCGAGACCAAAGGGACCCATGAATGGCGGTGGCAAAGCAGGGAGGGGAAGCGATGCAGCCTCGTCTCTGGTGCTGCCATGTCTTGGGGCTGGATGTTTGGTGTGGGCAGGGCTTGATCGGCCTCTTGGGGCTGGGGCCGGGCCGGGCGGTGAAGGGCGCCGGGGTGGAGCGGCTGTGCCAGCGTGGAATCCCCACCAGGGCATCCCCCGCTGCTGCGGGATCCTCCCGGCCTGTCCTGGGGCTGGGGAAATGCAGGTTTGGAACTGACCCACGGACACCCCCCGCACCCCCGCGTTCCTCGGCACCCCCAGGGCACTGCAGCTCCCCACGTGAATGACCCGTGCGCTGTCGTGTGTATTGATCGTGACACTTTGGGAGGGGGACACACACTTTATCTTTACCAAAACCCTGTTGTTCTGCCTCAAGAGAAGGGGCTGAGGCTGTGCTGGGGGGGCGGGGGAGGGATGGGACCATCTGTGGCTGCTTTGAAACATTTGTCCAAACTGACCATCTCGGGGGGCCGGAGACCCCGCATTGTGGAGGGGCCGGGGGGCGGGGGGTCTCCCACGGGGCCGTGCCCTCCCCACGGCCCCTCTTCATCCTAAATTCGGGATTGACCCCGGCTTTGACTCGTCCGGGCTGTGGCCCCAGCTGCTGCTGCGTCCCTGGCCACGGCGGGAAGGGGACGTGCAACGTTTGACCTCGTGTCCCCAGCGAGGTGAACAAACGAATTTTAAAAATCGCCTTAAAATTTTCACTGGAAGTGGTCCCTTGGCAGCGCGTCGGCTCAGAGCAGCCCCGGCAGAGGCCGAAGAGGAGCCGCGGAGGGGAGGGGAAGGGGAGGCGGCCCCGAGGGTGTGCCCGGCTCTGTGCCCGGCGCTGTGCGCGCTCCCTCGGCCGCGGGGCCGGGCCCGAGCCCGGGACTCTCTGTCCTTCCAGCGAGGAGTCCAAATACTGCGATTGTACTTGAGAGCGTTTGTTCCATTGCGAGTTTAGTTACTGCTTTAAAACCAAGTGTACAGATATGGCATTTCAATTTCTCTGATGCTTCCTGGAAGCCATAGAATTTAGGGGCTTTTTTTTAATAAAAAACAAAAAAAAAAAAAAAAATCTTCAAAACCCAACACGTTCTTCTGTGCTTCATTGTGTGGCTCCCCAGAGTGAGGACATTGTCCAAGCACCCCCTTTTTGCTGGAGGCTCCCTCAGCAGTGGGTGGGAGCAGCCCCAGCCCCTTGCAGGGGGCACCAGGAGCCTTTCCTGGAGCAGCAGAAGGAAGATCTCGGGGTGACAGGGCAGGGGAACAGCAGCACAGCCGATGGCTCTGGGCAGTCCTGCAAAGCCCGAGTGAGGAAGGTGATGGTGCAGGAGGGTGATTCCCACTGAGCCCAGTGCTCCAGCAGGGAGCTGGGCTGGGCTGGGCTCCCCCTGCTCCGGGCACTGCAGGCCCCCAGGCCGAGCTCCAGCACGGTTTGGAGCCATGGGAAGCTGCCCCTGGCCCAGGGGCTCACGCTCACCATGGCCCCACGGCTCCCTCAGGCAAGGGGCAGGGCTCTGATGCCCCCATGGAGCTGAGTGACCGTGGGAGCTGTGCTGGGCACAGGAGCAGAGCCCAGCCCTAATCCCTGCTCCAGCAGCCCCCAAAGTCTCTCCATGCTGGGAATCACTGGCCAGAGGATTTGCCTTTCCCCCCCAGGCCTGCACCCCCAAAGGCTGGGGCAGCTTTTAGTGCATTTAATTGTGAAAAACCTCCAATTCAGGTTCAAGAAATTCAGCCATAAAATGACATCACCCAGACCAGAGTGTGCCCACCCTGTGCCATCCTACTGCCCTCCTACCACCACCTCATACCCTGAGGGTCTGGACTCCCCCCAGCAGTGATTGCCAGGCATCAGGATTCCCAAGTTTCTGGCTCATCCCACAGCCCATGGATGGGAAGCTGAGGACCCCACACCCTTGGCTGGGGGAGATGGGCCAGGAGCCAGCTTGGCCCAGATTTCCCCTCCACCATTCCAGCCACCATCAGTCTCCTCCCATCACAAAGAAACTTCATAAAGACAACCTCGATGTCTTTATTGTTTTCCTATTTACAAATCACAAAGCTGGCCAAAAAGCAGAGTGTGAACACGGGACGAGAGCATCGGATACATTCATCAAAGAGCACAGGAGCCGGGCCAGGCCCGCTCTGCTGGAAGGTGACGTGGTACAACAGAATGGCTCATACTTCTGGGAACAGGCATGTCCAACAAGGAATTACATTCATCTATCTACAAAAGCCAGAATTGCATCAAACTGCAGAAAAGCCATAAGAACAGAAGTTGCTCAGGTGTAGCTCAGAGTTTGACTCCTCTCCCTCTGTGACAGGACAAGCTGCCAGACCTGCCCTGCGCAGGGAGGGCAGGAAGGTGGGATTTGGGACGAGAATCTGAGTAACAAAATAATCATGAGAACAACAGAACTTCCAGGGAACAGCCAGGGAGGCAGGGCCTGCCCCAGCCCTGCTCCTCCCAGAGCCAAGTGCACAGCTCTGCTTCTCTCAAATTCCAATTATTCCACTATTTCCACCTGTACCTGATGCCCCGAGGAGCAGAACCCAGATCAGAGCCCCTGGGAAGGTGCTCCAGCACAGGCCCCGGCTGCCAGCAGTGACATTCCCACCATCCTTGGGAGAGGGGTGGTGACAGGAGCAGGCACAGTCACAGACAGCCTGACGGACACAGAGCCTGGGCTGTGAATCCATCCCACAGCACTGTTTGCATTGCACAGAGTTGGGTTCAGTCACCAGGTCATGGACCCAGGGTTGGGATTTTTTCTATTTTTTTAGTACTGGCCATATTAGAACCATCCCACCTGGAAGCAGGCTGACAACACACAGCTCACACCATCTCCCTGGAGCACAGAACACACTCTGGGCCTCTCTAACAGCTACTGCTGAGGAGGTGCAGGGCATTCCCAGGCTGCTGCTGCACAGCTGAGGAGGAAACTCCAGCCAGCACAGCCCCAGGATCCCGGCTGGGGCAGCAGGAGGAGGAGGAGAAGCTGTGCTCCAGCCAAGGACAGCCAGGTTTCAACTTCCAGCAGTGAAATCCAGTGGCAGCAGCTGCCCAGAGAGCGGCAGTGGCTCCGTGTACTGGAGCAGGAGGTTGGAGAAGGGGCCCTGAGGCAGCACCACCCCAGCCAGTCCCACGCAGACTCCGCTGGCTCTGGTCTTCCTGCCAGGCTGAGCTTGATTCCAGCTTCCTCTGCAGAGGAGGGGAGGAAGAGTCTCGTGGTCTTCACTCATGGGCAGTGAGGGGCCAGGCAGCCCAGGACCAGCCACCCCCTCTGTGACAGCCACGGGGAAAAGCAGCTGGCCCTGAACAAGGGGTATCTTCAAGGGCACCAAGCTCCACAGCTCAGCAGGTGATGTTTGTGATCCTCCTCCTGTGCCTGCCAACAGGCAGTGTGCAAACACACACCAGCACAGAGAATATTCCACCTTCTCCTGAACCATTTGCCAAATCCTTGTCCATCTGCTGCATTCTAGGTAACAGGCAGGTGCACATCCAGCCTCTCCTGCTTCCACCAGGGCAGCAGGGGTGAGGCAGCAATGCACAGGAACAGAGGGAAACGCATGGAAACGTGCATGGGAACTGCAGGAATGCCCTGGAACAGGTGAGGCAGGTGCCCTTCTGCTTCAACTGACAAACCCTGGCACTCTGCAAAGGACAACGACCAGTGACAACAGAGCTGGGGCTGCCCAGGGGTGAGCTGAGCATCACCAGCACTTGGGACATGCCAGGGGTGTGGAAGCAGCACCACGGGGACTCAGAATGCAGGAGGGGTTGCCCGGCCAGGCTGCTGCAGGGAGGTCACCTCGCTGCCACCAACTGCCCGAGGTGAAGATTGTCACACATGGGTGGGAAGAGCAGGAAAATGCCTCAGTCCCTCCAGAGGAGCTCAGCTTTGAGGTCTCCAAGCCTGTGTAGTGCTGGAACAGCAAAGCCTCAGGGGAAAGGCCACTTCCCATGACTTTTGAAGGTGGCTCTGTGTGCTGAGGCTGCTGGGAGGGAGGGAAGGTGCTGGACATGGGCTGGCCAAGCCCTGCAGTGTGGCCTGGACTGCTGAGCTGGAGCAGAGCAGAGGCCACCCAGCCCTGACCGAGTCTGTCTGCAGGACCATCTCCTCATGGCAAGTGAAACCACAACCAGAGCCACTCGTTGCCTTGTTTCTGACTGGTGGAAAAGCATCTACATTCATTACAGTCCAAAAAAACACATGTTGTTAGATAGGGTTAATCAGGAGGTGAAAAACAACAAGCCACAGACAACCTACAAATGGTACTGGGACACCAGCTGGGCTGCACTGGGACACCAGCTGGCCTGGCACCTGAGAGCAGCAGCAGCACTAGCACAAGGCAGAACATGAGCTTTGAAATTATTTCAGTGACCTTTGGCTAGTGTGGCTCCAATTGGTGTGGTCAAACTCAGCCAGAGATTTAGTTTGGGAGGTGGCAGGGAAGAGTCGAGTCCAGGGCGGGCTGGCAGTGGCACTATGTGTAGAAGATGATCTCTGGGATTTGTCCATCCTCCACGGAGGTGCCGTTGTTGTTCCCAGCCGCGTAACAGAACGTGAAGCAGGTTTTGGCTCCCGTTGTTGGTGATTCATGGATCACTTTGCGCAGTCCTTTGGTTCCATAGTGGGAATCTGGACCCTGCAGGGGTCACGGAAGACAAGGACAGGTCAGGGCCCTGCTGCTGCCCAGGCTCTCTGGTGGGTTTGGAGCTGTGGGGACATCAGTTCCCCCTTTTCCTCCTGGATTTGCACCTCAGGTATTCTGAGCTCAATCCCATCTCTATCAGAATTTAACACTAATTTAACCATTTAACATATGAACTTTTTGAGGCCACTGCAGCAGGCTCTGGATTACACACCTGCAGGACAGACAGCTCAGCTGTCCACACCAAAAAAATCAACCCATCCCCTCCCCAGTGGAAAACACCTGTTCAGTGCTGTGAGACAAGTCAAAAACTGTCGCAGACATCTTTTATGGAAAATCCTTTCCTTAGGATTTTTCCTCCTGAGAAGCTGAAAAGGCCTCAAAACCAAAATGTAAACAATGGTTATCTGCTGCTGTGGAATGCAACAGGTGGGTCTGGGATTGGTGTCCTGTGGTTGTTTCTAATTAATGGCCAATCACAGTCAGCTGGCTAGGACTCTGTCTGAGACACAAGCCTTTGTTATCATTCTTTGCTATTCTATTCTTAGTTAGCCTTCTGATGAAATCCTTTCTTCTATTCTTTTAGTATAGTTTAATATAATATATATCATAAATTAATAAATCAAGCCTTCTGAAACATGGAGTCAGATCCTCATCTCTTCCCTCATCCTCAGACCCCTGTGAACACCATCACAAAAAAAAACCAGCTCTGAATGCTGGGGGTGAATGAGCTCATGGCAGCAGCAGGGCACACAGAGACCTTGGAGATGGCACCACTGGCCCCGAAGGACACAGAGCAAGACCCAGGTTGCACTGACAACCTAGAGCAGGTGCCCTCACCTGCCTGCAGCTCCCCCACCCCTCTGGTACCTTTAGAGTAGCACAGGCCGTGTAGTTGACGTTGGGTAAAATCTCAACAGGCTCCTTGAACATGACCCGGAAGGTGTTGGAGGAGCCGTCGCAGCTGAAGCCGGTGTCATTCTGCCCCAGGACCGTGTTGCTGTCCGTGTGGATGATCTGCAGCACAGAAAGGGTCAGCCTTCATCTGGACACTGCCCACGTGAGTGTCCCTGAGCTGGGCTGAGCCCCAGGCATCCCACACTGACCAGCCCTGTGATGACTGCACTGTCCATCACTCGTGTCACCCATCAATGCTGTGATCACAGAACCACAGAATCCCAGAATTTGGGGCAGGATGGACCTTAATGGTCACAGAATTTGGGTTGGGATGGACCTTAAGGATCACAGAATTTGGGTTGGGATGGACCTTAAGGATCATCCAATCCTCCTGCAGGGGCAGGGATACCACCCACTACCCCAGGTTGCTTCAAGCCACATCCTGGACTTGAACTTTCAGGGCTGAGGCTGCCACAGCTGCTCTGGGCCCCTCTGAGCTCAGCACAGAGCTGTGGGCTCAGGTCCCAGAGAGCCCCTCCTCATCCCCAGGCTGGCACAGCTCTGCAAGCCCACCCTGTGCTTAGACCCTTCTCCCCCAGAGCTCAGGGCAGCAGGGTGAGCCCTGACAATCAAGGATGAAATGCTGGCAGCCTGTGCTCATCCCACCAGCCCTGTGTGCTGGAGAGACTCTCCTGGGGACAGTCCTCCTGCAGTGACCCACACTGGGGTGGCACAGGGGCACCCAGAGCAGGCACACAGCATCCAGGGGCTCCACCTGCTCTTTGGACAAGACCATGATGGACTTGAGACAACTGAGCCTCTCCCAGCCTGCTCAGGGTGGGAAATCATGCACAGCTGCTTCCCAAACTTGCTCCCAACTGCCCCAAAGCTGGGAGCAGAGCTGGGGAGATGCTGCAATGACGTGTGCAATGAAATCAAGAGCAATAATCCTTCTGATCCCCAGTGCCCCATCTGGCCCCTGCTACATCTGCCAGCCCCCCTGCCCAGGACACTCAAAGTCCCTCTGAACCTCAGGTTTTGTTACAGATTCACTAAAATGTGTTTGTCAGCCCCTAAAACAGCCAGGACTTTTAAGGCAGCAGAGAGAATTACCTGTATATTTACTTGGTAATCCGTTGGCCCGTGTATGGATCCGTATAATCCAAACCCAACTACAAATATCCTTTTGTTTACTGAGAACCTGCAGGAACAGAGCAGGAAAGTCAGTCCAAACCTGCCACTCCTGTATTGCTCCAGTACAAAGCTGATTCACAAATATCTCCAGTTGTGCTGATTTTACATCTCTGATTTAATCAAACCTACACAGACTTAAGTGACAAGGGGTGAAACCCTGCACAGAAACCATCAGCTGCACACTCACACCTCTGACTGGTCCAGGGAAACACAAAGCTGCACAATCCCATCCCAAATTTCAGGGTCCAGGCTCAGGAAGTGTTTCCAAGTTGTGGCAAAACATCAGCACCCCCAAATGCCCTCCAGGCCCAGGCAGGGGTGTGGAGCAGTGCCCACCTCACAGAGCTCTGCCCAGCAAACACCAGTGGGGATTTCACTGCTGAGTCCTGGGGAATTGTTCACCTGCTGCTGGGTATTTATTTATTTTTAATATATTTATTTATTATTGTTCACCTGCTGCATTCCAAATTTACCAAGAGCAGACATAAGGATTCAGTCACTCCTGAGGGCAGGAATCCCTGCTGCCCAAGGAAAAGGGGGAAGGGTCTTTACCCCACTACAGCTCCACCTTCTCAGGCAGCAGAAGCCCCAGTGTCTGCAAATCTGTCAACAGCATTTCTTCACCTGTCCACCAACTCTTTTAGCCCTGCAGTGTTTCCAGAACAAACACCTGGGGCAGGCTGGAAGCCTCAGGTCTGCAGCCAGCATGGAATATTGGAATATTCCGTGTTGGAACTGACCCTGATGCTGCAGAGGCTGAACCTGAAGTCAAACCCAAACTCCCAAATGTCTGTGAGTGTTAGAGGTGGGAGCAGGAAGTGTTTGGAGCTGGCAGCAGTTCCCACTGCCAGGGGGAAATGGACCAGGGGATCTCACCAACAGCTCCAGTGCAACAGAACCATCTTAAAAACTGTGAAGAGCTTCATTGCTGTGAGTCCCCTTCCACCCATGAACACAAAGCAGGGAAGAACCCCAAGGCTTCCTGATTCCCTCCTGACTTGCTCTCATTTTCTGCCTTGGGAACACAACCCTTGCAAAGCACCATTTTCCAGCCACACCTGCCAGTCTCTGTCACTGTAACTGGGCTCTGCTGGTTGTCCTCAAGGTCAGGTCTGAACACACTGGGTGTCAGCAGAACTCCACCCCAACCCCTCTCTCCAACAGAAGAGGTTAAGGGGCTTCAACAAGCCACACTGACACAGGAGCAGGGAACCAACCTGATGGAGCACTGGTTACCTGTCCCCCACAAAGCATGGCATGGGGACAACTGGTGACAACTCATTTATGGCCCCTTAAGCTGCAGGAAGCCTTTGGGGGTTATTTCCCTCCCTTTCCAGGGAGGCCTGTGCTGGGAGCCACGTTTCCTGGAAACCTTTGCCAGCAGAGATGCAAAGTGGCAGCAACATGGGGGTCAGTGCACCAGGGGATGGTTCTGCCCAGCAGAACACCTTCCCTTTGGGGTCACACGGTGGAAATTCGGGGTCTAGCACAGAACCTTGAGTGTTTAGAGCTAGAGCAGTGGGAAGCTCAGGAACACGAGCCCAGGGGTGGGAATGGGCGCAGAGCTGACCTGATCCTGTCACTCGTCCCACTGTACCCCCAGCGGCTCTCCACCTGCTGGAAGCGGCTGATGCTGCACTCCTTGCCCCGCAGGCAGCACCGGGGCCGGTCGATGAACTCCACCCGCGGCTTCGGGTTCACGGTGAAGTGCAGGAACAGGCTCACCACCTCCCGGTCCGTCAGGATCCCCGACTGGGCAGGCCCTGCAGAGGGGACGGGAGGGGCAGCGCCGTCAGCCTTAGGAAACCACAGAGTCCTGGAATGTCCCATGCCAGGAGGGACCCTCAGGGACCATCAGTGCAGCCCCTGTCCCTGCCCAGCCACCCCAACAACCCCACCCTGAGCACCCCTGGGAGCTCCTGGAGCTCTGGCAGCCTTGGCACCATTCCCTGGGGAGCCTGGGCAGTGCCCAGCAGCCTCGGGGGGCAGAACCTTGCCCTGAGCTCCATGCCCAGCCCTGGCACAGCTCCAGCCCTTGCTGGGCTCCTGTCCCTGTCCCAGAGCAGAGCTCAGCCCCTGCCCCTGTGCCTGCCCTGGGGAGGAGCTGCAGCCCCCGAGGAGCCTCCCCTCAGTCTCCTGTGCTGCAGCTGAACGAGCCAAGTGCCCTCAGCTGCTCCTCAGCCCCTTCCCCAGCTCCGTGTCCATCCTCTGGGCACTCTCCAACAGCTCTTGGGTCCTTCTGATCTTGGGGGCTCCAGAACTGCATAAGCAGGAGAATCCTCTGGGATTTTCATGGGGAAACAAGCCTGACCTGCAGCTGGCACCAGGCTAAACCCCCACCACAGATGGGATCCCAGTGGTGCATCAGGATATTAAATCCCAGACAAAGGTGCTGCCCTTTAGCCACAGGGCAGTCACGGGCTGCAGAGCCTTCATGGAACATGGAACTGTGATTAACTGCCCAGCTCTGTGGAACCCAAATGCACTGGGCTACCAAAAGCACCCAAAAGCACGCAGCTGATCCTTGCTCCACTCCTGGAAACGCCAACATTGGTAAGAGACAGGGATTTCCACACATCCACACCGGTGGTTCAGACACAATGGAGGACCACGAGGAGGAGGGAGAGGGACTGTCATGCAATTACCATCAACTCAAAAAGTTTAAGAGTATTTTTACTCAAGACAAAGGTGGTTCAGCTCATTCCTTCAGGCATTTAATCCAGATCTTGCATTTGAATAGCTTTATTGTAGAAGCTTGGGAAAATGCTAATGATTTTAGCAAGAGCTGGAGCATGTTCTCATCTTTTCTCCAGTAACAAAACACTTTTCCCAGAGTGATCACAGAATTCCAGACTGGTTTGAGTTGGAAGGGACCTTAAAGCCCATCCAGTGCAGCCCTGCCATGGCAGGGACACCTCCCACTGTCCCAGGCTGCTCCCAGCCCTGCCCAGCCTGGCCTTGGGCACTGCCAGGGATCCAGGGGCAGCCCCAGCTGCTCTGGGCAACCAATTCAGTGATGCTGAACTCAATCTTTGCAAACTACTTGAAATACTTTCAAAAGTGAAACTTGATAAAATTAGTCTGTTAGCCTAACACTCAAAAGCTTCTCTACAGCTGTTTGCACAAGGCTTTGAACAGAAACGAGACCACTGAGTACTGGGGAAACAACAGCAGTTAAATGCTCTTTAACGTGGGGAACAAATGCCCAGTTCCTTGTAGGTCCAAAACTACTTGTAGCTGGTTAAATTCAGCATGATATTACCCAGACATAACCTGGTCCATTGATGCAATGGGGAGAGACTCAAGAATTCAAGGAAGTAGACTCCTCAAAGGGAAATGAGCTTCTGGATACTTTGTTCAGCAAAAAAATCAGCCTCGTTGATGTGTCTGAACTTATCCTGTATTGTTGCAACTCACTTCTGCAATGTTTCAAATTACCTGCTCTAAGGGGAGGGAGGGACACGTTTGCCAGTTAAAACATCTTCATGCAAAACCCCACGTTTGATAGCAGACTGTACAATCAACTGGTGAAACCACTGCTGTAAAATTCCCTCTTTTCTTGGCTTTTGGGGGAGAGGGGTGTGGAGGGGAAAGGTTTCTCTCCTCTGTCTCTGCTGTGATCACCACAGAAATGAGAGTCACTCAGAAATTCAGAAAAAGGACAAAGCTGAAGGAATTCCAAGTCAATTCCTTGTTGAAGGAACAGCTGATCATTGCAGCTCCCCAGATTTGGGGGTTTAGGTTAAAGTGGATGGAGAAAAGTTAAGAATTTCTCTTAAAGCACAAAGGTCCAAGTAGGACAGGCAGTTTGTCACAGACAACATGGGGAGGGGCATTGGCACTCCCAGCTCAGAGCCTTCAACCCCAACATGCCAAAATTAACACTTTCCTTGCAGTGAGAGAATGATACAAGGTCACAAGGAAGGACTGAAAGAAAGGGGATCTGCAGAAAGATGCAAAGGTCTCTGCTTCACTGAGTGAGCTCCTTCTGAAGAAATCCACATTCCCTAAGGCCACATCACAGCTGTGACAGGTCAAGCAGAGAGTGGGGACCAAGTCTAAGCCCAGATTTTCCCCTTACTACCAGCTCTCCTCATGTGGAAACAGGAACATGAAGGACCGAGCAGCAGATGCCAGCGCTGCCCTGAGAAATGACCTGCAAAGGAAGGGGTCAGTGCCCCTGTTTGCTCCTGTGTACACAGCACTGCAGCATGAAACAAGTTACAGTCTGGAAAATGGCTCCACTGTGTCTTTTTAGCATGAAAACTCTTTAAGCCAATTGCCAGCTTCCAATCCCCGGGGAATTCCCAGAGGATGAAGTGAAAGACAACAAGCAATGAAAAGAAAACAAGGCAATCTATAGTCCAAGCTGTGAAATGAGTTAGACATCTCTGTGGATCAAGATCTTAATGTAAACTTGAAAAATGCTTTGAGACACAGACTAAACAACACCAAGCCTGCAGCTCAAAGAACATTTTCAAAGTTTTTGAGATATGGGGCTCTGCTCTGAACAGCATTGGCAGGACAGGGCCAACACCACCACAGGCAGAGGATGGGGAGAAACATCCCCATTTCTCTTTGGGAACAGGCTGTGATCAACACCAATTATTTGCAGCTCCATCAGCTTTGTGCAGTTTAAACACTTGGGATGGCTGGGAAGGGGAGCAGGTGAACCCCAGCTTGGATCTTTGCTCTCAGCTGAATGGGACAGTAGCCATCCAACCATGCTGTGAGTGCAAACACAGCTGTGATCCCCCTGCTCTTCCCAGGGGAGCACCACAGGCTGTAAAATGAGAGAATAGGCATGGATGAAAACGGCATTCAGACAGTAGATTTTGAAATCATAGAATCACAGAAGAGTGTGGGAAGGGACCTTAAAGCTCATCCAGTGTCACCCCCTGCCACAGGCAGAGACATCTTCCATTATCCCAGAGCACTCCAAGCCCTGTCCAGCCTGGCCTTGGACACTGCCATGGATGGGGCAGCCACAGCTGCTCTGGGCACCCTGTGCCAGGGCCTCACACCCTATGGCACTGGAATACTACAGAATTATATATTATTATACTACAGAATTTCCTTCTGATATCCAGGCTAACCCTGCCCTCCTTCAGGAGGCCATTCCCCCTTGTGCTGTCACTCCAGGCCCTTATGAAATGTCCCTTTCCAGCCTTTTAGGGGGAGAATGAGGGAAAATGGTGGGGGAATGCAGAGGGAATCTCATATTTAAATCACTACAGCATTCACAGAGAAAACCCTCTTTGGTGTGACTTGACTCTCTGTAGCTGAGGGAAAGCAAAGACCAGGATTGCCAGAAACACCTTTGTTGAGTTACCTGCTGCAAACTCCTCAATAGTCATCAGTGGGAAGCGGATAAGGGAGAGAGCTTTGCCCAGAACCTTCCGCTTGTTCTCTGGAATCACCTGGAGCTGCTGCCGCTGACACTCGGCCTCGGACCAGCGCACCACGGCGTTGAACAGGCGAACCTCCCGGATCCCCAGCGTGTCCCTCTCCAGCACTGCCACCAGCGTGTCTGCAGGGCACCACAACAGGCACAGCTTCAGCCTCTGAACCCCAAACCAGCCCCCTGCACCTCGCCACGAGTACCCCGTGCACAGCCAAGGGAAAAGGGGAAGCGGCTGAACTGACAGCATCTCCCAAAAGTGCTGCCTGCAGCCTCTGAGGAAGATTTATCTGAATATTCCATCAGCAAGGAGCTCACTGGAGCAGCAAACAGAGCCCATTTAATTGGCATGTTAATGCAAGTGCAGGAGGATGAATTGCAACTTGCTTGACGTCAAATTTGGATGAAACCAGCAGCATGAAAGCCAGAAGGTGACCCGTGCCTTACCTCCACAGCCCATCTCATTAGAAGAAGGTTAAAGCCTGAATTTTAATGTTCATTAACTGTGCCCAGCAAGTTTGGAAACTGCAGACTGTAATTAAAATAGCCAGTCCTTGCTTCCAAAAACACAACACCTTTTTAACTCCAAAACCTGACAAAGACTTGGGGAAGAAAGCCAACTCTACAAAAAAAGGCAAGTTTACACCCACCCAAAACCTGCCAACATCAACACAGGAAGCGGGCTTTGTGTCATGCCCAGAAAACTCAAGTTGCACCAAAGTAAGCAGATTCCAGGGTATTTCTGCAGGCAAGGCAGCAAACTCTTTGGCAAATTCCCTGTCTCCAGCCACTGTGTGCCAGAGACTATTCAAATGATTGCTCCAGAACAGCCAAGCCACGAGTGCCAAGCACTATTAACCTGTAACAACTTTGGAGACAAGCTGGTTATGAAAGCAGGGAGAGAGAGGGAGGGGTGGAAAAGAGCTTACCCAGGTCAATGTCTGTAAACCCCTCTGCATTGAGGGCATCTGAGGTGTTCTTGTCTATGTTTTCCAGGCACAGGCTGGCCAGCTGGGGCTCATCAAACAGCCGGGCCTAGGCAGGAAAGAGCATCATTAACAGAAAAGATATTTTAAAGTTTACTCTAAGAACCCCCCTTCTCCTCCCACAGCCCATCTTCATTAGCAATACCATGCCTGACTGCACCAGGAATCCACTGGGCCTTTCACAAGCAGTTAAGCATGACAAGGCAAACACCAGAAAATTCTGTGTTTGGCAGGAGCCCTGGTTCAGCTCTGCATGTCTTCAGGCATGTCTTTGTTTTAACACAGCCTGGGTGCAGGCACCAATCGTGCTCTCCAGCACCACACTGACCCTGTCAGCTGAGCACAGGCAATTTTTACTTCATTTTTCTATTTACAAGAAAGCTTTGCCCAGTGACTCCAGGCCTGCTTGCTCTAGGAATAATGCAGAGGCAGCTTATTCTGTAAGAACAGCCACACTGATCTTATGCATTAGCAAGAAAAAGCTGTAGCAGCAGTGCCTGGGTGTCCTGGGGCGCCCTACAGGGTATACAGCCTGCTCAGTCCATTTCCATGTTTTGCACAGAAACAGCTACTCTAATCCAGTTACCTTAAAGAATTTGTCCCAAAATAGTTTACTATTCCAAGAAAAGCCTTACATAGCCTGGAGAGCTGCTCAGAATTTCTCTGCCCAACTTAAGTGAAATCTTGTTACAATTTTGCTGCCACTTCAGATCACCCTGGACTGCCATTTGTTATAGCAGCCCTGTGCCCAGCATAAGCAGAAATGGGTGGAACACACAAAACCCACTAAATGATCTCTTACTTCAGTGCTTTGGTTTTGTTGTTTAGGAAGGAACTGCCTTGACTTCACACCTAACAAGAACACACCAGACTTGAACTTGCTGCCACCGGTAAGGTTTAAAACTCTTGTTTTGGGTTGGGAATTCCATCACTCAGGAGGTGCCTTCCAGCATCTTCTGCTTCACCCCCGCTTGTGGCATGCAGAGCTCAGCAAGGCCAATCTTTGTGCTGAGACCTCAAGTGCAGGGAGCTGAAACAACAATTTCTCAGGGCCCAGGGAAACTTCAACAGTTGTCACCTGCTCCAGGGGCTGGAGGGCTGCCAGTGCCTTTACACTCTTGGCATCAAGAGCTGTGACTGACTCAGACTTTACTACTGGAGTGGCTCTTTGGACACGTGAGGACTCCAGTTACACTCACAGAGCTCTCCCCAACAGCAGCTCCAGGCAAGCTTTATTTCCTTGCTGATCAAAGTGACACTTGGATGTGTGTCTGGCATGAAAGAGGATCACGGCTCACTAAGAGGCACAATCAATTAGGAAAGCTGTTTGCCTCTGATATTTCTGCCACTGATCAGCAGTTGCTTGAGACAGACAGTGACACAGCTGCTGGACCAGCAGATTGGGCAGGCACACACAAAAGGAGGTTTGGGGCTCTCCCTGGGATGTCAGCTCTATGATCTTAAGACTGTTGGGCAATGTCTTGTACAAGATATATCTCAGATCTGTAATTTACTGAAGAGGGTGTTGGTTTGATGCAGTGAAAGCAGAAAACAGGTAGGTTTTCACACTGCAGGACCAGAAACAAGAGGGCTGTGAGAAGAGATCCTTGCAGTGAGGTACAGCCAGCCATCAAGATCAGGCATGTTTCTCAAGCAAGACCTGCCTCAGACATCTCAGACTTGATACAGAGAAACAGTGAACATAAAACTAGATGGGAATCATCACTGATGATCATACAGAACGAACAAGCCACAAACAAAAGGCATCAGGAAACCCTTTCCCCATCTGGCATTTCACCTGCCTCAGTGCCACTGACAAGAGTGCCAGGCAGTATTTTGGTTTTGGCACCTGAAACACAAGGATACCTTCCTCCTTTGCCAAAGAAAGACCTTTGTGTTGTGACCTGTAAAGAAGTCACCACAAACTCAAATATTACTTTGCCAAAGCTACAAACTCAAGTGCAAAGACACAGGAAGCCACAAAAACTCTCTGCATGAGGAATACCACCAAAAGCTAACACCTCTAACCCATCATGAGGCAATGGCTACCTTAAGATTCCTCCCCAAAACTTCAGTCTATGGGAAAGATCTGTTCCCAGCTCCTGGCTAACAACTCCTGACATTTCAGATTGCAACTGCTGAACCCAAAGAACAGGAAAGCTGCAGTGAACGAGCTGCAATTGTCCCACCATGCATCAGATGGGAGCACAGATTTGGCTGCCATTGCCCCATCAAGAGCCTTCAAGTCCTGAATCTGCCTCTGGGGAAGTGCAGTGTGGATCCCCCCCTGCCTCAGGGGCTGCCTCATCCGTTCATGGCATGTGGAAAAGGGCCAGGTAAAGAGGATGGTGAAGAAGACCATGGAGTGTTGCAGCAGTAGCTGAACCTAAGCAGTAACAAGTGTCTACAAACAGCACTGTGACACGGAACTGCTTTGAGAACTGATCCAAATATTTAAACTAAAAAAAATCCCAGCCTAATCCTGAGCAAAGAGCCCAGCAGTGACTGCTTCAGGCCAGCACTGCTTCAATATCTGCACAACTGTTGGTGTAGCCACTGCCACCCACATGGTACCTGCAGCCAGAGCCTGAGGACACCTGTATTCCTGACAAGGGGGAAAACTCCAGCAGACAGGAATGCTGGTCAGGACAGGCAATCCCTCAGAGCCAGGCCACCTTGGTGCACTGGTTCCCACCTCAGTGCAGCTGGGAAACTCCTCTGCAAGCTCTGTTTAACATCAGACATCACAACAGCTTTCCTGAGCTGGCTGATCAGAAATATCCCTCCAGAGCCACTCCAGTCTGCCCATCCCCTGAAGGACAGACAGTCACACACAAAGCCTGTGTGTTTCTTATTCCTACAGCACCCAGAACAGGGTCTCCCTGGCAGTGCCAGACTCCAACACACAGATGACAGCACTGTGGATGTCACCAATATGGCATCAGCTGTCTCAGAGAGAATGACAGGGACCAGAGAGAGAAGATAGGGCTGGGAAGTGGGAATGAGTGATGCTCATTTAATCAACCTGGATGCAAAGTCTGATCTTTTCCAAACTAAGCAGAAGTTGTAAACACTGTCTCCTACTTTGCTGCTTCAAGAGTCAAGTGGAAGGTGGAGGAGCCCAACCCTCAGAGACTGGACCAGACCCAGGGCCAAGGAACAGCTGCTCTGACACTCCAGGTCTGTGAGCCTTCAGTGCAGGAGGTGGAGCTGAGGAAGAGAGCACCTTGCTCCTCTCCCAGGAAAATAAACCAAAGCACTCATGAAAAGGTTTTCTTTCACCCCCACTTCAGGAAAAGTATTGCACAAAAGTCCTTCAAGAAATGGCTGAGCAGCCAGACACAGCACTGAGAGAAAGCTCAGCATTACCAGTCCTGATTCTGTAACACACGGAAATCCTCTCATTCCACTTTTCTTCTTGGCAGATGAAATCTTTCCACCCTGTTAACTCCATCCCCAGCTCACACTCTGGAAGGAACCACCTGCCACAGTGAAACAGAAAGATCTGAAACAGCAGCAACGTTTGCTGTGTATTGCTCTTTCTAAGAACCTGCTCAGCAGTGCTGGGACTCCTGTGAGGAAGAATTCAAACCAACTCAGAGCTGCTCCACTTTGGATAATCAACCCTGGAACACCCAGAAAATTCCCATTTTCTGACTGTGCTGGACCTTGCTGAAGGCAGATGATCACAAACTCACCTGAGTTAATAGCATGAATGCATTGTCTGCTCTGAGGTTTTTTTTAAGAAACTCCACACAATGAGCTTCAAGGGCTGGAACTGCATATTTCTTAGCTGTGTACAGTGTTGTCATAACAGTCTCTGGTCCAATCTGAACTTCGTCTGAGTAAAGAAATCTGAAAACATGCAAACAAACATTGCTGTGGTGAATTAAGATAACAGGGTAAAACTCCTTCAATTCATAGAAAACATGTTTGTGCCTCTGCCTGTCATCCTGGTCCATTTCCTCTACTGGAGAGATAGAAGGGTTTTCACATCCTTTCCACTGACTCTGGTTTACCAAGACTTTTTTTAACAGACATTTTACAGTGTAACTTTTAATAGCTGGGATTTTCACTGAAGAAGCAGCTCAAACTGGCTTGCATCTCACCACCAGTGAGCTCTTAGCCTACCCCTTATACCAGGCTAAAACAGTCTCTGGCCAAGGGCACCCCTTAAATTTCATAGTTTTGGCTGTTCAATTAGAATAAACAAGGACAAAGATTCAATCTTGCCTGCCTCCCTCAGAAGAGAAACTCCATTTTACACCACTAATTCAGAAGTGCTGAGAAGCACTCAGACATACCCACCCACTGCACATGAGGTGCTTTGCCCACACTCCCCTTTCTCATCTCTTCACTTCACAGACTGAACTGTTCCATTTCATGACACAGATGTTTAAGTACAGCTCACAGTGTAATTTCAGCATAAAGCAAGAGTTAACTGCAGTGAAAAACAAGGACTGCCATGCTGCAGCAAAGCACCAGCCTTCACTGTTAGGCCAAAACAAGGAAGCACATTCATGATGTGAAAAACAAAGGAAACCTGACTGAGCCCCCTAACACCTGAACTCACTGAGCAGAGGCAGCAGGAACTGAGGCTGAGCTCACTAAAATTTGTGACACAGTGGTTTAGTCCTTATCACAGAATCCCAGAATGGTTTGGGTGGAAAGGGACCTTAAAGACCATCTTGTTCCAGCCCCTGCCATGGGCACAGACACCTTCCACACCTCCCAAAGGCTGCCCAGCCTGGCCTTGGGCACTGCCAGGGATCCAGGGGCAGCCCCAGCTGCTCTGGGCACCCTGTGCCAGGGCCTGCCCACCCTGCCAGGGAACAATTCCTGCCCAAGATCCCATCCAGCCCTGCCCTCTGGCACTGGGAGCCATTCCCTGGCTCCTGTCCCTGCAGGCCTTGTCCCCAGTCCCTCTGCAGCTCTCCTGGAGCCCCTTCAGGCCCTGCCAGGGACTCTGAGCCCTTCCCAGAGCCTTTTCTTCTCCAGGCTGAACAGCTCATGCAGAGTTTTGGTGTTTTTTTACTGTATCTCCTTTAACCAGTGGAGCATTTGCCAGTCAGGATCTCAAGGACACAAAGCACAGAGATGCAATATTGTGTTAACTGTGCTTGGCATTCCTGTTCCAGGGGATCTTTTGGAAACTCCAGCAATGTTTTGCTCTGCATTCTGTGAAGGGGACACAGCAGCAGGTTGTGTGGCTGCTATTCCTGGAAGGGCTCTTCCAGGGGAATGCCAGGCAGCATTCCCAGCTGCAGCAGAGGAGCTCCTGCTCCTCCAGCTAGAGGAGACCAGGATGCCATGCAGGGAAGCATCCACAGTGTGATCCACAGGCAGGGAAGCACTGTCACTGCTGAAAGCAGGCTTTGTGCTGCTCCAGGGCATTTGTCAATAGCAGCATCATGCCGCAGGTTAATCAATGTATTTTGCACACACCCTTTCCCAGCCCCATTTGCACGGAGCAATCCTTTCTATTCCAAGATTAAAACAACACAGTGGCTCTAAAACCAATTATTTGTTTACTTCAGTGACTGTGTCAGTATTTCTGTTTACCACAATCTAGTGTGTGCTAAGAGAGACAACAAGAGTAAAAAAACTGTGATACTGTGAAAAAACCCAGTGTGAATTTGAAAGAACATTTAGACTGTAAACCCAGACTACCAGATGTGTTCTCATCTTTGGGTTAACATCATAATACTAGTAGTAGCAGTAGTAGTAGCAGTAGTAGTAGCAGTAGTAGTAGCAGTAGTAGTAGTAGTAGTAATAATAATAATAATAATAATAATAATAATAATAATAATAATAATAATAATAATAATAATAATAATAATAATGTCTTACACAATTACAGCAGACCTATTAAAGGTCACTAGCCCACAAATTCCACCACAATCCAGCATCTAGATGGGACCTTCTGCAGAACATCCACGATGGGCACTTGGTCCCTGGATAAGCTTCTGATTCTACAGCATTAGATCATGGCTTGGACCAAGTCCAGAGACATATGTAAGGATCAGCTGCCATTCCACATCAGTGTTTGGAGGGACTGGTTTTACTCCAGAAACTCACACCACATACTTGGTCAGCTTTCTCCTGGAAAGCAGCACCCACACTTCCTCTGGCACATTTAAGCTCTGAGCATTTTAAAAACAATTTAAAAATTCATTTCTAGATTTAAGCACCCAAGATGTCACCAGACCATGGGCACGGCTCAGGAGCACTGAGGTAATCCACCAATGACTTCTTCCATAAAGAAAATGTAAATATTTCTTTGAAATCCACCTAAACTCATCACTTTGTCTTTTGAGAAGATGGGTTCTCTTCTGAAATCGCTCTGTTTAATCAAGTGCTGAAATCTCAGCACCGGCAGGGAAACATCAGGATTTTTGCCTCTAATTCACTGGATATTTGGGCCTCACGATGATTTAAAGATAGTTACAAGCTCTGCACTCCAGAGAGATCCACATGGCTGATAGGCACACACCAATTAGAGGGATTCTCCACGTGCTGGGGTCTGCTTTAAAGCGAGCCAAAAGGGGAAGGGGCTCGGGACTCCCAATTATTTCTGGCCTTTCATTCTAGGCCAGATCAATTTTAAAATATTCCAAGACAGCACAGGCACGAGCAAAGCACTTTCTGAAGGTAAAGCAAAAAGTGTGCCAGAGCTATATATAGTGACTGCTCCCAGTAGGAAGCAAGTGGGGAACATGTCAAGAGCACAGGACTGGAAACCCCTGGAAGTAGGTTACAGAAATCCTATAGAAACAGGACAATGACTTTCCAGCATCCATTCAGGATTGCTGCTAGATGTTGTACAGCACCAGCCAAGCTTAAAGGAATTGGTGAATAGGATGTTACAGCCCCTTCTTCCACCTCCTCCAGCACACAGACTTGCAACACACACTGGAAATGGAAATTCAAACCCAGCTCTCCAAAAGAGGGATAAAACCCACACAAAGGCTGATACCACATGGAATGGCTGAGATTTATTACACACCCCTGCTTACCTGTTACAACTTGCTCACGACCTAAACAAGCTCCAAGTGTTTGTAACTTACAAAGCTTTCAAAAGATCATTTTCCCCCTCTTCTCTCAAAGAGCATTAGGATGAAACCAAACCAATTAACGAATAAGAAGCTATAACACAATCAGTGGCCAATATTATATATAATTTATATTTTTTAAATGTAGCTACAGTAAACTTCTACCCAAGAAAACAGGGATTTAACACCAGCATTTAAATACCATTGAACAGATCAAAGAGGCATTTTCATTTTGAAAATTAACAATCTCCACTCTACATATAATTCCCTGCTTTCATTAAAACCAATTTTTTGCTACACTAAATCTGTGCATCCCAGTTATGCTGTGCTTTAGAAGCAGCTTACTTGAGCAGAGCCAGGAAGGCAGCAGGCTCCACGTCAGGCAGCTCAATCTCTGTGGAGGTTGTGGCCATCCCACCATTGAACATCGCATCGAAGACAGCGCTGCCCACGGCCAGCACGAACCTAACGTGGAAAAAACAAACATGCAAATAAAACCTTATGTGAAATCATATTTATATTCAAAAAAAAAATCCCAGGCAGGTTGCTTATCCCCAAAGCCACCCTCAGGGAAGGCAAATCGTTTGTGGAGTTATAGCAAAAGTGTTTTGCAAGAGCAGGGAGGGTCAGGCTTGCTGCAAAGCTCCAAAGCTGCAAGGAACTTCCTTCTGAGCCTGTCCTGGCATACAGCACAGGAATGGTTCCCCAAAGGCCAGATTTTGGGAATTATGGAATAGAACACACATGCTTTGTAAAGCCCCTGTAGGAGCCTATGTATAATCTGTGGAAAATGCGTATTTTGTGATTGGCTTTTCAACAAATAGTAAAATGAATATTATATGTGTTGTGTTAGAAAGTGATGCTGTATTAATTCTCTTAAGTAGTGTGTTAAATATAGTTTTGGGTTTAAAAAAATGTTAAAATAGAAACTATGCTATGTAAGATACTTTTTTTTTAAAGAAAGGACTCGCAGCAAGATAGCAGCCACAGGACACCAAAATCTTTCAGAGAAAAGAATTTATTGCCCATTATCAGAAGAAACTAACTTCTTCCCACCTCGAAGGTGCTGTTAAGATTCAGAAGAAGTTAACAATGACCAGACAGAATCCTGTGTTTGTATAGAATTTTTACATCATGTACGAAGTGTATGAATATGCAACAGGTTATTGTTTTTAAGGGTTAATCCCCTGTTAACTGTGTCCTTTTTTAGTGCTGCCCAGAAAAAGGTACCCGGACATCCGTAACTCTTTGTCTCTATTGTCTCATATTGTCCTAATTCAAATTGTTCAAATTATTACTCTAATTGTATTACTATTTTTATAACCATTTTATTTCTATGAAACTTTTAAAATTTTAAAAACAAGTGATTAGCATTTTTCACATAATCCCAATGTTGAGAAGCAAAGAAACAGCAAAGTTAAGGAGTTCAAGCTCTTCCAGTAAACAGAGCCCAAGTCTTGCTGCAATTCCCCACAGTCACCTATTGGAAACACTTATGGAAAACTTGTCACTGCACACTACCCACAGGCCCAGGCACACACCTTTGGTGATGGCAGAGCAAGCTCCCAAAACACAAAACTGCACCAGCAGCAGCACCAGGAGCTGCAGACGCCAAGCCCTGGCACGGGAGCTGCCCTCCCCATGTTGCTGAGAGCTTCCATGGATAACCTGCTCTGGGCTCAGGCCAGAGGGAAGAACAAACCAGCACAGAGAGGTGCACACAAACCTCAGCGCTGCTGGGAGCTTACACGGCAATACTGGCACAGAGAAGGATGTTAGCAGCTCTAAAGAGACTGAAAGCAGGGACCTGCACAAAACAGGTTTGATACCAAAAATTATGTCCCAGCACTCCCATGCAAACAAGGTGATCCTCCCCCCAACAGACATCTCCTGTTTTAGGAGGAGGCCCAGGCCTGGGCTCCTGAGGGGCCTGTGTATATTTAAGCTGCTGTACCTGCCTGAAGACTTAGAAAGCCATTTTGAAAACTTTCTTGTTCAAAAATGCAGAAGTGAGCCTTTGCCATGAAGGATTCCTGTGTCTCCCACCATGCAGCTCCCTGAAGTTAAACTGAAGATGACAGCTCAGCACAGAAGGGAAGCAGAGCAGCCCAGGCTGCAGGAGATGACTACAACCACTTCTCTACCAACTAGGAAAAGGAAAAAGCTGGAATATTCCAGGTTCTTGCTGCAGGGGTTTGATGCACACTTCCAGAGAAGCAGCAAATCCACAGAAGACAGCAGGCATGGGGCAGAAACCTCCAGCCCAAAGGAAGTCCAGCACTATGAGGAATTTCAGTCAGATTTAACAGGAAATGACCTTTTAAAAGTAGGAAATTTCCATTTAAACAATATTTTCATTTTCTCCCTTTTCCCTCCCCCTCCCATCCAGAGGAAGCTTCCCAGGGATACAATGGGTGAAGCTCCATGGATGTGCCAGGCTCATTTGCTGTGAGGAGTTTGGCTGACGAGCCGGCTCATTGTTCCCGATGGGCTCAGGGAGCTCGGGACAAACCACAGTGGTTACAAAAAAGTACACACATGCATATTTCTGTCAAACCATTCTCAAGAAAAATGTCAAGAAAAATAAAAACCTTCCTCACAATACCAGAATTGCCAGATGAAACAAAAATCCTTGTTCCTCCAAAAGCAGCGATGGTGGCAAAACAATCGTCGGCTTTGTCTGATACTAAAAATTAACATATATTAATTGCACTCTCAAATTTTCATTCTCACAGCCAGCACAGTACAGGTCCTCAATGAGCAAGAGCTTTCAGAAGCTATTTGAAAAGGGCATTCATTTAAAAAAAAACTCTCAAATGTTTGCTTCCATTTCAGTCGGGAACAAATCAGTCAGATTTTGTAAACTGCTGAGCCCTAATAGGATCCCGGGAGGTGCCAGAGAAACCCAGGACTCCACATTTGAAGTTCCCTTAAAACACTAAGAGAACATAATTAACATAAGAAAATCCCTCTCTCTCTCTCCAGTGTTTTCTTAAGCTGCTCTAAAGACACTCCAGGAAAAGGAGGGATGCTCACCACTCCTCCTACACCATCCACCAGCTTCCCCCAGCCATGCAGGTCTGCAGGAGGAAGAGATGGAGTTTGTTTTAGATGGGAAAATCCAACAGAGAGTTATTTTTAAACACTTTTGTGGCCAAAACAGAGTGGACTACTGAAAGGAGGCAGAGAAATAAGCAGAAATAGAACTAAAGAATTAAGAAAGCAACACCTGATTTTTCCTCATTCCCTCTGCACCAGGAAGAGCCAAAGTAAACTGATTGTCAGTGGTAAGAGTCATAGGAACTTCCTTGAGGTTAATTTGTCTTCAAAAGGATCCAAAGCTGACTACAGGCTGTTGAAGGCCTGCAAGAAAATGTCTTCTGCTATTTTGTTTCCTGACACAACTTTCACTGCTTCATGCTCACCTTGGCACCACTTGTCACCCGGTTTCATCTGCACACCCACCAGTGCTGCTGCCTTTCCAGGCACTACAGTAACACCAATAACAAAAGAAACCACTCAAAACCCACAACTACCCCACTGCTGCTGAACAGCTCCCTCCTCCATCTGCACCACTGCAGAGAAACCTTAAAATATCTATTCCAGAAGAGCTGGCACAGGAACACAGCAACACAGCAACACATGACATGCTGGAGCTCGGTGACACCAGAGGTGATGAGAAGCTGCTGATGGCGTGCTGGCTGCAGAGGATGCAGATCCCTGGGTGAAAGGAGCAGGAGGCACGGGACACAGGAACTGTGAGTGAATACATGCCTGAGAAAAGACAGGATGGGCTCAGAAGAGACTCCTGGAAACAACAGCCAAATCCTACTCAGGCTGTCACCAAGCTGTAGATCTCCCAGGCTGGAGCACACACAGGGCTCCATCCCCACATGCTTGCCCTGCTCACTCTCAGGGCCTATTTTCTGGCCAATTAACAAGTTTCATTATGACACCCATGCAGTTCCTGGCTGATGAGGTTTAGACATTTCTAATCCCATTGATACTGTGCTCGACGAAGCAGATCTGAAAAAAGACAAAAAACCTTTCCCTCTTATTGCTGGGTCTAATCAATGTGTTGACCTTGGCCATGCTGGTGCCCTGAAGCTTCGAGGCAGCTGCTCAGCCTGGCCTTGACATCAGAAAAAAATTTAAGGCCATCCCATCTTCCTCATGGCTGATTCAGCAGCAAAGGGAATGAGCTGAAGGCTCAGAGACAGGGCCTGCTTCAGGGTAGGCAAGGAACTTCCCCAGGGTCTGGAGTCTCCTCCAGGTGGGAAATACCTGATGGTATTTGATGCAGATACTCGGACAGGTGACCCTTCAGTCAAACCCATTCACACCTTTTATCTACAAACTGGGCTCTCACACACAAAATGAATGTTTGCTCTTAGCTGCTCTGTGAGGTTTCTTTTGTCTGTTTCTGTGGCTTGATAGGAACTGCTGAGCCACAGAATCCCAGACTGGTTTGGGTGGGAAGGGACCTCAAAGCCCATCCAGTGCCATCCCTGCCACAGCAGCGACACCTCCCACTGTCCCAGGCTGCTCCAAGCCCTGCCCAGCCTGGCCTTGGGCACTGCCAGGGATCCAGGGGCAGCCCCAGCTGCTCTGGGCACCCTGTGCCAGGGCCTTGCCACCCTCACAAAGAAGAATTCCTTCCTGATATCTAATCTAAATCTCCCCTCCTTTCAAATTAGGGCCATTAACTGAATTTTCCAGGTGCACTCAGACACACCTGAACCTACAGCTCTGTCAGAAACCTCTTCTGGCACCAGCACCTGTGGACAACATCACCTGTGCTCACTGGGCACACCCCACTTCATTACCTCAACCGACAAACCCTCCACATTCCCTCAGCTCCATCCAGGAGAAGACAGACCAGGAATCACCTGCACCATCACTTCCAGCTCCCACAGGACTGTATCTCCTGGATTATTTGTGCTTCCCAGTCTGCTGCCAAAGCCATTCCCAGCACACCATGAAGTCATATCGAGGATGACAGGCAGGAGGCTGCAGACCACTCCTCAAGGCACCACAAGGAGCTGTCCAAGAACCCTATTTAGGAGTTGCTCCTCCTGCAGCTATGCTTGATACCTGGCCTGGTCTAAAAATGTACACAATTTAACCAGACTGCAGAAATACTTACCTGGGAGCTGTGCACTATTGTGCCAGGGGTGGTTTAGATTGGATATTAGGGAAAATGTCTTTACAGAAGAAGTTGTAAAGCACTGGAATGGGCTGCTCAGAGTGGTGGTGGAGTTACCATCCCTGAAGTGTTCAAAAAACATGGCACTTGTGGACATGGTTTAGTGATGAATGTAGTAGTGCTGGGCTGATGGTTTGATTTGATGATCTTAAAGGTGTTTTCCAGCATTAATAACTCCCATGAGTTTATGATTTCAGACACCTGACAAAGCACCAGCACCTGCCCTGATCACTGAAACAAACCAGCGCCTCTCCAATTGAACCCATGGCTGCTTTGCAACTCAATTCCAATCCAAAGTATCTTCTGCTGTTGAGGTGCTGTGGGAAAACTGAGCACAGAAGGGGTCTGGGTGGTTTTATTTTAGGCTCTCTTATTTCTGAAATTACCATAGTACTTCATAAATCACCAGGACATCCCAGCTGTAATGTCACACAGACAAGTTTTACTAAAATCTCTAGAACCCTTAGGTGGGATGTCACACCATGACACATTCCATTCTATCTTTACCACCCAGAGCACCAGATGAATTTCATAGCAATTAAGGAGCATCTCACTTCAGGGACAATTTTTTTTTTTTTTTTCAAAGCTTCATTTATTTTCCATTTATTTCTGGGCTGAACATCACCCGTCCCCACCCAGCAAGCCTAGTTCTCAGGACAGGACCAAGCTTACCCAAATACTAATTATGCTTCAAATTATAAGAGAGCAAAGCTGGCACCCTAAACACTCAAAGCAGCCTAGAACAAGTGTGGTTTGTTCTTAAAGTGAGAGAAAACGGGGAAATCTGAAGGGGGAACTTCCAGTAACATGAGCACTTAGGAGAAAAGCAATAGTTTGAAACTGTTTGGAGTGAGGCTCCCTTTGCCAAGTACCACTTCCAGGCACACCAAGGAACCTCCCCCACACAATTAAAGTTGGTTCCATCTCTGAGCTCTTCCCTGGGAGGAAGAGGGTGGCACACACGGATTCACTGGAGTTCCCCCAAGGAACCAGCTGAATGTCAATCAGCTACATCAGATCTGCATCATCCAGGTGGAGGCAATTCCCAGCTCCTCTGCACTGCAAATTCTTAAATGCCAGCTCAGCCCTAAGCATTAACCACCAAGGGTTATTCAGGCCCAGGTGTCATTCTCAACACAGATCCTCATGGTAGTGGATTAAACCCCAAAACACAGGGCTTCAGAAAAGATTCAATAAAGGTAATTTTAAAATTAAAATGTTCCACCTGAAATTTGGGGTCTCAAATCATTGTTCCTTCATTTCCAACCCCAACACTCTCATGGATTTTGGTGATCCCTGTCAGCAGGGATCAGGCAGTCTGGGAGACTGTTCCTCCTCTGCTTCCCTCCAAACCGAGGGTCACTTCCAACTGAGACCCAGGGATGTGGGGTTTTCCATGCTGTGCCTGTCCCACTCATTCCATGCATCTGGGAAAAACACTCTCACCCAAACCCTGGATGCATCCTGAGCTGGTGACCCTGAGGAGAGGCATGACACTGACCCAAGGCTGGGAGAGACCAGGGGCAGCACTGACTGACCACAGTGGGGGTCCTGTGCTCAGGACGTGTCCCTGAGCAAGGGGTGAAATGTGGGGTGCAGTTATGGGACCCCCTTTTCTCTCTGCACAGGGGAGGTGCAGCAGCCCAAACCCTGCACCCTGTACCCCATCCGATGGCACATCACCACCCGAGGCTGCAGGAGAACCCACGGTGCTCCCAGGGCCATCCCTGAGGGGCAGTTTGGGGATGAGGGGCCATCCCCGATGGAGAGCAAAGGGATCATCCCTGAAGAGGATGAAGAGACATCCCTGAGGAACTGTTCTGAGAATAAGGAGACATTGCTTGAGGAGCAATCCCTCAGGGACAGTTTTGGGGGATAAGGAGACAGTTCCCTGAGGAGAAACACGAGCAAGCAAAGGGAGCAATCACTGAGAAGCAGTTTTGGGAGATAAAGGAGTGATTCCCTGAGGAACAACATAGAGGAGTGGGGAGAGCAATCTCTGATGGGAAGTGAGGGGAATAAGGGCGCAGTGCTCCGAGGGAATATGTGAGCAATTCCCTCAGGGAATAACGGGGGGAGGGGGGAAAGAGGAGCCATCCTCGAAGGGCAATTTGGGGGTTGAGAGGGTGATCCCTGACAGGAGGAGGAGCGATGCCTAAGGGGCACTTTTGTCAAATAAACGGGCGATTTCCTTTATCAGTGTGGGGAGAGTGAGGGGACGCCCCCAGGCCCATCGGGCGGGCCCCCACGACCCTCCCGAGGCCCGGGACCCGCGGCCACCCCGCAGGACCACGGGGCTGGGTACCCCTACACCCCTCATCCCTCCCGCATTCCCGGATCCCCACGCGTGGGATCCCCGCGCCCCCCGCCCCACCTGTGCGCCGGGATGCGCTGGGAGCCGCGGCCCTTCCCCACCAGGAAGTGCACGTCGCTGAGCACCTCGTTGTTGAAGAGGAACGCGAACCGCTCCTGCACCGTCGGCTTCGTCGCCTGCCAGTTGTACACCGGCTCCCGCTGCAGCGCCCCGCCAGGACCGCCCGCCCCGCCGGCTGCCCCCGCCGCCCCCGCCGCCGCCGGGCCCCCCGCACCGCCGCTGGCCGCCGGCGGGTTGGCGGCGCCGCTCTGGTTGTAGGTGAGGCCGGGCGGCGAGGCGGCGCGCGCCGTTGGTGCAGGGCGGCGGCCGCGGCCCCGTTGCCCGGCGGGGGCGGCGGCGGCTGCGGGCAGGAGGAGGAGAGGCCGCCGGGGCCGCCGCTCCCTCCGGCCGCCATCTTGTGCGGCGGGGCCGCGGGGGCGGGCGGCGCGGGGCGGCGCTGCAGCAGCACCAGCACCAGCAGCGGCGGGCGGGACACGGCGGCAGGCGGGACGGGGACGGGGGCGAGGGCCGCGGAGATGTCGGTGGTGGTGTCGATGGCGGTGGCGTCGATGGCGGTGCGGATGCAGAGCGCCGGGCAGCAGCGGCGCATGGAGCGGGCGCCGCCGCCGGCCGGGCACGGGGGAGCGGCGGAGGCGGTGGCGGGGCGGGGAGAGGGCGTGGGGCGCCGGGCGGGGCCGGCACGGAGTGGGAGGATGGAGGGCGTTGCGAGGGGGAGTGATGGGGTGATACCTGAGGGGATGATACCTAAGGGGATGATTCCTGAGGGGGCGATCCTTGAGGGGGCTGAAGGACGATCCCTGAGGGATCTTTTGAGGGTAAAGGGGGCATTTCCCTGACGAGCAGCAGAGGGGAGCAATCCCTGAAGGGCACTTTTGGGCAAGAGGGGGTGATACCCTGAGGAACCATTGTGGAGGAATGAGAGAGGCAATTTTGTTGGGCGATCCCTGGGGACAGTTTAGGAGATGAGAGGATGATCCCTTAGGGAGAGTAAGGGGATGATCCATGAAGAACTGATTCCTGAAAAGGATGGGGACTATTCCTGAGGGGCAGTCTGGGGAACAAAGGGGGCGACCCTTGAGGAGGTGAGGATTAGTCCCTGAGGGACGGTTTTGGGAATGAGGGGGTGATCCCTGAGGGGAACAAAAGGATGATCCATGAGGGAATAATCCCTGAAGATGGTGAGGGGCCAGACCTGAGGGACAGTTTTGAGACCTGGAGCATTTCCCTTAGGAGCTACATGGAGGGGGTGGCAAGAGGAACAAACCTTGAGGGGCAGTTTTGGGGATGAGGGAGTGATCCCTGAGGGGAATAAAGGGATGATTCATGGGGGAATAATCCCTGAAGATGATGAGGGGCCAAACCTGAGGGACAGTTTTGAGGAAAAGGGAGCATTTCCCTGAGGAGCAATGTGGAAGGGGCAGCAAGAGGAGCAATCCTTGAGGGGCAGTTTTGGGGATGAGGGAGTGATCCCTGAGGATGATGAGAGCACATCCCTGGGGTGGAAGGAAGACGAGCAAGGAAATGGGAGTGATTTCCTGAGGAGCAACGAGGGGGGCAGGGGGTGAGGGAAGCAATCCCTGAGGGGCAGTTTTGAGGGGTAAGGTTCCCTGAGGAGCAGTGTGGGGATGTGACAGAAGCAATCCCTGAGAACCAGTTTGGAGATAATGGCGATTCCCCGAGGAGCCGTGTGAGGGGGTCAAAGGGGAGCAATCTGTGAGGGGCAATTTTGAAGGATAAGGGGAGCATCCTGTGAAAGGGGTTATTCTGAGGAGGATGAGGGAGCCCAGAGAGCAGTTTGTGAAGGGATGAGAAATGGGGATGCAATTCACAGAGAAGATGTTGAGAGTTGAAGGGGGTCAGTGCTGGGGGTGAGGAGCCAGGGAGGTTTGGGCCTTGTGGAGGTGAAGGTGAATTGGGGGTTTTCCCTTCGTGATCTCACACACCAGCCATTCCTCTGCAGCAGAACCAGGCCTCCAACATCCCTGGGCCCCTGCTTCATGCCCAGCAATTCCTCACAATAATCAGAGTTACTGGCTGCTGCTGCTGCTGCTGCTGACACAGGCTTGGAGCACCACATTACCAGGCCCACCACAGGCATTACTCTGCACAAACCTAGGAGCCAGAGCACCCTGATCCCTCACCTGGTCGTGACCTGCTGCTCCTGCTGGACCTGCTCAGCCAGAAACCACTGGCCAGTGTTGTCCCCACCAATGGCATCTCCTCACCAGGCAGTGTGGGGTGGAGATGGTGCGGGGGCAGGAGCCGACTGCAAAGCAGAAGATTAATTAAGAGGCTGTGCCACTGCCTCGCTGTGATCTCAGTAACTGAACCGTTAAAGTGATTTATTCTTCGCAGGGTAATTACATTCCCCCTCTCTCTGTTATCCATCCCCTGATCTGTGCTGCACACACACCCAGTCAGGAGCAGGCGTGTGGTCCATGAGTCCCTGTGTCACAGGGGAGATGGCCTGGCTGCCTTGGTGTTACAGCTTCTGTAGCACACAGAGACATGCTGTTTGTGTGGATTATGGGCTGTTTGGTTGGACTGTGTGCTGTTTGTGTGGATTCAACACTTCCAGACCCTCGCACAGCTCTGGGATCTCCCCATGAGCCACTATGGCCAGACACAGCAGTGCTGCTACTCCACTGATTTTGACTGAGAGTCCAGCCTGGCTTTGTACTGTGTTGTCAATACCTGTTTCTGCTGCATTCTGTGCTGTCATGTTCCTTGCTGCATTTTTAAATCTGCATTTCACATGCACAAGTTTGGGAAACTCCTATGCAGAGCTCTTGTCCTAACAGTCTCAGTGTAGGCAGGAATGAGTAGGAGCCTTTAAAAACAGAGAACCAGAGAATCACTAATATAAGAAAACATTTTAAAGATCAAGTCCAGCTGTTACCCCAGCATCACCCCCATGTTCACCACTAAACCATGTCACCACATGTTTTTTGAACACTTCCAGGGCTGCAAACACTTACAGCATTTTTGAGTATCTATTTAGAGTATTAGAAATAGTATTTTTCAGAGGAACAATCCTTTTTCCTGTGAAATCTTTCATTTATTAATAATAACCGGACATTCAGTACAGCCATATTCTCTCTTAAAACGCTGCATGCTTTCCTCTTTAGCACCATTTCCTCAGCGCATCGCTCCCCCCTTTCTGGCCCAGCTGCTTCCACAGATTTCAGCGTCACACTTTTTCCCTCGGGGCCGTGCAGCCTGGCTCAGGCAGCTGCTCAGGCCTGTCCTGCTTGCGGGTGCTCCTTCCGGGCCACAAACATTAGAGGGAGCTGGAGACTCGCAGTGCCCGGCTGGATGGCTGGACGAGGCTCCTGGCTGGCAGGAATGGCCTGTAGGCACGTCCCAAGCGCCGGGGGGTCACCGGCTGTGTCATCCCACACGTGTCCAGCTCCAGGAGTGCCACTGAGGGGCTCCTGCCCTGCCTGGGAGGTGCAGGATCATCCCAGCCCACGCTGCTGGAGGAGGGTGAAGTTTCTTCAACGCAGCATTCTCTGCTCCAAAATCCCAGCAAATTCATCCTCACAAACTGTGGTGTGCCTGCCAGGAAGGATGGTGCTTCTCCGTCACCTGGGGAGGGGATTCCGCATCCGTTCCTGCCCTGCCTGGGAGGTGCAGGATCATCCAGCCCATGCTGCTGGTGGAGGCTGAGTTTCTTCAACACTGCTCCAAAATCCCAGCAAATTCACTCTCGACAAACTGCAGTGTGCCTGCCAGGGAGGATGGTGCTTCTCCATCACCTGGGGAGGGGATTCCCGTTCAATCCTGACCTTCCAGCGCCACCAGCCTGCTCTGTGCCCTGCTCACCGTGCCAGCCCTGCCACCCTGCATCTGACAGATCCTGAGATTATTCAGCCCATGGTGAACTAAATCAGGGTGATTTGTGCTATGACAGGAGCCAGAGGCTTAACTCAAGACCAGTGTAAGGAAACACAGCTGTGCCTCTCAGGGATAATGGATCTGTGTGGGACACTCACCCTGGCGCTGTGGATGGGGTGAAGGGTTTGCTGCACAACCCAGCACCAACACCACGGTGATCAGTGGTGTGTTAGACCAGAGGAATAAAAAGAGGAGTGTCATACAGGAGACTTTACTATCCCAAAAATAAACCTGGGAACAAACACTCCTATAAAAGGCCCGGTGTCATTATTTCTGGATCTGGTAGCCAACAGATTCCTTCAGAGATCAGGCACTGGGCAAAGGCAGCGCTGTTTTAGCTGGGTCATTCACAGGGTGAGCAAAAGCCTCATCCCAGCAGTAAACCTGGGCAGGGAAATCACAGCTGGGGTTCAGCTGGTGGCATGAAGGCTGACCCCATCCCTGGCTGGACATGAAGGGTCTCACAAGGCTACAGGCAGCTGGAATGAAACCAGTGGGACCAGAGTGCTCAGAGTTGGAGAGCAGAGAGCATCTGGCCTTTCTTCACCTCATGGAGGCAGAAAAAAACATTTAGAATCTGTGTTCCAAGCAAAAGCTGGAAATGTGTGTTCCAAGCAAAAGCCAGGCAGATGCAGCTCTCCCTTGGCTGAGCAGCTCACTTCAAAGGAGGCATTTTAGGATGTAGGAAGCTCCAAGGAAGACTGCATGGCAAAGACAGAGACATCCCAGGTGTGAGCCAGAGGAGGCCAAAGTGGGACCTGCCACTTTGACCACGCCTGATCTAAACCTCCACCAGGTGAGAAGGTGACTCATGAGGCCCAGAGCCACTCCAGCCACGGGCTCAGCTCTCCTGGGTTTGGGGAAAACCTGAGCCTGCTCTGCTCCTGCTGACCGACCACAGCTCCCATTGCCTGTGCAATGCCACCCAGAGCTGGAATCCTGTGGCAAAGCCAGACCTGCACCCCATGGCTCTCCAAAATTCACACTTCACCATCCAAAACAACAAACAAGGCTGACCAAGGCCTTCTCCAGACAGTGGAGGAAACAGTCATGCCATGCTGTGCCGGTGCCACCGAGGCTCCTGGTGCAGAGGGAGCAGCCACAGGAAACACAGGCAGGGCCAGACCTGTGTGCTGGGCTCTGCTGGGGTGCACATCACTCACTCCCTGAGATGACTTCAGAGGGAGAACCTGCACACACCAGTCAAAACCACCCCAGATGGCTGGTTTGGGTTGCCTGGATAGGAGACATGACTCTCTGCAAAATGCACAGGAGTTCTTTCCGTCTCTGCCCCATCCCAGAAAACATTTTAAAAGCACAAAAAGGAAAATAAAATATTTTTTTGATCCAAAGCAGCTGTTTTGCATCAAAACACATTTCACACCTTCCATTCCACATTGCCCAGTGCAGGTTTGGGGTTCACTGACAGTTCAGGAGAGCACTCTGGTCTGAGGGAATGTGTGTTACTCACTCCAGGGTGGTTTTTTTGGGCAGACGTTGAATCAAAATGTTGGGTAATCACCCAGGTCATTATTTGTCACCAGCAGAGCTGGGCTCAGATCCAAAATACTGAGGACACTTCATCTTTGCTCCTGCCCAGGTCCCTCAGTGCCCTGGGCTGAAGCCAGATGTGACCCCACCAGTGCTGCGGTCACTCAGATCCAACCATGACCTCATGGCTCCATTAAATCCCGAAGCCTGGCGGACTGGCACAAAGTCACCACATCACCCAAAGCCTGGCTGACCCCCTACATCAGCCAGGCCACCCTGGTGGCTCTGCAGTGGCCCCTTCCCTCTGGGCCAGCGTGGGCGCTGCTCCTGCTGCGGGGCTTTTCTCCAATGCAAATCCACACCAGGGTATTTATAGCGCCCTTATCCTGGCGGAGCCTATTTTGGGCTGATGCTCAGGCACCAGAGCAGCACAGGTTATTTTAACCCAGTGCTGGGTTATTTTCAGAGCTGCCCTTCTCTGCACGTGCTCAGGAATGGTTTCCAACTGCCAGGCGCTTTCTGGGGTTGGGGAAACTGGGGAAGGGGGAGAAGAGGGACCATGCAAAGGAATTTCTGAGATTTAAAGTTAAACCAGCATCTGCAGCAAATCTCTTTTTAACACACCTGTCTGGGATCCACCTGGATCCTTTGACACACCTGTCTGGGATCCAGCTGGGATCTTGGAAGGAGGACTGTCTGCAGGACACCTCTTGAGCAAAAGGCAGGAGAGGAACAATTTCTGAAGCACACAGCTGAGGGCCCAATGATGATGAAACAACATGCAAGAGAGGAAGAAGAGCCAAGAGCTGGATGCTCCTAAAATGTCCAGGGTCACCAGCTGGTCCCAGGCCCAGGAGGGAGCAATGGCTCTGTTCAACAGAGGCAGGAACAGCACCATGGGATGGGACATGCTCCTCATCCTCAGCATGGAGGGAACCCCAGCTCTGTCCTCACCACACGCCATCCTGGAACAGCCAGGGAAGGGAGACTTCTGGAGCCATCCTGTCCTGATCCAGATGCTGCAAGAAGCAGCTGCAGCATTTACCAAGCAGTGAGCCTGGATTCTCAGCAGTGTTGCAGTGGGGATCTCTCAGCTCACAGCTGGGAGCAGCAGCTGGTCCATGGCAGAGCCCACAGCCCATGCCCCAAACCTGGGGTGCCATGGATGGGGTTCTGCCAAGGCAGCAGCACCATGGAATAGCATCCAGAGGGATCCAGCTCCATCTCCCAGCATAGCAGCAGGGCTGGAGAAGTCAGGATTTCAAATTTTTATTTTAAATTCCACAAGGTCTTGCCTTGTCCATGTAAGAAAGCTCAGCAGGGCCTCTACAGCCTTTTGCCCAGACCCTGATCCCCAGCCTCCAGTCCCCACTGCCTTCCCTATCCCATCACACTTTCCTCTTGCCTCAGTGTCCCCCTGTGGCCCCTGACCCATGGAGGGGTGGGATGTGCCAGGAGTGTTTCTGGGGGTGGCAGGGCAGTCCTGAGACCACTGGGTGCAGCTGGCAGGGAGCAGAGCCCTGCCCCGTGACCTCCAGCTCCCACTGGCATTGAGAGGATCACACCATCCCGCTGGGAAAAGTGAGTCAGGGCTGAGCCTCTGCCAGCCCCTATTCCTGGCCTCCCACCCCAGGCACACTCCGGCCCCCCTGGGCCTGCAGCAGGCTGGGAAGGAACAAGTGAGAGCTGGGAAGGATTATGGGGAGAGGAGTCCCTGGATGGAGTGCCACCAATTCCCCAACACCCCCCCATCCATCCAACACGTCCCACCTGCCACAGCCACCTGCCCACCATATAGGTCTCAATGCATTTTTATTAAATTCTTACAAAACAGAATACAAAATTCTGGCATCAACAATTGTTATAAAGGAAAACTTCAATTCAGCTGTATCAGATCACCTGGTACATACAGTAAAGTGCTTCTTTTTGTGTGTGTTTTTTTTTTTTTTTTTTGCTTTTGTTTTTGTCTTTTTTTTTTTTTTTTTATTTTCATTTTTATTTCCCAGCCAGCCCCTGAGCAGAGGCCGCTGTTGCACAAACCAACAGTGCGTTAACGTGACTCTTGTTGAACCAGCTTTGGCAGTCTTCATCAATTGTAAAGTGGAGAAAGTTTCTCCTGGTTTGATAAAAAAGAGTTAGCTTCACAGTAAACATTTCTAACCAGTTCTAAGTCGAGTTAGTTGGCTGGAGGAAGGGTGGGGGGGGAAGGGGAGGAAGCAAAAACACTTAACATTTCCAGCTTAAAAAAAAAAAGTTTTTTGAAGTTGGTTTCCAAGATAGATGCTCTATGGGGGGGAAAGTTTGGGAAGAGGAAGAGGAGAAAGAAGGGTGCTGGCGAGAGGGGATCGCTGGTGCTGGACCACGGGAGCATCTGTCTGGAAACCGCCCCGGGAGAGGTGCTGGCAGCAGGAAGGGGACATCTGGCCCTGGCACAAGGGTGTCCCCAGCCATACCTGCCCTGCCAGGGCACCTGTGGGTGCCCAGCGCTGCCACCAGCCAGGCTGGAGGTTTTCCAGTCCATCCCAGCTCTACAGGCATTTAAAGATTCTCTACCAATGCACAGACCTGGCCTTGGGTCACCCCCCAGTACCACGCCAGGAACGCCGGGTCCACACCAAACCCCACCCAAAATGCAAAGCCGAGCCCAGGCCGAGCTCAGATGCTCCCAGCACATCCTCCAAGTCCCACAAACTCCCACAGCATCTTCTGGCTGCACATCCCCGGCTGAGGACACCCACGGGACACAGGCAGGGTCACCCGGGCCTTCCCCAGAGTGTGTGGTGTACTTTATACATAGAGATATAAAAGAGATCGCTCTTATGTGTGGGGGGAAAGGGGAAACTCAGTTTGCCAACAAAAGCAGCACGGAGGACAGATAAATTTTGGAGACATCCCCCTGCCATCCCCTTCCCATGATTTTTTGTTTTTTAAAAAAAGGCTGCAGCGTGCAGCATCAACGATAGCTTCACAATACCAGCTCAAGGCATCGCGTACTGTACATCATTCAAGTATTTCTTAATATAAGACAACAAGGAATTATCTACAACTGATAAAACAAAATAAGCTATAAAAAGTAACAACGTACAATCAAGATGGATTTTTTTTCCTTTCTGTTAAAGGAGGCCTCTCCAGGGTGTCCTGGTGCCTGTGGGAAGGGTCTCCCCTCACCACTGCCTTGCTCCTCCCCACCCAGCACAGTGGGACTGGGCACACACAGGGGAGAGGGAGATCACAAGTGCAAGGCAGTTTCGGGGGTGGGATGGGGATGGAGTCACCCTCCCCAGGGCCCCTAGGTCAGCAAAAAGGCTGGGAAGGGTGAGAGAAGATGGCCCCTGCCCTAAACTCCATCAACACCCGAGATCATCATCTCCCAAGATAACACACACACCTCCCTGAAACAAAAAACAACATATATTGCATAGTATTGCTGTCAGCAGTCTTAAAATAAAAAGGAGAACTTTCTTTTCTTTTTTTTTTTCCAGAGACAGTGACTGTCTTCAGCTGAAGACCCAGGGAAGTCTGTTCCCCAGCTCAGAGCTCCCAAACCCTCACCTGTGCACACGATGGGCCAAGGCTGCTTTTGCAAAATATAAAGCTCAAAGCACTGAGTCAGAAGGGACAGGAGGAGGCTGTGAAGGGGGCACTGCCTTCCCAGCGGGATGAGGGCTGGCAGCAGGCGCAGCTTGGTGGCACAACCCCAAGCAGTGCCTGTGGCAGGGAGCAGGGGGTGTCAGGGGGATCTGGAGGCCAGTCTGGCCTTGAGCACAGGCCCTGCTCCCCTGGACAGACCCAGAAACCAGCCAAGGGCCTCACCCCAACTCAGCACCCCGAGTCCTTCCCACCCTGAAGCAAACTCCAAGGAAAGGACAACGCCATGCATGCCTGAACACACGTGAGCAGGGATGCACATCCATGACCACCCACACCAGTGCTCTCCCTGCTGAACACCCTGCTGCTCTGACCCCAAACCTTCCAGCCCCACATCCCGAGCCATCCCCAGGCTGCTCCCCTGTGCCCTGGCCTTTGGGTGCTGCCACCAGCCTGACTGCTCACCCACTGGCACCCCCGGGGCATTGGGCACCCTCTGTGCCCCACGACCCTCCTGCCACGGCAGCCTCAGGGCCAGCCTGAAGCCACGGCAGGTCTCACTGTCCTGCAGCAGGTCCGGATGCTCTTTAAGGGGGTCCTTGCTTTCCAAAGAGTACACAATTCCCAGAGAGTGTTTCTGGCTGCTCTGGCCACCCTGAACACCTCATCCCCCATGCACCTTCCCAGGGGCACAGCCACCAGCCCTTCCAAAACCCAGGGTGCAACACCTGACCTGGCACAAGAGCACAGCCCTGGATGCCCATGCATCCCCGGGAGCCGCCAGCCGGAGCGTGGGAGGAAAGGAAGACATCTTTCTGTGCCCTGTAGAGAAGCACAGCTGGCAGTTTAAAACCAACAGTAATTAAAAAGGAAAGGAAAAAAAAAAAAGGCCAAAAAGAAAAGGGGTGAATAGCTTATTCTGGAAGCAGGATGCTGAGGAGAAAAGGTGGGTTGGGTGCTGCTCCCTTGCTGGCACCGCCTCTCCCCAGCCTGAGCTGTTCCCTGCACTGTGTCCCCCTGGAGCTGAGCTGGGGACACCCCCAAGCACAGGACAGAGGGGCTCCCCACACCTCCCACAGCCAGGAGGTGCCTCCCAGACCCCCAGGAAGGGGTTTTTGTGGGATCTACCCCAACAAGGAGAGAAACCTGCAGCTCTGAGGGGAGGGATGAGGTTAAAACGCAACTCCCGTTGTTGAAAACGCGACCGAGGGTCTTTTGTTCACAGTATGAAATGAGCTGAAATCGTCAAAGCAGCCGCGGGCGGACACAAAGAGTCCTTTGGTGTCAGGGAGGGGGAAAATGTCAGAGGAGAAACCAAGAGCTGGGAAACAAAAGTCCGTGTGTCTGTCAGATGTCCTTGAGTGTGCCCTGGGTGAAGCAACCTCACACTTGATTTAATACCTTTAAAAAAAAAAAAAAAAGATCTTAAACAAACCCTCCCACCCCCAGACCTACAAGATCAGCAAAACCTTGGAAACCAGCCACAGGGATGAGTCCTGATCTTGTCACTAGCCAGAAACGGTGGAGTCAGGGAGGGAAAGGGGAAGAAAGAAAGGAGGAGAAGGGGGGACATGGGGTACAGCAGGTGTGAGGGGCACCACTCAGGCTTGGTCGGCCACCAGGACCAGCGGGGCCACCAGGTGCTGCCCAGAGGCCACTGCCTTGGCCAGGCTGCTCTTCTGCCGCCGCTTGGCCAGCTTGGACTCAGAGGGGGGGGAGAGCTGCATGGCCCGTGAGGTAGCTTTGATGATGATGGGTCGTGCTTCTTCCTCCGCCTCTTCCTCCTCGTCCTCATCATGCCGTGTCAGCTGGCGGTTGACAGCGATGGCCTCAGCAGCAAAGGAGGTGAGCTCTTTGGCACTGCTGTTCCTGCAGGGGAGGCACGGGCTCAGGGGGGGTGGGGGGCTGGAGGGAGGTTGGGATCAAATATCCAGGTATTCCCTCCTCCCATGCTGGCCATGCCAGCCTGGTCAGACACCACAAATCAAACCCAAAGTGGCAGGGCTGCCCAGACACAGAGTCGTGGCACAGCCCCCAAAAAGCAGAAGGAACAGACAGTAGTGCTGAGGAGTGCAGTCAGGATTCAGGGGGCTGGAACCCACACTCACCTCTGCAGGATGATGGGGGTTGGCAGGGTATTGTCCGGGGCACACTGCAAAAAAATGCAGCCAGTCAGAGCCAGGATTGTGCAGACAGGCATTCCCCACCCTGGATTTTGGGAGCAGAGAGCAGGGAGGGGACATCAACACTCACCCCCTGCACCCAGGGGTGCTCCAGGACCTGGGCTGCGCTGAGCCGCTTCTTGGCATCTCTCACCAGCAGCTTGGAAATGAGGTCTTTGGCTCCAAAGGAGATGTGTGCCCAGTCCTTGTCAGGAAACTCATACTTCCCCTCCTGGATGCTCTCAAAGAGCATGTTCTGAGCAGGGGAGAAATAACAGGGCCTCAGCCAGGAGTGCTGCAGTCAAACTGGAGGAGGGGGGGTTTAGGTGCTGCTGGGGTGCCCCACTCACCTGGCAGGTGTGGCACGCCTCACCCCGGTCCCAGCCACAGTCAGAGCCGCAGTGGCCCACAAAGGGGGGGTACCCACTCAGCATGATGTACAGGATGACACCCAGGCTCCACAGGTCACAGCGCTTGTCGTAGATTGAGGCCTCCTCGTTGAAGGCTTCCACCACCTCTGGGGCCATGTACTCGGCTGAGCCACACTGCGGGAACAGGCGGGGTGAGCCCCGAGGGTGGGGACCAGCGGGGCAGGGGGCACTGGGAGGGTCCTGCCAGATCTCCAGGGCTGCACCTCTGAACGGAAGGTGCTGCCCTGGTTTGCCCCTGCCACACACCCTGCTGGGTTTCCCACCACAGAGGATGCCACAGGCCCGCCTCTCTGGGGTCACCCAACCAACAGCAGCTGCCACCCCGAAGGAAAAAAAAAAAAAGCCTAAAGGGTGCAACCCCCAGGGCGCAGCACAGCCGGACCCACAGGACCCACAGCACTGTCACCACCCAACCGGCTCGGCGGGACAGCCCCAGCGCCTGGGAGCGGCCACGGGACACGGCGGGACGAGCCGGCTGCGCCTGTTCCTGCTCCCCGGGCCGGCACGGGCGGAGCCGCCGCGCAGGATCCGGGCCGGGAGGAGTTAACCCTGTGCAGGAGAGGCTGAGCCAGCGGCCCCATTCCCCTATCGCTCCAGGGACTCTGGGGCTTTCCAGCACATGACCCGCAGCCCACACAGGCCCCGTGACCAAGGGAGAAAAGAGCTGCAGGCAGCAGATAATCGCCCCGTAACGAGAGAGGCCTCCCGACGAGGGGCCGGCCCCAGCAGCTGATGCCACCGCAGGAAAACAACCCCCCCAGCCCGATCCTGGCTGAGCATGGGGAAACTCGGGACACCCCAGGAACCCGGACCCGCCCCGGGAGGAGGCGGGCGCGGAGGAAGGAGGCGCTGGGGTGTCCCGGCCGCCGCCCCGGCTGTTTGCGCCCCGCACGGGCTCGGCTCCGCCCTCCCCGGCACGTTCGCCCCCCAAAACCCGGGTGCAGGGCGATACCCCGCACGGGGGGGGCGTCTGCGGCTGGCGATAAGGGCAGCGCGGCTTTCTGCGGGAGATGGCATCTGCGCGACACGGGGACACCGAGAGCGCTCGGGATGCCCACCCCGCACCGCAGAGCCTCGGCCCCTCTCCCTCGCCCACGAGCCGGGGAACCACGGCCCCCCAGCCCGGGGCCGACCCAGTTCTCCCGGCAGGCTCGGCGAGCGCTCGGGCTGTTGTTGCTAAGGCTCACGGCAGCCCGGGCGCTGCGCCAGCCCCCGGCCCCCCCGCGTTATGTAACCGCATCTCGCCTGCCACGGCGGGGGGGGGACGGGGGACACGCTGCATCAGCGACAGCAGCGAAGCAGAGGGGTGTCCGTGCATGGCCCTGCTCCTGCAAGCTGCAGGGCAGCTGGGGGGACTACGGGGATTCCACAATGTGGGGGGGCTCGCACGCTTACCGGGGTGAGCAGCTCCGGAGTGGAGATGGGGGAGCAGTCACCGTTCAGTTTGATGCCACTTCCCAGGTCAAAGTCGCAGATCTTCACTGGGGAGACCTGGAACAGAGGGGAAGGACTGGTCGGTGACCCCCCCGGCATCCCTCAGGAACCACAGCCGGCAGCCCCCGGGGACCACAGCCGTGTTTTCAGGCCACAGCTGCTCAATGCCAGGTTGTGTCATGCTTCACACCACGCTGTGCTGTGGCATATGGGGGGCGTGTGTGTCCCTGGCAGGACTTGGTGTGTGTATGTGTCCCTGGCAGGACCTGGTGTGTGTGTGTGTGTCCCTGGCAGGACCCTCCTGCACCCCCCACCTGAAGAGTCACCCCACTGTGCCCACCCCCCAGGCAGCACACCCTGCACCCACCCTGGCTGCTCCCCGCTCACCTGGTCTGGGCTCTCACACAGGATATTTTCTGGTTTCAGATCCCTGTGTGCAATCCCTGGGGGCAAAAGAGCCAATGAGGATAAAAATCCCCCTCCTACAAGAACTGCTATAGTGTAAAGTCTGGGGGTGGCACAGGGACCCCTCCCTCCCCACCCCAAATCACTACCTGCACCCTGGCAAAAGGCAAAATTTGCTGCTGGCCCCAAATCCCAACCAAACTGGAGGAACAGGATCTGCACCACAAAAAGCCTCGTGATGCAGCTGGGCCTGACCCTGCGTGCTGGGACGGGCACTGTCCCCTGAGCAGGAGGATGGGGGGAGGCAGTGACACCCCTGGGAGGGCCCAGCGCACCCCAGGGTGTCCTCGGTGGCACCTGGGGCGTCCCAGCTCACCTTTGTTGTGCAGGAAGTGCAGGGCGCTGGCGATATCCTGCACCACCACGCTGGCCTCCAGCTCGTTGAAGTGGCGTCTCCGGTGGATGTGGGTCAGGATGGAGCCTGTGGCCAGGTGAGAGCAGAGCTGGGGCTCGTGGGGGTCCTGCTGCCCCAGCTCCCCCCCACCCTGGGGCTGCACTCACCTCCCCTCATCTTCTCAAAGACCAGGTAAAACCTCTCCTCCTCCTCGAAGAACTCAATCAGCTCCAGGACATTTCTGCAGGGACCATGGCATCAGTCCAGCATCCCCCCAAACACCTCCTGGGGTCCCCCCCACAGCCCCATCCAGCACAGGACCCCGGGAGGGATGTGGGATGGGAAAACTGGGCCTGCAGTGATTGAAACCACACGGCCGGGGCCCCCCTGGCCGAATTCCAGGAGGGAGAGGGGCTTGCAGCGCCCGGCTCCGCTCCTCCCTAATTGCTCACAGCCCCTCCCGGCCCGCCCCACACACAGCAGGGGCTCGGCTCGGCTCCAGCTTGGCCGCCGAGGCCCTGCCGTCACGGCAAACCACCGAGTGTCCCCTGAGGATGCTCCACCGCGGCGGCCAGCGGGGTCAGGGGGAGGGAGCGTGGGGCACAGGGCGGGCTGGCTGTGACCCAAGAGTGTCACAAGCATCAGCATCAGGTCCCCAGCCCACTGCCGGCGCCCACCGTGGGGATGCCCCCCCGTACCTGTGTCCCTGGCACTGATAGAGCATCTCCACCTCCCGGAAAACCCTGCTCCGGATGTGTCCCAGGCGCTTCTCGATGATCTGGAGGGCAAAGAGGGGGAGGCTGAGCGCTGCCAGGGAGGGGCCGGGCACCGCTGCCCCTCCAGCACGGGGACCCGCGGGGCCGGGCGGGGCTCCGGCAGCAGAACAGGCTGTTCCCGGCGCCGGTGCCAAGCGGCAGCGGCCGTGCCAAGCCGCTCCCTCCGGGGCCGGGGCCAGCAGAGCTCCATGTGACGCCGGAGCAGCAAAGGGCCTATGCCCCACTGGGCGCTGGCACGGCAGGGCTCGCTGCCCGTGCCAAGGGTGGCCAGGGGGACACCCCACACGGTGGGGAGGGCAGATGGGTGCTGTCATTGTGGGGCACACAGAGCACTCCACCAGCACAGCCCTCCCTGCTGCCTCAGCTTCTCCTCCGGGGCACCCAGAGCCCCCATGGAGCAATGGGGGAGGCAAAGCTCCCCCAGCATTTGGCTGCTTTTTGACACAGGGCCCATCCCAGAGCCCCCGTGCCATGGCTCAGAGCCTGTGGGTGCAGGGCCATGGGCCCCCCATCCTGACCCCAAACCCCTCCAGCACCCGCATGAGAGAGACTTCCCTGGAGTGAGCAGGAGCTGACCACCCTGCCCAAGTCCCCAGACACATCCTGAGTGTTAATTTAGTCTCTGGCCTGCCCTCATTGACAGGGAGAGGAGCGTGGCTAAGGGGGGTTACTGAGGAGCCCGACTGGGCGGTGGCAGAGGTCGATGTGCCACCACCACAGCCCCGTGCTGCCACATCCCTGCCCCTCTCCCTTCCCTCCAGCCCACAGAGCCACAGTCCTGGGCCAGCACAGGATGGTCCTGGGAGCTGGGAGAGCCCCAGGTGTGGAGGGCAGAATGGAAACTGAGGCAGGGGTGGGAGGAGGGCGGCCCTGCAGCCCCAGCAGTGGAGCTTTACCTTCACCGCGTACTCCTTGTTGGTGATGAGGTTCACGCAGGACTGGACTCTGGCGTGGGCCCCTTCTCCCAGCACCTCCTCCTGCAGCTGGTAAACATCTGCCAGGGGAGAGGTCACCTGAGCTGCTGGCCCCACTGCACACAGCCTGGGGACACCAGGAGGGCCCAGCCCTGCCCCAGGCCAAGGGGAGCCCCTGGGGTCCCTGAGCAGCCCCGCTCACCTTCGAACCTGCCCGAGAAGCTGTCGGTGGCTCTGCAGCGCTTCTTCTTCTTGTTCCTTTTCTTGGCATCAGGGATGTCGATGGGTTGACTTGAAGGCATGTCTGTGCCACAGCAAAGCCAGTGGTGTGTCAGCCATCCCTGTCCACCCACAGCTGCCCCAGCAGTGCCAGGGCTGCCCCCAAAGCCCTCAGGGCCCAGATCCCAGGGGCAGGATGGGAGGAGCCCTGCTGGAGGGAGCCCCTGAGGAGGCACCCGGACTCACCGGGACGGGGCGGGCACTCGAAGTTGAAGACGGGCTCCAGGTGGTTGGACTGGTCGAACTCCAGGTCGAAAGGGTTTTGCCCCTGTGGGAGCCAAGAGCAGGAGTGAGGTGGCAGCTGCTGGATCAGCCACCACAGCTGCCACCCTGAGCCCAGCACAGACACACAGCCCAGCACGCTCCAGCTCCTGGGACACATTCTGCTCACTGCCCCATGGTGCACAACCCCATGGTGGGACACAGCAGAGCTCCAGGAAGAGCCAGAGGATGAGGAGGAAGGTTTTGACCACATCTCCTGATGAGGATGGTGCTGCAGGGTCACTCCTCCAGCCAGCCCCAGGCCAGCACGTGGGGGATGATGAGAGGGACCGCAGCCGCCCACACCAACCCAACCCCAAATCTCCACCCAAACCTGAACCACAGTGAGGTAGGAGGGGGAGGAAGAGAAGTCACAGGGCAAGACAGGCTCCAGAGCCACCCCTCCATGTCCTCCCAGCTCCCTGCAAGGTCACAGTGGCTGGAGCCTGCTCTGTGGACATCGTGTCCACTGGGCTGCAGGACACCCCCGACCCAGCAGGATCAGGCCTCACTCCAAACCCTCCTGCACCCCAGGATCCATGGAGGGCACGGACCTGCTCCTTCCCCCATGCTGAACCCCAGTGGCACCCGAAGGGACAAGGGGGACCCTCTGCTTCCTGCTCCCCTGAGCCGCCCGTGGGATGGGGCAGCGCTAGGGGCGAAAGGGCTCCCTCCTCCCCAGGATTATGAAATCTGTTTGGGTGGAGGTGGCAGCTCCAGCGGCGTTTCCAAACCCGCCCGGTGCCCGGGCCGGCTGCCAGCCCCAGCACGGCCAACCCCGGCCACCGGCAGAAACACCCAGAAGGCTCCTGTTTACTGCAGCCCTGGGGGGGCCGGGGGTCCCCAGCGGAACGGGGGGCAGGGTCACAGCAGGAGCACCTCCCCACCAAGCACCACTCTGGATCTCCGGGACCAAAACTCTCCCGTGCTGCATTTTCCCAGCTTTCCTCCCCCTCAAAACCTGGATTTGGGGAGCGCAGCATCGCCCGCAGCTGCTGCCCCCCGGGACGAGCCCCGGCAGGATGGGGCGGCCGGGGCCTCCGGGAGAGGCACGGGCTGTACGGGGGGGCAGGGGAAGCACAGGGGGGCACTGGGGGGGCAACAGGGGGCCAGGGGGCCCTGCCAGCTGCCGCAGCACTGCCACACAAAGGTCTGGGGGATGGGAGGCTGCGCATGGGCTCCATCAGCTCAGCCGAGGTGTCCCCCCCGCCTCCATCCCCGGCCACCGCGGGGGGACACAAACCCCGGCCAGAGGCACCCGAGCGGGAGCGGGGTCACCGCCATGAGGGGGCGCGTTAGGGGGACCCCCCCCGCACCCCGGAGCTGGAGCGAAACCGAACAAAGAACCCCCCAAGCCACAGCCAGGAGGCGGCTCGGGAAGGGGGGAAGCGAATGGAGCGGGGCCACAGGAACCCCCTGCAACCCCAGGTGACAGCGGCAGGTGGGACTGGGGGGGTGACGGGCCCGGGCTGGGGGTGCCCAGGGCATCCCGGGGCGGGGGGGATCGAGCCTCGCACGGTCCCACCGGGCCGGGCCTGGGGGGCCCCGAGACCACCCCCACATCGCTGCCGGGCCAGGACGAGGGGGTGCAGCTGGGAGGGGATAAAGCGCAGCCAAGGCACCCACGGGGGATCCCCGCGGGAGCTGCAGCATCCCAGCGGCCACCCGAGGCATGGGGGGAGACACTGAGCCAACCCCCGGGAGTACCGCGACCTCCGGCACGGGGGGACAGGGGGGTCCCCCCGCACGGTTTGGGGGCAGCGCCCCCGGAGCTCCTCAGTTTGGGGGTGTCGGGGGTGGGGCAGGAAGCGGCCGGGCCCCCTCCGCTCCCGGGCAGGGGATGCAGCGATGCGGGCGCAGCCCGGCCCGACCGCGGAGCCCCCCAGAGCATCCCGGTGGGGGCGGGGAGCAGCCCCTTACCTTGAAGGAGCGGTGGAATCCCGGGATCTCTGATTTCTTCTGCACCATCTTGCTGCGGGGGGGGGCGGGGGGCGGCGTTGCTGGGAGAAATGAGGGGGGGGCGGCAAAATAAAAAAAAAAAGGGGATGGGGGGGAGGGAGGCGGAGGGACGGGCAGAGCCGGAGGGGAGTCCGGGGGGTGGCCGAGACCTGCGGGGAGAGGAGGGGGGGGTCAGGCGGTTGCGGCCCCCCCCGGATCCAGCCCGGTTCCGCCCCCGAGCCCCCCGGCCGGCGCTCACCGGCGCGGCCCCGCAGAGCCGCCGCTGCTGGTGGTACCGCAGCCCGCACCGCCGCCCGCTCCGCTCCGCGCCGCTCCGCCGCCGCCGGGGGGGGACGCGCCGCCCCCGCCCCCGCCGCCTTTATAGGCACGGCCGCGGCCCCGCCCCGCCCCCGGGCCGCCGACACCCCCCCCGGCCGCGCCGGGACGGGGACACCCCGCCGGGGACACGAGCGGCCGCCCCGGGCACACAAACACCCCCGGCCCGGGTGACAGAACCCCCCCGGACACCCCCCGGGACACAAACAGCCCTCCCCGGGGACACGCCGGGACACAATCGTTCCCCCCCGAGGACACGGTCCCCCATCCCGGGGCACACAAACAACCCCCCCCGGGACACCCCGGGCACAGGGACAGCAACCCCTCCCCCAGTGCACCCCCCGCCCCCGGACACAAACACCCCCGCGCAGCACCGGGGGACACAAACCCCCCCCCGAACACCCCAATTCCTCCTGGAGACACAAAGACCCCCCCGGGCACTCACTGGGGAAACAGCCTCCCTAAGGAGACACCCCAAACGCCCCCCGGGACTACCCACACCCCCTCTCGGGCACCCACGCGGGACCTCACCCCCCGGATTCCCTCTGGGTACACCGCACCCCCCTCGGGTACCCCCCTCGCTGCACCGGGACACCCTCTGTGCCGCTCCGGGGGCCGGGACCCCCCCCGGCACCCTGCTGTACGGTGGGGGAGGCTGGGGACACTCCTCGGAAGGGTCCCTGCACCCCCATACCTGGCACCGCCTGTGCTGCACCCCTTTGTCACCCCCCTGTGCTGCCCCCAGGTACAGGGACACCCCCCTGTCACCCCCCTGTGCTGCCCCCAGGCACAGGGACACCCCCCTGTCACCCCCCTGTGCTGCCCCATGGCACAGGGACACCCCCCTGTCACCCCCCTGTGCTGCCCCCAGGCACAGGGACACCCCCAGTCCCCCCCAAATTGCACCCACTGAGGGTGCAGGGGTGGGGGAGGGTAACCCCCCCATCCCTCAGACCCCCCTGCACTATTTAGGGGACAATCCGCCCCCCCAGGCACCCCAATTCCTCCCTCCCCCTTCAGACACGCTTGGGCACAGGGATGGGGACCCCCCTGCACCGGGACAAGGACACTCCGGCTCCGTGTTCAGGACCTGGTGGCAGGGAAGGGGGGGTCCCCTGAGCCCCCCAACCCACTCAGGTCACGAGTGGGGCAGAGCTCAGCCCGGCCTGCGCGGGGGGGGGCAGAGCAGGGGTCACATCCCTCTGTCCCCGCGGGCCACCAGTGCCTGTGGGGAGCAGGGTCGGGAGCAGGACCCCCCTCCCGGCGCGGTGACCCCGTGGGAGCCCCTCCCCACGCGTGAGCGCGACTGTCCTGTCCCGTCCTGTCCCCCCGCGCCGTGTGACGCCAGCGGGGGCTCAGAGCAGACGCGCTCGGTGCGCGCAGCGGCTGCGCCGGGGCCGATGGCGGCGGCACCGCGGTGACTTCACCGCCCGCCCCGCGCATTGGCTGCGCCCGCCGCCGCCACGGCACCCCGGACCCCCCCGTCACAGCCACGGCACCCCGGACCCCCCCCGTCACCGACACCGGCACCCCGGACCCCCCCGTCACCGACACCGGCACCCCGGACCCCCCGTCACAGCCACGGCACCCTGGACCCCCCCGTCACACGGCACCCGGACCCCCGTCACCCCCACCGTCACCCCCGACCCCCACCCGCCCCCACCCCACCGGCACCCCCGTCCGCAACCACGGCACCCCTGAACCCCCCATTGTCCATCGGCACCTCCAGACCCCCTCGCCACCATCATCGGACCCCCCCCCCGTCGCCGACATCGGCCCCCCTGGACGCCCCTCACTGCCACGGCACTCCCAGGCCCCCTCAGCCAACGGCAACTCAGGAGCCCCCCCGCCACCACTGGCACCCCGGAGGACCCCCCCGGCCATCAGCACCCCCGGACCCCGACTCACGCTATCGGCAACCCCACCCCCTCTCCACTGGCACCCCGAGCCCCCCCCTCACAGCCACCACTGGCACCCCCCCAGCCCCCCACGGCCATCGCTGTGCTCAGACCCCCCTCACTGCTATCAACACCCCTGGACCCTTCCCCTCTCCATCGGCACCCCGGACCCCCTCAGCCATCGGCACCGCCCCCCTCCCATTGCCGCAGGCCCCGGCCCTGCTCTGCCCCCCGCCCTCCTCTCCCCCACTCCTGGGGGTGTTTGGGGGGATGTGCATCGCCCCAAATCCCGGTGCTGACCGACGCGGGGTCACCATGGTGGGGTCGTGGCCAGACCCCCAAACCTGCCACATTCCTGCTTTTCCGGGCCCTCACGGCTCCTCCGGTCCCGCACACCGGCCTGGCCCTGCCCGGGCCTTTGTTTGTTGGTGCTGCTCATGAGGGCTCCCCCGTTAATCCGGACCAGGGTGGGTGAGTGGCGGTGCCCCCATTGCTGGGGGGTCTGCAGGGGGACAGGGACAGTCCCTTCCCCTCCTGGGGCTCCTGAGGAGCCATGAATTCCCAAATCGTGCCCACCACCATGTAGGTCATGGAGCCAGGGGTGACAGGGCAGCACAGCCGGGCCCACAGCCCTGGGGCCACCAGGGGTGCCTGGCATGGGGGACACAGAGGGCTGGGCTGGGGGGACACAGAGGGCTGGGCTGGGGGGGCTGCCCAGGGCTGGGCTGGGGGCTCATCCAGGGCTGGGCTGGGGGGACACCCGTCTCATGCGGGTCTCTGGGGTGTGTAAGCTGGGGCAGTGGCAGCGTGTTCACTGTGCATGCCACGTGTGCCATGTGCTGGCTGCGTGTGCCATGTGCTACCTCCATGTCCCCTACCTGTCCCCTGCGTGTCCCCACATGTCACCGTGCCCTCTGTGCACGCCTGGTGTGTGCTCAGTGCCCACCACTGCTCCCCGTGTGGCCCTGGGGTGCCCTTGGCGTGTTTGTCCCCTGTGCTGGTCACACACACACTCGGTGAACACTCAAGGGGAGGTTTTCAGCCCCGTGTGGCAACAGGGACACCGGGACAGGCTCCTCTTCCCAAGGCTGCCCTTCCCAGTGCTGGTCCCTGTGGAATTGGCTGCCGGGGAATGTGCACAAAACCACACACGTGTGAGCAAGGCCAGAGCATGGCCCAGGGGGGATTTGCACAAGCACACACACACCTGCATGTGACCAGGTGTTGTTTTGTGCCTGCACACGTGTCCATCCCAATGCACCACCCGTGTTTCCCCCACAGGACCAGGGCTCTCCCTCTCCCCTCCCCTGTTGGGCACAGGGGGCAGCCAAAATCCCCAAAATCCTCAGTGGGGCCCAGCCTGGCCCACAGGTCCCTGCACTGGTGGCTCCTGCTGTGGGGACACACGTGCCCGTGGACAGTGGAAAGGGCCAGCACTGGCAGCTCACAGAGCACAACTCAGGCCTTCCTAATGTTTTTTTTAGGGAAACACGAATTTTGATACATCTGAGCCCCTTCTCTGCTCCTGATCACATCCAGAGTCCCAGGGGTGCCAACAGCAGCGAATTCCCCATGTCCCAGTTCTGCCCAGGACCCACTCATGGTGAGCCCCCTGCTGTGTCCCCACGGTGTCACCTGTCCCCACACCAGGACCCACAATCTTGTGGGGTCTCCAGGAGCTGTTGCAGCCCCACACTCCAAGACCGGCCGAGGGAAAACAGGAAAGTGAGCGGGGCTGTGCCGGAAGGCGGCTATTGTTGGCCAGGGAACCGGGGGAGCGGCAGGGGCCGGAGGCATCGCGGCCACCCTGTCACCCCCTGTGCCCTGAGCCACTCGGGGGGGCTGCCCACCCCCCTGGATGTGCCCCAGTGTGGGCAGGCGCTGCTCGGGCTGTGCAGGGCTTCCCCTCCCACCCCACTGCTCTGCTTTGGAAGGGAAAATAAATAAACTTTTTTTTTTTTTTTTTTTTTTCGTGTGTGTTACTTCCCCGGCCCAAGGAGGGCCCGGCTTCCCGGCCCTGGAAGCAGGAGGATTTGGAACCCTGGCTCTGTGTCAAATGAAAAAAATCCTGAAAAAAACCTGGAATTTCCTGCTGGGCAGAAATCGGAGGTTTGACACTCCTGGCGCTGGGGCGGGACAGGAGGGATGGGAGGGACACGGGGACAGGAGGCACACAGGGGACACCCCTCCCCCCGTGCCCAGGGCACACACGGGCTCACGGCCGAGCTGGTTCCTGTGCTGGTGGATCCTCGGTTTCCCCCTCACCCTGAAGCCACTGGGAAGTTTTGGCAGCTCCTGCCAGGCCTCCAGTGCACCCCAAGTCCCCCCCCTGCCACCATGGGGCTCTGCCAGGGACACGGCCCTGGTCCCTGGGTCCCCATCTGCTGCAGGGACAGGGTTGGGGTGAGCCCTGCTTGGTTTTACCCCCTCATTTCAGGGCTGCCCCCTGCCCAGAGCTGCCCAGTGTGTCCCAGGGGACAGCAGGGGGACAGGCAGAGTGAGAGGGGTCACAAAGAGGGGGACAGTGGAGTTGTTCCTCAGTTTCCCCAGCTGGAAGAGGTGCCATAAGGGGAGGGAGTAGCTGGAACCCAGCATGGAAGCTGCAGGGAAGTGTGTCCTGACGGAGGGCACAAACACACCTGGGGTGGTTTCACCCCAAAAATCCTTCAAGGGAGCTGCCAGCTCAGTGGGGAGCATCCTCCCTCCCCCATCACCCAGTCCCTGACACCCCACACCAGCCAAAACCCAGGGGACAAGGACATGGAGATGGTGGGATTGGGAAGGGCTTGGCCCAAGGATCTACTGGAAAGATGGAATCAAGTCCTCCAGGAGGGAAATCTCTGCAGCCCCCAAAACAACAGGCAGGAGCTGCAGGAGCTTTTGGGGTTGGTGGGAGAAGGGCAGGGACCTGGCTCATGCTGTGCCACAGTGGGAGTCCTGTCTTAGCAGAGAGCAGCAAATGGGAAAAGCATTTCCAGGAGGACTTCAAACACCTCAGGCTCTTTTCACCCTCCTCCACCCTCCCAATTCCCTGGGAAGGGGGAAATCTGCACAGCAGCCCTGACCCCCTGCAGCTGGGTCACTCTGGGGAAGCCCAGGGACGTGGCAGGAAGAGGTGCAGGCTGGCATGTTGCACATTTTCTTAGAAGGAGCAGAAAAACTCCCAAACCAACAAAAAATTCCCCCTGCTCTCTTGGAAAGGGCACTGAAACCACAGCAGGGCCTGTACACCCCGTGCTGGGTTGGTGCTGGCAGCCTCTGGGGTTAGCAGGGATTTGTTCACCAGGACCAAAAACGATCCTGGGGCCCCTTCTCTTGGTGAGGAGGGAACTGCTGTCCCTATGAGGCCCGAGCAGCAGGTGCCCTGGGTATCAGTGTCACCAGGGGATGGGACATGTCCTCCCTGCTCCAGCATTTTCCCAGAAGCATTCCAGGTCCTGCCCATGTTCCTGGAGCTGCTGGCTCCCAGCCTGGCCTGTGCCATACAAGGTGGAGGGAGCACGTGCCATGCTGGTGACTGCTCCCTTGTCCCAGCAACGGCTGTCACCTCCTCCATGGAGCCCAAAACTGGAGCTGAGCAAACCCAGGGCCCTGCCCAGGAGGAGGAGGGCACAGATCAGGGCTGAGGGGCTGCCAGGGACCCTGCAGGATCTGGCTCCAGAGGCATCAGCTGTCCAGGGAACACAGAACAAACAAAAAGCACATTTCAGAGCTTGGAAAGCGTCCACTGCCCGTGCAGGGATGAGGGACAGAGGCACTCCCAGGGGCTGGGGGGCAGAGCTGTGCAGGGACATGGCCTGTGCCACCTGTGCTCCTGTTTCCCCAACTCAAAAGGTGCATGGAATGAGGCAGCACCTCCTGGGGATGGGAGCACTGTCCATGGGCCCCTCTGGAGGGGTCCCCCTGGTGTCTCTGGGATGGTGCCCAGGGCTGGAGGGGCAGGGCAGGGCAGTGTAAGGTCATCCTTCTGTCACAGCACAGCCCCAGCAATGCTGCCCAGGGAGGTGGTGGCAGGTGGGGACGTCCCTGTCCTCACCCAGCTGGACATGGCTCTGGCACAGACCCCACAGACACCCAGCCACAGGTGCCATAGGAGACCCCCAGCCCCTGCTCCCCCCTGGCTGCTTTCCAAGGGTCCCTGCAAAGGCTGCCCCCACTCCCCAGCTTCCCACTCTAAGCACACCCTGATGGGACTCGTGATGGGTGTGCTCAACTCTTCCACCAGCCCAGCATAGTCTGGTCTGGGATCCAGAGGGGGAAAAGGGCAGAGCCAGGCCAAGAAGTCCAGGAAACCCACGGAGGAGCAGAGTGCTCCAGGGAGCATCGATGCTGCTGAGCTCAGAACCTCGTGTGGGATTAACACACAGAGAGCAGGTGGCTTTTCCAAGACTTATTTATCAAGGAACAATGAAAGTTGTGGGTACAAGGAGCCCCCTGCACTTTTCCCTTGTGAGCCAGCTTCACCCCATTCCCTGCCAGCAAGGCAGCAGTGGGTGCCTTGAGCTCTCCCTGCCTGGCAGTGTGACTGTGCCATGGTGCCATGGAGCAGGGACACCTCCTGAGCTGTGCCCCAAGGAACAGAGACCTTTCCACCAACAACAGATCTTTGCATGAGTCCAGTTTGAGTTCCCCCTGATCTGCAGCTGCACTGCACATCTGTGATCTCTTCTGCAGGTGGGACACATCTCAGGGTTTGGGATGAGACTGAGACCCTTACTTGGGAACAGCTCCTTGGTGAGTTCCTGAGAACACCCTGAATTAACACCAACGAAATCCATGTATTTAATTCTTTCAAATGTGAACCATTGTCCAAATCTGAGACTAAGACTGGACCTGGGCTGTACCTAAGGTCCATCAGGAGTTTAGGAAGGCAGGGGGGTCTTGTCTGAACCTGGTACTCAACAGAAGGGTCTCTCTTACCCTTTTACATCCTTGGTCTCAGTGTAAATCATTCCAGCTCAATGCCAACTTGATTTTCCTCAGTCTTTTACATCCATGTAGGAAGTACCAGAGGGAAGCTCATCATTGTACCCTGTTAAATCACACTTTCATAGATTCATATTAAAATAACTTTTCCTAACAGCATTGACAGTGACTCTTTGAGTGACCCTAAATCACTCATCTGTGACAAACTGATGTTGTTGGCAGGATCCTAAATCCAGATTCATGGCAGAACTGAGGCCCTGAAGCTCCTGAGGGTTCAGGGGATGGAGAAACCCAGCAGGGGAGGATCAGAACGAGCCACGGCTTCCTGGGAGCAGCAGGAGACCCTGCTCTGAAGCACAGGAAAGGAGCATTTCCCTCGGAACATACGGCAGCCACAGCCCCCTCCGTGCTGCCAGCCTGTGCCCGCTCCAGCTCCGGGGCAGATGCCATCTGTGCTTTTTGGGAAGGGATCAGCCCCGCAGAGGGGAGGCTGCTGGAGCCCTGGGCACTCTACCTGCTCAGGCCAGGCCCTGCAGTGTAGATCTGCAAAGCTGTTCTCTGGGCTCTCAGCACAGCCTTTGTGATGCCTCTGCATCCAACCTGTGCCAGGGGGATGAGCAGTGAAAGTACCCAGAGGTCCTGGTCAAGGCTAACCCCCCTGGCCAGGCTGGGGGCTCAGTTTGGGGGGCTCAGCTTGTGGGGCTCAGCCCTGGGGGCTCAGCTTGGGGCTCACAGCTGCCTGCTCCCTGCAGCGCTGCAGCTGCAGCTCAGGAGCAAGTAAACACGAGATGAAAGCCTGGGGAGATGAAAGTGGGGCTGGGGCTGCCGAGGCAGAGGCAGAGCGAGGCTGAGCTGTGGCTCCACAGACCTGTCTGGGCAACATCCTGCACTGACGCGTGGGCCGGGCTCAGCCACCTCCAGCCCTGCCACATCTTCTCCTACCAAGGTGCTTTTCCTCTTCCTCCTCCCTTGGCTGAGCAGGTCTGGCATGGGAGGGTCTTTCCCCCAAAAAGAAATGGGGGCTGAGGAGGGCAGGTCCCTGCAGCCCTGTGGGTCACAGCTGCCACACATCCCCAGACAGCACCCACAGCACTCCAGGGGGTGTGAAAGGGGAAGCTGAGGAACAGCAGCAGGAGCTGCCCTGGCTCTGAGGGCTGACCCAGCAGCACTCACCACCCACCTGCATCCCCACCAGGGCTCAGCACTTGGGGCCTTGCAGGTGTCCTGGTTTCAGCTGGGACAGAGCCAGTTCTCTCCCCAGCAGCTGGTACAGGGCCGTGTTTGGGATCTGGGATGAGAATAATGCTGATAACACACCGATGTTTTGGTGTTGCTGAGCACTGCTTACCCTAAGCCAAGGACTTTGTGTGTCCCGTGCTCTGCCAGCAAGGAGGGGCACAACTGGGGGAAGCAGGGCTGGGACAGCTGACCCAGGCTGGCCAAAGAGATATTCCACACCAAGGAACAGCACGTTCTCCAGCTGAGCTGCACCCACAAAACACTGGGAGAGGGCTGGAGGGTGGTCCCGGCACCCCCACTGGGCAGGGGAACAGGCAAGAGCCAGTGCTCCAGGCAGGGAACAGGAGGAGCTACAGCTCAGGAGCCCCTCACTCCCCTCCTGGCCAGGAAAACAGTGTGCACCCCCCAAATGCAGAGTTTTTCCCAATTTAGTCCACCAGCCTCATGGACTGCACCCCTGGCTCCTTCCCATGGTAGAGGAGCCTCTCGGCAAGTTGGTGAGCTGGGAGAACAGCTCATCCCTGGGGTTCAGAGACACTGCAGACACAAGTCAGGACAACCCCTGGGTCAGGCCCCATGGCCTTGGGACCCAGCACAGGGCTTGGAGCAGCCGGGACCTGGCACAGGGAGAGCAGGAGGAACCCAACCCCCCAGGAGCTGTGCCAGGAGCACACACCCACGAGCTCCCAGCTCCCCAGCACAATCCCCAAGGAGCCCAAACACCCTGTGTTTGTTTTGCTGATGGGAAGGTTCTGACGAAGGTGCAGTCACGAGACGCTCGGCGGCGGCGTGTGCTGTGTAAATACATCATAATTTATTGGTTCCATTTCAGAGCACGAGTGGTATTTGTAAAGTGCCCTAACGGCAGGATGAGAAATGAGAGAGTCACGTATGTACAGAGATTCCAGGGCACGGGAATGCTTTGTAAGGAAGAAGTGGTTAGTGGTGCAGTTTGGTCACTTACTGGTCCCCAAATCCTAGGTAGACCCACTACCTACCAGGGGCACTGCCAAGTTCTCCTCGTGCAAGCAGCAGGTGAGGCTGGGGGGCTCTGGCTGCACAGCAGAGATTTTGGTCCCAGATGTGCACAGCTGGATGGGATGGTGATGCTGATGAAGGGGAGAAGGCTCCATAGCCCAGCAGGAAGCAGGATGGTCCCAGCAGGGCCAGCGTACCACGAGGGACAGGGAGGGAGGGGATGGAGGAGAATTCCTGGGGCCTGTCCCAGCACCTCCCCTCTGGTGCTGAGCTGCCAGCGTGGATCTGTGCCCCCATGGGGACAGTGCAGAGCCACAGCAGGGCTGTGTGTGCAGAGCTCAGCTCAGGGCTGGGCTGACACACGAGGGCAGATTTCCACTCCAACAGCACCAGCCCCAGCTGTGGCAGCCATGGGATGAAGCCCAGTCCCAGCTCACTCAGAGGGAGCACAGGAGAGCCAGGCCTTGGGCACAGGTGGGCACAGAGCAGCTCTGCCCCAAACCCAGACCCACAGCCAGTGGAAGAGGTGCTGGGGGATCCATGTACTCCAGTCCTGTACCCTGCCTCCAGGGGTGGGACTTGTGGATCCCAAGGGAGGTACAGCTTCCATGGCAGCACCAGCCCCACAACACAGCTCTGTGTGAAGTGTCTGGCTCAGCTCACTTGGGGCACACGGAGGAGGCAGCTCAGGCAGCTCTTCCCCGCTCCGAGAGCCAACATTCCCATCAAGTGGCCCACAAAATATTTTCTTTCTTTTTTATAGAAATTACTATAAAAAATTAGTTAATCTAGAGCATCTTTAAAAAATATTCCTGCAGTATCACAGTTTTACATTGAAACTCATTAAAAATATATAATTTCTTAAATGAAACGTCTCTGTTCTCCCCTTGAATCACGTCTCCAATCTGGGGTTGGGGCTCGGAGTCCTCGGAGGAGGTGCCGAGGTGGGAGCAGGAGGGTCTGAGCTCAGTGGCACATCCTGGAGGTCATTTCCTTCTGGCAAAGGGACAGAGAACACAAGGGACTGTGAAGGAGGATCCAGGCTCCCAGGTGAGGGTGTAGATAAAACCCCCTGTGTTTAGCTGTCAGTATCACTCCTAGGCAGGGGGTAACCCTGCTGCCCACAGCTCCAGTTTGGGCAGGGCTGTGTTCCCCCCACCATTCCCAGCACATCCCATTCACATCCTGACTCCCAGGTTCCTGACAGTTACACTGCAAGGCCACTGGTCCTGAATTTGGGCAACCAGCTTTAGAAGGGAATCATGGAATCCTTAAGGGTTGGAAAGACTCCCAAGATCATCAAGTCCAACCATTACCCCACCACTGCTGTGTCACCACTAAACCATGTCCCCAAGTGTCACAGCCACATGTTTTTTCTAGGGATGATGACTCCAACACTGCCCTGGGCAGACCTTTCCAATGCCTGTCCCACTCCTCCAGTGAAGAAATTTTCCCTTAAATCCAATATAAACTTCCACTGGCACAGATTGAGACAGTTTCCTCCTGTCCTGTCACTGGGACAAGACTGAGCCCCCCTGGCTGTCCCCTCCTGTCAGGAGCTGTGCAGAGCCACAAGGTCCCCCCTGAGCCTCCTTTTCTCCAGGCTGAGCCCCCCCCCTCCCTCAGCTGCTCCAGACCCTTCCTCAGCTCTGTTCCTACCTCTGGACATGCTCCAGCCCCTCAATGTCTTTGTTGGAGTGAGGGGCCCAAAACTGACCCCAGAATTTGAGGTGGGGCCTCCTGAGAAGGTTCCAGAGCCCTCTGTGACTCCCCCAGCCCTGTGCTGGCCACCGACCCTGAGAGCCCCCCCAGACACTCACCAGGGGCTCCAGCTCCTTGGTGTCTATGAGATTGAACTCTTTCACAAAGTAGTAAAAGTGCTTGTAGCAGGTGTTCACGTGGGCCTCCGAGCCCATCTGGGTGATCCTGTCAAAGTGGTGGATGTAGACATGGACAAACACCCGGAAAAGCCTGGACAGGATCTTCTTCACCACTGGGAGGAAGTTCTTGGGGAAGGGAGTACCTTGGGAGGGGAAGAGTGGCCATGAAAAACCTTTGGTCAAGTTAAAACTGGTTGCTTAGGGCTAAAATAAATTGGTAAAATGGACAGATTGAGGCAAAAGTTCTGACCCTGGTAATTTCCAGCTCCCGTCTCCTTTTTCCTTTCCTTTGGATCACATTTTTCAAAGCACAGATTTTTTAAGTGACAGAGTGATGCACTGCTGTGACTGAAAGCAGAGCCCACATTCCCAGCAGTTGTTTCAGTCAGACAAGAGTTTCTTCTACTACTGCTTGATGTATTTATATAAACAGTGCAAAACACCAGCTACAACCAAGCAAATTCCCAAAGAAAAGGGCTGTTAAGTCCCCACAGTTATCCCTTGTTTTGGTACATCTTTAGCTCTTTGGTTAAAAATTAAAGCTGTTTAGGTCCTCTTTGAAGGCGCCAGGACTGTTTGGCTGGGCCCCTGCAGAAGAGCAGTCTGGCCATGCAGCCACCTCCATGGGATATCAGGGTGTAAAGTTCACACTGTTTCTGGAGGAACAAGGACCAGTTAAACCCTTTCCTTGCTCTGCCACAGCTGCGGCATTTCAGTCAGCATTGAAGGATCTGGTTAAAGCTGAGCTGAAGACAGTAACAAGTAAAAAACCCCAAACCACAACCCTCGTGCTGTTGGAAGCTTGTCCTGCAGCCCAGAACAGAACCAACACCCCCAGTGAGGTCCCCAGAGAGCTGCAGCAGAGCCTGTGCAGCCTGAGAATGGTGCTGCAGCTCTCTCAAAACTGGCTGTTTATGGACCCCCTCCCCTCTCTGCCTACTCCACACCAGGTTTAAGCAGCATTTTGGCACAGTGGAGGATCCCTGTGGATGCTCAAGTGGCAGATGTGCCCCAAATAGGGACCAACTGCATCCCATCAGAACTCCAAAGGGATAAACACCAGGGCAGGAGGGAGGGAGGGAGCTCTGCTGCACCTCGTCTCCTCCATCCCAGGAGATGGAAGCTCTGCATAGGCTCAGTTGTATTTACCTGAGAACTTGGAGACTAAATTCTTCCATCTTCATCACAAAATAAAACCCAACAATCTTTGTCCCAAAGCTGCATTTGGATATGGAGATTGAGGTGTCTTAGGCCAAATTCCTGGCAGCAGATGAAACATGGCCCTTCCCCTCCAGGTCTGTGCCAGCAATCCACCCCTCAGCAGGGGCAGAGGCAGCCAGTGTGGCCTCTAATAACAGAGAGGGTGATTACGGCAGGTGACACCATCACCAGGTGACACAGCTGTTCCTCAGACCTGGGCTGGCCAGCAGCTCCCAGAGAGGCATCCTGCATCCAGCATAAGCCAATAAGAGACTGACTGACTGCTCTAAGGGCAGCCTCCTGTTTCACTGCCTCGAGGTATCCATGACTCCCAGTGGGATCTGGGCATTCCAGCACTGCAGAAGAGCTGGGAAGAGCTCACTGCACTGCCCACCTGAGAAGCACAGAGGGAAACAGCTCTGTTGTGCTGCAGCATCTCCTGGAACAGCAACAGGAGCTCCATGAGAAGGCTCCCCACCCCTCCCTCCCTCCAGCCCCAGCTGGGACCCAAACTCACCGACATTGGTGGGGAAGATGTCCTCGTTGTTGATCTGCACCTCGATCCAGTCCATGAGCAGGTTCATGTACTGGGGCGCGGACAGGGCTGTGGGTTTGCGGTACTTGTGCTCGTCCTGCCACCTGTACTCGTACTTGGGCCCCCCCGACATGACGGGGCAGGACTGCTCCGTGCAATAGTCACTGATGGTGCCGTAGATGAGGTTGATGCGGTTGAAGAAGTCCACGACGTGCACGGCCACCCAGTCGTTCTGCTCCTCGCCCGGCGGCAGCTGCACGGCCACCTTCAAGTCCAGGCCGGCGTTGAGCGAGGCCTGGGCCTTCTTGTGCAGCTCAAAGCGCTGAGTGCCCGGCTCGAACTTGCGCTTGGGCCGGAAGGTTTTGTCCTTATTGAACACTTGCTTTAGAGCGTGGGACATTTTCCTCCTCTTGCGTGTCCTGCAGGCCCGCAGCGGTGACAGCCGCTTCCCGGGGCACGGCTGGGGCGACTCTGATCTTCACAGAAACCTCCCTCTGCTCATCTGGTCCTGATCTGCAACACAGCACAGAAGGGCAGCGATTAGGAGCAGCTTTTTCAACAGGAAACCTCGTCTAAATCCCATAGGAAGAGATCTGGGATGCCATCTGGGCCCTCGCCCCACATCTGAGAAGGGGGGAAGCCCACGGCAGCTTTCCTTCCTCCTCCTTCCCTTCCCCAGCTGGAGCAGAGGGGAGGGGAGGCTGGACAAAGTCATCTCCTGATCTGTTCCATGTGGGAATGAGGGAACAGGCCCACAGCCATGGGAGAGGGCTGCCACTCACCCCAACAGTGCCACAGCATGAGACCCCAAGGCTGCAGAAATGCCACCACCTGCTTGGCTGACATGCACTGACAGAGAAGGGTAAAACCAGCTGGGTTTCACCCAGATCCCATTTTCACCTCTGCATCCCCCCTTTGGGAACAAGGCCAGGCCAGGTCATGCCAGCCCACAAGACAGCTCAGAGCTGCTGCCAGACAGCCCCCACCAAGGCAGCCACTGAAAGTGAGAGACAGGAACCAAGGCGTGGAGGGCAATGAGAAGAAGAAGAAGTCACAGCTCAGGCACCCGGAAAGCAAATATCCTGAAATAACACCAGCCCTGAGAGCAGCCACAGCCTCCTCTGCAGGTGCACACAGACCACAAACATATTTCCCACTTCAGTTTAGCTGCGTTTACAAGTTGAAAACTGGAAGATGAGGGGAAGCTCATCTTCCTCTTCCAGACTGCAGAAAATCAGCTCCAAGGGTGAGACACAAGTTGAGATGTGAAGGGATGCTGACAAGAAACACAGCTCTGTTTATCTGTACCTAATTATACCTCCTTTGTTCCCACATCCAGCCCCTCACAGAATTTGTGCCAGGCTGCTCTTTGATGAAAGCTTAAGGCAGAAAGCTTTGTGTACCAAAAATATTATTTTACATGTGCTGGACAGAGAAATGAATAAAGTAATAGAAATTAAGCTGATGCCTTAAATAGCATAAATAAGTTTCCATAATTTCATAAGCAAACAAGCAAAAAAAAAAACCCCTTTCCCCAAGCAGAATCTACTTAGATTTACATGAGGCCTCAGATTTACATGAGTGTTGCTCCAATAGGTAAATAGTGTACTCAAATGCTGGCAAGCACATCCCAAACTCAAGGTCATGACTACCATGGCTGCAATCGAGCCCGTCTCTAACAGATGCTGCAGTGCTAATCAGCAGTTCTTCTCTGAAGAAAGATTAAAAAGCTTTAAAGCCAAGGCCTCTTGTTTCCTTATTTAATTACAGTGAGGAAGAAACCCCAAACCACTCCAGTTCACCTCACTGAGAACAGGCTCAACATTTCCTGCGGGAATGGGCTCAATAACCTCTTCCATGCAGGAGCTGAGAGATCCAAACCCCAACATGGGCTATGATGTGTTGGGAGAAACCCTAAAAGCAATTGAATGTGGGCTGAGAGGTGAATCCAGAGCAGATTATGTCACCATGGAGTGGTTTAGATTGGAAGGAACCTTAAAGACCATCCAGCTGCAACTCCCAGCCATGGGCAGGGACACCTTCCATGGGCAGGGACACCTTTCACTAGATCAGGTTGCTCCAAGCCCCATCCAGCCTGACCCTCCTGCTGCCAAAACAGCTGCTGTGACCCCGTGAGCCACCTCAGGGGAGGCAAACCCAGCACAAACCCCTGGCAGATGTGTCCTTTGGAGCATGATCCAGCCCCAGACGTCGCAGAGGAAGCAGTGAAGGGTGTGGGGAGACAGCTGAGCAGTGCTGGTTAGCAGGAGCTGTGTCACAGCCTGGCCACATCCTGTGGCAGAGCAGGAAGCTCCAGGGACTGTGCCCACCCCGGAACCAAGGCAAGGCCCCCACAGAACCAGCAATGTGGGCAGCAGGCGCTGAGCAGAAAGTCCAGGGAAGCTCTTGGGATGAGTTTCCTGCACTGGAGATGGAGGAAAGCACATCCTCTCACACAAGAAACCACAAAGCAGCAGCAGCACCACGCTCCATGTGGCTCCCTGGAGCACCCCCAGCAGTGTGACTCCATCCCTGCTTCTTTTCTGGAGGATCTGCACTGCAGGGCCTGCCATGGATGTGGATGTAAAACCTAAGGGTGAAAACAAACATCTCCTGGCTTTGGCACCACACATCAAGAAACAAACACCAACCATTTTCCTCATCTGAACGGGATGGGAAGACTTTTCACAGAATCCCAGAATATCCAGAACTGGAAGGGACCCTCAGGGATGATCAGTGTCCCTGTCCCTGCCCAGCCACCCCAACAGCCCCACCCTGAGCACCCCGAGAGCTCCTGGAGCTCTGGCAGCCTTGGCACCATTCCCTGGGGAGCCTGGGCAGTGCCCAGCAGCCCCGGGGGGCAGAACCTTGCCCTGAGCTCCATGCCCAGCCCTGGCACAGCTCCAGCCCTTGCTGGGCTCCTGTCCCTGTCCCAGAGCAGAGCTCAGCCCCTGCCCCTGTGCCTGCCCTGGGGAGGAGCTGCAGCCCCGAGGAGCCTCCCCTCAGTCTCCTGTGCTGCAGCTGAACGAGCCCAGTGCCCTCAGCTGCTCCTCAGCCCCCTTCCCCCAGCTCCGTGCCCCTCCTCTGGGCACTCTCCAACAACTTTGGGTCCTTCTGATCTTGTGGTGCCCAACGTGCCCCCAGCACTGGAGCTGAGGCTGCCCCAGGGCACAGCAGAGTGGGACAATCCCTCCCTGGGCCTGGTGCCCCCAGCACAGGGTGGCCCTTGGGGCTGCCAGGACACAGCAGTGACTCAGCTCCAACTTGCCGCTGAGCAGGACCCCCAGGGCCCTTCCCACAGCGCTGCTCTCCAGCCTCTCATTCCCAGTCTGTCCCTGCACCCAGGGCTGCCCCATCCCTGGGCAGGATCTGACCCTTGCCCTTGTCACTTGTCACATGGCTGGGGGTTGCTCAGCCCCCACATTTGTCAGGGTCTCTGTGCAGGGCAGTTCACTTGGTGTGGAGGCAGTACTTGTCCTACAAACAAATCCCTGATCCTATGGAGACATCATCCCTGAGAACCGGGGAGCTCAACACAGAGCAATTGTCTCTCAGACGATTCAGCATCTGTGTGAAGCATTAGCAAAATGAGTAGCTGAGACATCAAGCAGATGCAGCCTATTTAATTACGGTCTCTGACTGCAATGAGCTAAAAGAAACATTTAGCTCTAGGAAAAAAATAAAAATAAAGAGGCACAGAGACCAAAGCATCCCTGACATTGCTCAGAGATGATATCATCTGTACAACACCTACTTCCACAGGCAGGAGTCACAGCTGACACCGCCCCCGCACACAAGGGAAAGGAAAGGTTAAGAGACAATTGGGAAATGGGACATGCAAAGCACCTGGATGCTATCTGCAAGCGTTAAAGGTGGGGGGAAAAACCACTCCCCCCCTAAACAAACCTCAGTGGGTTTTGCTGCCTCCTCCTTTGAGCCAGCCAAGATCACAGCAGACGTCACTGGTGCTCTGAGAGGACCTTGGCCAGCGCCCAGGATCAGAGCCCATGACCCCATGGGCTGCCCAGGGCACAGACACACCTCCAGCTTATCCCAAGGACACGGGAGGAGCAGCTCCCTGCTATGCTGGACTTGCCTGCCCAGGGGGCTCAAGGCCTGGCCCTCCCTTCCCCTCCCATCCCAAAAGCTCCTTTTCTCTGACTCCCTGCTTGTGCAGCTTCAGTCCTGGGCTGCTTGTGCTGCCAGGGCTGTTGGCACTGTCCTGCCATTCCTCTTCCCTCGCCAGGAATGGCGGATCATGAGGAGCTGCCTTGCTCTAACACCAGGCTCTGGGCAGAGGAAGGAAGCCCAGGCGGCTGCTTCCCAACTCTTGGTCACTCGTAAAAGCAGCTCAGAGTCTGGAAAAGGGAAGAGTCAGCTCCTCCAGAACACCAGGAAACTGCCTCCCCTTGCACCCTGCTGAGCCATCCCGAGGTTTTCCAGAAGCCAGCAGAGCTCCCGACAGAGGCAGAATGGCCCAAAAAGGACTCCAGGAGTCCCATGACTGCTCCATCAGTGCCAGCCCCAGCCGCACTCCACGCTCCCCTCTGCTGCCAACACTGCACAGGGGTTTAACAACAGCCAGGGAAAGCCAGCAAGGCAGCAGTCAGCAAGCTCCTACCTGTGCTCCTGGCCTCAGCAGTCACTCCTGCAGAGGGCTCAGCCCTGCTCCGCACCCTCTATCAGCGCTGGCAGGCACCGAGGCCAAGCTTCCTTTTTCAAAAGAGGGGGAAAAAACCTCCCCGTTGGTTTCATGGGCGGCCACAACCCGGCGGCTCCGCAGCTGGGGAGGGGTCAGACACGAGGCCGCCTCCCTCCTCCGTGACCCCAGCGGAGGGCCGGCCACATCCTGCTGCCTCTGCTGGAACAGCCCTTCAGCACAGCCCGGGCAGCGAGGCAGCTCTTCAAACCAGGGACTGCTCCCGTTTCCTGTCCGGGAAGCCAGGCTGCTGTCCCCGCATCGCCTGTAACCCTTGGGTTTGCAGCCTGTGACAGCCACCGTGTCCCCAGAGCTCCCCAGCAGAGGGGAGCTACAATCCTGCTTCCCCTGAGCCATTCCCAGGGCTCACAATGCCAGGCCAGAATTCCCAACACAGGACACAAAGCCCCCTGGACTGATAAAGCAGCCCTGATAAAGGTATTTTGGATGCACTGAGCATTTAAAGTAAAATCCTGAATTTACAGAAGAAAAGCAGCTTCAAACAGGCAACTTGCACAGAACAACCAAGACAGACGCACACACACATTTTTTCCACAATTCCACCCCCCACCCCTTTCACAAATCCTTCCCATGGCCACTCTGCACTAGCTCAGTGTCTCAGGACAGGACGATCCTGGTTTGCTCCGATCAAAGGAGAGATTTTACTACAGAGAGCAGGGACCAGAACAATCCTGGCAGCTGCACTACACTAATGGCAGCCACTTTCTGCGCCTCCAGAGCCAGTCTGGCAACAAACGAGGGCTTGTCTTCCTGGGACGAGACTCGCAGCTGCTCTTTCCAATGCATTTGTGATATGAGGAGCGAAGGTCTGCCCCGTGCTTACCTCGGGCAGGGCAGGGCAGGGCGAGGAGGGCTCAGTGTGGCTGGAAGGCACCCCTGGCCATTCATAATCCCGGCCAGCCGGCACTTCCACGTCAGCCGCTTCCTGTCTGGCACTGCCTCCAGCCTCCCGGCCCAGGGAGCTGCCAATGTTTTCCCAAAATTAATCCTTCCCCTCTGCAAGCTCTGCCTTTCCTCCCGCAGGATCACTCCATGCTGCTGCAGGAGAGCTGAGCCACGGCTGATCCCTTCATTGCCTTCCCCGTCCGTCCCCCGAGCTCAGCCCCGGCAGCTGAAGCTGCTCAGAAGTTTCTGGAGAAGGAGCAGCTCGACCCGGCCCAGCTGCACCTCCATCCCCACTTCGTTCTGCTGCTCTGCAGGACAACATCTACATTTTTCTTTTAGCAGCAGCCTTTGCAACAAAATCTGAACAGGGGCACACTGGAAATGCTGAATTCCCAAGGTTTGGGCAAACAAAGAGCCTTTTGTCTTTCACCAGAGTCAGCTTTAAGAAGGTCCTGCCTGTTGCCAGCCACCCCCAGGCCCCGCTATTCCAATCTGCTGCACAATTTGGAAATTCCCGAGTAAGAAATGGTGCAGCTCTCCTGGGACTTCCCACGTCTCCAGGCCTTTCCTGGAAACAGGGTGGCTTAGGGGAAGAGGTTGGTTTAGGAGCAGGACAAGACTATTTGCATGAGAAAAGAAAAAAGCATAATAAAAGACAAAAATTAGTTATCCTGGGCATTAACTGGCATCTCCTTCACCCCTGCAAGGCCAAGCATTCCAAACAATCCCAAAGCTGAGTTAGTTTATGGAATAAAGGGAAAATCCCTGTTAAATTAAGCAGTATCTGGGAGAGCAGAGGACCCACCAGAGGTGAGGGGAGCTCTGGCAGAGCCCATCAAGAGCTGCAGGTGGGAATGCTGCTGCTTGGAGCTGAGAGCCCAGGTCAGCCAGCAGAGAGACACCAGCATGCATCCCGGGCAGATGGATGAACAGGGAGTTTATTGCTTGGCTTCAAGATCAGGATTGACATTCAGACCATGGGCAGTGACAGGAGGGGTTAGGTATGGGTGACACTGCTCACACTGTACAGGGATGCTGAGCAAGAGGCAGTGAGTGCTGGGGAGGCTGGAAAACCCAGTCTGGCAAGGGAGAGGGAAGGCAAGAAACCCAAATTTCCAGCGTGGTTTGTCCCCCTGGCCCTCCCTCCCCACAGCCACAGAGGGAGAAAAGCCACACGAGAAAGTAAGTTCTGTAAAAGGCCCCCTCCTGCTTCCCTGCCCAGAGGGAAAGGTCAGGCAGCAGATGCTGCAATCCCCAACTGTTCCCGTGGAACAGCAGTGACTGCAGGGAGCCCCACGGAGCCCCGGGTGTTACTGATTCAGGGCCAGCCCTGCTGCTCTTACGTGACATCTGCATGCATTGCAATGTCAGAGCCTTGAGAGCTGCTGGAAGGTGTCCACGGATCCCGCCGGGCTGGGGCTGCGTGTGGAGGCAGAGCTAATCCTCTGTGGGCTCTGTGCTAAGCTGACAAGCTGGGTCACGACTCCAGCACAGGTTAACTGCACACACAAGAATTTCCAGGGAAGAGCCCAAGGCCAGTGACGGCACAGTAGGAGCAGCTCCCACTTTTCCAGGGCCTTCAGGAAGGCCTCCTGCAGTCCCCACTACAGGCTGGTGTTTATGAAGTCCCAGCTGAGCTGCTCGTCCCTCCCTGCTTGTGCAGGCTCTGTACTATCCTCAGGGATATTTCTGGGCCCACAGCAGTTCCATTTCCTCTAACTTTGGGATTTGCCCCCACCCAAGTCAAAGCTAACATCAGTTTGGAGCATGAAATTTGCATCAGGATGATAAAAAGACTATGGCACCATTCTAACAGTGGGCTGGGATCCCAGGAAGTGTGGGATCACACCCCAGGGCTGAGCTGGAGCACGAGCTGGCCACACAACCAGCCTTTCCCAGAGCATGGATAATCCCAGGGACAAACATCCCTTTTCCCTATGTTAATGTCACACGTTGGGATGAATGGCAGGATTGTTTCTTGCTGACAGCAGAGGCCCACGAGGCCTCTCCTGCCCTGGCAGGAGATACAGGAATAACTCAATGCCTTAGCACAGCTCCAGGCACAGAACGAGCCCATGGATGTGGAGCTGGAGACCACCTCAACGCCAACCACATCACACAGCCAGAGGAAAGAGAGAAGGAAGCAAAGGCAGCCAGACAACAGCCCCAAGAGAGGCCTGCAGAAAATACAGGGCCTTTCAGTGCAGCCACAGGGCCAGCTCAGCTCCTGCTGCAACCTCAGCCGTAGCCTGGGTGGCTCCAGCTCACCTTCTGTCCCACGAGTTCCCAGGAATCAGCACAGGGTCACACATGGGGGTGTCTGCAGCACCACCACGGTGGCCTCATTGCACTCACACTGACCCAACACCAGCAGCAGTCCTTTGGGACCTCAGCCAGGTTTTCTGGAGGAAGTCAGAGCTGTCAGTTGTGATGGATTGTTTTGCTCTGGCTTTGCCCACTTGCAAAAGTTGTTGTTTTGCTGGAGTTTTTTTCTGACCTCCACTGTCTCCATCCCTTCCTCTGCCCTCCCTTCTGCTTCGTGTACCCGGAGCAAAAACCCACCCAATTACACCAGGAGCACGTCCACCACACCACCAGCTCCAGAGGGAAGCAGGCAGCAGAGCAAACCAGGGATACCTCTGCCTCCCAGGGGCATCTGGAAAAAGGAGGATAAAGGTGCAGCCTAAGGTGCACTCTTTATTGACAGCATTAGCTGGTATTACATATTCCTAAAGATAAGCTGATAAACCTCCAGTAAAGCTGGTTCTGGATCCACTTACAGCAGCATTTATGGCTCAAGAATCAGCAGATACTTCCCTGTCTTACTAGAAATTAAAACTCAGAAATTGAAAGCAATTCCCTTCCCAGGCCTGTGGACAGGATTGGAAAGGTTTTGCAATCTGTGTGCTCTGACCCCAGATACTTTCACCACTCACATGGGACATTTTCTCTTTCATTAATTAGAGTGGCCATGGAGAACCCTGGCCCTCACAGAGGAGCAAGAATGACCAAGCACAGCACGGATCTGGACACCCCAACCTCCAAAATGGGACTAAATCACCCCATTCCAGTGTGGGGGAACTTTTCACCCCATCAGCAGAAGGGCCATGTTAGATGTGGACAAGGAAGCTGCTGGCAAACAGCTCCAGAGGCAGCTGAAGTGAAGCAGGACAGCTTTGCTCAGGATGCTGAGAGTACTTCGAGCTCCCCAAGCCTTGGCCAAGCACATGGGAGAGCCCATTTCCACGTCTGATGATGGCACAGGCGACAGAGCAACAGAGCATCCCAGGAGCTGCAAGGTGAGCCAGGCACAGGGAACCAGCTCCCCGCTATAAACCAACAGCTCCAGGTTCTGCCACCACTGGAAAGAATTCCCAATGCCGCTCTCCCTCTTTCTGGGGATTTTGAGGAGTCACAAGCTCACCCCAGGTTGACCTCATAGGTGACTAAGACAGAAAGTGAATCTGAAACATGGAATACACAGTCCAGGGAACAGCGACAGACAAACAGGGAGCTGGAAGTGCGCCTGAAGTTGGGAAAGGAAGCAGAGTGCAAGGACAAAGCCCTGGGGACTGTGATAAACAGGTGGCTGGGGAAGTTTCACATCTCCCAGCAAAATCCCTCTCTGCCCTGCAACCTGGCAGAAGATTTCCAGACCGGAAAGGGTCTTTTAACAAAGGGATGGAAATCTAGAAAGTGTGGCCATTCTGCAGCTCCAAGCTCTAAGAGGAGGGAATCCTGCCTTTCACTAGCACTGACAGAAAAGCTTTTCCCAAACATCTGTGCTGGACACTGGACAACTCCAGATCCCCTGTCCTTTCCCTCCAGAGGACTTCCTGCCCTTTCCTTTTGCCTGTCCTTCTCACACAGGTTTCTTTGAAGGAGCTGAGCTCACTGTGCCCAGATCAGAGCAGAGGCAGCTCTGTAAGATCAGGATTCCTGAGCCTGCAGCAAGAGACAGAAGCAGAGCAAGAGTTTGCTTTCAAGTTCTCCTGACACGTTCTCCCTCATGACAGCTGAGCCATGGCTCACCTTGACCTGAAAAAAAATGGAAAATTTCCCATTCCCCGACCAGTTTAGAGACTGAAAGCTTGGAACTTCACGGCTATGCCTCTATCTATAGCAGCTGGGCTACAGAAAGTCGGGAAGGAGAGGTGGGATGAAATAGGGAAGTTGAAAGCTGTAACTCCACAGTTGTGCCACCAACCCCCTTACTCTCTGCGGTATTTTTTTTTCCTCATTATGAGTTTCCCGGTTGCTCATGAATCCTACAGCAGGGCCGACCCCTCTGAAGGGAGGGGGCTGTGCCCAGCAGCCAGGGCTCGGCTCGGGGATGTCCCATCCAGGGGTTTTTTCCTCCGGGCCGGGCCAGCACAGGCAGATCCATGCCCCGATCCATGCCCCGATCCCCGCCCTGCCCGCCCGGGGGGCTCCGGGCCCTCCTGAGGGGCTCAGGCAGGGCCGCGGCCGCCATCGCCCCCAGCCCAGGCAAACACAAACAATTAACGAACGCTCAGAGCGGGGATGCGGTGGCCGCGGCTCAACAGGTCCCATCCCGTCCCGCCAAGGCCGGGGAGAGCCCGGCCCGGCCCGGCCCCGCCGGGGAACCGCGGCCACCGGGGCTGGGGGGACACGTGGGCAGGGCTGGGGACACGTGGGCAGGGCTGGGGACACGCGGCCCCCTCCCGGCCCCTCTTCCCCGGAGGCCCCTCCGAGCCCGTCCAGCAGGGCCCTCCCCCCTCACAGCCTCTCCCGTGTGCCCTCACAGCCCCCGAGCCCCCGCACCTGCCGGACGCGGTCCCTCGCCGGCGGACGCGCACAGCTCCCCGGGCCGCAGCACTCCCTCCCCGCGGGCCGCAGCACGCCCCGCGCGGCCGCCGAGCTCCCGCCGCTCCCGCGCCCTCCCGCGCACCGCGCGCGGCCGGCGCTACTTCCTCTTAAAGGGGCCGCCCCCGCCTGCGCCGGCCCCGCCCACGGGGGGACGGGCCGGGGAGGGGCACAGCGGATGTTGTGGGGGGAACCGTTCGTGTTTTATGGTATTTGTAAAATTTTATTCTAGGTTATTTTACTCTGGCTTTTTATTCTATTTCAATATTTTAGTCTACTTATCTGAATTCCTTTTACTTTCTTTTCTTCTATTTTCTTTCATTTTCTATTTTAATTTTATTTTCAACTTTGTTTTCTATCTTTATTTTATTTTCTATTTTATCTTAATTTTGTTTTATTTTCTATTTCATCTTTTTATTTTCTATTTTATTTTCTATTTTATTTTCTATTTTATCGTTATTCTAATTTTCCATTTGCATGTTTTCAATTTTATTTTTGTTTTCTTCTATTTTATTATTTATTTTCTTTAATTCTATTTATTATTTATTTTCTTTAATTCTATTTTCTTCGATTCTATTATCAATACATCATTCTATGTATTTATTTTTATAACTGTATTTATTTTTCCTTTTATTCCATTCTAGTTATTTCCCTCTCTTCCCTTTTATTTATTTTCTTCTATTCTGCTTTATTTTATTTTTTAAAATTTATTTCCCCATTTTATTCTGTTTTGTTTGTTTTCCTTTATTCCCATTTATTCAGTGTTTGTGTTTTTGGGAGCAGGGACAAGGCACGGGGGTCCAAGAAGGGCATTGGTCCAAGGGGGGCAGCTTCAGGGACCTGCCCAGACCTCAACTTTAAGGTCATAAAAAGGAGAAGTGGCCGGAACCAGGTCCTGGTTCAAAGGGAACTGCTCACAAATGTCAGGATGGGGAAAGTCAAACCGCGCTGGGAAATCCCTGGGAAGCCCAAAATCAAAGGGTGCCAAAAGCTGAACCAGAGCTGGGAGCTCCTGCCCCACCAGGGGTTTTCCAACGCTCCTGGCTGGAGCCGGCAGCTCTCCAGCCCAGGTGCCCCGCAATCCCTGCAGACCCCAGTTCAGGCCCCGAGGTGTCCACAGCCCCCAGCCCACACCCCAGTCACAGAATCACAGAAGGAGCTGAGCTCACTGTGAATCACTGGGCTGGGAGAGACCTTCAAGATCATCGAGTCCAACCCAGCCCCAACACCCCAACTGAACCCTGGCACCCAGTGCCACATCCAGGCTTTGTTAAACACACCCAGGGATGGGGACAGCACCACCTCCCCGGGCAGCCATGCCAGAACTTTATCACCCTTTCTGGAAAAAACTTTCTCCTGATATCCAACCTGTATTTCCCTTGGTGCAGGTTGAGGCTGTGTGCTCTGGTTCTGTCAGTTCCTGGAGAAAGAGGCCCAGCCCCAGCTGAGCACAGGCACCTTTCAGGAGCTGTGAGAGTGATGGGGGCACCCCTGAGTCTCCTTTTCTCCAGGCTGAGCACCCCCAGGGTGTTCCCAGCCCCTCCCAGCACAGCTGAGCAGCAGAACCTGGGGTGAAGCCTCAGCTCCTCGGGGGTCTCAGGCTGCCCGAGCTGGCCCCGGCTCACGGCAGCGGCTCGGCGGCTCCGATCAGCAGAGCAGCTGATCCCGGTGCTGCTCCCGGGAACGGCTGGGCCCTGCTCCAGCAGCCGCGGGGCCCCTCTGGCTGCATTCCTCCATGAGCAGATGATGCTGTGCCCTAGGGCAGGAGCCTGTGTGCCAGGCTCGTGGGCAACTCCTGGGCACAGAACCGAGCGTGGGAGGCACCACTGGAGCTCACCTGGCTCAGCAGGGGCCCCTGAGCACGTCAGGATTGTGGCCAGGTGGCTTTTGAGGATCTCCAGGGAAGGTGACTCTGCCAGCTCTGCCACTCACAGGGCAAAGTCCGGCCCCTGCTCAGGTGGAATTTCCTGGGTTGTTTCTTCCCATGACCTCTGGTCCTGTTGCTTGGCCCCAGCCTCTGGCACTTAGTAAAGCATATATCCATATATATTATATATTTATATATGTTGTCTCTATCTATATTAATCTCTGCTCTTCCCTCTGCCCCAGCTCCCACAGCCTTTCCCCACAGGAGATCCTCCATCCCCTCATCATCCTCACAGCCCTGCACAGGCCCCACACCAGGAGCTGCAGCTCTGCTCCAGAGGAGTCCAGAACTGGGCACAGCACTGCAGGGCTGAGGGAGGCCAGGATCAGCTCCTGCGGCTCATTTCACACTTGAGGTTTGCTTCAGACACTTCCCGAGTTGGAGTTTGCTTTTGTTTCCATCCCATTCCATCAGATCTGCGCAGTCCCAGCCCATGGCAGTACTGGGAACTGAGGACCTGGATCCTTCCTGCAGCAACGGGGCCAACAAGCTACTGGGCAATTCCCAGTGCAGAACTGGCGGCTCCTGACTCTCAGCCCCAGGGATTTTCTATCCCAAGATGATTCTCACAGGTTCTGGTGTGACTGGAAGCCACACTGGGGCTTCAGCCAAGCCCAGGCCTCATTCCTGCTGTGGCAGGACAGGGCCTTAATGCTCATAGCAATGTCACAGTGTTTGTCACAAATCTCACTGGAGGCCAAGAGGAAGCAACAGCAGGGGCTGATTCCGGCCTCATTCAGACCAGAGCTCCCATTCTTTCAAGTGTTGAATTTTAGCTGCAATCATGATCCAAAAAATAAAACAATTAATGGAGATTTGACTGAGATAGTCTGAATTATTTTTTCCTGTAATTTCAGTGCTAGTGACAGCTGCTGTTGCAGAGCTACCTTTTAAGGGGGTGGCATTAGGAATTCCCTACCTCCTTTATGAAGGAGATTCCTCTTACCTCCACTGAAGATCCATTATTCAGCCCTGGGGTAAATCCATGCCTTGGTTTTGGGTCCATCCAAACTGGAACAGTCTTATGAAAGGACCATTTATAAAGCCAAAAATTTAACTTTGTTTTGAAAGTTTATTGGATCATCTTGACACAAAATCATTACAGCAGCTTGTGGTATGTTGTTTTCTTTTTCTTTTCTTTTTTTTTTTCCAGGGAATGTTGATAGCAAATAAATTTGTGAATGTAACACATCATACAGTTTCAAAATTCTAGAATCACTGCACAGGATTCTGTAAGAGACTCTACATGCTAAAGTGACAGTTTTCATCCATGAATTAAAAAACCCAAACACTAATTGAGGAACATTATCCTTTAAGACAATTTTAATATGTTCAGTTTCTAATACACAACTGGCTAACCAAGGGAGGCTGACCAAAACCAAACCCTCCACATCGTGGCAGCACGGTCGGACACAGAGCTGGGCCTGGCAAGGAACCCAGAGCACCAGAGCAGAGCCTTTGCCAAAACACCTCCTGTGGGAAGAGTGTAAAGAGCACGAGACACGCGTAAAGTACAGGACATCACCCAACAAATAAGATCAACACTTTATCCTGCTCCCTGCATGGGGGTTTGGTGTTTTAGGAGTGTTGGTGGTGCTGGAGACGTGCAGACCCAGCCAGCTCCTCCCTGGGCACCTTTTTGGAGCAATCAACTGCTCCTGACCTGTGCCTCGAAGCAAAACCCTTCCATGGAGTTTTGCTCACTGGCTGCGGAACTGTGAGGAAAGAAACGGAGCAGGGGAATAAAAAAATAAGTTGAAAGCAAGGGATGTTGGAGAAGGACATCAACTGAGCATCTCTGCATGACACTGTGACATCCCCTTCCTGACAGGGACTCCAATAGTGCAGAATGGGCACTTCCCACACTCTCCCTTCCTCCCCCTAAAGCAACTGCTACAGTCCCAATTCTGCAGCTCCTCAGCCCCCTCCCCATCCTGCACCCAGCAGGGAGAGCAGCCCCTCATGACCCCTCTCCTGCACCCTGGCAGGGAGAGGGGATCATCATCCTCCTCCTCCTTCCTGCACCTGGGACAGGGGCATTCCATCCATCCTTTTCTCCCTGGCAGGGAGGCTCTGCCACAGGGACCATGGGGCACTTGTGCTGCCAAATCTGCTCTCAGTGCTGTAAGGGCAGGGCTGAGGGACACTGAGAGGACACAGACAGAATGACCCTGCTGGTTTCAGAGCCCAGAGGGAGGACATGGATCTGCACACAAGGGGCTGCACCCATGACTGCTTCTCTGACATAGTAATGGTCAACCTCAGCTGGTGAGCAAAAGGATAAAAAAGCAGGAACAGACCCCTTTGGATTTCCAGTTTCTTGCTACAGCTTAACTGTTCAGGAATGTGAAATTGAAGTGGACTCATAAAACACAGCAGCAGAGACAGCTCAGAGGGGAGAGGCCTGACAGACTCCGTGTGTGGGGCAGTCGAGGGGAGCACAGACCCAAACAATAACACTTCCAGCCCATTTCATGCTTCCACACTCGACTCTTCCAGCTGTCACTAAAAGAAGGTTAAGGCTCAAGGCAACTACTATAAACAGAAACTCAAACATCCCAGTTCCCACAGGGCTCCTTTGGATTAGCTCAAGGAGATGGAGGATATTTATATGCTGATCACAATAGATCTTGAGATAATAATAAATCATATATATATAAAAAAAAAACAAAAAGAGGCCTTCTGGTCCAGCACCAGCCTCTGCTAGAAATATACATCAACTACAGCAGCCCTGAAGACATATTTCATGGCTAAGGATTAAGTCAACCTTCCCTGGCATAAGCACAAGCAACAAACTGTGCTACTGTTGATAAAGTCCTGCTCAGTCGCCGTCCCACACAGATGAAGGTCATGGGATCATCATGAGCTGCTGAATAAATAGTGCCCACCCCTCCCTCCCTCCCTCCTCCAGTCATGTCACCAGGATCTCTTTGGGCTAGAAAGGGTTAACACCACAGTTTGTAAAAAGTTCTGAAAATAAAAAGGTAACATACAGCCTTAAAATGTCTAAACTGCAACCAATGGTGGAGTGAACTGAAAGCACGTGCCCCAGGGTAGTACATGCGTACGAGGGAGAAACTTAACGCTTGGGTCTGCTCATCTTTACACGTTGGGTGTGTTTCTGCTCGTTGGAATATTGTATAAGGAATATTCAGCACTTGGACAATGTCTCTTTCATCTCATCCAACAAGTTGCTAAGCAGGGTAGAATCATTACATTTCCCATCTATGGATACAGAGTTCTCTCCCTTGGAAAGGAAAAAAAAAAATCATTAGCTCCTCTTCCACATGGGGATAAATGTGTTCCCAGCCAAACTCAGGCTGGAAACAGGCAGAGGAAGGCAGGGAAGGCTCCAGGTTTAGCTTCTCTCAGGGGTTACAGTGCTCTCACCTTTTTTACCAGTAGGCAGACGTGATGGCCTTGGATAGAACGGCTGTACATGGATGCACACGAATCAACACGTTCCACAACTGCAGAGAAACAGCAATTTCATTTCATTCCATTCCATTTTAATTCAAGCCCTGCTTCCCCTGGAGAGCAGCCCTTGCTCTGCCTGGCCTTGAGGAACAGAGGCTTCTACAGAGGGGAGGAGGAAGTCAGGGTTAAGATGTGCCTGGCTCCTCGCGGCTTTTCTCTGGGACGTTTCACAATAATGAGGTGAGTCATTTGTCTGCTAAGCCACAAATGTTCTGTGGCAAAAACACTGCTCAGAACGTAGATTTCTTCCCCAGAAATACTTCCAGTGAGGCAATGTCTAATGCAAACACCAGAGCATGATGAAACAGCCAGTTGTTTTGCTTCAGCCAGTGCTTGTGTTTTAATTAATAAACCCAAAGCTGAATAGCTGGGGCTCTCTCTCACTGAAAGGAGGCACTGGGGAAGGAGTCTGAAGCCCTGCAGATCAAACCCACCCTCCAGAGAACAGTTACAGCCTGAAGTCCACAGCAGCTGCTCCCATGATAGCTGTCACATGCCTCACTGGGCTGCAGGAATTCCACAGGGACACAAGGAGAATTCATTTTGAAGAACACTGCATGCTTTGAGTGTTGCAAAACTGGAGAAAACTCTCCCAAATGTATTTAATCTGGACATCACCTGCTCCTGTGATTGCTGAGCCCACGGAGTATTATGCCCACCAAGCACAGCAGAGATTTTAGAATATGGAATTCTGCAGAAGGTTCTGCATCAAGCCAGACTCACCTGAAAAATGATGATGAAAACAGATCTTTGCCAGTAGATGTTGGAAAGAAATGCTAATTCCATCTACTTTAACAGAACTCATGTGCAGATCTCCAGACTCTAGGAGCTTGGCAAAAGCATCACTGCAGAACAGGAAGTAAATGTTTTATTAGAAATGTGAGTTAAATCTGTCCCATCAGCCCCACGAAACATGTCAGGAGACAGAAGCTTAAGTGCTACCAAGCTCTAGGAAAATGGGTTTACAGCAAATACAGAAACCACACTCCAGAGCCCACTGGAGCAACTTGTGCCCTCTTGCTGCCAGAGCTGCCTCTGCCAGCCTGCAGGGCACAGAGCTCCCTCTGCAGAGCCACTTGAAATCAGTCACTGGACATATCTGAACAGTCACCCCTTAGACACTGCTCAAGCCCTCAGGAGCAGGCAGGGCTCAGCCTGCCAGGGGCAGCACAGGCACTCACCTGTAGCAAGGCGTCGTGATCAAGTATGAAGCACAGCTGAAGTGCAATTTGAAATCTAGTTTTTCATGGGTTGAACCTTCATCATCCTGCAACAGGGCAAAGGAGAGCAGGTGAGTGGGAGCCCTGAGGCAGCCACCCCTACCCACCACACAGGCACCAGCGAGGAGCTGAGGGCTGAGTTCCCCCTGAAGGATCAGCCTGAGAACCATCCCACCACGAGATCAGCCCACTCAAAGATCTGGGCAGCTGGATTGATACATGCACCTACAACAGGTAAGGGAGACACTGGGCTGCAGTTCTGCCTGCACTCTGCTGAAATAAACTGAGCAGACTGAATTTAAACTAACACTTGGAGATGTGATTTTACAGTTCATTATTTCCTGAGGAAAATAATAAATTAATAGTTCCCAGATTCTTAGGTACTAAAATAGGACTAGCATGCTATTTTTAAGAAACTCTTAAATGGCTGACTCAGGAGTAGCCACAACTGTCTCCATTCATTTCCTTCAAGCATCTCTTTCATTAATAACTGTACTGAAATAACATCAGAGACCCACACAGTCTTATCCAGCTCAATACCTATTAAACAATGCCTTCCGCTGACCTCACTCATGGTCTGGGCTTCCACTCTTAATGACTGCATCTAATTCTCATTTTTGTTTTGCAGCCTTGTACCAGGCTGCAGTGCCCAACTGAGATCAGAAGGAGGAGACCCTGGCTCCCTCTGTCCCCTCGCCAGCAGATCAGTGTGATTTTCTAGCTGACAATGTGGCACATGTTCCAGGCTGCCTCGCTCACATGCTGACAGCAATGACAATCTAGGACGTGCTGACGCAGGACTGGGGGCACTCTTTGCACAAGATGTCATGTGAAAATGTTCCTCACAGAATGGGTTGCTGCAGCAGGGATGAAATGATGCCTAAAAAAAGCTCCAGAGCAGAGCTTCCCACCCGAGTCCGGCTCCCTGACGCAGTTCCCAAGGAAGCAGAGGCAGTTGAGAGCTGCACTTACTTTGACTATAAAGGACAGTGTTCCTTTTAACTTCTGAGCCATAACAATACTCTGAAGTGTAAACACAAACTGGGCTTCATTAGAGATTCCTAGTGTGAAGAGAGGAGAGGGAAAAGTCAGGTCATAACATGGTTTCCAGGTCTAAGTAATGGTTACAATAAACTGACTGATGTGCAGACTATTTTTGAACCAAGTCTGAAATTCTGAGTTGGAAGAGAGTTCTACACACTACTGCTGTGATCAGTCAACAATGTTACAGCACTCTCAGAAGCAGCAATGGGGGCTGATATTTGATTGGAGGTTATTGAGCAAGTGCCTGGGGTCACACATTGTCAGAGTGTCACAGATTTAAACTATTTGCAAAACTGGAATTATATTATAAACATTTCAGAGTAGCTTTCAGAGCTAATTTGAATTCTAATGTTTCTATGTTTTGCTTTTAATATACAAGTCTGTGTCAAGAACTGCCACATACAGATTTAAAACAAATCAAACACCCCACTGCTTTCCATGAGGATTGAAAAGCACCCTGAGGCCACTCCAGCCCTCTGTGAGCTGTTCCAGGATTCAAATTAACTCCTTGGTGCAGGAAGGGAAATTCAGGGAAGTTCACAGATTTGACTGTACTACTGTGCTCTGTACAAAACCATTACCCTTCATTTCTGTGCTTAATACTTCAGCTGCCCTCCTTGCACATCCTTATCACACACCTTCACTGCAAAAGGCCTCTGCCATTCAAACAGTGCGACAAGAGCTCCAGAATAAATCCAGTGTGGAGTCTAATGCTTCACAAACCTCCTACCTTGTTTCAATTTAAACCTCATAGCAAACACATCATTAAATTTGGATTCCTGTAGTCAAAGGTGTGCCAACCTGCAGGCACCTGGAAAAGGAACTCAGACATTTGGACCCCTGGCCCTAGATTAAGGCTTTGCTCTTGCTGTGCAGAACCACCTGCATTACAGCCACACTGGGAGAAGGCTTATCCTCTCCAGGGAACTGTGGGAAAGCCCAGCAACACCCAGGCAGAGATGTTTTTTCTGGAAAACATCAAGAAGTTCAAGCAGCTCTTTCCACAGGAGGGCAGTGCAGGGCCAGCCACACTCCAAGAGCCTTGAGCAAAGCTGTGCATACCAGGGGGGAGCTGGAAGGGCACAGGTATCCCGTCGTGTACTGATGATCCTTCTGGTCGGAGCATTTTAGTGTTGAGAGAGTCCAGGACATTGAGTTCCATGCTCTTAAGGAAGCTAGTGCTTTTGTTCTCAAAGATAACAGACACAGTAACTTGGCTGTCATTCTGGAGGTTTCCTTGGATATCATAAGTCTGCAAATGAAAGGAAAAATGTCACAGGAAAGACAGAATATAGAACATATTATCCCCATTTTACCCAGGGATAAAACCAGGTTCAAAAGGGAGGTAATTTGGTATAGCTAGAACGTTATGGAAACACACTGGTGATCAGCTAAGGATTGGGAAAATACCAACTTAGAAATTAAAGTGGGCCACCCAAAGGAAAGGAAATGGAGCTTTGTTGTAGTTCTACCTTCTGTGACTGAAGCAGTTCTTCAGTTATGTGATGGCTACATGAAGTCACTCCCGCACCCCCAGGGCACCCCTCTCTCAGGGCACACAGAGAACAGCCCAAACTCACCATTTTAATGTACGGGTTTTCAGCAAGAAGGCGATAACTGGACATGGGCTGCAAAACAAGAGAGCACTCACAGTCACACCAGAACTGCTGACTCTGAGAAGGGCTGTCACTGCCCTCCCTCCCAAGCAGCTGAGCTCTCCCTGTCCCCAGGCCTGGGCACAGCTACTCACTGGTAGTGGCTCATCCTCTAGTGTCCCATTCTGCACCGACTCTGGGGGCTCCTCCTCGCTGTGATGACTCTTCTTTTTGGATTTCTTTTTATCCTTTGATTTCTCTTCTTTCTCTTTCTTGTGCTTTTTCTTCTTATGCTTGGAGGATTTCTACCAAGAAGAATGAGAAACTACAACAAAACCCTTAAAGAAACCCTTGATTTCTAGCAATGACCCCTCTACCACACTTCCAACTCTAGACTCCTGCTCTCTGCATGTCCTGGACTGTGCAAAGTCTCCCTTTACTGCAGAACCCAAAACAGAACTACCATTCCTTAAATCCCAAAAGTAACTCCATGTGGAGTGCCAGTAAACTCTGCTCCCCACCCAGCTGCCCATACCTTATCCCAAAGTAACCTGGGAACAGCACAGGGCTGAATCTCTCCAAGTGTCTGGAAACTCAGCTTTAACTGGGACCTGTCCCTTGGCTCAGGGACATGAGGTGGTCACAGCTCCCCAAGGATGCAAATTTGCAGGCAGTCACTGCACTGAACAGATGCTGTTGGTAAATCCTCTGTGCTGCATTTTAAGGAGTTTGAGACAGCAGGAGAATAGGGCTGAATGGTGACAGCAACTCCATAGAACCAGAGAATTGTGAAGGTTGGAAAAGATCTTTAAGAACATCAGGTCCAGCCATCAGCCCTGGACCACCACATCCACCACTAAAGCATCCACAAGTGCCACATCCACAGGTTTTCTGAACATTTCCAGGGACAGTGACTCCACCACTGCCCTGGGCAGCCTGTTCCAATGCCTGACAATCCTTTCCATTAAAAAACAGTAACAACAAACTTTTTCCTAATATCTAATCTAAGCCTCCCCTGGTGTAACTTGAGGAAATTTCCCCTTAACTTGAACCACTTACCTTTCCTTCATCCTCCTCATCATCATCTTGTTCTTCCCTTTCTTCTTTTTTTACCACTTGAGATTCAGCCACCACAGCAGTGCCCACTGCAGGCTCGCTCTGAGGAGAGGAGCAGAAGGATTCTGACACTCATGGAAAGCAGCTGGAACAACCCAATCCCACAGCAAAGGAAACTCAACAGTGACAACTCCACAACTGTTATTTCAGAAATGACATTAGGCTAACATGGTATCAAGGCTTTCATTTTATGCCTCTGAAACCCAGCAAATATGATCACCTGAGGACATGATTCAGAAGATTTCCTCCAAGGAATCCATCCCCTTCTATCTTTGTGTCTTCCTCTAGAATTTCCCATCAAAATTCATGAGAATTTTTTTCACACTCTGTCTCTCATATCTATTAATATTGCTAGAGTCTACCTCATACTGGGAAATAAAATCATACAACTGTAGAACATTATACTCATCAATAACAAAATCAACCAAGCCTGGAGCTGCATCTGTGTTTCTATTTCTATTCCTTGATCTGCACAGAATGAGTCTCAAATCTCCCATTACAGCTCCCGTGAACTGGGCAGACACAATATCCCTGCCCCCCAGCAGGAAGGTGAGGAGATGAAGCTGATGTTCCCCTCTGTGCTGCAGCATGACACAGCACTGCTGCACAGCTCCAGGCAAGGAATAACCACAGAAGTTTCTTCTGATGGGGGAGGATTCCTACCTGTGGCTGGGGCGTGGGAGCAGCTGGTGGAGCAGTGGAGAGCCAGAAATCCAAGTCTTCCCCCTGAATTTCAGGAGAAAAAAAATCCCATTATCATTGTTTTTATATCTTTCTTAAAAATCAAATTAAAAACCCAACAACAGCAACAAAAGAAAACCAAAACAAAAAGCTCACAAGGATGGAACATCTGCCCTATGAGGAAGGGCTGGGAGAGCTGGGAGTGTTCACCTGGACAAGAGAAGGCTCCAGGGACACCTTAGAGCCCCTGGCAGGGCCTGAAGGGGCTCCAGGAGAGCTGCAGAGGGACTGGGGACAAGGCCTGCAGGGACAGGAGCCAGGGAATGGCTCCCAGTGCCAGAGGGCAGGGCTGGATGGGATCTTGGGCAGGAATTGTTCCCTGGCAGGGTGGGCAGGCCTGGCACAGGGTGCCCAGAGCAGCTGGGGCTGCCCCTGGATCCCTGGCAGTGCCCAAGGCCAGGCTGGGCAGGGCTGGGAGCAGCCTGGGACAGTGGGAGGTGTCCCTGCCATGGCAGGGGTGGCACTGGATGGGCTTTGAGGTTCCTTTGAACCCAAACCAGTCGGATTCTGTGACTTCTACAACAAGTAAATGAAAACTTGAGGTTCCCATAGAAATGCAGCACTCCAGAGTGCTCCTCATGCACAGATGCTGTGGCACATTCAGGAGCAAACACACTCAAGAAGCTTCACTTCAGTCTTTGAGCACTTCCAAAGGCAGGCCCAGCTGACAGCACCTGCCCAGCACCCCCACAGCAGGGCAGGGGATCCCTGGCATTCCAAGGGCTGCAGGGCAGAGGGAATGTGCAGCTCTGCAGGGGGTTAACAGGAGGATGCTTCAAATCCTGACAGCAACTGGCAGCTATGGGCAGGGTTTATAACTGAAAGGTTCTGGAGCACGTGGGAAACAGGATGCACCACAAATGACACTCACAAAACTAGTTCCAGATATTTTGCTAAGGAGTTCCCCACTTGGAGAACAGACAAAATATCAGCAAACTCAGCTTCCAAGTGAGCCCTGGCAGATCTGCTGTGTAGGCTGCAGTAAGCTGAATTCTGCTAACTAAGGAGGTAAGTAATTGTTATTTTTATTAACAGAAATCTTTAAATACCTGCTGCTACAGTAGTAAAAATTGAAGGAAATAGAGGGTGAATGCATTGAGCTGTTTGAACTGTTAAATGCAACTGTTCCTAGGCAACAAAATGAACTCAGCAATGAATAACAGCAGGAGCTAAAATAATGCAAATCTTGGAGAATTACCTTTTTTACTTCTTCCTCCTCCTCCTCTACCACCTTTTTCTCTTTCTTCTTTCCTTTATCTCTCTCTTTATCTTTATGTTTCTTTTCCTTCTTTTTGGGTTTCTTGCTCTTCTTCTCTACTAGGGGAACTTCGGACTCTGGTGACTTCAGGGTCTCGACATTCCTGTGTCTCTGCACTGGCAGCTTCTCACTGTCTGCTAAAGGTCTTGAAAAGAAAGAGCCCATTACCTGCTGCAAACAAACAGTCTCCCTCAGCCAGATAACCCGGCCAAGACAAGGTCTGCTTTGTTCTTAGGGAGCTGGGCCCCCAAGCCTAACATCAGTGCATACTTCTCTACCTGGAGTTTACTTATGCACTGCAGACATTGCCCTTGTGGGTTAGGACTCAGAGGAAACAACTGGAAGGTGACTGAGAGCCAAGGTTTTGCTGTTTAACCCTTAGAGGTGCCAGCTAGAGGCTGAGGAACATCCCCAGAGGAACAGCTCCATGTTACTCTGTGTTTCCATGGAATCCCTCTCCAAGGAAAAGCAAGGATGTGGAACAGCATTTCCAGCAGAGAGGAAACTTGAGCAGTGGAATGTTAGCATGGCTCCAGCAGCCCTTGAAGGGTGTGGGGTTTGTTGTTCTTGATGAATAGATTGGTCCAGTTGGGAATTATTCTAAGTAATTTTTATTTTGGAAGTTTGCACTAGGAATTTTTACTCTACTATCACATATTTTAAGTTAAATGTAACTTCAGACACCTGTTTCCAAAAAGCACCAACAGCAGGTGATATTTACACTGTGTCCTAAATCCACTACTTGGGGAAAAAAAACCACAAAAATATCTCTCATTCTTCTCAAACATGTCCAGAAGCCAGCAAGAATTTCACCAACTGCATTTTTTTCTATTTATTAGCTTTTATTTAATATTAATTTTCACATTGGCCCAGCAAACATCACTTCAGGGAGATTTCTAATGGCCTTAACTGCCTCAATTTTTTTGCTTATATTGCTTTAAGAACCAGAACCAATTAATTTTTCACTTTCAGACACTAAGAGAAGACTGAATAACAAACATCTTTTACTATTTCGGATACACCTGTACAGAAACAGCATTGATGCTGAAAGCCAGTGACAAAACAGACTCACAAATGTGAGAGAGTCTCTGATTTAACAGCTCCACCACCCTTCAAGGACTTGCCCTGTCCAAAATCAACCAACCTGACAAAGGTCAACACTCAGGAGATATTCTTACCTGGAAGGCTTCCCTGAAACCAGACTGCGTGTGAGCGTGACAGACAGAGCAGTGCAAGCACAGAAAGAAAGAGAGAGGACACAGACATGAGAAACCATGACAGGAGAGCACAGAACTCATGGCACAGGGGAGGGAATGGATGGAACAATCCACCAGCCCTGGATGCCTCCTGGAGCACAGCACCCAGGACCTGCTCTGCTGGGTGTGCCCAGTGTTGCTGAGAATCACCATGCAAATACAGGGGCTACAGTCAGAAAATAATTGCCTTTTATTTTATGCATTTGTTCCTGCAGACTTTGACTAGCATTCCAAAAAAGGAAGTTCCTCAGAAACTATTTTATTCACTTTTTAAAAATGCTATGACACTTTTTCACAAGGTACTGAGGGGCCAAAGCCCTGTAAATTTGGAACTGCAAAGAAAGGCACACACTCAAGTATCAGAGGAAGAGAGAGATCCTACACACACCCACATGGGCCTGCACAGTCCTAAAAAATTTACAGGAGGCATCCCTGGACCATAAATCAGCAATTATTTTTAGCATGGTGATTTTGTACAAAAATCCAAGCCAATCTCCCTGTGCAATACTGCACAGCCCAGGGCTCATGGGCATGAGGATGCAGGGGCTCAGTGCTGGCACTGGCACAGCCCCAGAGCTGGCTGGGGACAGCCTGGGCACAGGTGTGACACACAGCTCAGTCACAGCAGAAGACTTCACTACACACTGAAGGGCCACAGGGCACTGGGGTGGGACATCCTGGGTGTTACTGGTCAGTGATAAAACACAGGCTTGCCATGGACACAGAGCTTGAGGGGGACAGATGGACACAGCTCACACTCAGTGCCAACACAGGTGACAGCAGAGAGACACTGGGACACCCAAACCTCAGAGTAACCCACACCTGATCCAGTGACACTGTCTGTGCTTCCAGACTCCTTCAGTCACACTCACACTACATTTAGCGACTCCCCTGCCCCTCCCAAACCTCTCTCATAGTCAGGAGTTGAGATTTTATCATCCAAGCTGCAGTGGGAGCCAAAGCTGGATGAGCACCTGTGGTCTCAAAGCCATGGGAAGAGCCTTCAGCCTTTTCCCCTCATGACCTGTTGTGCTTTGCCTGCTCAGCCCCAGCCCTGCCCTCAGGCACTCCCTCAGCAACTCAGTGAACTCACACACAAAACTGCACTTACTTATCCAGGTCTATGTCAAGTGCCTTGTAGGGATCGTTGGGATCTTTGTCATCTTCATCACTGGGCAAAGCATTCTGCAGGAGAGTAAAGAGACACCCACTGAGGCAGCAAACCACTGGCAACTTTCAAACTCAAGCTTAACACCACCCAAATTAAAATGTTTTTTTTTTTTTTTTTGAGCCTGTGAACCCTGCAGAGGCCAGCTGCAGTCAGGCAGAGTAAGTTATGGGAACAATGCACTTCAGTGCAGCATCCAGTTTCAAGATTAATTTGGAACAGGAACCCCTTCCTCATAAACAGCAGGACTTGAATTGCTGCTGTTCGGTTTTGATTAAAGGAAATTTTAGAAACAAATACAGATTACATCATTAGCATCTGCAATTAATTATCATCAGCTGCAAAGCTGCTGACTAGACAGCAAGTTACTGTCAAAGTGAAGCAGCAGAGCATAATAAATGCTATTTGGACAGTGTTACTTTTAGAGCAGGGATGAACATTGGTTGGTTGGTTTTGACTTTTTTAATAGCTTCAGCGGCAATTTTTGTCTTTTCATTAAAAAAAAGAGATAGCAATTTTTTTCCCCTGCAAAGAACAGCCTAGGATCATCTCAGTCATTTTTGAAACAGCTCTGGAACTGCCACATCACAGGCTGGCTGCAGTTGTGGGGGCAAAAATCTCTCAAGAGCTGCACACAGATAAATCCCAGACCCCAAGCACAGGAACTGACCTCTGGCATCTCCTCTGTGATGATGTCGACATGGTGAGCTGGAGCAATGTCCTCCTCACTTTCTGTGTGCAGGGAGTTGTGGCGATGGTGTTTCCCTCTCTTCTCCTTTTTCTGCTTTTTCTTTTTCTTGTCTTTCTCCAGTTTCTGTTTATGCCTTCGCTCTTCTTCCAGTTTCACATACTGGTCTGACATGGGCATTCCTGGGGGAAAGCCAAGCTGCTTTCAGGTACAGAGCACATGGAGTGAGCACTGAAACACCATGTCAGGAGTGTGCCCTGCTCCTGCTTCCAGCTGCCCAGAGCCAGCTGGATCCACACCTCTCTGTGCTTCCACATCACCTCTCTCAGTCCCCAAGCACCAGCTTTGCTGTCCCCTCCATCTCTCCAGAAACAGGACAGAGCTCAATCCTGCTCTCTCATTCTTGGCTGCATTATTGCACTCCCAGGAGCATCCAAACATTGAGATTTTAAGGAGAATTGATGACATTGCTGCTGTACTTGCAATGTAAAGCACTTTATCAACAGTTTTTCAGTGCTGTATCCAACCACTCCTTAGATACACAACCACTTTTGATAACTGAGATATTTTCAAGGTGACTGCTCCCACAGAACAGTGGTTCCTCTACATGTTACAGACCTGGCTGCATGACATTCCTAATCACAGAACTACTTCTAATATTATCTTGAAAGGAACTCAGACAGCAAAGCACTATTTTCAAATGTAAATTAAGGAGATATATTTAAGACTCTAATGGAAGTGTGTTCCTTGCCCTTCAGAACCTCAGGTGGAAGTTCTAAGAAAGAATTATGACTTTTGCTAAACTAAATTTCTTTAATTAAATTTAAAAGATTAGCTGTGCTTACCTGGAACTTTTAATGGGACAGAAAGGTCGATCTGGACCACAGGAATATGTTCCACCCCTGGAGTGTCTTGGTATCGCTGGGAAAAGAAAGATTTGTTACTTTCTGAGCACTGCCAGCACAAATTTCTGTAAATAGGCATATTACAAAACATCAAGCAGTTCAATCCCTTAAGTGAACATTTTAAAAGATAGGAATGGAACAGCTTGTTAATAATTCTGTGTGGTAGCAGAGTGTGTTTTAAAGCCAGTTGATAACTATTATAAAGGACCCTACTCTTAGCTACAGTTTTTTAACCCCACTACTGCTCTGAAGAATTACTGCAGCTCCCAAAATGAAGAATTACTGCAGCTCTCAGAATGAAGAATATTTGGTTTGTTTTACTGCTAATAACTTGCCACTTCAGAAGATAAATTTGGAGACTGGAGTTGAGGAACATGGGGCAGTCCTTCAGATATAGAGGGAATAAAGGAAGTTCTTTCCCTGAAAAAGGTGTTCAGAGACCTCAACAACTTTCTGATCCACAAAATACAGTGTGACTTCCAGGTCACCCTCTGCAGGGCTCTGAGTGAGGTGCCTGGGGATGTGACTGCTGCCATCACCCAGGGCTGGGACAAACTGCATAGACTCTCTCACAGGCTGCCCTGGGGGTACCAGGTCATTCAAGAGATTCTCAGCACAAACAGGAGTTATAAAAACAGTTGTAGGCAGCCACTCCAGTCCGTGCACTATAAAGTGGGAAGGGGAAAGTGCAGGGGAAAATCAGAATGTCCCAGAGGAGGCTGCAGCTCTGATATTCAGGGATCCTTCACAATGACAGCAGAGTCCAGTGAGATATTGCAATTCAGACTCACCTTCTGAGGGGAAGGAGAGCTTTTAATATAAAATGGGTTGTTTGCCTGTTCTTGTTTCCGGGCTTCTCGACGCTAAAAGCAAAAGAGGATTTGCAGTTACAATGTTTGTTTGTAAGCAAAGAGATAAAAGACACCAAAGTGCAAAACAAAAGCTCCCTGCATTTTTGGAACAATACATAACTACTGTGAAAAGACTAGAGCAGAGCAGCTTGTGTGTGATAAAGCAGTTCTGAGTTACCAGACATACTAGGATAGAACTGCAGGTACCATTACTAATTCCCATCCCTGGAAGAGTTCAAGGCCAGGCTGGAAAGGGTTTGGAGCAACCTGGGATGGTGGAAGGTGTCTCTGCTTTGGCAGAGGGTGGAATGGGATGAGATTTAAGATCCGTCCTGTCCCAAGCCATTGTATATGATACTATGACCAATATTCCTTAGAACACCCTTCTTTGCTTTTTAATTATAGACTAAAGATAATAATTGTCACAGACAATTTTATTAAAAAATCCTTTCCTTAGGATTTTTTCCTCCTGAGAAGCTGAGAGGCCTCAGGAACAAAATGTAAACATTGATTATCTGCTGCTGTGGGATGCAACAGGCGGATCTGTGATTGGCCCATCTTGGATGTTTATAATTAATGGTCAATCACAGCCCAGCTGGCTCGGACAGAGTCTGAGAGAGCTGCCTTTATCATTCTTTTCTATTCTTAGCTAGCCTTCGGATGAGAACTTTTTCTTCTATCCTTCTAGTATAAATATAATATATATCATAAAATAATAAATCAAGCCTTCTGAAATATGGAGTCAACATTCTCATCTCTTCCCTCAACCAAAAACCCCTGTGAACACTGTCACAAATAACTTCCCAGACATTCATTTTGGATGGCAATTGGAATGTTGCTGTTTTCTGCAAGGAGAGGAAGAAGTGAAGATTCATATAACAAGTTCTCTGGGAAAGCAAAGAGGTCAGAGTCAGGAAAGGTGGGATCACTGCTGAGCACAATCACGTTACAGTCATTCACAGATGCTGCTCAGGTCCATAAGCATCAGCTCACATCAGTGATCAGCTTTGCTGAGCTGTGGAGAGCAGAAGGGCTCCCTGGCTACATGGAGAATCCACAGCAGCCCCCACTGCTCCAGCACCACTTAGATTACTACTGAATTATGTAGAGAAAAGCATTTAACATTCACTCACTCTGGCCAGTTCCTCTTCATCTATTTCTGGCTGTCTGTGTCTGGAATGCCTTTGTTCCTCCTCATGAAATATTGTTTTCGGCTTTTCATCTTCAGACTCACTGTCTGATGGAGGCTCATTGATCCAGGCATCAAGGTCCAGGCTGGAAAGAATTGCAGCAAACAAACAGCTTGACTCAGTACACCGAATATTTCAGTGTCTCTTCATATACTTTGCTTTATTATTCAAAGTTTAAATAAAGATTTGGGAGAGAGAAGGAACTTTACCCCTCTGGAACAGGGACTTTCTTCTGTGCTTTGGGAGCCACCGGGTTCAGCTCACCAGCAAACAGGGCTATCACTTCCTCAGCTACAGGAACTTCTTTTGCTTGTAGCTTCTGGATGTATTTTATTAGCTGCAAGATGCAAGATGCCTAAAAACAAATGCAGAAGTGATTTCAGAGTAATATTTAACAAGCTGAACCAAATAAATCGACTGAAGTCAACAGAAGGTGTTTTACTCCATTAAGGGACTTAAGCAGTATAAACTGGATGTTTAGAGCAAATGTAAAAAGTCCATATTAAGCTTCTCTTTTAGCTGGGTCCTTTTTTGTGCCCTTAAGTGCCTGAATAATTTTAAAATTAAATTGTTTTGAGTGAAGATCTTGCTGGCAGCCTTCAGAGATGGCATCAAACTGCAATAAGATCTGGGCTTTGTCATTGATAACAGCTTACAGAAAATGTGCACAGCCACACAGAGCCACAGACCTGCTCCAAGGCTTCCCATGATAAACTCCAAAGTCATTTCATTTTCTTACCCTCTCCTGAACCTCCAGATCTGCACTCTGCACAAACTGAGGCAGGCGGTCGATCATCAGCTGTGTAATTTCCTGAGCTGCCTCCTTTTCCCCAGCCTGCTCCTTCTGCTGCAGGATGGATGCATAGAGCTTCACCATGTTCTGAACATAAACAGCCTGGATGTGGCCTGGCAGGGTGGTAACTTTGGGCCTCAACATTGCTTCCAGGGTTTGGTTTGCTTCCTCCAGGTGTCTGTAAGGACCGAATACACAGATGAAAGGCAAGCAAAAATAAAATCCAACAGGCAGTGCTTAATACAAAAAAAAAAATAGATCACAGCGGTTTGTTTTAACAGATCTCATGCTCTTACTCAAAATTATCTGCTCACAACTAAATGGAAGATGCACAAAAAAAGTATTGGACTATTACAAACTGAAAGCTAAGTTGTTTCTGAGTAAAAATGTGCTAACACTGGAAAAGGAGAGTATATTTTCTTACTTCTTCATCTGCAGTTTTCTTTGTACAACTTTTTTTTAAGAAAATGAAGATCTGAGCTGTATCACACCTACAGTGTGAATTCAAACTGGAGCCAGTGTTCAGAGTGGCAATTAGAAAGAGACACCAAACTAGCTGGTAAGAGGAGACTCCAGTACCACACCTGTCCAATCTACCAGAATAAAAGCTGGGTAACAGCTGTATCTGCACAAGCAAGAGACAAAAACACATGTTGAAGCTAAAAAAAATATTGATACAAGAATTGAAAATTGTAGGCACCAAAACATTTTGAGCAAAAAGATGACAATGTTGATTTCCAGGAAGATGGGGCTTTGCAAAAACCTTTTAACAAGGGCAAAATAGGGAGGAGAGAAAGAACTGATTCAAACATGGTGATTGCACATGTTCCCTATAATATAAATAGGGGTAGACCTTAATTATGAAGAAGTTCCTTCAATGTTTAAGGTCTAACAGCTTATACCTACAATACCAGAAGGATCCAAAGCTGTTGGAGAGTGTCCAGAGGAGGGACACGGAGCTGGGGAAGGGGCTGAGGAGCAGCTGAGGGCACTTGGCTCGTTCAGCTGCAGCACAGGAGACTGAGGGGAGGCTCCTCGGGGGCTGCAGCTCCTCCCCAGGGCAGGCACAGGGGCAGGGGCTGAGCTCTGCTCTGGGACAGGGACAGGAGCCCAGCAAGGGCTGGAGCTGTGCCAGGGCTGGGCATGGAGCTCAGGGCAAGGTTCTGCCCCCCGAGGCTGCTGGGCACTGCCCAGGCTCCCCAGGGAATGGTGCCAAGGCTGCCAGAGCTCCAGGAGCTCCCAGGGGTGCCCAGGGTGGGGTTGTTGGGGTGGCTGGGCAGGGACAGGGGTTAAACTCAATGATCCCTGTGGGTCCCTCCTGACTCAGGACATACCAGGATTCTATGATTCACTACTACAGCTTCCTGCATGAGTGGGCAAGGCTGGAGAGACAGGAAAAATGATCAGCTAGTTAAAAATGTCTTGGCTAGAAGGAGCTGAGGAGTCAATAGTGTGAGGGAACAAGAGAAAAACAATCACTTTGGTGGCATTAAAGGTACATATTCTGAACCCTCAAAAACATTTCAGTGACCAAAAGCTTTGCCCAGAAGCTGCTCCTCAGACCACACCAGGCACTTACTCAGAGAACTCCCCGCAGATCCAGGCAGCAGCATAGAGCACCTCGCAGATGCCGTTCCTCTGGGTGTTGCTGGCGATGAGGTGGGCGTTGTCCAGCAGCATGGCCATCTGCGACACCGCAAACTTGCGGATGGCTTTCACTCTGATGGCCACGTCCAACATCTGCGCCGCGATCAGGTGCCCGTGCCTCGTGCCCTCCAGCCGGGTCAGTTCCACCAGGATGCTTATGTACCTATGGGAAGGAATGGGTGGGCATCAGAGCACAACCCTGTAAGAGCCTAAATGAGGGATGTGGGACTGCAGGGAGCTCTCCAAAATGCAGTTTATTCCACCTAAGACCTTACAGCAGCCCAGGGTGGTGGGCAACTGAGCCTGTGCCGACAGCTGTCAGCTCCAGCTGCAGACAGGTCTGGAGTCCCACATCCCTCATTCAGGCTCTTACCAATGGTGCCCCACGTTGGGCACCACTTAAGAGCCTAAATGAGGGATGTGAGACTCCAGGCAGCTCTCCAAAATGCAGTTTATTGTATCTAAGACATTACAGCAGTCCAGGGTCGTGGGTGACACAGCTGTGCCTACAGCTGCCAGCCCCAGCTGCAGGCAGGCCTGGAGACCCTTTGGTTTTGGTTACAATGCATTATATACTTTTCTTTACTGAGCATCTTAATACAGCAGAACCAATCTATACCTTAACTATTATCTATAGCCTATCGTAACTACTATAATTACCATATTCATGTTACTATTCTCCAATCCCTAAAAGTTAGTACATTACAGTTTAAGCTAGAAGTTTTTTTCAGTTTTCTTGCAATAGAAAATTCTGAGACCTTTTTTCTACTTGCAACATTTGCTGACTTGTTTGCCTGTGCTGTCTTCCTGCTTGGTAAAAACATCTTCTTGTTTGAGGTGGGTTTATCCTTTGCTCTAAGCCATAAAAACTCCTTCTAACTAACACACCCTTTGCCTCCTTGGTTATCCAGTAAGACTGGCTCTGCAATTTTTTCCTTCTGTATCAAAACTTGCTTCCATCTCTATTCCTTCATCAGACTCCACATTCAAAAATCTTTCTGCTAAGCATACATATCTGTGAGACTTTCTTGTGAAACTTTCATCCTTCCCAACACAACCCTGCACTGCCTTTGTGATGAGCTCCAAGCTGGCAGCTGGAAGCACTGACCATTCAAAGTTGGTGATGTACTGGTAATTGGACTGGCTGCAGATGTCAATGATTTTGGTCAGCAGCTCATCTCGGTACGTTGTCCCTTCGGCTTTATCCACGTGAATCATCAGTTTCTTCACAATCTCCATCAAGTTCTTCTTGGAGACCTGTTAAAGAGGTGGTAAAGGGTTCAACCACTTTCCTCCACAGCCAAGTCCTTCCAGCTCCAGTAAAGCAGCTGCTGGCTCTTTGCTGGACCCATATCATGTTCACAAGAAACCAGAACCACCTCTGTGGGCTCCAATCCAAAAATGAACTTGTCTAATACTGTTCAATGTTTTTGTTAAAGAAGAGCCAGCTTTTTACAAGGTGTTTAAGAAAAGACTGGATGTGGCACTTAGTGCCATGGCCTGGCTGAGAAGTGGTGTTAGGTTGTAAGTTGGATTTGATGATCTCCAAGGTTTTTTCCAACCCAGCTGATTCTGTGAGGACCTTGCTGTGGGAGAGCTGAGGATCAGAATTACTATCAACAACACAGAAATCCAAGAGAAAGTCAATCTTCTACTGCCAGATTAGCAAGTTTAAGAGTTTAAAACATTTTTGCTTATAAAGGAAACAAATTTAGGAGTCATTAACATCCAATGGAATTGATTTCAAAATGGGTGATTCCAACAGAGCCTGAACTGAGAAACTCCATCCAGTCTGAATCAGAATTTTTAAAGCCTTCATGCTGAGCCAGATATTTTACTAGTCCTAAGTAGGACTAGTAAAGGACTGCCAGAAAAGATCCAGGAGTTATCAAAAGTCTGCTGTGGAGTGGGCAGACAAAGTTGCATGCTTTCCTTAAACATCACCTTCCTACAGGGTCAGTGGGGCTGCTGAGGAAATAAATGCAGGAACATACCATGCCATAGAGGAGATCTAAAGCTCTGAGTCGGATGGACTCATCTTTGTCATCCAAACATTGGAGAATGAGATCCTTGTGAGACTGAACTGACTTGGGGTGCGTTTTCAGGATTTTGGACATAGCTAACAGGCCCAGGTACTTCACTGTGAAAGACAAAATAAAACTTCTTTCCAAATATAGAAACACTGTTTTGGGCTGAGCATGAAATCTTAAAGCTTTAAGATTTTCAATTTCCCAGTATTCTTTGCAGTCACTAAAGTAAGTCAACACTCTTGCATTTTACTATTATGCTCATTCTGCTGAAAATAGCTGTCACTGCTTTCCAAGCAGCCAATCTATGAAAACGGAAATCCCAGAGCATGGAAAGAACTGTTTTAGATTTACAAGACCACAAACAGCAATAATAATTGCTGTCATTTGTTTTTAAAAATATTATTATGAAGAAGTGCTCACCATCAAAAATTATTTCCATATTAAATCCCCCAGCAACTGTTTACAGCACACCAGGCACTACAACCCCTCTGAGGCTGTGGTGGCACCTCCCCAGGGCTTGGGGGCCAACAGCTCCATGAAGAAAGCACCATACTTACAGTTCTGGTCAGAATCTTCTATCAATATCCTCAACTTCTGCACACAAAGCTGGAAAAAAAGACCACACTGTGTTTATTACACATCTTAATTTAATTAACTCTTCATGAAGTTTACTCAATACACAAGGAAGTATCTGACCAAGACCTGAGGTCTCTAGGTGAGAGGGTTTTGTTGCATTAATGGACTTCCAAACAAAAGGAACTTCTGTATGACTGTATTGATAGCAGGATATGAATAAAGAGTTGGGAAAACTCTCAAACTCTGCATTTTAGAGTGGATTAAGGAGAAAAATGTATATAGGGAATGCTTCAATCTGCAGGATTGCACAGTGAAGAGCACTTCAGGGAGCTACTGCTGTAACTTCTGGCAGAGGAACACAATCCCATTTTCCCTGGCCCTTGGGATCCCCCAGCAGAGCAGAACAAGTCCCAAACCCAGGGTCCCACCTGGATGCTGGCGCTGTGGTTGGGCATCCCCGAGGACAGAGAGATCAGAACTGAAACAGAAGCACAAATTCCAGTCAGAATTTCTATGCTGGCAGTGATGGCAACATCAACACCCAACAGCCCACACCCAGCTCAGCTCCCAGGGAAAGGTGCTAGATTATTGTTTGTCTGTTTATTGCTAAATTGTTTGTCTGTTTGCCTGGACTTTCGGGGATCTGGGGGAAGGAGAGAAGGTTGTGACATACACTTATAATTTCATATACCATAACAGTAATAATAAGAGGGCAGGAAAAAAAGTGTAAAGGCAGGTCAAAGCTGCTCTTTTTTGCTCTCACTAGGGTTTATTTCACTGACATCACATAGCAGTCAAGGCTATTAATATGTCAGCAGCTACTGTACAGCTGAATTTTTAATTGTGCACTTTCCTAATGCACTGGGATGCAGCAACAGATCCTGGAGTTTAATGTGATTAGATTGGAGCTTTAATCAAGCCAGCCATTGTTGATTAGATGGGACACTTGAAAGCTCTGTTAGCACACAGCCCCACTGCAGAAAAGGTGGGCTCACCCTGGTAACTGCTGCTGGCACAGCTGTGCCTGAGCAGGTGCCATGTGCTGCCCACTGGCCCTGCAGGGAAGCTGAGCTGGACACTGTCACCACCAGAGCTGGCAGGTGCCAGGTGCTCCTCTGGTGTTTCAGGGCTCATTTGCTGGCTCTGAGTTTGACATCACCATCCCTGAGGTGTCCTGGGTGGCTGAATTCCCCCTCTACCCACAGGATGGTCCCACTGGATCCCAGTGAAGGTCACTCTCACCCACAATGGAATTCCCCTCTGTGTTATTCTCCCTCCCATCATGACACCTCATTTCCCTGAAGGAGTAACAGTGAGTGACAGATCTCTCTTCCCTCTCTGAACTGACCCAGCACAGCAAGTTCTGCACCATTATCCAAAGAACCCACAGGAGACAGACAAACCAACTGTGAATGTCAATAACCTTGTGCTCCACACTCTGATATTGCAGCCAAGCCTGAGCTTCAGTACTGTGTTATCCCTTTTTGCCTTTGTTTTCTCTCACCCACCCAGTTATGGAGTTCACCTTCCCCAGAAACTGAAACTGCCAATCAGTAATTCCAATTGCCTCCTCTAAGGAATTACACCCCATTTTTAAACTGCAAAGTTGCAAAATTAAAAAAAAAGTCTGATCCATCATCACATAAGAGAACTTGGCAAAGAGACATCACTTGTTTTAATTCTATTGCTGCTGGTACATTTTGTAGTTGTAGCAACATTTAGGATCTGGCATATAAATAATCTCATTGTCTGTACCTGCCTTCAGCCTTCAGCAAACACAACACAGCTGTAGTGACTGTGCCTCACCCACTGACAACAAAGGATTTCAGCCCCACAGTAACACAAAGTTTGCCAGGAGAATTATTGCATTTTAGAATACATTAACTTAAAGAAAAAAAGGTTTACAGATGGTGTCAGTTGATGACAAAGTTCATCACGTTTTTTTTTCCTAGGTTCCAAGTTTCAGTTCTCACCTGCTATTACTGTGTTCACACATTCATATAAGAGAGACATGGCTGAGGTGCTGAAACAGAAATCAGGTATATTAAATAAGGAATAAACCAGCACATTTTGAAGAGTTGTCAGCACTATCTTGGAGCTAGTTAGCACCTTGAACTTCACAAGACATTGTCAATATTCTGCTCCATATCCCTTCAAACAGATGAAATGATTCTCACTTAAAAATTGTTGGGGGGAGGAATGTTTAAACAAATGCTTAAAAACTCAAAAATCTTCCTGGAAAAGCACCAAGTAAGAGCACTGTGACACAAGAAATAAGGAAGGAAGTGGTTACTCAAACTCCAGCACCAGTCACACAATACTGAAGCAATCTTGTCCAAGAATCAAATTAAATCCTCTGCCCAAGGTCAAAAACTCATGACAAGGCAGATGGAGAAGCTCAAGTTTCTCTCCAAGCAAGTGAGTCACGCCCCAGCAGCAGAGGCTTGGGATGCAAGAACACACTTCCCATCCCTGGAATTCAGCAACCATTTCCAGTGCCTGATTTCCCCCAAAACTCCAATTCAAGGCTGCTTGTGCCAGCTGAACACACAGGCAGAGCAGTTCTGAGGACTGCAGAGGTCCCTACAAGGCCTGATCTGTACAAGAGGGAACCAGGAACCTGCCAAGCCCCAAAGGAGCAGGCTCCAAGAGCAGGGCACACAGGAAGGAGCACAGCTCCAGTGGCACAGTGATGCCCTGAGGGGCAGCTTGGGATGCTGAGAACCAAAACCACCACTTCTGCTCCCTGGGCACTTGGTGGGACAGCTCAGGGTGCTGTGACTCATTATGAGACCCAAAATGACTGAATGGAGACCAAGCCAAAGAGTATTCAGTCCCCACAACTCAGAATTACTGATGTGGGAGTTGGGATTGTCCATCTTCCTGCTTTTTCTGGGGGCTTGTACCTATTTGTTACTGCTGACAACTTGCTGGAGGTACCTGGATGCTGGTCTGTTCTGAGCCTGCCTTAAAGGAATATGAGGATGGACAGAAATCTCTGGCTAGAGCTGCTCTCAAGGCTACACAGATATCTGCTTAAAACCTTGCTCTGTCACACGAAAAGAAATAAACTTTTTCACTTAACAACTCCTGCATAAGATCACACTTCCTCTTCATAACAGGGAGAATCCATGTATTCCCTCCAAGACATCTATTTCCTGATTTCAGTTCAGAATTAGAACCACTACACTACCACAAACCAGCAACAGACAAGGGACAAGGAAATAACTTCAACTTTATTTAATCTACATTTAGAACACATATATTGTAAGACCTTCTTTCAAAACACATCTGAGCTGCCAAATGCATGAGAAAGAGCTTTAATATATTCCTTTTCATGCTGCTCTGGTGGGTAAGGCACTCCCAAAAGTCAGGAATCAAATGTGTGAGGTGAACAGGAGAGGCAAATATAAAGCTGAGCCTTTTAATACATCCTTCACAGTCATCTCTGGCTTGAAATGCAGTGAAAGGAAAGCAAATTGCTCCAATTTTCATCCATCCTTTGGAGGAACTCATGCTGACAGCCAGACACGCAGAGATTTTCCTTTAAGGTATTTTACCTCACTAAGGTTTTCCAGAAACAACCCTTATCTAAGAACATCTTTTGATACTTGAAGCCAATGTACCAAATGTCAAGAAAAAGTTCTAGAATGCATCCTCACCCCAGCTACTGACCCACCCACCAGGCCTTCCCCAGCAGGATCTGCCACACAAACCTGTGGATGAGGTTGGTCAGGGGCTCAATCAGTTTCTTTCCCAGTCTTGGTTCTAATGGAGTAAGAGCACCAAACTATTCAATAAGAAGAAAAGTGAGTTAATAGCTGCTTTTCAACAGCTTCAAAACATTATGTAAATTACAGCTCACTGTATTTAAAGCAAGCTATATTAACATATTCTTCTCTTAGGTTACATTCAAACATCAGAAGATATTCCTGGTTTCTTTTTATTCAGATTGAATGGTAACTATGCCTCCCAGCAAGAAATCCATTTTCACACCCAAGGTAATTTAATGAGAACTCTAATCCTATAAACAAAAAGCAGAATACTTGCCAGTTTTATAATTTTAATGAGAACCCAATTATTGGTTGACGACGTCATCAGCTTGAAGAAGAGGGGAGCGAGGGAAAGGTAATTTTTGGGATTGCGTCGAGCCAGCTCACAAATCACATTTACTGCAGCAGACTGCACACCTGGGCAAAACAGGAGGGAGAAGCACAAATCTCATCAATGCCTTCATTGTAATTGAAGTTTCTGGTGCAGAACTCCCACAGCAAAAGCAGCTGAAGCTTCAGACCTGTGTGTCCCAATGGTTTGGCCTCATTCCCAAGCCTGAGGCAGTAAATTCAGGGATGCAAAAGCAAACTGAGAAAAGGTTTTATTTAATTCTGGCTATTTTCTAATATAGCAGCAAGCCAGGTATCTGCTTTGGTCCAGCATGAGAAAAACCAGCACACTGCCACATCCCTGCCCTGGACTGTGGAGAGCTGGTTGTGGGACACAGACAACACAATCAATAATCACCCACCAGAAAGTTTCCAATCCCTCTTGATTTCTCTGATAAGTATTATTTTAAAAATGTTTAAATACAAAACAAAAATAATTCCTTGGGCAATTTGACTGGACACATTCACTCCCTTCTCATTGCTCAGCCTCTGACAGGGGTAGTTGCCAGTTTGGAATGTTTTAGTCTAGACAGGCTGGGAGTCCTAGCAGAGAGCAATCCTTCACTCCACAAAGCTTAACAGGCAATTTCTTCCTCTCTCTGCAGGTGAGGGGTTTTGCTTTCTTTAATAACATTGTCCCTGGAAGATAAATATTCCATGCCCACAATAAAACAGTTGGGAAATGCAATTAAATTTCTCTCTGAATTGCAGATACAAATGAAGTGGAGATCAGATACACACCACACAAAAAATTCCTAAAATGAGTGTTTTGGTACAGTGAGGGACCACCAGCAACTCCTAAAGACTGAGCAAAAATGTGAATATGATACTGAGCAACTGCAGATTTCCTGTGCTGCTGCTGCTGACCTGCACTGACAGTACTGAGGGGCCCAAAGAGCAGTCTGGACTCAAATAAATAAAAAATACACTAAGGAACGTTAAATAATTTTAACTGTGTCCACTGCAAGTCAACAGTTGCAGCTTGCTAAAAAAGCACAGTAGTAACAAAACCAGAACCCCAAACCCTGAAATCAGCTGAAATACTTTCAACAGCCAAGTTCAGTAAGCACAAATCAGGAAACTTTAAGCTGCCATGTCCATTAAGGTGTAATCCTCTGATACATTTTCAGTAGCTTTGGGTTTGAAGAAATGGACATTTTAAAGAACATATTTTAAATATGGCAACACCCATCAAAACTCTCCTATGCTCACCTGTCCTGAAACAGGGGACTCAGTGCCCAAAAGATGATTACAGCATTTTTCCTGCACTCTTTTCTCCACAAGCTCTACAAGCACATGGACCTCCACGTGTGAGAGCAGAAGGAATTCACTAAAATCCACTCACCGGGATCAGGATCTTCAAGTTTCTCTTTAAGGCGAGGAAATGCAGGACGGAGGGACTCTGGGTACTTCAAAAAAACTTTGTACATGATTAACACTGCCTTCTTCCTGATGTAAGGCTTTGTGTGAGACATCTGGGAATGAAACAACTGCAGTCAGGCTCTGAGCACATCTGTGAGCTCCTGGGCTCACACTGCTGTCACCAAAGCTCTTCCTGGGAGACTCAACTGCTTTTTGAAAACTCAGCTTTGAGATAAGAGCAAAATACTTGTTGTTTATCACCAAAACTAATGAATGTATTTCAAAGTGATCCTCTTGTTCTAACTAAGGTCTGTAAAAGCTCCCCAGAACCCCCACAAGGATGAAGCAGATTTCACATGTATCAGTTCTAAATTTAAGATATTTACCAGATTTGAGTAACTTAACATTCTATAATTATAAAGTTATTTCAACCTTATGAACTCACCAATGTCATGATGTCGTTTGCCAAGTCCCTGGCAAGATCTGGAGTAACAAAACAGGACAAGCCAGTCAGTGCAACTCCAGTATCATACTGGTTAGGGCTACTCAGATCCTGAAAAAAGAGAAACACGCTCAAAAATTTAGGATCAGACAGAATGTCAAGGAATAACTGCCTCAGACTAATTTCATATAAGCAACTATAAATGAAGCAGAGATTCTTCTTCATGGGAATAGTTACATATCAACTACTAACACCTGCTAAACTACAGCCAGCCTGGGGTTTAATAATGGGCACAAAGAGCCATAATTAAACAAGAGATGGATGACTGCAACATAAAAGTAATCAGAGAGATCATACCTTGGTGGTGTTTTGGGAATGGAAATTGTTTTTAAACACTCATTACTTATTACAAACATATTACATTACTTATTACAAACATATTTAAAGTCCTAAAAAACTGGTATTAAACACTAACCCTGCTAAGTGCAATTCCAAGTGTCAACTTCACTGGGAACAAACACTCTTGGTGAGTGGTGTTCCACCTTAATCTAGCAGAGAAATGAGATTATTCTTCTCCCAAGCTGCTGGCAGCACCACAACTTCCAGTCCACAAAGACAGGACACAATTTATGTGTGCGGAACACATTTATTGGTCAAGTTCCTTTGGATCTATCTGTAGTCAATATCCTACCCAACCCTCCATACTCTTTCAGGACTTTCTAAGCTTAAGTCACTCACCCATAGTAAAATTAATTTATGTGCATGTTCAATATAGACTATAAATTGTGTATCAGGAAACACAAACATGAAGAAGCTGCACAGAGCATTCCCACATGAACTGCTGAATTAAGAGTCCAGATTCACATGGATACTGAAGCTGCTTCAGGAGAGCTAAACATAGTCAGGTCTTTGGGGTTCTGTGCCATTTACATCTCATTTAAAAACCTGCTGCAGGTGGTGGGAAATTAGAGTCTACTTTAAGAATAATGCAATCTACTTCTTAAGGAGCAAAAAACTGCAATTCATCCTGGCTCTAATGTATTTTGAGAACTGATAAATCCTTCAAATCTCAAGTTGTTGGATCAATGAAACATGAAAAGGCATAAAGAGATTTTTATCTTTTATATAAAACTTGGGCACAAAGCGGAAGTAGCCAGTAAGTGACTGAAATTCAGTAAAATAAAGAGTCCATAATAAAGACAATGGATATTCCCATTCAGCACAGAAGAGTTAAAAAGATAAAGGGAAAAGCACTAGTTCTTTAGGGAAGATACTGGGTAACATCCCACTGCTCTTTTTTAAGCAAGGAAAACACATTTTGGTTCCTCAGATGGTAAACATCTAGGCAGATCTTGTACTGGATCAGTCAAGTTTTAAAGCAGTGATATTTAAAAAATGAAAGTCAAGAGCTTAAAAAAAAATCTGTAACTTCAAGAATGGGAAAACAATGCTGAAACCAGTAACTCCAAGTGATCAAGCTCTATGAAAATGAATGCACATGTGGGTACATGAATACAGAACAAGACTTTCCATACACTCTTCACCATTTTTAGACCCTTCTTCTACCAGAGAAGTCAAAGTCTGATGTGAAATTACAGACAAAAGGATCCCTCACAAGGAGAAGTGCTGTGGAGCCATGTCACTCTTGAGCCACTGCTCATTTTACTTCAGGAATGGGGACATTTTTCCTGCCTGTTACATTCTTATAAGCACTGCCTAGAGACCAGTAAAGTTATTTCTGTCCCCATTCTCTGTGCTGAACAAACACAGAGCTGGCATGAGACAGCACAGGGAGGGATGAGCACAGCTCCTGAGTGTTTCATTAATCCCTCTGCTTGTGCAATGACAGGAGACTGCACACCAAGAATTCTACTGAAACACCTCTGTATTCCTCATGGAGAAATACTCAGTACAGATGTGAAAGTACAAGTAGGGAGAGAGTGCAAGAAGAAATGAAGAACTGAACATTTACCTTTCTGATCTGATTAGTTGTCAGCATAATGACATCAGTCCCTTCATGAAAGCACTGGGAGGCAGCCAGGTAACCAATGCGCTGGGAAAAGGCAAGGAGGAAAACAAGGTTTGTTTTTGAAGTCAATTTAGACAATTTTTAAGTGGAAAACAGCTGGTGGCTTTATAAACAACATTAAAAAGGTGAATGAGTGGGTTTGTATAACACAAGAGGCATGAGAGGGCTCCCCTAGAAAAGGGGGTTTATATCAAAAAAGAGTAAGTTCAGACAAGTAATGTTCTACTGATAATTTATCTGTCTTTGGGATAATAAAACCACCTCCACCTTCTCTATTTTGTTACAACACAGTTCAGCGACCACAAAGCTGCAGAAATAAGGTAGGATTGTCTACTACAATTATTTTGTCTGTGTTGACTCCCGCGTTTCAGGTATAAAGCCCCATTTGGAAATAATTTCTTAGGAAGCAATATTCCACCCAGTTTGGTGAAAAAGGTCTGCAACAGAATATAAAATAAATCTCTCAAGAAAAATTATAAAACTATTACAGAACAAAAAATGCCTGGTACTAAGAATCTCAGGGGGTCTTCACATAAAAATACCCTGGCTTTTCACAAAAGGTATCTGATAGCTTGGCCAGGACAGCTGCATTTACAGAGAACTCACCTTGAATGTAAACTTGGAAGCACTCATAACTTCAATAATGTTGAAAGCAGCCCAACTGATGTCATAGCCCAGCATCTGTAACTGTAAGCAGAGAAGCCAATATAAACTTCTCAAATAAGAGACTCAAGGAAATAGGTCAAGACATGTCCCAAAATTGAAGATGCAACAGAAGTCTGAAAATGATACTGTAGGCATCACAGGTTTATGAGCAATGCACCACTCACCACCCACAGTAAGTGAAAGACATCACAAGTTTTCCACAGTTTGCATCAGTTCCAGGCTGCCCAGAGCAGCTGGGGCTGCCCCTGGATCCCTGGCAGTGCCCAAGGCCAGGCTGGACAGGGCTTGGAGCAGCCTGGGACAGTGGGAGGTGTCCCTGCCCATGGCAGGAGGTTTAAGGTCTCTTCAAATCCAAATCATTCGGTGATTCTATGATATGCAGTTATATAAGCAGTGGTGTGAAGGGTTTTCTTCCTGATTTTCTTTTAATAAAAACCATAACAGAGCCACAAAAAGAAATCTTTACCAAAATTTGTCTTCTTGTCAACAAAGGACTGAGCAAAGAGAAACAAACCCAGTTTCAAGTGCTCATGTCACTATGTCATAAGAACCAATCCAGCTGAAAACAATTTCTTTTAACCTATTTGTTTTAAATAAGATTCATTTCCTGCCCCATCATAATTAAATCCAGTTGTACCAAACCGAGCAGGAACTGCAGCCTCTGACGTCAGAGCTGGGGCAGTGATGTCCCCACAGGCTGCACTTAGAGCACGGGAGGCAAAGCAGGTACCCAGAGCCAGGGCTGGCTCCAAATCAGCAGGAAAGAACAAAATGCAGCTGCAACTCCATGGGAGCCCAGCAAGGCACTTACATAGGTCAGTTTGCAGACTGCGTTTGCCTTCACAGCGATGTTGTCCTGCTTCAGCTCCTGCTTGATCTCATCGATGCACTGCGAGATGTATTTTGCCTGAGGAAAACAAACAAAAAATTGAGCTCCTCCACCAGTTTCCCAAGTTTCCAGCATGTTGGTGGGGAGAAGCAGCAGAACTCAGGATTTGCAAGCACCAATCTGACACACACACAATTTAGTAAGCACTTAATTCTGACAGAATTGCTTATTAAAAAACCACCATAATTCTGTTACAAAACCAAAAGTATGAGATGCTTCTTTGGTGGTTGTCCCTTCTGCCTCTCCCTCACAATTCCACCACTCACTCCAAAGCTCTAGATTCAAAAATCTGCAAACATGAAGTTTTCAAGGGGGACTGAGTAGGCAGAGGTCTGCACAAAACCAGAGTTCACCATTGCTGGAAAACTCACTGCCTCCAGAGGGACGTCAGAGAACACCCGCTCCTTACGTGACAAGGAGAAACTGTCCCACACTGCTGACAGCCCACAGCTGAGAGGGGACTGATGAAAACACCCCATTTTTGGACCTGCTGCCAATGATGACACTGTGGGTGTGCACCCACAACACAGGGACACAACACAAGGCTTGGAAGGGACACAGGTGCCTCCTGGACCCCCCAGCCATGGAAAGCTCCATAGAAAGTCATGAACTCCCTCTCTGGTTCTCAACTTCCACGAGCCCTTTTGCCATTTACACATTTTGATAAATAACAGTTATTTGTATTAATTTCTCAACAATTCAAAGAGCCAAATGTCACAATGTTTACATTTAAATATTGGTGCTTCACATCTTTCCAAGTAATCACATCTGTGCTTGTGGGAAGGATGTGGCAAACATGTGATTTAAAATTATCTGTACAGATTTTACTTTATACACAGAATTTGCTCAGCCAAAGATTCTTCCAGTTCACAATTAATTATTATTTTAGTACTGAATGCATCTGCTACAGGAATAATGAAAATTTAAATGCAAAGAAATAATCTCTCTTTTCAAAGCCATGCATGCACTGGGGTATTTCACATTCCTAGTTGCCAGAGGAACCAGGTCAGAACCGGATTACCTAATCCTTGCCTGAATACCACCACCTTCCTCCAAAATGATATTTTCAGCATAGAAATGTCTAGTGACCTGACTTTAATCTACATTTTCCCCCTTTACACTAATTTTTGTGTATTAATACAATCATTTTTTAGTCTTTCACAAATGTCCTGGAGTGACACAATTCAAGTCACAAAAGTTTGGTGCTATGGATGGAAATCAGCCCTGAGGGAGGGACTGGTGGTGTTGGTGGGTGAGAGGCTCAGGCTGCCCCAGCCATGGGCACTGCCCCAGAAACCCCCCCTGTGCTGGGCTGAGCCCCCAGCATGGGCAGCAGGGGAGGGGGGGATTCTGCCCCTCTGCCCCTGTGCTCAGGTGAGACCCCACCTGCAGAGCTGCCCCAGCCCCGGGCAACAGCAGCAGGAGGACGTGGAGCTGCTGGAGCCAGGCCAGAGGAGCCACGGAGATGCTGCAAGGGCTGGAGCCCCTCTGCTCTGGAGCCAGCCTGGCACAGCTGCTCCCGGTCAATTGGCACAAGGGTGTTCAGCAGACAGATGAATGAACTTGAGGGAATTTAAACTATTCCTAAATGCCTGTGTTTGGATAGAAATACTATCCTTACAGTGGGAATTCTCATGTTAAGGGAGGGCACTGTAAACACCAAACAACCCTTTCCTGTACACAGATCCCTTCCGTTCTCCTGGATACAGGTGAGTGGATCACATCTGCCAAAACTGCAGATGGCATCACCCCCAAAACACTTCACAACAGAGTGACCAGGTGACCTTACCCAGAAGCAGATTTGGGATTGTAAACCCTTCACCTGAGAGCGATTCAGGTCCTGGCAACTCACATGGGAAGTTTAAACTCTTGAGTATAAACTAAAAAACCCTTCTGAGGGTAGAAAATAAATACTTCATTAAAAATGCTGAAAGAGTGACTTACACAACATGCAACTGATCCACAAATATATTGTACTTGGCCTTGAATATTTTATGCTCACAGAAGAGCACACTGGAACAGTGTCACAGAATCCTTCACGTGTGTATCTTGTTGCCACATCCTGGGCAGCAAGGCCAGTGATGGTTCTCAAGGCAGAAGGACACTGACACAAAAGGTTCTCAGTCTTTACCTCCATAACCAAAAGCCTCACTTATTTCCCATTACATCTATCCCCACACTATTCAAACATCAGCTTAATCTTCTGGCAACCTTTTCAGAGTTGAGCACAAACCACTGTGTGAGAAGGAGAGGTGGAAAAAATAAGAGTACAGAGAAGTTCAGTAGTGCCCAGCCTGGCACAACTGAACAGAGGCTCCAGAGTCACCAGCCCCAACATCCCACAGGCAAATCCCTGCCTACCAGTTAGTCCAGCTTCTGGAAAAGCACATTACAGAACTCAGAATCAGATCTGCAACTGAAAAAAGGGATTAGAGAGAGCAGAAAGAAGTCCTTCTGAAACAGCTGTACTTCAAATCCCAAAACACTCCAAGGAATGACAGGCACTATATATATAGAAAGCTTTACAGGATCAGCAGGTATTAACTTTTTGTTAATCCTGTGGAGTGGCACTGCCGTGAATGAGCAATATGAGGAAATCTGATCTGTGCAGTCTCCCTCCTAAATCTGAAAGCCAAGCACCACTCCCAGCTGGATCTGCTGCCACATCTCACACCCACAGAACTGGGAGGGAACCTGGAGGCGGGAGCAGATCCTCAGTGAGGCTGTGCCTGTGGAACCCTGACCTGGGCACAGCACCGGGCACTGACCCATACCCACAGCCCCCACTGCTGCTCTGTGGGCTCACACCACACAGCAAAAAGGAGAACAACCACTTGATGCAATGAAAACAATTCTAGTCACTCAGCAAGGCCTAAATACTTGGAAGAAAAAAAACCCTTAACATTTACATATTGACACAGCAAAAAAATCCGGGTATCTTGCCCAGCACCGATTATGTCTTTGCATAAATGCTTCTAACATAGGAATTTCCTAGTGTGGTAATTAAACCCAAATATTTCCCAGGATATAAGTAGCTTTGTTTTTCCTTAAATGCTTTTGAGGTCCCATGAATCACAGAATCACTGAGGTTGGAAAAGCCCTCAAGGATCAACAAGTTCACCAGTTGTTAGCGCAGCACTGCCATGCTCATCACTAAAACATGCCCCAAATGCCACATCCACATGGTTTTTTTGAACATTTCCAGGGATGGTGACTCCACCACTGCCCTGGGCAGCCCCTTCCACTGCCTGACCACCCTTCCTATGAATAAATTTTTCCTAATATCCAATCTAAACCTCACCTGGTACAGCATGAAGAAGTTTCCTCATGTCCTGTCCCTGTTCCCTGGGAGCAGAGCCCGATGCCCCTGGCTGTCCCCTCCTGTCGGGAGCTGTGCAGAGACACAAGGTCCCCCCCTGAACCTCCTTTGCTCCAGGCTGAGCGCCCCCCAGCTCCTCCTCATCATCACACTTGTGCTCCAGTCCCTGCTCTGGACACACTCCAGCCCTTCAATGTCTTTCTCATCATGAGGGGCCCAAACTGACCCCAGGATTCAAGACAGGGCCTCAGCAGCGCCCAGAGTTCATTGATGCTCCCAGTATTTATTACAATATGAATGTATTTCTTAGCTATTAATTCCTTACTAATTCTGTGACAGTACAATTTGCAGTTTTGTGTTGATGGCTCACACATCCTGGCCAGCGGACTGAGGAGTATTTGTAAGCCCTCACATTTACAGACCTGTGTGTGCCCAGCCAGATGGCTCTGACCTGTGTGCCCAGGCAATGCTCAGGCAGCCCCTCAGGCAGGGCGGTGAGGACAGACAGAGCCATGAGGCACAGGAACCCTTTCAGGAGGAAGGGTGGGAGCAGGGGCAGAGCTGAAGGCTCTGAGAGCAGCAGGCAAGGAGGTGAGACTCTCTTTTATTCCTACCAGGCTGCCAAGTGGCAAAGGAGCCTTCCCTGCCTCGGTGGAAAGGCTCCTTAATGAAATGCTATAGCAACCACTCTGGTAATTGCTCCCTCTCCCAAGGAGCATCACAGGAACATGCCCAGAGCACCCAGCTACAACCCAAGTGCAGCCTGCAGATGTGAGCAGGGAGCGCCCAACAGAGCTGTGAGAACAGCACAGTCACAACTGCATTTCTCCAAGTATGTCGCCAATGAGATGCTGGAATATTTTATATCCATTAACAAAATACACAAGTTGTTTTTTAAAACAAGCCCAAATTCCTCAAGAATTCCAAGATCTCACATAGAAAATATGTGCATTTAAATGAATGTGAGTGGCTAAAATAAGAAAGAAGGCATCATGAATCAAATATACAGTCTCTTTGAAATGGAAGGAGGAAGGGGAGAGTGGGTCATGGTAAGAAGCCAAAAATGCCATTTTATAGGATTTTTCATTTCCCAGCCATGTTTTTTTTTCTTAACTTTGAAAAACAATAAGGCCTTACTCCAAGCCAAGAGAGAACTTGGGGTTTGCTGACAATTTCAGAGATGCTCACATAAGACTTATCTTCCTCAAGCAAGTAGTATGTGAAGTTAAAAAAGGTCACTAATCTGTACAACAATTACATTCCTAAAAAATGTGATTCTCCATGCTGTACTTTCTGTCATTACCTGACAAGAACACACCAATGATTGGGATGGAGATCACTGCAGAACCTTTACATTAAATTTAATCATGTAAACTACTCATTTCCAGCAGTCTTTAAGAAGCTGTATTTCATCTCAACCAAAACCCACCTTCTAAACTCAAGAGGAGGCAAACTCACATTCCTACCACTTTGGGTTGCAGCCCAGCAAACCAAATTCACTTGATTTGAGATTCAAACCTGTCACTGCAACATCCAAGTGCTTCCATCCAGATGAAAGAGCAAAATGTCAGTGAACATTAGTTGTTATTTCTCTTGCACTTCCAGGGTTAAATACAGTGTTTCAAGGAAAGAATTATTAACAGTGAATGCCACAAGGAACAAGATATTTTCTGGTCTGTCTGAAACCACACCACGGTGAAACAGAAATGTTTGGAATACAAAACATAAAAATAAATACGCACAAAATGCAACATTTCTTCTGTTTTAAGCACTATAGGATTTATCAGTTTTTGGTAGGACTTTGAGAAGAACTCTGTGAGATCACACTGAGCATAAGCACATGATGGTCTCACATGAGAGGAAGATGCCACTGCTGCAACTTTCTAACACGACCATGATGCTCAACACCAAAGGCACTCACACCCCAAGACACCTTGAGGAGGTGAAGGAACTTTCAGGTCTGTTTCCTGCTTCAGGCAGCAGAGCCCATTCCCAGCACAGATCAGCTGCCTCAGAAAGAAGGCTGGGAGGAAATATTTATCACTTGTAAGGCTTCTCTCAAAGCCCCCAAAGCAGCACTTGATGTCAAACAGCACTGAACCCATCAGAGAACACCTCCAGTGTTTGCAGTACCTGGACACGTTGTACCATGACAGTACTGAATGAATCAACTGGAGTAACAGACAAGGGCATTAAAGGGCAAAATGTGCTGCTTTCTACTGACTTGGACACAGCATTAGAGATCAACACATTACACATTAATGTCCATAAAAATACCGTATTATTTAACTACTGTAGAAAAAGCTATTTGAGATAAACAACAGGATCTTTTGTTTAGGCTACTCCATGGCTGGACAGAAAGAATTCCAAGGCATGTGCTCCTACACATGCTCCTCACAAGTAACTTCACCAAAACCATGGCAAAGCAGCTGAGAACAGAACAGAGGCTCAGCAATGAGTGGGAAGCTGCACAATGTTCATCCTGATGGGTTTACACAGCCCGAGTCCAGCAGTGCAGAGGGATCCCAGCTGCAACAAAGGGCTCAGGAAACTGAAAGGCATTTTCAGAAAGCCAAGCTTATCTTTCACTCAGGTGTTGATAAACAGCGCTGCTGTACATGTTTTAACCTGCCTTAGTTTTGTCCATGCAGCTTTCCAGGGATTTACTGGCTCATCCTGAGGTAGGCTTGAGGTCCCAGCCCAATGTTCTGAGTGACAACACCAGAGGCACGAGGTTCTGCTGGTTCATTTGCAGCAGACTTCTGGATTATTTATTAGAAACACAATGCATTACCCACTGCCCCCTTGTCTGGTACAAGCACAGGGAGGTCACAAGATTCCTTGGCCAAACAAGACAGAGGAAGGAATGCAAAAAGTAGGTTTGCAGTTTTTTCTTTTGTTAATGTTTGCTAAAATTACACACACCAACTGAAATCTGGAGTGATCCATGCACACATCCATCCTAAAGTGACTCATAAACCAATTAAAACCTTTGAACCTTATTCTAAAAAATCAGAGAAATGCTATCTATGCAAGTACTGTGCACCAATTTCAGAGCAGATACCCAACCCCAGACCAGCCCCTTAAGGAACAGCAGAAAACCACACAGGATCTTCTGAACAGGTTTGTAACACAAAGATTTGGTTTCAGGAGAGAAAAAGCTGTAGAGTTGCAGCTGCTTGTCCAAAGTGACTCCAAGCACCTGCAGTGTCCCTCCAAGCACTGGGGTGTTCTGGCAGTCTCCCATGGACAGCTCCTCTTTGGTGGTTTACCCAGAGACAATTCAGAACTTCACACTGAAATGCCCACAGAAGGACACTGATGCAGGAAGCTGGAGCTACATGAGCCATCCTGGCCCCCTCCCACGTGGGCAAGGCCAAGATCACTGCTGGCACCTTGGGAATCAGGAAAGTGGCAATCAGCAAACCCCAACACCAGTAAATCAGTAAGCAGGCAGCAGCAGCAAGGGTCTAGAGATGTCCCTTAATTATCTCAAGTCTGATCAGTCACTTAATATAAGCACATCTCCAGTCTGATCACAGTATTTGTTAATTTAATTGCACAGCAATTAAACAATCCTCAGGGGTCTGTGCTGTCTAAGCCATATCCGAGCAGACAACTTTTAAGCCTGGAGAGATGTGTCAGATAAAAGTGTTCATCCTTGCAAATACAAGATGTACCCAAAGTTTTATTTTTACATCACTATGTAAAAAGCTATGCAAGTGTTTTTACAGTAGATTTTTCAACTTGCTTGTTCCAGACATCTCTGTGCAGTTTTAGGCTCTGATAAAGGCAGGCTTCATCAAAGCACGTGCTTTGCTGGATGCAGAGGAAGCAGTCACTTCTTCCTGGGAAACTAAAGTAGCTATTGTTGCTGAGACTCAGATGACTGAAGTAGTTCAGGGAGAAACCAAAAAAAAGATGCTTAATGACGTATTAATACCAAATAAAAATGTAACACTGAAAGTACTACAAAGCTCTAACACTGATTCATGCACAGCTGTGAGTACTGGGCAGTTATGGAAAGGTAAGGAGGACAATGAAAAAGACGGTTCATGACCATTCCTGACTTCTTAAATTCAGCACAAATATTTGTGCAATTAAAGTAAGTTTGCTCACCTCCTCCCTGCTGTACAATCACACCACTCACACTAAACAAACATCCACTCAAGGCTGAAGCTGATTAACACAGTGATCCACTTGGGGCAATACATTTTATACAGCTTTGCCACAGATTGAGCCAACCAGAAGAAAGTTTCAACATTCCCACATTTGGCACCTCCCTCCATTTATACAGCTTCCAACACGGGGATTTCTCAGCAGAAGTTGTCAGGTTTGGACACCTAGGTCATCATTGAAAAACAACAAAAAAGAAACAGCTAATACAAAAACCAGCACTCAGCTATGAGGTTTACAAACTGACTGCTCAGCTTGCTGGGCAGTGACTGAGGGGGGAACCAAACATTTCTAATACCCAGTTACACTCAGGATTCAACAGGGCTCACTTATTTCAGTTACTTTCAACATTTGCTTCTTATTTTAAAAAAACCCTCAATCACCTTTCTGAGCTACTAAAACTACCACCAACAATTATTTTCTGCAACTTTTACTCTATTCAAATATTTTTATGCTTCCTGACACCTAGATTTTTGCAGACCCCCCCTAGATAATGAAGCACTTCAATTTCTCAGTGAGAATGATCAGCAGTTTTTAATAATCTAATGAACACAAATGCTTCCTTGTAACTGATCCCATGACTTGGTTCTTTCTGGGGCCTGTCATGTAACGCTGCCCTTCACAGGGCACCAGGAACAGGATGTTCTCCCAAGAACACTTCCAAGTGAAAACCTAAAGGTGCTGTCTGTACACAAATGCCATCACTAACCCACACTGTGGAGGAAGAGGCTTTCAGTCACTTTCATGGACACTGATGGAAAGAAACCACAAAAAAACCCATTTTCTGCACTCAGTACCAAGACAAAGATCAGCAACAAAAAGCACAAATAAATAACTCTTTGCAGTAGATCACAGTACAGAAATGTAATCTGTATCCATATGTTACTTTGATTTCTCTGGCTGTTTTTCCCCCGGCCTCACTAAAGGAACAGTGGATGGTCACTCCATTTCTTAGGTACCAGAGGCACAATATTTACTTCCACATGTGCCAGCACGGATCTGTCTGGAGCATTTCAAACCCTCAGCGGAGGCAGCTATAAAACGATCAGGACTGGGAACAAAGCTATTATCCCCACTTATGCCACAGTCAATTAAGTAATATTTAATACAGGAGAAGGCAAGAAGCTAATGAAAGGCAGCACTAATGCAAAGCCTCAGCTGCTCCTGCCTGTAATCACAGGAGAACACTGCCCACATCTTGGCTCGTGTGCCATGCCCCAGGCCCTCTGTGTCCGTGACACAGCAGGTAAGGCAGGACACTCACACTGGGCCCTGCAGGCCAGTCCCAGACTGGTTTCTCACCAAGTGGTGTGAGGTCCTTATCCAGCCCTCTTTGTCTATTGTTTCTACTTCCGACTTTGTCTTTTGCAGTGATTCACACACACACGAAGAATTAACAATAGCAACTGTAGATGCACTTGGAAGTGGGTGGAATAATGAGCTGCCTTCAAAGATACCAACACGTATATGACACACAGTAACTGATGGAGCAGCAGTGCCTGAAAGAGCTGTCTGTCATCAATGAACTGCACTGCCCAGCAGCGGGTCTGCTCTGTCAGGCACCAACAAGCTGTTTAGCATTCCTCAAAATTCCCTGATCGTGTTCCATCCCACGTCCTTCACCATCAAATACCAATACTGCACCAGTGGCTGAGGCCAGGCCGTCAGAAGCCACAGCATGAGAAGGCCTTCAGCCTTCTTCTGAGCCCAGAAGAGTTTTGGGATGTAAAAAGATTCCTCAAAACTCCCCACATCATTTCATCTGAAATGTGTCAGAAGCAGCTGGAAATCAGCAGTGGAACACAGCAGTTCTTTATTTAGAGGAAAAAGCTTTTTTAACAATACAAGTGCCCTGTGCTCAGGTAACACTCAGTAAGCAGCAAGAAGCCACTGGCAGTTGGAAAGCCTGGGCTGACAGTAAATCAGACATTTTACAGCATGACACACAATGCTGCTCCCATTCAGCATTATATCAGTAACTGAAGTTAAGTTTTTCCCAACCAGCAGCACTGAGTGCTCCTTTCACTCTTCTGAAACAGTTGAAGTGTAAGCCAGCAATGACATACTTATCACCCAACAGCAGAGACAGGAAAAGGTGAATTTTTCAATATGATTTTTCCTGAAAGTATCAATTACCAAAACCACGAAGGCACACACAGCAGAGTCTCTGAGAAAATAGGGGGACAATCTTCTCACGTTATAAGAGAAGTGCACAGATATTTAGTACAGGACTTCTTGAAATCCCTTCTCTCTCCTTAAGTGTCCTGCAGTAAATCAAAGACACCTGAAACAGAGGGCTACTGTCTGAATGAGCTAAGCACACTCATTAATACCTGTTTCTGTTACTTAATAATTTCAGTTTTCTAAAGGAACATCTCGCATCAGCATCTGACAGGAGCTTCCTTGATGGGAAAAACAAACGTTTAACTGTGAATGAAAAAACACTGTGCAAGGGCCAAACAGCAGCAAAGAAATATCCTGTCCCTTATTGCACATTTAGTAGAACAGATATAATTTATCAGTTTGGACTATCTTGACAAAAATCCAGAATATTTTAACAGCCTATGGTACAAGGCAGTCCTCTCCTGAGCATGCTGTGGAGCAGATCCCAAAGCAGTAGGCACAAAGTAGGAGAAGTTACTCCATGGAATACAAAACCACCTAATAACTGCTGAAAAACACCACTTCCATTAGCAAAAGCATCCCTTTTCCAAATGAAAGGGAGAGAATGAGGTATTGGAAGTGAAAAGTCAGGAAAACGCAGTAGGACCAAGTCTGGCTTTGAACTGGCGCTGGGGAACACCACAGGAACGAAAGCATCTGTTGGAAAGTAAACACAACGTGTCAGAGCTGGGAGGGAGCTCGTGCTGCTCTGCCACCTCATTCCCGGCACACAGCACTGACCCTGCAGCAGGAGCAGCAGCTCCAGCACTCCCCAGAACACCAGAAACGGGCACAGGGAGTGTGCACAGAGCAGGGACTGGGTTAACCACCTCCCCTCTCCTGCCTCGCATCCTTAGGGGAGTCCATTCCTCCAGTTCCAGTGTTTTAAACTCAAAATAAATGGGTCACACAATGGAAATGCCTCTGACAGGGAATTAACACGCTGCAGAGAGGCTGGGAGTTCGAGGGCCAGGCAGCCTCCAGCACTCCCAGCTCTTCTAACGAGCTGAGGAGCACAAAACTCATCAGTGAAGAGATGTGGCCTGCTCTGACCTCAGGACACGCCCTGGGGTGTGAGATTTAGGCTCACAGCAACATAGGAAGAACACAAACCAACCAAGCAAGAAGACAGTGGGGCTGTCAAAGAACGGCAGTGAGAAACCCACTGTGAACTGGGGTGCCAGGCACTGGTACAGCCTCGATGGGCTGTGAAATACCAAATATGCTCATGTGGTACCTGCCTAAGGAGTGGAAAGGAATAAAAGTTTCCATCTCAGATCTACCAGGAGAGAATGCCCAGAGACATGAGGGAATAAGTGATGGCAGATTTTTCCATGTGATTAAATTCCAAAACACAAAACCCAAGACATGGAAATAAACTAACATCCTGCAAAAAGCACAAGTAAATCAGAAGTCCAAACAGCAATCTTGCCTCCATTTCTCTTCATATCATTGCTATTTAACAACCACAGTAGCTCCTTCCCAGAAACAACTCTTCCTGGAGAAACTCCTGTTGAGCCAAGACCAACAGCCAATATCCTCTCCACTAAAGCACACTGTTTGTTTTAAACAAATTTGCTTTTCTGAACAGGATAGAGTATCTGTCTTAGGCTTAGACACTTAATCTTGAGACTCACAAATGTTGGTGGAACTACAGCACTGGAGCAACATTCAACAGATACAATGAACAATGGAAACACTGTAGGGAAAAGAGGAAGAATTTCTGCAGCTAGTTCCTCTAAAATAGCGTTCTGATTTTGTAACATCACCTGAAAATTAGCCAATGTCCCTGGTCTCTGCCTGGGAAGCACTGAATCCACACCCAAAAGCTCAACAGCAGGTTTACAGCCCTCTCCAGCTGAGCCAGGAAAAGGCACAGACCTGTGCTGTTTGCAGCCACTCTCTGGAATTAAGAGAAATGTTTGAAGGATCCCAAACACACAGCTTTTAACAGAGCAATGTCTCAATCAGCTGAACACATCCTGGTTTGGGTTTTAATTTTTGTTGTGCTCGTGAGGCTATAAAAAGGAATTATCCCTGTAGTTACCTATTTCAAAATCTCACCATTTGTACTCCAAAGAGAAGAGTTTAAAATCCCATCATGCAAATCACACTCAGCTGTTCTGAGACAACAAATTGCTCTGACCTCACTGAATCCCAGAGTGTGCACAAACGCCAGTGACAGCTTCCTACAAGTACACAGAGCCCTACAAAGTTGTCCAAGGAGTGTTTTTTCCTCACTCCACAGGGCACCAAAGCAAATGCATTTTAACCATTTCTTGTCACAGATTAGAACAAGCTCGGTGTGGCTCTTAATTCTATTTATGAAGCTGCTTGTCACAAAATTATTTTAGAAAGAACATTCAATTCTTCTCAAAGAACTGGTGCCACACAGGCCTGGACCTTCACCAGAGGGATCCTCAGGGCTTTGACAGCTGATGAAACACTTTCTGTCCTATGCACAAAGGAATAAAGCAGATTTACTAAAAGCAGCACAACACATTGGAGGGCTCCATAAGAATACTGCTCACCAGGTCCTGCTCTGGCAGAGCACACTAAACTCATAAATTCCATACAAATTTGCTGTTGCTATTTCATGGTGTTTCCCTCATTTTTCAGGGCACTGCACAGCAGCTCTGCCTTCCTCTGCCACCAAACCGATACCATAAATTTAACATATGCTGAAATAAATTGGATTCACTCATCCTCGTGGGTCCCTTCCAACTCAGCCTATTCTGTTAAAAGCAGAAATTTCCCAGGTGTGTCCACTACCAAACAACCCCTTGTCCTGTGCACAAGGGGCTTCACAGAGATTTTTGGAAGTTGTATTTTTTGTTTCAGCTCAATAGCAGCAGCACGGAAGTTCAGTTTCCCTAGTAAAGTTCATCATTTAGTTACATGTTTACAACTTTGCAGCTTTTGATAGCTGATACTGACTCCACAGCCACCCCCCAACATACCAGCAAAGCCCAGCTGTTAGACCAACATAAGGAAAGCTTCTCAGGCTTCATGAGTTACTTGAAGATGAACATAAATGACATTGGGGCCCGTTACTTCTCAATTACCGTGTGACACTTCACTGTGGAGTCTCACATAACACGTTCTTGATGACTAATTATTTCACCTATACTAATTTCCTGATCACGTGCTTCTCACACAAGAGTGGATAACAGGCCAGCACGGAGAACTGATTGCTGCCTAGAAAAGCTCTGAGAGAAGGACATTTTAGTCAGGAGATACTAAACATGAATGGTCTGAAAGCTGAATTAGGAGCTTACTTCTCGTGTATAACAGCTTCAGGGTGAAGAATACCTAGCTGACTACAGCACGTGACTGAAGGGCTGGAGAGGAAGGAATTCCTCTATAATAATCACGTATACATTTGCGTATATATATATTTATACGTATCTCCGTATGTATATCACAGATCTCAACAGCACAACACACTGAATGGAAAGATGAGCACCAAGCATGACCCTCCCTTATTAACTCTCCTGCTCTCACCCAGCCTGTCCCTCCTGCCCCACACCCAGCGTCACCTTCCTCGTTCTGACTCCCGCTTCTCCCTTCCCAAACCAACATTCCCTTCCCAGCCCCGGCCCCAGCGGTGACATCCCCGGGCCGGAGCGCGGGGAAGGCTCCCCTCACCTCATCCTCCTTGTGATTGCGGATGCCGCGCACCAGGTCCTGCAGGTTCTTGTCAAACATACGGTCGATGCTGCCCTTCACCATCTTCAGCGCCATGGCGGCGGCGGCGGGGCCTGCGCCGGGCTGAGGGGCCGGGCCCGGCCGGGGGGGCCGCCGCGGTGCTACTGCCGCTCGAGCCGGGTGAGAGCAGCGGTGCTGGGGCGCTCACATGCCGAGAGCAGCGGGAGGGCACGGGCGGAGCTGCCCTGGCGGACGGGCGGGCACGGGCGACCCCGGCCGCGGGCACAGCTCCAGGCGGCGCTGGGGATCCGGCACCGACAAAATGGCGGCCGGTCAGCTGAGGGCTCGGCCACGCCCCCAGCATGGCCACGCCCCAGCGACCGGCCACGCCCACGGGCCAACACCGACCGCTGGGCCGCTCTCCAGCCCCGCCCACTCCGTCCGGACCGCGCCTCCGCCTGGCCACGCCCCATGAACGGCCCCGCCCGCCTCGCCGCTCTCCAGCCACGCCCCAATCGCCTTGGACACGCCTCCAAGTGTCTGGACACTCCCCCTTACCACGCCCCTGCCCCGTCTGCCCTCCTCCTGCTCTCCAGACACGCCCCCTCCCTCTCTGGCCGCACCTTTTTTACTCTCTCACTGCGGTTCTCCAGCCCCGCCTATTCCGCCCAGACCACGCCCCTCGAGTCTGATCACGTCCCGAGCCCGCCCGCCCCTTCAGCAAGGCCACGCCCACCAACTCGTGTAGGCCCCGCCCAGTCGCCCCTCAGGAGGACGCAGGCCCGGGAGGGGGATCCTGCCCCTCTCATCCCATGGGATGGAAACAACATTGGAAACAACAAACAGCTGTAAACACACGAGAGAAAACCACAACCCTGGAAGCGCTTGGAGCAAGCACTGAGTATTTAATGAGCTGCTGGACATGAATTAGGGGCCAAGAGGCTGGTGGGAGCCCAGGCTGTGTTAGGAGGAGCATCTGTGGTAGGACATGGCAGCTGCTCCTGTCCCTTTCTCAGCCCTGCTGGGGCTCACCTGGGGTGCTGTGTCCAGCTCTGGGCTCCTCGGGATCAGCAAGACACGGAGTGTGGCCGTGGGGGCTGTGGACGTGATGAAGGGACTGGAGCATCCCTCGTACAAGGAACGGCTGGGGCTGTTCAGCCTCCAGAGCAGACCCAGCTGAGCGGGGCCCTCAGCCCGGTGTGTCTGCAGGGAGGCTCAGAGCAGGGCCCGGCCTCTGCCCCGTGGGGCCCAGAAGTGGCATCAGAGGAACGGGCAGGAAATGATGCCCAAGAATTTCCACCTGGACCTGAGGCAGAACTTCTTTGCTGTGCAGGTGACCAAGCAGTGAACAGGCTGCCCAGGGAAAGTGTGGGGTCTCCCTCACTGGGGACATTCCAGAACCATCTGGACGCAATGCTGTGCCCTGTGCTCTGGGACGGCCCTGCCGGAGCAGGAAGGTGGGAGCTGATGGCCCGGTGTGGTCACTCAAACTTGAATTATTCTGGGGTTCATCCCCCCACGCCCCGCAACAGCCGCGTCACTGCTGTCACTGCTGTCACTGCTGTCACCGCTGTCACTGTCCCAGCGCTGGCCACGCCCCCGTGCCTGGCCACGCCCCCTCTTGGCCACGCCTCTGTGCCGGTCACGCCCCCCCGGGCGCTCCTGCGGGTCCCACGTGGCAGCGCGGGCGCGCGCGGCGGGGACGCGCGTGGGGACCGGGGTCTTTCCGTGGGGATGGGGGTCCCTCCATGGGGATGGGGGCCGTCATTGGGGATGGGGGTCCCCCATGAGGATGAGGGTACCTTTGTGGGCCTGTGGGTCCTTTCTGAGGCTAAGAGTTCCTGCACGGGGCCGGGGAACCCTCCATAGGGATGGAGACCCTTCCATGAGTCTGCAGGTCCTTTCTGGGGCTGAGAGTCCCCCCGTGTGGTCAGGGGTACCTTCATAGGGATGGGGATCCCTCCATGGGGCTGCAGGTCCTTCCATGGGGTGGGGGTCCCACAGAGTGGGGCTGGCAGAGCTCCACCTCTCCCCTCTGCCTGTGGGTGTCAGCAGTTTCTGCACAGCCAAGAGAGCCAAATTTTGGGTCATTTTTTATTGGGGATGCAGCTCCACAGGCTGCCACACCTGAGCACCCGCTAAACACCGTCACCCACTGCCCCAGGTGATCAGTGTCAGTGTGGGAGAGCTGCGACAGGTGACATGATGTGTGGACCTTTGTGGGTGTCCCCGCATGTGTGGGCACAGAATGGGCAGTGGTTTGGTGTCCCTGTGACCACAGCTTGTTCTCTACCCTTGTGCCCAACACCCCTGAATGAGCCCCTACCCGCGGGTGCCATGTCCCCACTGCAGGTGGGTGGTGACAAGGACCAGGAGAGGGTGAACAAAATGTACAGGAGCTGCTTTCCCACCCCACCTTCATCTCCAGAGCAGGATTCCTGCATCGAGGAAAGCAGGGAACTCAAGAGAAAGGAGCTTGCAAACAAAAAGGAGACATGACCTTGCCAAGATCCACCTGGGATTCTGAGCTGCTGCACAACAGGGGAAGGAAAAGGATTTCTCTTGCTCCCAGCGCTTTTCCCTTTGTTCTCTGCCTTCAGCCTGGGCTTTGCAGGCTGTTTGTGTTGGTCCAGGGGCACAGAGAGGAGCTCAGCTCGGGGTTGTGTTTGTTTTATTCAGAAATAGCTGCACACATCAGCCTGTGAAAAACGCCAATCACTTGTTTTTAAAATTTTAAAAGTTTAATAGTAATAAAATGGTCATAAAAATAGCAATACAATTAGAGTAATAATAATTTGGACAATTTGAATTAAGACAATATGAGACAATAAAGACAAAGAGTTATGGACAGTCCAGGTACCTTTTCTGGGCCGCACAAGCACGAAAAAGGACACAGTTAACAGAGGATTAACCCTTAAAAACAATAACCTGTTGCATATTCATACACCTCATACATGATACATAAATTCCATTCAAACACAGGATTCTGTCTGGTCATGGTCAACTTCTTCCTCTGAATCCCAACAGCGCCTTCGAGGCAGGAAGAAGTTCATTTCTTCTGATAATGGGGCAATAAATTCTCTTTCTCTGAAAGATTCAGGTGTCCTGTGGCTGCCATCTCAGTGTGAGTCCTTTCCGTAAAAAAGTATCCTACATAGCATCATTTCTATTTTAACATTTTTAATAACCTAAAACTATATTTAACACAGTACTTAAGAGAATGAATACAGCATCACTTTCTAACACAACACATATAATATTCATTTGAATATTTGTGAAAAGCCAATCATAAAATAGGCATTTTTCACAAGCCCCTATGCAGGAGGTTTCCCTTTCGAAGGGAAGAAGTCACAGGGAAGAATTATATTTGCTGGAGTCCTCATGGTATGGAGAACATCCAGCTGCCAGGATGAGGCTGTGGTTGGAAAGGGCTGGCTGTGCCCACCTGTGCTGTCACTGTCACTGTCACCACCTCCACTGTCCCCCTGCCTCTGGCTGGGCTGCTCTCTCAGGGGATCCCCAAAAACCTTGTGAAAATCCCTTGGTTTAACCCAGCCCTCTGCAGTGGAGCTCAGCCGCTGTCGCACTGTCACACTGTCACACTGTCACATTGTCACACTGTCATTTTGTCACATTGTCACATTGTCACACTGTCATTTTGTCACACCCTCACAGCCCCAGGCAGGGAAGCCCAGGCTGGGAGATGCAGCACCCCGAGGTGTGAGGAAGGTCTCCTACAGATGGATTTGGACTCAAGTCTTGATCCCTCCTGACTGAATTTCCAAGTATTTCTCCTCCTGATGCATCCTGACTTAGTTCAGCCTCAAGAATTAAATTTGGGACACAATTGACTTGTTCACCCTTCTTCCTGCAAATGCTGAAGGCATTATGATCACCTTTAATTAACAGCATTGCTTTAAACCCAATTTCTGCCATTGGTGATACCTAAATCTTAAAATTCTCAGCTTTTGTCTTCCCTGCTTTTGCAGCTCAGATATTTTTTATTATTTTTTAATAAATTACACCACCTCCTGTTTTCCCTGTTGCACTTACGCGGGCAGCATTCCCAGGGAAGGAATTTTCCCTCTCCAGCTGCTGACAGAGTATCCCTAAGGAATGCTGTGCCTTGGGAGAGCTCTGCTGAGTCCCACAAAACACAATCCCAGCCACCACATCCCCAGTGGAACCGGATCTGAGCTGCTTTTTGGGTTTTTGGTTTTCCCCCATGGCAGTGCTTCCAAGAGCTTTCTCCCCATTGCTGGCACTCAAAGCACTCTGTGGGTTTCACACCCCAATGATGTTTGAAGAGGTTGTGCTTGGTTATGTTAATTGTGATTTTTATGTAAATCACAAGGAAAGAAACATGGAATTGAAGGAAATAAACATGAAATTGGGGCTGCTCAGCCTCCAAGGGTCCAGCCAGGGTTCCCATGACAGGATGTCCATTTTGGACGCCTTTTTTGGGGCGTCCCATGCCTGGGTACCCATATTGGGGTGTCTGTGTTGGAGTGTCCTTGCCAGGAATCCCGTGCCAGGATGCCCTTTTTGGGGTGTCCTTTATGGGGCACTCAGGATGGGGTGACTGAGCCAGATTTCCCTGTCCCCAGGTGACAATACTGGGGTACCCATTTTGGCATGCCCATTTTGGGGTGCCCCATGCCCGGGTGCCCATGTTGGGGTACCTGTGCTGGACTGTCTTTGCTGGGATGCCCATGTCAAAATGTCCTTTTTGGGGGGTCCCATGTAGGGTTGTCCTTGATGCTCAGCATGGGGGTGACTGTGCCAGGCTGTCCTGGGTGACAATAGTGGAGTGCCCAAATTGGGCCCATATTGCAGTCCCCATGCAGAGGTGGCTGTGACAGGATGCCCATTTTGGAGTGCCCATTCTGGAGTGCCCGTATTGGGCTGCCTCATGTTGCAGTCCCCATGCCAAGGTGTCCATGATAGGATGCCCATTTTGGGGTGCCTGTTCTGGAGTGCCCATTTTAGGGTGCCCCATGTTGCAGTCCCCATGCAGAGGTGTCCGTGACAGGATGCCCATTTTGGGGTGCCCGTTTTGGGGTGCATCACGCTGGGGTGCCCCGTGCCCCAGTGTCCATATTGGGGTGCTCATACTGGAGTGTCTATACTGGAATGTCTTTATTGTGGTGCGCTTTTTGGGGTGCCCCTATTCAGGTCCCATATCCAGGTGCCCCATGCTGGGGTGCCCGTTTTGGGGTGCCCATACTGGGGTCCCAATATCCAGGTGCTCCATGCACCTGGGTGCCTGTTTTGGGGTGCCCCTATTGTGGTGCCCATATCCAGGTGCCCCATGCCGGGGTGCTCCTATTGGGATGCCCCTTTTGGGGTGCCCATATCCAGATGCCTCATTCCGGGATGCCCATTTTGGGGTGTCCATATCCAGATGCTCCATGCCAGGATGCCCTTTTTGGGGTGTCCATATCCAGGTGCCCCATGCCGGGGTGCCCTTTTTGGAGTGCCTCCTTTGGGGTCCGATATCCAGATGCTCCATGCCAGGATGCCTGTTTTGGGGTGCCCCTATTGGGGTGCCCATATCCAGGTGCCCCATGCCGGGGTGCTCCTATTGGGGTGCCCATATCCAGATGCCTCATTCCGGGATGCCCGTTTTGGGGTGCCCATATGCAGATGCTCCATGCCAGGATGCCTGTTTTGGGGTGCCCCTATTGGGGTGCCCATATCCAGATGCCCCATGCCGGGGTGCTCCTATTGGGGTGCCCCTATTGGGGTGCCCATATCCAGATGCCTCATTCCGGGATGCCCGTTTTGGGGTGCCCATATCCAGGTGCCCCATGCTGGGGTGCTCCTATTGGGGTGCCCATATCCAGATGCTTCATGCCTGGAGTGCTCGTTTTGGGGTGCCCATATCCAGGTGTCCCATGCTGGGGTGGCCGTTTTGGGGTGCCCCTATTGCAGTGCCCATATCCCGATGCTGCATGCTGGGGTGGCCGTTTTGGGATGCCCCTTTTGGGGTGCCCATATCCAGATGCCTCATTCCGGGATGCCCGTTTTGGGGTGCCCATATCCAGATGCCCCATGCCGGGGTGCTCCTATTGGGGTGCTCCTATTGGGGTGCCCATATCCAGGTGCCCCATGCCGGGGTGCTCCATATTGGGGTGCCTATATCCAGATGCTCCATGCCAGAGTGCTCGTTTTGGGGTGCCTCTATTGCAGTGCCCATATTCCGATGCTGCATGCCGGGGTGTCCGTTTTGGGATGCCCCTTTTGGGGTGCCCATATCCAGATGTCCCATGCCGGGGTACCCCTGTTGGGGTGTCCATATCCAGATGCCTCATTCCAGGATGCCCGTTTTGGGGTGCCCATATCCAGATGCTCCATGCCAGGATGCCCTTTTTGGGGTGCCCCTATTGGGGTGCCCATATCCAGGTGCCCCATGCCGGGGTGCTCCTATTGGGGTGCCCATATCCAGATACTCCATGCCGGAGTGCTCGTTTTGGGGTGCCCATATCCAGGTGTCCTATGCTGGGGTGGCCGTTTTGGGATGCCCCTTTTGGGGTGCCCATATCCAGATGCTCCATGCCAGGATGCCCCTTTTGGGGTGCCCCTGTTGGGGTGCCCATATCCAGATGCCTCATTCCGGGATGCCCGTTTTGGGGTGTCCATATCCAGATGCTCCATGCCAGGATGCCCTTTTTGGGGTGCCCCTATTGCAGTGCCCATATCCCGTTGCTGCATGCTGGGGTGCCATTTTGGGATGTCCATATCCAGATGCCTCATATCCAGATGCCCATTTTGGGGTGCCCCGTTTTGGGGTGCCCATATCCAGGTGTCCCATGCTGGGGTGGCCCTTTTGGGGTGTCCATATCCAGATGCCTCATTCCGGGATGCCCGTTTTGGGGTGCCCATATGCAGGTGTCCCATGCCGATGTGGCCGTTTTGGGGTTCCCCGTGCGGGGTGCCCTGTGTTTTGGTGCCGTGTCGGGATGTCCGCGTTGCCCGGCCCAGTCCCCGCTCCGCCGGTCCCTGCTCGTCCCCGCGAGGTGGCGCCTGCGGCCCGGGAGAGCCGGGGGACACGGCGGGACCTGCCCGGGCTGGGGACACGCGTGGGGGACCTGTGTCGGGGGCAGGGCTGTCGCCTTTGGGGGGATGTGGGGGGCATGGATGCCCCGTGTTGGGGTGATGGGTGTGAAAAACGCCAATCGCTTGTTTTTAAAATTTTAAAAGTTTAATAGTAATAAAATGGTTATAAATATAGTAATACAATTATAGTAATAATAATTTGGACAATTTGGATTAGGACAATATGAGACAATAGACACAAAGAGTTACGGACGTCCGGGTATTTTTTTCTGGGCAGCACGAGGCCGAAAAAGGGCACAGTTAACAAAGGATTAACCCTTAAAAACAACAACCTGTTGCATATTCATACACCTCATACATGATGCATAAATTCCATTCAAACACAGGATTCTGTCTGATCAGTGTCAGCTTCTTCCTCTGAATCCCAACAGCGCCTTCGAGGTGGGAAGAAGTTCATTTCTCCTGATAATGGGGCAATAAATTCTCTTTCTCTGAAAGATTCAGGTGTCCCGCAGCTGCTGTCTTGCTGCCAGTCCTTTCTTTAAAAAAAGTATCCTACACAGCATCGTTTCTATTTTAACAATTTTTATAACCTAAAACTATATTTAACACAGTACTTAAGAGAATGAATACAGCATCACTTTCAACACAACACATAGAATATTCATTTGAATATTTGCAAAAAGCCAATCATAAAATACACGCATCTTTCACAATGGGTGAACTGTAGCTGGGTGGGGCGGTGGGTTGGGTTCCCGGTCGGGTGCCCGGTGTGGGTGCTGGTGCCCCATGTGTGCTGCTGGGGTGACGCCTCTGTGGTGTCCGCTTGGGGGTGATGGGTGCCCCGCATCGGGGTGGAGGTGCTGGGTGCTCACATTTCGATGAAGGGTGACCCAAATACGCTCCCACCCCCACATCAGGCTGTGGGTGACGATGAGCTGTGGGGAGGGGCGCGGGGGCAGCCGGTGTCCCCGCGGGCCAGGCACGGGCCGGGACACGTGGCCAGCCGGCGCTGCGGGGACAAGGGACCCATTCAGGAGGCTCCGTGAGCCGCGGCCGCCTTGGGGCACTCCGGGTCCCGGGCGGGTGGCTCGGGTCTGGCACCGCTGCACGGGCAGCTGGCACGGTCCCCTCGCCCCCACCCAGCCAGAGCCTTTGTGCCCCCACATTCCCTGCTGAAATAGGGGTTGGATGGAGCCCGAGGGTTAAACACCCGCCCCGTGCTCACAAATTCCACATCTGATAGAATGCTTGGAATCTATCCCGAACGATGGCACCTTGGAGCCAACCGTGGCACACTGCAGTGGGCCGGGCTGGCAAAGGTGGAGGCTGGAAGAGCCCGGAGCCAGGGGAAAGCTGGGCACTGCTCCCTCTGCCTGAGAAATGGAGCCAGGGTGTCCCCAGCCCCGGCTGCCCCCAAACAAGGGGGCAAAAAAGGGCGACAGAGGTGGGAGGCAGCAGCAGGGACACCCCAGCCCAGCCACGGGACCTGGTTTGGCTTCTCTGTCCCCTCTGCCAGGGGCCAGGGCAGGGCAGAGGCTCCCTGGATGGCACCAGGGGCTCTCCAGAAGCTCTCTGGCAGCATGGGGTTAGACACAGCCAGCGCTGCAGCATCAATTCAAGCTCCAGCAGAGCCTAAAAGGACCAAATTGGGTTTGTTTTCCCCTGGCAAAGCAGAACTGATGGGAACCCCCAAGGGCTGGGTGGGAGGGAGCCACAGTGAAAACATTCCTGGTACCTCCCCTGGCATTGAGGGCTGCTCTGGGGGGCTGAGCAGTGACTCTTCTGCCACCAGCCGTGCCCCTGGTTTTGTCCATCTCATTCCTTGCTGAACCTGGAGCTCTGGCTCCTCATGTACAGTGCTCCCACCACTGTGTGAGGGAGGCTCCAGCAGCAGCAGCCACGTCTCCCTAGGGAGAAAAAGCTCCCAAAATGGGCTCAAACCCAGTTTGAGACGAGCTCCAGGACCAAAAGGGAGACACGGACAACCACAAGTGGCTTTATCCTGCCTGGACCTCCACTGGCACCAGCACGGCTTTGATGCCTCACCCAGCCCAGGTCCTCAATATCCACAGGACTCCCAGGGCACAGGAACCTGTTGCATCACTGTTGTTGTGGCAACTGCAGCCAGAGCATCCCTGGAGAGCTTTTGCCCAGAGAGTTGGCAGGACAGATGGAAAGGACAAATGTTGTTCCACGATGTGGAAGGGAACTCCCTGGTGCCATGCAGGATTGACCCAAAGAAATTAAAGTGGGGCTTGGAAAATTGCACGTGGGGCATTTTGCATGAGGGAAAGGGAAGCTGTGCACAGAGCTGACTCCATCCCTGGGGCTATGGACCACCAGCATCCTGCCCTGCCTCTACCAGGGCTCCCCTTGGCATGTTTCATCTGATGGGAACAAACTTGCCTGCAGGAACCTGCCTCGTGATCCAGCTTGTTGTTGTCAGCTAAACTGGGTCAATAGTGAAGATGAGCTGTTGCTGCAAGGCAGGTTCACATCAGAGGAGCTGATTTGCACCTCAAGCCCCTGTGCCAGGCCCTGGTGCTGCCTGAGGGTCAATGGACACATGAACATGATAGAAGCCGACCCCACAGTCCAAGGGGAGTAACCCCAGTGTGGGATGAGCTCCAGAGCTGCCTTTGCACGTGGTTTGTGCACAGAATGTCAGAGCACTGCCTGTGCAAAGTGTCTTCAGTGCATTGATGCCCTCCATGTGTCCCCCCACACCTGCACAGTCAGGACCCCCATTCTGGGGGACCCCTGGCTGGGGCTGTGTGGGAGCAGAGGTGGGGTGTGGGAGCAGCAGGGCAGGAGGGGCTGTGCCAGCTGCTTGTGGGCACCAGCTGCTGCCCACTCGACACTCTTGACAGGGAAAAATCTCTTTTCCAGTGCTACAGGAGCAGAGTTGTGTGCACGGGGCAATGCAGAGCTTCCCCATTCCTCCCTATCCAAACTGGTTGGCAAAAAATAAAATCAGCTCTGAATTGTGCCAGCCTGGAGCCAGGAGCTGCAGCTGGGGGATGCAGCAGGACCTGGACACCTGGGGAGGACATGGGAACCTCTTCCCCCACAAACCTCCACACCAGAAAAATCCAACTGCTGCTGATTTGGGTGCAGGTCACTGCCTGGTGTCCCCGGAAAATCATCTCTGGAACCCTGGGAGCACGCAGTGTGTCCTGCTGCAGTGCAGAGAGGAGCTGCAGGAGAGCACAGGGTGAGTGGGCAGAGAGAATCACAGAATCGTGGAATGGTTTGGGTTGGGAGGAACCTCAAAGCCCATCCAGTGCCACCCCTGCCATGGCAGGGACACCTCCCACTGTCCCAGGCTGCTCCCAGCCCTGTCCCAGCCTGGCCTTGGGCACTGCCAGGGATCCAGGGGCAGCCCCAGCTGCTCTGGGCACCCTGTGCCAGGGCCTGCCCACCCTGCCAGGGAACAATTCCTTTCCCAAAATCCCATCTAACCCTGCCCTCCGGCAGTGGAAGCCTTTCCCCTGACCTGTCACTACATGGTCAGAAGTCCCTCCTGAGATTTCTTATAGACCCTCAAGACACCCAAAAAAGCAAAAATCCAGAGCTGTCCAAGGGACAGAGTGGCTCCCAGCTCTCTCACATCTCTCAGGGGTCAGTTCAGCTCACTGAACCAGCTGAAAACAGGGCATTGCCCTTCCTTGCTTCCCTCTCTTCTTCCACATGTAAAACTCAGAGAAATCAGTGAAAAGATGTCCTGATTCAGGCAGCTGCTTCAAAAATGACCCACTCCCCACTACCTGCCAGGAGACATCAGCTCCAGCACTGAACTCCTGCATAGTGGCCAGATGGTTGGGATTCATCTGGGAAATCCTGGAAGCTTCCATTACTCTTTATTAGCAGCCCAGGAGCCTGCTTGGGCCACACAAGGACTTGGACGACAAACTGATTAAAGACCAACCTAACGAACTCAAAGAGAATTCTTTAAATGGAGCCTGCTGTGCCTTGGAGAACTCCTGCCATGTCTATTTATTTAAATTTAATGGAATTTTTGTGGTAAGCTAATTAAAAATGAATTGATTATTTAAGAGGCAGTCAGAGCAGTTTAAGCACTGCTGACTTGATGATTTTAGTGTTTTCCTTAGGAAAGCATTGCTAGCTATGGAGCTTTCTGCACGTACAGACGTTTAAGGGGGAGAAAAAGGATACAAAGAGGGGAGTGGATGAGTTTGGAGCAGTTTCTGGACAAGGGAGCAGCCATGGGGAGGAGCAGGAGCACATCTCAGCCCCCATCACAGAGCTGTGCAGCTGCCCCCAGTAAACAGCTCCTGTCTCTGCTGAAGGCAGAGACCTGCCAGGAAATACAGGTGTTAAATAATGTACAAAATCCCTGTGCAGGGAATATCCTGCTCTGGATGCATTTCAGGCATGGTGCATCCCCTGCCTTCCTGAGGAGCACAGGGCCACAGGCAGTGACCCCAAGCAGGACACCAGACACTGGATGTGTCCATGGCACATCTCCATCCCAAAGGATTTGCAGAGGGTCACTGGATGCAGGAGGCTTTGCCTGGCCCTGGAGCCACATGCCAGAGCAGGAACAGAGTGGATGTGATGGCACCAACACAGGGACACCAAAGCTGAGCTCTGTGGCCCCCAAGCTCCCCATCAGGGCTGAGCCACATCCTCTGCAGCACCATAAAAGAGTGATGGGATTAATAAACTGGGAACAACAGCCAGGAGAGCCAGATGGCAAAACCATCCTGCCCTGAGCCGTGTTTACTTGTCTTTGGCTGAGAAAGTGAGGAACCACAGGGGGAAAAGGTCCCAGCCCACACTGGCATGGCAGGGCAGCAGATCCCGGCAGAACTTCCACCACCAGTTTATTGGGAAGGACTGGTTTTCCTTCCAGATGCCAACTGGCTTTACTGGACCCAGCTGCAGGTCAGAGCCTGGGCTCAGCCATGCCCAGCTGGGCTGTGGGCACCTCCTCAGGATGCTCCTGTCCCGCAGGGATGCTCATCCCCAGCAGATACTGCCTCCCAGCTGCTCTTCCCACCCTCGGTTGGAGCATGGCACCCGGCACGGTGGCAGAGGTGAGCAGAGGGTGTGGGTGCTGTGGTGCCGCTGGGTGCCCTTCCCTCGGAGTGCAGGACAGGGTGGCACGGCCCCCAGGTGTCCCTGCACCCCAGGGCATGCGCTTGTCCCCGGAAGAGGGAAATTATCACCTGAAAAGCTGTGAGGGAGGAAGCTCCGGCCTGATTTATCGCCCAGTTGGGCACCTATAGACATGCAAACGGTGTCACCCTGCCCTGCGGGCACCTATAGACATGGAAATGGCTGTCACTGAGCTCCTCACCGGCCTCTATAGAGATGCAGCTCCCAGCCCCCAGCCAGGTGTCCCGCTCCCTGCCCCCACCCGGGACACCTCCCGGTCCTGTCCCTGCCAGGCTGCGTGCCCTCAGCCCTACTCCCAGGTTACACCGTGTTGTAAGGCTGTACTGCCACCACAGAGCTCCCGATGCTGCTCTGGGCACCCAGTGCTTGGTGTCTGTGGCTGATGGACCCCGTCCCCATGTCCTTCCATCCCTGTGTCCCCATGTCCCGTTGTCCCCTTGTCCCCACTGGACACTGCTGTGCACAGGGCTCAGCTCTGCTCCCCCGTGCCAGTAAAGCTCCTCCTGAGGGCTGTGTGGAGCCCCCTGCACAGCCTGGCACACACACCCGTGTGCCATGGGGACACCCCCTCTGTGCCCCATGTGTGACACACCCCCGCGATCGGGACTGTCACCGTGGGACAGCGGGCAAAGCTCACAGGTCACTCGTGTGCAGACTTTGCACCAGGAGCTCTGGGGGCTTGGTCCAGTGAGCCATGGGCACAGCCTGGCCTCACACAAGTGTGACAGCTGTGTGCCATCATATGTGTGACAGCTGTGTGCCATCATGAGTGTGACAGCCCTGGGCCATCACACAGGTGTGACAGCCCTGTGTCCCAGCCCTGTGCCATCATGTGCCAGCCCTGTGCCATCACAAGTGTGTGACCCTTGTGCCCTCACAAGTGTGTGACAGCCCTGTGCCATCACGAGTATGCCAGTCGTGCACCACCACATGAGTGACATGAGTGACCCAACCCTGCAAAGCCACAGGAATGTCCCATGCCAGCCTGGTGCTGCCACATGGAGGGTCCCAGCCTGAGACCCTGAGCACCATGGCCACCCTTGCCCTGTGTGACGTGTGACAATGTGGCCCATCCTGCTCCCGTGTGCCATCCTTGGCTTTGTCACGTGTGTCACAGTGCAACCCATTCTGCTCCCATGTGCCACGTGTCAGCCTCACTCTGTCACCTGTGTCACACCACAGCTTGTCCTGCTCCCATGTGCCGCTTTCTCCCCATCATACATGTGACAACATGGCCTGTCCCACTCCTGTGCCCATGTGCCAACCTCGGCCTTGTCACACATCATGCCACAACCTGTTCTGTTTGCATGTGCCACTCTTGCCATGTCACATGTGTCACACCACAGCCCCTCCTGCTCCCATGTGCCACCCTCATGTTGTCACACATGTGTGAAAATGTGGCCCGTCCCTTCCTGTGCCCATGTGCCACTTTTGTGCCATCACACACATGTGACACCGCAGCCCATCCTGCTCCCATGTGCCCTATGCTACCCAGGCCCTACCACATGCACGTCACATTTTAGTCCATCCTGCTCTCATGTGCCATGTGCTGCCCTGGTCCTGTCACATGTGTGTGACACCATGGCCTGTCCTGCTCTCCTGCTCCCGTGTGCCAGGTGCCACCCTCATCCTTGTCACACGCATGTCACATTGCAGCCCATCCTTCTCTCATGTCCCATGTGCTACCCTGGCCCTGTCACACGCATGTGACACTGCAGCCCATCCTGCTTTCGTGTGCTACCCTGGCCCTGTCACACGTGTCTGGCGCCGCAGCTGATGCTGCTCTCCGTGCCGGGTGCCACCCTGTGTCACCCCTGTGCCAGCCGGGTGTCACCATTGTGCCACCCCTGTGTCACCCCTGTGCCAGCCGGGTGTCACCACTGTGCCACCCTGTGCCCCCCTGTGCCAGCCGGGTGTCACCATTGTGCCACCCCTGTGTCACCCCTGTGCCACCCCTGTGCCAGCCGGGTGTCACCATTGTGCCACCCCGGTGTCACCCCGCCCTGTCCGGGGGTCCCGTTCCCCGCGCGCGCCGCTCGCTCCCGCGCCCGGAAGGGGGTGGGGGGGGAAGGCTGCGGGTGCGCGCTCGCGTGAGGGCCGCGGGAGCGCGCGCGGCGCGGGGGCAGCTGAGGACAGGGGGGAGGGAGGGGAGGGAAGGGAAGGGGGGAGGGACCGCGGGGCCGCGCCCGCCCCTCTCCCCGCCCGCCCCCTCCCCGCGTCTGTCGCGTCGCTCGGGCCCGGCCCGGCCCGGCCCCGGCGCCTCATTGTGCTTCGCCTCACGCCGGCCCAAGATGGCGGCGGCGCCCGAGAGCCCCGCGAGCCGCCAACGACAATAGAGGGAGGGACGGGACCCGCCGCCCCCCCGGCACCGGCCGCCCCTCCCCGCCGCTCCCGCCGCCCCCCGCCCGCCGCACCGCGCCCACGCCCCCGGCCCGGCCCGGCCGCCGCACCCCGCCCCGGCCGGCCCCTCTAGCATGGTGCGGGGCCGCCGCCGCCTCGTCCTCCGGCTGCCGACATGGGCGAGAGGCTGGAGCTGCGGCTGAAGTCGCCCGTGGGAGCCGAGCCCGCCGTGTACCCCTGGCCGCTGCCCGTCTACGTGAGTATGGCCCGGCCCCGCACCTGCCCCGCGCCCTGTCAGCGCCCCCGGCCCTGCCCCGGCCCTGGCAGCCGCCGGGCGATCCCTCAGCGCCGGCCCTTCTCGGGATCCGTCGGGATGATCGCCCCCCGTGCGGGAACCCTCCCGCAGCCCCGGCCCCGGGTGCCGCCGCTGCTCGCCTGGAAGTCAAATCCCCAATTTCATTTTATAATTGGTTGACTAAACCGAAGGGCGGGGAGGAGGAGGACTGGTTAATGAAAAGTTTTCGTGTTTTCCTCGCGCTGGGCTCGTGTAACTGGTTAATAACCGGTGCTGCTGCGAACGGGGTGCAATCCAGGGATTCTGGATGGGGGAATAGCGCTTAAATTATGGATGGCCTCTGGTGGTCGTGGGGACCCCAGGGCCAGCCGCAGAGGGGGAACAAACAGCGGCCAGCGGCGCTTGTGGGTCTGGGGCTGCCGCCAGTTCCCCTCCGGCCGTGCCCTTGGGGCTCCCCTTTTATTTATCCTGAGTAGAATTCGAGCCAGCCGCAGTCCTCGTGCTTCCAAATAAAATGTCACTTGTCCTTGCTTAGCTACCGAGCGGCGTTTTTCCTTAACTTGCCTGACTTTCTCCCGAGCCCGGACGAGCGATGTGTGACCTTGATAACAATGTCCATGTTCAAATTAGTGACAATCCCACGAGAGGCGAAAGGCTCCGGGGAGGGTATTTTTGGATGTGTGTAGGCTTCCTATCAACCCTTGAGCAATTTCTTTCCCTGACTGCGTGTAGCCCCTCGGAGCCCAGTTTGCAAAGGCAATACGTCTCTCTATATGTTTACTTGTCGCAGGCACTGTTGATTATCCCTGCGTTCCAGGCTGTGCTGTTGTACGTGAGCCGTTTCCCGGCGAGAACACGCTGGGACGCACAGGCTGGGGCAGCTGATACTGCTGATGTTGTTGCTCGCTTTTGGCAGTCGCTTGTTGTGTGTGAGCGATTAGGAATATATCGCTCGTGGCAGGGGGAGACGGCTGCCTGCTCCTATCTGCCGCCTGCCTTTCGGGGCTGCTGCTGTAGCCGTGCTTTTCCAAAACATCCTCCATGCAGTGCTGTTCCCGGCGTGTCTCCCAGCACACGCTGGTTAAGCGCAGCTTTTCCTGTTTGGGCAGCTCTGTCAGTGTTGGCGGGCGCGCGCTCCGCTCAAATTGTCAGAAACTGAAAGTACAAGAGATGACCGGGTTCGGTTTTCCTCGCCAAATATTAACTCGTGTCCCCCCCGCCTCCTCCACCTCCCTCTCCGAGCGGGTTGTGTGAAGCGGAGGTTAAAGATTTCGCGGGATAGGGATTGTTCTGGGAGGGAGGGATGGTTTTATGTCTGTTCACAGAGATTCCTACGGGCTTCAAAACCGAAAAACCGACCCCCCCGCCCTTTATTTTAAGCGTGAAACGTGTGTTTTGCAGCAGGGGGAATAAGGATTTAGTTGATTTGGGGAAACTTGAGCAGCTGGTTTTGAGGCTGGCGGAATAAATAGAATTTTTTCTCAGTTAATCCGAAATGCGGATGGTGGTGGTGGTGGTGGTGGTGGTGGTGGGCGGGGGGGAGGGGGCTGTGATCCCCCCCATGTACTGAGAAATACCACAAACCCCAAACATCCATCCCCGCTTGGCACTGCCAGCCTTTCCAGAGCCATTCCCGGGTGGATGTTCCACCGGGAGCCGAGCAGCCCCGCGGCCGGGGGAGCCCCGGGGAGCGAGCGAGCGGAGCGCTGCGGCGCGGCCAAGGCGTGCTCGCACACACGCACTCCCCGGCTCCGGCTGAACCCTGCGGCTCTGCAAACAAATGCCCGTGTCCGTGGCAGCGCTTGGCCTGCTGACATCGTGCTCCGCTGAACTGCAGCCGCGCTTTCCCCGCGCTGGCGCGGCCCCGAGCTGCCGGCAGAGCTCGGCTCGCTTTGACGTAAGCAGAACATTTCTTAGTTTCACCGCCCGTGCTTCCGAGGAAGCAAGGTGGGATAGCCCAGGGGAGGGAAATTAAAAAAAAAATACCCCGCTGATTCAAGGAGTTTTATTTAGCAGCGTTCTGGTTGCTTCCTGTTGTACTCTGAGAGATGTGTTTTCCGAGGAGGGCTGTAGGGAAAGGGAACGGGAAGCTCACGGTGCCGGCAGGTTATTTTTGGTGAGAGCAGCAGCAGCGGCACGGAGTCATCTTTCCCAACATCCGAGGCTCTGTAGTGTGAACCTGCTGCGTGCCCGGGCTCCGCGGTGTGATGTAACCCTGCCTTGAGTAACTTGGCTATTTTTATGCTCTTACTACATCTTAAATTAGCGGCGTCAGTGTTGCTGCGTTGAAGGCTGGTCTCTCCTATTAATGGACGCCTGGGTTAATACCGTGTCTCTTTATTGCTGGGCCGCTGCTTATTTCGTGTATAATAGGAAAAGTGGGGTCTCTCCAGACTGCTGAGTCCGGATAATAGCCCGGCTGACAACCCGGCGCTTGTTGGGATGCTAAAAGAGCCGGGGAGGCTGATGTGAAACATGTATTTCCCTCCGAGTCTAATTAGGGCCGTGGGAGGAGAGAGCGGCGGCGGTGGTGCAGCTCCAGCCTCCCACTGGCTTCCACACAAAACTGAAAGTGCGGCTCCTTCCCCCGCCTTCCGCCGCCTCAAAGGAAAGGCCACGGCGCCCTAATGAAGCCGTGGTGAGCCGTGCTGGCCGTGCCACACTGTGATGAGTAAGTTGAATAGTGCATGGTGAGTAATCTCTCCTCATGACTCACAAAATATTTTCTGATGTTGACCTCTGTTTTTGTGACTGCCCCGCTTAATCAGAGCTGAAGTGAGTGTACTCTTTTGTGGGCTGGTTAACTCCTCGGCTCCCACGTATCTGCCCCACTTCTTGCTGGTGCCAGGTTGACAAGAGACCCAGGGATATGGTGTTAAAATTTTAATTTTGGTACTGTGAAAGTTACAGGCCTAGATAAAGGAAGTATTTGGGTGAGAGACCAGAGTTAATGGGTCTAACCTGTCTTAAATAGGCTACTGCTGGTGGACGATGGTATTTTCAGTCATACTTCAAGTGTTGCTAAGCATAACTTGCTACTCATCATTTAGATCTGAAAGGTATGAGAAGTGAAGTCCCCTTGTGTAGTTTTAAGACTTGCAGATATTTAGTTGTTTTCCCTGAGAATTTTTCTTTAAATGGTTCGTTCTTGTCTCTGACTTCTACTATAGTTAAATTTGAATATGGATTAGATTTAAATATGGAGATTTTTATACCACAGTAAGGCCTGCCTGATCTGTGAGGCGTCTCAGGTTGTACTTTGAACTCCTGACACGTTCCTGTGTAGAATGGCAGGCTGTTGTGTGTGCAGGAGAGAGAAAGGGGTGGGAGTGTTGTGGGGTGGATCAGCTCTACAGTCTGGTCTGGCAGGGTTCTGCTGATGTACCTGTGGCACCAGGGAGGGATTGATTGCTTGCACAGAGAGCTGAGCAACAGGAGGTTCAGAGCTGCTGAAGCTGATAATTGTCCCAAAATCGAAGTTTCTGGGCTGCACCCTATTGCAGCAGAGAGTTGGTGAATGTGGAAAAGCCTGTTTGCAGTGTGTCAGAGAGGAAGGACACTGTGCTTCTTTCATGTGCTCTTCTTTAGGCCTGCACTGCAGGTTGGCAGTGCTCAGTGTCAGTGGGGACAGGAGGCACAGCCAGGTGCTGAGGGAGGCTCTGCCTGTGCAGGGCTCTTGTGGCACCGTGTCCTTGGCCCTGCTGCCTGCTGTGTTCAACAGGGTGCAAGGCCCTTCCAGGTCCAGAATGAGCCATCTGCCTCTTGTGCTGGGTGACATTCCCTTGGAAGGCCCTACAAGTGTCCGTGTGCATCAGGTTGTTGTGGGTTGTGTTCCCCTCTCCCTGTGGGACTTGTGGGGGCTGAGCTGTGACAGCACCTGGGACCTCCTCCTGCAGCCCCTGGGGATCCCAGCAGGGCCGTGCTCTGGGTTATAGGATCACAGCATCATGGAATGATTTGGCTGGGAAGGGACCTTAAAGCCCATCTTGTTCCACCCCTTCCACTGTCCCAGGTTGTTCCAAGCCCTGTCCAAGCTGGCCTTGGACACTTCCAGGGATGGGGCAGCCACAGCTGTTCTGGGAAACCTGTGCCAGGGCCTCACCACCCTCACAGCCAAGAATTTATCTTCTGCCCTAGCTACCATATGGTAATACCATTTGTTTTTTTCATCTACCAATTTTATTCCCTTCTTCCAGCCTTTGACTCTGTCCCAGGAGGGGACAGTCCTGGTTGTCCACTGTGAACATCTTACCAGGGTAAGGTGCCTCTGTCCTGAGCTGCTGGAGCTTAAACCTCCAAATCAGCACCTGTGATGAGAAGTCTGGCTTGAATAATTAATTTGTTTGTGTTCCTCATCGTTTCTGCTGACTTTTCACTCAGCTGTGATGGCAAGAAAATTCTCATTTTCTAATTGAGTGTTGTCAGAGTATCACCCTGCACCTGGAGGTGTGTGTGTGGCTACTGGGAGTAATGGGATACAAGCTTCTTACTGCTAGATTTTGTACAGGTGGGAGGGTGCAGGGTGTGGGTTTTGGTTTTTTTTTTTGTTTTTCCCTTATCCAGCTGATACCATTCTGTCACCAAAGGAATGTGCTGTGCAGGGAGACCTCAAGGGCAGGGAGTGTTAATGAAAATCACAGCCCAGCAGGGATTGTCACCTTTGAAATTAAAGATCAACGGTGGAGAGGAATAACAAACCTTGTCTGAGAATTTAATCCTCTTTTTCGTGCGTGTCACTCAGCTTTCCTGGGAAGAGTTTCTGTGGTGCCTGGCTTTGCCTTCCCAGGCATTAAGGCAGGTGTGGAATGCCATGGAATGGTGTTGTAGGTGATTTTGGGAAGGAGCTAAATTGTTCCCTTGGGGTTGGAGCTGCCCTGCTGCTGAGGGTGGTCCTGTGCATCCTTCCCTCTGCCACAGACCCATCCCATGGGGTCTTTTTTCCGTACCCCACTGCCCTCCTGTGGGATGAGCTGATGGAAAACACATTTTGCACGTGCTCCTGGCTTTTCCCTGGGACCAGCCTGTGCTGGAGCGGGAAGGTGAAGCCCCCCTGATCATTCTCCCTGTGGGTTGGGGGTGTTGGTGCCTGTGGACTGTATGGGGCGGCTCTGGGAACAGGATCGCTGGAAAAAAATGTAGCAGTGTCTTCAGAGGCGGCCCCCCCGCCCTGCTCCGTGAAATGTGAGTCAGGTCCTGCCCGGGGCAGCCGGCCCTACAAAGGAGGCAGAGGAGGAAACTGTTGCTCTGCCTTTGCCAGGCAAAAACCTCCTCACCTCCTGAGTAATCGCCCAGAAATTCGGCAGGGTCCGGGGGGGGTTTTCCCTGTTGCTTCAGCTTGTTGGGAAATGCTTGTGGGGATGACTAATCACTTAGAAAAAGCTTGTCTGGTGAAGGAAAGGTTTGAACATTGAGCACAGTTCCGATTTCTCAGCCCCTCTCTCTCTCTGCCTGCCCTCCCCAGTTGTAAAAACACCTGGAGTGGGGAGAGCGTGAAGCTGGGAAATATTGACTCAGTCATTTCAAAAGCACTCGGGTTTCTGTGCTGCCCAGCAGATCACACAGCTGGCACAGTTACATCATTTCCCTGCCCTTTTCCCCAGTGCCAGAGGGACTCAGGGATGTGCTCCTGGGGGGCACAAGAGCCCTACAGCGTTAATTGTGCAGCACGTGGGCAGCACAGAAGAGCAGTTTCCTTCTGGGCTTTACCCTTTGAAGTAGAACTTGCCCTGAGTGACAATCGGTGCTTGTTCAGTTCTCAAACTCCTTTGTTCCAAGCCCTGACCCGTTGGATACAAGATAAATCATGAGTTCAGTTAACAGACATTTTTTTGCCCAGTTTGAAAAGTGAAAGTTGATCTCTTGTCTTGCATCTTAAAGACCACACTAGTATTTATTTTTTTATATAACTGATTTATCTGAAAGGCAACTGTTGAAAGACAGAGTAGCTGTCCAAGATTGCTTGTTTTCCCCCTTTCATTCGTCAACAGATGAGTGAGGATTAATGTTCCTGTCCAGGCCAAAGTTCCAGCCCAGGCAATTCAGATTTATCTACCTAAAAATTCACCCATCAGCTCCAGTTGGACACAGCACTGAAAGCTTTCAGTGTGCCAAGGGAAATCCATGCCCCCACATGCAGCTCCAGCTCTTGTCCTTCATGGCAGCCTTATTATATATGGAGATGATTATCCTTTCAAGGCTCAGATATGGGACTGAATTGTGTTGCCTCTGGGAATTTAGGCAAAATATCTTACCTCTTGGTATGTGAGATTTATGGGGGATTTAATCACCCTTCTCCCCAGACATCCATATGTCTACTTTTGTACTCTTCCTTCTTTCTTTTCCCCCTTTCTCATTGATTTGTTTTTTTTTCTTCCTGCTTTGAGTTAACCTTTAACTGTCTGATTAAAGTAATGATCAACACAAGGACCAGGGGTGGGGTGAATTTTTTCTGTATTTTATCACAGATTGATAATCATAAATTGTCTCAACGTATTTTTGCTTCAATTACTTTCTCCTTCCTAACAGAAGGATCCACAGAAGGAGGAAAAGTTCATGTTGGGAATTGTGAACATATTTACTTTCATGGTAATTATTAAAGACAAAACTAAGTCTGAAGAGGAACAAGAAATAAAACTGAACAGAAAAGTTGGCCGCATGCTGCTAGAGCTATCAAATCAAGCAGGGACTATTTTTAGAGCATAGGAAGAGGGTGAGTATATTTTACAGCAGGAAATGATGGTTTCATAGATAGGAGCAGATCAGTGAATAACGAAAAAGTTCCTGTTCAGAGTATTTTGGTTTGTTTCATTTCATGAGTGAATGAGAGTTTTCTAAACATTTTCACTGAACGGACTTGGTAGTGTTGGATGAAAAGTCTAAGGATCTACTGAAGACAGATAAATGAAGCATTGGAAAACTTTTCTGTACCAAATCCTACAAAAAGTTCTGAATTAAGTTTCTTAGTAAAAATGAATGGGTTTTAATAGTGTTTGTTATTTTCTGTGTCCTGTGAAGGCCACTTTCCTGAGGTTTTGTCATTAATGTGTCATTTACTTTTTGGAGCTCAGCAATATTATTAATATTTGACACTTGTAAAATTTTAACAACTGTGAGCTTTTGAGGCTTCTCATTCATTCCTCAGTGGGATTCTCACTGGGCTGCAGGTGGTTCCCTCTGGTTCCCACATCCCACAAGACCTGGGAGATCAGGTGCTGGCTCAGGGTGGCCTCCAACCCTTGGAGCTGGGTTTGGAGTCTTTGTGGATCTTGGCTTCCACCCCTGCTCATTACAGCAAACACTCATTTGAAATTCTGCAATCTGTGAAGAATGCATTGTAATATTATAGGGTCATTTATAAGTCTAAAGTAAAAGTTTGTGGAAATGCTTGGTGGCTGGAAGTTGATGTCTGCTGTTCAGAACCTCCACTAGATCACTGCTCTGCTCCACAGGTTGAAGCTTATAAAGGAAAACCCATCAATATTATGTTGTTTTTTTTTTTTTTTTTTTGGTACCTAACAAAACTCCATGCCCAGTGAGTTTCAGAAAGAGTACAAAATTTTACTGCTAATTTCTGTTATGTGGAATATTTATGTGTGTTAAGTAGGAACAGAATTTCTGAGCTTTCCAAGACTGAGTTATCTTCACAGAATATAAAGTGGTTATTTAAGCTGTTGCCTCCCCAGTTTTCCCTGCAGGAGATGGGGCTCAGGCTGTGCCATGAGCTTTCTCCCAGCTCCCACCAGGGTGTAGGAAGACCCTGGGCTTGAGAAGGAGATGGGGGCTGTTTTCAGCACCAACAATTTTAGGGCTGTGTGTTGATTCCTTCCCCTGGGTCCTGTGTGCAGGGTTGTTTCTGGCAGTGGGGATGATCAGAGATGCCTTGTGCTCTGTGCTGCAGGGGTGGGGTATTTCCCTGCTAGCACAGCTGTGGCTCCTGGGAGGTGCAGCTTTGTGGCTGGGACATCTGCAGGTAGAAGTGACTCTTGTCATCTCTGTTGCCTTGTGCTGAGCTGCTCTCACCCTTGGAGCAGTGTTTGTGAGCTGGGCTGCTTGAAAGGGAACTGAGCCAAAACCCCACAAAGGTTTGGTTTTAGTTCAGGCCTCCCCTGCCTTTGCTGTGTGAGAGCACAGGCACTGCTGGCCCAGAGCAAGAGGTGACTTTTGGGGAAGTGGTGGCAGGGCAGGTGGCTGGGTGGGGTTAAACTGGCTGTGAAATGGTGGCAGGGCTGCCTTCCTCCGCTCCAGGGAATGAAAGCCCAGCAGCCCCAGAACAAGCAGTGCTGGGTTCTTGTGCGTGTGCACATGGGATCACCACAGCCTCTGCCCCCTGCCTGCAGCTGCCCTGGTGTGGGCAGGGTGTGCCACTGCCTAAAACCCACCTGGGAGGGCAGTGGGACACAGCAGTGAATTGCTGTTTTACCAGAATCATTGCATTCCCCTGTGTATTCTGTTTAGTTAGAATATGTTACGTATTCCAACATAAACATTATTTTAAACTGGCTTTTTGCATAGTGGAATTGCTTCTTTTGTCTGGCTCATCCTGCTGTGGCTGTCCTGTGTGTCTCCAACACTCCTGCAGGCTGATTGCATGTTAATGGATTGACCCAGCCCCTCCTGCACTACCAGGGGAACCATTCCCTCCTGCATCTGTGCAGTGTCCGTAGCAACAGTTGGGATTGCTGTGTGCAAAGGCAGAACTGTTACTGTGCTTGGAGCAGCAGCAGTGAAAGTGCAATCCCTGGTGCAGCCATGCTAAATGATTATCCAGAGCAGTTTGGATCTTCTTTCTCAATGCCTGTTTCCTTTGTTAGTTTATTTTGGACTTTGAGCCAACCTTTTCTTTTTATTTAAATGTCCTTATGTAGCCATTAAGGAGGCCATGGTGACCACTATGTTTTCCAGTTGGTTTTGTGTGACAGTAACCTAGAAACTACCTCAGGCTTGTCTGCCTCCTGCTGTGTGGGAGATGGGCTTCCAAATGCAGTCCTGGGAGCTCTTCCTTCCCTTGTCTTTTCTTCCCTGGAACTGGGAGGAAAAGATAGTTACAAGGTGTTCTCTGCAGGAGATCTCTTTTTATACATTCTAATAAAAATGTATTCTTGTGAATGTCCCTGTGCTTTCTTGATTAAGGGAATGACAGTAATTGGGTATTTCAGAGGAGACTGGTCCTTGTCTGTCTTGGTAAGAAAAACTGTGCTATGGTTGTTGCTATGGAAGCTAAAATGGCACAATCTTGATTTGGGATAAAATCTGGTAACATTAAACTGAGTCCAGCTATCCAATATGGAATTCTGCATGGAACAGGCTTTCCCTTCCCTTACTCAAGGCTTAACTGGCATTTGAGCACAAGGCAAACACCTGAAAATGCAAAGTGCTGGAAGGCAGAGCTGGCAGGACATGGAGCCTGAGATCCTCCCTTCTTGAGCAGCCTCTGGCTGCTGCAGTGCTGGAAGTGCTTTGGCTTCTCAGACTCTTGTGACCCTCTTGTGTTCAGGTGTGTGGGCCATGGAGCTGCCCTGGGCAGGGTGGGTCTCTCTGGGTGGGTTAAGTGAAATTGAACCCTGTGGGAGGAGGAACACAAACTCGTGGCAGGCTGAAACCCCTGGTTTGTGAGGGCATCCGTGTGCTGTGCAGAATGCTGGATCTTTCCTGGCTCCCAGGGAAGCTGCAGCTGCAGTGGCTCTTGTTGCCTTTGCTGGTGTCCAGAGAAACCCTTATCATCCTCCCCAGATGGAAGCAAGCAAGGGGTTTGAAAGAGGCACTTGTCCCACCAGCCTTCTGCAAGATTGATTGGCTTTTCCTAATCCATCTTTTTGATCTCTGCTAACCATCTTGTCTGCAGCTGTAACATCCTCTCCTTTGGATTTATGGACTGCTGCCTGGGGAGAGAGAGCTGCCACTGCAGGCAACCAAGCTGTTCTTTAAACCCAGGGGCTGGTGGGACTGACCTCTTTTGTTTTGCAAGTTAAATGGGTCATGTGGAGATCAGAATTTGGCAAATCCCTCTGACTTCTGTTAATCCATGAGTGGGGTCAGTGTCCAGGATTTGGGAGGAGCTGCAGTTACATTGGAGGGCTGGAAATGTATCCAGCCAGGTCATTAAAAGGTACACAAGGTTGCCATTGAATTATTTGTAACTGGCTTGTTTCAGCTTTGGTTTTCACACATCTGGTGGGCAGGGGAAAGCTGTGGGAGATCTGTCCCTCCTGCTCTGCCCCTGCTTGACCACAGCTGCTTTTCACATTTCTGAAGAGCTGCTTTGGTCACCTGGCCTGTTTTTAGGGGAGGAAGCATGGTCTGGTGAGCCACAACTGGCTCTGAAAGGGCAAGGGTTGCTTTGCTGTGGGACAGTTTAGTCTGGGCAGCCAAAGCTGTGCCCAGAAATGTTCCTGCCTATGAAGAGGAGATAAGGGGTCGTAAAAGATAAAAGTCTGTGTATGGTGCTGGGAGAGTGAAAGATTGAAGGGGTCTGAGCTGGTTTTTTTTGGTTGTTTTTTTTTTTTTTTGTTTTTTTGTTTTTTTTTTTTGTTTTTTTTTTTTTGCAAGAACTTATGTTTTCAAACCATTTGTTTGCTGCTCAGGTCTGCAGGCTTTTTGGGCTGCCTTTTCACTACCTGTGCTGTGTAGATGATCAGATCTCACAAAGATCCCTCTTTCAGAGAATCATGGAATCCCAGATTTGGGTTGGAAGGGACCTTAAACTCATAAACTCACCCAGTCCCACCCCCTGGCATGACAGGGATGCCTTCCACTCCCAGGGTGCTCCAAGCTCTGTCCAGCCTGGATCAGGTGCAGCTTGGCATGTGGGGAAATAAAATTCAGAAAAATCTGGTGTTCACCCTCAAGCCCCAATTTAGGCTTACCCCAAGGCTAAGCACAGTTTCATAAGAAGAACTCAAATAAAAAAAGATGTAAATCTGGAAGGGCACTGGGGTGTGTTTCTTGCCTCCAGGCAGTGCTGGCTGCCCAATTTAACTGAACAAATTCTTTGTGTTTGAGGATGGAAACCAGAACATTTAAAACTGTTGCTTTAGGTTATAGATTCACTTTAGACTATGGATTGTTGCACTGCAGCCGTTCTGTACAAAGACACCCAGGAGTTTGGGATGTGGTACTGGAACACAGAATTAAATCAAATTCTTGCCATTTAAGTATCTTAAGGGATGTTAGTTTGAAGATTTGATGTAACCAAAGCAACCACACCTGGAGGAGGAGTGTAGGGGGAATTACAAACTGTCCTAACAGCCAACTTGTGGCAAAAGTGTTGCCAACTCTAATTTGTACCTTACTTTGCTCTTGAAGACTGTTCTGTAGAAACGTCTGATTTGGCTGTTTTTAGTAGGAATTTGATGCTTTGTAGAAGAAAGTTTTGCACAGATTATTGGTGCTGATCGTGTCATGCACACTGTGATCTCTTGGGGCTGTTATTGGGGTGTTATTGGGACTGCTTTGGTTTTTTCACCCTGGTGGCAGAGGAAGAGCTGTGAGTGCTGGAAGGGACCCTCAGGGATGATCAGTGCAGCCCCTGTCCCTGCACAGCCACCCCAACAACCCCACCCTGAGAGCTCCTGGAGCTCTGAGCATCCCAAACATTCCTGGAGATCTGGCAGCCTCGGGACCATTCCCTGGGGAGTCTGGGCAGTGCCCAGCACACTGAGTTCTGTCATATTGGTGATTTTAAAATTTGATTTAACAAACAAAGATTACAGAAAAGGATAATGATTGCTTCAATATACATATTTGGAAAGAGCTTTTGGGCACTGTCTTATTTGGCTTTCGAATTACAAGTTAGGGCTTCTCATATCTGCAAGATACAAAAGGTCTTTTTTATGAGGAGGTGAAGGGAAAGATTGAACTCTTAAAAATTGCTCTGTGGCCCAACCTCCATGGCCTGAAGGGTGACAGGAGTTGGTGTCTGTAGGAGGACTCAGCTCTGTGTGTGTGGGACAGGAGCTCTGTGTGCTGGGGGCTCTGCTGTGCTCAGTTACAGCTGTGGGGCTGTTCCTGGGTCCAAATTCCTGTGCTCAGAGTTGTAGGAATGTGTGGTTGGAGAAACCTGTTGTAAGAATCAGAAGGATGAAGCTGTTCAGTCTTGCTGGCTGAAACTGTGCTCCACTTTTCCATAGAATATGTTGGATGCTCTTTGACATGACTTTTGACAAAGTGTCTGCTTTCTTTCTGTTATTTTTTTCACATGAAATATCTTGGCAAAAACTATTGAACTTTCTCTGGGAACTCACGTTTCAATTTAAAATTCAATGTTTAGGTTGAAGACCAGAACTCTGTGAAAAGTTCAGCTGGAGAGGTTTGGCTGCAATAACTCAATGTGTGTTTAAGTTTGGTTTGTTTAAATCTTGTTGTGAAGAGCTTTGGGCAGTCTCAATAATTACTGCAGACTGCAACTCTTTACTTTAAATACTTTCCACATTAAAGAGATAAGGTTGGTTGTGAAAAGCTTCCATTTATGTGGCTCAGAAGATTCCAAGGGCCTCTCAGACAACATAAGTACAGGAACATTGGAAAGTACACACAGGGCAGGAGCAGCACGTAGTGTGCAGGGAGGAGGGAGGGAGGGGAGCCTGGAGCGGGAGGAGGGTGAATGGAGCTGCTCTTTGTGACAGGGAGCACCGTGCTGGCATCATCTCATCTCGTGACTGGGAACAGAACACAGAGGCTGCTTGAGCCTGGGCCAAAAGGCTCCTGCACACGGGATTCCAGCACTGATGCAGTGTGTGGGAGGCTCTTCCCCAGCAGCTTCCACTGCCAAAGCCCTGTGGGTGTCAGAGTCCAGCATGACACACGAGCACAACCTGCCTGCAACCTGAGTCATGGGCACTGCAGCTGGGAAAAAAAGAATAAAAACCCTCTGAACTGAGCCAAAAACCCCAAAGTCAAACCCCTGGCTGAGGGGGAGAAGCTTCAGGCCACCTTTGGGGGGGTGCAGGGGTGGCTGTTGGCTGAGCAGAGATTGATCAGCAGAGCAGAAATCATCCCTGTCCGTCCGTCCATCCCTGTCCGTCCGTCCATCCCTGTCCCTCCATCCATCCATCCATCCCTCATCCATCCCTCTGTCCCTCCATCATCCATCCCTCCATCCCTCCATCATCCATCCCTCTGTCCATCCCTCCCTGTCCATCCCTCCCTGTCCATGCATCCATCCCTCCATGCATCCATCCCTCCATCCATCCCTCCATCCATCCCTCCATCCATCCCTGTCCATCCATCCCTGTCCATCCATCCCTGTCCATCCATCCCTCCATCCCTGTCCATCCATCCATCCATCCATCCACCCCTCCGTCCATCCATCCATCCATCATCCATCCATCCATCCATCATCCATCCACCCATCCATCCACCCATCCATCCATCCCTCTGTCCATCCCTCCCTGTCCATCCCTCCCTGTCCATGCATCCATCCCTCCATGCATCCATCCCTCCATCCATCCCTCCATCCATCCCTCCATCCATCCCTGTCCATCCATCCCTGTCCATCCATCCCTGTCCATCCATCCTCCATCCCTGTCCATCCCTCCATCCATCCCTCCATCCCTCCATCCATCCATCCATCCATCCATCCATCCATCCATCCATCCATCCATCCATCCATCCATCCGTCCATCCGTCCATCCATCCGTCCATCCGTCCATCCATCCATCCATCCATCCATCCATCCATCCATCCATCCATCCATCCATCCATCCATCCATCCATCCATCCATCCATCCATCCATCCATCCATCCATCCATCCATCCATCCATCCATCCATCCATCCATCCATCCATCCATCCATCCATCCATCCATCCATCCATCCATCCATCCATCCATCCGGGTTCAGTGTTCCTCCATCCCAAGGATCTGGGTTAAAGCTGCTGCTCCTGCACCGCTGCACCTGCTTGGGCTGCTGATGGAGCAGGGGCAGGATCTGGAGGGTTCTGTGGGAAATGGATTTGTAGAGGATTTTAGAGTTTGATAGAAGGTTTGTATAGGATGTATTTGTATTTAACCTTTGAGATAAGAGACACTGACTTAGAAATGCCATGGAATAGGGCACACGTTGCTGAGAGAGAACTGGAACTGGAAATAAGTTTCAAAGGGTGGCCTTGCAAATAAGACTGGATACTTTGGAGAAATAGAACTATGAAAGATGCATTGTAGTAGGACCCACAAGGGGTAATTTTAGATTTTAGATAATTTTGAGGTATTTACAGCATGGTGTGACAAAAACTAATAAGTCAAGAAATGTTTATAATAAATTGTAATTAGGAAATAGTTAGCTTCTAATTGTGATGGTGTGAATTATAACATATATTGTCTCACCTTTCACATGAGACTAAAAATAGAATAAAAGTTTTTAAAACACGTCCCAGTTGTCTCATCTGTGGGTCAGAAAAGGGCTTAATCCAACAGTTTCTATTCCATTGGTTGCCTTAGACTCCTGCCAGTGCCATATCCAGTTGCCTGAACACAGATGTGATGCCTGTTGCTGTTCAATATCTTTCCTGATTAAATCATACAACCATAATGATGAAACAGGGCTGGAAGTTTCTCTAAGAAAAGAGAAGCTGCTCTATATTCCCTTCTGATATGTTTCCCCCTTCCCTCAATTTTCCACATCCAGCTCTGCTTTGAGGAAATGTAGGAGATCCTACTGGATTAAAAAAAAAATTATTTTATTTAATTTTTTTGCGACATTAGTTTGAGACCTTGGGAGCTTCTCTGCTCAGCCAAAGTCTGTTAGAGAGTGAAGTAAACTTGGGAAGTGTTTCAGCATGGGGAGTTCAGCAGCAGTAGATGTGGAACTGGTTTGGATTTCTTCATTCCTAGATAATGTCACAAACTAAGCTCAAAGGCCCCTTCTGCCTGGAGTTTTCACATGAAGTTGTGCAAAGTCACTTAAATTGGCTGATCTGTAGTTGTAGATGTGAATTGTAATTTATTATTATTATTTCCTAGATTGATTTTTTTACTTTTTAACCCAAGATGAAAGAGTCTGTAATTAGATAATTTTAGTCACTTATAGGGGTGTTTTCATGAAGACCTGAAGGACCAAGGGTCTCTCACCTGCTCTGCTCTCACTGCAAGTGTCCAACCCCAGAACTTCCTCCCAGGAAATGGTTATGCCAGAATAAGCCTGAATTCACTTTTCTGGAATAATGTGCTTCTGTTGATAAAGCAAATTGTGACTCTGCAGGAACACAGTTTACTGGGAGAGCTGGATCAGCCAGGGGGGCTCTGCTGGGATAATTCTGCATGGAGTGAAACATGAACATTTCTGGGAGATGTTTATGGATGAGCTGCTGTCCTGGGTTATTCTTACACTTGGCAGATAAGAAATGAGAAGAAAGAGAAGTTCTCCTCCCTCCTTGTCCCCTCCTTTCAGTGCACAGAGAAAAGAGGAGAGAACACATTCTCTTTTATTTGTGCACTGAGAGGCAGGAGCAGGTTTGAGTTTGATTGTTTCCCTGGTTTCTAGGCCAACATTTATCAGAAGAATTACCTGACATTCCTGGGAGACTGGGTTATGGATGCTGCTGGTTTCTGTAGGGTTTGGTTGTCCCAGCCCAGGAGACTGGAGGAAGCACAGCCCCAAATTTGTTGTGTGCTGTTTGGGGTGCAGGTTGTTAAATGTGGCCAGGGCAGAGCTCAGCTCCAGCCTCTGTGTGTTCCATCCCAAATGTCCTGGCTACTGTTGTTGGCTGTTTTTCCTTCTCCGTGTTGTAACTGGAATAATTTGGTTTTCTTGGCTTAGCCTTCCTTGAGACATGTAGATTTGGGTTTAACTTGTTGTTATCTGAAAAGTTTTTTTTCTGGTGAAATAATATTCTCTCATAGCTTTAGTAGAGAATCCCAGACTGGTTTGGGTTGGAAGGTGCCTTAAATATAATTTAATTCCATTTTCCACCGTTCCAGGGTGTTTCAAGCCCTGTCCAGCCTGGCCTTGGACACTTCCAGAGATCCAGGGGCAGTCACAGGGTGACACCCCTGCTCCAGATTGCTCTGGGCACCCTGTGCCAGGGCCTGCCCACCCTGCCAGGGAACAATTCCTGCCCAAGATCCCATCCATCCCTCCCTCTGGCACTGGGAGCCATTCCCTGTGTACTGTCACTAACTCCCCACATTAAAATTTCCTCTCCCTTCTGTTTATGAGCCCTTTTAAGGCACTGGAAGGATGACAGACCCCAGAAATTCTTGCCTATTTGTCCTGAGATTTTTAACTAGGCATTAAAAAGGGCTGTGTACAGATTTCTTGGAATAAGAACTTCTGCAGGCCTGGCTGATCCCAAGTGCATGGAGTGGTTATACAAGGGAAAATGTGTTTCCTCCTGAAAATAGGAAAGCTGAGATAATGATGGAAAATGCTTCCATTTGACTCAGATCATGTCCTTCCATGTCTTGAAAATGAGATAATTCAACCATTTTCTGTTATCAACCATCAGTAGTTTTCTTCTTTCCTTGCCCTGCCCCCAGTCCCCTGCTTTGTTACCTGTCTCTGCCCTTTGCTACAGAATTTCCCTTGGTAACTACAGAAATGACATTTCTGCAGCACAAAGCAAGGGAAATGATTTGAGGGAGCCTTTGCACTTGTATTTCTGGAAGGGCTGTAGATACAAGGCTCCTAATTAAAAGGTCAAAGCCACTTGCAGAAACAAATGTCTAAATATAACCCCAGCTTTGTGCAGATGGACTCTGCTAAGCAAGGCTGGATTCATCAATGTGTATGAGGAACTCCTGTGGCTTCCCTAAAATAGAACTTTTTTTGTACAATGGTGCATATGAATGCAGCTCCAAGAGCTCTTTCTAGCATGAATTTGTAATAATTTGTGCTTCTGTTGCTCCTGAATAAAGTCCCAAATGAAATCAGCAAACCTCCGTGTCTTACCCTGGTGTGGATGTGTGCTGCTCAGGGTTTGGTGTGTTTTGGCTTTCAGTTCATGAGCAGGGCTGCACATCCAGGCCTTTTTCTGTGTGCTCTGGGGCTGTTTTTCCTGCACTGACATCTGCTCCCACTGTTTATTGGATGCTTTATTTTGGAAAGCCATTCCCTGTGCAAGAATCTCACTGCCCATCTGGAGCTGGGAGCCTGTGCCAGATGCTGGGCCAAGGGAATCAGCTGTTCATTGGGAACTTGCAGGGAAGTACCTGCTGCATCCCAACAATCCCATAACCCCCAGCCACACATTCCTGACTGCAGGGAATGGCAGAGGAATGAGTACAATGACAGTTCAGTCAGAGACACTGGAGAAATTAATTTCTTTAAACCTTATTTTTCCTCATTTTGATGGCTTTAATGGATGGAATTCAAAGACTCCTTTCCCTGTATGCTTGGCACCTATATCCTAAAAACCAGTGTGTTTTTAATTTCTGTAAACTCCTGACAAACAGCACCTGATGTGTCTTTTTTTCTGTTTAATTTCAGGACAAACACCACGATGCTGCTCATGAAATTATTGAGACAATTCGGTAAGTGCTGGGTGCAGCCTGCCTGGGACCCTTCCTGTGCCTCACTGCAGCTCTGGGAAGGGATGCCTGGACTCAGGACACACAGGAGGGCAGCAGTTGCCATTTAGCACCTCTGAGTTATTTTTCTAAGCTAAATTTGCTGCAATACAGAGCTCCCTGCCAAAAGGATTTTGTTTTATCTTGCCATATTCCATTCAGTTGTGAACAGAGTTAAAAATGAGTGGTGGTGCTCAGCTTTAATACTTGTGGCAGTTGGTATTTGAGCTGTGGACAGACAGGGTTAAGGGAACATCCTTGGCTTGATGTGTTATGTCCTGATCTTGCCTCTGCCCACCCTCTCTGTTTCCCCTGTTGCTGTGATCTTGCAGCATTTGGGTTTTTTGGCAATGATCTCCCTGTAGCATTGCTCTTAATCCTGCTGATAGAGTTGGAACAGCGTGGGGAAAATGGGAGGATAAAGGTGAAAGACAACTGAGAGGAGCAGGAAGTCAGAGGATTTCCCAACACAGGCTCTCAGGACGTGACTTGCTGTTATTTCAGCAGGATTAGGAGGGCACTTGCCAAAGAACAACTTTTAATAAATGCTACACGAATTCCCCAAACACCTGAGGGATGAGGATGAGTTATCCCCATTACAAAGCTGCTCTTGTGAACTGTTGTAGATCCTCACAGGCTGCCCTTGGCTCAGCTCAGGGCTGTGTCTGCAGCAGGGTTTAGTGCTTGGGTGGTGCAGATACAGGTGAGGGAGGAGGTGTTTCACCTGCAGAACCACCTGAGCTCAAAATCTGGTCACAGATGGCAAAGGCAAAGGTAGCAGTGAGCCTTGTGTGCTGCCAGTGTGAGTGTGAGAGAGCCAAGTGCTTGATACCATCGCTCACATGCCTGAAATCAGAGCATTTCCCATCTGCTGGGGGGCAGAGGATGTGGAAGAGGCTGGAGCTGAACATTTTTCTCCTAAAGGAGTTTCTTTTTCTGTCTACAAAACACTGCCACTGGTGCTGCCTGTTTGCTTGAACTGCTGGGGATAAGATCCTGTTCTTTGGGGTTTTGTGGCATCATTTTTGGGCCCCTTTCCAAGGGGCTCAGAGGGGTGGGTGGCCGCAGTGGTTGGTGCTTTCTGTGCTGGATGGAGGCAAAGGGAAGCTGCCTTAGGAAGCTGTTGGGTCAGGTGATGTTTCACAACTTTTCAGCAAGGCTGGAGTGAACTCGGTGTCAGAAGTGCTGCCTTTGCCTTGTGCAAAGCGCCCACAGTGTTGTGAAAGTGGTGGAGAGAGAATGCAGGGAATATCCCAATATCCCTTTATCTCCTCAGGCAGTGGAGTCAGGGAATATCCCAAGCTGGAAGGGACACAAGGATCCAGCTGCTGACTGCCTATTCCTGGCATTTAAGAAACTCCAGCCACCCCCTCTGAGCCCTGGTGCTTTTAGGGGAGATGTGAAATACCAGAAAATGGCCAGCCATGCATGTCCAAGTTCTGGTTTTCACTGGCCTGTGTAGTTATTAACCATGTGTGATTCAGCCAGAAGGAACAGAACTGTTGGATCTTTATTATTTTTATTCACCATTTTAATAGTGAAGAATGGAGCTAAAGTTCACGAGGAAGAAATTCTGTGATCCTATTGGAATCCACATCCTGGGATATGGATTTTTCTGATGCTGACAGTGCTTTCCAATTTAATATTTGTGGAGTAAATTTGTGTGCAAAGCTTCTGTGGCTTTTAAATTGCTTTTGAAGGGAATTAATCTTCCTCCATTCCACAAGTGAAGCTCTCTCCTGTGAGATGCCATTGTTGGATGCACTGCAAGTGGGCATGTACTTCCCCTTTCTGATGGCCTCAACACACAGGGCTGTGTTAATTCAGACTATCAAAGGGGTCTTTTATCAAAATAGCTTATAAAAATCTGGTTTGGTTGGGTGTGTAAGGTGTGAGAGCATTTTAGGCACTCCCCAGGGAACATCCTGGCACTGAGTGGTTGGTGAAAGGGTTTTTGGGCTGCTGTGGGAAATGTCTTCTCTGCATTCAGCCTTGTCAAAGCTTCCTGCAGCATCAGAATTCTTTGGAAATGCTGCACTTGTGCATTTTATGTTAGATTAACATCAGCCATGACTTTGAGTATTTTTAGACACATGGAATACATTTATCACCTCATTTTGAAGCTTTATGCTCCTGCCAGTGTCTACAGGCATCTTGCTGTTTATTCAGTACAAATGTGAACTGTTGCAGTTTCCATGATGTCTGCCTTATTCCTGAATTACTGTGAGCTCCCAGGGCTGCTGCAGTGTCCTCTCTTCATGTAAAGCACTCCAAATTGAGACAAACGACCTTATTACACTTAATTGGCAATACCTCTATTCATTATTTCTTTTCTCCGTCTAGGTGGGTCTGTGAAGAAATCCCAGATCTCAAGCTTGCCATGGAAAACTATGTTTTAATTGACTATGATACAAAAAGGTGAGAGGAATGTTTTTGTTCCCAGCAGGAGTTGAGGGTGTAGTGAACCAGTGTGTAACTGGTTATTCTTAGACACTACCAACTGAAGTTTTCTCTCAGAACTGGCTTCAGGCTCTGCTGGAGTTATTTTGGTAGGAAATGTGTAACAGCAACATTGGCAAAGGCAGTTGGATTAAGGACATAATTGGAAACTCCACAAGCTTCAGTGCAGCTCTGCTGTACATTGAATTACTCACTGTGAAACAATGATTGGTATCTGCACCCTTGGAGCGGGGCCAGGCTGGGAATCTCAGTGGTTCCTGCTCCTGTAGTAACCAGGAATTCCTGTTCTCAGCAGGCCATGGCAGAGCTGGGTGTCAGTGGGAGCTGCACCTTCCCCTTCTCCCTTTGCTGCTGGTTGGGGGCTGAATTAAAAAGTGAAATTCCCAGAGAGTATGGCCAGAGTGGGAATTTCAATGGTTCCCATTCCTGTAGTAACCAGGAATTGCTGTTCTCAGCAGGCCATGGCAGAGCTGGGTGTCAGTGGCAGCTGCGCCTTCCCCTCCTCCCCTTCTGCTGGCTGGGGGCTGAATTCAAAGGTGAAATTCCCAGGAGTGTTGTGGGCAGCTGGAGGGGTTCTGAGGTGCCTCAGTTCCATGGAGTTCAGAATGAATGTCTGTTATGGGATATTCCCCTTCTGGGAGAGGCAGATCCTGACCTGTGCTGTGTCTCTGGAGAATTCTGAGGTTCTGTGCATGGACTTGGCTCCACTGACACTGGGAAAAGGGAGGATGCTCAAGCCGCAGTTTATAAAAACCTCCCTGGTTGCTTTCATGGGAAAAAATGAATTTATCCAAGTGCACAGAATGATTAAACTGTTAGAAGAAAGTTCACTGATGAAACTGCATTGCTGTGAGGAGAATCCCAGAATATCCTGAGCTGGATCCCACAGGGATCATCAGTGCAGCCCCTGTCCCTGCACAGACACCCCAAAATTCCCACCCTGAGCAGCCCTGAGAGCTCCTGGAGCTCTGGTAGCCTTGGCACCATTCCCTGGGGAGCCTGGGCAGTGCCCAGCAGCCTCGGGGGGAAGAACCTTCCCCAACCTAAACCTCCCCAGCCCTAGATACTTCTGTCATTATCTACTTAAGGTATTGCTTCCTCTTCTCTCAATTTTCATTGTTTCATTGAGAGACATGTTAGTCCCTGCCTTCCTCCTGGAAAATTCAAAAAGAGTAATCAAGGTCAAGCATCCCATTAAAATCCATTAATTTGGATTTGTGGATTACTCACAGAAGCTGCATTAGTGTATTTTTGTGGTTCTGGCATCCTCACTGGGTGTGTTTCACTGGGGACCATCAGTGTGGCTGGCAGCAATGCTGAATAAAAGGGAAACCCCTCTTGTTCCCCAAAGTCACCCCCCACTACCTTCCTGCAGCCTTTCAGGAAAGTCACAAACTGGAATTCTGGTAAAGATTTCAGTCTTTTTTCTTCCTTTGAAAAAATTTGTTGGAAAAATCCCTGGCAGCAGATGGGCTGAGGCAGGGATGTGAAGGAGAAGCAGCAGCAGGTTATGGAAATGCAGACAAACCCCATTGCAGCCTCTTCCTTTTCCCAGCTTGGAAACAAGCCCAGGCAGCTGGGAGAGCTCATGGGAGAGGTGTCCTGGCCTGTGTAGTGACCCTGAGGATCAAGACAAGATCTCAAGTGTCCCTTTTGATGTCTCCTTCCCAGCTTTGGGAATGCCCATGGTTTAATGATGTCACTCCTGTAACTCCTTGTGTTGTTTTTGCTCTGCTCTGTGGGTCTGGTTACAAAACCCTTGATGTTCCCAGGAATACACTTTCTTTCCTGGCCTGAGATGAATTGATTTAATCCTCTCAGTTTGTGTCATTAGGGCATCTGCCTGGGCTGACCATAATCCCAGGCAGCCCATGGAGCAATCCCCAGGCTTTCCTGATGGGTGATGCTTTAGGCTCTGTGCTGGCTCTGAATGCATTTTCAGTCCCAGGGTGAATTTCTGGAAAAGCATCTGCTTGTCTCAGGACTGATTATTGTGGAGAGATGACAGCAAAAAGGAGAAAAATGTACATAGCTCTTTAATTTCTGTGCTGCTGAAAATATGGAGAAGAGGTTCTGAGAATACAGAACTTTACCAGGAAAAGGGCTGTACTCAAAGTATGACTTAAAATAAAGGAACAAATATTATTTGTCATGTACTCCTACTATTACTGGGGATTTTATTTAAAGGAAAAAAAGTCTTAAATCTGTGTATGTAGTTACATATCCTGAGAGAAGCAAACCCTAAATACCTACTAACCAAGAGAATGAAAAAGCACAAGGTTTTGCTTTCAAACTTGCCTGTTTTGAGCTGCCCCTGTGTTCTCCCCCCAGCTTTGAGAGCATGCAGAGACTGTGTGACAAGTACAACCGAGCCATTGACAGCATCCACCAGTTGGTGAGTATTGAATTTGGCTAAAACCTGCCATGGTTTTGTGTGCCACCTTTGAATTCAGGGAGTGAACAACAGCAGAAAGCTGTGACTGACTCAGTTCTGCATTGTTACGCAGTTCAACATCAGTTCAGTGGGGATAGCAAAGAAAAAAGGAGTGAACAAACCCTTACACCCACCCCAACTCTATTCAGTGTTGTGCTTTACATTGCCAATTGTTTTTTGCATCTCTTGAAATTCTCCTTTATCACCTGTGAAATTACCTGTTAATTGAGGGATGATGAATGCGATGTTCCAGGAAAAGCCTGGAACATCAGCAATATCCAGCACTTCCAGTTTTTGGGGGGCTTGACTTGATATTAAAATTATTTTCTTGATCACACCTGGGCAGTCAAGGAGTTAGTACTGGAGGGATATTCCTACAGAGAAAAAGGGAATTAAACACCACTTTTTATTCCCAAATTCTCCTCTTCCTTGTGCACTTCTGGTGCTGTTATTTTGGCACTTGGAAGCAGCTGCCTTGCCTTTAGGGGGAAGGAAAAGTTTATCTACATTTAACACAGGGATTTCTCATATAGATTGACTTTTGCACAGGAAAATCTGTGACTTATGGGTACTTAAATAATCCATAGGAACTCTCCTGTGTGTTGTGGAAGTGATCCATGGCTTAGGAATTTCCTTGCCACAGTTCAGCTGCTCTGGCCTGTGGGATCACTGGCTAAAGTACAATGTAATCTCTTTTCAGGCCAATTTAATGAGCTTTTTGGTTCTCTTACCCCCAAAAAAGGTTGAACTGGAGGAATAAAATGCGAACAATGAATAATGTTACTATTCTGCTTAATTTGAAAGCATAGGTGGATTTTTTCCTCTGCTGTGCTTGTGGGAATTATTTGAAATATGCAGTATTATGGCAACAAGGCTTTTTTGCAGGGATTTTCTTAATATTTTGGGCCTTAAAAACTTGTGCTTATTTGGATTCAGGCACCTTCGTGTCTGTGTTGGTTAATAGCTAAATATCAGCTAAATATAGGCTATTCAGCATTTGCAGTTGCTGTCTGAACTGACAAACTTGATGGGTTTAATTTTTTCCTTCCCATTTGAATTTCACAGGAAAGTTTAGGAAGGGTACTGGAATTGCCCTTTTTTGGTTTGTTTTTATCAAGGAGAGAGGTAGACATTTTAAAAACGTAACAACTTCTCTGCTTAGCATGTTTGTTTTTTTTTTTTTTTGAGAAGAAAAGAAGCTTGATTTCCATCTCTTTCCTGCCACTCCCTGTCTGAGTGCATCTGATCCCTCCCATGTGACAGCTCCTGGAGCAAAGTTAACCTGTTCTTGTGTTGACAGTCAACATCAGTTCAGTGGGGATAGCAAAAAAAAAGGAGTGAACAAACCTTTACACCCTCCCCAAAGTGTTCTGCTTTACATTGCCAATTGTTTTTTCCATTTCTTTAAATTCCCCTTTGTCACCTGTGAAATTACCTGTTAATTGAGGTGTGACAAAGTGCAGAGCAATTGCTGCTGTGCAATTTCTGCAGAATCACAGAAAGGTTTGGGTTGGGAGGGACCCTAAAGCCCACCCAGTGCCACCCCTGCCATGGCAGGGACACCTCCCACTGTCCCAGGCTGCTCCCAGCCCTGCCCAGCCTGGCCCTTGGCACTGCCAGGGATCCAGGGGCAGCCCCAGCTGCTCTGGGCACCCTGTGCCAGGGCCTGCCCACCCTGCCAGGGAACAATTCCTGCCCAAGATCCCATGCAGCCCTGCCCTCTGGCACTGGGAGCCATTCCCTGGGTGCTGTCCCTGCAGGCCTTGTCCCCAGTCCCTCTGCAGCTCTCCTGGAGCCCCTTCAGGCCCTGCAGGGGCCCTGAGGTGTCCCTGGAGCCTTCTCTTGTCCAGCTGAGCACCCCCAGCTCTCCCAGCACAGAAGCAAAGCAGATTATTTCAGTCCCCAATTCCTGCTTCCAGCCCTGCTTCCCCAAGGACTGAACACATCTGAACCCATTTCTGTTCTCACTGAAATCAAGGGCACTGCTCCAATCCCTTGGCTTCAAGTCACAGGGCTTGGGATCTGCCAGGGGCTCTGAGCTCTCCCTGGAGCCTTTTCTTGTCCAGGTGAGCCCCCCCAGCTCTGCCAGTCTGGCTCCAGTTCCATTCCCTGTTTTTATCTTTTAAGCAGCACCTGCAGCCCAAGCTGAGGGTGAGGGGCTGGGAGGGGCCTGTCCCTCATTTCTCAGTGGGTTTGGTGCCAGGTCCTTGTCCCAACGGTGGTTTCACCCTCATCCCCCTTCTCAGAAACAACTGTTGACTTTGAAAATTTAAAAAGGTTTATTAAACCTTGACAAAAATACAACAGAAGGACTCTATAAGGGATAATTCACAGCGCTGGAAACTGCCCCTCATGGATACCACGTGGCCAGTTCATCTTCAAGATGGATGCTCAGTCTTTTATACCCCTGGGAGTTGCATCAGCCAGCCCTGGCCCTTCCCAAAGTCTGTCAGTCAGCTCTTCTTTGCCATTTATCAGTGCAAACTGCTTTCTTGTAACTGGATTGGAGGTCAGGTGTTGCCATGCTGCACCCCCTAAGCACCAAGCTTTTCCATTCCCAGCTGCCCCATGCAGGGGACACATGTGCACCCTTCTTTTTACCTGTCCTAGACAACCCAGCCTGTCTGATGGTCACAATACACTTGAAGGAGTCAGGGCTTTTCATTTCTCAGTCTCAAGGTTGTTTGTTGTATCTTATCTATAAAATTTTTTCTCCTGTCCTGCTGAGGTCTGCTCAGCAGGACAGTCCAGGCACTCTGCCTGCCCCTGGGGAAGTGTTATGTTTTTATGCTAAAAACTTTGTATACAATGTTTACAATTGCTTTCCAATACCTATCACTATGTTAGACAGTGAGCTTCTACTCCAAACCAATCTGTAAGTGCCAACATCACAGCAAAAGATGGAGGCCAAGAAGAAGAAGAAGAAGGAGAAAGGCTGGACACACCCAGATTCCTCCGTCTTGCCCCTCTGAATCCCCATTCTAAAAACCCCCAAAAATCTATTTTTTCACCCTGTAATAACTTCACTATCATTCTACTTAATTTGTCGTGGCTTGCTGATCTTCCTATAAGGTTGGTAATTCACTCCACGGGTCATAATCCAAACCACAGGTGTTTTGGGCTCTGTGCCAGGGTCTCTGAGCCCCCAGCCAGAGGGATGTCCTGGATCCTGACAACCTGTGGTGAAGTGCTTGGCTGTCATAGACTCTGTATGAGGCAGTGTGGGTCCAGCCATCTCAAGATCCATCTCTGTCCCTGCAGTGGAAGGGGACCACGCAGCCCATGAAGCTGAACACTCGTCCCTCCAACGGGCTCCTGAGGCACATCCTGCAGCAGGTCTACAACCACTCGGTCACCGACCCCGAGAAACTCAACAACTACGAGCCCTTCTCGCCCGAGGTCTACGGAGAAACCTCCTTTGACTTGGTGGCCCAAATGATCGATGAGATTAAAATGACAGAAGATGATTTGTTCGTTGACTTGGGCAGTGGTAAGTGAGCAATAATTCCTTTTTCTGCTTTGCTTTGCTTTCCCTTTTTCTTAATACTTTAAAAACCTCATATTTGGGAAGCCAAATAGGGACTTATCCTGTAACTCCCAGGGCTGGGAGTTGTGTTACAGGATAAGCATTGTGAAAAACGCCAATCACTTGTTTTTAAAATTTTAAAAGTTTAATAGTAATAAAATGGTTATAAAAATAGTAATACAATTAGAGTAATAATAATTTTGGACAATTTGGATTAGGAGAATATGTAACAATAGAAACAGAGTAATGGATGGTCAAGGTACCTTTTTCTGGGCAGCATAAACCCGAAAAAGGACACAGTTAACAGAGGATTAACCATTAAAAACAACAGCCTGTTGAGTATTCATACATCTCATACATGATGCATAAATCTCATTCAAACACAGGATTCTGTCTGGTCATCTTCAACTTCTTCCTCTTAATCCTAATTGTGTCTTCATGGCTGAGCAAGGTGGGAAGAAGTTCGTTTCTCCTGATAATGGGGCAATAAATTCTCTTTCTCTGAAAGATTCAGGTGTCCTGTGGCTGCTATCTCGGTGTGAGTCCTTTAGAAAGAAAGTATCTTACATGGCATAGTCTCCACTCTGACCTTATGATATAACCTAAAACTGTATTTAACACACTACTCAAGAAAACCAATGCAGCACAGCCTTCTAACATAACACATATAATATTCATTTTAATATTTGTGAAAAACCAATCATGAAATATGCAGTTTTCACAAGCATCTTTTCCAGATAATCCCCAAAGATGCTTCTGCTTTTTATGCCAGGATTAAATGGACCAGACAAACCCCGCAGACTTCTTTTCTGTGGCACTGAAATATCAGTCTACAATGCAATAAACCCTTGTTACAAACCCCTTTGTTTGTGTTGGTATTGTTGGATGCACTTGTGAAGAAGAAGAAATGTTAAAAATGATGTTTGACCCATCAAGTTGCATTCCTAAGGATTCATCTGTTTTCACTGGATTTGCTTTATGCCCTTCATATCTGAAAATTGCATTTCTTGATCCTTCCCATGTGAAACACTTGGTGTGGAATCTTAAAATGAAGGGGGTTTTGCCTCTGACTTGTCAGTGTGTCAAAAAAGCTTTTATCGTTTACTTGAACAGTTGTGAAACCCACAAAATCTAACCCACATTTGCAACAGAGTCGAGTTTTAAAAGGAAATTGATGTGTCTAGTTGGTGAGGAAACCAGGTATGACTCAAGCACATGTGCAAGAGAGACACTGAGTAAGAAAATGTTCTTTTTCTTGGTAAATCTGGTTCAGAACAGGAAAGGAGTAATAAGAATTTCCCCTCTTGCTCATGTATTCTGAAATTTTAACACATTTAAACACAAACAAGTTAGTGTGATAGAGGACTTCTGGGGAAAAATAGATTAAAAAAATTATATTTTGAATTTGAAAGTATATTAAAATATTAAACAGTTATATAAAAGTATTTAATATTTATGTATGTTATACATAGTAAAACAATCTATTGTAGAATAATTTAATAATAAGTAGTATACTATTAAAAAGTTTAAGAACATAGTATACATATGACAAAATATAAAATATAATAATATATAATAAATAGACATAATATATTGCATGCAATACATTGTAATAATATAGTACATTATATAATATTAGATATAAGATATTGGTAATAGAAAAATATATATTATTTATATAAATAAAAATAAAATGTAATAATAAATATTCTATATTATATATAGCATATTATGTACAGTATATAATATATAAAATGTAATTTAATACATTATATATTATATATTGTACTTTATATATTAATAGAAAAAAAAACTAATAATATATATTATATATATAATATAGTATAATGTAGTATAATATGGTATAATATAAGTATATAAAATATAGTAAATATAAATAAAGTTTTAAGAATATAAGTATATAAATATGTAAAATATATGGATATAAGTATAAAAAAAATAAAACAAACAAACAAAGAAATACACATACAGGCTCTTTTGTGATTTTCTTACCTCTGCTTCCCCTCTCAGTGGGACTGACTGAAATTTCCTGTCAGGGACTGATGCTCAGATGAGACCTTTAGAAAGACATCAGAGCTGAGAAACTCTTTTCCATCTGGAGGGAAACAAAACCTCCACAGATTCTCACAATTGTTTGTCCAGGAAGGTTAAAGCAGATCATATCTGGGAGTGCTGCAGGCACTATGGCAGGGACTTTAATCTCCTATCCCCAGAAATAAATCAAGTGTTCCTCACGCTGCTTTTGGGGCTGGGCAGCACCAGGGCAGTGGGGATGACTTTGGGAATGCCCAGTCTCCAGTCCCTCTGCTGGTTTTGTGTGCTCTAAAAGCCTCTCTTCCCTGGCAGTGGTTTTTTCTCAGCTCTGGGGTTTTTGTTCCTTCCCTGCAGGTGTGGGGCAGGTGGTGCTTCAGGTGGCTGCAGCCACAAACTGCAAACATCACTATGGAGTGGAGAAAGCTGATATTCCAGCCAAGTATGCTGAGGTGAGTGAGCTGGAGGTGCTGCTGGGGCAGGAACTCTCCGCTGCAGGAAAAGCAGAATTCCAGCCCTGCTGGGGTCTGCTGCTCAGCTCAGCCTGTCCTGGAGCTGTGAAATGTCAGCCAGACAAGGATGGGCTTGAGGAAAGAAGTGTGTCCAGTCTGTAGTGTTCAGAAGCATCTTCCTGGAGTCATTTCAGGCCCTGAAAGCTCTTGTAACAATAATGCCAGGGTCTGTTCAAAGGGGAGTGCAGTGTAAGCTTCACCCTAACACCTGCAGTCATTCCATGTCTGGAATGGCTCTAATGCAGCTCCCAGAGGCCACAGCACGCAGCAAATCCAGCAATAAATTCACCAAATGTTAGTGGTTAGTATGTTAAAGGCCATGTCTCTGCCTGTGGTGGTGATGCCCCTTTCTCAGTGATTAAACCACCAGAATTCCTCCTGAGGCCTGTGCTGGGTGTCTGCTTAGGAGGCACCTTAGTGAGGAAATCCATCAAATGGCCTGAACCTGCAGGAACAGAGATTTAGATTAAGAGTTGAGTAAGGAATTCTTGGCTGTGAGGATGGCACAGGGTGCCCAGAGCAGCTGTGGCTGCCCCTGGAAGTGTCAAAGGCCAGGTTGGACAGGGCTTGGAGCACCCGGGGACAGTGGGGGCTGTCCCATGGCAGGGTGTGGAACTAAATCATATTTAAGGTCCCTTGCAGCCCAAACCATTCCATGATTGTTTGAGAATGTTTAGTGAGGATTCTTTAGTATTTTTAATATTTATGTTAAGGCTTCTTTAGTGAGGTTTCTTTACATTTCTAATTCTGTGCCAATGGGACACACACAGTTGATGAGTTCAAGGCAAACCTGGAGGCCACAAACAAACAGGGCAGGTCAGTCATGGCTTACCACAAGAAGTTTGCTTCCTTCAGTAGCCTGAATAGAAACTGATCCCTCTGAATTGTCAAAACACAGATTCAGCCTGAACAGCTGGAAAATTATCCCTCATGGAGGGAGGGAATAAATAAAACTCCTTGATCCTTCTTTTCAGTGATGTGGGCAAAATGCATAAACACAGTGGTGAGGATGGTCAGTCAAGGACCCACAAATCCACTTTGTTTCCCTTGCCAGGACTGAGTGGAAGTTTTTATATGGAGGGCTCTGCAGTCCCTCTGTGTGAACATCCTGGTTTTGCTTTGGGGCTTTTACAAGACCAGGAATCCCCTCTGTGTTTACCATGAAACTTAGAGATCAGCTTTATAAGGAAAAGTGAAATTCTCACTTTTATTAATGCCTCTTCCTGTCACTGTGCAAACACAAGGCTTTGGTGCAAGCAGCAAACAAAAGAATGACCCACAAATGTAAAATCAGGGATAATCTCTGCTGGGTAACTTCAGTCTTCTATGAGATTACTGGGTGAACAAAATATTCTGTATTATTTCCCTGGTTAAATCCTGTCAGATTTAACAACCAAGGAGCTGCTGCAGTGTCCGAGTGTGTGGAGCTGCCTTGTGCCTCTGTTAGGGCCCAGTTTTCCTCCAAATATTTGTGGAAGAAGTTGGGTTGAGTTTCCAGTTAAATTGGCTGTGGCCCCACATCTGTGGGCACCATGATAATAGATGGACAATTAAATTTGAAAAGCTTCACTTAGAGAGGAAGAATGTTACAGATGTATTTTAGTGAAGTTGCCTTAATAAATTAAAATGGAAGTTTCTACATAAAAATATAGGAGATTTTTGAGTTTTCCTGCTCAGCTTTGGAGTGCCTTTGAGCATGAAACATTCCTGTGCACACACAGAGTTTTGTTGAGCTGATCAGCCATCAGCTTGAGTTGTCAGTGGGATCACAATTTCTGCTGGGCTTCTCACACAGAATCACAGAGTAGCTGGTGCTGGAAGGGCCCTCTGGCAGGGCCACCTGGAGCAGGTGACACAGGAATGTGTCCAGGTGGCTTTGGAATGTCTCCAGGGAGGGAAACTCACCTCTAAATATGGGCCAAACCCTAAAGATCAGCTGGGCCAGGCTGCTGGCAGGGGGTGGTGTGGGGATGTGTGAGGCACTGAGCTGCCTGGATATGGGATTTTGTTCCTTTCTCCCTTCTTTAGACAATAAAAGCCAGCAGAGCCCTCCCTGCTCTGCAGCCCTGGAGTGTTTGGGTGCAGTTTGAAGCACTCCCAGTTGCTGTGGGAAGCAGATTTGCACCAGGATTCTCCCTCTTTGCTGCTGGGATGCTTTTCCTGCTGCTTTTCTGCCTCCTCAGTGACCTCAGCAGACCTGGCCTTGTCCTGGCTGTCCCTTTGCTCCCTGGGCTTAGGCTGGGCTCACCCCCCTCCTCCTGGTGGGATTATGCACCACAATTTAAGCCTGGGCTATTTTTAGTGCTGGGCTTTTCTTAGAACATGGAACTTCCATGGAAAGTGGGGGGGTGAAAATGCCAGCTTTGCTTTGGCCCTAAAAATGTGAGGGTTTGGTTTTTAAAGGAAACTGAACAGCAGGAGCTCTGTGTCTGCCTGTCCTTGGAATGTTCATGGCAAAAAGCCTCCAAGCAGACAGAATTCCTGGGGATCAGTGAGTGCTTCAGAGCTGTGTCTCCATTGCTGTGATGGAACTGGAAATGTGGGATGTCCTCATGGCTGGTTTTGGTTTTCTTCCCTCTTGCAGACGATGGACAGAGAGTTCAGAAAATGGATGAAATGGTATGGGAAGAAACATGCAGAATACACAGTGAGTGACACTCAGCTGCAGCCTGGGATCCACACCCCTGTGCAGAGTTTGTAAAGTCCCCTCCAGCCTCTCCTCAGGCACCAGCAGCTGAGGCACAGCTGCTCCCTGGTTCTTGCATTGATCTTGGGGATGGTGTTTCCAATTTATCCACTCAGACCCTCTATTTGTCTTGCCTGATGTGGGATGTGGTGTTATTGGGAGCACTTGCAGGTCTTTCCAGAAACTTTTGGAAGATTTGGTCTTCTGAAATGTTGTTCTGACTGGGGCTGCCATTAATCTTCTGTTTGTGTTAAATCCCTTTCCTTTTCCCTCCCTCTCTCCATGGATTGGGGTTTTTGCCAGGTGTGGCAACTCCTCCTTGGGGTTGTGAACTCTCCTGCTGGAAATAAAAGCTGAAGCTTTGGTTCTGCAGGCAGGGGAAGGTGTGGCCACCTGGGCCTGGTTCTGGAGGTTCTGGGTGGGTGGAGATTGGAGCAGGAAGCTCCAGGAACAGGCAACAGGTTGGGTGGTTCTCAGGGGAGGGTGGTGGGTGGTTCTGCTTTGGAAGGTTTGGAATTGGATGCTCTGGAGGTGGAGCTGGAGCAGGAGGAGTAATTGGGTTGTTATGTGGGATCTTCCTGCCTGGCACAAGGGTTGTGTTGGAATTTGATGTTTCTTTATGTCTGAGGATGTTTTGCCCTGTGCAAATCCATGCACTGTCCTGTCCACTCCTTCCCTTTTCCCATTTCTTCCTCTTTGTAATTGTCATTAAGAAAATCTGCTTTCTGCTTAATCACTTTCCACTCAGGAGATAGATGTACAATAGGAACCCCCTGGGAGGCCTGAAAACACACCTATTTCTGCTTCTGCCACTTTCCTGTGGGCAGGGGAGAGCCTGGGTGGATCAGGAATATTCCCAAATATCCCAGGGAAGCCAGCTCACTGCTCAGAGGCTGCAGCTGGCCATGTGTGCTGCATCCAGGTGTGAGCAAGGATTGGGGAACTCCCGTTTCCTTCCTCCCTTTCCCTTCCTCCCTTTCCCTTCCTCCCTTTCCCTTCCTCCCTTTTCCTTCCTCCCGTTTCCTTCCTCCCTTTCCTTCCTCCCTTTCCCTTCCTCCCTTTCCCTTCCTCCCTTTCCCTTCCTCCCTTTCCCTTCCTCCCTTTCCTTCCTCCCTTTCCTTCCTCCCTTTTCCTTCCTCCCTTTTCCTTCCTCCCTTTTCCTTCCTCCCTTTTCCTCCCTTTTCCTTCCTCCCTTCTCCTTCCTTTCTCCTTCCTCCCTTCTCCTTCCTCCCTTCTCCTTCCTCCCTTTTCCTTCCTTCTTCCTCTCTTCTTCTCTTCTCCCTGCCTTTCCCCCCCCTTTCCACCCCCTTCTTCCCTCCTTTCTCCTTCCCTTTCTCCCCCCCTTCTCCCCTCCCTGCCCTGTCCCTGGGCTGGTGTGATCCATGTGGATCCCAGCATTTTGGGATCAATTGGAGCTGACCTGTTTTTATTTCCCAATTTTCTGTCTCCTGAGACCCTTGGTGCCCTCATCTTGCAGAGCAGCTGCTCCAGCTCTCTCTGGGGAAGGAGACTGGGAAGGAGATGCTCCCACCTGCCCCTGGCACCTCCCTCCTGCAATTCCTGCTCTGGACAGAGGGATTCCCTTCCAGGGATGCTGGGCCTGCTCTGCAGCAGGATTGATAATTCCTTCCTGCTGTGGGAGCACTGGGAGTGCTTTCCTTTCCCTGAAGTGGCCATATGGCATTTTTCCATTGTGTCACCCAGCTGGCATGACTTGAAAGGAATTGTTCCTGAGGATGCTCTGCTTCTGGGCTGGGTAATTTAAGGAATAGGAGAGGAATTTGGACTAAAATATTGGAAGCATATTGCTTGCCTTAGGCAGCATTTCCATATTGAGCATTCCAAGTGACAGAGTCTGGTGCTATATTGAAACAAAGCTATTTATTTTTGCCAGGTTCTTTGGCTTTTATAACTCTGTTTTCTGCAGTGTTTAGAGTAAAATTTCCCTGAATATGCAATCTGAGTTTTTTTTTGGGAAGAGTTAAACACTTGCAGCACTTCTTGTCTGAAGGAAAGTAGGTTTCCTATCACCTTGGAGTGATGCTTGAACACAGATTTGGGGCTTTTACAGGAGTCACAGAGGGCAGATTTTATTTAGTTTTTATTCATCAAACAGACTTTTGCCAGGCAGTTTATTTTCTTTAGGAACTCCTTAGCAGCATCTGCTATAGGTTACTGTTAAACACACCTACAAACACAGAGCAAACTTGCTCATGATGCAGCTGGAGGACACAGGAAAATGTGGAATTGAGAGCCTGACATCTTTGTCTTTCTGGAAAACAGCTTTGTTCCTGTAAAATGCTTTGTGAGGTCCCAAAATTCCAAATGTTGGAGACAAAATAAGCACAAATTGAAATAATCTGTCATCAGCAGAGCTCAACTCGTGAGTTCCACTCCAGTGTTAGAGGCAGTCATATGAAAAATCAGTGTTTGGAGAAGAATCACGTGCTGGAGGAGGGGAGGGCTTGGTGGGAGTTCAGTGGGAAGAATTTCAGCTCCCACCTGCAGCTCTGGCTGAACTTTGTGGATTCTGTTTCTCTCTTGCTGTAAAAGTAAAAACTGTGGTGCCTAAGGCAGCAATAAATCCTGGAGATGCCCTGCAGGGTATTTTAATAGCCAAGATCCCAGTACAATTAGAGATTTCTAATTCAAATGGATTTGGGGTTCTCCCTGAGGAGTGATCTGCTGAGAAGTTGACTTTTGCAGAGTGTTCCATGCTTGTTTGGGTTTGTGCATCTCAGCAGTTCCTTCTTACTTGGGAAATCCTTATCTCTGTAGCTTTTCACCATCTCCAGCCTTTCCACCTGGTAGAATCTTGCTGAGAAATATTTTCTGTCCTTTTTGCCCATTGCAGCAGTCCAAGGCACTCAGAACCTGATGATGTTTTTGGAACCTGCCCCAAATCCTCCCAAGAGGATTTTTTCAGCTTGCCATTGAAAGAAAGTTGCTAGGAATGTAAACAAAGCAAACCCCAGGACCCCCCAAACTCTGCAAACAATGAAGTTGTGTTTGAGATACCTTGGAGAGAAGGGCAGTCACTGTCCCCTCACCAAATTATTCTGCAGCCTTGAAATTCATCTTCTGTCTTTCCCCATTGGATTGTTCTTGTTAGTGCTGGAAGTTGTGAGCTTGGACACGAATTCTGGAGAGCAAGGCCCAGTTTATTTAAAATACACCCCAATTGTCCAGGTGTGTTTGTCCACAAATTATATATAAAAAATATATTTTGTCCACAATTGTATAAAAAAAACAAACACCTTTTGAGTTTTTCCAAAATTGCAGCCTCATTTTTTTCTGTAGCCACTTGGTGATAAAAGCACATTAAACTTCTCCAGCTCCAGGTATCAAAGTGTCCTGGAGGTGTTGGATGTCCAAGGCTGCAGAGCCACAGCTGGAGGGGGGGAAGATCCATGTGGGGCATGGGAGGAGAGGGAGGGATTTGCTCCTCATGCAGTGCCTTGGGAGGCTCCTGATCTCCAGCTGTTGTTGGTCACTGAGTCTCATAATCCTCTTAAATGAATATTTCCATGCCCTGCTCTTTGGGAATGTGCAATTCCTGCTCATTTAGGGGAAATCAGATTCTTCTGCTCTTCTCTCCTGCATCCCAAGGGAAGGATCCTCCTCCTCTGGAGCTTTTCATCATCATCATCATCATCATCATCTGCTTCAGCTTTTTGCACTAGAATGTTCCGCTTCCACACATGTTCCTTTATTCAAACTCCTTTTATCTTCTCCTTTCTCTTCCCATGGAACTGAGAAGTTTCCAGGATTAACTATTCTTTCCAAGTAAACTTCTCTGAAGGAAGCAGGAGACTTTGGGAAGGTCATTAGGCCTGGCTAATTAGTGAGTCTTTCTTAGGGAATTACTGCATATATGCTGCCATCCAATTAAAACCCTGCCTGGCAATTAAGAGGCAGATGGGTTTTCATGGTTTCTAACTGTAAATATCCTCCTGTGGCCTCAGAATCGGAGCCATCCCAGGTATCTGGGGCAGGAGGCTGAGATTGCTGAGTAGCGCAAAGTTCTTCTCTTCCTGGGCCCCCTTGGAAAAAGTTTTGGTATTTTTTTGGTTTTTGTTGAGTTCTCAGTGCCTGTTACCTGTTGTTGCCTTTTCCTGAGAGAAGAAAACACAGAGCAGACTTGCTGGAGGACAAGGAAGATGTGGAATGGAAAGTCTGGCAGCTTTGTCTTTTGAAAACTTTGTCCCTGCAAAATGCTTTGTGAGGTCCCAAAATTCCCAAGGTTTTTGTTGAGTTCTCAGTGCCTGTGACCTGTTGTTGCCTTTTCCTGAGAGAAGAAAACACAGAGCAGACGTGTTCATGATGTACTTGGAGGACACAGGAAGATGTGGAATGGAAATCTCAGCATCTTTGTCTTTCTGAAAACTTTGTCCCTGTAAAATGCTTTGTGAGGCCCCAAAATTATAAATGTTGGGGACAAAATAAGCACAACTTGAAGAATCCCAGGCTGAGCTCAGAGCAGCTGGGAGCTGGTGCAGTCTCATGCTGGACTCTGCTGAGAGCCAGGCTTAGTTCTGTGTTTATTTACTCAGGGTTGTTATAACAGAATTTCTGCCCTGCTCTAGAAAAGCTTCTTTAGGAGGTGGCAGTGACCATCACACTCAGCATTCCTGGAGGTGGGATTTGGGGAGATTTCCAATTCAAATGGTTTGGGGTTCTGCATGGATGCCCCTATCTGCTCCCAGGAAACCCCTGGAGTTTCTGGTGCCTGCAGGTGGTTCAGCCCTGAGGATCAGGGGTGAGTTTTGAGCATCAGTGCTAAGTTTGGGCTGCTTTTCTGCCTGCTTTATTTAATATTTCTCCTATTCTGAGCACAAAGGGAGCTGTGGGGAGTTCCAGTGCCCAGGAGCTGCTTTGTGATGGTGACTGACATCACCTGCACCCAAAAACCTCCTAGCAGCTCTAGGAGCTGCTCTCAGGGCAGGATGAGCCAGCTGTTTGCTCCTGATAGTTTTGACCTTCCCATTTCAGCAGGAAATCTGCTGTTTTGGCATTTGAAAATCCTCCAAACGTCCCCTGTGGCTTTGAAATGATGCCACATTTTGGAGGTTTGGTTTGTGCCTCTGGTTATTTTTTTTGAAATAACAAGGACCTAAAAAAACAAACCATGTGTACTTTTCCAGGCAGAAATTCTGGGGTTTGGGAGCCAAGCAAACGTTTGCACTGAGGCATCCCTGAATTTGTGAATTTATGGCTCCAGCAGCAGCTGGAGCCTTCCTGGCCATGCACTGGGCTGAGAACCCAGCCCTCCTCCCCAGCACAGGGCCTGACCTTCCCCAATTCCTGCTCTGCTTCTTCTTAATTGGGCAATCTGAATATTTTCAGCATCTCCAGCCTTCCCACCTGGTAGAATCTTTAGGAAAAATCTTTTTTCTGCTTTTTTTTCCTATTGCAGCAGTCCAAGGGACTCAGAACCTCATGATGGTTTTCATCAGGGAGGAGGGGAGGGCTTGGTGGGAGCTCAGTGGGAAGAATTTATTCAAACTCCCACCTGCAGCTCTGGCTGAACTTTGTGGATGCTGTTTCTCTCTTGCTGTAAAAGTAAAAACTGTGGTGCCTAAGGCAGCAATAAATCCTGGAGATGCCCTGCAGGGTCATGCTGGGTTTTTAGGTTATTTTGACTGCCAAGAGCCCAGTACAGTTAGAGATTTCCAATTCAAATGGATTTGGGGTTCTCCCTGAGAAGTGATCTGCTGAGAAGTGACTTTTGCAGAGTGTTCCCTGCTTGTTTGGGTTTGTGCATCTCAGCAGTTCCTTCTTACTTGGGAAATCCTTATCTCTGTAGCTTTTCACCATCTCCAGCCTTTCCACCTGGTAGAATCTTGCTGAGAAATATTTTCTGTCCTTTTTGCCCATTGCAGCAGTCCAAGGCACTCAGAACCTGATGATGTTTTTGTAACCTGCCCTAAATCCTCCCAAGAGGATTTTTTCAAGATTGCCATTGAAAGAAAGTTGCTAGGAATGTAAACAAAGCAAACCCCAGGACCCCCAAAATCTGCAAACAATGAAGTTGTGTTTGAGATGTTGTTCCTTTTTCTGAGAGAAGGGCAGTCACTGTCCCCGTCACCAAATTATTTCTACACAGGAAATTCATCTTCTGTCTTTCCCATTGGATTGTTCTTTCTTTGTGAGGCCCCAAAATTATAAATGTGGAGACAAAATAAGCACAACTTGAAGAATCCCAGGCTGAGCTCAGAGCAGCTGGGAGCTGGTGCAGTCTCATGCTGGACTCTGCTGAGAGCCAGGCTTAGTTCTGTGTTTATTTACTCAGGGTTGTTATAACAGAATTTCTGCCCTGCTCTAGAAAAGCTTCTTTAGGAGGTGGCAGTGACCATCACACTCAGCATTCCTGGAGGTGGGATTTGGGCTGCATGGATGCCCCTATCTGCTCCCAGGAAACCCCAGGAGTTTCTGGTGCCTGCAGGTGGTTCAGCCCTGAGGATCAGGGGTGAGTTTTGAGCATCAGTGCTAAGTTTGGGCTGCTTTTCTGCCTGCTTTATTTAATATTTCTCCTATTCTGAGCACAGGCAGGGAGCTGTGTGGGAGTTCCAGTGCCCAGGAGCTGCTTTGTGATGGTGACTGACATCACCTGCACCCAAAAACCTCCTAGCAGCTCTAGGAGCTGCTCTCAGGGCAGGATGAGCCAGCTGTTTGCTCCTGGTAGTTTTGACCTCCCCATTTCAGCAGGAAATCTGCTGTTTTGGCATTTGAAAATCCCTCCAAACGTCCCCTGTGGCTTTGAAATGATGCCACATTTTGGAGGTTTGGATTCGTGCCTCTGGTTATTTTTGAAAAGAACAAGGACCTAAAAATAACCATGTGTACTTTTCCAGGCAGAAATTCTGGGGGTTTGGGAGCCAAGCGTTTGCACTGAGGCATCCTGAATTTGTGAATTTATGGCTCCAGCAGCGCTGAGCCTTCCTGGCCAGCACTGGGCTGAGAACCCAGCCCTCCTCCCCAGCACAGGGGCCTGACCTTCCCCAATTCCTGCTCTGCTTCTTCTTACTTGGGCAATCTGTAGCTTTTCAGCATCTCCAGCCTTCCCACCTGGTAGAATCTTGCTTGAAAAATCTTTTCTCTGCTTTTTTGCCTATTGCAGCAGTCCAAGGGACTCAGAACCTCATGATGGTTTTAGGGAGGAGGGGAGGGCTTGGTGGGAGCTCAGTGGGAAGAGCTCCCACCTGCAGCTCTGGCTGAACTTTGTGGATGCTGTTTCTCTCTTACTGTAAAAGTAAAAACTGTGGTGCCTAAGGCAGCAATAAATCCTGGAGATGCCCTGCAGGGTCATGCTGGGTTTTTAGGTTATTTTGACAGCCAAGAGCCCAGTACAATTAGAGATTTCTAATTCAAATGGATTTGGGGTTCTCCCTGAGAAGTGATTTGCCGAGAAGTTGACTTTTGCAGAGTGTTCCCTGCTTGTTTGGGTTTGTGCATCTCAGCAGTTCCTTCTTACTTGGGAAATCCTTATCTCTGTAGCTTTTCACCATCTCCAGCCTTTCCACCTGGTAGAATCTTGCTGAGAAATATTTTCTGTCCTTTTTGCCTGTTGCAGCAGTCCAAGGCACTCAGAACCTGATGATGTTTTTGGAACCTGCCCTAAATCCTCCCAAGAGGATTTTTTCAAGATTGCCATTGAAAGAAAGTTGCTAGGAATGTAAACAAAGCAAACCCCAGGACCCCCCAAACTCTGCAAACAATGAAGTTGTGTTTGAGATGCCTTGGAGAGAAGGGCAGTCACTGTCCCCTCACCAAATTATTCTGCAGCCTTGAAATTCATCTTCTGTCTTTCCCCATTGGATTGTTCTTGTTAGTGCTGGAAGTTGTGAGCTTGGACATGAATTCTGGAGAGCAAGGCCCAGTTTATTTAAAATATACCCCAATTATCCAGGTGTGTTTCCACTCTATTTTCTCCACAATTATGTATATAAAAAGTCCTCTTCAGCCAAGGTTTCATACAGAATTGCCTCATTTTTTCTGTAGTCACTTAAACTCACACCCCCTGTGTACCTCTGGCTGCCTCCCCCAGGCTGGGCCCTGCTGCTTTCCCTCCAGTTGCAGGAAGAGTTACAGGAATCAGATGCTGCTGAGTGTATTCCTGCAGTGGCTCTTTGAAAAACCTGAATAAAAACCTGGTCTGGCTTCTAAATTTAGAAGCAATGCAGGCAGCAGCTCTGGAGGCGATTTCTGTGAGCTCATTATCCTGTTAGAAAAAGCATCTCCTGCATTGTCTAATCAGATGAAAATATCTGTGTTACAGATGGTCCCTTCCATTCATTATTCACTAAGGAGATTAAGTTTCAGAGAGAGGAGGAACGGGGTGAGGGAGGGGACAGTGGAGGAAGAGATTGAGTGTGGCCCTGTGGCTGTCACCCTGTGGATGTGTCCCCTTCTCCCAGCATGGACCAGTTCTGCTGCTCCAGCACACTGGGCTTCCCTTAATCAGCTGATTTTCCTTCCCAGTTCTTGTTTCACTCTCAGAATTATTGCAAACCACTGAGCTGAGTGGGATTTTGGGGGATTTTTTGGGATTCTCTGTGTCAGTTGATGGATAAATAACTCCTTTCCTTCTTTTAGTGATCATTTATTGATCAGTGCCCCAGCACAATGGGTAAGGAGCTAAATATAAATAACCCCCTGGTTCCAGGGTCAGGCAGCTCTGTCCCTGATGCAGGGGAGCATCCAGGAATCACTGCCTTGCTTCCAGAGGGAAAGAAAATAACCCATTTTCTCCCAGCCACAGTTGCTCATTTGGTTATTTCTGTACTCCACTGTTTTTCCTGGTGAAGTTTTTCCCTTGACTCTTGGCTAAGCATGAGCTGGGGAAGCAGTGCCACACAAAAATAGATGTGTTTAAGCTGGGCTGTGCTTCATTTGAATTGTTAAATGCCTCTGGCTTGCAAAGTGTTCATCCTCCATGGGTGATATCAGGTTAAAACCTGGAGGTTTTGGTTATAAGTGCTTTTCTAACCACACAGACAGGGCAAACACACAGTGAAACTGGACCCAAGTGAGGCCTAACAGCCACATAGGTTGCATTTCAAGACCTTTATTATGAAGTTTAGCATTTCAAAATAGTTTCACGTTACTCTGCTTCTCTGTTCTCTTGCAGACTGTGATGTTTGTGGTTCCTGGTTTTCCCAATGTTTTTCTTTCCCTGTTAGTGTAGGAAAACCCTGTGGAGACTTTAGAAACTGGTGGTGTGGAGGATGCCATAGAGGAGCTGACTTGCAAAAATTGTTAGAAAATAAACACAGTTGCCTGTTATGTGGGTTTTCTTTGACTTTGTCTTGGTTACTCAACCATGGAGCTGTTCACTACAAGAAGAGATAAGGCTGAGACAAAATTATCTCTTAAAATCAATCTAGAGATGGTGTCTGCATATAGGCATCCAGAAATATCTTTCCTTATATGAGAAAAAACTCTTCTTAGAACTTTTTTGGTGTTAAATCTCTGGTTTAGATTCTGACAGTGTCCAACAAGATGTCCTTGGGTTGGATCTTTGAGTTCGGCTTCCATCTTATCCTTTGGTTTTATTACAGCAGGGATGTCAAGGGTTCTTCCCCTCCCAGCAAGTGGGAGATCATGGGAATTAATTCTGCTTTAACTCTGATTTCAGCCCAGCTGGTGGAACAGGTATTTCTGAATAACTTGAGCTACTCTTACTGCTCTCTTCAGTTTCTAGCATTTCAGCCTCTTGACAAAGTTCTTGATCCTGAGAACCCTGGATGTCCACTTTTCTCAGCCCTCTTGTGTAGCAGCAGGACATTTTGGTGCTTTTCCCCTTCCTTTTCTCCTGGAAGCAGCCCCATTCCTGTTGGCACCTGTGGCTTTGTCCTTCACAGTGGCTCAGGCAGGTTTGTCACCCCCCTGTGTCCCTGCCTTTCACCAGGAGCTCCCTTTGGATGCTCCTCACCCTGAGGGATGAAGTTGTTCCAGTGTCTGCAACTTTGGAGTTTGACTAATGAGAATTTGTGCTGCCATGTGAAATCCTGCCTCCTTCCCAGACAGAAATCAGTGCAGGAAAAGGATCCTCAGCAGCTGCTTTGATGTTCCCGAGGTTCTGGCACAAACCATCATCTTCAAAGCATTAATCAGCATTAATTAGAGACTTGCACCTTGTTTTTTCTCTCCTCCTCTTATCTTCCTCCCCCAGCCCTCCTCCTGCCTGGCTTGTGGCACAGCAGAGCTGTGGCCCATGGGCTCCTCTCTCATTTCCAGAACACAACTGAGGAAATTTCAGCCTGTGCCAGAGCTCTGTGCTCACCTGGGGCCTGATGTGGTGTCACCAGGAAGGTGCTCTACAATCACTGAAGTCATAACTGTACTTATTTTCAAACAAGGCCTTTATTTTACTTCATTTCCAACTTGAAAGTGTTAGAAGTGCTCAGGGTTTATATTTAGCAGCACAAAAATCAGATTGTTGTTTATGCAGTGCAGCAAGAGCTCGAATTGGGAGCCAGGGCTCCCAGCAGGAGCTGTTCCCAATCCAGGCTCAGCTCCCTGTGCTGAGGGGGGGTCCCCAGCCCTGGGGGCCTTCAGGAGGCATTTTCTGGGCAGTTTTGCAATGAGTGCCAGCACTTTTGGCTTCTCCACAGAGCAGAACCCTTCCCTGTTCTCCCCATGCAGGAGAGGGGCTGAGGGTGGGAGCATTGAGGGAGAAACCTCAGGGTCAGCTTTTCCTGCTCCACCTCTGCCTTTCCAAAAAGTTTCACTTGTCCCTCGTTGTTGTGGGCTCAGGGAGCTGGTGCTGCCTGTTTGTCCCTCTCTGGAGGGAGCCCTGTTAACCCCTCTGTGTTTCTGTTCTTTGTCTGGTTTTCAGCTGGAAAGAGGTGACTTCCTCTCAGAAGAATGGAGGGAGAGGATTGCAAACACAAGGTACAGTACAGCACTTGAATGCTGCTTTCGGAGCTGGATAGTTGGGAGTTTGTATAATGGAAATTGGGAGGCTGGCCAGCTTTTTATATAGAATTTCCATAGCAAATACCCAAAGTCTATCTGCCAACTCTTACAGTGGCCTCTTTAGATCCTGTTTTCTGACTAGAAGAATGGCTTGGAGTGCATGTCCCATGATATTCCATACAAGGGTGTATCCAAGATAAATTCTGCTTATAAGAGGAGCACAAACCTCCATTTATTTTGTATATCCCTATAGTTCATGTCAGGGATTCTGGCAAAACACTCCTTCTCTTGCCTATTGGGGCACACAGGCTCACTTTCCCTCTAATAAAAAGGAAAAGACCCAAGTGAGTTTGTTTCAACTTAAATTGTAAGTTTATTTAAACTAATTGCCTTGAAGATTTATTTATGTGGAGAACTAAATGCAGAGGGTTGGGCTCCTTTCTGAGGGAGCAGAAAGGGAGTAAACTTGTTAAAAGCAATAAAAATCATCTGTATTTTTAAAGGTTTGCATTCTTTCAGCCTTATGGGTAGAAAAAACCTCTTTATTTTTTATATGACCTTCTGGGCCACCCTGTTATGTGGGGGAATGGAAGGCAGTTGTCAAAGGGAGCTCTGAAACCTTTGAGAGTTGTGGCAATTTCTGGATGGCTCCCAAAGCTCTGGTTGGGAGAGCCTGGAGGAGGCGTCTGCCAGGCTGGTGACTCCTGCAGGATTCTGCCCCTCACTTTCTTCTGGAGGTGCCTTTTAATTTGTGGACAGACTTGTCCCAGCCTTGCAGCACACTTGGGTTTGGCTTTGTTGCTTTTTATTCCAAGTGCACAATCCTCTGCTGCCCGGGCAACTTTCCTCAGAGTTAATTGAAATTTTTTAGAGAAGTTTTTGGCTGCAGGAGCTCTGGCTGCACCCAGAAGTGCTGGGAGATGTTTGGTTTGTGTGGCATGGCACTCATTGCGTGTCTCAGTACTGCTTCACCTCACTCTGGGAATTCTGGAATGGTTTGGGTTGGAAGGGAGCTTAAATTCCATCCAGTGCCACCTCTGACAGCTTCCTGCACCTCAGGCCCTGCTCAGTCTGGCCTTGGACACTTGCAGGGATGGGGCTGCTACCAGGACACGGTTCCCTGTGTGTTCCAGGGGATCCCTGTGCCTGTGGCTTGGCAAAGCCTCCTGGAAGGAGAGCTGAGCCCAGGGGGATTCGGGGTTCCTGTGCCCTGCACGCACTCACAGGATCCTGTGCCAGAGTGAGCACTATAAAAACACATCTGCAGGCTCTGGCTTTTCCCCTTCCTCTCCTGGATGTTTTCTAGTCCCATTAATATGTTTGGCTTCTTTGCAAGGCCTTTTTTTTTTTTTGGCACATGGGAAGGAGAAGGAAGAAACCCCTGCTAGCTTTACTTGCCAGGCAGGGTTTCCCAGATTTCCAAGAGCAAGGCGTAGCAAGAATAACCTTTTTTTCCCTTGGTGCATAAACATTTTTTTCATTCGTGGTTTTTAATAGCTTGGAGTGCTGCTCTTAAACTCCCTGTGTCCTTGTTGAACACGTTTCATGTGTGGAGGCACTGGGAAGGGAATTTTCCTGCAAAGAAATCAGTTCTTCATGTGGGAACAATAGGCCAGGATGGCTTTTACACTTCACAGAATTCTGGAGTATCCTGAGCTGGGAGGGACCCTCAGGGATCATCAATCCAGCCCTGTCCCTGCACAGCCACCCCAACAACCCCACCCTGAGCATCCCTGGGAGCTCTGTCAGTGAGGGGCTGGAGAGGGGCTGGGAACACAAACCCTGTGAGGAACAGCTGAGGGAGCTGGGGGTGCTCAGCCTGGAGAAAAGGAGACTCAGGGGTGCCCTCATCACTCTCACAGCTCCTGAAAGGTGCCTGTGCTCAGCTGGGGCTGGGCTCTTTCTCCAGGCAGCACTGACACAACCAGAGCACACAGCCTCGAGCTGTGCCAAGGGAAATACAGGTTGGATATCAGGAAAAAAATATGGGTTGGTTATTGGGAAGTTGGTGAGATCCTATCCTATAGGTAGGATATTAGGAAAACGTAATTAGGATATTAGGAAAAAATATAGGTTGGATATCAGGAAAAGTTTTTTACAGAAAGAGTGATGAAGTTCTGGAGTGGCTGCCCGGGGAGGTGGTGCAGTCCCCATCCCCGGGTGTGTTTAACAAAGCCTGGATGTGGCACTGGGTGCCAGGGCTCAGTTGAGCTGTTGGGGCTGGGTTGGACTCGATGATCTTGAAAGTCTCTTCCAGCCCAGTGATTCTGGAATTGTGTGAATTCTGTGATTCTGTGAATTCTGTGTCCAAACACTCCTGGAGCTCTGGCAGCCTTGGCACCATTCCCTGGGGAGCCTGGGCAGTGCCCAGCAGCCTCGGGGGGCAGAACCTTGCCCTGAGCTCCATGCCAAGGCCTGACATGTTCATTCAGCAGGGAGCTCAACCACTTCCAAGAGGTGTTGATGACTCTTGTTGCATTCTGGGCACCAAATGGGCACCAGGGACAATTAGACCAGGCTGATTAGACCTTTGAACTAAAGGGGTGTTTCTTTTTTAATCTGTGGCATGTTCTGTTTCTTCCCCAAGCCCTTTTATCATTTGTGGGATTCTACCTCTGTGCAGATTTCTTTGTTTCCATGTGATTGTTTTTTTCCAGGAACAGCCCATCCCCTCATTGAATTTCTTAACCCAGAAGCAAAGATGTAACTCCTCTGTTGTGGGTAGGGCTGAAGTGCTGGGTTTAGGACAGGGAAAATGGGCTCAGAGGTCACTGTCTTCTGGCATTATGGGGAATTTGGAGCTGGAATTGAAACAGATTGCCCAGAGCAGCTGGGGGTGTCCCAGATCCCTAGAAATGTCCAAGGCCAGCCTGGGCAGGGCTTGGAGCAGCCTGGGACAGTGGAAGGTGTCCCTGCCATGGCAGGGCTGGCACTGGATGGGCTTTGAGGTCCATTCCAACCCAAACAATTTTCTGATTCTAAAATACATTTTGGTATTTTGCTGTAAGATTTTAAGTCCCCACCAAGAAGTAGCAGGATGAAGAGCTGAGTGTTGTTCTCCATGTTTTGGGTGGCAGGAGCTGTAGAATTGGGGACAAGCAGGTTTGTCCATGGCAGGAGTGGCTGGGAAGGCTCCAAGTGGCTGTGCTGTGGTTGGGGGTCCTTGTGGGGTCTTCCTGGATCCCTGATCTTTAACTGGATCCTTGTTTTGCAGTGTTATTTTTGTGAATAATTTTGCCTTCGGGCCCGAGGTGGATCACCAGCTGAAGGAGCGCTTTGCCAACATGAAGGAAGGTAAATCCAACTGGAAATGTTTTTTTCCCTTTCTTTCCTGATTCCTGTGGGAGCTGGGGTGGGAGGGGGGCTCAGTTCCAGCTGGCAAAGCCAGGCTTTGGGGTTTGTTCTGTGCCTTGGGGCCAAGTGGCTGCAGCACAGCGGGATTTGTTCTTCCCCCCTTTGTGTCTGCCCACACCTGCCTGGCTCCTTGGAGCATCCCCTCTGCTGGGAAAACTGGAGCAGGGTTGGGGTTGGAGGAGCTGCTGGTCCATCCTTCCCTCTTTTGGGAGCCCACAAAACACCCAACAGCCAAGGCCAAACTTCCTGGATCCCTGGCAGTGCCCAAGGCCAGGCTGGACAGGGCTTGGAGCAGCCTGGGACAGTGGAAGGTGTCCCTGCCATGGCAGGGGTGGCACTGGGTGAGCATTAAAGTCCTTCCAGCCCAGCCCATTCCAGGATTCTTGGCTGCAGAGGCCCAGCTTTGGAAGGCCAGTCTGTAATTCCATACAGAATTCACATCTCCTGTTCAGATTTGGCTCATTTAGAGCAGGGTGTTAACTCCTGATTTTGGAAATGCTGGAGTCCCCAACCCTGGAAGTGCTCCATACCTGTGGGGATGTGGCAGCTGGAGACAGGGTTTAGTGGGATGGACTTTGATGATCTTAAAGGTCTTTTCCAACCTTAATGGTTCCAGAATTCCATAAAAACCTGGACAGTGTCACTGGGTGCTCCTGAGAAGCTTCACTGCAGTCTGGGGACACCCCCTAACCCCATCCTGGCCTCTGGGTGTATTTTCTTTGCTCTTAACCACTGGGAAAAGTAACAATTTTACTTGGTTGTGGCAGAAATGACAGAAATAACAATTTCTGAAAAGAAAAATATGTGGTGTGAACAAAGCAGCTGTGGCTTCCCATGGCAGAGCTTCGTGCTGAAATAAATAATGTGACTTTTGGGCTCTGCTGCAAACCATAAAACCCCCAAACTTAAGCTGTTTTCTTTAATTTAACTGAATTGTTTTTCAGTTTTCAAACTTGTTTAATGGTGGCCTGAGAGCAGTGGGAAGGTGGAGATGTTTCAAGAACCTTTTACAATGATGAAACCTGATTTCTCTTCCCAGAGTGTGCTTCAGGCTCTGCTGAATGACCCCAAATACCCATGAAATGAAGATTAGTGGCCTCTAAATTAAAGGGCTTTGGGGGCTTGTGCATAAAAGATCCCAAGTAGGATGGAGATAATTGAAATTTCTTTAGATTGCCACTGAGAATTAACATGCTCTTTTTTTTCCAAGTGTTTCAAATCTGTCATTTTAAATGATCCTTGAGGTGTCACCTGGCAGGAATCATGGATTGGTTTTCTTGGGGCTCTCAGAATGAGAATGAAGGCATTTATTTATTTTTTAATGCTATACAAGGGGCAGTTTTATAGGATTGCTCTTTAGGGCTCTGTATTGGGCTATATTTAATAAGTAGTTACTTGTAGAGTAAATAATGGAGCTGACTGTGCTCTTTGTTTTTATTTTTTTTCTTTTTTTTTTCCAGGTGGGAGAATTGTGTCCTCAAAACCTTTTGCACCTCTAAATTTTAGAATTAACAGTCGAAACTTGAGTGGTATGATTGCCATTTTTATTGTTCATTACAGTTGTGGATGTTCATTATCTGAAAATGTCTTGGGGGGTGTTACTGCATTTTAGAGTTGTTTAAGTAGAAAATGCTGTTGGATTGGTAGGGCACACCAAGTGACAGGTACTTAAAATCAATTTAAAAAGAGGAGAAGACAATTTAAAATCAATTTAGAATCAATTTAAAGAGAGGAGCAGACACTTTTGATGGGGTTTGCGCTGCTGTGTTTCGGTGCTGGTCCCATCAATGTGTCCCTGAGCTGCAGAGAAATCAGGAGTTCAAGGGTGTGAATCATTCCTTGAGCCACAAAAGCAGCCCTGACTCACAGGGGAGTTCCCTGCGCCCTAAATCCAGGCAGGTAAATCCCACCAGGCAGGATTGCTAAGGTTATGGAGGTTATGGAGCCAGGCTGGAGAGCTGGGGGTGCTCAGCTGGACAAGAGAAGGCTCCAGGGACACCTCCGAGCCCCTGGCAGGGCCTGAAGGGGCTCCAGGAGAGCTGCAGAGGGACTGGGGTCAAGGCCTGCAGGGACAGGAGCCAGGGAACGGCTCCCACTTAAAAAGTGACATTTAGATGGGAAAAAGTTCCATTTAGATGGGAAATTGGACAGGAATCGTTCCCTGGCAGAGCTGGGGGGGCTCACCTGGACAAGAAAAGGCTCCAGGGAGAGCTCAGAGCCCCTGGCATGTCCCAAGCCCTGTGACTTGAAGCCAAGGGATTGGAGCAGTGCCCTTGATTTCAGTGAGAACAGAAATGGGTTCAGATGTGTTCAGTCCTTGGGGAAGCAGGGCTGGAAGCAGGAATTGGGGACTGAAATAATCTGCTTTGCTTCTGTGCTGGGAGAGCTGGGGGTGCTCAGCTGGACAAGAGAAGGCTCCAGGGACACCTGCGAGCCCCTGGCAGGGCCTGAAGGGGCTCCAGGAGAGCTGCAGAGGGACTGGGGACAAGGCCTGCAGGGACAGGAGCCAGGGAATGGCTCCCAGTGCCAGAGGGCAGGGCTGGATGGGATCTTGGGCAGGAATTGTTCCCTGTGAGGGTGGGCAGGCCCTGGCACAGGGTGCCCAGAGCAGCTGGGGCTGCCCCTGGATCCCTGGCAGTGCCCAAGGCCAGGCTGGGCAGGGCTTGGAGCAGCCTGGGACAGTGGGAGGTGTCCCTGCCATGGCACTGGATGGGCTTTGAGGTCCCTCCCAACCCAAACCATTCCAGGACTGTGTGAAATGTTCAGCTTTGAACTTCTCCTGTGCTGTGCATTGAGCAAACAAACCTCTCCCAGACACACCCAGGCCCTGGGTCTGGTTCATTGCCAGCACAGGGTCGTGGTTTCCTTCTCCTGTGAACAGGCCAGACTTGATGTTTGGCAGCCTTGTCCTCTGCAAGGACATGAGCTGCAGTTTAAGGAGGTTTTGGGACATTCCATGTGGTTGGGTTTGACCTTTTCAGACTTTCCCTGTGGAAACTGGGGTGTCTGTGCAGAAATTGGACTGATGTTCTTTGTGGGTCCCTTCCAGTTCAGGTTTTTAAAATTAAATTTCTCAAGCAGAAGAGCAGTCCAAGCTGGGCATTACATGTATTTACTGTTTCCAGTACTAAATTTTCCTTAAATCAAACCCCCCTCATTCCCTCCCTGTGCAAACATTGGGAGCAACTCACTGAGTTCCAAATCTCAAGCTGTGCTGTCTAATTTTGGCCTAAACTGCTTTTGAAGAACAGTAATTTTTGGACTGTCATGAAGTAAATTGTGCCCTTGGGAGTTATTTTTAAGCTTGGATTCTTGTGGATGTCCCACCCATCAGGCACCCAAACCTGCACTTTTCTTCCCTGTTTGAAATTCTCTCCTGGGGCCTCTGGTGGTTTGGAACCTTGTTAAACTTTGGGTGCTGCACTGCCAATTCTTTGGAGGCATGGACTTGAAAATAAAAGGGAAAAAGGGTGAAATGATGCTCCTGGAACAACTGGGAGAGCTGGGACCAGGCTGTCAGTTTGCTGATGAGGCAAAGAGACCCTGAGTAAAGCTTGGGTCCCCTTGCAGAGCCCACCAGAGCTTGAGGAAATCTAAGAATGCACTTGGAAATGTTTTAATTAGACCTGCCCACAAAAAATACAGGGCTTTGGCCTCTCAAGCATTTTCTTTTCCTGGATTTTTCCCATTCCCTTTTCTCTCTGCTGCATTTGGGAGACTGAGGCCAGCCTGTGCTGCTGTTTCACCTCAGAGCAGCCCTGGCTGTCTCTGCCAGTTGGGCCAGGCCTTTATCCCATCCAGCTAAGATTCATTGGGAGTGTTTTCTAGAATGCTGAACTCTCAGATCTCAGCTGTTATTTAATGCTGAATGGAAATGCTGATGTTAAAATTATATTGAAATGATTAATTGGAGTTTGGATGGGTGAGAGGCTCTAGCAAAAGGAGAACCAACAGCTTCTGCCAGTAGGAAACTTCCAGGGATTCAGATAAAAGGTTCTGAAAAAAAATTACCTTACTATGCTACAAACAGGGGGAATTGGGTGAGTAAATTTAGGGCTTAATCCCTTTCTGAGACCAAATCATGTTGGGAAATACCAACATCAAATGAGCTTGTGTGGGATGTGCTGGGGCTGGGGCTTGTTCCAGTGTCCTGTTCCAAGTGACACTCCCAGGGAAATGCCATCCCCAGCATGGCCAGGGTCCTGCACATGGAGCAGGGAATGTCACTGCTCTGCTGCCCCACAAGGTTTGCCAGAACACTTTTATTCATCAAGGCTTTTTTTGGTGCCTGAGCATGCCTTGAGTCATGTCTCACCTGTCTGTCAAATACTCGGATCTGGAGTATGAACATATAAATAATTTATACAAAACCCTGGGAAAGATCAAGCTTTAAGAAGGAGGCACCAGTTCCCTCAATTCCACTTTTGTCCTTAGTAGTTCCATCTGTGGGAAGAAGTGGAAATGTGGAAAGAGTTTGGACAAATGAAAACAAGTATTAAAATGTGGTTAAAATAGTGATTGAGGTTGCTGAATCTGAATCCTTGCTTTTGGCCTCTTCTGGGTCATTTTTGTTTAATTAGAAATGTGCCATAATTTCTCCTGCAGCCCTGCCACTGGCTCAGTGCTTGTGGGAATGTTTAAGGCACATCCCCAAACTATTAATTCTGGAGAACAAAACAAATATAGACAAGAAAGCAAACGCAAAACATGTTTGTGCCCAGTCCAAATATAGGGCAGCTGACAGGGGCAGGGCTGGTGACGTTCTGGGGCTGTTTAATTCATCCCTGTCACACACATGTGGTGCTCCTTGGAAAAGAGACTGGGACTCAGTTCTGCTGGCCAGAACTAACTCACTCGGGGCTGGCTGGCTCAAAGGTACGTCCCACATGTTGCTTTCCTGTGGGGTGCACGTAGCAAGAGAGGAAGAAATTCCCTTGAAACTCCCAGCAGTGTTTTCCCGGAGGACCTGCAAACCAGATTTCTCCGTGTTGGTTATTGTAAAATCAGGGCACCCCTGATGAAGGAAAATGATTGGCATCTGAGTCCATGGCTCTGGAATGCTGAATACTTGCTTTATTAAAACTATAATATACTATAATGAAAATATTTATATCATACTATATCATATGATATAATATCATATTATATCATATCATAGTATATAATATCATATAAGATATATTATATAATATATTATATTGTATCATATTATATAATATATTATATATAGCATATTATATTATTATATTATAGCATATTATATTATATTACATTACAGTTTAATTTTAATTTTATTTTATCTTATCATAGTATAATATATTAATTATATTTCTTATATCATATCATATCATATGTTAATTTTATTATATAATACTTGCTTTTAACTTTTAACTACTATTGAAAGCTTGTGACTGTCAGCTGACAGTCCTGACACTCATATGTGGATCTAATTGCTTAATAAATGAAAACACTAGAATGTAATAATTAAATTTTTGTAGATAGATAATCTTCTAACACATTCTACATGCTCACAAAACAGCAGGAACAGTAAATGAGATAAGAATTGTTTTCCCTCTGTGCTTCTCCAGGAAAAAGCCTGAGAGAGAGAACTGTGTCTCTCTCTGATCAGAGGGCATGTGAATACCCCTGATGCCCAGGGGTGCCAGGGGCAGTGACACAGGGGCTAATGGGGCTCTTGGATCCCCTCCAGGCCCTGGGGGCTGGTGCTGGGAAATGCCAAAGTCAACTCAGCCACTGACATTCCCAGGACATTCCCAGGACATTCCCAGGCTCCGTGTGCTGACGGATGCCCCAATGCCTGGGGCCAGGGCAAACGGGGTGCTATCCACCCCCTCAAATCCTCCTCTTCCTCACACGTGTGCTCCTGCACGTGTTTTTCCTCTGGGACTGTTTTGGGAGCAGCCAGGAGCCTGCAGCATCCCCTTTGCTCAGAGGCTGTGGCTGTGGCGGGGCCAAGGTTGGGTTTGGCACTGCCTTGGGCACGGAGCCAGCACCTGGAGCTGGAGCCATGGAGGTGCTTGGGGCCTGGTTCATCCCACTGTGGGGATACCGTGCAGCACCCACATCATCTGTGCAGGAAAAATAGTGCTGAGCTGCTCTGGGAGCTGTGGCAAAGGAGGTTCATCCCACTGGGGGGACATGTGCAGCACCCACATCATCTTGGGTAATGCTGTGAGAAATGCACTGCCTGTTCATGGCCAAAAATATAAAGTATTGATTGTGCTCTGAGTTTGAGTGAAATTTTGAGGGAAAAATTAGGGTGCTGAGCTACTCTGGGAGCAAAGGAGGGATGGCAGGGCGAGACATTGGAGTGCTGAGAGTGCCCTTGGCCTCAGCCCAGAATTGTCACTGTGTCCCCTAACGAGCTCCTGTCTCCTCCCACAGATATTGGCACTATCATGAGGGTCGTGGAGCTGTCACCACTGAAGGGCTCTGTGTCCTGGACGGGGAAGCCAGTCTCCTACTACCTGCACACCATTGACAGAACCATAGTGAGTACCAGGGCTGCCTGTGCCCTGCTCCTGGCAGCCCTTGCAGCTCCACATCCTTCTGCCTGGGGCTTTGTGTTCCTGTCCCTTTGTGGGTTTGCACACCCGAGTGTGCAAATTGCCTGCTCCAGGGTTCCACACCCCCTGGGGTTAAGGGCAGGGCTGGTTTACTGTAGCTGCAGAGATTCCCTGATAAAATTCCTTCTGCAGCTGCTCACAACTGGGCTCTGCTGCTGTCCTTTCCTCACAGAGGAAAGACTCAGTGGGGCTTTGATTCCTCTGTGGTGCACAGATCATTTAATCCAGTCATATTCAACCAGTAAATCTCAATTTCAGTAAAATTCTCAGCTGCTGTAGAAGCAGCCCAAGCTCCATAACAATGATGATGCGTGCACTGTTTTTTTTTTTAAATTAAAGAAAACTAAACAAAAAATACCCCCAAACCAACCAACAACAATAAATAATCCATGCAACAGCCCCCCCCACCAAAAACACCAACTCCCCCACCAAAAATCCTCCAAACCCCTCATAAAACCCAACAAACCCTTTGGAAATGAAAAATTTTGTGGACAAATAATTTATCCCACCCCAAGGTTTTTGCAATAATGCTGTTTTCCTTCCTCTGCTGTAGTCTAATAAAGCTTTTGTTCAGGAATGTGCCAGAGTGCAGATAAATGTTGGAGTACGAGGGTGCAGCAGCTTCAATGCAAATAATGTCATTGAAAATCAGCCTGTGCTGAGGGGAGATATGTGACACAAAGCTCTAAAACAAGGCCAGGAGTGGTGGGGATGATAAAACCTTGTAGAGGTTGGATTATGCCCTGTTACACAACAGGCTGGGTGCCTGAAAAGAATGAATGTAAATGGCTGCTTGATGTAGCTTATCAAAGCAAAGCAGTCAGAATTTCTGCAGTTCTGCACTTGTTTTAAGCTAATATTTTATTCTTCTGTGCTCATCTGTCATGGTTTTGAGGATGACTCTCTTTTCTTTCTATTTTCAGCTTGAAAACTATTTTTCTAGTCTCAAAAATCCAAAACTCAGGGTAAGTAAGTTTCAGTCATTTTCTGTAGAAAGCTCAGAGTTAAGGGAGCAGCCACTGTGAGGAATTTAATCACAGGTGGACAGAATTGATTGGAAATCAGATTTTCTTGCTAGGCAAAGAACATGGAGCTAATTGAAGGGAAGTCTCAGATGCCATCAAGCACTAATTCAATCATGTCCAAGGGATTTCTAATAGAGAATTAATGGGGCAGCCCCAAGGTGCTTTTACCTTGCACTGGAGGTCTGTAATGAGCTATTTCTTCATTAAAGAACTGGAATTAAAGAAGGGAATGATGGTTTGAATCTGTCCCAGTGCTCAGCTCCTGAAATGAAGCTGAGCAATGCTCTGAAATGTTCCTTTTGGGATGTGCCATTGAAGGCACAGAGTGAGATGTCATTTGCTGCAGTCTGGGCTGTTACACGTGGAATCAAAATGCCAGAGAGTTTTTGGGACTGTGCAGGGCTGGGTTAACCTGAAATAATCAATTCTCAGGAAGAGAATTAAGTGAGGCCACTTAATTTAAAATTTCAGGTGAATGTTCATCCTCAGGCTGACTGGCTCTGTAAGAACAGACTCATGGGGGCTCTGAAAGGGAATTATTTCAGATTGCTCCTCTCAAATTTGGGGCAAAAAAAAACTTAGAGAGAGAAAAAAGAAAAATCAGAGTGTTTCTGACCTTCCCTGCTTTTCACCCTTAAACCTGCCACTGGTTTGGTTGAAAATGTGCTTAAATCAAAGGAGTGTTGGAATTGCCAGAAATCTTAAGCAGATTAAACCTCACCTGGAAGGTGCAGGACAGGCTTTGACTGAGCCCTTGGAAATTTCCTGTCTGAAAGAAGTTTTTCTTTTTCAGAGAGAAAAAGAGATTTTTCTCTGAACAGGGAAATTTCCTGTCAGCCTGGGAGAAAATCAGCCTGAAAAGTTGCTGGGGTTTTTTTGGTTTTTTATTAGTCACCTAAATAAACTTAGCTGAAGTTGAACGAGATGATGATTAATGGCTTTGCCATTTCCAGTCGTGGAAGATTTTAATGTGTCACCATAAAATGTTGGGGATGTGGGAAGCTATTATTATTATTATTATTATTATTATTATTATTATTATTATTATTATTATTATTATTATTATTATTATTATTATTATTATTATTATTATTATTATTATTATTATTATTATTAATATTATTATTAATATTATTTCTTATTATTGTTTTGGTATTATTGTTAGTGTTATTAGTATTAGCATTATTGCTACTATTATTGCTATTATTGTTATTTAATAATAATCATGTATACATACTATATTTTTATATCTATTTTACCATATTAATTACAGATGATGTATATTAAATGATAGTAATAATAACAATAACACGTGTATTAATAATATTAAAACTGTTAATATAATAATAATATATTATTGATGCAATAGTATTATAATCTTATTGTTATTAGTATTATTGCTATTATTATTGCTATTGTTATTTAATCAAAATCATGTCTATATACTATATTTTAATATATATTTTACCATATTATTTACATATCATATATATGAAATAACAATAATAATAACAATAACAACAGTCATTAATAATATTAACACTTTAAATAGAATATTAATATAGCAAAAATAGAACATCAATATTAATATTAATATAGAAATAGAAATAAATTATTTAATATGAAACCTGATACAGCAGTGTGAGGCTGGGAGAGGAGAATATGGGAAGAGGTTGAAGTTTAATCCTGTCTGTAGGTGGAAAAGGATTTGTTCACACCTGAGTGTGTCCTGAGCCAAAGGCAATTTTGTTCACTTTTCTTGTGGAAAATGAAGCTGGGAAAGAAGGTGATCTGTATGAAAAAGTGATAAACACATGAGCAGATGGTGAAATGTCCCCTCCTTGTCCCCAGGAGGAACAAGAGGCAGCTAGACGTCGTCAACAAAGAGAAAACAAAAGCAACACAACGACTCCGACGAAGGTCCAAGAAAACAAGGTGAGCATCCTGCATTTCTGCGTGCGGAGTGGTTCCTGTGGCTGAGCTCCCGCTCTGGGTCAGGAGGAGCCTGCCTCTGGGTGAAGGTTTTACTCTGGAGCTGTTGCTGTGCCCAAAAATATGATGGAGTGAGTTAATAAAAGCTGCTCTTGGGAGCAGCACCACTAATTCTGGAAGGAAAAAAAAAAAGGTGTTGCAAGATGAATAGTTGGTTGTCCACCCTCGCTTGCATCCAGCAGGAGTTTGCAGAGCTGTCCCTGAGTCATAGCCCACTGAATGGAGCTCTGAGTGTGCTGAGTCTTCTGCAAAGACTCATTTCCTTTCTTGTGTAATGCTGTGAGAAATGCACTGCCTGTTCATGGCCAAAAATATAAAGTATTGATTGTGCTCTGAGTTTTGAGTGAAATTCAGTTGAAGAATGTAGTCAGGGAAAGGTGAATAATCAGCTTTTTTTAGCCAGCAGGTACAGATTTAACAGAATCACAGAACAGTTTGGCTGGAAGGGACCTCAAATCCCATCCCAGCCCTGCCATGGCAGGGACACCTCCCACTGTCCCAGGCTGCTCCCAGCCCTGCCCAGCCTGGCCTTGGGCACTGCCAGGGTTCCAGGGGCAGCCCCAGCTGCTCTGGGCACCCTGTGCCAGGGCCTGCCCACCCTGCCAGGGAACAATTCCTGCCCAAGATCCCATCCAGCCCTGCCTGAAGTTCCCCTCCCTCAGCATTTTCTTTTCTTTAGTGAATTCTTGGACTAGATTTTTTTCTGACTTAAAGATGGGGCAACTGAGAGGTGCTTAAAATCTTATTCTATTTTTAGTCTCACAAGAAGGGTGAGACTGTACAGATGTTATAATTCACACCATCACAATCAGAAGTTAACTATTTCCTAATTACAATACATTATAAGCATTTCTTGGCTTTGTTTTTCCCACACCATGCTATAAATGCCTTAAAGCAAATAATCTAAAATTACCCTTCATGGGTCCTACTACAATGCATCTTTCATAGTTTAATATCTCTAAATTATTTAGTCTTTTTTGTAAAGATACCTTTTAAAACCTTTTTTCTGGTTCCATTTCTCTCTCAACAATGTCTGTCCTGTTCTGTGGCATTTCTATGTCAGCATTTCTTATTTCAAAGTTTACATACAGGTACACACTGTGTGAGCCTTCTGTCAGACTTGAAAAATTGTCAAAATTTAACTGTCACAAACTGTAACAAATTGAAAATTTAAAATTTTCTACAAATCCATTTCCCACAATGAATGAGTCCAGAAGAGAATGAGCATAACCCCTTGGGAACAACTCTTATCCTAAGCAAGTCCACTTCCCTGTCAAATTATTGAATGAAGTGCATCAGTTTCCTTTCAGAAACATTATTTCTGATCTATATTATATTATATTATATAATATATATATGTGTATATATGTATATATATGTGTATATATGTGTATATATATGGGTGTATATATGTATATATATGTATATATATATTTCAGTAATAATAATTAAACACCATTATTTCTGATGATAAATTATAAATGTATCATATCAGAAGTATATTTCATTGATAAAAATGAAACACCTTTTTTTCCAGAAATATAATTTATATATCATATCAGAAATAGATTTCAATAATAAAAATGAAACACCATTTTTTCTTATGATATAATTTATATATCATATCAGAAATAGATTTCAATAATAAATATTATATATAATATATATTTCTATATCATATCAGAAATATATTTCATTAATAATGAAACACCATTTTTTCTGATATTATATATATATATATATAAAATATAATATCAGACATGTATTTCATTGATAAAAATGAAACCATTATTAATATTTGCTGAAAAGGAATTCTGCATATGGAGGTAGAAATGACCAAATTTTTTCAAAATCTCTCAGGATTCTGGTGCTGAAGAAGAAAAAGCTGCAGCAAATTCTGTTAAAAAGCCATCTCCCTCCAAGGCCAGGAAGAAGAAGCTGAGTAAGAAGGGCAGGAAAATGGCAGGGAGGAAACGAGGGCGCCCCAAGAAAATGAACACGGCGAGCACTGAGCGCAAGACCAAGAAGAACCAAACTGCACTAGAACTTCTGCATGCTCAGACTGTCTCCCAAACATCTTCATCCTCTCCTCAGGGTGAGTGCAGGGCTGTGCAAGAGCCTGGAACAGTCTCTGAAGCTCTGGATGTGCTGGTTTTTCCTTTGTTGCCAGGTTGAGTTGGATTTTGTGGCATAATTTCCCTGTTGTCACCAGTGCAGAGCTGCCCTTGAGGTGGCGGTGATGGGATTGATGGTGATGGATGTGTTAATGGGGATGTGGAGGGATTAATGAATTGATGGTGATTAATGTGTTAATGATGGTGGCATTCATGTACTGATAGTTTGGGGGTGGGATTAATGGAGATTGATGGTGATTAATGCATTGATGGGGCTGGGGGTGGGATCTGTCTGTGGGTACTCAGCCAGGAGCTGGGGCTGTTGCCTTCTCTGAGCTGCTGCTCTTAGGAGGGACCACAGAGACCCTTCCAAGCACCTTGGAGCAGTGTGTGGATGCATTTGGAGCTCTGTGTTGATGGACTAAACTGCTGGATCTCATTACAAATCCCCCTCTGTGCCCCCACCTGGCAATGCTGACTTAGAATCACAGAATCCCAGGATAGTTTGGCTTGGAAGAGACCTCAAAGTTCATCCAGTGCCACCTCTGCCATGGCAGGGACACCTTCCACCATCCCAGGCTGCTCCAAGCCCTGTCCAAGCCAGCCTTGGACACATCCAGGGATGGTCCCTCCCAACCCAAACCAATTCCAGGATTCTGTGCCATGTTTTCAGGATTCTGTGCCATGTTTTCAGTGCTAAAGCTCCTGTCCTTGTCCCAAACACTTGAGTGCTGACCTGAGCTTGTGTTTGTGTCTCTCCAGATGCCTACAAGTCACCTCATAGCCCATTTTACCAACTACCTCCTAAAGTGCAACGGCATTCGTCCAACCAGCTCCTGGTGACACCCACCCCCCCTTCACTACAGAAGCTGCTAGGTAAGGCCTGCCCACCCCCTTTGGGGTTTTTCATGGGGCAGGAGGGGGATTCTCTCCTGCAAACCTTCCCCTGCCTGCCCAATATCTGTCAGAACCCAGGACATTGCTCTGGCTGCCCTGGAGGATTTGAGACCCTGGCAGGGGCTCAGAGAGCTTGGCATGGAGTCAGAAACACATGTGCCTTTGATTTTAGCCCATGGAAACAATTCCCAACTTTGTGTGAAGGAGTTACAAGCCACAAGAGTTTAAATAGAATGATAGTGAATTTATTGCCAAGTGAAAATGTAGAATTTTGGAGTTTTTAGAATGGGAGGTTCAAGAAGCAAGATAGAAGAATCTGGGTGTGTCCTGTCCTTCTTCTCCTTCTTCTTGTCCTCCATCTTCTGCTGTGATGGTGGCACTTTTGGGTTGGTTTAGAGTAGAGACAGAGTGTCTAACATAGGTGATAGGTACTGGAAAATTATTGTAAATAGAGTACACATAAGTTTTAGTATAAAAAGCTAACACCACCCAAGGGCAGTGGCTGTGTCACAATCCAACCTGCTGGACAGACCTCAGCAGGTCAGAGAAAGAATGGAACAATAAAATAAATAAAAAAAAAAAAAAAAAAGCAACCTTGGGAACCAGAGTTGAAGAATCCCAACTTCTTCTTCGAGTGTGAAGCTAAGAAAAAAGACTTTTGATACCTCAAGAGTCATTCCAGCAACAACTCAGAACCTGAGTTCTGACTTCAACATCCTTGGGCAGCACCACAAGTCTCCCCCTCCTGAAGTTGGTGTTTCACTCTGCATTTATTCTCTGATGTTGCTTCAGCTGTCCTTTGGCACAACAGGCAGTGAGCCTGGATTTCGTCAGAAATAGCTTTATTTGAAATGAAACCATTCTCTTAATCCTGGGGAACACCACTCTGTTGTGGTGTTGTGAGGGTTTTCAAGAAGAGGGAAAAATGAGAATTAATTTCAAGTTTTCAGGAAGTTGATTAATATTTTTTATATTATATGAAGATTGATTAATATTTTTATATTCTATTATATTATGATATTTTATTAATTATATTATATTATATTATAATATATTATATTATATTATATTATATTATATTATATTATATTATATATTATATTATATATTATATTATATTATATTATATTATATTATATTATATTATATTATATTATATTATATTATATTATATTATATTATATTATATTATATTATATTATATTATATTATATATTATATTATATCATATCATATCATATCATATCATATTATATCATATCATATCATATCATATCATATCATATTATATTATATTATATTATATTATACTATATTATACTATATTATATTATAATATATTATATAATATCATATAATTATACTATATTATATTATATTTATATTATATTATATTATATTATATTATATTATATTATATTATTATTTATATTATTTATATTATATTATATTATATTATATTATATTATATTATATCATATCATATCATATCATATCATATCATATCATATCATTTCATATCATATAATTATATAATAATGATATATTAAAACTATACTAAAGAAAGAGAAAGGACACATCAGAAAGCTAGACAAGAAGAATAATAAAAACCTGTGACAGACCCAGAGAGTCTGACACAGCTAGCTGTGATTAACCATTAATTAAAAACAATTCACATGTTTGGATAAACAATTTCCAGGTTATATTCTAGAGGAATAAAACATGGGGAAGCTGAAGCTTCTCAGGAGAAAAATCCTGGCAAAGGGATTTTTCATATCACATCCTGGTGACACCACTCCAGTTCTTCTGCTGAGCTCAGGGCCCATAAATGAGATCCTGTCTCAGAGGCTGAGCTCACAAAGGGGTGGTTGGAAAATGCAGGAGGTGATTAAAGAAAAACCCGGAGGCTTTTTAAATTTTATCTTTTGCTGCCTGTCCCCTCCCAGCTGTTTTTGCCCTTTGGCATTACCAGGAGCCAGCCCAGGACGCTTTGGGATGTGGCACAGGGGAACCCAGGGTGCCAGAGGTGTCCTCACCTTGGGCTCTCCTGAGTTTGTGCCAGTCATGGCTGATTCCTGGTGCAAGAGAGAGAAAAAGAGGGATTTCAAGGGATATTTTGAGGCAAAAGAGTGATTTTCAGGGATATTTTGTGGTAAAAGTGATTTTGAGGGATGTTTTGTGGCAAAATAATTATTTTTGAGGGATATTTTGTGGTGAAAGAGTGATTTTTCTTTTTTTTTTTTGACAGACATTTTGTGGCCAAAGAGTGATTTTGAGGGATATTTTATGGCAAAAAAAAAAAGAATTTTGAGGGCTATTTTGTGGGAAAAGGGATATGGCGGGATATTTTGTGGCAAAAGTGTATTTTTTTGAGGGATATATTGTGGCAAAGGAGTGATTTATTTTGAAGGGATGTTTTGTGGGATATTTTGTGGCAAAAGAGTCTGTTTTGAGGGATACTTTGTGGCAAAGGAGTGTTTTTTTTTTTTAAGGGTTATTTTGTGACAAAAGTGATTTTTGAGGGATATTTTGTGGCAAAAGAATAATTTTGATGAGTATTTTGTTGCAAAAGCAATTTTTTTTTTGAAGGGTTATTTTGTGACAAAAAAGTGATTTTTGAGGGATATTTTGTGGCAAAAGAGTAATTTTGATGAGTATTTTGTTGCAAAAGCGATTTTTTTTTAAGGGTTATTTTGCGGCAAAAGAGTGATTTCTTTTTTGAGGGATTTTTTTTGGTATATTTTGTGGCAAAAGAGTGATTTCTTTTTTGAGGGATGTTTTTTGGGATATTTTGTGGCAAAAGAGTGATTTTTGAAGGGTTATTTTTTGGCAAAAGACATTTTTCTGGGATATTTTGTATCAAAAGTGATTTTGAGGGATGCTTTGTGGCAAATAATAATGAGTTTTGAGGGATATTTTGTGGCAAAAGAGTGACTTTAAAGGCTATTTTGGCCAAGGAGTGATTTTGAGGGATATTTTGTGGCCAAAGATTCATTTTTGAGGCATGTCTTTGTGGCAAAAGTGATTTTTGAGGGGTGTTTTGTGGCAAAGGAGTGATTTTGAGGAATGTTTTGGGGCAGGGTGGATGGGGTCATGGTTTCCATGGGACCTGGTGGATCCAAGAGTTCCTTTTGTGCCAGGAGAGGCATTTCCAGCCTGTTCCTAAATCCATCCTCCATGGCTCAGTCTGGCTTTGAGTCCAAATCAAAAGCAAGGGACAGAAAAGCAAGGAGAGGTGGCCAGGGGGGAAATAGGGGTGAACACGGCCATGTCATTTGCCCCCTGTGGAAATTCCTCATCTGTTTCATTTAATTTTTTTTCTATTTAATTTTATTTATTATTTTATTTCCATTTTTAACGGCTTAGTTTGACTTTGAGTCCAAATTGAAAGCAAGGGACAGACAAGTTTTTAATGGCATTTACCTTGCTGAAATTCTTTACTTATTTGTTTTTATCTATTTGTTTTTATTTATTATTTTATTTCCATTTTTAATGGCTTAGTCTGACTTGGAGTCCAAATTGAAAGCAAGGGACAGACAAGTGAGGAGAGGTGGCCAGTGAGGAAATGAGGGGCAAACAGGGACATGGCATTTACCCCTGCTGAAATTACATATCTGATTTGCTTTTATTTTATCTATTTATTTATATTTATATTTTTAATTTCCATTTTTAATGGTTTGGCTTGACTTTGAGTCCAAATCTGAAGTGAGGGAGGGACTAGTGAGGAGAGGTTGCCAGAGGGGAAATGAGGGCAAACAGGGGCATGGCATTTACCCTGCTGAAATTCCTCATCTGATTTATTTTTATTTTATCTATTTATTTGTATTTATTATTTAATGTCCATCCTCAATGGATTTCAAGTCCAAATCAAAAGCAAGGGATGGACAAGTGAGGAGAGGTTGCCGGGGGGAAACCGGGGCAACCAGAGGCATGGAATTTGCCCCATGCTGAAATTTCTCATCTGATTTATTTTTATCTTTTTATTTTTATTTATTATTTTATTTCAATTTTTAATGGCTTAGTCTGACTTGGAGTCCAAATTAAAAGCAAGGGACAGACAAGTGAGGAGAAGTGGCCAGAGAGGAAAATAGGGGTGAACAGGGACATGGCATTTACCTTGCTAAAATTCCTCATCTGATTTATTTTTATTTTATCTATTTATTTTTGTTTATTATTTTATTTCCATCCTCAATGGCTTATTTTGACTTCAAGTCCAAATCAAAATCAAAATACCCTGCTGAAATTCCTCATCTGATTTATTTTGCAGACTCATTTAAGATCCAGTACATGCAGTTCATGGCATACATGAAAACTCCTCAGTACAAAGCAAGCCTGCAACAGTTACTGGAGCAGGAAAAGGTGGGTCTCACTTTTTCACAAACTACACAAAATCACCAGACTCTGAAGTTCCTTGGATGTGGGGAGGAGTGCTGGGGATGGGAATTGTGTGCATTTACACCAGTCCTGCTTAGGCTGAGCAACTGCCAGGGGATTTTGTTGCTCAACTCATTTTTTGTGTGTTTAAATCACACAAAAATGAGAGGGCTGCACCTCCCCTGTTCCCTGACGATGCTGACTTAGAATCAGAGAATCCTGGAATGCTTTGGGTTGGGAGAGACCTCAGAGCCCATCCAGTGCCACCCCTGCCATGGCGGGGACACCTCCCACTGTCCCAGGCTGCTCCAACCCTGTCCAAGCCAGCCTTGGACACTGCCAGGGATGATCCCTCCCAACCCAAACTAATTCCAGGACTTTATGAACCACAGCTCATAGAATTATGGATTAAGAAACCATTGAACTTGGATTAAGAGACCCAAAGTGTCATCACTGGTTGTGGGGATTTAGCACAGCATCCTTGGTCTTGATATCAGAATGGGTTGGATTGCACGGATGGGCAAAGTGTAAATGTCCCAAAGAATGGACTGGGAAAGGTGGAAAGGCAAGGAGGGTCCTGGAGCTGTGTGCTGGGGTGTTTGTCTGCCATGGAGCCACCAGCAGAGGGAGGAGATCTCCTGCCTGACACCTCCTTGTGTTGCTTTGTCTCAGTGATGAATGATTTCATTGCTTATCAATTGCCCTGATGGGTCTGTTCTGCTGCTTCTGTGGAGGAGCTTTCCTCATAATGCTCAGAATTAAACTTGAACTTCCAGTTAAAACCTTCCAGGACCTAAAGGGGCTCCAGGAGAGCTGCAGAGGGACAGGAGCCAGGGAATGGCTCCCACTGCCAGAGGGCAGGGCTGGATGGGATCTTGGGCAGGAATTGTGGAATCCATCCCTGGAATGGATTTCCCAGAGCAGTTGGGGCTGCCCCTGGATCCCTGGCAGTGCCCAAGGCCAGGCTGGGCAGGGCTTGGAGCAGCTGGGACAGTGGGAGGTGTCCCTGCCATGGCAGGGGTGGCACTGGATGGGCTTCAGTGTCCCCCCAGCCCAAATAATTTTGGAATTCTGTCCAGGTCCACCTTTTGACATTCCCTGTGGAAGCTTTCCTTCACTCTGTAGTCTTTGTGAGAGAGTCAGAAAAAAGCCACAGGGCTTTTGTATCGTGTTTTCCACATTGGGAACTCTCCAGAGGAGAGAAATTAACTTTTGCCACCCCATTTCTTACTGAGAAGTGGTTGGTGCTGCTCTGGTGTTCATGGAAACCTCTTTTTCTGTGGTTATTTCCATTTGCTTTCACAGTCAATCAGCATTTAGAACTTTCATCTTTTTCCTTAAGCAGCAGATTTTTCTGCTTGTTCTGCACTTGTCAGGAAAGTCAGCATGAAGTGAACTTGTCTCCTGCACAAATGAAATGATGGTGTGCAAGGGTTGTGCCCTGCACAGAGAATGAATCAGGGTGTGGAAAAGTCATCACTTGGTGCTGGTGTCCAACAGCTGCTCCACACTTTTAAACGTTAAAATGAGGAATTCAGTATGAAAATATTTTTTTATGGAGTGTTACATGGCAAATTAAACCTGACAGAGGCAGAACTTGGCTGGGTGAGGGGCTGGGTATGGTTTGTTCAGTAACTCCTTCTTACAGGAAGGTTTTCAAGTACAATAAAAATCTCTCTATAATAATGACTTTTGAAATCAGCTGCTGCTTCCCAGAGTGCCCTTAGATGGAGCTGTCAGCCCCTGCAGTGCCTGGGAAGGATGAATGAAATGCCTCATGTTGAAAACAAAACTGATTTTCCAGCATCCCCCAGAGCAGCTCCTTTAGCATTGCAGGGAGTGTTTTCCCAGGCCAGGTCTGTGTGTTCCTGCACGTGGGGAATTTCCAGCACTGCTGCTTCCCTGCTTGGAATATCAGCCATGGAATTATTAAGGTTGGAAAGGATCAAGGTGCTTTTTGCCCTTGTTCCCCACTTTTCCTGGAGCAGTGGCTCAGTCTGTGCAATCCCAGCTTGGCCTCTGCAGCGCAAGGTGGAGAACAGGATAATCCCAAAGCTCCCTGGGCTTTCTGCACTAATCCTGCATTTGGGGCTGGGTAAATGAGGCTCTTCAGCCAGTCCTGTCCTGCTCTTTGCTGTGCATGGCCGTGGATTGAGGGAGCAGGGACCTGGTTAAGGAATGTTCAGGGCAGGGAATTGCTGTGAGTGGCTCAGGTGACCTGCTGAAATAACGGTGGCACAAGTAGGAAAACTGGTTTGGCTTATTTAGGACTTTGTTCCTGCCTCCCCCCGCAGTGTATTTTCATTTACTGCATCTCTTCCATGGGTATTGCACAGGGAAACTCTGGGGATTTAGAGCCAGTTCCCTGTTTGGGAGCAGATTTCATGCAGATAATCTTTTCCAGTTCTATTTCTGCTCTGTGGGATGTGATTATTGCTGCTGCTTCACGATGCACTAGGAGGATAAAAATGAGTTTCTAAGACTGTCTTGATTGTATTTTACCGTACAGGAGGAAAAACCTACTTAAATTTAGTCAGAAATGCACTGCTTAAAAGCTCTTTTCAGCTGATTTAACTTCACCACTATCACACCCAAAAAATCCAGGTTCTCAGGAGTCTGGGGCAGGGCTGGATGAGCTCTCCTGCATCCAGGTTCACTCCTAAAGTGCTCCACAAATCTCCTTGAGTTGGCCCATGCTGCAGCTGGTGCTCAAAGTGTGGTTTTTCCCTCTTCCAGGAGAAGAATGCTCAGCTGCTGGGGACAGCCCAGCAATTGTTCACCCACTGCCAGGCCCAGAAGGAGGAGATCAAGCGCCTGTTCCAGCAGAAGCTCGATGAGGTACCGCTGTGCTGGGGGGATGTTTCTGAATCATCTGCAGGCAAATTTTCTGGTCCAGCTAAGTGAGAGCAGAGCAGTTTCAGCTCTTCAGCCTCTGCTTTTGCAGCAGATCAGGCTCAGAAAGGTGCAATGTGTGTCACTCTCTGGTGATGTTTGGTGTTTGTTGTTGGAATTTTGTGCTTGGTGCCCAAGGAAGGGGACAACCCACAGCCAGGTGGTGTTTGGTGAAGGATTCATCCTCTGCTGCTCAAACAAACTCTGTGCTGCCAACCTAGCTCAGGAGCACAGGAGGGAAATGTGGGGGCTCTCCACAGACAGAACTGTTGGCTGGCAAAGCCTGAAGGCCAGTTTTACAGTTGAAGGGGTGGAACTGCAGCTCCAAGATCCTTGTGTCCCTCCTTGTTATCACCCAGCAGCCACAAAGTGCCTTGGAGAATGCTGGGGGAGGTCCTGAGAGCTACAGAGATCTGCAGATCTCCTCAGTGTCACTTGGGAATGGCACAATCATGAGGAATGAGGGGGTCAGGACCCCAGGGATGAGGGGGTCAGGACCCCAGTGACTGATCTCATCCTTCACCTTTTAGCTGGGAGTTAAAGCTCTGACGTACAATGACCTGATCCAGGCTCAGAAGGAAATCTCTGCTCACAACCAGCAGCTGAAAGAACAGACAAAACAGCTGGAGAAGGACAACAGTGAACTCAGGAGCCAGAGCTTGCAGCTGGTGGGTCCAGCCCCTGGGCTGGGAACAGGGGATGCTGCCCTTGGGCTGAGGGCAGGGCACAAGCTGGGGGTGAAACATCACCCAGCTGCTCAGGGATGATGGGGGAACCCTGCAGGAGTCCTTTTTCACCTTTGATTTTCCCCATAGCAAATCCTGAGGTGGCAGCTGGCTCTGGCCTCAGCTGTGTCCCCAAGCAGCTCTGGATGTCACTGGGTCTGGATCTGGCTGGGCAGGGAGTTTGTGCAGGGCTTTCTCTGTGGTGCTCATCTTGGTAACTCAAACGTAGAGAATCATGGACCTGGTAATGTGGGAAAAGACCTGTGAGATCTTGGAGTCCAACCATCAAGGAACACCAAGACACCAGGTCCTCAGATGTCACGGCCACTTGTTGTTTGAACACTGCCAGGGGTGGGGACTCCACCACTGCTCTGGCAACCTGTGCCAATGCCTGACCACCCTTCAGTGAGGAAATTTTACCCATCTGAACCTGCCCTGGCCCAGCCTGAGGCCGTTCCCTCTCCTCCTGTCCCTGTTCCCTGGAGCAGAGCCCAACCACCCTGGCTGTCCCCTCCTGTCAGGAGCTGTGCAGAGCCACAAGGGCCCCCCTGAGCCTCCTTTGCTCCAGGCTGAGCCTCCTCAGGAGGTACATGAGGGGAATATCTGCATGTGGAAGCAGTGAGGGTGGGTAATAACACTATTTTAGAAAGTGCCACACTCCCTAGCACAAAGCTGGGAGGACTCAGTGGGTTCTTGCACATTCAGTGCAAAGTTCCTGCTTTCAGCTGGGAGCCCAGGTGGTGTGCAGGGTGAGAGCTCTGTTCTCACCTCTTTGTCCCTGTTCTGAGCTCTTTGTCCCTGTCCCTGTTCTGACCTCTTTGTCCCTGTCCCCGCGTGTCCCTGCAGCTGAAGGCTCGCTGTGAAGAACTGAAGCTGGATTGGTCAACGCTGTCACTGGAGAACTTGCTGAAAGAGAAGCAGGCCTTGAAGAATCAGATTTCTGAGAAGCAAAAGCACTGTTTGGAACTGCAGGTAAAGAGCAAGGAACAAATGCAGAGTGACCAGCTTGGGGTAGCTCTTGGACAATGGGCTGGTTATGGATGTTATACTAAATATGATGGGAAAGGATGAGCCAGGTGCTGCTTTTTTGTTTATTCTTTATTTCTTCCTTTAGAGATTGAGCTTTCTATTAGGGGATTTTAGTAAATAAGGATGTGGATAACTTGTAAAAGCAGTAGATACCATGACCTGATTGCTTGGTGATGCTGTGGAAGGAGGAATCATGGTTTATCATTGCATATAATTAAAAATCACAAGCTGATGATTTTCATATGTGCTCTGATGTCTCAATTCAGGAATTACAGAGTCCCAGACTGGTTTGGCTTGGAAGAGACCTTAAAGCTCATCTCATTCCACCCCTGCCATGTTCAGGGACACCTTCCACCATTCCAGGTTCCTCCAAGCCCCATCCAACCTGACCTTGGACACTTCCAGGGATAGGGTGGGAATCATTTTCCCCAGAGTAATGTTTCTCATAGTGACAAGAAATTGAACTCCTGTGTGTGAGGAGCTTTTCTTTGCCTGTGAGATTGGCTCCAGAGCTATTCCAGCCTTTTGCTGAATGCCTTGGAATGGAGTGACTGTGCAGTACTGAGGTACTCCACACTCTCTCTGTAAGTTGGAGATATTTTCCTTTTGGTTTTAAGATCTGAAATATTCTTTCTCAGGGTCTCTGACCCACTCCCCTCACCTGGGCCTTTTGGTTTTAAGCTCAGAGCAGAAATTTTCTCTTGAACTTTGGATCCCTTGTTCTGCATTGCTCCCAGAAGTAGAGACACCTTTCCTTAAAAGAATTTGGAAGCAAAACTCCATAATGTGGAGTTTTATTAGAATAATAGAATTTATACACTTAATAATAGAACTATTAAGCATAGTCTTTAATTTTTGTTTTCCTCTTCATTTAAAGATCAGCATCGTGGAACTCGAGAAGAGTCAGCGGCAGCAGGAGCTGCTGCAGCTCAAGTCCTACACACCCTCAGAGGAGCCCCTGCCAGTGCAGCTGCACAGCAAAAGCCACCTGAGCCGTGACCCTGAGGCTGAGCAGGGCAGGTTCCAGCTGGAACTGGAGTGCTCCAAGTTCCCCATGCCCCACATCAATGGCATGAGCCCCGAGCTGTCCATGAACGGCCACGCCACCCCCTATGAGCTGCAGCACGCCTTCAGCCGGCCCTCGTCCAAGCAGAACACCCCCCAGTACCCCAACTCCCACCTGGACCAAGACATTGTGCCCTGCACCCCCAACCACAGCAGCAGGCAGAAGGCAGACAAGGTGACCAGCCTGGCCATCCCTGATTACACCAGGTTCTCCCCTGCTAAAATCGCCCTGCGCAGACACTTGAATCAGGACCACGGAGTCAATGGAAAAGCCACAGCTAATGAGATACAGAGGTGAGATGGGTGATAGCAGAATAAATCACATGGACTCTTTTCTTCATGGTGGAAAAAGCCCCTTATTTGTTAGGAAGGATGAAAGTTTGACAAGAAAGCCTCACAGATATGTATGCTTAGCAGAAAGATTTTTAAATGCAGAGTCTGATGAAGGAATAGGGATGGAAGCAAGTTTTGATATAGAAGAAAAGAATTTCTGAGCCAGTCTTACTGGATAACCAAGGAGGCAAAGGGTGTGTTAGTTAGAAGGGGTTTTTATGGCTTAGAGCAAAGGATAAACCCACCTCAAACAAGAAGATGTTTTTACCAAGCAGGAAGACAGCACAGGCAAACAAGGCAGCAAAGCTGCAAGTAGAAAAAAGGTCTCAGAATTTTCTATTGGAAGAAAACTGAAAAAAACTTCTAGCTTAAACTGTAATGTACTAACTTTTAGTGATTGGAGAATAGGAACATGAATATGGTAATTATAGTAGTTATGGTAGGCTATAGATAATAGTTAAAGTATAGATTGGTTCTACTGTATTAAGATACTCAGCAAAGAAAAGAATATAATGCATTGTAACCTAAAGAAAAGTATATAATGCAATGTAACCAAAAGAAAAGTATATAATGCATTTGTAACCAAAACCAAAGGGTCTCCAGGCCTGCCTGCAGCTGGGGCTGACAGCTGTAGGCACAGCTCTGTCACCCACAACCCTGGACTGCTGTAATGTCTTAGATAGAATAAGCTGCATTTTGGAGGGCAGCCTGGAGTCCCGCATCTCTCATTTAGGCTCTTACACTTATTTATTCACATAATTCATTTTTATACAGTTTTGTGCATTTTGATACAGGCCTTGTGTGTTACTCAAATTGGGTTGGTTGTTTTCTTGCCAATTATTATTAGTTACTAACAAGTTGTTACCCTGTATTAATTGGGCATTCAAACCCCTGGTGTGTACGTGCAGGGAAGGTTGTTTGTGAGAGATAGTTTTCATTTTTCTATTTAAAAACAGTTTATAAAGGTGCTGGTTGTTTTTCACCCAGGAATAGATTGTTTTGTTAACAAACTGCTCACACTAGGATTGCTTTCACATGGGAACTTGCAAAGTGCCAGCTTTGCCACTGATTCCAGGAGAGCAGGCATTTTCTTTATAATTTTTCTACCTTACTGCAACAGGTAGTGTTAGTAGCACTGGTAATTTAGATTGGGAAAAATATTTTCCAAAGTGGAGGTTTATCTGTTTTTAAAAATTCTGTTTCATGAAAACAAGTGATGAGAGCTAATGGGGTAAATAAGGTGGGACAGTGTGGTACAGGAATGCCTTGTCGCTGGCTTTTGCATCCTGACAATTGTACATCTCTCTTCCAGAGCTGAGCATGTCAAAGAGAATGGCCTTACATATCCAAGCCCTGGAATTGCAAATGGCATAAAGCTGAGTCCTCAGGAAACTCGGCCCTCCTCCCCCGCGGCCTTACCCAGTGCAGGAGAGAAGGTAAAGGATCTGCTGCTGCTCAGGGCTGATCCTGGGGCAGCAGAGGGCAGCTGGAAAATGCAGGAATGGCCTGGGAAATGCTGGAATGGCCTGGCTGGAAAATGCAGGAATGGCCTGGAAAATGCAAGGTTGGCCACACTGGAAAATGCAGGAATGGCCTGGAAAATGCAGGAATGGCCAGGCTGGAAAATGCAAGAATGGCCTGGGAAATGCAAGGTTGGCCACACTGGAAAATGCAGAAATGGCCTGGGAAATGCAGGAATGGCCAGGCTGGAAAATGCAAGAATGCTGCTTTCTGTGGCCAGCTTGGAATGATACAAAATCCAGTGGGTGTGATGCAATAAATCAGAGCTGGTCAGAGGGAGAGAAAGATGTGCTTCATTCTGAGCACCAGTAATGCAGTGGGAATGCTGTTTGATCTGGCACGTGTCTGCTTGAACTGGGAAAGGAGACTCTTTCATAGCATAAAAATAAAGAGTAAAAAATATGGTCCATGTAATTGGTGCAGCCATGGATCACGTTGGGGCTCACAGAGCAGCAGGTGCCCTGCAGTAGCAGGTTGCCATGGAAATGCATCTGGCTGCTACAGAGGGCCTCAAGATACAAAATCTGACATCTGAGTGCTTTTCACAGAGCTCTAACCAAAACACAGGGAAATGAGTTTGCCTAAGGCTTCCTTTTTCCTGGTGCTGGGGGCCAGCAGTGGCCTTAATTTACCCATTAAAATGGGTAAAATTCTGTGCTGTGGGATGTTGCTGTCCCAGGAGCCTGGTGCTAACCAAGCTGCTCCCTGTCTGATGAAGTCATTCCTTAAAAAATTCCTTAAAAAAAGGAGTGGTGGAATGACACACACAAAGAAACAAGCGGATTATCATTACCTTAAAAAACCTTTTCAATATCCTGTGTAAGAACTTTGCTTTCTCTTTTGATTTCACAGGTTTTGAGAGAGAGAAGCTCTGTGAGTAATGGAGAAACTATCACCAGCCTCCCTATCAGTATTCCTCTGAGCACAGTGCAGCCCAATAAACTCCCTGTTAGTATCCCTCTGGCCAGCGTAGTCCTACCTAGCCGTGTTGAGAAGGTGGTGAGTAAGGGATTGTCAACACTTTCCATCCCTAAATGAAATCAAAATCCCAGGGGGCAGGAATGGGGTGCTGTGCCCCAGGATCCTCCTTGGGGTGGCTGCTGGGGGATGCCTCCTCTTGGATCCTGTGGATTTTTCCTCTCCTCTCTCTGTGGGGTGGAGGGAGGTTCCAGGCAGGAAGGAGAGTAAAGTGAATGCCTCAGGAGAGCCTGGTTTGGAATGTGTCTGGGTGAAAAGCCTGAGAGTTTGTGGCAGTGGAAGCAGAGAATTGCATGTGTCAATTAGTTCTTAGCCCTGCTTTCAGCAGGAACTCTCTGGAGGAGAATTCTTCTGTCTCAGTCACCTCAAAGCTGCCTGTTCTCCTCTCATGTGTGCAGGGTGAGCTTGAACAGCCCCTTGGGGCTGGGATACCTCACTGCTCTGTAGCAGAAAGCCTCTGGGGCCATCTCTTTTGGACATGTGAGCCCTGCCTCTGTGAGTGGAGGGGAGTTCAGAAGGGCCTGGTCCAGTTTCTCACACCATTTGTCACAGAAGTGCTGCAGCAGAGAGCTGAGGAGCATTTGCTGCTTTTGCTCAGAGCTCTGAGTTAGAATCCATCCATGGCTTGGCTTTCTCTCCCACTTTGGGAAACCTGGAGTTGGTTCACAGTATTGAACCCATTGCATTTTTCCACCTGAAGACATCTGGCTTTAGCAGAACCAGAGCCTGCTCAGCTCTGGATGTCCTTAGGGCAGTGCCAGCCCTGGGTGGCACCTCCCTGTTTGTTCAGGCTGCCATTTCACAGGTGTTTCCTCAAAGAATGTCCCAGAGAACATGGCCTGATGCCCTTCATGTTCCCTTTGGGGTTGTTTTGGGAGCTTTGTGAGCACAGACCTGGGGATGTGATACAACATCAGTCCCTGTGTGCTGCAGCAGGGGGCTGAGCCATTCCTGCTCCTGGCAGAGCTGTCCTGAGTGTGAATATCCTGTGATGAGGAGCCTCCCTCTCTGCACGGTGCCTGCTGTGTGTGAGATACTACTGCAGCATAATTAATCACTAATTTAAGGCTATAACCTGCTGATCCATGCTTTTCTCAAAACAAGCTGAATCTGGGGTGCACAGGAGGCAGAGCCACTTCCCAGGCAGATGTACTAATGCATGGGAATTTGGTTGAAGCTGGAGATTTCTGATGCTGTTTCCTGAAATGCCTTTTTCTCTCCCCAGAGAAGCACACCCAGCCCAGTTCACCAGAGCAGAGACTCATCAACACTTGAAAAGCAGATTGGTGCTAGTTCTCATAATGGCATAAGCAATGCTGCTGGAAACAAGCCTCTGGCTTTGGCTACCTCAGGTAACAGCCTCACCTGTGCTCAGCTGCTCCTCTGTTGGGGCAGCACCCAGATGCATCCAGCTGAGTTTTCCAAGCACTTCTTGCCAGGTGCTGCAGGCCCTGGAGTGCTGGATAACTGTGGGTGGGGCCAGAAACTCATGGATGATGCTCTGATGTGCATCTGGCACAAAGGGTTGGATTGATGTGCCTTTACTTGTGAATAAACAATTGCTTCTGTGAGTTCTGTGGGGACCCAGAGATTCCCACTGATTTACGGTGTGGCAAACCTGCAGAGTGTCTGCAGCTGGTGTCCTGAGCTGATGATCTGGCTCTAGAAATTTTATTTTGCAGGGTCTTTAAATAGCAGAATGAATTTTTTGGGGCAGGTTATGGAGGTGCCTCATGAGCAGCTGTAAAGGCACAACAACCTGGGCGGGAAAAGCCAAATGGGAGAGGATGGGGATCCCTTTAGGTGCAGACATTGCTTCTGACTCACTCATCCATGGAAATCATGGTCTTTAGCTGTTCTGGGAATGTTGTGGGCCAGGAAAAGTAGGTTCTGCACCTGATCCCTCACCAAAGAGTGCTTTTGTTCTCAGTGTTTACCACCCCGAGGGGCTTGGGTTGTTTCAGTATCTGTTTTGCAAAGGCCTTGGCTGCATTTATCTATAAAGCAAATGAAGTATTTAAAAAACCTTGTTGTAAACCATTACCATGTTGTTCCCTTCTGCCATTTTCTTTCAGAGAGCCCAGGCCATCCTAGAGCCCTAAACACATTTATGATACCCTGTGATAAATTCTCAATTCCCATCACAAGATTCCTGCCTTGTGGAATTTTTCTGCCTCTGTGTCTTTGAAGGTCCCCTGTCACTCCCTAAGTCCCAGCCTTTTACTGAATTTGGAGGAGGTGGGCTGTGAGGATGGCAAAGTCCTTCTCTTTTTGGGGAAGGGAAGGACTGACTCTGGCCATCCATTTCCTTGATGAAAGGAAGGAATTGAGCGTAGTGGAGCCCTGATTTCAAAAGGGATAATAGTTCAAACAAAGCTGTAACTTGAATTCCATGTAAAACTGGGAGGAGCACGTGTTCTGTGGGTACCTCCATATACCAGGTGAATTTTCCTGAACTGGCAAGAGACCATGGAAGTCCCTAACCCCCAGCTGGCACCTCAGCACCCAGAGAGCCACGTGGAAAAGCGGCCCCTGTGTTTCCCATGTAATCCAGGGCCACTGGCTGTCCTCCAGGCAGAGCTGGAATCCCTCCTGGCCCTCCCAGCCCTGTTCTCAGTGACCTCTCTCTCGCTCAGCCCCAGCAATGATCTATACTTTCCCTCTCAACAGGTTTTTCTTACTCTTCTGGCTCCGTGGCAGTCAATGGAAATCTTACAAACAGCCCAGCCCATCTTAACCATAGTGTTGATCAGGCAGCTCTGGACGACTCTGGGAGTCTCTTTAACTCTGTAGGGTCTCGGAGTTCCACTCCACAACATCCTTTGCTAATGATGAGGAACTCTGGGCAGAGCTCCCCTGCTCAGCAGCACTCGAGCCCCCGCTTAGGTGGCCCGGCCCAGAGCCTGGCAGGGGGACTGCAGAGTGCAGAGGCTCAGAAGATCTTTGCCGAAGCAACAAAGGGGGACCCGCAGTGTGATGCAGCCTTTTCAGATCCCGAGAACGAGGCCAAGAGGAGAATCATCTTTACAATCTCTCCTAATACAGGACATGTAAAACAATCCCCTTGCAGCAAGCACAGCCCTGTGGCCGGCAGCTGCCAGGCCCACGGGCAGGATGGGAAGAAGCGGGGCCGGCGGAAGAGATCGAACCCGGGCAGTGCCAGCGGCAACGGCGCCGTCTCCCCGAAACGCAAAGCGCTGCCCTCGCTGGCCGGGCTCTTCACACAGCCCTCGGGGTCACCCCTCAACATCAACTCCATGGTAAGGGCACCAGTGGGCTTTGGGAGAGCTCTGGGACTGAGGAGTGCAGCCTGGGTGGTGGCTGTTACCTGTTCCCTGAAATATGAGAATCCCTGAAAAACAGCTCAGCTACCTTAGAAGGTGTAAAATCAGTAGGATGGCTTCTGTGATAGTGTTGGAAATAAAAAGTGTTGGTTTTTAGAGGGTGGTTGCTGTTACCTGTTCCTTGAAATAGCGATCTCCTCGAGTCTCATAAACTCTTGGAGATCAAGGTAGCTCCCCTACCTTAGAAGGCAAAGAAATCAACAGGATTTGGGGTAGTGTTGGAAACAAAAAGTGTTCTGAGGGTGGTGGCTCTTACCTGTTCCCTGAAATATGGGATATCCCTGAAATATCTCCTTGAGCCAGGTCTCATAAGCTTTTGGAGACCTGTTTCATATCTAAGATAGCCCAGCTACCTTAGAAGGTATAAAATCAGCAGGATGGCTTCTGTGGTAGTGTTGGAAACAAAAAGTGTTCTGAGGGTGGTGGCTGTTACCTGTTCCTCTAATATGGGATATCCCTGAAATATAGGTCATCTCGAGCCAGGGCTCATCAGCTCTTGGAGATTTATTTCATACCCAAGATAGCTCAGCTACATTAGAAGGCATAAAATCAACAGGATTTGGGGTAGTGTTGGAAACAAAAAGTGTTTAGAGGGTGGTGGCTCTTACCTGTTCCCTGAAATATGGGTCTCCTCGAGTCTCATAAGTTCTTGGAGATCTATTTCTAAGGTAGCTGAGATATCTTAGAAGGCATAAAATCAGCAGGATGGCTTCTGTGGTAGTGTTGGAAACAAAAAAGTTTAAATAAAAGGCAAAATAACAAAACTCTTTACAGAAAAAAACCCAGCCAGAGACTAGGCAAGTCCAGGTGCAAGAGACTCCTGGTAAAACACCCCACAAAAGCCATTAATTTCTTTGTTCTCTTATTTTTCTAGTAAATTGCTCAGGCAGGACTTTTTGACTCCTGTCCAATTAGCTATCCTTAAGTTTGAGGTGAAGTCCCCCAGGTCCTATGAGATGCCTTTTCACCTAATCCAGGAGAGAAACTTCTGGGTTTATTTCCTTTTTATGGGGACAAAGGATAGTTTGGTCACTCCATCAACAGGGGGCACATTCCTATAGTTCCCCAGTAATGTTGGTTTTAGGGTTGGTTCCTTGAAATAGTGATCTCCTCGAGTCTCATAAACTCTTGGAGATCAAGGTAGCTCAGCTACCTTAGAAGGCAAAGAAATCAACAGGATTTGGGGTAGTGTTGGAAACAAAAAGTGTTCTGAGGGTGGTGGCTGTTACCTGTTCCCTGAAATATGGGATATCCCTGAAATATCTCCTTGAGCCAGGTCTCATATGCTTTTGGAGACCTGTTTCATATCTAAGATAGCCCAGCTACCTTAGAAGGTATAAAACCAGCAGGATGGCTTCTGTGGTAGTGTTGGAAACAAAAAGTGTTCTGAGGGTGGTGGCTGTTACCTGTTCCCTCTAATATGGGATATCCCTGAAATATAGGTCATCTCGAGCCAGGGCTCATCAGCTCTTGGAGATTTATTTCATACCCAAGATAGCTCAGCTACCTTAGAAGGCATAAAATCATCAGGATCTGGGGTAGTGTTGGAAACAAAAAGTGTTTAGAGGGTGGTGGCTCTTACCTGTTCCCTGAAATATGGGTCTCCTCGAGTCTCATAAGTTCTTGGAGATCTATTTCTAAGGTAGCTGAGATACCTTAGAAGGCATAAAATCAGCAGGATGGCTTCTGTGGTAGTGTTGGAAACAAAAAGGTTTAAATAAAAGGCAAAATAACAAAACTCTTTACAGAAAAATACCCAGCCAGAGACTAGGCAAGTCCAGGTGCAAGAGACTCCTGGTAAAACACCCCACAAAAGCCATTAATTTATTCGTTCTCTTATTTTTCTAGTAAATTGCTCAGGCAGGACTTTTTGGCTCCTGTTCAATTGGCTATCCTTAAGTTTGAGGTGAAGCCCCCCAGGTCCTATGAGATGCCTTTTCACCTAATCCAGGAGAGAAACTTCTGGGCTTATTTCCTTTTTAAGGGAACAAAGGATAGTTTGGTCACTCCATCAACAGGGGGCACATTCCTATAGTTCCCCAGTAAGCATCTCCTGTGCAAAAGCTGTTTGGGTGAACTTTCAGGCAAGGCAGGCAAGTCCACACACACCACACTTACCACGGCAAGCTCAGCAAAGAGAGGCAGAAGGGCCTTTTGTGTGGTGTGAAAAACACCTTCACTCTCCTGTGAAAATTTAAGAAGTTTAATAAAGGAAGGGTTTTCAGCCTGTGAAAAACACCTTCACTCTCCTGTGAAAATTTCAGAAGTTTATTCAAGGACAAAGGGAGACAAGGACCATAGAGCAAAGGTTATTACAGCTGGGTGCATCTTGGCACTCAGCCTTCGAGGATACCCCTTAAATACCTTTTTTCTTACACCAGCCTGTTGCATATTCATAGACCCATATGAATATCCATAAACTAGTTTATTCCAGGAGCATGGCCCCTCCTTGGGTCTGCCTTTTTAGAGCATGGTGTTTCTTGGCTGTGGTTTTAGTTCCTTTTCTTTATCACCTCCAGTTTTTGGGCCTTGGTCCACGCTTTGTTCAGACAGCAGATGCTGATGGTTGGCAGATCTGTACAGGTGTCCTCATCCTGTGTTCATTGGGTGTTATCCCATCCAAGCAGGCATTTTAACACAAGCACACTGATATCACCTATTTCACTACTATGTCTAAGCATAATTAATAACAGAAATGAAACCAATATCTTTATAACAAAGATAACGTCACACATATAAAATTCATTTTACTTTAACATCACACATATAAAAACCATTTTAATATTTGTGAAAACCCAGTAGTGTAATATGGATCTATAACATATGGTCAGTTCCAGGCAAGGTTTATTTTAGCACACGGAAGGGGAACCAGTGACAAAAGACAAACAAAGACAATGTTCTGTGCACAAGGTTAAATAGGGAAGGGCATGGGGTGGCACAAAGGGCAGGGCAAAGGGCTTTGGCTTTCAGGGAAGATGGGGCTGGCCAGCAGGGGTACCACAACCAAGGAGGAAACAGGGAAAGGACAAACCAAGGGAAGTGGGACATAAGGGGGAAGGAACTGGGATGGATCAGTGTTGGGAAATACTCCGTGGGGAAGTGTTTTCTGTTCACCCAGGTGGGAGTAAACTCTATGGTAAGACTATGGAAAGACTATGGTAAATCTCTCCAAGGCAAGGCTCTGGGGATTTCCCTGAGGGGGAAGGAATCACAGGATTCCACAAGGGATAAGCTCCAGGCTGGAGCTGGAATTGCCATGAAGGCTCTTTGCAGCAATTCCTGCCTCTCTTAGTTTTCACTAAGTTGGTGAACAGTTTGTGTTTAAGCAGAACGTCTTCAAAGAGCTCTTTGCTGTCAGAGCATTAAAAATTAAAAATAATCTCTTCCCTCATGACAAAGAGCTTGTTTCTGCAGTGAAGTTGATTTTTGAGGCTGTAGATTCAATATTTTGAAAATAGTTTAAGCTAAGATTGACTAAACAGCAGAGGAGTGCCAGAAGCATATGGCATTCTTGCTAATGAAGCCAGCTAGAGAGTTGTGTGCATGTGATCCTGCAGTGTAGTTTGAGAAAAAAAGGTTTATCCCAGGTCGTCATTTCTGATGTCAAACATGAAATCAGAGAATGAAAATTAGCTATTTTTCCAAGTTTATTTAAGCTTTCACCCCAGGTTCTGATGCAGGAGGTGGAAGAGAGCAGCAGCAGTGCTAAACTAGCAGCTGTTGGATGTCTCAGAGCAAGTTAAACTTACATTAAAATTTTTATAAGATGCCTTTTCAGGGATAATCTCATGTGTAACTGCTTTCTTTCCTTCTCACCCAGGTCAATAACATTAACCAGCCCTTAGAAATAACAGCCATTTCCTCTCCTGAAAACTCCCTGAAGAACTCTCCTGTTCCTTACCAGGACAATGACCAGCCCCCAGTGCTGAAAAAAGAGAAGCCCCTCGTTCAGAGCAACGGAGTCCATTACTCCCCGCTGACATCGGATGACGAGCAGGGCTCTGAGGATGAGCACAATAGCAGCAGGTGAATGCACAGGCACAGTTTCAGGACAGGGTTTCTCTCAGGGCTGATAACACTGCTCTCAGCAGGAGGGGTGTGTTTAAAGCCTCTTTGTTCTCCTTGCTTAACGGCCCATCCCATTATCCCAAACCTCTTATGTGGCTGAAGCTGTGAACAGGGGAGGTATTCAGGCAGTAGAATGTGGGAACCTGCTGTTGCTGCCGCTGTGTTTGCAAAGCTGGCAGGGTCTGGCCTTGGAGATAACTGCTGGAGAAATGACTGAGAAATGGAGGGGACTGAGGGGAGGCTCCTCGGGGGCTGCAGCTCCTCCCCAGGGCAGGCACAGGGGCAGGGGCTGAGCTCTGCTCTGGGACAGGGACAGGAGCCCAGCAAGGGCTGGAGCTGTGCCAGGGCTGGGCATGGAGCTCAGGGCAAGTTTCTGCCCCCCGAGGCTGCTGGGCACTGCCCAGGCTCCCCAGGGAATGGTGCCAAGGCTGCCAGAGCTCCAGGAGCTCCCAGGGCTGCTCAGGGTGGGGTTGTTGGGGTGGTTGTGCAGGTACAGGGGCTGCACTGATCGTCTCTGAGGGTCCCTCCCAGCTCAGGGTATTCTGGGATTTATTCCCTTGACCAGTGGGGCCAGCATTTCTCAGCTCATTTTCCCATCCTGGCAGCTGTGGGGTTTCTGTTTGCTCTGCTAATCCAGGAAGGTGCTGCTGGCAGCCCCCAAAACAGCCTGGTTTCCCCTCTCCTCCCCTCAGTTCAGCAGGAACCTGGAGGGGGCTCAGCCCAGGGATGGCAGGAGCCCAGGAGGACCCTGGCATAGGGTGCCCAGAGCAGCTGGGGCTGCCCCTGGATCCCTGGCAGTGCCCAAGGCCAGGCTGGACAGGGCTTGGAGCAGCCTGGGATGGTGGAAGGTGTCCCTGCCATGGCAGGGGTGGGATGAGATGAGCTTTAAGATCCCTCCCAACCCAAAGCATCCCATGGTTCTGTGGAAAATAACCACTACAAGAATGTGGTTCTGCTTGTTTTGAAAGAAAATAACAAAGTTCTCTGAACATGCACTAATCCTGTCAAAGAGCAGTAATTCTGTAATGGCTCCTGCCTAAAGCTTGTGGTGGGTTTTTTGATGCTTATAAATTCCTTTAGTGACACAAAACTGTGGGACTGAGTTGTTTTTTTATACTCTCTCATCTGATAAGACCTGATCATGAGGAGTATAGATTGTGAGGGGAAATGTGCAACAGAAGGTGTGCTAGAGGTGCAATAACCTTTCTATTTTCCCACTAGAATTGAGAGGAAAATTGCAACAATATCATTGGAAAGCAAATCTCCACAGAAGACTGTTGAAAATGGTACGTGTGAGGAATGGGAATTGTTTGTGGCAATGGCTGGGCCTGGGCATGGGTGAAGCTGACAGTCAGGGGGATGTTTCTCTCTGCAGCTGGACCAAGTGTCATTCTTAATCATCATTAAGCCAGGTGGCTGCTAATTACAGATTTTGGGTCACTTCTTTCTGTAGTCACAGGTCAGCAAAGATCTGACCAGTTTTTTCACTGACTCAGGGTTTGAGAAGGGATCTGTAGTACAGATATAGGGGGGAAAGCGAGCAGTATTCTCAAACTTTTCCAGAGTGTTAAACTGAATTTTAAGGACTTTTAGATGACTCCACAAATATTTCTGCCTTTGGTTCAGAAATAGAATTACAGACTGATGAAAGGTGGGTTTTGATAAGGATAAAATGATAAAAAATGTGGGTGCTGCCCAGAGAAGGGTCTGAATCACCAAGAGCAGCTGAGGGAGCTGGAGGAGCTCAGCCTGGAGAAAAGGAGGCTTAGGGAGTCCTCACTCTCCACAACTCCCTGACAGGAGGGGACAGCCAGGAGGAATCAGGCTCTGCTCCCAGGAAACAAGGGACAGGATGGGGAAAAACAGCCTCAAGCTGTGCCAGGAGGGGTTTAGATTGGATATTGTGAGAATTTCTTATAATTATATGTTATTTATTTATATCTCATGTTATTTCTAATTGCAATGCCTGACCACCACTAAAAGGATGATCAGACATTGGAAGGGGCCACCCAGGGCAGTGGTGGGGTTTCCATCCCTGGAAGTGTTCAAAAAACCAATGGATGAGGCACTTGGGGACATGGTTTAGTGATAAGCATGGTGGTGGTGCTGGTTGGTGATGGGACTTGATGATCTTAAAGGACTCTGTGGTTCTGTAAAACCCATTCTCAAGGGGCAGATTGAGTGAATGCTGTTTATTGACATTTGTAAACCTTCCCTCCCCCAAACTAGGTGGCAGCATATCGGGGAGGAAACAAGCACAAAGCAACGAGAACATGAACAGCAGCAAATGGAAATCGACTTTTTCGCCGATATCTGACATCAACCTGACCAAAACCACCGACAGCCCCTTGCAGGCCGTGTCAGCTCTGAGCCAGAACTCCCTGTTTGCCTTCAGGCCTCCCTCCGAGGATGGGCTGCCCATGGACACCAAGGTGCCAGGACACCCCAGGAAGAGCCTGGCAGTGCCCTTGGATGGGCTGAGCCCTGGCACAAACCCCCCCAATGGCTTCAGCTACAACGGGGGCCTGTCCTCCGAGCTGGGCCTGCACGGCTTCATGGACGGCGCTGCTCTTCCTCACAAAGCTGGGGATGGCTCCAACTGCTCCCTGGGCTTCCCCTCGCAGCGAGGCAAGGACCTGGGGGTGTCAGACACCAACCTGTTCCTGAACAAGAGGCAGCTGGAAGCTCTGGGCACCAAGGGAGAAGAGCTGAGCCGGCCGGGGGTGAAGGGCAAGGAGCTGGGCGAGCTGAGCGCCCGAGCAGGGGGGGCTGTGGAGAAAAACTCAGTGCAGCACAACGGGAAGGTCGGCAAGGGAAGGGACCGAGACGTGGAGTTTAAAAACGGCCACAACCTTTTCATTTCTGCTGCTGTTTCGTCTGGTGGCCTTCTGAATGGTAAAAGCCTTTCTACTGCTGTTTCCTCAGCAGGGAACCCAGCGCCGTCTGTCCCGACGCACCATCCCTTCCTCAACACTCTGACCACTGGATCACAGTTCCCCCTCGGCCCCATGGCCTTGCAAGCAAACCTCAACTCGGTGACAAATTCCTCAGTATTGCAGTCCTTATTTAATTCAATGCCAGCTGCTGCCAGTCTGGTCCACGTGTCATCAGCTGCAACCAGACTGACTAATTCTCACACTATGGGGAACTTCTCTCCTGGGGTTACAGGTGGAACAGTTGGAGGTAGGCAGAACTCTTTCTCTGGTATAAGACAGGGCCTAAAGGAAAATCTGACACTGCCTCTCCAGGGGTGAAACCCTTTCATTTCTACAGGATGCCAAGCAGATCTGTCCCACATAACCAGTCTCCTCTCTCTCTCTCTTTCTCTCTCTTGGAATTGCTAGGATGATTTCAGTTCCCTACAGTGAAATCTCATGAGCTTTGTCTGCTAGATGAGCTTGTTGTACCACCTTAATGAATCAATACACCCAGACTTTGTGATTGATAATGTTTGCTTGTTCAGATGTTGCTGTGTTGGAACCAACTTAGGTCTGCCTGCAGGTAACAGATTTGACTTGTCCTGGTACCATGTTAAGGATCTCTGACTTGTCAACTTGAGTAAAGGTTGAGTTTAGGCCTTGAATGGATTTAGCATGATCCAGGAGGAGCACAACATCAGAGGAGCTGGTGTTGGGAGTTCTGTAGCATTCTGGCCCTTGAATGGACATGAAGAGCATTTCTTGGCCAGGAAGGGCAATGCCATATGCACCTTGCACTTCTGGGGTTCTGCACAGGCTTGGCTTCTGTGGCCCACACCGGGGACAAGCTGGCAGGACCAGAAGATAGGCTGAACCTGCCATTTCTAAGTGTCTAGGGCAGTTTTTCTGACCTGTCCACAATCATTCAGGCACCATGTCGGGAAATCCTAACTCTCACATCTCTCAGCACGTAGATTTGCTGGATTACACCTCCCCTCTGCTGCCCTGTAAGCGGGGGAGCAGGAGGGTGGGGAGGGAAGAGCAGCACTTTGAGTCTTCAGATAAGCAACTCTAAAGATCACTTCTAATGTCATCAAAACTCTGCCTGTGTGGTATAGAAGTGACAGTTCTTGGGTCTGACCATTTTTCCTCGTGGCCTTTAGAGGTTGGCAGTAGGAAAGGTAAGTGGAACCCTTTTGTACCTCCTGGCCTGCACCATTATCTCCTCATTGCTTGCTGCCTTCTCACGCTGCACATTTTTGTATGGGGCTGTTACTTATTATAATTTTGCTTTTGTTTGTTTGTTTCTTTTCTTTTTTTTTTTTGGTTTTTTTTTTGTTTTGTTTCTCTTGTCACTTGAGACTGTACAAAGGCCATCTGTTGAAGCTGAGTTTTTCTCTCCTGTTTGCAGGTATTTTTAACCATGCGGTGCCTTCTGCCTCCTCTCCTCATCAGTTTGGAGCCAGTTTCAGCAGCAGTGCTGTCTCTAGCAGCACCGTGCTAAGCTTAAACCCTCTGCAGGCTGTTGCCAGCACCTCATCCTCATCCTTCCCACCCTCTTCCTCTAATTTAGTAACATCTAGTGAGACTAGACCTGCTCAGCACCTCAACAGAGCTCCAGTGCAATCTGTCTTCCACCCCCCTCCACCCCCTCCTAACGTGTCCTTGCCTCCCCCTCCTCCTTTACTCGCTTCTAACTCCGAGCCTGCTCTCCTGCAGAACCTGCCCTCCACCCCTCCTGGCGAGACGTTCCTGCCCTCCTCCTCCTCATCCTCCTCCTCCTCCTCCTCTGCTCCTGTCCAGTCTAACTCTTCTTTGTCTCTCAAACTGGCTTCTCTCCAGCACAAACCCTCCCGCCCCTCCTTTACCGTGCACCACCCGCCCCTGCCCCGCGTGCTCCCGCAGCCCAACGCCGCTGGCATGGCCGCTATGTGGGTGACCCTTGGCATGCAGCCTCCTTATGCTTCGCACCTTTCGGGGGTTAAGCCACGATAAAGAGCTTGCTTAGCTAACAGTTCTTGTTTTGTAAGGTAAGGCCAGACACAAAACCAGAGGAGTTTGCGGGCGAGATGCTCACTTGACACTTCTTCCTTTGCAGAGAGAGAGGTCGGGGCTGGGCTCCGTGCAACAGGAACCTCTGAAACAGGAAAAATGAGCCCTAAAATGGGGGAGAGAAACCTCTGAAATGGGGATTGAAATCTCTCAAATGTGGGGATTGAAATCTCTAAAATGTGGGGACTGGAATCTCTAAAATGTGGGGAATGAAATCTCTAAAATGTGGGGAATGAAATCTCCAAAATGTGGGGATTGAAATCTCTGAAATGTGGGGAATGAAATCTCTAAACTGTGGGGATTGGAATCTCTGAAATGTGGGGAATGAAATCTCTAAAATGTGGGGAATGAAATCTCTAAAATGTGGGGATTGGAATCTCTGAAATGTGGGGATTGAAATCTCTAAAATGTGGGGAGCAAATCAGCTGGTGGCAGAGGATGGGAAGTGTTGGTGCTCGCTGTTCTGGGAGTCAGGATTTCTCGACAAGGAGTGCTCACAGGGGTAACTCTGCTCTGGCTCAGGGTTATGTTCAGGCTGAGGTCCCTTCATAGAAAGAGGAAATGTTCTGTCTGGAGGTAGTAACAGGAGGAAATGTCTATTTTCCATGTGGTTTTATACAGTTGTTGGAGTGGGTGTTGCCCATCTGATCCCTCTCCCTCTTGCACAGCCTGTTTATCCCAAACCAGTCCTTGTCTGTAGCACTGAGGTGCCCAAAGGTGCCTCTTTGTGACTCTGTGTGACAATGTGGTGGTCAGTAAAAACTGCCAGTCAACAACAGCTGCTCTAAATGGTCATAAAGTTAAAAATCCCTAGGTTATAAACTTCAGCTTTGCTTGGAGAGCAAATTCCCTGGGCCTGCAGTGCAGTCAGTGTCCCCTGCATCACTGGAAACACAACCACAGGTAGCAGAGAGGGGCTGTGACTCCCCTGTCACTTCCCTGTGCTGGACTTGCTGCCAGGGCCAGCAGGAACAGCCCCAGCAGATGTTTTATTTTTGCTCACAAGCCCTGGGAGCACAGGGAATGTGCAGGGGGAAGTGGGCTCCACTCTCCACAAAGGCTGGAGGAGAGGAGGCTTCTGGAGGCTGTGTGCATTTCTCCTGCAGCAGGTATTTATTGAACTGTCTCTAGAATAAACTGTACCACCACAGAGCTGGGTCCTGTGGTCAATGCAAACACTCTGTGGCAATCCTGCTGTACCAACTCGTGCTTGCCAAGTGCATCCAGCGTGTCCAGCCCCAGAGCTGGCTCCCTGCTTTCCTTGTAGGTCTGTGATGTTGTTGCTGTCCACTGGTACCAAAGCTACAAACGTGGTTGAACACACTTTGCTGCTTATAAAACTCGATTACAACACACCTGAGAGAGCCTCTGTGCATTGTGTGTAGTGTTTTCCTCATCAAATTCCTCCTCAGACACCACAAACCCTGGTTAGGCTTTTGGGAGGCACGTAAGTATTGCCAGGTCCTTCCCTGCAGGAAAGAGAGGCTGAGGAAGGGCTTTGTGTGCCAGCAGAGAGGTGGGCATGGAAAACCCCAAACAAAGAGAGGATGGGGATGAAGGAAGATGGGGATGATGAGGAGGGTCTGCGTGTGAGGACAGTGTGAGAGTCTCTGTTGGAATTACCTGGAACTGAGACCATGCTGGACTAGGATCCATCAGGTGTGACAGTCCCTGTCACTGAAAAATACCGAAAATAGAGGCAAAGCACAAAAGGGACTGGTAGAAAAATAGCTGGGTGTGAAAGGTGGGTTGTGGAGCACGGGAGCAGAACTGATGGTACCAGAGGTGGCTGTGATCCCAAGCCCTGTGACTTGAAGCCAAGGGATTGGAGCAGTGCCCTGGATTTCAGTGAGAACAGAAATGGGTTCAGGTGTGTTCAGTCCTTGGGGGAGCAGGGCTGGAAGCAGGAATTGGGGACTGAAATAATCTGCTTTGCTTCTGTGCTGGGAGAGCTGGGGGTGCTCACCTGGACAAGAGAAGGCTCCAGGGACACCTCAGAGCCCCTGGCAGGGCCTGAAGGGGCTCCAGGAGAGCTGCAGAGGGACTGGGGACAAGGCCTGCAGGGACAGGAGCCAGGGAATGGCTCCCAGTGCCAGAGGGCAGGGCTGGATGGGATCTTGGGCAGGAATTGTTCCCTGGCAGGGTGGGCAGGCCCTGGCACAGGGTGCCCAGAGCAGCTGGGGCTGCCCCTGGATCCCTGGCAGTGCCCAAGGCCAGGCTGGGCAGGGCTTGGAGCAGCCTGGGACAGTGGGAGGTGTCCCTGCCATGGCAGGGGTGGCACTGGGTGGGCTTTAGGGTCCCTCCCAACCCAAACCTTTCTGTGGTTGATAATGTCCCTCCCCCACAATAACAACAAAACTCAAAGCAGATTAACTTTTACTATAAAAAGGTGAAATACTGAGGGGGGAAATACCTTTTTTACTCTTTTCCCCTCACTTGATTTCAGTCCCATAGGACAGAGCTCAGCACAGCCACAGCTTGAAAAACTTCAGCATTTGGAGGGGCCACCCGTCCCTTGGAACATCCATCCTTTCCTCTAATTGGGATTGGGTCAAGATTTGCTTCATCTGAGGAGGTCTTGGAGCAATGTAGGAATGATTGACACATCTAACAACACAGCAGATTTTTGCCTTTTATTTAGATGAGTCTCTTCCTCTCCTCCTGTTGTGCAGGTAACTAGGATTTCTACCTCAACCCAATGTGACCTATGCAAGGACAACGTGGACCAACTTCACTCGGCTTCCACTGAAAGGTGCTCACCTGGCCTGTGCAGGGGTTTCTACTCTTACTACTGGACAAAATAAAAACCATAAAAAAAGACCTAAACAACAGAGCAAACATTTACTGTGAATCTGACTAAAAAAAAAAAAAAAAAAAAAAAAAAAAAAAAAAAAAAAAAAGGCAAAAGAAATGCTTAAAGCTCCAGTTTGTATTGTTGATAGTTTAGATAAAGTATTTATCTTTTTTTTAAAGTGAAAACAATTTTGACTTATTTTATTCCACCTAGATTCATAAATACAAGTTATTATTATTAAATTCTCTGAATACTAAAGGACTGGCACACCAGCAGAGATGTTAAAGAGCCTCCTCGGTGCTATTTTGTCTGTCAGAACTGTGCCTCTGGTTTGAATCCTTGGTGCTGATTTGGGGGTTGACCAATGCCAAACCCAGTTTTTAAAGGTCTGCAGATTATTTATTCCCCTGCCTGTGTTCATATCCCAAACTCCTCTAGGTTGGCAGCCAGGGCTGACAGAGGAAGGAATTCTCCCCCCGGTTTGGTTCAGACTGAGCCAGGCCCTTTTTACCTGGGTGGGTTTTAATTGAGTTTGTGACTAATGAGGGCTCTGTGCTCCCCTCTGGAGCAGCCTGGGCAGGCACAGCCCACGCAGGCACAGCTGCAACAGGAGAAATCCAAGTCCTGCCCCATCCAAACTCCTTCCCTGGGCCGTTTGGTGGTGCCGGGGTCACTGTGAATTTTGGTAGCTGGTCTGGTAACGCTTCTTGGGGCTGGCCTTGGTGTTTGAGCAGGGTGTGTGCTGGCTGGTGCTGGTGCAGCCCTTTCCCAGCTTTGGGAAGGTTGAACATTGTGTTTCTGTCCTGCTGCAGGCTGCAGAGTTTGCTCAGCTCGTTGTTCTTTCCTTCCAAGCACGACTGGTTTTGTTGGTAGGGTTTTGATACTTGACTCTGACCCGGCTTGGCCGTGTACATGGATTAACAAGGTGCATTTTGCTTTTGTGTTCCTTTGCTTTCCAGTAGGTTCTTGAATGGTAGTTCACAAAAACACCCTGACCTGACCCTGGGGCAGGGCCTGCGTCGTGACTCGGTGTCGTGTGTGCAGGAAGGGCTGATTTTATAGAGCTGTGATGAAAACTTCGGAGTTTCCTATGCTTTATTTCCTTTGTTTTTAATTTGTACAATGCACAATGAACCTGTAAAAAGCTTATTTATTCAAGTGCACAAAGTGAGGAGGAGAAGGAGGATCCATTCCAGTAGAAATCAGGCTGGTCTGGGTTCAGGCCGGGCCAAGCACCAATTAAAAATATTACAGTCGAAAGGGGATTTTGCAACAGCAAAATGACTGGAAAAAAATAACATTCAGGCTTTGGAAAACACCTCCCTGGTGCTCAGAGGGGCTGCACTGTCTGTCAATCCCTTCTAATGCTCCCTGCTGAGTTTTGCACTGCAGCAGCCAGGCCCTGGCCAGGAGCCCCTTGGAGCCCCCCAGGGTCACAGAGCTGCTCTGGCTTTGGGGGCAGTGGGGTCCCTGTGCCCCCTGGGCTCTGGCTTTGGGGGCAGTGGGGTCCCTGTGCCCCCCTGGGCTCTGGCTTTGGGGGCAGCGGGGTCCCTGTGCCCCCCTGGGCTCTGGCTTTGGGGGCAGTGGGGTCCCTGTGCCCCCCTGGGCTCTGGCTTTGGGGGCAGTGGGGTCCCTGTGCCCCCCTGGGCTCTGGCTTTGGGGGCAGTGGGGTCCCTGTGCCCCCCTGGGCTCTCCTGGTGCCTGGGTCCAGCAGGGTTGGGAGCGCTGGAGGGGCTCAGGGGCTGCAGCAGCTCCTCCCTCTGCAGGTTCAGCTCTGTGCCTCCCCCTGGGCAGTCCTGGGGGAGGTTTAGGACCAGGTGCAGTTGTGCTGTGCATTCCTGGCTGTGTCTTCCATGGCAGCCTCTGTGCAGCCTCTGGGCTCTGGCTTTGCCTCCTTATCCTCTGGGAAGGGACTGAGAGCCCTGGGAGTTGGGGGCATTTTGGAATTTCTGCTTTGTGTGGGACAGGGTGTGTCCTGCTGAGGGTCTGGCAGCACGAGGAGAACCTGGAGAAGGGCAGGAATGCTCAGAGGGTGAGAGGAACATCCAGTAGCTTCTCGTAGGAGCCAAACACAGTGAATGTCCTGGAATCCAGGAGCACAGTAACCCAGATGTTGTGCAGCTGGGAGTTGGGCAGCTCCAGCTTCTGCCCCAGCACACAGCAGAGTGCTGGGGCCTCTGGAGACTGTAAATGAGTGATTGCTGGAGGGGCAGCAGCCTTAATTAATTTCCTAATTACCTCTCCCCCATCATTTATATCTCTGGTGAAAGAGAGGAGGAAATTCGAGTAGAAGCTTTTCACCCCCCTGCTTTGATCAGATCCTTTCCTGCAGAGGGACCAGGATTTGGTGCCCCTTTTGGAGCTCTTGTGCCTCCCTTCACCTCCAACCACCCAGATCCAGGAAGGAAACTCAGCTGCCATCCCTGTCCTGGCACTGCCAGGATTCCTGCTGGAGAAGGAACCAACCCAGAAGATCCCATGGAACCCTCTGTGCTCTGCTCCGAGCCTGGGTCACCTGTGTCACCCTCCCTGCATGCTGAGGAGGGACAGATCCTTTGGGAATGATGTGCTCTGCATCATCAGAGCTGTCAGAGCTCAGGGTGGCCTGGCCACTGTCACCTCACAGCCGGACTCGCTCATCTGGAAGAGCTTTTCCAACCTGAACCATTCTGTGATTCCAGGACCCTCTGGAGTAAAGGTTTTGGGTGAGGAGTTTGTCCCCTGCTCTTTGCTGGGTGCTGTGGGAAAGCAAAGCCTGTCTGTGCCTCAGTGTCACCTCTGTCACTGCCTTGGTGGCCAGGCACTGCCTGGCCACCAAGGCAGTGACAGAGGTGACACTGAGGGCAGGGCTGGCTCAGGAGGGGCAACACAACCCCTGGAGCTCAGCAGCTTTGCCTGCTGCCACCCCAGTGCCCTCTGTGCCCCCCCTGCCACCCCAGTGCCCTCTGTGCCCCCCCTGCCACCCCAGTGCCCTCTGTGCCCCCCCTGCCACCCCAGTGCCCTCTGTGCCCCCCCTGCCACCCCACTCTGGGGGATCTGGAGCTGCTCCAGCTTTGCTGGTGTCGTCCCCCCCCCAGCCCAGGCCTGCACTGTGACTGTTCCTGGTTGTGATTCCCAGGTTGTGCTTCCAGAGGGGCCCTGCTCAGCACTGAGGGGAGCCCCGGGGGCACTTTGGGGCTGGTGCCTCAGCTCTGCCTGAGCTGGGAGATGTTTTTGCCAAGAGATTCCTGGTTTTGTCTTCCCTCTCCCTGGCCTCTTACTGCTTTGCCATCAGCTGGGGCAAGCTCAGCTTAAAATCTTGGACTCACAGAACATCTTGAGTTGGAGGGGACCTGGAGGCTCCTGGAGCAGCTCCTGGCCAGTCTCTGGCTGCACATTGGGAAGAGCTCTCACCTGCCTGGAGGCAGACCTTGGATCCGTGTGGCCACAGCTGTGACCCCACTGCTGCAACACTGAGCCAGGAGCTGAAACCTGTTTGCAATAATTGAAGATCCTCTGGAGCAATCAAAGCCAAACAGTTCCAACAAAGAGAATTTCTCCTGCTGGTGCTGGGTCCAATCCTTCTGGGGCTGTCACACCATTCCCCCTCCTCCAGGCTCCTGCTGCCAGCAAAGGACTCGCCAGGAAGCAAAAACTCATCTTGGAGCAAGTCTGCTGCCAAAAAAATGGAACTTCCTGAGTGCTGTGCTGAGGAAAACCTGTCCCTGCAGCTGAATGTCAGCCTTGAGGAACAAGAATTCCGTGGGCTCTTCCTTTCTTGGGCTTTTGCCACCTCTGGCTCACCAGGCCCAGTCCCCTGGGACCCACAGTGCTGGGAGGGCTCCAAAGGCACTGCACCTAAATTTGGGATTTGCTGCAGATGAGTAATTCAGCAGCAATTCTTCTGCCATCAGCCAGGGCTGTGGAGACACCCAGCAGCTGGAATTGCTGAGGGAAAGCATCTCTGAGGATGTGGAGGCTGGATCTGAGCTGGTGCAGGGGACAAAGGGGATTTGGAGGTGTCCCTCCAGCCCCTCCAGGCTTGGCACAAACGAGGCCGTTCCCTGCAGGATCAGTCTGGACAACCAGGGAGCATCTGCAGTGGGAGAGCGGAGGGGAAAGCAGCATTTGGGGGAGTGCAGCACATCCTCACTGGGGTGAGCTCATCTCCAGCTCCTGAGCACCAGGAATTTGTGTCTCCTTGACCACACAGATCAGAAATTCTTGTGCTTCCATCTCTTTACCTTCCTTGCTGTTGGCAGCACTTGGTCTTCCAGCGCAGGCTCTGTGCTCCCTCTGCTCCTGGCTGGGGCTGGGCTCTGGCCTCAGCCTGGCATGGGGAGTGGGATTCCCCCTCATTGCTGAGATCAACCCTTGGAGGGTCCCTGAGGTCCTGCAGGTGACATCACTTGCTCATGAATGGATTTACTCATCTCTTCTTGAATCCAGAGATTCCAAATCCCCAGGACTTGACACTCCTTAGTGTGAAACTCGCCCAGCTCTGGGTCACGCTCAGTTCAGCTGAGTCACTTTCTTCTTTCTTTAGTCAAATTTAATCCTTGAGGAGGCCACTTGGGCAATTGCAGCCTGGGAGTGCAGAGGTTTCCAGTCTGATCAGCTCTTCCATCCTACCTGGAAACCTGTCCAGCTGCAGCATTGGGGCTGTGTCCCTGCCCTCACCCTGGGCACAGATTTCCTTCTGAGACTCGTGCTGGGGTCACCTCAGCCTTCCTTGGCTTCCTGATTGACCTTTATTGGTGCTTTCCAATCTTCCCAAACTGTTCTGATCCTGTTCAGACACATCTGGGAGGAGATGGCTGAGAGCCTGGCCTGCCTCACCTGCAGCTCCTGCACCTTCTCCCAGCTCTGGGGGTCCCTCAGCTCAGGTGCTCCCCAGCACAGTGAATTTACTGCCTGCGCTCACTGATTCCATCTCAGCCTGGGCTGCCCCTTCCAGGTCCTTTCCTGTGGCCATGGGAATGCAGCCCTGGGTTTGGTTCTTGCTGGGCTTTGGTTCTTGCTGGGGTTGTGTGTTCAGGAAGCAGCTTCTGCTACCAGTGGATATTTTTCCACTTGGAAGAGAGTCCAGGTGACAGGGGGTGATGGGGACAGGGACAGTCCCAGTCCCAGCAGTGCAGAGCTGCTGGGGACACCCAGCCCTGGCTCAGGGAGGGGACAGCCAGGGCTTCCAGCTCCTCTGAGTCCCTCCAGGGCCCACCTTGGCACTGGGGACCTGTGGGATCTGTTCCTCCTGTGCCCTTGGGATGCTCTGGCTCCCCTGCCCTGCTCCAGGCCCTGCTGACTGGGACTCCCAGTGCTGGGAGCTGCTCTCAGGCTGTCCTTGTTGGGGATTCTCTCCCTGCTCAGCCCTCCCTGGGCCCTTCCTTCCCCCCTGAGCCCTGGGGCCACCTGCACAGCCCGGCCCAGGGTCGCTGTCCCCAGGAGCTGCCCCTGGAGCTCCATTCCCCAGGCTCTGGGGTTCTCCTCTTGTGGTGCTGAGGTGGCTTTGCTTGGTCACATCCTGTGTGACCCCTTTGATTTTGGTGCTGGAATTCTCCCTCTGCTCCGGGCCCTGGAAACCTGAGGCGTCTCTGTGTGTTTTGTCGTGGATAACTCCACCCTGGAACGATCCCAACTCCCAGGGGTGGCTGTCGTGGAAAATTCTGCTTTTCTTGTTTTGGCTGAGCCAAAAGCACAGAGAGGATTCAGGACTGGGAGCAGGGGAGGGCCTTGGACAGGGCTGTGAACCCAAAAAGCTTTTGGGGAGCAGAAACTTCACAGTGTTTTTGTGAACTATCTTTGCAGCACTGAGGAAAAATCACAGGAATTGGAGTTTTGGGAGTACAGATGTGCAGTCAGTGTATGAATATTTGAAGTCTTACTGGTTTTAAAGGGTTTTTTCTTTTTTCTTTTTTTTTTTGCTCCATTTCCATTTTCTGCTCCATTTGCGGGGTCAGGTTTTCACTAAAAGCTGTTTCAAAATGTTGTTGTGCCATATTTTATTTATCCTTATACATTATAAATATACAAATATATATTTAGACTGAATATTGCATTGAAAGATGCTGTTATTGGGAACTTCAGGGTTTAAACCCAAGACAAAAAAAAATTGGGAAATAATTCTCCAGTGTTTTTACTGTTTGGGACCCTCTTCCTGAAGAGGCTCCTTGAGTTCTTTATGGTGTAAAAACAAAATCTCATCTGAAAATTCCAAGTTTGACGATGCTAACCCTGAAGTTCTCAGGTTTGTGATCCTTTGGTTTTCTCGAGGTACATCTGGTTGCTTTTCTGGTGCAGTCAAATGATTTTTTTAAAAGGTTTTGTCTCTGGAGTTATTGAGGAAAAGGTGGAATGGGTTGATCCATCCTGCTTGGCTTTTTAATCTATTAATCTTTGAAGTGATCGATTTCCAATTAAAACCCAACTTTTTAGGTCTCTGTTCTACTTAAACTTTTTAGGAGTGAGAGCCTGCCCTCGCTGAGTGGGACTTGGATGGGGAAAGCAGTAGATGATGAGGTTGCTGTTGCTCAGGAATTGATTAGTAAACTTTTAACTACTAATAAAAATCCATTTTTCAATGGATTTTTAGAAAAACCCATTTTCTTAGGACAGTGATATGGGATGTTTCCTAGTGAATAGGAATTAGTTTATATAGTTTAGCCTATTAAACTGAATTATTTAAAATTCAAACTTCCCCTAATTTATCTTTTTTTTTTGTTGTTTTTGGTTTTTTTTTTGGTTGGTTTGTTTTTGGATTTTTTTTTATACTGGTAAGTTGTTCTGTCATTCCTTTCATTCCTGCCTAGCAGTAGTGTGAATTCTGGTGTGTATATATGTATGTATAATATATATATTTCCACCCATCCTTTCTAATTCTCCACAATGTAAGAGTTAGTTTTTGCTCCCCTCCCTCCACTTAATTTCTTGTGTCTCCCTTGATTTGTAATTGAAATGATGCTTTGAAGTTTTGTCTTTATATTAAAGTGTCTGTATTTTAATACACCGAGCTCGTGTGGACTTTCACTGCCTCAGAGAGTCAGGAGGGAAATGGGATTTGGGGTTTTGTGGGGGCACAGAGGGATCCCTGAACCAGGCAGCACCTTCAGCTCTGGGGTTTGGGGATTTGGGATCCCATTGAGGGTTTGGGGATCCTGTGCTGGCACTGGGGAGGGACAGCAGGGCCTGGGGACAGCTCTGGGCCCATCAAGGGACATTGAAGGGCTGGGGGTGTTCAGAGAAGGGAACAGAGCTGGGGAAGGCTCTGGAGCACCAGGAGGGGCCCAAGGAGCTGGGAAGGGGCTCAGCCTGGAGCAAAGGAGGCTCAGGGGGGCCCTGGTGGCTCTGCACAGCTCCTGACAGAAGGGGACAGCCCAGGGGTCGGGCTGTGCTCCAGGGAACAGGGACAGGAGGAGAGGGAACAGCCTCAGGCTGGGCCAGGGGAGGTTTAGATTGGAAATTGGGAAAATTCCTTCACAGGAAGGTTTGGGAAACATTGGAAGGGGCTGCCCAGGGTACGAGTGGAGTCACCAGGCCCAGGAATGTTGGAACAAAATGTGGATGTGGCACTTGGGGACACAGGGCAGTGGTGGCCATGGCAGTGCTGGGTCATGGTTAGACTCGATGTTTTAGAGATCTTTTCCAACCTAAACACTTCCACGATTCCCAACCCATCCAAGCTTTGTTCCCTTTCATCCAGCAGTGGCACCAATGCACCAACCCCACAGGCAGCCAGGGATGTGTTTAAACCTCGGAGCTGGAGGCCACAAACATTTCCTGAGCCAATTCTCTGCGGGATTTAAAATGAGACACAGCCCCAGCTTCACCCAGAGCCTCCAAACCCCCTGACCCAGCTCCTCGTCCTACACAGCTTTGTCACCTGCCCCTGGCCTGGCTCCAGTACCAGCTGGATTAGAAGACCTTTAAAGGTTCCTTCCAACCCAGAATATTCTCTGATTGTTTAAAAAAGCCTCCCCAAAGTCCCTGGTGGAGCCATCCCCAGCTGGGTCCTGAGCAGGAACCACCCCTGGTGCCCCTCTGGCTCCAGCCACCCCTCCCAGGGAGGTTTTAGTGCTGCAGAACAGTTCTGACCATCACAAAGATTAAAACAGGATTTATTGGGAATGTTCACTGTACAACACAGAAATGGCTCCAGCTGAACACAACAAGCAAAGTCATCAGAATGTGAAAAATGAACAATTGTCTGTAAATCACCAGCAGTTGATGCAGATTTTGAAGTGTCTACAAAGTACCAACCTCCCTCCCTAAATCCCAAAATCCCACCCTGTGTCCCAGCCCTGCCCTACAATGGATCTGAGTCCCTGGGCCTGGCCTGGCCCTGGAACTCTTCACAGCTTTTGTTGTACATTCAGGTAAGAAATGTCATTGGTGATGAACATTCAAATGTTGGGCTTTGCTCTTGCTCACCCAACTGTTCCCTGGAACAGCAAATAAAACCCATTTTCCGCACAGTGACTCTAGAGGGTGGCAGCTGTACCTGGGGAAAGGTGTCCTGCAAGGCACAGGTGACACATTTGCTACAGTGGTGGCAGGCCCAGCTGAGAACTCAGCTCTGCTTTGTAAAAATGCAGGCTGGGCAGGATTAAAATGCCCTTTGGAGTCATCCAAGGATACTGATTCCCTAAAGCACAGCTCCTGGGTGTTCCTGCTCTTAATCCCTCGCTGCTGCTTCCCCTGGAGCTGCCATCTGTTTGCAACCCCCCTGGTTTCTGCTCCCTCCCTGCTGCCCCTCGGCTGATTTTGGTAATTTCTGGAGCAAGCACCTGGAATGATTCAAGGGAAAGGGAATATTTGGGGAGGGAAAAGGGAAAAATCTCAGCTTTGAGATAAAAACTAAAGCGTCAGTGACAGGTGTCACCCCTGGTACTCAGCTGCATGAGGTAAAGAGGGAACACCACGATACCAAAGGCTGCAGTGTGGGCTCTGGTTCGGGCATTAATTCCCAGCTAAGAAGGAAAAGACCCCAAAATTCCTTTCAAGCCCAGCTCAGAGGCTGCTCCACCCCCTCCCTGGGCTGGGCAGCTGGAGGGGAACAACGCCCAGAGCTGCAGCCCAGGCCAAGCCCCCACCCTGCCCCAGCCCCGTTCCTGCTGCCAGCAGCCTCTGACAGGGACCCCTGGGACATTCCCAGAGGCCTTTCCTGGGAGTTTTCCCGGGCTGGTTCCAGGGAAGCTGCTCTGGCCATCGAGAATCTGGGTCTGCTGCAGCCCTGGGTGTGGGGAGTGTCCTCCAGCCCTCACGTCTGGGCAGTTTTCCTTGGTGCAGCCAGAGCCAGGGCTGATCCTATGGGGTTGTTGCTCCTATTCCTTATCTGCTCCCTGCAGGAGCTCCAGGACAGGCAGCCCTGGGTTCCTGGCAGCTCACTGGGACCTTGGCACAGTTTGTGGTCTGTCCCTTTGGAAAAAGGGGACACACAGAGGGGTGAAAAGCTGCAGCAGTGGCTCAGGGAATGAAGGGTTAATGCCTGGCTGAGCTGGTGCATGTCCTGCAGCTCCATCCTCCAGCCAAAGGGAGCAGCTCCTGCCTTTGCCAGCTCCTCCATCTGGATCACTGCAGAGCTCTGCAGGCAGGCAGGATCACCCAGGGATCTCTCCCTGCCTTTGTTCCCTCGTGCTCTGCAGCTTTGTCCTTTTGGATGGGCTTATCCAGCCCCCAGGAACTGCAGCACCTGCCCAGGGAAGGAAAAGAACACCCCAAAGAGCCGTGGCTGCACAGGGCTGCAGATGCTTCTCTCCATCAGCTGGAGGAATTCCCACTCCTTCCTGGAGGGCAGGAGGGGGTTAATGTGGAGCCCAGAAATGCATCAGTCACATCCTCTTACAGCCAGGGATGAGCCCTGGGAGGCTGCAGGAGGATCCTGAGCCAGGGAAGCTGAGCAGAAGGGTGGAGCTGGCCCCAGCATGGCCTGGAGGAGCTGGGGGCTCTGTCCACCCCAGGCCTGGGGGCTCTGCCCCCACTGCAGCACCCACAGAACAGCTCAGCCCCTCCAGCTGGGGCACTGGGAATGTGCAACGAATTCCTTTAAAAAAACCTACAAAATGATTGGGGTAATAAATAAAAAAGTCACGTGGTGGGTGTGGAGAGCTGCAGCAGGTGAGGGTTACTGCCTGTGTGCTCCCAGCTGGAAACGAGCTTCCTCCGAGATCCCATACTGCTCCAGGGGGTCCTGTGGGGAGCACGGGGAGGCACCAGTGAGATGCAGATAAAGCCCAGCAGCCCTTGGGACACACAGGACACAGCAGGAGCCAAGGTCCAGGGCAGCCACAGCCACCTCCCTCCCTGGAGCTGGGATGCTCCTGGCACCTGGCAGGGGGTGGGTGAGCAGCACCTCCACCCATGGGTCTGCCCAGGATGGTGTGAACTGTTCCAGAGAGCCCCTGGGAGGCCAGGCCAGCTCTGGGCCACTCCAGCACCAGGATGTGCTCACCAGGGTAGGAGTGAGCACCCAGGGCAAGGTGCTCAGGTCTGGCTGTGCAGACCACAGCTCCTTATGGGATTTGGGATCTCCTTCCCACACACAGCCTAGGCAGGACTGGCAGCAACAGCCCCTGCTGCCACCCAGAGCCATCAGTGACACCTGAGCAGTGCCCTGCAGGCACTCACTCACCTTCCCTGTCATCTTCTGGATCTCATTCCTGTAGAAAATCAGGCTCCTCCTCAGGAACTCGTAGCTGCAAGACAGGAACAGAGCACGGGAAGGATGTGGGGAAGTTTCAGATGCTATTTAGAGCTGGAGGGAAGCTTGTCTGGGACGAGACAACTCTGCCCTCCCAGTTCCTGATCCCAGAACAGCCCAGAGCCCCCAGCACTGCCCTGGCTCTGAGGGCTCAGCCCACCTGGCTCTCCTGAGTGCCTCCACCCACTCCTGGCACTGCTCCTCCGTGGCACACTCGAAGCAGTATTTCCTCTCTGGCTCCTCGATGAAACCTGCCAGGGACAAGGAAAAGGCTCCAGGCAGGTCCCGGCAGAGCTGCTGCTGCTCCCCTGACTCTGCCAGGCCACAATTAGCAGCTCTGTTAACTAAGATGAGCTGGGAATGAATCTGCCACCCCCCTCTTCCAGCCCCTCTCCTATTCCCCGAGTGGCTCTGGGTGCCTGGGGCAGCTGCCCACAGCATCTCCCAGCTTACAGCAGCCAGAGACCTTGGGAAGAACAACTTCCCAAACTGAGGGCGACCTGAACAGGACCAGCATAGCCAGATCCAGGACTGACTGCCCGAGGCCCCTTGCAAAGAGAGCAGGATTTAAATCCAAGTGGGAAAAAGCCCTGAGAAAGGAACTGGGATACCTACAGGGAACAGCCAGCCAAGGAGTTCAACTGCACTGGCAGAAGGCCCTGAGCTGCCTTTGCTGAAGGATTTTGGGAATGTGGCACTCACATGGCACTGCCACCATGGAGAGCAGGTCCTGGTGCCACTCCAGTCCTTGACCAGGACATGCCCCCAGCTCCTGTCCCCAGAGCTCTGCTGAGCAGACCCTCAGGGCTGCTGCTGCCAAAGCCCTGGGTCAGGGTGTGCTGTGGACACACCCCAACACCAGGAACTGCTGGGTTTAACCCTGCTCACGAATCCTCCCCCACCAGAGCTCCCAACACCCCTAAACCCCAGAATCCAGCCCGTGGTGCTGTGGGCTCAGCGTGCTCAGGCTGTCTGAGGGAAGCACAGAGCAGAGCCACAGCTGTGCCTGGCAGCCAGGCCAAAAGATACAGGGATGGCCTTGGAGAAACATCCTGTTATTGTGGCCACATACCTCTGGCACAGGGGATGAAAGGCTGCTCCCAGGGGAGTGCAGCTGCACAAGGACACACAGAGGGGAGGATGGGGCTGGAGCAGCTTTATCTGAGCCTCTCCAGGGTGTTTTTTTGGATAAAATGCAGCAGCACAGAGCAGATCTGTCAATAAGCAAGCTCCCCCTGCCAGGGATTCCACAGGCACTCAGGGGCCTGGCTGCTCTTAGTGCTGCTGTGCAAAGCCCACAGACTGTGCCATGGAATATCCCCGAGATCTCCTCAGGATGGGCCACGGGTCACAGGGAGGAACAGCTGGCAGCTGAGGAATTGGTAAGGTTGGAAAAGGCCTTTAAGATCATCAAGCCCAACCATCAGCCCAGCACCCCCAGGCTCACCCCTGTCCCCAGGTGCCACAGATCTTCTGAACACTGCCAGGGATGGGGACTGCACCACTGCCCTGGGCAGCCTGTGCCAGTGCTTCCAAACCTTTTTGGGGAGTGCATTTTCCCCAATATCCAACCTAAACCTCCCCTTGGCACAACTGCAGCTCATTTCCTCTTGTCCCGTTCCCTGGGAGCAGAGCCTGACCCCACAGAGGGAGAGGAGAAGGGCTGGGGGCAGTGACCATGAGCTGACCCCAGGGAAACAGGGAGAGCAGGAACTGAGCAGTCCCAACATTTCCTTCCCCATGTGCCACCAGGGGAAGGCAAAGGGGGCACAGGCAGCACTCACTGATGGAGAAGACGTTCTCCTCCTCTTTGGTGATCTTGCAGTGCTCCAGCAGCAGAGCTCCAATGGGCTGGAAAACACAGGGAGAGAGGGTTTAACCCACAGAGCCCCCAGCACCACGAGGGCTGAACCCACAGTGCTTCCCTGAAGCCTTTAAAGCAACTTTCACAAACTGGTGCTGCTTTTAAATAAGTCAGTCTGATTGTACCACATTTCATGTTCCTTTAATCAACTTTCTCATGCCAGTCTCACCTGTAGCACTTTGCATTTGTTAATTAGGTGTTAATTACCTATACTGGCTCAGATTCAGCCTGGTCTTTACCACTCTGATTTTAAAAGCAAAAGTTCTTCTCTGGTATGACAAAGATGAAACATTTAATGTGACACCCAGAAAAACCAACACTGAGCTGTGCAAGGGCTGTGCTGGAGCCTTGCAAGGGGTTAAACAGCGTGAGGGGAGCTGGGGCAGCTCAGGATGGACAAAAATCCACCTGGTAAAACTCAGGGACGTGGGGACAGTGGGTGACACTGTCCATGAACAAGAGCAACCACAGGAAATCCTTGTCCAAGTGAACCAAAGTGTCAGAAGCAAATAGACAGCAGGGAAGGGATTGAAAACTTGATTTATCTTTAATTTCATAGAACTCTCTGGGTTGGAAGAGACCTCAAAGCCCATCCAGTGCCACCCCTGCCATGGCAGGGACACCTCCCACTGTCCCAGGCTGCTCCAAGCCCTGCCCAGCCTGGCCTTGGGCACTGCCAGGGATCCAGGGGCAGCCCCAGCTCCAGCCCTCCCTCTGGGCTCCTGTCCCTGCAGGCCTTGTCCCCAGTCCTCTGGGCACCCTGTGCCAGGGCCTGCCCACCCTGCCAGCCAACAATTCCTGCCCAAGATCCCATCCAGCCCTGCCCTCTGGCACTGGGAGCCATTCCCTGGCTCCTGTCCCTGCAGGCCTTGTCCCCAGTCCCTCTGCAGCTCTCCTGCAGCCCTGCTGAACTGGTGGAAGAGGGAAGGTGGACCCTTCCATCCATTTTCCCAGCCCACACAATGCAGGCACACAAAAAGAAGAAAGGAGGGGAACAAACTCCAGCCAGGAGCCCAATCCCTACCTCAGCCTCATCGGTGCGGAAGTAGAAGAGAAAATTCACCACGAGCTTCACCAGGCGCTTCTTCAGCACTGCAGGGACAGGGGAGCAGGGCAGGGCTGAGGCACAGGGGGCACCCCCTGCCAGCCCTGAGCATGGCACTGAGCCCACAAAAGCAACCCCTGTACCCCCCGAGGCTGCTCCCCCAAACAGCTGACCAGGGGTGACAGAGCCCCTGAGCAGCTCAGGAGCTCCCAGCAGCTCCTCCCGGGCACTCAGAGCTCCCAGCAGCAGCACAGGGCCTCAGGCACTCCAGGAAAAGCTCCAGATCCCAGGAGCCCCACCTGGAGCTGCCAGCATGGGCGTCACCCCCAGGGGACAAAGTCCAGCAGGTCCTCAGAGGAGGAAAGGCTCAGCTCAAGGGAGTGAGCACAACACTCCAGGGCTGGTCTGCAATTTGCTGGGAGATTTCAGGGAAGAGTTCCTTCCCCAGATCCCCTGGAAATGGGGGATGTCCCTGAGCCCAGCCCAGCCCCAGAACCTCCCTCCATATCCAGACTGGACCCCACCACTGGTGCTCCCCATTCCCACAGCCCAGCCCTCCCAGTATGCCTGTCCCCAGTCCTGCTGCCCAGTGCCCCCAGTGCTGCCCACCCAGTACAGCCAGTCCCACCCATCCCCTGTGCCCCCAGCCCTGCCCTGGTTTCCTGCATTCTCCAGCACCCTCAATGCTCCCACCCAGCTCCCCCAGTCCCTTTCCAGCCTTGTCCCCAGTAACTCCAGTTCTGATTCTGCAGTCAGGGCCCCTTAAGTACCCCCAGTCCTGCCCTGGTCCTATTCCCAGTTTCTCACCCGTGATTCTCCAGTTCCCCCAGCCCCACCATCCATGACAATCTCCCAGTCCCTGCCCAGTATCCCCAGTCCTGATTCTGCTGTCAGGGCCCCCCACTCCTGACCCATCTTCACCTTCTTCCCCACACCACCCTCCAACCTCGCTCCCCCTCCACCTGCCTCCCCCCGTTCGCCCAGTTCCGACTCGGTCCTACGGTGATTCTCCAGTCCCCTCAGTCCCACCACCCCAGTTCTCCCGGTCTCTCCTCGTCCACTATTCCCACTTTCCCAGCCCGGATCCTCCAGCACCCTTAGCCCTCCCAGTCCCTCCCCAGTAACCCCAGCCCTGATTCCCCACTCGGGGCCCTCAGGTACCCCCAGTCCTGCGCCTCCCGATCCTCCCAGTACCCCCGGTCCTACCCCAGTAACTCCAGCCCTGATTCCCCACTCGGGGCCCTCAGCTACCCCCGGTCCTACCCTGCTCCCACCCCAGCAACCCCAGCCCTGACTCCCCCTCACCGCTGCCCTTCTTGGGGACGCTCATGCGGATCTCGGCCGCTTTCTCGGCGGGCTGGCGGGCCAGGGACAGCAGCTCGCGCTCGTTGTAGCGCATGGCGGGCCCGCCCCGGCCCATGGCCCCGCCCGGGCCGCCGCCAGCGCCGCCGGAAGCGCCCTCAGAGCCGCCGGAAGGGCCCGCGGGGCGGCGGGAGCGCGCAGGCGCAGGGACGGGAGCGCGCATGCGCCGGGGAGAGAGCGGGGCCGCGCGCAGGTACCGAGAGGGGGGAGGGGGCCGTGAGGGGAGAGGGGAAACGGGGCAGCACTGGGAGAACTGGAGCTGGAAACTGGGAGAGCTGCGTGAGGAGAGACCGGGAGAGCTGGGTGAGGAAAGGCTGGGAGAGCTGGGTGAGGAGGGACTGGGAAAGCTGGGAAGGGGGGGTTGGGAGTGCTGGGAAGGAGGGACTGGGAGTGCTGGGTATGGAGGGACTGGAAGTGCTGGGACAAGGGATTGGGAGAACTGGGTATGGAGAGACTGAGAGTGTTGGGTATGGAGGGACTGGGAGGACAGGGAAGAAGAGACTGGGAGAACTGGGTAAGGAGGGACTGGGAGTGCTGGATAAGGAGAGACTGAGAGAGCTGGGAAGGGGGAATTGGGACTGTTGGGTATGGAGGGACTGGGAGTGTTGGGTATGGAGGAATTGGGAGAGCTGGGTATGGAGGGACTGGGAGAGCTGGGTGGCCTTGGTGGTGGGGCTGAGGGAACTGGAGAATCACGAGTGGGAAGCTGGGGGTAGGGCCAGGACAGGGTTTGGGCTACTGGGAGGATCAGCAGGGCAGGACCAGGGGTACCTGGGGGGCCCCGAGTGCAGAACTGGGATGGAGTTACTGGGAAAGTACTGGGGAAACTGGGTGCCCTGGGTGGGAGAATTGGGGGTGCTGGAGAAACTGAGGGTGCTGGAAAAGGAGGGACTAGGAGAACTGGGGTGGTGGGGCCAGGGGAACTGGAGAATGATGAGTGAGAAACTGGGGTAGGAGAAGAGCAGCACTGGGGGAGCATTGGGAGGGCAGGACTGGGGTCCCTGGGTGCAGAATCAGGACTGGAGTTGCTGGAGGGAGACTGGGAGAACTGGGTGGGAGGACTGGGGGTACTGGAGAATCAGGACAGGGAAAATGGGGGTAGAACTGGGAGAACTGGGAGGATGAGGAGAAGCAGGACTGGAGGTGTTTGGGGGGCTTTGACAGGAGAATCAGCACTGGAGTTAGGGGAGAGGCACTGGGAGAGCTGGGTGCCCTGGGAATCCAGGGCTAGGATCAGGACAGGACTGGGAGTACACAGTGAGGAGGGACTGGGAGAACTGGAGAATCACGAGTGGGAAGCTGGGGTAGGACCAGGGGAGGACTGGGAATATGGGGAGGATCAGAGGAGCACCCGAGTGGGAGTCAGGGGGCCTTGAGTGGAGAATCAGGACTGGAGCTGCTGGGGGATGTGGCTGGGGAGGGACTGGGGGAGAGACACTGGGAGAACTGGGTGCTCTGTGGGGAAGGATTTGGGGTTCCTCAAAGGTCTTTCCAGTGTTTGGGCGCTGTGTGGGGAGGTTTGGGAGGGACTCCAGCACCTCACCTGGGGCTTGGGGACACTTCTCAGAGCCCCTGGCCTTGTTGGGGGCTTGGGGGCTCTGAGCCTCTCATGGTGGGAGGGTGGCCCTGGGGCTTTGGGGGGTGTTGGGGTGCTGGGGGAGCAGCAGATCAGGTGGTGGACATGGGGCAGCTCTGGGGCTGTTGGTGCCTCAGGTAAGGGGGGAAGGCTCAGGGTCTTGGGGCTGCTTGGCCTTGCTGGGGCCCAGCTGGGCTTGGGAGTGGCTGAGGGGATGGGAAGGGCTCCGGGGGCATTTTCTGGATTCTTTTACTCCACTCTCCTGAGCTGGTACCAGATGTGGGATTGCATCCCGTGCTGTGTGCCCAGGGCACGTCTGGGGTGTCCTCCCCATCCTCGCTGAACAATCCTGTGGTTCAGTTGTCCCTTTCTTTTCCCAGACTGTCCGTTTCTCCGGGAGCAGCTGAAGGCCAGGAATCCCCGCCATGGATTTCCAGCACCGGCCCGGGGGCAAAACGGGCAGCGGGGGCGTGGCCTCGGCCTCCGAGAGCAACCGCGACCGGCGGGAGCGGCTCCGCCAGCTGGCCCTGGAGACCATCGACATCAACAAGGTACCGGGACCCCCACGGCCCGGGGGACACCGTGCAGGGTCACATCCATGGGGTCATGGCCGGGTTTGGGTTGGAAGGAGCATTAAAGCTCATCCAGGGACACCGTGCAGGGTCACATCCATGGGGTTGTGGCCGGGTTTGGGTTGGAAGGAGCATTAAAGCTCATCCAGGGACACCGTGCAGGGTCACATCCATGGGGTCGTGGCCGGGTTTGGGTTGGAAGGAGCATTAAAGCTCATCCAGGGACACCGTGCAGGGTCACATCCATGGGGTCATGGCCGGGTTTGGGTTGGAAGGAGCATTAAAGCTCATCCAGGGACATCTGCAGCAATTTCAGGTGCTCCAAGCCCTGTCCAGCCCGGCTTTGGATGCTTCCAGGGTTGCAGGGGCAGCCACAGCTGCTCTGGGAAATCCATGCCAGGGCCTGCCCACCCTCACAGCCAAGAATTTCTTCCCAATATTCCATCTAAACCTGTTCTTGGTCTATTTGAAGCCATTCCCCCGTGTCCTGTTCCAAAGTTCCCCTCCAGCTCTCTTGGAGCCCTTTTAGGCTCCATGGTCACCCCAGAGCCTTCTTGTGTCCAGGCTGAGGTGTGGATTGGGTTTAAATACTTCTGTCTGGGGACATGTGGGGGTTGGATAAGGACTATTTGGGACAGAGTGACAAGGACGTGCCATCTCTTGTGTATTCATCTATTTCTAGTCTTCCCAGGGCTGGTTTGGGTTGTGGTGTTTCCTGCTGCAGTTGAGGATTCTGTCACCAATGCACACAGCTGCTGTTGGTTCTCTCTGTTTCCTCCTCCTAAAGCTCTCTTGTGCTGTTAATTTAAAATGAGAACTCACCTACAGGATCCTGGGATTTCCTGAGCTGGGAGGGACCCCCAGGGATGATCAGTGCAGCCCCTGTCCCTGCACAGGCATCCCAAAAATCCCACCCTGAGCACCCCTGAGACACTGTCCAAATGCTCCTGGAGCTGTGTCCTTGGACTGGGACCATTCCCAGTGCCCAGCACCCTCACGGGGAGGAACCACTTCCTCCAGTGCAGAATTCTGCAGTATTTTGGTTATTCTCTTGCTTTGCCAATAGATTTTGCTCATAACTTGTCCATCATTCTTTTCCCAGGACCCCTATTTTATGAAAAATCATCTGGGCTCCTATGAGTGCAAGCTTTGCCTGACACTGCACAACAATGAGGTGAGGGAACGTCTGCCTGTCCTGATCCCAGCAGCAGCAATTTGGGAATAACAGGAGCTTCAGCAGCTGGGCAGTGACTGCTGAGATGTGAGGGGTGGTGTCTTGGTTTGAACAGACAGGTGTCTGCTCAGGCAGGCAGGAGCCTCCCCTAAAATGGAAAATGTAAACCCCCTCCCTCTAAATTGTTATAAATTTGAAATGAAGGGGCTCTCAGGGAAAGATATGGGAGCAGCAATAACAGTTCTTTATTAGGGAAGAAAATAAAAAATAAAATAAACAGTGCAGTAATACAAAACAACCCAGTCAGAGCAGGCCCTGCCCCGCTGTGTGCCAGGGTGGGGGCACAGCCCCATGCCATGGGGGCCCAGCCCTCCTGCAGTGCCAGCTGTGGCTCTGCTACAGCAGGGGTCCTGCACAAGGGGGGAGTTTTCCTCTGCAGCTCCAGGGCTGCTGCAGATGGGCCTGGGCTCCCTCTGGGAACGCAGGGCAGCAGAAAGCTGCTCCTCTGGCAATGCAGGGGGCAAAGGCTGCTGTGCTGGGCCAGGCTCAGATTGGATCCAGGTAGGAATGCTTGGCTCCTCCCCTGGGCGGAGCATCTCCCACGGGATGCTGGAATTGGATCAGCCCTGCAGGGACACTCAGTGGCCATGGAGAGCAGAGATCTCCTGGAGGGAGGGTTGGCTGTGGGAGAGATAAAGAAAAAACTGCCCCGTGAACAGCAGAGAACTGCCCCAGCTCTGACAGATGGTAAATAGAACACACCTTGGTTTGCAGTCTAGGACAGGTGGTTAAACCTGACAGTGTGAGCCGTGATCTTGTTGAGGAGTGTAGTTTTCTTCTGAAGGTTCAGTTGCAGTGTAGATGAGCTTGGTCTTCTGAGAATCTAGTAAAAAATAAAGCTGTTCTTCATAGAATCTAGTAGAGAAACTCTGCTTCTAATGTTCTAAATCTCAGATTATATCTAAATAAGAATGCTCAGCTCCTCCTCTGAGCAGGACATCTCACAATGAGATAATGTAATTTTATCAGTTATGTAGTGAGATTCAATAGCCCATTAACAAAAGATATCTCCCCAGAGGGAAAATTAGCTGTAGAACAGAAAAAGCAAACTGCCCAATTAACAAAAAATAACCGCCCCACTTCTAACATATAAGAAATAAAATACATATATCTTATAACCCAGACATCATGACAGCTCAGCAACTGAGAGCAGATCTGCACTTTTGGAATGAGATTGCTCTGTGCTGAGGATTAAAGCACCCTTGTCAGGGAGTGATGCAACCACCCTGTGACAGAATATTTCATTTAACTTCTACCTTGGTTTTTATTTCAGGGGAGTTACTTAGCACATACCCAGGGGAAGAAGCATCAGACCAATTTGTAAGTTATCCTCTACCATAACTTTATTCTCCATTATTGAAGCACTTTAATATTATGATGTTGGGTGTCTGTACTCCTTTAACTCCACTGCATTCTGCTTGATTGTTCTTTTACTTTGGTTCCTTATGCAGCCAGGAGGCACAGCCTGGATCTGCTTGGAAAATGGTGCTGAAGATCTCCATTTTAAGCTAAAGTTCAAATCCAGTTGTGAATTTTCTGAAGGAAGAGGGAGAGAGAGTTTTAAAAGCAAGTTGTCTGAGTCTAATTAGAAAGACCTCTGCCTGCCAGAGCTCCAGGAACATTTGGACAGCACTCTCAGGGATGCTCAGGGTGGGATTGTTGGGGTGTCTGTGCAGGGCCAGGGGTTGGATTTGGTGATCCCTGTGGGTTCTTCCAACTCAGGAGATTCCAAGATTCTGTAATCTGGATTTGTCAATACAGGTTTGGAGAAGTTTGTAAGTTTTGTTTTAAGGAATCCAGTTTGCTTTGCTTGATCTGTGGGTTTGGTTTCATGTTGATTTCAAAAATTCAAGTTTTCTCAAATCCATCTGTGGAGCCTGGCCTCAAGGCCATGGTGAGGGTGGATCAGAGTGACAACCTTTAGCTAGGGGGAGGATGGATACAGCTGGGGATAAAATAGAATTTCCTGGCATGATTCCTGTGGAATGCTGTGCTGAGGGATTCAAACTGCTCCTGGGTTTCCTTTAGAAACAAGAATTCTTAAATTCTGAATTAATTCCCAGGGCACGACGAGCTGCCAAGGAAGCCAAGGAAGCCCCAGCCCAGCCTGCCCCAGAGAAAGTCAAAGTGGAAGTGAAGAAATTTGTGAAAATTGGGCGCCCAGGCTACAAAGGTGAGGCAGGGGTGCCCAGGAGGTCCCTGATGGGCAGTCCCTGCCTGGTGGGATGTGAATTATTCATTGGTTTTTTGAGCAGCTCTGCCCATGAATAAGATATGGGCTCTTTCCTGGAGTCTTTTTATTGTTTAAATTGCTCATGGAATGTCTCTTTATGGCTGACAGGCAGGGAGAACCACTTCAATAATAGATGGGTGTGTCTCAGGCTGCCAGGGAGATGATGGCATTTCATCTCCTCGTGTGCTGCAGCACCTTTCATTAATGCTGTAAATCACTGACTCCATGCAGAATTCATTAGGTTTTTTTCTGTTTTTCATGTTTTTTTGGTCTTCAGTACAAAATGTGGCTTTTTAATCTCACCAGTGCTTTGCCCCACAGCAGCTGAACTTCAGTAGAGGAGAATCATGGAATAATTTAAGTTGGAAAATACTTTTAAGTTCATTGAGTCTTAGCACTGCCGAGGCCACAACTAAACCATGTCCCCAGGTGCCACATCCACAGGTGTTCTAACACTTCCAGGGATGGTGATTCCTGGACAGCCCCTTCCAATGTTTTACAGCCCTTTCAGGGAAGGAATTTTCCCAATATCCAACTTAAATCTGGCCCAGCTTGAGGCCATTCCCTCTCCTCCTGTCCCTGTTCCTTGGGAGCAGAGCCTGACACCCCCAACTGTCCCCTCCTGTCAGGAGCTGTGCAGAGCCACCAGGGCCCCCCTGAGCCTCCTTTGCTCCAGGCTGAGCCCCTTCCCAGCTCCCTCAGCCTCTCCTGGTGCTCCAGAGCCTTCCCCAGCTCTGTTCCCTCCCCAGGACACCCCCAGCCCCTCAGTGTCCTTGGGGTGAGGGTCCCAAACCTGCCCATGGCAGTGACACAATCCCAGGTTGGCTTGGGTTGGAGGGACCTCAAAGCCCATCCAGTGCCACCCCTGCCATGGCAGGGACACCTCCCACTGTCCCAGGCTGCTCCAAGCCCTGTCCAGCCTGGCCTTGGGCACTGCCAGGGGTCCAGGGGCAGCCCCAGCTGCTCTGGGCACCCTGTGCCAGGGCCTCCCCACCTTACAGAAGTAGCTTTGTGACATTTTGTTTGATAAACAGGAGAAAAATCTTGTAATATTGTTGGAAATTTTGTGTATTTCCCAGGGTAGGTTAATGCTGCGCTCACCCTGTTGGAGCACGTTCTCAGCTTTCTTATTTTTTTTTACAGTGACCAAACAGAGAGACCCAGAAACAGGCCAGCAGAGCCTTCTCTTCCAGGTAAGGGCAGGGTTCAAACTCTCCTTGTCAGGGTTTTCCAGGTAACACTGCTGCTAAATGAGCAATTCTTTGCAGGATCTAATAAATCAATAATAATAAGGAGGCCTTATCTTCCTGGTTGCTGCAGCTGATTGTGTTGAGCAAATCCCTGAGCTTGGCTATCAGGCTGTGTAGTGGGAGAGGGATATTTCTGAGGTGAAATGAGATGAGAATCACAGGAGAGTTTGGGCTGAGGAAAAAAAATTTAAAATTATCTATTTCCAACCCCCTGTGATGGGCAGGGATACCTTCCATGAGAGCAGGCTGCTCTAACCCTGGCCTTGGACATTTCCAGGGATGGAGCAGCCACAGCTTCTCTGGACAGCCTGTGCCAGGCCCTCCCAGCCCTCACAGGGAACAATTCCTTCCAGACATCTCTCCTGAATTTCCCTGAATTCAGTTTGGGGTCTTTAATCCCAAACCATTCTGGGATTCTCAGCCTTTCCTCCGCTCTGTGTTTCCTTTGCACTGGGGATTGCTCTGGGTGTGCTCCACACTGGGGGATGTGTTTGGTGTCCAAAAAGGCCACAATGGCTCCTGGCCTGGATCAGGAATGGTGCGGCCAGCAGGAGCAGGGAGCTCATTCTGCCCCTGTGCTTGGCACTGGTGGGGGCACACCTGGAGTGCTGTGTCCAGTGCTGGCCCCTCCGTTTGGGAAGGACCTTGAGATGCTTGAGCACATCCAGAAGAGGACAGCAAGGCTGGTGAGGAGCTGGGAACACAAACCCTGTGAGGAACGTTTGAAGGAGCTGGGGCTGTTTAGCCTGGAGAAGAGGAGGCTCAGAGGCGACCTTATTGCTCTCTACACCTTCCTGATGGGAGGTTGGAGACAGGTGGGGTTGGTCTTTTCCACCAGGAGCACTGACAGAACCAGAGGACACAGCCCCCAGCTACCCCAGGGATGGTATAGGTTGGATATTAGGAAGAAATTTTTCTGGAATGCTCTTCCCAGGGAGGTGGTGGAATCACCATCTCTGGATGTGTTTAACAAAAGACTGGACATGGCCCTTGGTGCTATAGTCTGGTTGAGGTGTTAGTTGATGATCTTAGAGGTCTCTTCCAACCTCATGATTCTGTGATTCTGAAAAACATCCCTGAGGTTTTTGTGCTGACCCAGCCAGCTCCTGGCCACTTGCCCAGCTTGGAAGAGGCCTCAGCAGGGTCAGAAGAAGATCCTGTGCTGAAGAGCTTCTCAGCTCAGACCAGGGAGGCAGCAGCTGGGTTTGGGAGCCTTTGGGGGGAGTCTGACAGCAAAAAGGACAGGACACAGACTGGAGAGAACAGTCTCAAGCTACCTCAGGGAAGGTATAGGTTGGATATTAGGAAGAAAATTTTCACCAAAAGAATAATAAAGTACTGGAATGCTCTTCCCAGGGAGGTGGTAGAATCACCATCTCTGGATGTGTTTAACAAAAGACTGGACATGGCCCTTGGTGCAATAGTCTGGTTGAGGTGTTAGCTGATGATCTTAGAGGTCTTTTCCAACCTCATTATTCTGGGATTCTGATTCTCTGGGATTCTGGGATTCTGAGCAGAGCTGGGGGTGCAGGGGAGGGGTTGTTTGTGGTGGTGTTCACAGGGGTCCCAGGAGGAGGGAAGAGATGAGAATCTTGACTCCATGTTTCAGAAGGCTGATTTATTATTGTCTAATATATTAAAAGAAAATGATACATTAAAACTATACTAAAAGAATAGAGGAAAGGAATAGAAAGGAATGATAAGGAATAAAATCCTGTGACTGACCAGAGAGTCCGAGACAGCTGGACTTTGATTGGCCATTAATTAAAAACAACCACATGAGACCAATCACAGATCCACCTGTTGCATTCCACAGCAGCAGATAACCATTGTTTACATTTCATTTCTGAGGCCTCTCAGCTTCTCAGGAGAAAAAGGCGAAAAGGATTTTTCATAAAATACACCTGTGCCAGAGGTCTCTCCCAACCTCATCATTCTGCAATTCTGTGATTCTGAGCAGAGCTGGGGGTGCAGAGGAGGGGTTGTTAATGCTTCCCTGTCCCCCCAGATCGATTACCCTGAGATAGCAGAGAGCATCATGCCCCGGCACCGCTTCATGTCGGCCTACGAGCAGCGCATCGAGCCCCCGGACCGGCGCTGGCAGTACCTGCTGATGGCAGCTGAGCCCTACGAGACCATTGCCTTCAAGGTGAGACTGCCAGGCTCCCCAGGGAATGGTGCCAAGGCTGCCAGAGCTCCAGGAGCTCTTGGGGGTGCTCAGGGTGGGGTTGTTGGGGTGGCTGTGCAGGGATGGGGCTGCACTGATCATCCCTGAGGGTCCTTTCCAACTGAGGACATTCTGTAATTAATTCCTAATGAGCTCTCTGATGTCTGCGCTGACCCTCATGGAGTGGAAGGGGAGTCAGGAAGACGTGGCTGGAAGTCTTTAAACCCCACTGAGGTTTGATGGAGGACTCTGGCATGAAAACCAGACTGTGCTGAGCCCTGGGGAGCTGTGAATTCCCAGAGTCTGGCACAGACAGGAGCCTCCCGGGCTTCACTCCTCAGCCTCTGTGCAGATGTTCAGGGAGGGATTTTTGCTGCTTGTCCTTGACCGATAGGGAAGTAACTTAATTCTTTCCTGCCCCCACCTCTGTCTAATAACAACCCTGCAAGGCCTGGAATAACTGTGCTTATCTCTCAGGCTCTGGGGCTAAAAAGGGCCTTTGAGCTAATCTGGTGCTGCTAAGAATAGCTCTGTGTTCTCTTTTGGTGCAGGTGCCAAGCAGAGAAATTGATAAAGCAGAGGGAAAGTTTTGGACTCACTGGAACAGAGAAACCAAACAGGTAACTGAGGTTTTGTGATGTCTGTCCTTAAGGAGAGCAGAGCAACTTGAGAGAGTCATCAGTTCTGTCCTGCTGCCTCTGCTGTTCAAATCTCCATTCCCTAAATGCACCTGTGCAGTGAGAGCTGACAGAGACCCTCCTGTGGGGGATCTCAGGGAGAATTCAGTTTCTGGCAGCAGCAGAATGGGGCATAAATACCCAGAGAAAAGGAGGCTCAGGGGGAAACTTCTTGCTCTTACAGCTCCATGACAGGAGGGTGCAGCCAGAGGGGGGTCAGGCTCTGCTTGCAGGGGACAGAAGAGACCAGAGGGAGCAGCCTCAAACTGTGCCAGGGGAGGTTTAGGTTGGATATTGGGAAAATTCCTTCACTGAAACCATTGTCAGGCATTGGAACAGACTGCCCAGGCCAGTGGTGAAGTCACCACCCCTGGAAGTGTTCAAAAACCATGTGGATGTGGCATTTGTGGCCATGGTTTAGTGGTGAATGTGGTGGTGCTGCTGGGCTGGTGGCTGGACTTGATCTTAGGGTTAGGGTTAGGTTTGGCTTTTCCCAGCCATGATGAATGTGCAGCACCGTGCCCTCTCCATGGCTCTGTGCCCTGTGTTCCCTGCACACCCCCGCCTGAGGGAGCCTGGGGAACAGTGCCTGGGGGGCTCCCGCCCCTCACAGGAACCTCAGAGTCCAGAGGAGGTAAAATCTGGGGCAAGACTGGTGCCAGGGACAGATGCTGCCAGGGCTGGGACAGGAGGGTGACAGGAGGGCCTGAGCTGTGCTCTGGGGCAGAGGGCAGCTCCTGGGTGCTGGCAGAGCTGTCAGCAGGGTGCTGGGCACTGCCCAGGCTCCCCAGGGAATGGTGCCAAGGCTGCCAGAGCTCCAGGAGCTCCCAGGGCTGCTCAGGGTGAGCTGGGCAGGGACAGGGGTTAGATCAGTGATCCCTGTGGGTCCCTCCCACCTCAGGGCACTCCAGGATTCTGTCAATCCCTGATTAATTGTTCCCTTTTCTCTCCCATTCCCAGTTCTTCCTTCAATTCCACTTCAAGATGGAGAAGCCCCCGGCCCCCCCAAACCTCCCCCCAGGGCCCCCAACCGTCAAGCGGCCGCCGCCCCCTCCCCTGATGAACGGGCTGCCCCCGCGGCCCCCCCTGCCCGACTCCATGCCCCCCCCTCCCCCCGGGGGCATGGCCCTGCCCCCCATGCCCCCCTCGGGGCCGGTGCCACCCCCCCCGGTGCCCCCCCAGCTGCCCCCAGCGCCCGGGGTGCCCCCCCCGGCTCCCCTGCCCCCCATGCTGCGGCCGCCGCTGCCCACCGAGGGGCCGGGCACCATCCCCCCTCCTCCTCCCGCCAACTGAAGCCCCTCCTGGACTCCATCCCATGGCATTTGTGTCTTTTTAACTGCAGCTCGTCCCCCATCCAGGGAACAGATCCTTTTTGTACCTCTGCAAAGATGACTGAACTCTGTAAGTTCATTAAAAGGTTTTTGATTGTCCTTTCCCTCTGCTTCCCTGTGCTGCTTTTGGGGTTCACTTTCCTCACCCCCATTCCCAGGCTGGTTATATTTTGGAGATTCTCCAAAGAGGAGGCAAAGGATTGGGAATCTCGAAGCATCTCCTTCCATCAGCTGTCTTGGCCTGAGGAAGCCCCCTCAGGCTGCCCCATTAATTACCCCCCATTAATCAGTTTTGATTCAACCACAGCCCTTCATCTCTGTTCATTCACTTCATTCTCTGTTAAATCACACAGAAAGGCTCCCATTACTGATATTAAATCTTAGTTTATTATTATAATTCATTAAGTGGCAGTACCATGGTATAGCACCTGCTGTCACATGATTTTATTGTGTGCCCTCCTCCCACTGCCAGATCTGTTCAGGCCAGTTTTTAGTTCTCTGTGGGTTTGTTTATCCTGAGTGTTTCCTTCCAGCCATCACTTGGTTCCCATAAAAAAAGCAGCGCCAGCAGCAGTTCTGCCATTTCTCTGCCCTTTCCCAGGTTCCTGAACTGGGGGGCTCAGTGGGTGAGGGCATGGCCAGGGCTGGGGTTCCTGACCAGTTCTGGTTGTTTGAGGGGCCATGGGAGCCCTGCAGCTGCACCCCCTTGATGGAGGAATCAAAGCCTTCCTGTGCTGCTGGGCTGAGATGATCCCAGTCAGTTAAAAATCCCAGACTGGTTTCACTGGGAGGGACATTAAATCCCATCCAGTGCCACCCTGCCATGGCAGGGACACCTCTCACTGTCCCAGGCTGCTCCAAGCCCTGTCCAGCCTGGCCTTGGGCACTGCCAGGGATCCAGGGGCAGCCCCAGCTGCTCTGGGAAATCCATTCCAGGGATGGATTCCACAATTCCTGCCCAAGATCCCATCCAGCCCTGCCCTCTGGCACTGGGAGCCATTCCCTGGCTCCTGTCCCTGCAGGCCTTGTCCCCAGTCCCTCTGCAGCTCTCCTGGAGCCCCTTCAGGCCCTGCAGGGCTCGGAGGTGTCCCTGGAGCCTTCTCTTGTCCAGCTGAGCACCCCCAGCTGTGCCAGGCTGGCTCCAGCCCTGGAGCAGCTCCTGTAGAAGTGACCTCAGACTCCTCCAGGCCTCGCTGTGTCCATGTCCTGCTCCAGTTTGGGTGCTCCATCCTTTTTTGATGATCCTGAGCTCCAGACTGCAAATAGTTGGAAACCCAGGGAAGGGTCTGGAACTTTTTTGTTGGGACATTTCCCCAAAATCAGGAACTCCCTTGGGATGGGTTTCCAGGATGGTTTAGACCACCTGGCATTGGCAATTCCAGCTGTTCCAGTGGGTCTGGGCATCTCATGGAGGGAAAGGTTTTTACAATTATATTAAGAAATCTGAATGGTGTGTGAGAGACTTTCTAAGGAAGGTACTGAGTGCTCCAAGTCCTCAGGCTGCTGCTGCCCCTCATGATTCTTATTCCCAGGATGAAGCCCTTTTCCAGGGCAGTCTGTTGAGCTGCAGGGTGAAGGTTTTCCAGCCTGAAGAAGGAATGCTTTCCATACATTTACTTTTGATTTCAGCCCATTATCTGCCCCTGTCCCCCTCCTCCTGCTCTGGCTCTCTCTCCCCTCCCGGTGTTTCAGTGCTGATGGGGTCGTATGTGCCAGTCCCCATGAGGATCCCATTCCAGACACTCATCCTCCTTTAGAAAACATCCAAAGTCAAGGCCGTGCATCCCTACGAGCCAGTGCAACCGCTTCGATCTTTGCACGTTTCCAAAACGAGCTGCAGACCCAAAAATAGAACAAAACAAAGTTTCTTTGCCACCTCCCTCGCAGCCCTGCAGCGCGACAGCCCCGGGGCGGCTCAGGGGAGGCGGTTGTGCCTCGGCCACTCAAGGCCACCCGTGGTTAAAAGGCAGAGCTGTCCTCCCTTTCCCTGCCGAGGGTTTGGGATCCTGAGCTGCTCCAGGGAAGAGCTGAGGTGGGACCATGAGCGCTCTCAGGGGGCTCCTGCTGTGCCTGGTGCTGCTGCTCCCCTCTGCAGCTCTGCCCAGGATAGAGGGACGGGATTCCCTGCTGGAGCTGAGCCTGCTGGAAGCAGGAGGGAGAAAGGTGGGCAATGGCAGCTCACAGGAGGCACCCAGGTCCAGGAGGGCCGCTCGCCTCTTCTCCAAGCCGGAGCCGGGAGCCAAATGCCCGCAGGGAGTGGCCGGGGAGGAGGGCCCGGGCTGGCCCCGCTCTAGCCCGCAGCCCTGGCCCCTCGGCGGCCTGGAAGGGCCCGTGTGCAGGGTGAGGATGGAGCAGGACGGGGCCACCCCGAGGCAGCTGGAGGTGGTGGGAGTGCTCAGCCACTACGAGAGCAGCTTCATCAAACTGCTGAGGCGGCGCCGGAGCTGGGACGGGAATTTCCCGGGGACCTTCGGGCTGTGCCGGCCGGGGGAGGTGGGGGCTGCTCCCCATCCCCTGCAGAGGATCCACGAGCACGTCCTGGAGCCCGGGCTGGAGAGGTTCCTGGTCCTGCACCTGGAGGAAGGTTGGTGGGAGAGCCCTGCAGGCTCTGAGGTGGAGCAGGGAGGGGAAGGATGCCGGGCTCGGGGTGGTGGTGCTGCTTTGCTGGCCCAGAGTCAGGGATTTAAACACAGAATGAAGTCTGGGGGTTGGGTTCCCTTTAAAAAGGTGAAGTGATGGAGTGAAATGTTTCTGGGCATGTTTTGAAGGAGGTGAGGATGGCAGCGTGGCTCTGCCATCTGTCCAACAGCCAGTGCCGCATTCCAGCAGCGTTTGGGGCACCCTCTCAGGGGTGCACAGGGTGGGATTGTTGGGGTGTCTGTGCAGGGCCAGGGGTGGGACTGGTGATCCTTGAGGGTCCCTTCCAGCTCAGGACATTCTGTGATTCTTGGTGGCTTCTGCTCTGCTCTCATCAATGTTTCTCACTTTCTGTGTTTGGGTCCCCTCCCAGCTCTGGGGAGAAAGGAGGAGCTCAGACCCAGCTGCTCCTGCTGTGCCGGGAGCCCAGCACCTGCTGATCTCCACCCTTGGGGCTGTGGAGCTCCTGTAGCTTCAGCCGTTATGGGAAATCCTCAAAAATCCTCAACACACATTTCCCTGTCTCATCCCGGGGGTGATCCGGGTCCTGGAGAGCGAGTTACCCCCTCCAATTTAATCCTTAACGCGAGGGCAGTGATTGTTTCCTTCATTCTGAAATTTTCCGCCTCTCCCGGCTTTGGATTTTCAGCTGCACTGAGCAGTGCCGGGCAGTGGGGAAGTGCCTCTCCCCCGGGCGGTGGCCACAGCGCCCCCGAGGCACTGGAGAGCAGATTTCCGTGGGCTCTGGGGGCCGCAGCTCGCTGCCCGCCGGGTGCGGGGTGTGCCCCGCTCTCCGTCTCCCTGGAGCCGGGGACGGGATTTGCTGCGTCCCTTCTCGCCCTCGGCTCCTGTCCCGGTGCTCCGGTTCCTTCACGGGACAGTGCTGGGCCCGAAGCCCCTTCCCCACGCTCCGGAGGGGATTCACGGCCGTGTCTCCCCCGTTGCAGTGCAGTGGGAGGCGCAGGTGAAGCTGCGGTTCCAGCTGGTTTTCCAGGCGGAGGTGGGACGGGCGGTGGGAGAGCTGCAGGCGGCCGTGATGCTCTTCTACCTGGGCCGCCGGGAGGGCTCCGGGCACCCGCAGGAGCTGCTGGCCACGGGCCCGGGGCTGCCGCGGGACCAGGTGGGTCCGGGCCTTGCTGGGAGCAGGGGAGGGAGGGGATGTCCCGGTTCTACTGCCCAGTGCCGCTGTCATCCCTCCCAGTCCATTCCACAGCCCCTCCAGCTCCCTTTGCTCTCCCCTCCCCGTTCATTCATCCTTCCTCCCAGTCCATCCATTCACCATCCCTCCCAGTCCATTCACCATCCCCTACCAGCCCCTTTGTCACCCTCCAGCCCTTGGCCAACCCTCCCAGTCCCTTTGCGGTCCCTCCCAGCAGCTCCGCCCCATCTCCCGCTCCCGCCGTGCCTGAAGATGGAGCTCTCACCCCCGCCCGCGGCTGCCCTCGCAGCCCGGTCCAGGGTCCTGGGCTGCCTCGGGGTTCCCAGCCCGGTCTGGGGTCCTGAACCAGCTCCCCCCCCACCCTCCCTTCCCTGGGTTCCCCGGCCCCCAGGGACCGCAGCGGGGCAGCTCTGGGGCTGGGGCGCAGCTCCCAGTGCTCCCCACCCTCCTGTACCTGGTTCTCTGGGCTGGGTCACCCTGAGCCTGGGGACCCGCAAGAATAGAAAGAAGGTGCCCCCCATGCCCCTAGAAATTGTTCGGCCCGGCATGACTCCACCCAAGATGGTCCGGTGCTGCTGCTGCTGGCCAAGTCACGGCAGCAGGAGGAGGAAGAGGGAGGTTTTGGCCCCATCCTCCTACCTGTCTGCTGAGGGGTGCTGGACACGGCACCCGCAGCTCAGGTCCGTGGGGCCGTCGCTGCAGGCACGGGAGGCAACCCCGGGCTGGGGATGAAGAGGGACAGGGGCAGCCCCAGCTGTGGGACCAAGGATGGCTGTAGGGCACAGCCTGGTGGGACCCCCAGCGACACGGGGACCCCAGTAACTCTCCCTGTGCTCTCCTTGCAGCCCACCCCCAGGCCGGCACTGAGGAGCTGCCGATCCCCACTGCCCCGGGCCAGGCCAACACCTCCTCCCCAGCCCCCAAGGCAGCGCCCAGTTCCTGGCAACCCTGACCCGCTTCATCCGGGCAGCTCCTGAGCTCCTCCAGCGAGCCCCCCAGCCCAGTGCCCACCACTGGCTGGACTTCGAGATGATGGAGACCCTTTTCACCAGCTGCTCAACCTGTCGGAGGAGGCGGCGCTGGAGCGAGCTGGTGCAGTCGGAGGAGCCTCGGTGCGCTGCCCCAGGACAGCGGGCCGTGCTGGAGCAGCACCTGGGGACTGGCAGCCGGAGGGCACCGTTAGCTGCTGATGGGCAAACTGGCAGCTGGTCATCCAGGAGCTCAGGGACATCCCGGGAACCAACGCGGCGCTTTTCCAGCACCTCCTTTCCTTCTGTTACTACCCTGCCGAGCCCGGCCAGGCCGAGGCGGCTGAGCGGGGCCTGGCCCCCAAGCTGCGCACGCTGCTGTTGCTGAAGGCGCTGCAGTCGGTGCGGCGCGCTGGCAGGAGCGCAGGAAGGTGCAGCGGCAGAACCGCAGCGCCCGGCAGCAAGCTCACCAACTGCCGGCTGCGGAGCTCACCATCGACCTGCGCGCGACAAAAACGTCATCATGCCCACCATGTACGCGGCCAACAACTGCGAGGCCCTGCTTCGCCGCTGTCCGCACGCATCCCCAGCTACTTCTCGCACGGTGCTGCTGCTGGGCATGCAGACCAGGGCTCACCGCTGCGCAGGGCTCCGTGCTGCGTGCCCGTGCGCCACTCGGACCAGCTCATCATCAGCCTCTCTTGGACGGGCTGGAGATCCGCAAGTTCCCCAATAGAACACATTTGGTTGTAAATCATCATTGGGGACTTTTTTTTTCACAGGGAAACTGAGCCGCTTAGATGGTCAGAGAGGCTACCAAAATTGAGAGATCCCACTGGGAAATTGGGAAGGTCGAACTCTAATAAAGATGGGAGAGTTGGGGTTATGCAAAGAAAGGCTGAGACCACCTGCGCTTCCAATATGGAAAAAGAAAGATGGACACAGACATTTCCCAAGGTCTGGATTGACAAAAATCAGATTTGAATTGGACACGAGCAAGGTATTTTTGGGACGAGAATGGAGAGACACTGGACAGTTCCAATTAATGACTGCCCTGGATCTAGCAGGTGCCCAAGGCCAAATGCCCCGCAGGGAGTGGCCGGGAGGAGGGCCCGGGCTGGCCCGCTGCTCCCAGCAGCCCTGGCCCCCCTCGGCGGCCTGGAAGGCCCGTGTGCAGGGTGAGGATGGAGCAGGACAGGGCCACCCCGGGCAGCTGGAGGTGGTGGGTGTGCTCAGCCACTCACGGAGCAGCTTCATCAAACTGCTGAGGCGGCGCCGGAGCTGGGACGGGAATTTCCCGGGGACCTTCGGGCTCTGCCGGCCGGGGGAGGTGGGGGCTGCTCCCCATCCCCTGCAGAGGATCCACGAGCACGTCCTGGAGCCCGGGCTGGAGAGGTTCCTGGTCCTGCACCTGGAGGAAGGTTGGTGGGAGAGCCCTGCAGGCTCTGAGGTGGAGCAGGGAGGGGAAGGATGCCGGGCTCGGGGTGGTGGTGCTGCTTTGCTGGCCCAGAGTCAGGGATTTAAACACAGAATGAAGTCTGAGGTTGGGTTCCCTTTAAAAGGTGAAGTGATGGGTGAAATGTTTCTCAGTGCTGATGGGGTCGTATGTGCCAGTCCCCATGAGGATCCCATTCCAGACACTCATCCTCCTTTAGAAAACATCCAAAGTCAAGGCCGTGCATCCCCTACGAGCCAGTGCAACTGCTTCCGATCTTTGCACGTTTCCAAAACGAGCTGCAGACCCAAAAATAGAACAAAACAAAGTTTCTTTGCCACCTCCCCTCGCAGCCCTGCAGCGCGACAGCCCTTCTCGGCTCAGGGGAGGCGGTTGTGCCTCGCCACTCAAGGCCACCCGTGGTTAAAAAGGCAGAGCTGTCCTCCCTTTCCCTGCCGAGGGTTTGGGATCCTGAGCTGCTCCAGGGAAGAGCTGAGGTGGGACCATGAGCGCTCTCAGGGGCTCCTGCTGTGCCTGGTGCTGCTGCTCCCCTCTGCAGCTCTGCCCAGGATAGAGGGACGGATTCCCTGCTGGAGCTGAGCCTGCTGGAAGCAGGAGGGAGAAAGGTGGGCAATGGCAGCTCACAGGAGGCACCCAGGTCCAGGAGGGCTGTCGCCTCTTCTCAAGCCGGAGCAGGAGCCAAATGCCCGCAGGGAGTGGCCGGGAGGAGGGCCTGGCTGGCCCCCTCCTAGCCCGCAGCCCTGGCCCCTCGGCGGCCTGGAAGGGCCCGTGTGCAGGGTGAGGATGGAGCAGGACGGGCCACCCCGAGGCAGCTGGAGGTGGTGGGAGTGCTCAGCCACTACGAGAGCAGCTTCATCAAACTGCTGAGGCGGCCGGAGCTGGGACGGAATTTCCCTGGGACCTTTGGGCCTGCTGGCCGGGAGGTGGGGCTGCTCCCCATCCCCTGCAGAGGATCCACGAGATTTTTGTCCTGGGAGCCCGGGCTGAGAGATTCCTGGTCCTGCACCTGGAGGAAGGTTGGTGGGAGAGCCCTGCAGGCTCTGAGGTGGAGCAGGGAGGGAAGGATGCCGGCCTGGGTGGTGGTGCTGTTTGCTGGCCCAGAGTCAGGGATTTAAACACAGAATGAAGTCTGGGGGTTGGGTTCCCTTTAAAAAGGTGAAGTGATGGAGTGAAATGTTTCTGGGCATGTTTTGAAGGAGGTGAGGATGGCAGCGTGGCTCTGCCATCTGTCCAACACCCAGTGCCGCATTCCAGCAGCGTTTGGGGCACCCTCTCAGGGGCGCACAGGGTGGGATTGTTGGGGTGTCTGTGCAGGGCCAGGGGTGGGACTGGTGATCCTTGAGGGTCCCTTCCAGCTCAGGACATTCTGTGATTCTTGGTGGCTTCTGCTCTGCTCTCATCAGTGTTTCTCACTTTGGGTCCCCTCCCAGCTCTGGGGAGAAAGGAGGAGCTGAGACCCAGCTGCTCCTGCTGTGCCGGGAGCCCAGCACCTGCTGATCTCCACCCTTGGGGCTGTGGAGCTCCTGTAGCTTCAGCCGTTATGGGAAATCCTCAAAAATCCTCAACACACATTTCCCTGTCTCATCCCGGGGGTGATCCGGGTCCTGGAGAGCGAGTTACCCCCTCCAATTTAATCCTTAACGCGAGGGCAGTGATTGTTTCCTTCATTCTGAAATTTTCCGCCTCTCCCGGCTTTGGATTTTCAGCTGCACCCAGCAGTGCCGGGCAGTGGGGAAGTGCCTCTCCCCCGGGCGGTGGCCACAGCGTTCCCGAGGCACTGGAGGGCAGATTTCCATGGGCTCTGGGGGCCGCAGCTCCCTGCCCGCCGGGTGCGGGGTGTGCCCCGCTCTCCGTCTCCCTGGAGCCGGGGACGGGATTTGCTGCGTCCCTTCTCGCCCTCGGCTCCTGTCCCGGTGCTCCGGTTCCTTCACGGGGACAGTGCTGGGCCCGAAGCCCCTTCCCCACGCTCCGGAGGGGATTCACGGCCGTGTCTCCCCCGTTGCAGTGCAGTGGGAGGCGCAGGTGAAGCTGCGGTTCCAGCTGGTTTTCCAGGCGGAGGTGGGACGGGCGGTGGGAGAGCTGCAGGCGGCCGTGATGCTCTTCTACCTGGGCCGCCGGGAGGGCTCCGGGCACCCGCAGGAGCTGCTGGCCACGGGCCCGGGGCTGCCGCGGGACCAGGTGGGTCCGGGCCTTGCTGGGAGCAGGGGAGGGAGGGGATGTCCCGGTTCTACTGCCCAGTGCCGCTGTCATCCCTCCCAGTCCATTCCACAGCCCCTCCAGCTCCCTTTGCTCTCCCCTCCCCGTTCATTCATCCTTCCTCCCAGTCCATTCACCATCCCCTCCCAGTCCATTCACCATCCCCTACCAGCCCCTTTGTCACCCCTCCAGCCCTTGGCCAACCCTCCCAGTCCGTTTGCGGTCCCCTCCCAGCAGCTCCGCCCCATCTCCCGCTCCCGCCGTGCCTGAAGATGGAGCTCTCACCCTGCCCGCGGCTGCCGCAGGGCCAGCGGGGCTGCCTCGCTCCCCAGCCCGGTCTGGGGTCCTGAACGCTGCCCCTGGGGGTTCCTGGGTTCCCCGCGGCCCCCGGAGCAGCTCTGGGGCTGGGGGCGCAGCTCCCAGTGCTCCCCACCCTCCCTGTCGCTGCTCCCTGGGCTGGGTCACCCTGAGCCTGCAGGGACCGCAGCGGGGGCTCAGGTGAGCGTGTCCCCCGTGATGTCGCGCTCACGCCCTCGGGGTTTCTGTGGTTTCTGCCTCGGTGCAGAGGCTCTGCCTCTCCAGGGACACGCAGTACCTGGCCCTGGCAGCCGCCGCAGCCTCGGTCACCCGCAGCGCGGAGCGGCTCCGCTTCTCGGCTTCCCTGGCCATCCACGGCGGCGCGGGAGGTAGGGACGGGGGGACACCCTGGGGACAGCAGCATCCCCGCCCTCGTGTCCTGGCTTGGGCCTTTGGGGTCCTCTCAGGCCCGCGAGAGGTGGTGGGGACACGCAGGAGACCCCAGACCGTCGTTCTCCCCTCTCGTGGCCGCAGCAGGTGCCCCCCTGCCCCGCACGGAGGTGCAGCAGCTCCTGTTCGGCTCCGATGACAAATGCTTCACCCGCATGACCCCGGTGCTGCTGCTGCTGGCCAAGTCACGGCAGCAGGAGGAGGAAGAGGAGGAAGAAGAAGCTTTGGCCCCATCCTCCTACCTGTCTGCTGAGGGGGTGCTGGACACGGCTCCGTACCCGCAGCTCAGGTCCGTGGCCGTCGCTGCAGGCACGGGAGAACGCAGGGGCTGGGGATGAAGAGGGACAGGGGCAGCCCCAGCTGTGGGACCAAGGATGGCTGTAGGGCACAGCCTGGTGGGACCCCCGGGCAACACGGGGACCCCGTAACTCTCCCGTGCTCTCCTTGCAGCCCACCCCAGGCCGGCACCGAGGAGCTGCCGATCCCCACTGCCCCGGGCCAGGCCAACACCTCCTCCCCAGCGCCCGGGGGCAGCGCCCAGTTCCTGGCAACCCTGACCCGCTTCATCCGGCAGCTCCTGAGCTCCTCCAGCGAGCCTCCCCCCCAGCCCAGTGCCCACCACTGGCTGGACTTCGAGATGATGGAGACCCTCCCGCACCAGCTGCTCAACCTGTCGGAGGAGGCGGCGCTGGAGCGGCTGGTGCAGTCGGAGGAGCCCTCGGTGCTGCTGCTGCCCCAGGACAGCGGGGCCGTGCTGGAGCAGCACCTGGGGGACTGGCAGCCGGAGGGCACCGTGCTGCAGCTGCTGATGGGCAAACTGCAGCTGGTCATCCAGGAGCTCAGGGACATCCCGGCTTTCCAAGCCAACGCGGCGCTTTTCCAGCACCTCCTTTCCTTCTGTTACTACCCCGCCGAGCCCGGCCAGGCCGAGGCGGCTGAGCGGGGCCCGGGCTCCCGCAAGCTGCGCACGCTGCTGCTGCTGAAGGCGCTGCAGTCGGTGCGGGCGCGCTGGCAGGAGCGCAGGAAGGTGCAGCGGCAGAACCGCAGCGCCCGGCAGCAGGGGCACTGCCGGCTGCAGGAGCTCACCATCGACCTGCGCGACAGCAACTTCGTCATCATGCCCACCATGTACGCGGCCAACAATTGCGAGGGGCCCTGCCGCTCGCCGCTGTCCGCACGCATCCCCAGCTACTTCTCGCACACGGTGCTGCTGCTGGGCATGCAGGACCAGGGCTCACCGCTGCGCAGGGCTCCGTGCTGCGTGCCCGTGCGCTACTCGGACCAGCTCATCATCAGCCTCTCCTCGGACGGGCTGGAGATCCGCAAGTTCCCCAACATGGTGGCAGAGGAGTGCGGCTGCCGGTGAGGCTCCCGCCGGCCTCTCCCCGCTCGCCCCACCCCGGCCCCTCTCCCGGTTTGCCCTCCCGGCTCGGGATCTGGTGCTTCTCCCGAGACGGGAGCTCCCGTGTGTCCTTTCCCCATGGTTTGGCTCGTTAGCGTCGCTCTGGTTCTGGGTTCATCCATGCCCGTCCCTGGGGCTGCTCCGTGTCCCGCTGGGGATGTCCCCCCCCACTGCTGGGGGTGCCCGAGGTGCCTCCGCTGGGTTCGTGGGGGAGCACAAGGCTTGGCAGATCCAGGCAGGACCATTCTTGTTTGTCCCTCACTCTCTGCTCCTCTAGTGGCTGGGAAGGGCAGCTGCTGCTTCCCCCAAGCCTTGCAGCATCCTCTGGCCATTCCCCATCCCACGGAACCCCCCTGGCCACACGGCTCCACCTGTGACAGCAGAGCAGGAGGCCAAATCCCCTGGCAGAGACAGCCCTGCCCTGGGGACACGGCTCTGTGTGAGCCTGGCCCCGAGGAGCCGCTGGCCGTGCCCTGGGGCTCCCGGCCAGGTCACATCTGCTCACCCCGCGCTGACCCCGCCGCCGGGGCCAGGGGAGGAGGGAGGGAGCGATCCCGTTACAGCTCCCGGGCTGCTCACACCATTAATGGGAGCGGGAGCAAACGGCTGCCAGAGCACCTGCTCCGTGTCCCCGCCGGCGTCAGCACGGGCCGCCCGCCCCGGATCATCTTCCAGCTGAGCCAAACCCTTGGGGGCAGCTCCTGGGCTTGTCCTGGCTGCACCTCCTCGGGTTTTGCAGCGGAGGGGCACGGCTGGAGGTTGGTACCCACCAGTCCCACCTCACAGCCCTGCAGGATGAACCCTGAAAACACACACACAGGCATAACCAGGGACAAAACACATAACCAGGGACAAGGGCTTTTCTCATTTTCCTTTGGTTTTCCTTTTTTTCTCCCTATTTTTTAAAAACATCCAGTTGAATACCTTATTAAAAATGAAAATAGTTTATTTTAACCACTGTTGATTTAGCAAATACTGAAACCTGCCATGAGTGGGGGCTGTGAACATCTCTGGCTGTGTGATATTGCTCTTGTGTTTCCTTCCTAAAAGCGACTCGGACAAGGCGAGGCCTGCAGGGATCCCAGGGTGAAGGGCTCCAGCCCTGCTCTGTCACCAGCACCTCCTGGGCCACCCCCCAGCGATGGCACTGGGCTGGCTGAGGTCGGGGGTCTGTCCCTGATGTCCCTCTGAGGATGGCTGCAGCCTGGTTCCGTAACCCACATTATTCTTCTCTCTTGATTTGCTTTCAATAAAACCATTAACCCAAGAGCTGCACAGTCTGGACACAACTCTGTTCACGGGGATCCCCAGAACCACGCATGGAGGGGAACTGCAGAGGGGTTTTGGCTGGGGATGGAGAAGGCAGGAGGCCCAAGAAGCTCCTTCCATGAGTCCTTTCAGATCACCTTTGATCTAGAGGGGCCCAAAGTCCCCGGGGAGGCTCATGCCAGGCTCCTGGGCTGCTCTGCTGCTGCTCGGGGGTCCTGGTGCTGCCCGTGCCCGGGGGTGTCTCTGGAGGGCAGGCAGGGGTGGGATTGGATCCCCCTGGATCCGGGGCCATCCAGCCCTGCGCCCACCCCGGCCTCAGTCGCGCCTTTTGCCCTCCCTGGCCCTGCCGTCCCTGCCCGGCTCCCAGGGCTTCCTGCCCTTCTGCTGCTTCCAGTCCCGCCTCGGGCTCTCCCGGCCGCCCTCAGCCCTGCCGGGACGGCCCCTCCACCCCTCCCTCCTGGACTCATCCCGCTCCCGCCGTTTCTCCTTCCTCTCCTTCCTCTCCCGGTCCCGTTTCCTCTGCGGCTGCTGCTCGGGTTCCCTGGGGGCCCGGGGGGCTCGGCCAGGCCTGTCCCCCGCTGTCCTGTCCTTGGCTCGCGGCTCCCTCCGGCTGCTCCGCTCCACATGGACAGCACGGCCTTCCCGGGCTTTCTCCTTCTTCTCCTCCTTCTTCTTGTTCTCCTTCTCCTCCTCATCCTCCTCCTTATCCTCCTCCTCCTCATTCTCCTCTTTTTCTTCCTCCTTCTCCTCCTTTTCTTCCTCCTCCTCCTCCTCCTCCACCTTTTTCTCCTGCTTCTCCTGGCTCTTCTTCCCCTCTGTCACAGCCATTGGCACCTCGGGGACATCTGCAGGTTCTTCATCCTTGTCCTCATCCTCATCCTTCTCCTCATCCTCATCCTTGTCCCCATCCTTGTCCTCATCCTCTGGTGTTGCACGGCCAAACCACTTCTTGAAGATCCAGGGTTCTCCCTGTGGGGACAGAGGGGAGCAGGAACTGAAGATGCAGCCCAGGGGATGGGGACCCCTCTCCATCCCTCCCCCTGGGGACAAGCTGCTCCCCGCCCCGGCAGGTGCCACCCTGACCCCTACCAGGTTGCTGTCAGCTTCGCTGTCATCGTCATCGTCACCGTCATCATCCTCCTCCTCCTCCACCGCGCTGCTCTCCGGAGGCGGCGCAGGCTGGGCAGTCACCGCCTCTGGGATCTCCACCTTGGGGCTCACAGCCTCTGGGAGGGGACAGGGACAGGCCACGGTCAGCTGGGGCTGCTCGGGCGGGGCATCCCAGCCAGGGGCTCGCAGGGCCCGGGGGATCGGGGATGGAAGGTCAGACCCACCGGGAACGGGAGGGGGCGGAGGCTCCTGGCGGCCGCGGGCGAGTCCCTCCTTGGAGCATGGCGCTGCAAGACAGGAGGGGACAGCAGGGGACAGGAGGTGACAGCGCGGCCTGGCCACCCCTTCCCGCTCCGCCCAGCTCCCCACTCACCTTGGAGCACCTGGAAGGTGACGCTGAGCAGGGCCACCACGGAGGCCACCAGGATGCACTTGTTGAGGGTGAGCCCTTCCCACAGCAGCGGCTCCTCCGCGGGGTCCAGGCTGGGCGGCTCCGCCTTGCTCGGCACGGGGAGGCTCCTGGGGACTGGGACACGGAAAAATGTTACTGGGGGAACTGGGAGGAGGCAAAGGGCTCTGAGCTGGAGGGTGGGAAGAGCTCTTAATGTCCTCCTGTACAGCCCGCTCAGGGCAGGGACAGGGGACAGGGGACAGGGGACAGGGACAGGGGACAGGGGACAGGGGGCAGGGGGCAGGGGGCAGGGGACAGGGACAGGGACGGGGATAGGGGCACGGATAGGGGCAGGGATAGAGACAGGGACAGGGATAAGAACAGGGGCAGGGACAGGGGCAGGGACAAGGATGGGGAATAGGGACAGGGACAGAGATAGGGGCAGGGAGAGGGACAGGGAGAGGGACAAGGACAGGGATAGAGGCAGAGACAGGGGCAGGGACAGGAGCAGGGGACAGGGACAGGGATAAGAACAGGAGCAGGGACAGAGACAGGACGGAGACAGGGGCAGGGGCAGGAGCTGCTCCTGCCACGTGTTTGCATTGCAGGAGTGGGGACAAGGGTTTTCCGGGGGCTGAGACCGAGGGGTTTGGGCCATGGTGGCATTAGAGTATCCTGGTGATCAAGCTGGGAAAAGTTCTGCCCGTGCTCCTCCAGCAACAAATTTGGGCAGGGTGGAGAGGAGGAGGAGGTGGAGGAGGATGTGGCAGGCAGCTGAGGAGCCCCATCTCCATCCCCGTGTCACTGATTTCCCCTTTCCATGGCCACAGAGCGCCTCCAGGCTGGCCGGGGACAGGGGACTGTGCCTCTGTGGCCACCTGGGCCAGGGTGGCCGTTCTGGGGCAGGAAAGGCCTTTCCCACTGTTGAAGATTGCAATGCAAGATGTTTTCCATTACCATCTGTGTGGCAGGTTATCTTTGTCAAGTGGGCAGTTTGCCTTATCTCTCTCTTTGAGTGACCACAATCACTCCTCCCTCGGGAGGGGACACCTGCTGATAACAGCTATTGAATGTCCCTGCATGGCTGATAAGAACTCCAGCATCCCATTGGGAGATGTGAGCCCAGAGGGAGGAGCCAAGCATTCCTGCCTGGATATAATCTGGAGATTCTGGAACACCAGCACAGCTTCTCCACTGGATTCCCCAGAGGAACAGCAGCTGCCTCTCCTTCCCCTGGACCTTCAGAGGAAGAATCCATCCTTCTCTACAGATCCCCCTTGCTCCAGCAGAGCCACCCCTGACACTGCAGGAGGGCTGCAGCCACAATTCCAATGGGACTGCCACCAACACCCTGACCCACAGGGTGTCAGGCTGGGTTCTGACTCTGGCAGTGTTGTTCTAGTGTACTGCACTGTTTATTTTATCCTTTTTTTTTTTTTTCCTTTCCCTATTAAAGAACTGTTATTTCCTGCTCCCATATTTTTTGCCTGAGAGCCCCCTCAATTTAACATTTACAGCAATTTGGAGGGGTGGGGGGTTTACATTCTCCATTTCAGGGGAGGCTCCTGCCTTCCTTAGCAGACTCCTGGCTTTCCAAACCAAGACACCCACACCCACCTGGCGGCCCGGCAGCGCTGCCCTTGGCTCCCACCTTCTCCACTCGCTTCTTCTCCGCCGCTTTCCTGTCCCCGCCGAGCGGGGCTGGCTCGGGCATGTCCGGCTCTGCCTCTGCCTCGGGCTGGCCCCGGTCCTGATCAGAGTCGCTCTGCTCCTCTATTCCCTGCGGGGAGGGCACGGAGCGTGGCTGGGGGACAGGGACAGGGAGAGGGATAGGGAACAGGGAACAGGGATAGGGATGGGACAGGGACTGGGACAGGGGCAGGAAAGGGACAGGGACAGGGACAGGGATAGGGACAGGGACAGGGGACAGGGGACAGGGACAGTTACAGGGAAAGGGACAGGGATAGGGATAGGGATTGGGACAGGGGCAGGGGCAGGGACAGGAACGGTGACAGGGAAAGAGACAGGGAAAGGGACAGGGACTGGGACAGGGACAGGGACAAGGACAGGGGGACAGAGACTGGGGGAGGCACCAGCCCGGCTCCTGCAGCACCTGGGGCTCGTGTTCACCTCAACAGCCTTAAAGCTGGGGTGGATTTTATGCTATTTAAGCTGGATTTAGCCCTGAGTCAGCCCCAGCTAATGCCTGAGTGGGCTGGCAGGACCCCCAGGCTGTGCTTGGGATCCCCCTGCAGCAGCCCCCGGGGCAGGCTCGGGGTGTGGGGAGCCGAGGGAGCCGCGCTGTGCCCCGGGCTCGGGGCTGAGCGGGGCTCTGGTGCCCGGGCTGGGCGTTGGTCGGTGCCACCAGGGAGAGCTGCCCACCGGCATGGATCAGTGACAGCGACAGCTGGAGGACCTGGAGGGACGTGCTGCAACCCTGCCGGGTGGAATGGCACTGCGGGACAGCCCCAGCCCGGCCCCTGACCCTGACCCGGCACACGGATCCTCCCTGGCACAGGGATCCATCCCTGGCACCCCCTGCCCTGCCCTGGCACAGGGGTCCATCCCTGGCACCCCCTGCCCTGCCCTGGCACAGGGGTCCATCCCTGGCACCCCCTGCCCTGCCCTGGCACAGGGGTCCATCCCTGGCACCCCCTGCCCTGCCCTGGCACAGGGGTCCGTCCCTGGCACTGGGTTCCCCCCAGACCCCCCTGTCCTCCCCTGGCTCAGGGATCCCCCAGCCCCCTCCGTGCCCCGGGCACTCACATGGGCTCTGCGCTGTCCCGTGGCTGTCGCTGCTCACCGGGGCGCTGCCATCTGCCACAGACAGGCACGGCTCAGCTCCTCAGGTGACAAACCTGGGCAGGTGGGAATCACCAGGGGCTGGGGATGTGTGGGCCCCTCAGGGACACCCCCAGCCTGCACAGAGGGGACATCTGGCTGTGATTCCCCCATTGGAGTCACCCGTGGATGGACAGAGGTGTCCCAAGTCAGGCAAAAAGCCCCCCCAGGAACTGAGGGGTGCAATGGGAGCTCTGGGACTCTGAGCCCCAAAAGGTCACCAGCCTGCACATCCCAGGGCAGTGGCAGCCAAAGGGACAGTGACCTCCCTGCCAAGGCACACGGGGGGACCAGCAGCCCAGGGTGTGCTCAGACACCCCAAAAACACCAGGCTGGGCACTGGAGGGCACAGCCTGGCAGCAGGAGAAGGCCCAGCTACCATGGAACAACCAGAGCTCCAAAAGGAACTCAAGGGAGCTCAGGAGGGCTCTCAGGGCTTTTCCTGAGGGTCCCCAGGGCTCTGACACCAGGAAGGGCTGGGGAGGGGGTCCCGGGGGTTTCTCTGCCCTGGGAGAGCTGCAGGGGTGGGAGGGCACCACAAGGTCCCAGCACCACTGGCCCCAGCCCTCTTGGCACCTCCGAGTCCAGTGCCCCAGGTGCCACGTCCTCCCCAGCAGGAGGAATTTTTGCCCCCTTTGAGCCAGAGTTAGTTGATTTCCCCACTGTGGAACACGGAGAAAAAAGAAACCAGTGCCCAGGATGAAACCTACCACTCAGTGCTGGAAGCAGAACAGATAAATATGAGGGAACCTTTTGGCCATGATCTGAAAGATCTTTGCTTTCAGTAGGAAATAAAAAGAGTCTTTGGTTTGTTTGAGTGATGTAAGCCTGGTCCTTTCTCTGCTCAGATGGAGCTGCCCCAGGACTCTGGTCCCAGACCCAGGGAAAGCACAAAGGTGGAGAACTTTTCCTCAAAACGTTCCTCATTCCCCCCATGTGCTTGCCCTGTTTTTGAGCTTCTCAATTATTCACCCTGGTTTGGGGCAAAATGAGCACCAGGAAGGTGGAGGAAGGTCTGAGCCTCTGTTCCTTTCTGCCTGGCCATGGTCCATGCTCCCATGGGGCTGGTGTCACACAGGTGTCCCTCAGTGCCCGAGGTCACCCTGTGAAGTGACACCATCATGAAGAACATCTCTCTGCCAGGCTGAGCTGTGTCCTGCAGAGTCTCACACATCTCACCAGTGGCCAAGGAACCTCTTCTGTCCTTCCCTGGCCCTTCTGAGCCCTCCCTGCCCACGTGGACAGCCCCTGGTGGCCCTTCATCCCAAGTCTTTTCCAATGCCACACAGGGACCCTCACCAAACTGAGATTGATCAAACACTGTGTCCCGCACACCCTATAGGGGCAGGGAGGGGACAGGAGAGGGACAAGGACAGGGATAGAGGCAGAGACAGGGGCAGGGACAGGAGCAGGGGACAGGGACAGGGATAAGAACAGGAGCAGGGACAGACAGGACGGAGACAGGGGCAGGCAGGAGCTGCTCCCTGCCACGTGTTTGGCCGGGACAGGCAGGAGTGGGACAAGGGTTTTCCGGGGGCTGAGACCGAGGGGTTTGGGCCATGGTGGCATTAGAGTATCCTGGTGATCAAGCTGGGAAAAGTTCTGCCCGTGCTCCTCCAGCAACAAATTTGGGCAGGGTGGAGAGGAGGAGGAGGTGGAGGAGGATGTGGCAGGCAGCTGAGGAGCCCCATCTCCATCCCCGTGTCACTGATTTCCCCTTTCCATGGCCACAGAGCGCCTCCAGGCTGGCCGGGGACAGGGGACTGTGCCTCTGTGGCCACCTGGGCCAGGGTGGCCGTTCTGGGGCAGGAAAGGCCTTTCCCACTGTTGAAGATTGCAATGCAAGATGTTTTCCATTACCATCTGTGTGGCAGGTTATCTTTGTCAAGTGGGCAGTTTGCCTTATCTCTCTCTTTGAGTGACCACAATCACTCCTCCCTCGGGAGGGGACACCTGCTGATAACAGCTACTGAATGTCCCTGCATGGCTGATAAGAACTCCAGCATCCCATTGGGAGATGTGAGCCCAGAGGGAGGAGCCAAGCATTCCTGCCTGGATATAATCTGGAGATTCTGGAACACCAGCACGGCTTCTCCACTGGATTCCCCAGAGGAGCAGCAGCTGCCTCTCCTTCCCCTGGACCTTCAGAGGAAGAATCCATCCTTCTCTACAGATCCCCCTTGCTCCAGCAGAGCCACCCCTGACACTGCAGGAGGGCTGCAGCCACAATTCCAATGGGACTGCCACCAACACCCTGACCCACAGGGTGTCAGGCTGGGTTCTGACTCTGGCAGTGTTGTTCTAGTGTACTGCACTGTTTATTTTATCCTTTTTTTTTTTTCCCTTTCCCTATTAAAGAACTGTTATTTCCTGCTCCCATATTTTTTGCCTGAGAGCCCCCTCAATTTAACATTTACAGCAATTTGGAGGGGTGGGGGGTTTACATTCTCCATTTCAGGGAGGCTCCTGCCTTCCTTAGCAGACTCCTGGCTTTCCAAACCAAGACACCCCACACCCCACCTGGCGGCCCAGCAGCGCTGCCCTTGGCTCCCACCTTCTCCACTCGCTTCTTCTCCATAGCTTTCCTGTCCCCGCCGAGGCAGGGCTGGCTCAGCATGTCCGGCTCTGCCTCTGCCTCAGGCTGGCCCCGGTCCTGATCAGAGTCGCTCTGCTCCTCTATTCCCTGCGGGGAGGGCACGGAGGCGTGGCTGGGGACAGGGACAGGGAGAGGGATAGGGAACAGGGAACAGGGATAGGGATGGGACAGGGACTGGGACAGGGGCAGGAAAGGGACAGGGACAGGGACAGGGATAGGGACAGGGACAGGGGACAGGGGACAGGGACAGTTACAGGGAAAGGGACAGGGATAGGGATAGGGATTGGGACAGGGGCAGGGGCAGGGACAGGAACGGTGACAGGGAAAGAGACAGGGACAGGGACAGGGACTGGGACAGGGACAGGGACAAGGACAGGGGGACAGAGACTGGGGCAGGGACAGGGACACCCTGCTCCGGGGGTCCCCAGTGCTGCCCCAGCGAGAGGCACCAGCCCGGCTCCTGCAGCACCTGGGGCTTGTGTTCACCTCAACAGCCTTAAAGCTGGGGTGGATTTTATGCTATTTAAGCTGGATTTAGCCATGAGTCAGCCCCGGCTAATGCCTGGGTGGGCTGGCAGGACCCCCAGGCTGTGCTTGGGATCCCCCTGCAGCAGCGCCCGGGGCAGGCTCGGAGTGTGGGGAGCCGAGGGAGCCGCGCTGTGCCCCGGGCTCGGGGCTGAGCGGGGCTCTGGTGCCCGGGCTGGGCGTTGGTCGGTGCCACCAGGGAGAGCTGCCCACCGGCACGGATCAGTGACAGTGACAGCTGGGGGACCTGGAGGGACGTGCTGCAACCCTGCCGGGCGGAATGGCACTGCGGGACAGCCCCAGCCCGGCCCCTGACCCTGACCCGGCACACGGATCCTCCCTGGCACAGGGATCCATCCCTGGCACCCCCTGCCCTGCCCTGGCACAGGGGTCCATCCCTGGCACCCCCTGCCCTGCCCTGGCACAGGGGTCCATCCCTGGCACCCCCTGCCCTGCCCTGGCACAGGGGTCCATCCCTGGCACCCCCTGCCCTGCCCTGGCACAGGGGTCCGTCCCTGGCACTGGGTTCCCCCCAGACCCCCCTGTCCTCCCCTGGCTCAGGGATCCCCCAGCCCCCTCCGTGCCCCGGGCACTCACATGGGCTCTGCGCTGTCCCGTGGCTGTCGCTGCTCACCGGGGCGCTGCCATCTGCCACAGACAGGCACGGCTCAGCTCCTCAGGTGACAAACCTGGGCAGGTGGGAATCACCAGGGGCTGGGGATGTGTGGGCCCCTCAGGGACACCCCCAGCCTGCACAGAGGGGACATCTGGCTGTGATTCCCCCATTGGAGTCACCCGTGGATGGACAGAGGTGTCCCAAGTCAGGCAAAAAAGCCCCCCCAGGAACTGAGGGGTGCAATGGGAGCTCTGGGACTCTGAGCCCCAAAAGGTCACCAGCCTGCACATCCCAGGGCAGTGGCAGCCAAAGGGACAGTGACCTCCTGCCAAGGCACACACGGGGGACCAGCAGCCCAGGGTGTGCTCAGACACCCCAAAAACACCAGGCTGGGCACTGGAGGGCACAGCCTGGCAGCAGGAGAAGGCCCAGCTACCATGGAACAACCAGAGCTCCAAAAGGAACTCAAGGGAGCTCAGGAAGGGCTCTCAGGGCTTTTCCTGAGGGTCCCCAGGGCTCTGACACCAGGAAGGGCTGGGGAGGGGGTCCCGGGGGTTTCTCTGCCCTGGGAGAGCTGCAGGGGTGGGAGGGCACCACAAGGTCCCAGCACCACTGGCCCCAGCCCTCTTGGCACCTCCGAGTCCAGTGCCCCAGGTGCCACGTCCTCCCCAGCAGGAGGAATTTTTGCCCCCTTTGAGCCAGAGTTAGTTGATTTCCCCACTGTGGAACACGGAGAAAAAAGAAACCAGTGCCCAGGATGAAACCTACCACTCAGTGCTGGAAGCAGAACAGATAAATATGAGGGAACCTTTTGGCCATGATCTGAAAGATCTTTGCTTTCAGTAGGAAATAAAAAGAGTCTTTGGTTTGTTTGAGTGATGTAAGCCTGGTCCTTTCTCTGCTCAGATGGAGCTGCCCCAGGACTCTGGTCCCAGACCCAGGGAAAGCACAAAGGTGGAGAACTTTTCCTCAAAACGTTCCTCATTCCCCCCATGTGCTTGCCCTGTTTTTGAGCTTCTCAATTATTCACCCTGGTTTGGGGCACAAATGAGCACCAGGAAGGTGGAGGAAGGTCTGAGCCTCTGTTCCTTTCTGCCTGGCCATGGTCCATGCTCCCATGGGGCTGGTGTCACACAGGTGTCCCTCAGTGCCCGAGGTCACCCTGTGAAGTGACACCATCATGAAGAACATCTCTGCCAGGCTGAGCTGTGTCCTGCAGAGTCTCACACACCTCACCAGTGGCCAAGGAACCTCTTCTGTCCTTCCCTGGCCCTTCTGAGCCCTCCCTGCCCACGTGGACAGCCCCTTGGTGGCCTCAGGGCATCCCAAGTCTTTCTCCAATGCCACACAGGGACCCTCCCAAACTGAGATTGATCAAACACTGTGTCCCGGCACACCCCAGTCCTCAGCTGAGCCCAGTGCCCTGTCACAGGGTGCCAGGCTCTTTTCATGCCTCCACCCCTTGGGTTTCACCCTGAAGGAGGAGCCCCAACAGCCTCCAGAGCCAGGGCAGGCAGGTGTCCTTCCCTGCCATGGGCCCCACAGGCATTAACTCGGCCCCAGAGCTGACCAGATCCATGTCCAGCTCTGTCCCCTCCGGCAGGAGATGGGGCTCTGTGCCCTGCCAGGGGGTGGATGCACTCTGGGGCTCCACAGCCCACGCAGGGTCCTTGTCCCCAGGCAGGATGGGCTGTGTCCCCTGCAGGAACAGCTGTCCTGGGCTGGTGATCCAGGCACAGCCATTGCCAGGCAAGCAGGGCAGGGGTGGCCACAGTGCCAGGGATGGCCACAGTGCCAGGGTGGCCACAGTGCCAGGGACCCTTTGCCCATGGCAGGACTGGTCACCTACAGCCCCCAATTCCTTGCTCCCTGCCCAGGAGCGCATCCATCCATCCATCCATCCATCCATCCATCCATCCATCCATCCATCCATCCATCCATCCATCCATCCATCCATCCATCCCTCCATCCCCCCATCCATCCCTCCATCCCCATCCATCCATCCATCCATCCATCCATCCATCCATCCATCCATCCATCCATCCATCCATCCATCCATCCATCCATCCATCCATCCTTCATCCCTCCCTCCCTCTCCCCCGCCCCTCACGCCAGATCCGCCCGTAAAGGCTGAAAATCGCAGGCACTTAACAAATAATCAGCTCGGCTCTGCTGCCGCTGGGATTTCTCCTGCACGGGCTCCCGAGGTCGCCTGCACCGCTGACTCACGTCAAAGAAACTTCCAAAAATATCCCCTGCCTGCCCCGTGTCGCTGTCACCCCCGGCCGGGGATGGGCCCCGTGGGGTTCATTCCCACACCAAGCCGGGCTGCGGCCGGGGCTGCCCGGGGGCTGCCCCACAGCAAGGTTTAAAAGCCCCACAAATCCGTACCTGGGGTCGGCGCCGCCTCCTCCTCGGCTGCAGCCCCCGGCTCTCCCGGGTAAAGAACAGCAACAGCTGCCGGGGGGAGCGGGAGCAAAATAGCGCCCAATCACCGGGGCCGAGAGCCACAAAAGGCAGCGCAGCCCCGGCCGGGAGCGCAGCGGCTGCCCCGGGCACGGGCTGAGGCTCCCGGGGCACCTGAGAGGGGCTTGAACCTCTGTGACACTGCCGGGAGCACCGGGAGGGGACAGGCCCCGATCCCGGGTGTGTGAGACAGCTGTGGGAGGGAGGGAGGGAGGGAGGGAGGGATGGATGGATAGGGAAATGGATGAATATGATGATAATGTGAATGAATGGAGGATGGATGAATGAGGATGAGCCAGTGGATGATGAATGATGGATGGATGAATGAATGAATGGATGGATGATGGATGGATGGATGATGATAGATGGATGGATGGATGGATGGATGGATGGATGATGGATGGATGGATGGATGGATGGATGGATGGATGGATGATGGATGGATGGATGGATGGATGGATGGATGGATGGATGGATGGATGGATGGATGATGGATGGATGGATGATGGATGGATGGATGGATGATGGATGGATGGATGGATGATGGATGGATGGATGGATGGATGATGGATGGATGGATGATGGATGGATGGATGGATGGATGGATGGATGGATGATGGATGGATGGATGATGGATGGATGGATGGATGGATGGATGGATGGATGGATGGATGGGTGGATGGGTGGATGATGGATGGATGATGGATGGATGATGGATGGATGGATGGATGGATGGATGGATGATGGATGGATGGATGGATGGATGGATGGATGGATGGATGATGGATGGATGGATGGATGGATGATGGATGGATGGATGGATGGATGGATGGATGGATGATGGATGGATGATGGATGGATGGATGGATGGATGGATGGATGATGGATGGATGGATGATGGATGGATGGATGGATGGATGGGTGGATGGATGGATGGGTGGATGGGTGGATGATGTATGATGGAGGGATGGATGGATGGGGATGGATGATGGATGGATGGATGGATGATGGATGGATGGATGGATGGATGGATGATGGATGGATGGATGATGGATGGATGGATGGATGATGGATGGATGGATGGATGGATGATGGATGGATGGATGATGGATGGATGGATGGATGGATGGATGGATGATGGATGGATGGATGATGGATGGATGGATGGATGGATGGATGGATGGATGGATGGATGGATGGATGGATGATGGATGGATGATGGATGGATGATGGATGGATGATGGATGGATGGATGGATGGATGGATGGATGGATGATGGATGGATGGATGGATGGATGGATGGATGATGGATGGATGGATGGATGGATGATGGATGGATGGATGGATGGATGGATGGATGATGGATGGATGGACGGATGCAGGATGGATGGATGGACGGATGCAGGATGGATGGATGGATGGATGATGGATGGATGGATGGATGGATGGATGGATGGATGGATGGATGGATGATGGATGGATGGATGGATGGATGGATGGATGATGGATGGATGGATGGATGGATGATGGATGGATGGATGGATGGATGGATGGATGGATGGATGGGTGGATGGATGATGGATGGATGGATGTAGGTGCTGAGTGTGCAGAAGTGGAGCCAGGCACAGGTAAGGAGAGAGGAGGAGAAATCCCCTTGGGGGCAGCAGTGCTCAGAGAACCCCAGTGAAAATCCTGTTTTGCCGTGTTTGCAGAAGTCCACTGCTCTCCCATCCCTCTGATGTCCCCGTTCCTGTCCCCAGGAGCCTGTCACAGCCACAGGCACCTCCTGGGCAGGTGGGTGCAGGGATGTCCCATGCCACCCACCCCAGGACACAGGGAGGGGATGAAGAATCCCATCTGGGGAGCAGCAAAACACCCTGGGGCTCTGGCCCTGCCTGTGGGGTTATCCCAAGCCCCCAGCTCAGCACGGGCAGGAACAGCCTCAGACAGGAGTTCCTGTGCCAGGGATGTGGAGCAGCAGTGCCCGGGACCAGTCTGGCACATCCCACTTTGAGGACATTGCTGTTTATGTAGAGGCTTCAGGCTCAAAACCCCCAAAGTCCCTGAAATTGTAACATTTCCCACCCGCAGCATTGACTTTTTCCTTTAGCAAGATCTAAAGGAGGAACAAACCAGGTGAGGCTGGATCCAGCTCCTGCTTTAGGGGGCTCAGGAGCAGCCTCTGCTCCCCAGGGCAGGGACTTGGCCCCCGTGGCAGGGTCAGGACTGAGCACACGGAGGGAGAACAATCAATGTGCCGTGCAATCCGGATGGATGGAGAGGGGATGGGGCTGCACAGAGCCCCCAGAGCAGCCAGAGTGCTGGGCACACCCTCAGGAGAGTTTTCCCGTTTGTATTCCCATTCCAGCAGGGGCAGAGCTGTTCACTGGCACGGCATTTGCTTTATAGGGAGGTGATGAAAGAAGAAAATCATCAACAGGCCAAATAAAATCCCTTTTCCTCCCAGTTAATCACGTTTCTCACGCTGCCCCCAGGTTTGTTCCCTGCTCCCGTGGCTGAGCTGGTCCTTCCAGGAAAGATGCCAGGGGCTGAACCGGCACCGGCAAAACGCCCTCCCACTTCATCCTTACATGGAGCCCGAGGATCGAGAGCTCTCCTCACCCTTCCCAGGACCTTTCAACACCCCCTTCCCGCAGCGGGGAGGGGCCGGCAGCGTTTCTGCCTCCACACGTGTAGCTCGGAGCAGTTCTCCGTGGAGCTGCAAAGCCTCCACCTCCCTCGCACAATTTATCCCGGGCAGATGGAGGAAAGAGATTCCCGGAGGCAAATTCTTTCCTAATCTCTTGAACCCCCCCCAAATCCCGGCTTCTTCCGTGCCCTGAGCCTGATAAAAGCGTCTCTGGGACGGGGTGAACTCGGGGAGGGGGAAACCCGATCCGGCTGGGAGAGCAGGAGGAGAGAGCCGGGTGTGGGAGCAGGGAGGGCAGTGGAGAGGCCAAAGAGTGACTCTGGATTGGGCTGGATGGCACAGCCCCTCTTCCCTGGCTTCCCAGGCTGTCCCCTGGCCTCTGTCCTCAGGAATTGTGGTCCGGGCTGTGCTGCAGCATCCCCTCACTGCCATGGCAACGCTCACTTCTCCTCCCACCAGGACATCATCTCCCTTCTCCCCGTTTTTAATAACTCACAGTTAAAAGGCAATCAGAAAGGCATAAAATTAGTCACTGAGTATTTTTGGCACAGGCTGGTTCTGGGAATGGATCTTCTCTCAATTCTCACAATTCTCTCTCCCTCCAGAGGCCCCAGCCCCTGCCTGACTCTGTCTCCTCTTGCCACAGGTATGAGGGGTGGCAGATGCTCGAGCTGGCTGCTCAGGTGGCTTTCCCACTGCTCACCAGGCTGGCTGCAGGTTTTTCCCCCTCGGATTTCATCCCTGGCTCCATCAGAACCTGCCTGACCATGTTCCCAAGGCTTGGGACTCCAAAACACTTCCCAGCTTTTGGAGCCTTTACCCTCTAACCTGGGCAGGATTGGGCTCTTGGCCTGATTTTAGAGATGGGAATCTGGATGTTGTCTGCCCAGCCAAGTGCCCTGGGCACAGCACAGCTCTGCAGGCAATGCCCAGCTCCAGCTGTGTGACCCCCACACTGGCATTGTCCCTTGTGGGCCACAGGTCTGAGGCTGCACAGGGCAGGTCCCCTGCTGCTGGCACCAAGTCCTGCTGGAGATGCACGTGGAGCTCACCCCGGTGCTGCACGGGCTTGCTGGAGGAGCTTGGTGTCTCCCAGCCCTCCACCCTGCCCTCAGATGTGGTTGGGGATGCATTCAGAGCAGGGCTGGTGGAGGAGAGCATCACAGAAACACCAAAATTCTCTGGGAAATGGGGAGAAAGAGCACCTTGATTCCCTGCATGACCCAAACCCCAAAGGCACAGGTATCCCCACAGCAAGCTGGGCACAGCCCAGTGCTGACAGCAATATTCCATGGACCCAAAATTCCTCTTTCAGCTGGATCCACCAGCTCCAGCTGGGGGTGTGCAATGGTTGTGCTGACAGCTGCTGCCTCCTTCCCCTGAGGAACCAAACATCCACGTGGGAGATGATTCCTGCAGGAACCACAGAGCCTCCCGAGCACTGGCGTTACTGAGCAGCACTTGGGAGGTTTCAGGAAGGGAAGGAATGTCTCCTCTCTGCCAGCTGTGCTGCTCCTGTCAGATCCCATCTGTCAGCATGGAGATTTCAGATCTGCCAAGCTGAGCCATCTCCTTGCAGAGGTGTGGATGATGGAAGGCCTGGAGCAGTTTGGATGCTGGATGTTCCTGTGGCTCCACATCCCCAGGTGTTGCAGCAGGGCTGGAGGGAGCCAGAAGGAGATGGAGCATCCTCTGCATGAGCTGATTCCCACAGCTGATACCTGGGCAAGCTCCACGTGCCCAGGAGGGCTGACTGCACCTCATGGGCCTGCAAAGCTTCTGATGCCTGTTCTGACCAAGAACTCAGACCTGGGTCCTTCCTTGTGGCTTCAGGGATTTGGTTAAGCTGGAGAACACAGCCAAGGGGATCTTCTGTCTCCTCTCCTGGGTTTGAGGTGGTGTGGAACTGGTGAGGGAAGGTGGGAGCTCTCTGGGCTGCTACCACCTTGGTTTAATGAACTTCAGCTCAGAGCATCAATGGGACAAGAGGAAATGGCCTCAAACTGTTCCAAGAGAGGCTCAGGTTGGACATCAGGAGGAATTTCTTCATGGAAGGGGTGGTCAGGCATTGGAAGGGGCTGCCCAGGGAGGTGGTGGAGTCACCAAGGAACAACTGAAGGTGGCACTCAGTGCTCACAAGGTGGGGACTGGGCACAGGTTGGACTCAACGGTCTCAGAGGTGTTTTCCAACCTAAATGAGTCTGGGATTCTGGGATCTTGGAGGATCTTCTTCCTTTTACCCTTTTAGCCTGGAGGGAATGCAAACCAGAAAAATGATGGCTCTTTGTTTAAAGGGAAGGGGCCCAGGAAGAGAGGACACCCCACCACAAAGTTTCGGGGGCAGATGCTGCAGCTTAACACATTCCTCCAGCTGAGCATGGAAAAAGGGATCACATTTCCTAGAAAAACTCTCCTATGTCACCTCTGGCTTCCCAGCCCTGATCTAGATCGATCGATCCATCCATCCATCCATCCATCCATCCATCCCATCCATCCATCCATCCATCCATCCATCCATCCATCCATCCCTCCATCCATCCATCCATCCATCCATCCATCCATCCATCCATCCATCCATCCATCCATCCATCAATCATCCATCCATCCATCCATCATCCATCCATGTCCATCCATCCATCATCCATCCATCCATCCATCCATCCATCCATCCATCCATCCATCCATCCATCCATCCATCCATCCATCCATCCATCCATCCATCCGGAGCTGTGGATGTGCTGTTGGGTGAAATGAGCTTGGCAGGGCTCTCTGAACAGCACAGAGGCAGCAGAGAGGGACATCCTGCTGTGACATCGGTGTCTGAGCCTGAGCACAGCACAGGGGATGGCTCCAGGATCTCCTGCAACTTGTGGGTGTCACTGGGACCACACAGGGGTGAGGGACACCCCCAGGCCACCAGCCAGGGTGGAACACACAGTGACAGTGGAGGGAGAGCCTTCCATGGGCTCACCCATCACCCCTGGAATGACCCCCAGCTATCTGGAGCAGCTCCACATTAAAGCTACTCTGCCCACCCTGGAATCCACGTGTGCCCTAAAAACTCCAATTCACAAATCTCAGAGGTTTTGCTCCTTTTCCCTGGCAGCAGGAGCTCATTCAGGTCAGGGGGACAGAAGATCCAGATCCTGTTAAATCCTACTTTTAGTCTCAGCTCCTTTCCGTAATTGTTCCATGATCCCTTTTCTCACAGCTCAGCACCACTCAGGCTGATCACTGTTCTCTCTAAAGATTTGCAGTTTGTCACTCCCAGGAGAACAGGAGGTGTGATTCCACTCCAAGGAATTATCCCTGGAAGTGCCATTTGGGATTGGGAAAGTGGCCATGACATTTGTCCCACCAAGGGCTGGGGCTGTGGCACACTCAGTCTGGAACAGCCATGCCAGGGGAAACTGAGGCAAAGGGAGATTTAGGGCAAGTGAAGCTTTGGGTGGAACAGCCTGGCAATATTTAACATCCCAATGATCAAAAATCCTCCCCTTTTTTGGCTTTCCTGATGGATGGAGCATTGGTGCATTTGCCCAGACAGGTTCTGGCACTGGGGGCTGCAGATCCCAAATCATTCCCAGTGAAGGAGCTGCTTCCCTCTGCTCTGAACACACCTGCAAACAACCCAGGGCACCAGGAACCAGAGGGCTCTGCCTCCTGTGGGAATAAGGAGCTGTTCCTCAGCTCCTCCCACAGACCACCAGCCTCTTTGGGATGATGGCACCCACTGGAGAGCAGGTCCTGGTGGATTTAACACCTTTCCCAGAGCTCCAGGTTGGCTCCACAGGACTGAGCAGTTCTGAAGCAACAAATCCATGTCCAGAGAAACCTCTCTGTGCTGTGGGGATGCTCCCAGACTTGGCAGCTGGGCTGTGGGACATGGGGAAGGAGATGTTCCAGGCAGATGTTTCAGGTCTTAAAAGGGTCATAAAAGTACAAAATCCACCACAAACTCCAGCACAAAGTCCTGCAGGGACAGCAGAAATAGCAGGAACTTCCTACCCACCTCCAGACCTCAGCCGGGGTTTCCCAGTTTCTCTGTGCCTCCCACCCTGTTCCCCATTTCTCTCTCTCTTTATCAGACCAGAAATTCCCAAATTAAAACGCAGCAGCCTCCAGACACTAAGGACAGAGGTTTCACCCTGCCAGGCCCCTCTGCTGCCCCCTCCCTGCCTCACACCACAGATTTCTCAGTTCCTTTGGGACACTCTAGGAAGGCTGGAGATGTTTGGGTTCCTTCCTTACCCCCTTGCAAGACCAGGATTGTGCTCTGGGGCTCTTTGTCCCTCTGAGGCACTTGCTGGGGTCCTCATGGAGGGGCTTTGTCATCTCTCTGAGGTCTGGAAACTTTGATGGTGACTTTACCTCTCCAAACTTATAGCTGGTGTCCAAACTCCACTGATTTATAGCGGGACAGGAAGGGCTGGGACCTGGGGATGAGGTTTTTGAGTGAAGCCCCTTCTGCTCCAGCTTTCCCTCTTCCTACTTTCACACAGCAATGCCAAATGCAATATATTATGTAATGGGAACAAGCAAGAACCAAACCAGCAAGGACTCCAAAGTGCAGGAAGCTCCCTTTCCAAAGCCACACTCTTAATGAGTCAGTTTTCTCTCATTTTTGCTCACCACCCTTGCAGATCAGGCTTTGTCCAGTGCAATGAGGAGACCCCAAAGCTCAGAATCTTTAATGTTTTCCAGTTCTTCCCCAATTTGTCCTTGCTGGACATCTGTTCCTAAGACACATCCTGCGTAAATAACAAGATTTGTGTTTAAAATTGTGTTTAAAAGACCTGTGGGCACTGCCAGGGATGCAGGGGCAGCTCCAGCTGCTCTGGGCACCCTGTGCCAGGGCCTGCCCACCCTGCCAGGGAACAATTCCTGCCCAAGATCCCATCCAGCCCTGCCCTCTGGCACTGGGAGCCATTCCCTGGCTCCTGTCCCTGCAGGCCTTGTCCCCAGTCCCTCTGCAGCTCTCCTGGAGCCCCTTCAGGTCCTGCCAGGGGCTCAGAGGTGTCCCTGGAGCCTTCTCTTGTCCAGCTGAGCACCCCCAGCTCTCCATGGGGTTACAGGAGATATTTTGAAGGCAATCCCAGAGCTCACAGGCATCCAAAAGGCCCAGCTTTAGGACTGTTCCTCCTCCTCAGCTCCCTGCCAGCACCAGGACAAAGCAAATGTCCTACAAAAGCCAGGCTGCATCCACCAACTCGTGTTTAATACAAAGTCAGGTGGAATCTTTCACTGAGTGACAGAGAAAAGGTTCCAGGAATGAACCTGGAGTGGCTCTGCCCACGCGGCTGGGGGAAGGTGATCCAAGGGGTTTGGGCAAGCACCTCCACCCAGGCAGCTCCTGAGCTCAGGAATCTTGCAGCCTGGAGCACTGCCCTGGATTTTAGGCTGTGTTCTCACCAACACCACATGGAGATGTGAGGACTGAGCCTTGTCTGCTCCCTCCTGCCCAAACACCCTCGCTCCCACGCAGCCTGTGCTGCACTTTGGGCAGGGCTGTGCTCACACCTTGGATCTCAGAGTTCAACGCAGACTGAAGCGGTTCCCATGATCAGATACGACACCAGTCTGGTATTTGTTGGCAAAAAGGCACAAAGGAATAAAATGTGCCCCAGGATGGGGCAGGAAGGTGCAGAGACATGCAGGGGAAGGGCAGCCTGCCCAGGAGCTGAGGCAGGAGCCTGCAGGCTCTGGTGGTAACAAACCTGAAAGTGATGATGGAATTATTAAAACGTGGCAACACGGGTATAGGAGTGGGCAGAAGAGCAGGAGAGGAGCTGCTGCTGCCCAGCCATTCCCAGCAGAAAGGTGCTCAGTGTCCCTGCAGCCAGGATCTGTCCCTGAGAGTACCCTCACATCCCTGGCGAGCCAGCCTGGAGAGCTGGGGGTGCTCAGCTGGAGAGGAAAAGGCTCCAGGGAGAGCTCAGAGCCCCCTGCAGGGCCTGAAGGGGCTCCAGGAGAGGGACTGGGGACAAGGCCTGGAGGGACAGGACACAGGGAATGGCTCCCACTTAAAAAGTGACATTTAGATGGGAAAAAATTCCATTTAGATGGGATGTTGGACAGGAATTGCTCCCGGGCAGAGCTTGGGGTGCTCACCTGGACAAGAAAAGGCTCCAGGGAGAGCTCAGAGCCCCTGGCATGTCCCAAGTCCTGTGACTTGAAGCCAAGGGATTGGAGCAGTGCCCTTGATTTCAGTGAGAACAGAAATGGGTTCAGATGTGTTCAGTCCTTGGGGAAGCAGGGCTGGAAGCAGGAATTGAGGATTGAATTAATCTGCTTTGCTTCTGTGCTGGGAGAGCTGGGGGTGCTCAGCTGGACAAGAGAAGGCTCCAGGGACACCTGCGAGCCCCTGGCAGGGCCTGAAGGGGCTCCAGGAGAGCTGCAGAGGGACTGGGGACAAGGCCTGCAGGGACAGGAGCCAGGGAATGGCTCCCAGTGCCAGAGGGCAGGGCTGGATGGGATCTTGGGCAGGAATTGTTCCCTGTGAGGGTGGGCAGGCCCTGGCACAGGGTGCCCAGAGCAGCTGGGGCTGCCCCTGGATCCCTGGCAGTGCCCAAGGCCAGGCTGGGCAGGGCTGGGAGCAGCCTGGGACAGTGGGAGGTGTCCCTGCCATGGCAGGGGCTGGAATGGGATTTAAGGTCCCTTCCAGCCCAAACCATTTTGCTTTCTGTGATCTCTTGTTTTGGGACTCCTCAAGTGACCAGTGAAGACTCCATGACTTTGTAGATGCCAACGAGAGGCAAAGGACCTGGATCCAGCTGTAGGCTCCATCCTGGGAAGGAAATGGAGGCAGAGCAGTGGAAGGGGGTTTGGCAGGAGCTCTGTGTCCCCTCCCAGCCCCACTTTGGCTCAGCTGCCCTCAAGTGGTGCCTCTGGGCTCCAGTGAAGGGACATTAAGGGACATTCAGTCTCCAACTCAGCTCCAAGGCCAGTGTTTAGACACCACTACTCCCACTTCCCCCATTCCCTCCTCCTCTCCCCACCTGTGCCCAGCCTGCCTCAGCTGGGGGGAACCAAACCAAAACCAGTGGAATCCTTCTGCTGTTTTCTTTGACTGTTTCACTGAAATATCCACCACAGCCTGAAAGAATTCCCTCCTTGAGTCCCAAGGCAGGCCCCAAATGAGACACTGAAATCCATGAGGAGGTTTGTCCATAGGAAATGCTGCAGGAGTCTCAGGCATCAGCATCTCCCAAATCCAAACACCGCATCTGCTAGGCTCAGGGAGGAGCCAGGCCCTGCAGGACACATTCCCTGAGCCAGGTGCTTTCCTGGTCTAGATATCCAAGGATTTCAACAGCAAAAGTGAGGACAGAAGTCAACTCCCTTCCACCCCTCTCTGCGCTGCAGAGAGTGGGACATGGGACCTCTCCCTCCCCACCAGTCCCTTGTGGTGTTGGTGGAAACCAAACACCACCCATCCCCAAGAGCCTGCTGGTTATTCCCACCCTCCACAAGGCCAGGAAGGTGCTGCAGGAATTCTGAGGGGAAAGGGGCAATTTGCCCTTTTCATGCTCACAGAAGCCATCCCCAGATGGTTGGGACAAAATCCAAATCCAGCTGGGGACAAAACACCCCCAAATTGCTGGGGTCTGGTCTGCAGATTGTTGGGATCTTCACCATTGGGATCTTCTGTCCCACAGCAACCAGGACCAGAGAACCCTGCAGTCATTAAGGTGGGAGAAGATTTTTAAGATCAAGTCCAACCATCAGGCCCTCACCATGGCCATCACTGAGCCAGGTCCCCAAATGCCACAGCCACGCATTTTTGGAACACTCCCAGGCAGACACAGGCCTGGCCCAGCAGGTGATGAGAAGATGTCTTAGGGTGGAAGGTGTTAGTGGGTGTGTGCGTTCTGTTCCCATCTGTCAGAGCTGGGGCAGCTCTCTGCTGTTCATGGGGCAGTTTTTTCTTTATCTCTCCCACAGCCAGCCCTCCCTCCAGGAGATCTCTGCTGTCCATGGCCACTGAGTGTTCCTGCAGGGCTGATCCAATTCCAGCATCCCATGGGGAGATGCTCCGCCCAGGGGAGGAGCCAAGCATTCCTACCTGGATCCAATCTGAGCCTGGCCCAGCACAGCAGCCTTTGCCCCCTGCATTGCCAGAGGAGCAGCTTTCTGCTGCCCTGCGTTCCCAGAGGGAGCCCAGGCCCATCTGCAGCAGCCCTGGAGCTGCAGAGGAAAACTCCCCCCTTGTGCAGGACCCCTGCTGCAGCAGAGCCACAGCTGGCACTGCAGGAGGGCTGGGCCCCCATGGCATGGGGCTGTGCCCCCACCCTGACACACAGGGGACAGGGCCTGCTCTGACTCTGGCAGTGCTTTGTTTTCTTTTTTGTACAATTGCATTTGTATTTTTAATTTTCCTAGTAAAGAACTGCTATTCCTGCTCCCGTATCTTTGCCTGAGAGCATTTTAATTTCAAAATTATAAGAATTCAGAGGGAGGGGTTTGCATTTTCCATTTCAGGGAGGCTCCTGCCTTCCTTAGCACACACCTGTCTGCTCAAACCCAGACACCAGGTCCCAGGGCTGCAGAGCACAGGTGCACACACAGGGTGTCAGCTCCCATTCTGACTCTGCCAGTAGGATATTTTGTTTGTACTATTATATTTGTATTTTCAGTTTTCCTAGTAAAGAACTGCCATTCCTGCTCCCATATCTTTGCCTAAGAGCTCCTTCATTTCAAAATTATAATAATTCAGAGAGAGAGGGTTTACATTTTCCATTTCAGGAAGGCTCCTGCCTTCCTTAGCAGACACCTGTCTGCTCAAACCAAGGCAGAAGAGAATGAGGAAGAAACCTGGAGAAATCAGCGCCAAAATCCCCCTGGGAGTGTTTTGCTCCTGCACTGGGAGGTGAATGATCTCACCAGAGAAGCATCAAAGCCTCTCTGCAGGTGAATGAGCAGCAGAGCCAGGCTGGGAACCTGGGACATGCCAGGACAAGCCGTGGCACAAGGAAGAACTGGGATTTTGGCTGTGGGGAGCTCGACACCCTGAGCTGCCCCGTGGGAATTCCTTTGAAACTCAGGCTGGGGAGGAGCCTGGGTGAGTAATTGCTCCATGGCAGGTCCAAGAAGTGAATAATATTCCAAGAATAAAGGTTACAAGCCTGGAGACTCCAATGAAAGGCGCTCTATAAATAGGATGAAGTAGGCAGAGCAGTGGGAATAACAGGAGGAAAAACTCGATGTGGAAAAGGGCTGGGAAGGATCTGACATCCACAGTGGGATTGGACAGGGGCTGGCTCTGCAGAACAGATCCTATACACGTGTCAGCATTTTGGGGTTTGATCAAAACCAGCTTCTGGGCACTCCTCAGAGAGCATCTTGTGCCTGTTGGGAGCTGCCTGGAGCCATCCTGCCCCAGCCATGTGGGATTTGTCCCTGGGTGATGTGAATGGGACAAGGCAGCAGCAGGACAGGAGGTGAAATTTGGGGTTTCCATCACATGGGACAACTTCTGCTGTGCCCAAGGGAACAGGAGGAATTTCCTTTCCCATTTTTGTTCCCTTTTCCCATATCCCTGGGTGGGACAAGGGGGTGCAGGGACAGCCTCACTGCCAATGTGGCACAGGCCCTGCATCTCCCTCTTCCACTCCCATGGGAAAATCACCCCTCCCAAGGATGTTTATCCCTCCTTCCAGTTCACCTGTTACAGTTATCAGAAGGAGGGGTGAAGTCACAGCACAATTTATAACCAAAACCACTCTGGTTCTTTAAAAAATAATAACTTTTCTGCAGAACTGAGCTGTAAAGGAGCCAAAGCTGCTCAGAGGCCTCAGAGGATGTCACTGTGCAAATGTCAGCTCGGGGCTTAAGGCAGCAAAAAGCCTTGCCAGGGAATTGCTGTGGTGGAGGGATGATGATTGGAAAGATCATGCTGTGTTTGCAGGAAGCCCCTGCCCCTCTGTGTCTGCCAGTAGCTCTTGGTCACCTCAGAAAGGGACAGAAAAGCAAGAAAAAGAGATGGGTGTGGGAGCAAATGGTGTAAATGGCAAAGCTTCCCCAGGAGGAAATGCTGAAGAGAGGGAAATGTCAGCTTGGAACAGAGACAACAACTCCAGGGAACTCTGGAGAAGGAGCAGTTTCCCTCTAATCGACAAAGCACAGAAATTTGGGTCCAGATGTAACTGGAAAGCCACAGGTTGAAATCCAGCAAAGATCCCTTCAGAGAATCCTGGAGATCCTGAGTGGGAAGGGATGATCAGTGCAGCCCTGTCCCTGCACAGCCACCCCAACAACGCCACCCTGAGCACCCCTGGGACAGTGCAGTGACAGGGTTGGGGCTGGGGGAGTCCTTGGGGTGGGAAAGCCTCATGCTGGGACCCCTGCTTGACCCAAAAGCAGTGGGGAGCAGAACATTCCAGGCTCCAAATGCAGCTGCCCCAGGCTGCCTGAGCTCAGGGGCTTTGGGGAGCAGGTGGATGGGCTGTGGGGTGCACTCTACAGATGGTCAGCTCAGACTTTACCCCCAACACTTTCCCTTCTCATCCATTTATTGTTATCTTATTTTTATCAGGGCTGGGGTGTGCTTGGCAGGGTTGTGGGGCCGTCCTGGTGTGGATGGGCAGGAGAATCACAGAATCACAGAATCATGGAATCACAGAATCACAGAATCACGGAATCACGGAATCACGGAATCACAGAATCACAGAATCACAGAATCACGGAATCACTGAATCACAGAATCATGGAATCACAGAATCACTGAATCACAGAATCACTGAATCACAGAATAAGAGGAGTTGGAAGGGACCCTCAGGGATGATCAGTGCAGCCCCTGTCCCTGCCCCGCCACCCCAACAACCCCACCCTGAGCAGCCCTGAGAGCTCCTGGAGCTCTGGCAGCCTTGGCACCATTCCCTGGGGAGCCTGGGCAGTGCCCAGCAGCCTCGGGGGGCAGAACCTTGCCCTGAGCTCCATGCCCAGCCCTGGCACAGCTCCAGCCCTTGCTGGGCTCCTGTCCCTGTCCCAGAGAGTTCAGTGCCTGCAGAAGGGACTCCTGGATCTCATTGCTGTGAGATGTGGCTGGAGCCAAGTGTTCCATACTGTGGGAAAGGGTTTAAAACCCAAAGGAGGAAGGATCTGTGAAATCAGACTCTGGGATCTGGTCTGCAGATTGCTGAGATCTTTCCCATTGGGATCTTCTGTCCCAGGACCAGAGAACCATGGAATCATTAAGGTGGGAGAAGATTTCTAAAATCAAGTCCAACCATCAACCCACCACCAAATTCATACTTGAGATCCCAAATTCAGACTCCAGAGCCCAAAGCTGGGCAGTTTGGTGACTCTTCTGCCCAGCCCAGCCTTACCCCCTGACTCCCAGTGCCAGGGCAGATCCAGCAAAGGCAGATGATTTACAGGAGCTCTGGAATTGTGTGCAAGGCCAGAACTGGGGCCCAGATCTGCACATCAAAACAGATTCCCCATAAATTACTCTTTAAATATTTTCAAAAAAGTTTCAGAGGGGGAGGGTTCATGAGGAACCAGTAATGTTTAATTAAAGGGGAGAACCTGATCCTGCCATGAAAATCTTCCCCATCCCATGCCAAGCTCATCACTGACTTGATTTATGGGACATAAACAGGCCAGAAAATGGCATAAGTGAGAAAGTTGAGGAACTTCTGCCAATTTTGGATACAGAGATGTGCAAAGGGAGGGGGATTTACAACCTAAGTGAGGCAAAGGTGGAAGTGCAGCAAAAAAACATGGAATAAACTCCTGGGCACAGGATGGGAGGATCCAGCCTAGATCCAACCTCCAGCTGCTGTTTTTGCTCCTACCTTGAGTTCTGCCTCTTGGCATGACGGTCATTGCCATGAAATTCCCTATTGCTTAAATGACCTGTGTCCTTCAGGCTGGAATCCCACATGGAAAAGTGTCAGGGCTGTGATGTTGGTGACACAGACACTGCTCTGACTCTGGTGGGACTGACAGAATGGCTCTGGACCGACACATTTCCACCCCACCCACTGCCAGGGGAACCTCTCCCCGGTTTTGCTGAGGTTTCCTTGCCCTGCTCATCCCCCTCAGTGTAACAGTGCCCATGGTGGGAGGCACTGTGTGCCCAGAAAGGGATTCTTGGTGTTATTCACATGGAAAAAATGCTGTGGGATTGCTTCAATCCCAGAACTAACTGGTCCCATGAGCTCAGCTCATGATTCTTGATCCCTGAGTGGAAGAATTTCCAAAAGTGAGGAGGGAGAGGCTGCTGGGTTTGTGCAGAAGGGATCAGGGAGGCTGCAGTGCTGGGAAAAGAGATTGGCTTGGAGAGAGCTCAGCTGAGCCTGGCTCCTCACGCCGTCATTCCAGAGCAGAGCAGGGAATTTGGACTCCAGAGCCACAGAAACCTGCTGCTGGAGATGCCTCTGATGAGGAATTCACCAGCCACTAAACAGAGCAGCTCCCCACTACCAGACAAAAGAGGGAAGTGAGGAATTCAAAGGCCAGGAGGGAGAGGAGGTCACTGCAGAGCTCCTCCAGCTCAGCAGCAGTTTCACAAATGCTTTAAAGAACTTGAAATAAAACACTTTCAACACCACTCCCTGCTGGCCTGACCAGGCCTGGGCACTGCAGACAAAGCTCAAAGCTCAAGGTTTTGGGGAAAAAAAAGGTGAACAAATGCAGAGGAATGTCAGGAGCAACTCCCTGATTGTACAAGGAGATGCCTCCAGCTCCTTGGATGATCCTTGTGGGTCTCTCCCAGCTCAGGACATTCTGTGATTCTACAATTCCCGCTTCCTTTGGTCATTGTCAGAGTTAGGATTTTGCAACAAAGCTGAATTTGAGTGGAGGGAATTGCCATGGCAGTCAGGTGCTCCTGTCACATCCCTGGAGCATCCCACAGGCAGCCCCAGCTGAGGACCTGGAATGTTCCACACCCTTGGGAAGAGGCCCCCATGAAGTTTTGGAGGTACCAGGGGCACAAGAGGGACTTCAAAGCAGAAGAAAACAAATCAGAAAGGCAAAAATACAAGGAAAAAAGCCCAGTCCAAGTCCCTCAGGTGCAAAAATGTTGCAGGAGCCGGGAATGACTGTGCATGGTCCGCTTTCACATTCCCATAACGAGGAATCATCCCTGATCCAGTGTTTGCATTTCCACAATCAGGAATCATCCCTGATCCACTTTCACATTCCCATAATGAGGAATCATCCTTGATCCAAGTTTGCATTCCCACAACCAGGAATCATCCCTGATCCATGTTCACATTCCTACAACCAGGAATCATCTTTGATCCAAGTTTGCATTCCCACAACCAGGAATCATCCCTGATCCAAGTTTGCATTCCCACAACCAGGAATCATCACTGATCCCCCCCAGCCTGTAACTCCATTCCTTTCCCTTCACCACTTCCACAACACTCCAGCCAAGCCTCTGCCTTCCTCCTTTGGAAGTGCCTGGCCATGGCAGCTCAGTCAAAACTTCAAGATCTGATTTTCCCTGGTTTTTAGGGACAAAACCAGGTCCAGCACAGAGCCAGCTCCTGTTTCTGCCCTGAGCTTTCCCACCTCCATCCCTGCAGTGGATGTGTCCCACAGCTCCAGGGATCCAGCTGGAATGCAGTGGTGAGGGAAGGCATGGTTTAAAAAGAATTTAAGAAAAGGGAGTTAAAAAGTCATCCCAGCCAGCCTCAGTTCCTAAGGGAAGCTTCTCAGCTGTGTAGGCCTGAGATTTTCCTTTTCTTACATCCCAGAAGGTTGTTGGCAGGACCACCAAGAAAACACAACAAGAGCGAGAGCGGGAGGTAAAGAGAAAAGCTGGGCAGCACTGGGAAAAGAGGGAGGAGGGAATGCAAAAGGAAGAAGGAAAAGAATCGTGGATGTGGGTGAGCAAATGAGCCAAAAATTCGGGTTAAAAAAGCAGGGTCTGAAAAAGGCAATGAAAATGGAGCAGCCCAGCAAAAACCCCTGGGGAAAAGGCAGCCAGGGCAGCCCTGGAGGGCAGGAATGATGGGAAGAGGGATGGACCCACAGCCTGGAGGATGGTGACTGGGAACTGGAATGTTCCACACCCTTGGGAAGAGGCTCTCACCGAGTTTTGGAAGTACCAGGGGCACAAGAGGGATTTCAAAGCAGAATAAAAAAATCAGAAAGGCAAAAATACAAGGAAAAAAAGCCCAACCTCAGTCCCTCAGGTGCAAAAATGTTGCAGGAGCCGGGAATGATTGTGCATGATCCACTTTCATATTCCCATAATGAGGAATCATCCTTGATCCAGTGTTTGCATTCCCACAACCAGGAATCATCCTTGATCCAGTGTCTGCATTCCCACAACCAGGAATCATCCTTGATCCAATGTTTCACATTCCCACAACCAGGAATCATCCCTGATCCAATGTTTGCATTCCCACAACCAGGAATCATCCCTGATCCAATGTTTGCATTCCCACAACCAGGAATCCTGTCCCTGTCCCTGTCCCTGTCCCTGTCCCTGTCCCTGTCCCTGTCCCTGTCCCTGTCCCTGTCCCTGTCCCTTCCTGCCCTCCCCTGCCCAGGGAAGTGTCTCCGAAGCTCCAGAGGAGCTCCGGGATGGAGCACAGCCCCGGTGGGAGCGGGACCAGCACACTCCACCACGGGCACCTCTCCCATCTGCTTTTCCTTGTGCCAGATGGGCAGGGGAGGGAGGGAGGGGAGGGAGGGAGCCGCATCGCTGGGATGGCGGGGATTCATTTCTTCCCATTCTTTTCCCAGTGCCATTTCAGCGGCTGGCCCCAAAACGCTTTCTGATTGCTTTGCTTGCCCCAGTGACAGCAAGGCAGGAGCCTTTCAGGATTCATCATTTCGAGGCATAGAGAGAAAAAAGCAGCAGCTCCGACCCCAAAGGCGCAGACACCTCCCTCCTCCTCCTCCCCCTCCCCGCATGTTTTGGAGCTGCTGGAGCAAAGGGGAGAGCGAACAGGAGTAATTTTCCACGGATGCAGGGAACAATCGAGCCCCGCATGGTTTTTCTGGTTGAAACGCTTCCCTGCAGCAGTTCGTGCTCATCCCCGGCACACAAAGGCGATGCACATGCAGGGACCAGTCGTGTCTTGCTCCAGCCGCCGGTGCCGAGGTGCGGGGGACGGGAGGAGCGGGGGAGATGCTGCGGCTCCGCTCCCTGGGCAGGGGATGGCTGGAGCCGGCTCTGAGTCAGCCCCGGGCAGCCCTGGCACAGCCCCTGCCCAGGGACAGGAGAGGGCACAGGGAGGAGGAACCCGTGGGTTTAGGGTTTGGGGTTCAGGGGCATCTTTGGTTTGATGCAGAGAGAGTCTGGGGGAGGAAGGAGGCCATTGTGGCTTCACAGCGGTTTTTGCTCCAGCCTCGTGCCCGATTTCTCCTGGGATCCAGCCCCTCCACTCACACCGAGACCCCAGCCCCATTGAAGGGCTGCTCCCTGGGGACAGGGTGTGCTGGTGCTGAGGATGGATCCTGGCACCACCTGGGGAGAGGCTTTAGAGGGGAGCAGGGAGCCCTGGGAACCCTCGTCACCATCCCCCAAAGGGGGGTGGGCAGTGGTGGGGGGCAGGCAGGACCTGGGAGTGGGGTCAAGTCCTGCAGTACACTAGGGTGAACTCCAAGTCAAGCAAAGCCTTGCCAGGATCCTTTATCCCCTTGGTCCCTGATTGCCTTCCCATCCCAACTCTTTTCAAACAATCACTGAATGGTTTGGGTAGGAAGGGACCTTAAAGCCCATCCAGTGCCACCCCTGCCATGGCAGGGACACCTCCCACTGTCCCAGGCTGCTTCCAGCCCTGCCCAGCCTGGCCTTGGGCACTGCCAGGGATCCAGGGGCAGCCCCAGCTGCTCTGGGCACCCTGTGCCAGGGCCTGCCCACCCTCACCCATCCAATATCCCATCCAATGTCCCATCCAGCCCTGCCCTTTGAGAGTGAAAGTCATCCCCCTTTGTCCTGTCCCTCCAGCCCTTGTCCCAAGTCTCTCTTCAGAGGGAGGAATTTCATCCCTCGCTCCAAGCTTCACCCTCAGCCCCCTCAGGAGGAAGGGTCCTCAGAAATCCCCTCCCCACATGTCAAAGCTGTGAAAAAATCAACTTTTATAGCCCAGACCTGCCCCAAGTAAGAGCTTCAGACTTTTAAACCAAAAAGAACTTTGAAATGTCCATCTCTGGGGCCTGCAGGACAGCAGGACGCCTGGTTTGGTCTGGCAGCTTTGCTGCTCTTGCACATCATGGCACCATTTCTGAGCCCCTTTTGTCTCCTCTTCCCTGGGGTGTGCCTGTTAAACCCTCTGGGAGCACTCAGGGCTGAAGGGACAACACCTCTGGTCTTGTGAGAATCCTGTCAAGAGGACCCCTAGCTCTGGCTATGAAGAAATACGAAAAGCCCCGACCTTCCACAAAAAAACCCCGCAAGAGTTCTTAGTTCCTCATCAAAGATCAGCACACAGGAGCTAAACAGACCCAGACTCCTGCTGGGAGATCTCTAAGCAACATTTTTGTGGCGCAGAGTGAGGTTTTCCTTCCACCAAACTCCTTCCACCTCCATCCTCCTGAGGCAGGGGCTCAGCCAGGGCTGGTTTGGATCCCTTTGTCAGAGCACTGGAGGCAGCTTCCAACAGAACACCACAGCAGAGAGCCCTAGGGATCACAGGATCCAGGGTGAGGATCCAACAGCAACATTCAGATGGGATCTTGGGCAGGAATTGTTGGCTGGGAGGCCCTGGCACAGGGTGCCCAGAGCAGCTGGGGCTGCCCCTGGATCCCTGGCAGTGCCCAAGGCCAGGCTGGGCAGGGCTTGGAGCAGCCTGGGACAGTGGGAGGTGTCCCTGCCATGGCAGGGGTGGCACTGGATGGGCTTGAACAAACCATAAACCACAAACCTTTCTGGGATTCCGTGGAATTCTTTCAATCCCCAGCTGTGGCTCAGGGAGCTCCCAGGTGTGGCTGTGGCTGCAGGGCCCAGGGAGGAGCTGCCTCTGCCCGGGGAGCTCCCTGTGCTGAGCTGAGCAGGCAGAGGGGTCAGTGCCACTGTGTTTGTGTCCCCAGTGGAAGGACACGACTCCAGCGAGGATGCCAGAGCCTGCATGGAGCTGATGGTGTGGAAGATCAGAGAGGATCTGAGCCCCTGGAGCCCTGGCAGTGCCCAAGGCCAGGTTGGGCAGGGCTGGGAGCAGCCTGGGACAGTGGAAGGTGTCCCTGCCGTGGCAGGGTGGCACTGGATGGGCTTTAACATCCCCTCCAACCCAAACCATTCCCTGATTCTGTGATCCTTGTCAAATCCTAACCCTGCCGTGTAGATGTGGCAAACCCTTCCTTGTTCTGCTTGGGTGTTTGTGCTTTTTTAGCTCAGTTTCCAACATCCAGCAAATGAATTTAGAAACACTTGGGTTTTACCTTAGAGGTGATGGCACTGAGGTGGTCGTGGAGAGATGCTTTCTGTAAATAACTTGTGTGGGATTGATTCTGGATGGCTGAGAGGCTCTCTTGACAAGAAGCAGGGAAAGCAGAAAGGAAGATTTACAGAGGAAAGTCTCAGTTTGCTTTGCCTACCAAAACAAAGGGGTTGGATTGCTACACACAAAAGCACCAAGAGAGAGCCAAGATGCCAATTTAAGCATAAAGACAATGCTGGCATGAAACCGACTGGGGAAAAAATTGGCTAAAATAAATAAAACTGCAATTTAAAAGGAGCTTTGTAACTCTGAGAGCTCCCAGCTTGTGCAAGGGACACACTGGGGGCTGAAGGGGGAGCTCTGTGCCTTTATGAATCCTTGGACCACATGTGGACAGCAGGATTGGGCTCAGAAGGTCCCTCCCTGCCCAATCCAACAGCAAACACATTCCACATCCAGGTCTCCAAACTGGGAAGCCAAACCTTGCAGGTGGAGAATGCTCAATGTCCCCATAAATCTGCACCAAGAGCTCTTGAAACCTTCCCAGATGAGAAGTCAATCCAAGGATTGGGAATGCCTTGGGAATGGGAGCTTTTCAAAACATTCCAATGAGCAGGGATCTGGGAGACCTGCAACAATAGCTGATTTCCAAGGAAAATGAGGTTCAGCTTGTTTTCCCAAATCTCAGTTTCCTCCCAATGCGTCAGAGCTGTTATACCTGGAGGTCAGGGGAAAAAAAAAAGTCATGGAAAAAAGGCCTCATTGGAATTAAGAAGTATTTTGGATGAAAGAAAAGACTTTGGATGTGTCCTGGCTGAATCCGGTGAGGACAGACTAGAGAGAAACTGTTCCTGCCTGTGGGAAGTGAGGGATGAACAGCAGCCACGGATTTAAGGGGAAAACCCCAAATCCTTTGTAAACACAGCAAAGTATTGGAAAGGATTGTGTAGGGAAAGGTTGGCCTCCCTCTCTCTAAAGGGTTTGTCAGGAAGGGCTCCTGAAAATCCCTTTTAGGGCAGGGATTCGGGTTATTTGTCCTACAATGGCAACTAACACCACCTGTGGCCCAAAATGGGCTCTCTGATCCCCTCTGTCCCAAGCTGGACACAGAAGTGGCAGGGACCCCAAGGACCCTGCACATCCCACAGTCACCTGGAAACACCTCCTGAAGCAGCTGAACACCCTGGCCCCAGCCTTGGGATCACAGTTTGAGCCAGAACGATAAAGGATTAATCATATTAATTAACTTTCTTTGCATTGATTTGCGTGGAAGCTTCAGGAAAGGCTTGTTAAAATTCAGAGTTTTCTAAGTCCCAGGGACACTGAGAGCAATGATATAAATAACAATGATACAAATAACCAGAGTTGTGGTGCATTCTGTCAGGTGGCAAGGACAGGGGTGGCTCCTGTCCATCACCATCACCCTGAGAATGATCAAACAAATCCAGTTTTCTATAAACTGATATCCTGCAGCCTCATCCATAACATGGAGAAAAGCATCCAGTTGCCCCCAGCAGCAATAATCCTGATCACAGTTAAAACCTTAAAATTGTAGAACATAAACCTGACAATGCCAAATAGCAGAGAAACCCTGGGAAAATAAGCCAAATGGGATAGAAAAGAGAATTAAACATGATTGTCTGTGCCAAAGTGATTTCCCATACCTTTAAAGACAAGGAGATCAGTAAAATAAAATAAAATAAAATAAAATAAAATAAAATAAAATAAAATAAAAATAAAATAAAATAAAATAAAATAAAATAAAATAAAATAAAATAAAATAAAATAAAATAAAATAAAATAAAATAAAATAAAATAAAATAAAATAAAATAAAATAAAATAAAACAAGGGAGTTGAGGTAGAATTAGGAGGGATTATTTAGGTCAAAAGGGACATTTTGCTTTGGAACATTATTTACAAAGGAGACTTTTCAAAGTTACCTGAACTGCCCCCAGTCCATTTTCCCCAGAGAAGGGAAGGAGCAGCAGAGTGAGATCAGCTCCCACCTCAGCTCTGCCTTCTCCCACCCCCAGCTTCCCAATCCCAGGGGACACGAGGTGGTTCCTGCTGGAATCACAGCTCCAAAGGGGCAGCACGGGGCCACAGGGGGAGCCTAAACACACAAACCTGGGCTCCCTGTCTCAGGTTGGACTTGATGATCTTTAAGATGTCTTCCAACCTCAAAAACCAAAAAAAACCACCCCAAAACAACAATAACAAAACACCCCAAACAAACAAACAAACAAACCCCCAAACAAACAAAAAAACCCCAAACATACAAACAAAAAAAAACCCCAAAAACCCCAACAACAACCCCTCCCTAAAAAAAAAACATAAAAAAAGAGCCAACCCCCCCAAAAAAACCCCAAAACCCCCACAACAACACCTCCCTAAAAAAAAAAAAAAAAAACCCCAAAACCCCAAAAACCCCAACTACAACCCCTCCCTAAAAAAAACCCCATAAAATAAAAATACCCAAAAAAACCCCAAAAACCAAACACCTCCCCCCCCAAACCAAACCAAAACAACAACCAACCAACCAAAAATACCCCTGGCCCTAGGGGTGCTGTGGGATCCATCCTGCAGGGATCAGGTTGAAGTTAAGCCCAAGCCTGGGTTTAGCAGAGCTGCAGAGTGGTGGCTCTGTGCACATTGCTAAAGCCTGACCTGCTGACTCCCATTGCTTCCTGTTGTGATAAATAGGTATGATTCGTGCTGATAAAATTGAAAGAGTAATCAATATTGGTACCGTAATTAATATTTGGGAATAGATAAAATGGTTAAAAGTTGTAATGTTAAAAGAAGAGAGGGAAAGGAGGGACTCCACCCCCCCCACCTTCTGGCAGATGTTCACAAGGACAGGGCCTACCATATAATAATTAATATTTGGGAAAAGTTGTAATACCAAAAAGAAGAGAGGGAGAGGAGGGGCTCTACCCCTCCAGCAGATGTTCTCAAGGACAGAAGTTGGAGATATGTTCCTAAAAATGAACAAAAAAGAAACCAGAGCCTAGTTGGGTCCCGGGAAAATGCCAATTGTAAAGGATTTATTGCTTTCATACGTAGATGCTGTGATATGTCATCCTTGGCTTGCATTGTACTGGCTTAGTGCGCATGTGTAACCCAAAGGTGAATTAAAGGACATTGAGGAAGAGGAGAGGCCTTCATCAGTGACGACCCCCGAAGACTTGTGCGACCACCAAAACCAGGGGTGGAGCATGCGCGATAAGGTTGTGGTGAGGGCGGAGGAAGAAGTGTGATGAATCGAAAATGGGAGGAGATGGCATTGACACATGGCATATAAGGGGAGAATCTTCACTTGGCAAGTTTGTACATGAGGTGGCACGGGTCCAAGAGCCCTGCACTCTGTATCCCGCGTTTTTTTTGCTTATGGGCTATTGTTAGAACCAAATTATCCCTTATTTATATATTTTCTAAATTATTCAATTAAAATTGTTACTATCTCAAATATTGTTTGGTTTTTTTGATGAGGGGATAATTGGGCAAACATAACACTGTCACATCCTGTTCCTTCAAGGATTCCTGGTGATATTTTCCTCCCTAAAGAGCCCAAGAAAGCTGAAGATGGGCTGAGAGTGTCCAGTCCATGATCCTGGAGCCAGGTGAGGCTGTGTCTGAAGCCAAATAAACATGGGAATGTTGAGAGGAACGAGGAACTGAGAGTGAGAAATGAAAGTGCTGTAGGACAAAAGAGCAGGGAAGCAGCAGGAAGGCAGAGCACCACCAAAATCTGAAAGGATTTACTCACTGGAAAACCCAACAGGGAAACTCTGACCCAAAACCAAACAAACATTTAGAAGGAATCAGAAAGGGGCTAAATACCCCAGAAAATAGATTTCAACAAAATCTCAGCTCCTGTCCAGTTTATTTCCAGTACTCACAGCCATTCCCAGTCTTCCACACACCTCTAAGGAGGAAAATTTTCAGCTCATCACCTGATGTAGCTGGCAAAAGTCAGCGTGAGCAGGAAATCAAAGTAGGTCACAGCTCCAAGCCTGAGCAGTAATTTCAAGGGTCTTTACCTCCCTTATGCCACCTCTTTATCTTCCAGCACCTTAGGAAATCTGCTGCTCTCCTTAAGAGCTCAGGGCACGTGCTCAGCTCTGCTGGGAGTGGGGTTTGCTCATGCAAAGAGGAGTCAGGGTGTCCGTGTGTGCCACACACAGCAGGACACACGGGAATGAAGAGATCCCTGAAGTCCGGTTCCTCTGGAAACACCAGGACAGGCAGGGAAACACTGCACTGCTCACCCCTCTGCTGGAGCAATGAACCCTGCAAAGCTCAGCTTCTCCCAGAGTTAATGACCAACAGGAGGCAGGGGAAGTTAATCTGTACCTAGAACAGCTCCATAAATAAAACTGGAAAATTCTGGCACCGAACTAGAGCTGCTTTCGTTTTAAAGCCTCCATTCCTGAGTGTGGTGGCAGCCTGGGGGCTCCTTTGGTGGCAGTGCCAGTCCCTTAGGGAGCACCAAGTCTTTGGACTTTGGTTTGTCACTTCCAGAGCAGGTTTGTCACTCCCTGGGGAGATGCCAAGGCCTGCCCAGACCCCCTTCCAGAGGGGAGTTTTGCCTGCAGAGGCTCTGGGATAGGCAGGCTGCTGCAGGGAGGGCTGGTGCGCACCAGAGCTGTCACACTGCCACCTCTGCCCAGCCTGGAAGTCAGGAGTATTTTTAAAAAAAGATGTAAACAAGGAAAGCCGCTCAGCTGGGCAGGCTCCAGCCCTGCTCTCACTGCAGGGATTGCTGACAATCCCAGCACACAGAGCCCTGAGTAAATATTGGTTCAGACACAGATGCAGAGAGCACGAGGCCGCCTGCAGCTCAACAAACAGCCTGGCCAAAGCAGCTTTCGCCAGGCTGCACCCTCCTGTCCCTCCTGCAGCTCAAAAACCAACCTGGCAAAAGAAACTTTATGCCAAAATTGGACCTTCCTGTCCCCCCTGCAGTCAAAAACCAGCCTGGCAAAAGAAACTTTTTACACAAGTTAGACCTTCCTGTTCCTCCTGCAGCACCCCAAGGGCTGCCCTGGCCTTGAGCATAGGGATTTCTGACCAGTGACAGAATCCACGTGGATTATCCCCAAAATAAAGCAGTGTGGAGCACACAGAGCTGGAAGAAATCCACCTTAGCCCGTTGGTCTCTGGCTCTAAGGGTGAACTGGTTCCCTCAGCCCCAACTCTCCAAGGGGGGAGTGTGGGATAGAACTGATTCCAGGCAAAATAACCTTCCCTGCCCTGCAGGCCTGCTCATTTTATTTATGAGGAATTATGGTCGTTAATGCTCTTATCACAGGCAGGATCTAATGGAGAGGGGGGGAAAGTCTCCTTTGAGTATCTCCACGTTAATGAGCAGCTGGGTGAGATGTTTCAGCAGGCACAGCTCCCTCTGAGCTGCTTTCTGACAGAGCAGCCTCTGCACAGCTCTTAACGCTCATCCTGCTGGCAGCTGTTTGTTTGGATAACATTTCCAAACGAAATGAGGGGTTACAAAAGCAGAGCTGCACTTCCTCATCCCTGAGGCTGCCTGAGCCAAGCACAAGAGGAACTGGAGGAAAACAAGCCAGGCTGTCCCATTCTCCTTCCCCTTCCCAGCACGGGGGATTGTCCTGCAGGAAAACCTGGGATGGTGTTGGATTTTGGGAGTGGGGGAATGGAAACAAAAAATAAACTCCTAAATCCACCACACACAGGCTCCAGCAGGCAAGAGAAGGGAAGGAAAATGTTCATGGAGGAATTCCAGGGAGCCTGAAATGCTGATTATGATGGGATTGATTGTGAGGGGTTTGCAAAGGGTTTGCTCAGGACCCCAACGCCCTCTCCCTACAAACAGGAGGGACAGGGCTTCACTCCCTCCCAAATTAAGTCCCCTCTGTGACTCCTCAGCAAGACAAAGACCTCTAATGTGGGAAATGGATTTGTAGGAAATTCTTAAAATGAAGAAATTTACCCACAAAGGGTAATTTTAGATAATTGGCATTAAGGCATTTACAGCATGGTGTTGCTAAAGCTGATAGGACAAGAAATACTTATAATGTATTGTAATAGTTGGCTTCTAATTGTGATGGTGTGAATGATAACATCTGTATTGTCTCACCCTTCACATGACACTGAAAATAGAATAAAAGTTGTTAAAATGCCTCTCAGTTGCCCCATCTCTGGGCAGCTGAGAAAAGGGCATGAAAAATTTCAGAAAAAAATCTAAAAAATCTCAGAAATGGGCACAATCCAACATCCATCACCTCTGGGTAACTCAGGAGAGGGGTTGGAGCTGAGCTGCCTCTGGCCCAGCAGAAACGAAACAGAAAATGGGGTGGGGAGGTTGCAACGCCTTTCACTCCACTGTTTTGCAACCACCTCCAAATTCCTCGGGGCCATTTGTTCACAACTGGCAGCCACAGCCAGAGAAAAATCAATACAGGAATCAGTGTTGTGGAACATTATCCCTAAATTGCAGACCCATAACATCAAAGTGCCCCAGCACACTTCCCAGAAATCACAGGGTGCCACCCTCTGAGCGTTTCTTGTGGCTCCTGCTCTCGGCCAAGCCCCTTTCCAGCTGATTTCCTGTTCCCACTTCAACCTCCCCCACTGCCCCCACATTATTTTTATGTGGGAACTGCTCTGTTTGATCCTGCAGACTCAAAAAGAACAGCTCAGCCTTTCCCAGGTGCCCAGGTGATGTTGGATTCCACCCTTAATTCAGATAAATGAGAATTTACAGCATTTTAAACATCTATTACCTCATCTGCATTCAATCCCTCTCCATGCCAGCTGTTTTGAAGTGGAAAAACAGAGATCCAAAGTTGGTTTTTTTTTTTTTGTGAGACACTGACTTTTTTTTTTTTTGTTGGCCGGATGACTGTTTTCTTCTAGTTCAGTATCTCACAAAGATCTTGGAAAAATAAATTCTTCCCTGTGCTGGTAAACACCTAAAAATTCTGGCTTCATTTGGCAGTCTCCCTCCAGCACAAGTGGGTCTGCAGAAAGCCTGACCTTCAAATGAAATTGTTCTCACAGGGATGACAATGAAAATGAGAGTTTTTCCAGCTAGGAAAGGTGTTCTAATTACTTGTCCCACAAAGATCAGAATAGATTCTGACACACTAAAGAGTGATTTAGTGGGGGAGTATTTAAAATTAGATAACTGGTACTTAACTGTTACCTGTGAGGAGATGAACCAGAAGTACTAAGGAAGAAAAGGGGCAGATTTAAGAGCCATTTTTTTATTAAGAATTATAAAATATAGGTTTGAGAAGTGTAGAAATATTACTCTCCAGTGTTTTGATAATGCCTCACAAGCTTTTGCTGTCCTTTGTCTCCACAGAGAGCTAACAGGAACATTTAAATTATCCCATGACTAAAATCAGTTAAATGGGAGGGTGAAGTCACCACAGACAATGATTCCTATGAAAACATGTCCTGATGACATCTCTGCCTCAGCTTCTGTCCTGTTTTGGTGCTTGGCTGCATCTACAGACACCTCTCAAAACTGGAAGAATAAGAAAAGTCTTCTCACAGTGCAATGGAGAGAAAAGGCAATCAGATCCACTTGATTTGAAAGCTTGCTTCAATAAATCAATCCATTACTTTTTTGTATAAAAAATAAAATAATTTGTATAATAAATAAATAAAATTTACTTATTTTATTCCCATTTTTGGGGAGGTGCTAAATGGGCAATGCTAAGCATGGAGTGCACATGCTTTGGAAGGGAGCTCATGTTTTTCTCTCATGTTCTTCCCTGTCAGCAAATCAGAGCAGGATGGATTCCCCTGATGCTGCTAAATGCCACAAACATCCATTTCCACCTTCCAGGAGAGCCCTGAGAGGGTGATGCAGCACAGCACAAAACACACAGGGCTTTCTGCTCTTCTTCAAAAAGCATTTTTGTCCCATTCCCCTCCCTGGAGCTCTGCTGCTCCTCTAGAACACAGATGCAGGAGCATCAGTGGCAGAAAACCAGGCAGAAGCAGCAGTTTTTGCAGCTGTGTGATTTAATCCTGTTTTAATCACCTGAATGACAGAAGGGTTTATCTCTCCTTCTTGGAATAAATGATGTTACAGAGCTTTGGTTTCGACATGCAGGATTTCAGAACCTTGGGAGATTTATGAGTGTTTCAGCTCCTGAACATCTTTCTAAGCACTGATCTTGTGTTATCTGATCACAAACACTTGCACACCTGAAAACACAAGGAAGAGGGAAAACAGTTACTTATCCCACACCCATTTCTTGCTTTAATACGTTCACAACAGTTTTTAATCTGGTTTTCTTCTTGTGCTGCCACAAACTCATCTTCCAGACTATTCCAGAAAGTAAAACCCATAAAAGCTTGACAAAGAATCACTGACTGGTGATTTTAACTATTGTTTGAGACCTTTTTGTGAAAAGAGGGTAAAAAGCAGAAGGAAACTAAGAAAGGAAAATCTGGGAAAATCAACACCTTGGCTTTTCTCAGCCTGAAACAATTTCAACTTGGATCCTTAACAGAGATCAGTTTGTTGGTGTTTCTGTCCTTTCCTCATTAACTGCTCTGGTTATTGAGTAACTCAGGCTGTACAAGATTCTTTCCCAGGAGGTTTCAGGCAGCCCAGTTGCTGTGACCTGCTCGGGGTAAGAGCACAGAGCAACTGGGACCTGCTGGGGCTCTCTGGAGAACTCAGAGCTGAGAGCTGACACCAGCTCCTGGCTGTGGGACTGGGACAGTCCTTGGGAATGCAGATGTTGGAGAGGAGAGGGCTGTGGTAGCTGGAATGGGGAGGACTTTGTGTGTTTGAGGACACCTGCACAGGATTTGGGATGAACGTGATGGATGAGATTCTCTGTTTGCAATGGTTGTAAAAATATAATGTAATAAAGAAATAAAGAAGGATCCAAAGCTGTTGGAGAGTGTCCAAAGGACGAACGTAGAGCTGGGGAAGGGTCTGAGGAAAAAAGCAATGCAGCAGCAGATCCTAAAGCCAAACAGGACCCAGATGTCCTGGAAATCAGCAGACACCCAGAGAACCAGACCAAGGTGACCAAGTTGGGCTCTTCCAAGGCAGGAGCATCCCCTGGGATGTGCACAGCAACTGTTCCATGCATCACAGCAGATCTGGCCCATCTCAGAGCACTGCAGAAAGGGCCCTGGGGGTCCTGCTCAGTGGCAAGTTGGAGCTGAGTCACTGCTGTGTCCTGGCAGCCCCAAGGGCCACCCTGTGCTGGGGGCACCGGGCCCAGGGAGGGATTGTCCCACTCTGCTGTGCCCTGGGGCAGCCTCAGCTCCAGTGCTGGGGGCACTTTGGGCACCACAAGATCAGAAGGACCCAAAGCTGTGGGAGAGTGCCCAGAGGAGGGACACGGAGCTGGGGAAGGGGCTGAGGAGCAGCTGAGGGCACTTGGCTCGTTCAGCTGCAGCACAGGAGACTGAGGGGAGGCTCCTCGGGGGCTGCAGCTCCTCCCCAGGGCAGGCACAGGGGCAGGGGCTGAGCTCTGCTCTGGGACAGGGACAGGAGCCCAGCAAGGGCTGGAGCTGTGCCAGGGCTGGGCATGGAGCTCAGGGCAAGGTTCTGCCCCCCGAGGCTGCTGGGCACTGCCCAGGCTCCCCAGGGAATGGTGCCAAGGCTGCCAGAGCTCCAGGAGCTCCCAGGGCTGCTCAGGGTGGGGCTGTTGGGGTGGCTGGGCAGGGACAGGGGTTGCACTGATCATCCCTGAGGGACCCAGCTCAGGATATTCTGGGATGCTGTGAATCCTCCCTGTGTGTTGAAAGCAGCTGTGCCACAGCAGAGCTGGGCTGCTCAGACTGTCAGGGTTCACTGCCCCCTGAATTAGGTAATTCCAGGGACTGAGATGCCAAACTGGGAATGCAGCTGGAGCAACAACCCTGCCGCAGAGTTACTGTGCCACAGCTGGGGATGGCAACATCTCCAACTGCCTCAGCCATAATCCCAAAATTGTGAGTCAGAGGCTTCTGTGTGAGGATTTCTGAATCAGTGTCCCTGCTAGAGTGGAAGTTGGGCTATCTCAGCAAAACTGCAGCTGGAACTAATCCCCCGTGGTGTTTAACACAAACCCAGCACAGGTTGCTTGGGCTTTTGCAGAGCTCTCCAGGCACTCAGCTGTGAAATGGAGTGATGGACCATGGAGGTGACAGGGATTCAAAGGGCAAAGCTGTTCTCAGGGAAGAGGAAACAGCTGCAGCGCTGACTCCGCTCACACAGAGCCATTATAAGGAATTACAGGAGGATTACTACAGGAATAATAAATGCCATTATTGGAAATAATGAAATCTATCACTGAATGCTGATGTGGCCCTTCCACCCCCTGACACCTCCAGCCCCCAGCAGGAAAACCTTCCTAACACAACACACAAACCAGGAATTGCTAAATCTCCTCTGATGTGCTCCGTGTGCTCCGGATATTCCGGAATTGCAGCTCTCCCATTGTTTCAGGCTGGACTCTGGGCAATGCATTAAACAGAAGAGTTTCCCCTCCATAAATCAACACCCTGGAGGCTGAGGTGAGCACAAGCTCCGTTTATGTCATGTTCTGGGAGCTAAGGGCAGATGCCTGCAGCAGGAAAAGGACTTTCTTCTCATCCCTTTCACTTTCCAGGACTCCCAGAATTTTTTTCCCCTGGCTGCTGGCCAGGCCAGGCTTCTCCTCTGAGCTGCAGGAGAGCAGACACGGTTTTATTTTTGTTTTGATTTTGACTTTTTTTATTCGACACTTTGTTCCATCCTGGGTTATCCCAGCAGCTTCGGGACACAAAAGGTGGGTGAAGATTTAGACAATGATCCCTCTGCAAAGTGGAGCTGATCAATTCATTGTGCTCAGAGCTCCTGGAGGGGGATGTTTTCAAGCAAATAAAAATAAGGTAGTAATAAAACCCCTAAGAAGTGGCCAAATGCAGCTCTAGTAGCTGCAGGCAATAAGGTGTGTTGTGGCCCAAGGTGATGAAGAAAAAAAGAAATGCAGCCATCTATAAGTTTTTTAATGGAAAACCATGATTTTTAAAAAACCATTACAATGTCTCTTTAGCAGTTTTATTTGGTTCTATAAATACCTTTCCCCACTAACCTTACAAGGCATCCCTACCTGCAAACACCATCACTTACACCATTATTTTGAGCTCTCTTTCCATGCAGGATAAAATCCACTGCTCAGGATGTGCCCTGGATGTGGCTCTGCCTTGGTTTTCAGGCTGAAATGATCAGAAATGGCTCAGCCAAAGATTTGATTCCCAAACCCATGGGAATGATGACCTATTTAGCTTTTTGTACACGTTTCCTGCTTTAAAATGGATTTTGAAGGCTTTTGACCCTCACCCCCAAGGCATGAAGCTGCTTCCATCAGTCCCATCCAGAAGAGCAGTGGGGGTGTCCCATTTCCAAATTCCCATCCTTTCCTCTGGACTGTTCTTGTAGGACTGCAGAAAGACCCAACCACATCCCCAAGCCTCAGATTTCCAAGCCCCTGGTGGGAGATGGAAAGCAGAGGGCATGGCTTGGCTGGTACAGGGATGAGCCCAACTTCTGCTGTGTAAATAACCAGAATTTACACACTTCTTCCGTGAAGACACAGCAAAAAAAGCCTTTTTAGCCTAAAAGATCATCACTGTCAACCATTCCCTACCCCTAGTTCCCAACTGATCCATTAACCAACTGTTCCCCATCCCTATTCCCCTATAAATCCACGATCCAACCATTCCCCATCCCCATTCCCCTATAAATCCATGATCCAACCATTCCCCATCCCCATTCCCCTATAAATCCATGATCCAACCATTCCCCATCCCCATTCCCCTATAAATCCAATCCAACCATTCCCCATCCCCATTCCCCTATAAATCCATGACCCAACCATTCCCCATCCCCATTCCCCTATATATCCATGATCCAACCATTCCCCATCCCCCTATAAATCAACAATTTCCCATCCCTACTCCCTTATAAATCCATGAACCAACTTTTCCTCATCCCTATTTCACTATAAATCCATGAACCAACTTTTCCTCATCCCTATTTCACTATAACTTCATAAACCAACCACTCCCCATCCCTATTAACCCATAAACCATCCGTTCCTTATCCCTTTTCCACCATAAACGAACTGTTACCCACCCCTATTCCCTTATAAATCCATAAACCAACTATTTCCCATCCTTATTCCATCCTAAACCCACAAACCAGCTACTCCCCATCCCTATTCCCCTATAAATCCATAAATCACAGCGAGGCCAAAGGAGACCAGCCGAAATACCATCCCACAAACTGCAGAGCCCGACTTTTCAGGGACCCACCCCACTACTTGTGGTGGGTTTATAATTCGTTTTTAATTAAAACCTTCCCTCAGCACCGAGCTCCGTGCGAAGCCCTGAGGGCGGGATGCCCCCAGGGGTCCCACAGGTGATCCTGCAGCCGCCCCTCCGCTGCTTCCAGCCCCAGGGCTGCAGCCTACGGACGTGCCCGTGTTTTTCCATGACTCTTCGTGTCTCTCCCTCCCTGCGCTCCCTCACGCCCCGCTCCTCCCCCGGCCCCCCCCGGTTACCTCAGCCGGGCGGGGCGCGGGCGCGGGACTCGAACCGGCGGCTCCGAGGGCAGTGAGGGGTTGCGGAGCGCCCGCCGGCCGATGCCCCACCAGGCCCCGCCCCGCCCGCGGCGCGCGCAGCCAATCACGCGCCCCTACCCCCGCCTCCCGTGCAGCACCCCCAGCCGATGTCCCGCCCTCCACGCTCCGCTTAGCCAATAAACAGCAAGACAGTCTAATGGACACCTAAACTGTCCAATAAAAGCCGATTTCTCGTGCGAGGGCGTGGCACGTGCTTAGGGGCGTGGTCTATCAAGGGGCGTGACTAGCGAGGGTATATAAGGAGGCAGTGGGGCCGTGGTGCCATTTTGTGTAGCAGCGCCTGGGGAGCGGGGGGCGGAGGCGGCGGAGGGTTTCGGGGTTCGGACCAGAGCGGCCGGATGGTGAAATCCTCCCTGCAACGGATACTCAACAGTCACTGCTTCGCTAGAGAGAAAGAGGGGAATAAAAGCACCATCATGCCCGCTGTGCTGAGCCTCAGTACCGGACAGAGCAGGTGAGGCGCCGCGGCCTCCCTCAGCCTCGCACCGCTGGGCCCTCGCTGTCTCCTTCCTCTTCCTCATTCTCGTTGTCGCCTCCCTGGTGGCCGGAGAGGGGCGGGGGACGCTGCGTGGCCAGCGGGGGAGGGGCGGCCTGGCCCCGGTCCCGCGGGGGAAGGCGGCAGGGGAGGGTGGAAAAAGCACAAAAAAAAGGAGATTTTGAGGCCCCAGCGCTGTCCTGGCCTGGGAGGGACCCCCGAGGGCACCCCCGGGCTTGGGGAGGCTCCGGGCAGGGCTGGGGGGGGCCGAGGGGAAAACAACAATTAGGCAAAGGTATTGAAGGATTGAAGGCTGTTATCCCCTTATGTAACCGTGGATACTCCGCAAAACGAATCGAGGGTAAGAGTGTTATGAGAGCTGGTGGTTCAAAACTCAACCGAAAGATTAAAACACCCCCCGCAGGTGCTGGGAAGAAAGAAAATACCTGAATTAAGGTGACTGGTGTGGAGCGGTGGATGCTCAGGACATCGATCTGCCCTTTCCACCTCGTGTGTGGACTGTGGAAGGAGTTCTTTAACCGTTTTTATATTTAACTGCGAGCGAAAGATTGTTTTTTTCCTCCTTAAGAGCACGTAAACATCAGTAAAATATATTTATGGTTGCAAACCTTCCTTCTGCACCACCTTTTTGAGGCAGAAAGGTGAAATTATTGAAGATTGCCACAGCACACTTTTGGAAAAGGGTTTTTAAGGTTTATTTATGGGAGAAATTAAAAATGTGTAGTTCACAGTCATTCTCAGATAAAAATAAATAATGTTGGTACTAAAGAAAAATGTCTCTTTTAAAGAGCTTAAAATAATGGGTTGGATATTCATTTAATTAAAACAATGCATTAAGTTAGCGCAGATTTTGTATTTTTAATTAAACTTCGCAGTTGTTACCCTTTGCTTCATATTAAAATACAAATATAATTTACCTTCCAGCACATAATATTTAACCTCTCTGCCCATTCCCAGCCTTTCTAATACGGATTATTCATCACAAGTTTCAAGCTCATTAAAAAAAAAAAAAAAGCAACAACAACAAAAAAAAAAAAACCAAAAAAAAAAAAGAAATTAAAAAAAAAATCAAACCAGTCCAAACCCCGCAACTCGGGTGCAAAATGGTGGATTATTTTGTAGCTGTTTATTCGGATTTGCAAATGGCTGCAGTGGCTGCTGCTGGCACCCGGAGACAGGACGATTGTGAAAATTCCCCCAAGGGCCTCGATTGCTGCATCTGCTGAGATGACGCAACTCAAGAGTGGAGCCTGCGGGTGAAGGATGGTGCAGAGGGAGGGGCCAGCGCTGCTCTGCCACGGGAGGAGTGAAACAGCCTTGGAAAGGATGGGGAGAAACTTAAAAAATATTCCTCACACCTTCAAAAATACAATGTTTTTTCTCCTCCTTGTGGGATCGCTCTGAGGAGTTCAGTGGGAAGAGGTTTGGAGGTTTTGCAGAGGTTCAGGTGTGGCCTTGGCTCAAACAGAGAATTCTGGAGCTGGAGATGATTCCCTGGAATTTCCTGGGAAGGTTTGGTGGTGAATATCCCAGGGGAAAAAGTGATCCCTGCCTTGCTGGGATCAGAACAAGGAGAGCAGAAACCAGCACATCGCTGCAGGAATGTTCTCCTGAGCTCACATCAGGCCTGCCCTGGCACAGAAACACACCTGGCTCACTCAGCCCGAGTGTTTTTCATCTCCAAGTGAGTCTTCACTCAAAATACCGCAGTGGCAGCTCCCTGGGCACTGTCCTGGTGTGGAGCTTCCTTTGTCTTCCCACTTGCAGTGGGAGGAGTCCTTTGGCCTAGGTTTGGGTTTTTTAACACTGTTTAAATCCTGCAGGTCCCAGGGCTTTGTCCAAGCCTGTGTAACCATGTTCCCTTTGCAGTTCCAGGGTTCCCTTCAATTGCTGTAGTAACCTGGGTCCGGGGCCTCGGTGGTGCTCCTGATGTCCCTCACCCACCCCTGAAGATCCCAGGTGGGCGAGGGAATAGTCAGAGGGATCACAATCTTTCAGCTAATTTATTTTATTCGGTGAGTATGAGGTGCAAACAGCTCGTGGTGAGCTTGACAGCATTCCCTGCCTCAATCCCTCTTGTGAAAATGAGCAGGAAAATCACTCTGCTCTTGTCCCTGCTGCAGGATAATCGGCTGAATGTCACAGAAGAACTAACACCTAACAACAGGACAAGAATTCTCAATGTCCAGTCAAGGCTTACAGATGCCAAACACATCAGTTGGAGAGCAGTGCTGAACAACAACAACCTCTACATTGAAATTCCCAGTGGTGCTCTGCCTGAGGGGAGCAAGGACAGGTGGGTCAGGGAAAACTTGGCTGTGGGTTAGCACGAGGCCTCTCAGGGGGATGGGACAACACTCTGCTCTTTGGATTTTTCAAGTTTAATTTTGGGTTTTGAGGCTCTCTTTGTGAGCCTGGTTTCAGGGCTGCAGGAAGATTCAGTCTGGGATTTCAGGCTGGTTTAGGCACTGAGATTTCCAGGCTGTTTGACTCTGTCACTGCAGCTCCTTCAGCTTTTTCTGTGCCACTTAGGAGTCCTGCCCTTGAGTTCTGCCTGGAGCTCAGGGATCTGGTGGTGTGAGGCTCCAATCTGTGCCTCTTCCCTAGGAATTCCTGTGTGGGTTGGCTCTCAGGGCCTTGAAACTCTCTCTGAAGGAGCACTTGCTGCCGGAGCTCTGGGATTGTTCAAACAATCTGGGTGGGGTTGTTGGGGTGCTTGTGCAGGGCCAGGGCTTGGCCTGGATGGTCCCTGTGGGTCCCTCCCATCCCAGGACATTCCCTGGGCACTGAACCCCTGGTGTTTCTCTTGCAGTTTTGCAGTTCTTCTCGAGTTTGCTGAAGAACAGCTCCGAGTCGAGCACGTGTTCATCTGTTTCCACAAGAACAGAGATGACAGAGGTGGGTGTTCCCTGCACCTCCAGAGACACAAAATGTCTTCTGGTGGAAATTTAATGGTTTTTTCTCATTATCCTATGGGTGAAACATGTCTCCTGCTTTATTTTCTAGCTGCACTGCTCCGTACTTTCAGCTTTTTGGGCTTTGAGATTGTGAGACCAGGGCATCCCCTTGTCCCCAAGAGACCAGATGCTTGCTTCATGGCCTACACGTTTGAGAGAGACTCAGCAGAAGAAGACTAGATTGCAATGTTTGCCTCTTTAGAGCTTTCTTGTTGTCTATAAAAGATGATTCTGTAGAAATTTTGTCAACATCTTATTCCAGTCTATCTTAACTCTTGTACGAAAACCTTGTGTGACCCAGCTGCTTTGGTGGTGAGATGTTGAAAATTTCAGACTCCACATCTTTCTCTGGATTTTGTGCGCATGTCGTGGTTGTGCAAAAATAAATGCTCCCTCCAAATTTAGCAGTATATTTCTTGAAGTTTAATATTGTGTTTGTGATACTGAAGTATTTGCTTTAATTCTAAATAAAAATTTATATTTTACTTTTTATTGCTGGTTTTAAGCTGTTTAAAGACTTGCACTCTTGAAGAGGTGGCTCTGGAACTGCCCCAACCATTAAAGTTGCAGGTGTGGAAAGGCTTTGCTTGTTCTTTGCTTGACTGGAACTCATGGGTATGCTCTGACAGGGCTTGGAGTAATCCAGAAATCCTGGAAAACTCTTAGTGAGTAATTAGCAGGTGTGCTAATTAGGAGCAGTGCTTGCCTGCTCTGCCAGTGTTTTGTAGGATATTCAGGGAGTGATTTGGTTGGGAAGTCTCAAGTGGAACGTGATCAGCTCAACCCGTGGCTGCTTTAAATACCAAATATGCAACTTAAATACCTGGAATTTTAGTGTTCCTGTAACAGTGCAGCCTTTCCAGTGTGTGCAGGTGACTCCAGGAATTCTGGCTGTGAGCTGGGAAGGTTTGTGGCACTCCTGCAGCTCAGTGGTGTCACCAAGACTGGGCTGGCTTCTTGGGGGGGCACATTGTGGTTGAAGGGAGAGGAGGGGGCTGTGCTGGGGCTCCACAGACACCCCTTGGTGTTCAGGGGTGAAAGGGGCTCCTTGGGATGCCGGAATTAACAAACCTTGAACTGAAGTTACAACAAATAAATCTCCAAAGGGGCTGAGCTTTAAAGTGTGGTATTTCCATGTTTTTCAGTACTTGCAGGCTTGTTTGGAGCTGATCAATCTTTACCTTGGAGAAGGGAGTCCTTGGGATGGGTTTATTTCACCAGGTTCTGCTGGGTGTGAGTAGAAGTCTCTGAGTGCTGTGAAATGTGTGAGTGAGGCCCTAAAGTTTCCCCCACAGCCCATCCCTGGGCTCAGCAGTGCTGGGATCCCATGGAACACGCTGAAATATTCCCTGAAGCTCCTCGGAGATGCAGCACAGAGTAACCTGGGGTGTGTGAGCAGTGGTGTGCTGCAAAGTTGGGGACTCTTGCTGTGTCTTTAATTGGCTCTTCCCGGTTCTCTCATGGCCTTACAATTGTGCTGGTCCTGGAAGGATTTTTGGAAGGCCAGTGACAGTGGGAAACTGCCCAAAGCTGGGTTGGGAGAGGTTTGGCGTGGAGCTCAGGGCAAGGTTCTTCCCCCCGAGGTTGCTGGGCACTGCCCAGGTTCCCCAGGGAATGGTGCCAAGGCTGCCAGAGCTCCAGGAGCTCTCCAGGGCTGCTCAGGGTGGGGTTGTTGGGGTGGCTGTGCAGGGACAGGGACATTTGATCCTTGTGAGTCCCTTCCAGCTCAGGATACTCTGGAATTGCATAGTGGTGGCATGACCAAGGAAAGGTGTCCTTGTTTTTCTCAACAGGCTGGCACAGGGCTGCTCTGGTTCTCTGGAAAAAAACCTCCCTGTTTTCCTCTGTAACATGGTACCTGTGCCATGTTCTGCTCTCCGCAGGGACAGGAGTGTGCAATGTGCCTGCTCCTGCCTCCATGGGATATTTTGCTGACTTTGGATGCTCCTGGCAGAAGGGGAGGGGGTCACCCACACTGCAAACCAGAACTGGGGGGCTCGGGGGTCTTGGGGGGCCAGCCTGGGACTGGGCAGGAGCCAGGGGAGAAGGTTGGGCTTTGTCTCCCCGGGATGAGGAGTTGTGCCACGGCCTTTACCGCCCTCTGGTAGCCACGGCACATACTGCAGGAGACACAGGGACAGCAGGGCTGGGCTCTCCCGGGACACCCGGAATGAGATCCGAGCCCCATTTCTGTGCCAGGCTTGATGGGGTCCAGCCTGGGCAGGGAGAGGCTGCATTGGGGGATTTGGGTGCTGCAAACCAACCGTGGGGCTGGCACTGAGCTGCTCTCTGCAGGGTCCCAGCTCTGGTTTATTTTTGGTTTTTGGAGCTCAGGGGCTCCTAGGAGGAATCCTCCTCACTCCAGTCATGCCCCAGGCTCTGGTGGCTGCCTGGGGAGCCACTGCCACATCCATGGGCACAGCAGCTGTGGGGAGGCTCTGTCCCACTGCTGTCAGGTGATGGAGTCACTGAATCATGGAATTGTTTAGGTTGGAAAAGCCTCCTAAGACCGCTGAGTCTGACCATTACCCCATCACTACTAAGCCATGTCCCCAAGTGCCACATCCACACTCTGAGCACTCCCAGGGCTGGTGACTCCAGCACTGCCCTTGGCAGCCTGTGCTGATGCCTGATCACTCTTTCAGTGAAGGAATTTTCCCTGATACCCAGCCTAGATGGCTGTGAGTGGATTATTAATTACTGAGAAATAATTTAAATGACCTTCACCATGCTGGTCCCTCGACATCTGAATGGATTTGGGGACTGGGTCCAGGTCCCACGTGCTGCCAGGTGTTTCACAGCAAGGAGCAGATGCCACAGCTCTGCCTTGGTGCACATGAACTCACCTGAGCTGTTCACCAGAGCCCATGGAGGCTGTTCTGGGTAATCACCACCGGGCAGGGCAGTTTGGCTTTGTGTTTCCCTCTGGATCCATCTCTGGAGTGTGTAATGCTGGCAGAGAAGCACATAAAGGACCAGTGTTTGAGAGGCTTGGATCCAGGTTTTATTGAAGCTGTATTTTTGCCTTTAAAATGTCATTTTTATTAGTGACTGTGCCACAAATTGTCTCTGGGAAGCACAGGCTGAAGGAGCTGTTGTTTCTCCTTTGCTGAGAAGGATGAGCTGTGATGGGTGGCTTCGAGTGTTATTTAAGACAGCAAAAACCTGGTAGCTGCAAAAAGGCTCTGAGGGGGTTTTGTTCAAAGTCTGAACCCCATAAACTTTATTTGAGATTATCAGCCACTAAATTGGAGCTTGGGACTCCCATCCAGCTGCCTTTCCTCAGGTGCTCTGATAAGCCAGACTTAGAGTAGCAAGTAAAAATGGTTTCAGGGTATAAACCATGTGGTTTTACACAGTGCATCATCCATGGCTTTGGGTTTGTAGAGCTTTCCCACTGAAGACCTGCTGGGATTTCTCAGGAACTGATGGATTTCATAGAGTCATGGAATGATTTGGACTGAGAGGACCCTAAAAATAATTTAGCTTCAATTCCCTGCCATGGGCAGAGACAGGTTTGGGCAAGGACAGGTTTGGCCAGGCCCTTGTGAGCTTTGAGGAGACCTTTGGGTGGGCTCTACTAGAGGTTGTTTAGGGAGCATAGAGAACCTGGATGACCTGGAAAAGGGTGTGTTCAGTGACCCCCTGGAAGTACTGGCAGCACAGCCACTCCTCCAGGCCAGGGCTGACCCCAGCCCCAGCCGAGTTCTCTGCAAACCTCAGGAGCAGCAGAGCCCTCTTGACCTGCAGCCAGCTCTGGAGCAGCTCCAGGCTCTTCCTGCTCCTGGCAAAGAGCTCCTGGCGTGGTCCCCAGAGCAGCACCTGCAGGATGGCCCTGGCCTGCAGGATGGACACCCTCTGGTGAGGATCCCTGTGCAGCAGCAGCGAGGCCAAGCGCTTCAGTCCCGCTGAGTAGATGGACAGCGAGGGGATTTCGGGGAGCCTTTTGCTTCTGAAGCTCAAAATGTCCTCCAGGGAGATGTCCACGTGCAAGATCTGGTAGATCAGCCTGCCCAAGTTCAGCTCAGCTGCTGTTGGAGGAGAGGGTGCAGCGAGGGCCTGGCTCCAGTCCAGCTCCTGGCTGCTGGAACAAGGTCTCTGCTTCTCCTGCACCTTGAAGAAGCTGCTGATGAGCAGCCGAGGAAGGGACAGTCCCAGCAGCTCCTTCTGCCTCTGAGGGGGACATGGGCACTGCACCAGCAGCAGGTTCTCGGGGCACAGGTCCCCCTGGACCACATTCTGCCCCCGGAGGTGCTCCAGCCCCATGCAGAGCTGCAGCAGCAGGAGGCAGCCCAGGCGTTCGTAGTGCCCGGGGCTGCTCCTGTGCAAAGCGTGGGAGCCCTTCACAAACTCTGCCAGGGTCTGCTGGGGAACCTCGGCACAAAGGAGCACCTGCAGGACGGGCTGGCGGGCAGGACAGGCTGGATCCTCTCTGGAAGGGCCCTGGCTCTGTGCTCCAGGGATTCCTGGGAGCACCAGCTCCCGGGGGAGGCGGTCGGTGAAGCGGCCAAGCAGGTGCTGGATGCTGCAGTGTGTGCCCAGGGCGCTCTGCACGCCCAGGCTGGAGCAGCACGGCTTGGGGACCTGCAGGGACACACAGCACAGGGCCAGCTGTGCAAGGACAGCTGTCTTGGCCTGGGCCATCCTGCCAGCTCAGGGCCACCTGCCCTGCTGGGACCCACACGTGGTGCTGCACCCTCTGAACCACCCAGGAATGGAGCCAGAGCTGGGACGTGAGGGTGGTGCAGCCCCACACGGGCTGGGCTCTCATCCTGCTCTCCTGGGCAGCCAGCTCTGCTCCAGCCTCTCCTCTGGCTGAGTTAGCAGGACATGTCCCCCAGCAGGGCCATTCTGGATGTGTCCCTTGGCCCCCCCAGGCTGGAGCAGCACAGCTTGGGGACCTGCAGGGACACACAGGACAGGGCCAGCTGTGCAAGGACAGAGCCTTGTCCTGGGCTGGGCCACCCTGCCAGCACAGGGGGCCACACCAGCCCTGCTGTGACCCACATAAACTGCTGGGGTTCCCCATGCACCCTCTGAACCCCCTAGGAATGGAGCCGGCGGTGGGACACATGAGGGTGGTGCAGCCCCCACACGGGTTGGGCTTTCCTCCTGCTCTCCTGGGCAGCCAGCTCTGCTCCAGCCTCACCTCTGCATGTGCTGGCCCCTCTGGCTGAATTAGCAGGACATAATGTCCCCCAGTAGGGTGATTTGGATGTGTCCCTTGCCCCCCCCAGGCTGGAGCAGCAGGGACACACAGGACAGGGCCAGCTGTGCAAGGACAGAGCCTTGTCCTGGGCTGGGCCACACCAGCCCTGCTGTGACCCACACGTGGTGCTGGCATCCCCCTGCACCCTCTGAACCACCCAGGAATGGAGCCAGAGCAGGGACGTGAGGGTGGTGCAGTCCCCACACGGGCTGGGCTCTCATCCTGCTCTCCTGGGCAGCCAGCTCTGCTCCAGCCTCTCCTCTGCATGTGCTGGCCCCTCTGGCTGAATTAGCAGGACCTGTCCCCCAGCAGGGCCATTTTTGACGTGTCCCTTGGCCCCAGGGGAAGTGTCACCCTCCTCAGCCAGCCCCTGCCAGCAGCGCTGTGTCATCCAGCAATGCAGAAGTGGCTGCAGAAAGGGGAAGTGGCCCCAGTGTTGTGTTCCGTGGAAAAGCCAACACTCCTGGATCTCCTGCCCCCTCTGCACCACCCAGACCTCTCACCCTGATTCCCCCTTACCTTGGCTGCCAACTGCAGCTGGCTGCGCTGGAAGGTGAAGCCCACCCTGAAGTACCAGGCGTCCCCGCTCTGGCAGCAGGGCTGGGGGTCCAGGACACCGAGGGCTGCCCAGCGCTTCCCCACCAGCTCTGCCTCCAGCAGCTGCTGCCTCTCCTCGGGCCCCAGCAGCTCCTCCTGCAGCAGAGCCGAGAGCCGGGCCAGGGCGGCCTCCTGGCACCCCAAAACCACCCCAGAGACCCCGGCTGGGTTCTCCAGGAGCTGCCCCAGCTCCCCGTCCCCTGTCCCAAATGTCAGCTCCTTCAGGCTGCCTGAGGGAGCTTTCTGGGGGCTGCTTGTGGCCAGCGGCTCCCCCAGGCTTTGGGACTTGCTCAGGGGCTTCTTGGAGGCTCTGTCCCGGGGGGGAGCCCCCTGTCCTGCGGGGATGCTGTACAGGATGCTGCCAGCCCGAGGCTCAGGGTCGTCATGGCAGCGCTGGGACGGTGCCGGGAGGGACACGGCTCGCTGGAGCTGCTTTTTGGGCAGGGGGGGAGGCAGCGGGTCCGGCTGGGCCCGGGGGAGGGGTCTCACAGCGCCCTCCCCTCGGCTGGACTTGCGGGGAACGAGGTGGGCACGCAGCTCCCCTGGGGAGGGAGGGACAGAGGTGACAGGACAGACAGGACAGAGGAGAGGGATGGGGTGGGGTAGGGTGGGATGGGGTGGGATGGGATGGGGCGGATGGAGTTGGATGGGATAGGGTGGGTGGGATGGGATGGGATGGGATGGGATGGGGTGGGTGAGATGGGATGGGATGGGATAGGGTGGGGGGGGATGGGATGGAATAGGGTGGGGGGGGATGGGATGGGATGGGGTGAGATGGAGTTGGATGGGATAGGGTGGGTGAGATGGGATGGGGTGGGATGGGATGGGGTGGATGGGGTGTGATAATGGGATGGGATGCGATGGGACGAGACGGGACGGGACGGGGTGGTGTGGAATAGGGAATAGGGTGGGTGGGATGGGAGTACAGCGCATTGTTCTTTGCCCCCTGCATGTCTCCAGCCCCAAAGCCACACCAGCAGCAGCCAGAGCGGTGACACAGGGACGGGCGGGGAGGACAGGGCCAGCAGTGCCAGTGCCCGCGGTGACCCCCGGGCGGGCAGGGGCACGGCGGGCTCAGGGGGTCACTCACCCACGTTGCTGTAGATGAGGGCCGAGCTGGGGCAGCGAGGGGGGCGCCCCCCGGGCGTGTCCGGCATGGCGGGGGCCGCTCCGGGGGCAGCCGGGTCCGGGCTGGCGCTGCACGGGCCGGGACAGCGTCACCCCCGGGCTCCCGCTGCCCCCGGGGCCGGCTCGGGGGAGGAACACGCAGAAAAGGGGAAGCAGCGGCCTGGGGAGCCTTGGCGGGGCGGTTTTGGGGAGAAACACCGGGAGTTTAGTGGCCCTCTGACTCCAGTTGCCACGCTGGGAAATCCTGGGAGTGGGAGATGCCCCAGGGGCTCCACACGCATGGGACACACCCAGGTGTGCCCAGGGCCTGATGTGGCACCGGTGGTCCCTGCTGGGTGACCCCAGGGAGGACACAGCGCTGGTAGAGGTGTGGGACAAGAGCAGGAAAGGCCTTTGACAGCCAAGCCTGGGGGACAGGACAGGGGTCTGGGCATGGGGAGGGGGCAGAGGGAGCCCGAAGGAGGAGGGCACTGCCATGGAGCCGCTGGTTTCACTTCCCTGTCCCGGCGCTGGGCTCTGACTCTGCTGCCACCAGCGATACCGAAACCACGGTGGCTTTGTCTAAACCTCCCCGTTCTGCTGGAATATCCAAAGCTCAGCTCTGGCTGAGCAACCCCAGATGGTGCCCCCAACTCCCCAGTGCTGCCGGGACCCCACAAAGATCTGGGCTGGGGCAGCAGTTGTGCTGAGAGCAGCTCCTTCCCCTTCGCAGACCCCTCGGTACCTGTGAGGTGTCCTTGGGGGCAGGGAGGTCCCACGGGGCTCCAGCTGCACATCCCGGAGCCGCAGCAGCTCCCGCTGCCCATCCCAGCCCCTCCTGGTGCTGCCCATGGCGCTCGGGGCTCGCCTTGTGCTGCCTCCCAGCCCAGCAGGATGTGCTTTCAAAACCTGCTCCGGGCTCGGCTCGAGGAAGCTGGGCTTGGCTCAGCCAGGCTTAGCTCAGGCGGGTTTGGTTCAGCTGGGCTTGGTTCAGCTGGGTTTGGTTCAGCTGGATTTGGCTCAGCCGGGTTTGGTTCAGCCGGATTTGGCTCAGCCGGGTTTGGCTCAGCTGGGCTTGGTTCAGCTGGGTTTGGTTCAGCCGGATTTGGCTCAGCCGGGTTTGGTTCAGCCGGGTTTGGCTCAGCCGGGTTTGGTTCAGCTGGGCTTGGTTCAGCCGGGCTTGGCTCATCCGAGGTTTTACTCATCCGGGGTTTGGCTCAGCCGGGCTTGGCTCAACCGGGTTTGGCCTCGCTCCCTTGCAGCCCCTGGAGCCCCCCTGGCACTGCCCTGGTGTCGCAGACATCTTTTATGGAAAATCCTTTCCTTAGGATTTTTCCTCCTGAGAAACTGAGAGGCCTCAGGAACAAAATGCAAACAATGATTATCTGCTGCTGTGGAATGCAACAGGTGGATCTGGGATTGGTCTCATGTTGGTTGTTTCTAATTAATGGCCAATCACAGTCAGCTGGCTCAGAGACAGAGCCTGAGCCACAAACCTTTGTTATTATTCCTTCCTATTCTATTCTTAGCCAGCCTTCTGATGAAATAATTTCTTCTACTCTTTTAGTATAGTTTTAATGTAATATATATCATAAAATAATAAATCAAGCCTTCTGAAACATGGAGTCAGATCCTCGTCTCTTCCCTCATCCTCAGACCCCTGTGAACACGGTCACACCCCGGCCCTGGTCACTGTGTCACCATCAGTGCCACATGTGGTTTGTGTCCCTCCAGCTGCTCCTCCTTCCTGGATGGCTCCAGGGATGGCTTGAAGGGTGGCAGCTGCTCTGAGGAGGGGATTGCCCCCCAGGCCTCCTCAAGTTACATAATTAATTCCCCCTACATAATTAATTCCCTCTTCCTCTGAGTTATTACTCTGGGGGGTGGCAAGGAGGAATATTTTCATTTTCTTCCATGGACTGAGGTTGTGGGTTCTGTTCCTTTACGAGTTGGAGCTGATGACCCCTGTGCTTCTCTTCCAACTCAGAAGATTCGTTGATCTCTGATCTGTCTTTTTGCTGGGATTTCCTGCAGCATTGCACGAGAGGAGCCCAGCCCTTTGAAAAAAAAAATTTTATTGTCTCCCAGAGCTTTACAGATGCTCAAAGTGCACCAAGTGACCCAACTCAGCTGGAAAAAAATCCTCCCATTGGTGTATTGGTGTTTGTCTCCTCTAGGAAGAAGTCACTTTTTAAACACTCTAAATCCCAAATATTTCGATATTTCCTCCCTCCTGTTCACTCTTTGAGTCACCAGTGGTGCCACTGTGGGTGCTGTGGGAAGGCAGCTGCAGGGATTTCTCCTGGGGGCAGAAAGTTTGGGATGAGCAGCCTTTGGGAAATGTGGGTTTCCATGAGGAAAACAGAGTATTTCACTTCTTGAGCCCAAAACCAGCAGGACCCTGCATCCAGGCACCTCTGTAGGGTTTTGGGGGCTGGGGTGGGACTGGTGGGTGCTGGGAGCCTGCAGCCACCCCTGTGAGGAGCCCACAGCTCCCTCCCTGTGTATTTATTTCCGTATTTCCCCGGGTTGTGGCTCTTGGCTGGGGTTGGGGCCGTTTCTGGGTGCTGAGGCCGTGTGTGAGAGCTGATAAAAAACTCAGTGGGGCTGAGTCATGCTTGGATCCAGCTCAGGGAGGAGGAGCAGGGCTCTGGGAGGGGACAATCCGCACTGTCCACCCCATGTTGCACCAGCAACCCAGACTGGTTTGGGCTGGAAGGGTCCTCACAGCCCATCCAGTGCCACCCCTGCCATGGCAGGGACACCTTCCACTGTCCCAGGCTGCTCCCAGCCCTGCCCAGCCTGGCCTTGGGCACTGCCAGGGCTCCAGGGGCTCAGATCCTCTCTGATCTTCCACACCATCAGCTCCATGCAGGCTCTGGCATCCTCACTGGAGTCGTGTCCTTCCACTGGGGACACAAACACAGTGGCACTGACCCCTCTGCCTGCTCAGCTCAGCACAGGGAGCTCCCCGGGCAGAGGCAGCTCCTCCCTGGGCCCTGCAGCCACAGCCACACCTGGGAGCTCCCTGAGCCACAGCTGGGGATTGAAAGAATTCCACGGAATCCCAGAAAGGTTTGTGGTTTATGGTTTGTTCAAGCCCATCCAGTGCCACCCCTGCCATGGCAGGGACATCTCCCACTGTCCCAGGCTGCTCCCAGCCCTGCCCAGCCTGGCCTTGGGCACTGCCAGGGATCCAGGGGCAGCCCCAGCTGCTCTGGGCACCCTGTGCCAGGGCCTCAGCGCCCTCACAGTGTCAGAAGCATCACTGTTTTTCCCTAATGAATAAAATTACCTTTAAGAAGTACTAAAAAATGGTAGGAATAAAATGACAGAATTCCTGCTGTCCTGTGACCCTGCCAAGCCAGAGAGAGGTAGCCAGGGAAAGAGGGGCAGCCAGAAACTGCCTTTGAGCTGTGAATTTCCTCATTTGTCTTACTCCAACCAAGGAGAAAATGCCAAGTTTAAAAGCCACCCAGGCCCTTAACAAGGACACTCGTTTCCTGTTGTCAACCTCTGCAGGATTGTGCAAAATTCTGACTTAGTGGAGCATCCCTGGATCCTTTGGTAGGTTCTGCTGCCTGTTCCAGATGGATAAATCAGCTGCAGGACACGGCCCTGATGGCCTTGATGGCACTGATGGCACTGATGGAACTGATGGCACTGACAACATTTGCAGGCTCTGGTGCAGGAGCTGCTGAGCCCTTTACCCCCTGGATTTGGGGACTGATGCAGGGAAGCTTTTCTTAGCTCCAGCCTTTTTGCTTTGTAAGGAAATTGATTTCTCTTCCCAGTGGGAGATAGGATCTTTAATCACAGCCTCTGGAAAATGGCAGTTTTCTAATTTTCTTTATTCTTTTTGCTGTTTTTTTTTTTTTGCCATGACATCGTTCAGCAGCCCGAGGGTGCTGTGGGGATGCTCCGCGCTCAGGGCTGATCCCTGCGGCACTGAACCCACCTGGGTGCTCTCTCAGCATCTCCATCCTGCACCACCCCCCAAAAGGAGCAGGGGGTTCAGTCCTGCCTCCCACACGCTCGGGCACAGACAGGAGCTGTAACCTCCACCCTTCACCTGCCACCAAACTCGTCTTGAAGCAGGAAATGAGAGAAAAACCCCAATTTCCTCCTTCCTGCCACGGCAGCTCTCTCTCGTGGGGGCTGCAGCCTCACGGTTGATTTGGCAAGCAGGGCCATCCCCCTCGTGTGGTGGGGAGAGAGTGGGAGCCCCCCCGGACCCCCAGGGAATTTTTGGGGGCTGGAATTGCGGGCTGGAGCAGCCCAGGGCTCATTTCTCCAGCAGATGGAGGCATTGCTTTGTTGCCACATTTCACAGAGAAAAGCAAGGCACAATTCTTCCCAAGGATTTCTGAGATTCGCATTCTCTGAATCCCAGAGAAAGGGAAAACAGAATCCTTCTCACCTGCTGTGCCTGTGTTGTGCCCAAGTAGGATGCAATATTGTCCTAGGGTGACCTTGTGATGCTTGTATCTGTTCTGTTTATGCTGGATATCATGTTCTGTGCCTTCAAGACTGGCTCTGAAGAGTGAAAGTTTTGTTTTGGTTTTGCTATCAGCCGCTCCCCCACGGCTGGTGGCACACAGAGAAGGGGCAGTACATGGTGCTGCTTTTGCTTTTTGCTTGGCTTTTTGCTTGCCTTTATGCTTTGCTCTTGCTTCTACTCATTAGTTACTTTAGCTAAGCAGTTCATGTTTTCCCTGGACTGTTTTTCCTTTCCCTTTTTTGGACACACTCAAACCTGCTCCGGACTGGGAGCTGGGGAACACCGAGAGTTTGCACCTTGTGGCTGCAGCAGCTGCCCCAGCACAGGAGGGACTGATAACAGAGTGACCACCCCCAAGAGAGACTTTCTGAATTTGTCATCTTTTTCAGAGCGGTGACAGAGTGGTGGCATCTGGTATTGTTCCCTTTGTGTGCTGGGGGGTGCTGTGCCTGTTAAATAAACAGGTTCTTTCCACTTCTCTCCAAGGAACCCTTCCCAAACCAGTTGGGGTGAGGGGCCATGTGGGTTTGCTTTCTGGAGGGGCCCCCTTTGGAGGTTTTCTCCCAAATTTGCCTGAAACCAGGACAAATATAGAGATTGTTTATCCAAAGTGAAGATGTTTTGTTTCCTTGGCCTACCAGGCACAACTGTGTGTGTGTGCTGGGACTGTGAGCTAACAGTCACGAGATTCTGGGCAGTGTAAACAGTTGTGCGCAGAGTAAGTGCTTAGCAGATTCAGTTTAGATAAAATGTATATAGTACAGTTGTTCCAGATTGCAAGGCAAGATGTACTCTATTACCATCTGGATGGCAGCTGTCTTTTGTCAAGTGAGCAGTTTTTCCTTATCTCCTCCACAATCACTCCTCCCTGGGAGGGGACATCTGCTGATAACAGCTATTGAATGTCCCTGCATGGCTGATAAGAACTCCAGCATCCCACTGGGAGATGTGAGCCCAGAGGGAGGAGCCAAGCATTCCTGCCTGGATATAATCTGGAGATGCTGGAACACCAGCACAGCTTCTCCACTGGATTCCCCAGAGGAACAGCAGCTGCCTCTCCTTCCCCTGGATCTTCAGAGGAAGAATCCATCCTTCTCTACAGATCCCCCTTGCTCCAGCAGAACCACCCCTGACACTGCAGGAGGGCTGCAGCCACAATTCCAATGGGACTGCCACCAACACCTGACCCACAGGGTGTCAGGCTGGGCTCTGACTCTGGCAGTGTTGTTCTAGTGTACTGCATTGTTTATCTTTTTATTTTCTTCCCTAAAAGAACTGCTATTTCCTGCTCCCATAATTTTTGTTGCCTGGGAGCCCCTTAATTTAAAATTTATAGCAATTCAGAGGGGGGAGGTTAATTTTCTCCATTTCAGGGGAGGCTCCTGCCTTCCTTAGCAGACTCCTGTCTTTCCAAACCAAGACAACAGTATAATAAAGTAATTAATTAACCTTCTGATATCCACAGAAGCCCCCTCATCATTCTCTCCCCTTCGTTGGAGTTACCTTTGATTTACAATATTGCTTTGTTCCCAGTGCCAGCCCAGTCTGTGCTGGCAGAGCTGGGGCTGGCAGGGGACAGGGCAGGCACTGAGCCTGGAAAGGGACACGGGGGGTTTGGTGAGAGGCATTGTCCCCTTGAGGGGGACCCAAGGACAGGTGGCCCCTCAAACATAAAACTGGTGCAAACATAACACTGCCCCATGGCAGGTGCAGCTCACAGGATGTGGCCTCTTCAAGGGGTAACAGGTTAAAATAATGATGTTTTTACCCAAAAATCAGTGGATGGGGTGGTTTAAAATATCTGTGTTCCAGTGTGGATGTGATCCTGTTTGGAGTTTCCAAGCAAAATTATGTTAATATATAGAGAGACTTGAAAATCAGTGGATGGGATGGTTTAAAATACCTGTGTTTCATTGTGGATGTGCTCCTGTTCAGAATTTCCAAGCAAAATGATGTTAATATATAGAGGGACCAAGAAAATCTGCCTTTTTTTTTTTTTTTGTTAGTTCCTGCAGTTGGAATGGATGATCTGGTCCATGGGAACACCCAGTGTGAGTCTGATCTTTCCAGGCAGCACTTGGAACTTTCTCTCATCTCTTGGAACACCTGGATGCTCCAAGGCACCATTTCCATAACTTTTTTCCCAGCTTCTCTTTCTCTTTGGACCAGCCTGGGCTGGCTGAGCCCATTGTGGGGACAGTGGTGGCAGCTGTGCCAAGGGCAGGGGTGGCCTTGGGGAGGACAGGCTTGGAATGGGGCTGGGGGGATGGGGAGGGCACTGAGAGGGTCACTCTGTGGAGGAGGAACCACCTCCTCTTCCCCACTGGCCCCTGCCCCACTGCAGTGCCCCCCTGTGCCTCAGTTTCCCCTGCCATGTGCCCGATTTTCCAGCCCCATCCAAGGAACTTGGCTCCCTGTGTGCACTCTGGGGTGGATGTGACTCATTTTAACCACCCCCAAACCCCAATTTTCCTGCCAGCAGGACTCCAGGTGCCACCTTTGCACCCTCCACTTTTGGCACATCCTTCTAAACACAGTATTAATAATTAATAATCGATTAATAGCAGGAGCAGTCCGTTAGCACATGTGCATTAATCATTTATTAGTTATTAATATGGACTTTGGCACCCTCTGGGAGGTGGTTTCGCATTGTTTATGTGGCGTTTGTGGGACTGATGGTGGGGATGGACTCAGGGGCTGCAAATCCCAGCAGAGCCCGGGAAAGGGGGGGAAGGCCTGCTGGAATTCCAGGGGCTTCTCAGCTTGCAACAGGTCTGGGGAGTTCAAAGTTGTGAATTCTGGTGCTCCTGCCCTTCCCAGCTCCTGCTCAGGCTTTGCCTTTTCTTATCGAGGCACATGGGGAAGAAAAGGGGGAGAAAAATCCAAATGAGCCACAAAAATCCCTTTTTTACCCTTTTTTTTTTGTTTGTTTGTTTTGCTCACAAATACATCTGACATGCTCGTTACATAGAAAACTGTGCCAGGTCTGCACTGCCCTTTGCTCCCACTGTGAGGGTCCATGCCCGACCCCTCCCTGCCCTCCCACCCCCCTCCCACACCCTCCCCAAGGATAAAAAAAACCCAGACACCAAACAGGACCCTGGGAGGACACGGCATGCACGGCTGGGGCGAGGGGCACCGGGCATGAGGGGCCACAGGGACAGACAGACCACGGCAGGGATGGATGGATGGATGGATGGATGGATGGATGGATGGATGGATGGATGGATGGATGGATGGATGGATGGATGGATGGATGGGGTGGATGGATGGATGGATGGATGGATGGATGGATGGATGGATGGATGGATGGATGGATGGATGGATGGATGGATGGATGGATGGATGGATGGATGGATGGATGGATGGATGGATGGATGGATGGATGGATGGATGGATGGATGGATGGATGGATGATGGATGGAGGGATGGATGGATGGATGATGGAGGGATGGATGGATGGAGGGATGGATGGATGGATGGATGATGGATGGATGATGGATGGATGGAGGGATGGATGGATGGATGGAGGGATGGATGGATGATGGATAGATGGATGATGGATGGATGGATGATGGATGGGTGGATGGATGGATGGATGGATGGATGGATGGATGGATGGATGGATGGATGATGGGTGGATGGATGGATGGATGGATGAATAGGGGGCACCCTGTGGCAGCAGAACAGGGCTGGGGGGATGTTCTGAGCAGCCACTTGTGCCCCACAAAGATCCCAACCCCTCGGATGCTCCGGTGCCACTCCGGGATGGGCAGCTGCTCCTCCAGCGCCCAGCCTGACCATCACTGGCTGGAGAAGGGACATCCAGCTGGGGAATATCCCTGCAGGAATGGGGACAGAGGTGGGACCTGCGGCAACCCCCAGGGTGCACGTGGGAGGAGGAAGAGGAGGAGGAAGCAATGAACTCCCTAGATCCTCCAGGTCATATCCAGGCTCCTCCATTCCAGCTTCATTCCTTCTCCCTCACACAAAAATCCACGCCCTGAGGCAGAGCCAGGGGAAAGCCTGGGAAGGGGTGGGGTGGGAAGGCAGGAACCACCCCTGTGGCAGCAGGAGCAGCCCCAGGGACATTGACCCGTGGTCCTCAGTGTCGGAGGGTGCAGGATCTGGGATGGAGGTGTCAGCCAGGACGTTCTCCTGGACTGCTTCTTCCCAGCTTTTCTCTCCTCTTCTTTCCTGGGCCATGGGGCCTCCCTGCACAGGATGAGCCAGGTCCTGCTCTCCTGCTGATTTTGACTTTGCAGCTCCAAGAAAATTAACCCAAAAGTGCCTTTTGAACCCGCAGGAATCTCAACCCCCCCATTGGGTGGATGGAGACACGGGGGCCTTGCATCACCCTGGGGTTGCTCTTCCTGATTTTAACGATCTTGGCCTCATTTTGCCTTTTTTTCCCTTTTTTTTCTTGCTGACACCTCCTCAGAGCCTGGCCCTGGAGGGTTATTATTGCTTGTGCAGAAGCGTCCCCGGGCACCCACATTGGCAGATGCTGGATCTTAAATCCATGGATGAAAAGCTCTCAAGGCACATCTGTGCCCGGGAGGGGGGGGGGGTCTGTCTTTGCCAAGGGGCTGGGGGACCCCCCAGCTTGGCACAACCTCTTCAGTCTCGCATCACCCCGGAAGACATTTCTCTTGGAAATTCATAAAAAAAAACAAAAAAAAAAACCCCATCAACAACAGGAAAAGAACCACAAACAACTACCAGGAAAGTTTTCTGAAGAGTCCCTTACAAAAAAAGGGAAAAGGTGGGGGGAAAAGAGGAAGCATTTTTCTCCCAGGCCCAGACACTGCTGATCTTTTGGCTCAAGAAATGCATAGTTGGTAGCAAAAACCTCGCTACATCAGGAGCCCCTGGGACAGCCCCTGAGCCCTGAGGGCTCTCACGTGGCTGGGACATTGGGGTCATCCCTCCCAGACCCTGAGGTCCCCACGGTTCTGACCCTGCTGGCTTGTGGCACCTCTGTCTCCAGCCATGTCCCAGCACAGCAAGGTCACTCTGCCAGCTCCAGGACACGGCTGGTGCTCCCACAGCCCTCCCAGCCCTCCCAGCCCAGGGCTGGGCTGCAGAAAATGGTTCTCCTCTGGGAGAGGCTCAGATCATCTTCATGTTGAACTTCCTGGCCCCTCCTTGGCCGGTGGTGGTGGTGGGACCATCCACCTTGCGGAAGGAATATTCCACGGAGAAGTTGTTCTTGTGCTGCCCCCGGCCGCGGCTCCAGACGAAGAGCAGGAGGAAGCAGAAGAGCACCACACCCAGGAAGGTGATGCAGCCCATGGCCGTGGAGACCAGGATGGTCTTGAGCAGAACAGGGCTGGGGGATGTTCTGAGCAGCCACTTGTGCCCCAAAAGATCCCAACCCCTCGGATGCTCGGTGCCACTCCGGGATGGGCCTGCTCCCTCCAGCGCCCAGCCTGACCATCACTGGCTGGAGAAGGGACATCCAGCTGGGGAATATCCCTGCAGGAATGGGGACAGAGGTGGGACCTGCGGCAACCCCAGGGTGCACGTGGGAGGAGGAAGAGGAGGAGGAAGCAATGAACTCCCTAGATCCTCCAGGTCACATCCAGGCTCCTCCATTCCAGCTTCATTCCTTCTCCCTCACACAAAAAATCCACGCCCTGAGGCAGAGCCAGGGAAAGCCTGGGAAGGGGTGGGGTGGGAAGGCAGGAACCACCCTGTGGCAGCAGGAGCAGCCCCAGGGACATTGACCCGTGGTCCTCAGTGTCGGAGGGTGCAGGATCTGGGATGGAGGTGTCAGCCAGGACGTTCTCCTGGACTGCTTCTTCCCAGCTTTTCTCTCCTCTTCTTTCCTGGGCCATGGGGCCTCCCTGCACAGGATGAGCCAGGTCCTGCTCTCCTGCTGATTTTGACTTTGCAGCTCCAAGAAAATTAACCCAAAAGTGCCTTTTGAACCCGCAGGAATCTCAACCCCCCCATTGGGTGGATGGAGACACGGGGGCCTTGCATCACCCTGGGGTTGCTCTTCCTGATTTTAACGATCTTGGCCTCATTTTGCCTTTTTTTCCCTTTTTTTTCTTGCTGACACCTCCTCAGAGCCTGGCCCTGGAGGGTTATTATTGCTTGTGCAGAAGCGTCCCCGGGCACCCACATTGGCAGATGCTGGATCTTAAATCCATGGATGAAAAGCTCTCAAGGCACATCTGTGCCCGGGAGGGGGGGGGGGTCTGTCTTTGCCAAGGGGCTGGGGGACCCCCCAGCTTGGCACAACCTCTTCAGTCTCGCATCACCCCGGAAGACATTTCTCTTGGAAATTCATAAAAAAAAACAAAAAAAAAAACCCCATCAACAACAGGAAAAGAACCACAAACAACTACCAGGAAAGTTTTCTGAAGAGTCCCTTACAAAAAAAGGGAAAAGGTGGGGGGAAAAGAGGAAGCATTTTTCTCCCAGGCCCAGACACTGCTGATCTTTTGGCTCAAGAAATGCATAGTTGGTAGCAAAAACCTCGCTACATCAGGAGCCCCTGGGACAGCCCCTGAGCCCTGAGGGCTCTCACGTGGCTGGGACATTGGGGTCATCCCTCCCAGACCCTGAGGTCCCCACGGTTCTGACCCTGCTGGCTTGTGGCACCTCTGTCTCCAGCCATGTCCCAGCACAGCAAGGTCACTCTGCCAGCTCCAGGACACGGCTGGTGCTCCCACAGCCCTCCCAGCCCTCCCAGCCCGGGGCTGGGCTGCAGAAAATGGTTCTCCTCTGGGAGAGGCTCAGATCATCTTCATGTTGAACTTCCTGGCCCCTCCTTGGCCGGTGGTGGTGGTGGGACCGTCCACCTTGCGGAAGGAATATTCCACGGAGAAGTTGTTCTTGTGCTGCCCCCGGCCGCGGCTCCAGACGAAGAGCAGGAGGAAGCAGAAGAGCACCACACCCAGGAAGGTGATGCAGCCCATGGCCGTGGAGACCAGGATGGTCTTGAGGTCCAAGGTGAACTTCAAGAAGACCTGGGTGTTGTTGTGGAAGGTGTCGTTGAAGTCGCTGAGGTACAAAGTCCGGTTGGCGTGGTGGGCGCCGTCAGCCGGGCGCCCCTTGACCGTCAGCGTGGCAAAGTAGGTGTCATTGCCACCGGCGTTGCTGGCGATGCAGATGTAGGTGCCACTGTCCTGCACCTGGGCAAAACGGATCTCCAGGGTGCCCCCGGGCAGCACCGTGGCCCGGCCCGTGCTGCGGGTGGTGATCATGCGGTGCTGGGGGGACACCCAGGCGATGGAGGGGTCAGGCTCCCCGTCGGCACGGCACAGGAAGGACACGGACTGTCCCTCCCGCGCCGTCACGTGCTGCAGCTTCCGATCCCGGATCTTGGGCTTCTGGCAGGTGAAGTACTCGAAGAGCACCGAGTCCGGGAAGTCGCGCAGGGCGTTGCCCTGGATTTCGGGTGGCGAGGAGCACATGGGCTGCTGCCCGTCGAAGTTGAGCGTCTTGCGCCGCTGCAGGATCCAGAGGAGCCGGCAGTCGCAGGCCAGGGGGTTCCTGTCCACCCGCAGCGTCTCCAGCGTGTTGACCGAGTGGAAGGTGCTCTCCTCCAGCGTGGACAGGAAGTTGCTGGAGAGGTTGAGCAGCCGGATCTGTCTCAGGCCGGAGAAAGCCTGCGGCTCCACGGACACCAGGAGCGCGCCCACGATGTGGAGCTCCTGCAGCCGGATGAGGTCTTTGAAGGAGCCCTTCAGCACAGTGCTAATGGGGTTGTAGGACAGGTTGAGGTACCGCAGGTACACCAAGTTCCTCAAGGCAGCGGCGGGCACGGCTGTGATGTTGGTGTAGGTGATGGAGAGCGAGGTGAGGTTCAGGCCCTGGAAGCTGGTGGGGGACACCTCCTCCAGCAGCGGCCAGTTGTCGATCTCCAGCTGCAGGAGGTTGTAGAGCTTCTTGAAGTTCTGGTCCTCCAGCGCAGAGATGCTGAGATGCCGGAGCCGCAGCACCTCCAGGTTCTGGAGGTAGGACAGCGACTCGGCCGAGATGGAGGTCAGGTTGCACTTCTCAATGGTCAGCTGCTCCAGGCCCAGCAGCCCCGAGAAGGCACGCTGGGAGATGTACACCAGGTCGTTGTCGCCCACCTCCAGGCTCTTAAGGTTGCGCAGGTCCTGGAACATGTAGTCCAGCAGGATGACCAGCTTGTTCTCGCTGATGTCCAGCAGGGTCAGGTTGGTCAGCTTGGTGAAGACTCCCGGGGGGATGAGCTTGAGCTGGTTCCCCCGCAGCCGCAGGGTCTGCAGGTTGAACAGGTTGCTGAAGGCGCCGGGCTCCACATTGGAGATGATGTTCTCGCTGAAATCCAGCTCCTCCAGCAGCGGGTAGGGGGCCAGGTCGCCGGGGTTGAGGCAGCGGATGCGGTTCTTGTTGAGCTCCAGCACGCGGGTCTCGCTGGGGATGCCCTCGGGGATGGCGGTGAGGCGCCGGCGGTGGCACAGCACCGAGCGCAGCTGCGGCGCGCACTCGCAGCGCGCGGGGCACGCGCCCGCCCGCGGGGACAGCAGCAGGGCCAGCAGCGGGAGCCACCATGTCATGGTGTGGGGCATGGTCTAGGGGCTCACTGCCGCTCTGCCATGTGCCTGTGACAGGGAGAGAGCACAGTCAGCGGGGACAAGGTCGTACCCTATTGGAATAATTACCAATATTGCAGACAGGACGTGCCTGAGCTTCTCTGGCCCTTGGTGCTTGTCAGAACTCAGTGCATCCCTCTGGGTGTCCAGAGTTGCCAAGGACCCCACTGGGAGGCTCAGAGACCCTGGCATGCAGCCCAGAGCACCTGCAGATTTGATTATGACCCCTGGAGCAAGTTGCCAGCTTTGTATGAGGACCTGAAAGTCACAGAAGTTTAAATAGTATAATAATAAAATTATCACAGGGTGAAAATGTAGATTTTAGGATTTTTGCTATGGGGGTTGTGGGGACAAGATGGAGGAACTTGGGTGTGTCCAGCCTTTCTTCTTCTTCTTGTTCTCCATTTTCTGCAGTGATGTTGGCACTTTGGGATTGGTTTAGAGCAGAAGTGCACTGTCTAACATAGGTGATAGGTATTGGGAATTAAGAGTAAATATGTTATACGTAGTTTGCAGTATAAAAAGACAACACCACCCTGGGGGCGGTCAGAGTGCCTGTGGCTGCCCTGCTGAGCAGACCTTGGCTGGGCAGAAAGAAAATTTTATAGATGAGAATTAATAAACAACCTCAAGATGGAAAACTGAAGAGCTCTGACTCGTTCTTCAGACGCGCGGGCTGAAACAGAGACACCCTGCACATCTCGGGGCAGCAATTAACAACCAGCTAACCGAGAGGTGCTGAACCAAATAGCAGCAACTGTGGGGTTTCACCCCAGAGACACTTTTGGCTGGCTGGGTGCTGTAGCTGGGCATGTGGAGACAAATCCAGGCCTGCAGGAGCTCTGGTGGTGGTGGGATGGACTCCCCATAACAGGTTCTGCTCCTTGGTTTCCCTCTGCCAGAGAAGCTTTAAGGCGATGGTGAAAGAAAGGAGTCGGTTCTGATGGAGGGTCTGGATCCAGAGCTTTATTCTGGCCCACAGGGCTCTGAATCCAGCAACAGCTCCAACAGAACTCCCTGAGCCTGTGGTTGCTGTTCTATACCCTCTGGTGACACAGCTGGGATGCCCTATGCCCTCTGCTCCTGGTGTGAGGTCTCATCCAGTGGCACAAATTATCCGAGGGCCCCCAGCTTGGAGGGGTCCCATAGGCCGGGGGATGCTCGATGCCCCGGTCCCCACCCCCATCCCCATCCCCGTCCCTGTCCCTGTCCCCATCCCCATCCCTGTCCCTGTCCCATCCCCGTCCCTGTCCCTGTCCCTGTCCCCATTCCCATCCCTGTCCCTGTCCCGTCCCGGTCCCGCCCTCTCGGATCCCAGATTAAGGCGGCCCCGGGCACAATCTTTGCCGAGGAGGGATTAACTCCGACCCTGCGGTGCCGTGCCCCTGCTGCCCTCCTTTCCTTTCCAGGGATTAGCACTCGGCTGCTGCTTTCCCTTCGCTTTGCTTCCCCTTTCCCTCTCCCTGTCCCCATCCGTGCCCCAAATCTGCCTGGAAACACCACCGCAAACTCCTTTCCTTAATGAAGCACGGTCATTAACCTAATTAAGTGGCAGAGTTGCTCGGTTGGGTGTTTTTGAGCCTGGCAAGAGAATATTGGGGGTGCCAAGAGCAGAGCCAGCCCTGGGGAGGTGCAGGCAGTGGGGCACTGTCACCTCCAGTGTGAGGGGCTTTGTGCCATCACTCCCACAGCACTGGGACAAACTGGGGTGCAGTGCCTGGGGGTTGGTTCCAGCCCTTCTGACCTCCAGGGAGCTCCTCTCACACTCCCTTCCGTCCCTCTGGGCTGACCCCAAACTTGTGTGGGACCCCAGAAGGACGTGGGATGAGGGAAGAGGACAATGTGACATCTGTGGCTGCTCAAGGCCATCGAGGTGTGGCTGCAGTGCCCCACCTCGGTGCCAATGCAGGTGCTCAGTGTCCAAAAGGTCCCCAAAAGACCCATTTTGAGGTGGCTGCTGCTTGGCTTAGGGGGGGACAGAAGGAGAGTGATGGGAACCCCAGATCCCCCAGAGAGGTGACAGTGGTGGAGCAGGGACAGCAGGAGCTGGCCCAGCCCAGCATCTCCTGCTCCTCACACCCTCTGTGCTGATCAAGGACACCCAAGGCTGGTGTCACCCTCCTGTCCCCACGGGCCGGTGGCACATGGGACAGCCTCAGGGGGCTGTTAGTGCCTCTCGTGCTCAGGGCTCAGGGAAGGATGACATCTCCATGGCAATTCCCTGATCCCATTATCCCAGAGGAGCAATCCCTGGGATCAAACCCATTGCTCAGTGCAACTTTGGAAGGATGGGAGATGATCTTCAAGGAGTGTTTGGACAATGCCCCGAGGGATGCTCAGGGTGGCGTTGTTGGGGTGTCTGTGCAGGGACAGGGGCTGCACTGATGATCCCTGAGGGTCCCTTCCTTCAGGATATTCCAGGGTTCTGTGATTTTTTACAGGCATGGGGATGTGGCACTGAGGGACAACGGTGTCCTTGGCAGTGCTGGGTTTGCACTTGATGATCTTAAGAGGGATTTCCAACCTCACCAATTCTGCTCTGATTCGGTGACACCTTTTTCTTTTATTTTTTGTCTCTTAATTTTGCCACATTTCCCTTTTTCTTCCAACAAATCAAGAGGGAAATGTCACCATTTCACACAACCACAGGATTGTGGATGCAGCTGGGGCTCAGGGGGGTGGGACCACCGACCCCACTGCTGCCCCTGCCCCTTTCTCCCCTCTCTCCAGCACTGCTCAGCTTCACTCCTTGCACCAAACTCCTTTTGGGGACTGGAGGTCCCCAAATGCCACCTGGACACTGGAGCTGCCTGGCAGCCACTCTGTGAAGGCTCTGCCTGCCTGGTGGGCCCAGGAACCTGAGCTGGCTCTGGGGTGAGGAGGGGGCAGCTCCCCTTGGTCCCTCTGCTTCTGGAGGCCTCACTCTTGCTGTGCCCTGGGGCTGCACGGGAAGGATGCCCCCAGGCATGACCTGCAAACCCACAGGACAAACCCCTCCCATTTATTGTGAGACTTTTCCATCCTATTCAGAGTTTCTACATTAAATAAAGGTGCCCAGGAGCCCCTTGAATGGTGTTTCCCTGCCAGCCCCAGGGGGATCCAGCCCTTCCCCTCCGTGCCTGAGGCTGTGCCCCGTGTTCATTATGGATGAGCCTGGAGTAACCCAACTCCACTTTTGCTTCCTACTCCGGCCACCTGATCCTCTAAGCAAAGCTCCAGCCCCCCTGGAGTTGTTTTCCCTGGCAGATGGAGAGCGGGAGCCACAGCCCTGGGCTCAGCTTCCCTGGCCTGAGCCTGAGCATCAGCCAGCCCTGCCCTGGGCTCAGCTTCCTTCTCCAGAGCCAAAGCATCAGCCAGCCCTGCTGCTCCTCAGCCCTGGGCTCACCTTCCCTTTCCAGGACCAGCCCTGCTGCTCCCCAGCCCTGGGCTCACCTTCCCCTCCAAAGCCAGAGCATCAGCCAGCCCTGCTTCCCCCCAGCCCTGGGCTCACCTTCCCTTTCCAGACCATCAGCCCTGATGCCCCCAGCCCTGGGCTCACCCTCCCTGTCCCTCAGCCAGCCCTGGGCTCACCTTCCCTCTCCTGACCCAGAGCATCAACCAGCTCTGCTGCCCCCCAGCCCTGCTGCTCCCCAGTCCTGGGCACACCTTCCCTCTCCAGAGCCAGACCATCAGCCCTGCTTCCACCCGGCCCTGGGCTCACCTTCCCTCTCTTGACCCAGAGCATCAACCCTGCTGTCCCCCAGCCCTGGGTCACCTTCTCTCTCCATCATCCAGCCCTGCTGTCCCCCAATCCTGGGCTCATCTTCCCTCTCCTGACCCAGAGCATCACTCAGCCCTGCTGCTCCCCAGCCCTGGGCTCACTTTCCCTGTCCAGACCCAGCCCTGAGCTCACCTTCCCTTTCCAGAACCAGCTCTACTGCCCCCCAGTCCTGCTTCCCCCCAGGCCTGGGCTCACCTTCCCTTTCCAGAGCATCAGCCATGCTGCCCCCAACCCTGGGCTCACCTTCCCCTCCAAAGCCAGAGCATCACCCAGCCCTGGGCTCACCTTCCCTGTCCATCACCCCGCCCTGATGCTCCTCAGCCCTGGGCACACCTTCCCTGTCCATAGCCAGCCCTGGGCTCACTTTCCCTGTCCAGAACCAGCCCTGCTGCCCCCAGCCCTGGGCTCACCTTCCCCCTCCAAAGCCAGAGCATCAGCCAGCCCTGCTGCCCCCCAGCCCTGGGCTCACCTTCCCTCTCCTGACCCAGCCCTGGGCTCACCCTCGCTGCCCACACCCAGCCCTGCTGCCCGCAGCCCCAGCCATGGATGCTCCAGTGCCCCCACAGCAAACCCCCCATCTGGGTGAGCCATTCCCTGCACACCCAGGCAGAGCCGGGCTCTGGAGCAAGGCTGGCTCTGCCTGGCTCTCTGCCGGCCCCAGGACAGCCCGCAGAGGAGCCGCAGAGCCGCTGTGTCCCCTGCAGGGCCAGCGGGTCCCTCCGTGCCGGGCAGAGCCGGGATTGTTTATTAATAGCTCATTACGGGGATTGTGCGGCGCTTTCCGGGCTCGCCCGGCCCCTGGGGAGCCAGGGCAATTAAGATCCAGAGCAAGGCCTAGATAGAGGCTCTTCTGCTCATTTAATTTGTTCTTAAAAATAACAAGCTTGCTGCATGCAGCGCTGGGGACGGAGCCAGCTAAGCCCGGGGCTGAGGGGCTGCGATGGGGGAAGCAGAGCCGAGCAATTTTGGACAATCTGACAATTTGGGGAGCCCCTGGAGCTTTCCCTGCCTCGTTCCCTACTTCCCCACCAGGATTTGTGACCACTGAGCTTGTTTTGTCCCAGGCACCAGCAGCACAGAGGAACTGCTGCTCTCCAGCCACCCTGGCTTGGGGCTCCCCAGGGAAGCTGGGGCTGTCTCTGGATCCCTGGCAGTGCCCCAGGCCAGGCTGGACAGGGCTGGGAGCAGCCTGGGACAGTGAGAGGTGTCCCTGCCATGGCAGGGGTGGAATGAGATGGGCTTTAAGGTCCCTTCCATCCCAAACCATTCTGGGATTCCGTGCAGGTGGGATTTTGTTCCCCTCAAACAGCTCCTGCTCCTCTGGCACAAGCTTGGCCCTGCCAGCTCCTCCAAGAGCAACTGCTCCTCAGCTGCCATTATTTCTCCATTTTTGTGAATAAAGACCAAAAAAGTTAGCCCAGGTTGCCATTTCCAGGTTCCCCTGCTCAGACATGACACGAGCACAAACCCCTCAGTCACAGCAAGGTCTTGTTTTATCCTTCCCTTGACGTGCAGGATGTAAAATGCTCCTGCTGAGCTCCTCTTGTTCCAGCACCCCACTGCTGCTGCTCCAGGCCCATGGAGGGGGCCAGGGGCAGCCAGGGGATGCTGCTGCATCTTTCCAGGGATGCAGGGAACCCCAGGAGAGGATGGAGACCCCAAAGTAGGGAGGGAGCAAGTGGAGCAGAATGTGACTGTGGGATGCTGTGAGAGTCTGTCCGAATTTTTCCTCATCTGCCCCACGATCGTCATTTAGGGACCACTGAAGAGAAGACCCCCCTGTCTAGAAACTCTGGCTCTGAAGGAGAAAGTCACATGCCATAAGGCCCGAGACCTGAGAGCATTGCTAAGCTATTGTTTTCACAGGTGTTGTTTGCTGTATGCTACACTGAGCCCAATGAGAAGAAGAAGGGGGCACCGTGCCCTTTTTGCAACAACAGCCTTGGAAGCTGTCCCACCTCTCGGCCTGGCTGGACTTCTCCTGAGCTTTGGGTGGCCCCCACAGAAGGACCCTCACCTGTTTCACAACCACCGTGACAGACAGACTGAGATGGAAGGAGCCTCTCCATCAAGGACTGAGACATGGAACCCCCATGTGAAAAGGCCCCTCTGCTCCTTCCAAGGACTGGGACTGAAACCCCCAGCCCGGGGGAGGTGTGGGGGGACCAAAGCTGACCACAGCGAGATGTTTGCCTGCAGGTTGTGATCACTGCACCAAGGAGACAATGGCTCTCGTTTACTGCTGAGAACATGGACTACCTGTCACATCTATTCCTTATTGTATCTGTTCACCCCCCTCACAATTTCCAATAGAATTATCATAATAAAAACCTCTGAGTTAGCTAGAGATTCTGAGATCTCCCCGACACAACAGGCAGATCCTCAACTGGACTGGACCAAAGGACTTTGTCTCTACGTTTGGTAGCTCTATCCCCCTCTTTCTCTCCCTCTTTTCTCTCTCTTTCTCTATCCTTTTCCTCTCCCTTAATCCCTCTATCGCATTTTGCTGTGGTCATTCAATCAAGGTGCATTTGCTTTGATTATCACTGCAAACCCCCTGTGCCGTGTTGGTTATTTTGCACCCTGAGGTCAATCCAGGAACCATCACGAACCCCGTTGGTAAGGACGGATCGTGACAGATGCCTGCCCTGAAAACACCAACAGGGGGGATAACCCCAGTGCTCTGTCACACAGGGAGCTGCCAGCACCTTGTGCCAGTGCCAGTGTGTCCCAAACTTGGCATGAGACAGGAGAGGGCTCCTACAAACACCAGCAGCAGCCAAATGCTGTTGGGAACACCCCGAGCACTGCCCAGCCTGGCAGCTGAGTGTCCCCACGCCATCCCTGCTCCCTGGCTGCTGTCCCCAGCCCAGCTCCGTGCCAGGGGAGGCAATGCCAACCCTGCTGGGCTGTGCCAGCATCCTCACAGACTCTGTCACCCTGCTCAGCCCCTGCTGGGGTTGGAAGGAGTGTCCAAACACCCCTGTGGTGCTCCCCAGGTCACTGAGAGCTGGCCAGGACTGCCGCTGGAGTCTGCACCAGGACAAGCTCCCTGTGCTTCCCTACAGGAATGTGCTCTTTGTTGACAGAGTGACAAAACTCTCTTTTGTCTTTTCAGAAAGGAAAGAAGCCCAGAAGTTTTTCTCTTCAGTTAGGTGAAAAAGCTGCTTCATAGGCCTAAGGGACTTTACCTTAAACTTAAGGATAGCTAATTGGACAGAAGCTAAAAAGTCTTGCTTAGGTAATTTACTACAAAAAGAAGTGAACAAAGAAACTAATTGCTTTTGTAAGGTGTTTTATCAGGAACAAGGACTTTTTGCACTTGGCTTGGTTTTCCTTTGTTATTTTGCTTTTTATTAAACTTTTTTTGTTTCTAAAACTGCAACAGAAGCTATCTTGTTAATTTTTATGCTTCCAAGCATAGCTGAGCTATCTTGGGTGTGTTATAGGCCTCTAAGAGCTTATGAGACTTGGCTCAAAGAGACTATTAAACACCTCCCTGTCCTGGGGTGTGAGCAGGATGAGATCTCCACTGCCAGGAACAGGACTGGGCTGGACCAAACTGCAGCCATGGTATTTTATGAAAAATCCTTTTGCTAGGATTTTTTCTCCTGAGAAGCTGAGAAGCCTCAGAGGAAAAGAAAAACAATAATTATTTGCTGCTGTGGAATGCAACAGGTGCATCTTTGATTGGTCTATGTTGGTTGTTCCTAATTAATGGCCAATCACACTCAGCTGGCTCGGGCTCTCTGAGAGTCACAAGCTTTTGTTATCATTTCATTCTTTTCTTTTCCTTTCAAGCCTTCTGATGAAATCCTTTCTTCTATTGTTTTAGTATTGTATATATAATATATATAATATATTATATTATATTTTTATAGAAGAAAAATACAATATATTATATTATATTTTTATAGAAGAAAAATATAATATAGTTAGTTATATTTTTATAATATATTATAAACTATATATTATATATACTTATATAACTATATATCATATATATTATATACATTGTATTATAGTATATATATAATTATATATAATATATAATATATAATATGTAATTATAATATTATTATATTATATATAATATATTAATATAATTATATAATTATATAATTATGTAAGTATATAAGTACAATATAATATATTATATATTCTTTATCTTTATTTATTTTAATTAAATAATTATATAATAATAATATAATTGATAAAATATATTTATTATTTATGATATATATTATATTTTAATATAATATATATATATATATATATATATATATATATAATAATAAAATGATAAATCAGCCTTCTGCTTCTCTTCCCATATTGGGGCTGCAACTATCACACCAAGCATGCTCCATGGGCTGGAGCCTCCCTGAGCTGCTGGCAGGGGCTTGGAGCAGAGGATGGGGCACTCTGGGTGCTGATGCCAACAATTCCCTGGCTCCAAGCCCATGGGGAAGGTAAAACTGCAGCCACAGCTGCCCCAGGACAGAGCTCCTCCAGGCCCCAGTCCTGTGCCAAAGCCCATCCAGACCTCTGCTCCTTCTTCCCTGCTGGAAAACCCCGAGCCCTCAGTCACACCTTCCAAAAACATCCTTCCCCTGTATGATTTTAGGCTGAAATGGCAAAAAATGAGGGTCCCTGGCGTCTGCTCCATGCTCAGCTTCACTGCTGACACCACCCACACTGATGGTGGCTCCAGGGGCTGCTGGGGTTCCCCTGGGGGTGTCCTGGCATCGTTCAGAGCTTGGCAGAGCCCAGTTTGATGCCCAAATGTGAACTCAGGGAATCCGACTGTGTTTTTCCAGCTGTTGCTGCAGCTCAGAGCAGAGCACAGTTCCCAGAGGCACTGAAATGAGGACCAAAGGTGACCCGTGCCACCCTCCAAAAACAAACCAGAAACTCCTGCAGCTTTATTTTAGCCTTTGCCTCGAGTCTGCAAAGTCAGTGGGTTTGGAGCCACACTGAGCTTGGAAAAAACCCAGAAATGATGGGGGCATGGGGAGGATAGGGGTGATGGGGAGGATAGGGGTGATGGGGAGGAGATTCAGGAGCATCCTGTGGACCTTCCCTGCCTCCTGGGGTGACACCAGCAGGTTTCCCCCTCTGCACAGGGCAGCAGAGAGATCCTGGCTTAGGCTGGGGCGTGGAGGGGATTAAATCAGAGCTGAGACAGAAACAAAGAGGCAGAAACTGGAGGGTCAAAGGAGGCCAGGGATGTGCCCAAGCCTCAGCTCTGGTGATCAGGCAATTAGCAAGCCAAGCATGAGAATAAATAATCCAGCTGAAACAGGGAGAGCAGGACAGAGCTGAGGGTAAAAAGCAAGGAAATCAATCACCAGACCTAATGGAGAATTATCCAGGAGAGAGTTATTCCTAATCCCATCAGGGACTGGCTGGGAAACAAATTCTCCTGGCTCTGAGGCTCTCAGCACGTTTTTCTGGGTCAGGGCTGGGCTGGGCAGGGCTGGAGGAGCAGAGGGAGAAGCAATGGCTGCGTGGGCACTGAGGGCACCCAGCAGGGGCCCTACAGAGCATCTCCCACCCCACAGGACCTGGGGAACTGTGGGAGCGTCGGGGGGTAGGATGGTGGGGATGGATGGAGATGAGAGATCTCTGCAGCCAGGGCTGGAACCTGGGGTTTATTGCACAGGACCTGGGTGCAGGGCTCTGCTGGGATTTGGGGTTTATTGCACAGGGCCTGGGTGCAGGGCCCTGCTGGGAGCTGCCAAACACAGCTCAGAGCAGGCCTGAGAGAAGAGAGGGGGAGAGAGGATGAGAGGGTGAGAGAGTAAAAGGGTAAGAGAACAAAAGCATAAGAGAGTAAAAGGAATAAGAGAGAGAGGTTCCTGTTTACAATACAATAAATCATCTTCTGTGTTGAATATTCTGATTCTCACTAACCAATCTAGTACAATATACAAATCCTATAGCATTTACATACAGCCTATAAGAATCACTACATTACCATACTGTTACATTTTAAACCCTCAAAACTCCTCTTTGGGCCCCTTCTGCCAAGCTGTAGGGTCTGCTCTGACCCTTGGAGCTGTCTGCAAGCAGAGGGTGTTGTTCCATCAAAAGGGGATCACCTTCAGCTGGCCATGCCATTGTTTTCCAGTTGTTCAGTAACTGAGGGATCTCAAAGCTTGCTTTCATTTCAATCTCGCTTATAGTTTCCATATTCTCAAAATCTTTTGCCAGACATTCATATTTATAAGGCTTTCCTGTTTCGTCTTCCCCAACAGTGAACACCTTGAGGGTCCTCAGGCCACCAGGTGGTCAAGTGGCCATCCCCAACAACCCTGTGGTGGCCGTGCTGGTGCTGTCACCCTGGTGTCCCTCTCAAGGCTGCTCAGGCAGAGCAGATGTTGCTGGCAAGGCACAGGAGGGGAGGGCAGCATGGAAGGAGCTGCCTGTGCAGGAGCCAGGGGGTGACTGGGTCACCACAGAACGTCCCCAAGGGTGACTTCAGGGACAGCTGGATACCATAAAAAGCTTCCACAGAAGGCCCATCAGCCCTGTGGTGGCTGTGCTGGTGATGTCACCCTCAAGGCTGCTCAGGCAGGGCAGATGCTGCTGGCAAGGCAGGGGAATGGGGAGGGGAGTGTGGAAGGAGCTGCCTGTGCAGGAGCCAGGGGGTGGCTGTGTCACCACCGAACGTCCCCAAGGGTGACTTCAGGGATGGCTGGAGAACATGAAAAGCTTCCAGAGAAGGCCCAACAGCCCTGTGGTGATGTCACCCTCATGTCCCTCTCGAGGCTGCTCAGGCAGAGCAGATGTTGCTGGCAAGGCACAGGAACTGCCTGTGCAGGAGCCAGGGTGTCTTCACCCCAAGGGTGACTTCAGGGACGGCTGGAGAACATGAAAAGCTTCCAGGGAAGGGAGTTATTTTGGTGAGTGGCAGCTGCTGCCTCTCACGAGGCTCCTCCTGCTCAGCAGCCCCAGGTCTCGGGGCGCCCGAGCGGCGCCAGAGCAGCTCCCGGGGGAGGCAGGACCTGCCCTTCCTTCCCTGGTGCCTCCACGGTGTCTTCCCACCCCAGGATCCCATCCTGAGTCCTCAGCAGCCACAGGACTCTCCACTCCTCTCCCACGTGGGAACTCCCAGCACCGAGGATTCCCTGATGAGCCATGGCACCAAGGAGACGACCCGAAAGGAGCCACCGCTTATTTTTAGAGCCAACCTTATGATTCCCGAGCACGTGGCCCAGGCAACACTGCACAGGCAGCCCCAGATTGGCCACAATCTGCTTTTCTTCTTGACAGACATCATGTCTGAATCTCTATCTCCACAAGATGCTCCCAGGAGAGGAGACATTTAGAGACGACCACGACGTACAACATTTCTGAAAGGTCACTGCCTGCACCAGGCAATGAGGAGCAGGAGCCACTCATCAGCAACAGGGGCTTTAGGGAGGTGTTTAATATTCCATGAGCATCTCTATTTCTCTACCAAAGTGGATAACTCTTCTAAAAGTAGGGGAGGGGGGCAGAGCAGGTGGGTGCTGGGCTCGTTTCCACCCAAGGGGGGTTGACTGAACCACAGTCAGAGCTGAATCTCGACTGCTGCTGGGAAATGGTGGCTGAGAGTGAACCTGACCTGGATCTCAACAGCCTCAGAACCTGCAGGAGCAGAGCAGAGGCTGAGCTTGATTCCCCCTCTTCAGCTGCATCCCAGACCACCCAGTTGCCACTGATACCACCAAGAACCCTGGAGCTGAACTCAGTGGCTCTGGTCCCTGCATGGACAGCAGGGGCTCATTTTTGGAGGGTTAAAATGAGAACTTTTAATTTGCAGAAGCCCATTAACATCAGGGGCAGGGTGAGGAGGGGCTGGGAGGCAACTGCAGGGTGACAGCCCACAGCACCAGGACTTCTGGTGTTGTCCCATCCCAGTCTGTCACCAGGACCAGGTGCTGGCCCCATGGTGTCCTTGTCCCTGAGCACTGACCCAGCTAGCAGCAAGGTGACAGCCCAGGAGACTCCCACTGCAAACCCAGCTTTGTCCTCTCCCACCAAAGCCGGGCTTTGCCAAGCTCCCCATCCAAGCCCAAAGGTGCCCATCCAAGCCAAACAAGGCTTGCCCAGTTCTCAGGTTTGTCCCCAGCCTGGGAGCAGGGACAAGGAACCCAAACCCCTGGCAACTGTCCTGGCACCCCAGCTATAGGGTCCACGTGAGATTTGTTGCTGCTGGATGTACAAAGCATGACCCCACAAGAGCCCCAGCAGCACAGATGTGACACTCAGGCACAGGCACAGGCACAGAAAAGCAGAGTCACACTCCTGGCAAAGGCTCCTGCCCCCACAAAGACACAAATACAGAGCATTAAACCAGAGAGGGGAATTTGCTCCTTCCTCTGCAGCTGCCTCCCCCTCCTGCCTCCCTTCTGAGATCATCCCTCACCTTCTGCACCAAAACACAGCCTGGGAGCAAACTGAGAGCACCACAGCGTGGCTGAAACCACATGGGAGGGGACAGAGGGAATGACCAGGCAGGACATCCCCAGGCACAGCACCAGGGCATGGTGGGGACACCTCTGGGGGTGTCTCATCCTGCTGGGGGGGGACAAATCACAAACAGGGGCTCTGAGCAGCAGGGAGGACGTGAGACCCCATCACAGGAAGGGACCCTGTGCCTTCACTGCTCCAACCCAGGCAGCTCCAGCCCAGCAGCTGGGTGACAAAGGAGCTGCTGGGGCAGGAGGATGAGTAAGGGAACAGGAAAGCAGAGGCTGTAATTAGGCACCTTTCAGAGCGCTGATGGATGACGATGATGATGATGACGCTGCTCGGGGGCGTGCAGAGCGCTGGGATGCTGACGTACAGCCACCCCCCAGTGCCAGCACTGGTCCCAGTCTGCCCAGCAGAGCCCTGCCCTGCTGCTGGACAGTGATTTTAGTGCCCAGCAGAGCCCTGCCCTGCTGCTGAACAGTGATTTCCCCATGATTTCAGTGCCAGCAGAGCTCTGCCCTGCTGCTGGGCAGTGATTTCCCCATGATTTTAGTGCCCAGCAGAGCCTTGCCCTGATGCTGGACAGTGGTTTCCCCATGATTTTAGTGCCCAGCAGAGCCCTGCCCTGCTCCTGGACAGTGGTTTCCCAGTGATTTTAGTGCCCAGTAGAGCCTTGCCCTGCTGCTGGACAGTGGTTTCCCCATGATTTTAGTGCCCAGCAGAGCCTTGCCCTGCTGTGGACAGTGATTTCCCAGTGATTTCAGTCCCAGCTGCCTCCCAGGGGCTTTGCCCCAGCACACCACCTCATTTGTCCAGCCCAGCCGTGCCAGCCCTCGTTAGATCAGCTCCTTCATTAAGCTCAGCACTTCAGTAGGGCTGGCCTGAGCCCCTCGGGGGGCTGGCACATAAATCACACCCTGATTGTTGTCACTGGCTGCCAGTGCTGGAACTTTGATGGCAAAATCTCCTCCTAATCCCTCACCTGAGCTGTGGTGACACAGGTCAGGGCAGTCCCAGCCCCTTCTCTGAGCTCCTGGATAAAACAAAGGCACTTTGCAGCCTTGAGCCACAGGGAAGACCCTGCTCATGAGGGCTCAGCCCCATTGTCGCAGACATCTTTTCATGGAAAATCCTTTCCTTAAGATTTTTCATCCTGAGAAGCTGGGAGGCCTCAGGAACAGAATGTAAACAATGATTATCTGCTGCTGTGGAATGCAACAGGTGCATCTGTGATTGGCCCATGTTGGATGTTTGTAATTAATGGCCAATCACAGTCAGCTGGCTCAGACAGAGAGCCCGAGCCACAAGCCTTTGTTATCATTCCTTCCTATTCTATTCTTAGCCAGCCTTCTGATGAAATCCTTTCTTCTATTCTTTTAGTATGGTTTTAATGTAATATATATCATAAAATAATAAATCAGCCTTCTGAAACATGGAGTCAGATCCTCATCTCTTCCCTCATCCTCAGACCCCTGTGAACACAGTCACACCCCATGAGAGCCTTCATCCATGGCAGGGGTGCCCAGCAAGGCTGGCTGCCCTCTGGAGAGGGAGCCCTGGCTGTTCCCAGCCAATCTCTGCACCTCAGCAGGGTGATCCATCATTCCAGGGGATTTAATCCCACTGGACTGCTGGACATGTGGGCAGAGGAGCAGACTGACAGGCCAGACTGACAGACAGCTGCAGGGACAGGCAGCTGTGGCTGGAGAGCAGCCTGGTCCCAGCAGGGCTGCTCAGATCTGCAGAACCCAGCTCGGAGCCCTGCAGGGCACAGGGGGGACAGGGGGCAGAGGTGGAGCCCCCAATTTGCTGGAAACCCTGCTGGGAGTAGGAATTCCAGCCAGGAGCAGCACGGAGTGACAGCTTTCCCTCCCCCTCCCAGCTCTGCTCAGCATCACTCCCGGGCTGAGAGCATTTTTTAAGATCTGTCTGCAGCTGCTGCTTCACGGGAGATTTTATTGCCATCCCAGTTATGATCATGGGAGCAGCGAGAGCAAAATGCCATGCCAGGGGTGAAACAGCTCCTGACATCCCAACCCATGCCAGGGGTGAAACAACCCCTGACATCCCAACCCATGAGAGGGGTGAAACAACCCCTGAAATCCCAACCCATGCCAGGGGTGAAACAGCTCCTGATACCCCAACCCATGACAACGGTGAAACAGCTCCTGACATCCCAACCCATGACAAGGGTGAAACAGCTCCTGATACCCCAACCCATGAGAGGGGTGAAACAGCTCCTGACATCCCAACCCATGACAAGGGTGAAACAGCTCCTGACATCCCAACCCATGCCAGGGGTGAAACAGCTCCTGACATCCCAACCCATGCCAGGGGTGAAACAGCTCCTGACATCCCAACCCATGCCAGGGGTGAAACAGCTCCTGACATCCCAACCCATGAGAGGGGTGAAACAACCCCTGACATCCCAACCCCAACATCCCAACCCATGCAACCCCTGACATCCCAACCCATGAGAGGGGTGAAACAGCTCCTGACATCCCAACCCATGAGAGGGGTGAAACAGCCCCTGAAATCCCAACCCATGCCAGGGGGGAAAGGGTTCCTGATACCCCAACCCATGACAGGGGGGAAAGGGTTCCTGATACTCCAACCCATGACAGGGGTGAAACAGCTCCTGAAATCCCAACCCATGCCAGGGGTGAAACAACCCCTGAAATCCCAACCCATGACAGGGGTGAAACAACCCCTGAAATCCCAACCCATGACAGGGGTTAAAGGGTTCCTGATACCCCAACCCATGCAAGGGGTGAAACAGCTCCTGACATCCCAACCCAGCCCTGTCACACGAGGTGGGAGTGGGACCAACCCCCGGGATCATCCCAGGGAGGGGAAGGGACAGGGGGATCCACCCCAGCTCCCTCCTGGCCTGGCTGGAGATCCCAGAGGGACCCAGCAGAGCCCGGGGGGGTTCAGCTGTGCCACCCCCAAACCCCCCGGGCTGGAGGATGACACTGATGTGGCAGTGGTGACATTTGGAGCGAGACATGCTGGCGTCAGTCCCAGACCTGTGGCTGCAGGGCATCAGCTGGGGCACCAGGACAGCAGCTCAGCTCCTTCCCATGTGCAGCACCAAGAGGATCCCAAAAGCCAGAAATCTCCGTGGGGGAAGGGAAAGGGGACAACGGGGCTGTGTGGCTCCAGTCCCTGTTTGGCATCTGGACAGCAGAGCAGGGGCAAAGCCTCCAGAGGTCCCCTCCGAGCTGATGAACTCCCAAATCCCAGGAAATCCATCCAAACCCCAAACCACTGCTGCACATGGATCCTGGCATGGCCAAGGCTGAGGGTACAACAGTGACCAAGGGTGGGGTCCCACTGCTGCCTGCCACCAACCCTGAGCTCAGCACCCCAAAGCTTCACACCACAGCTCTGCCTGAGCTTCTTCTGGCTCATTTTGGGGTGGTGACAACAGGCTGGACATCTCCCAGCTGCTCCACGGGAGTGGGGACAAGGAGGGGGCTAATGCCACAAAACAGGAGTGGCCACGAGGTCAAAATGAGCTGGATTTTGGGTGTCCCAGTGCACAATCCCCAATCCCACTGCAGCCCAGGGAGTTCTCACCGTTCTGCAGGTCCAGGGCTGCTCCGACATGGGGATCTGCTGAGGCATTGGAGCCTGGGGACGTTCACATGGTGAAGGGTCCAGCACAGCCAGCCTCGGCTCCTCTGCACAGAAAGCACAAGGAGAGCACTGTCAGCCACCTTCCCCCAGTGTCTGCCACAGAAATCCCAAATAAACTCCTCCAAAAACCAGAGATGTGGCACCCAGACACTTCCCAGAGAGAGGGAACATCCTCAGAGCTGCTCCAGCCACGTGTGTGACCTGACCATTGCACCTTGCCTAGTTTTATCTGTAAATATATGAATATTATATATTATTTTACATAAAATATTACGTATTTATAATAGTCTATAATATATCCACTAGATATATTATATTATATTATATTATATTATATTATATTATATTATATTATATTATATTATATTATATTATATTATATTATATTATATTATATTATATTATATTATATTATATTATATTATATTATATTATATTATATTATATTATATTATATTATATTATATTATATTATATTATATCATTATATTACATCATTATTTTACATCATTATTTTACATCATTATATTACATCATTATATTACATTATATTAAATTATACTATATTACATTATATTACATTATATTTTAATATATATTAAACACATAGTACAACATAAAATATATATTCACATATAATATAAAATATAATAATAATTATTGTTAAATATATAATATTTATATTTCATAATATATATATTTTTCATAATATATAAATATTGTATATTTCTAATTTATGTAATTAGAAATATACAATATTTTTATATTAGAAAATGTTTTAAATAAATATAAATATATAATGTAATATAAAATATATTTATTATTTTACAAATATGAAATTATATCACCCTTTGTGCCCTGAAGGATGCTCTCCCCACCAGGAGAGCATCGGAGCCCAGCCCTCCGGAGCAGGTGAGACCCGGCACTGCCCTTGGGGAACCGCGCAGGGACTGCAGGAGGGCACTGAACCCACGCAGGGGGTGCCCACAGCCCAGGAGGCCTCGAATCTGGGCAGATTTCACCCACATGTGGCAGCAGACGTGCCACAGGCCGGACCCCCAGCCCCGTGTCCCCCCCCGGGCGTTCTGGGGGACTTGGGGGTGTCGGGAGATGCTCCCAGCGCTGATGCAGCAGATGCTGAGCAAATCGTTCGCTGTGGTTTCACCGAATTGCTTTGAGCTCTCTGGATGAAGTTTCATTTGCCTGTTGCAAAGGAAGAGGGAATTTAAGCAGCTCCTTTTGTGTGGAAATCCTGCTTAACAGCCCTCAAACGTCCCCGGCTCGGGTCTCTCAGCACACCCACGCAGAGACGCTGCTGCTGCTGCAGCTCAGCAGCTGCTCCGAGCCTGCTGCAGACCTCACCCAGCTCGGGGAGGTGGCGTTTGGGTGGGCAGCGGCAACCAGGGGGTTAATTCCTGCTGGGAGAGGCTCGGGGAGCCTTTGGCAAAGGAGCTTTCCACGGCAGGGATTTGCTGGGGAATGACAGGGGAATGAGGAGCCGGCCCTGGGGACACAGGGATCACACCCCTGGTGCAGGGATCACACCTTTGGGGACACAGGGATCACACATTTGGGGGCACAGGGATCACACCCCTGGCACAGGGATCACACCCCTGGCACAGGGATCACACCCATGGCACAGGGATCACACCTTTGGGGACACAGGGATCATACCCATGGCATTTTTGGGGATCAAAGGGGCATCATCACCCCTGGCACAGGGATCACCCCTGGGACACAGGATCACACCTTCATACCCATGGGGATCACAGGGGATCACACCCTGGCACAGGGATCACACCCTGGCACATCCTGGAGCTAGGAGTGCTGGGGGGATGGAGCTCTCCATCCCCGTGTGCTCCTGCAGATCCCAGTGGTGTCCACATGCTGCTGGTGGATGGGTAAATCCTCCCTTTTGGGGTTCCCAGAGAACTGACAGTGCCCAGCTTCTGGAAAAGCTGAAATTCCTCCAGGAAAGCAGCACCAGCCCAAAGTCAGAGGGATTCCCTCCAAACCTGCAGGTGTGGGCTCAGCAGGGATAGGGCTGAGGGTTCCACACTCCTGGTGCCCCAAGGCTGTGAGGCTGCAGGATCTGCACCAGCGCCTGGCAATCCCAGCTCATTCCCTGCTCCACACCACCTTCCCTTCCTGTTCTGCCTGAGGGACCCAGCATTCCCCCTGGAATGGCAGGAACCCACATTCCCAGCTCCCAGAAGGTCCCAGTGTCAGTGGGATCCACTGGGCCCTTCACCCCAGCCAGTCCCTGGGTGGCAGGGATGCAAATCCCATGTGGGATTTGAAACTCATGTTCTGGAACAAATGTTCTCATTTGGAACTGCATGGAAATCAGTCAGGGACACTCCCCAGTAAAGGAACGCCCCTAAACCCCCCACAGCAACAGAAATTCCCTGCCCTGGGCATGCCAGAGCTTCCTCCTGGAGCCAGGGGATGCACCAGGGCTTGGACAACAGGGGCAGCTCAGGGCTGGCAGCAGGATGGAAAAGCCCAGAATCCCAGGAGGATGTGAAAGCCCAGGATCCCAGCAGGATGGACAGGCCCAGGATCCCAGCAGGATGGAAAGGCCCAGGATCCCAGCAGGATGGACAAGCCCAGGATCCCAGCAGGATGGACAAGCCCAGGATCCCAGGAGGATGGACAAGCCCAGGATCCCAGGAGGATGGAAAGGCCCAGGATCCCAGCAGGATGGACAAGCCCAGGATCCCAGGAGGATGGAAAAGCCCAGGATCCCAGCAGGATGGACAGGCCCAGGATCCCAGCAGGATGGACAAGCCCAGGATCCCAGGAGGATGGACAAACCCAGGATCCCAGCAGGATGGACAGGCCCAGGATCCCAGGAGGATGGACAGGCCCAGGATCCCAGCAGGATGGACAAGCCCAGCAGCACAGCAGGATGGACAAACCCAAGATCACAGCAGGCTGGAAAAGCCCAGGATCCCAGCAGGATGGAAAAGCCCAGGATCCCAGGAGGATGGAAAAGCCCAGGATCCCAGCAGGATGGAAAAGCCCAGGATCCCAGCAGGATGGACAAGCCCAGGATCCCAGCAGTATCCCATCTCTTCAGGAACGTGCCCTGCAGCACAGGGAGCTGGAGCAAAGTGTGGGAGTAACTCCAGCACCTGAAATAACAGCAAGAATGACCCAAACCAAACCCTGAGATGCAGAAATGACCCAGAAACACCTGACCCTGCCCTCAGCACCTGTAGGGGAGAGCTTGTGGCACCTCCAGCAACTACAGCTGGTGCAATTCCATAAGGAATTTGCCTCCAGGGGATGCAGTGTGTGTAATTTGAGAGGCTGATGCCCAGGGATCTGCTGTGGATCCCTGGGGCTGCTCCAGTCCTGGGAGATGGGATAACTGGGAGGGGAGTGGGTTTGGTTCACTTGCAGCACCAGGGGTGGGACTCACACACTCAAATATTCCAGCAGGGATGGAAGAGGCTCCTCAGAACCAGCACCACCTGAGGGGTAAATCCCAATCACACCAGCCCAGCTGCTGCTCCCCGTGGCCATGGAGAAGGAAAAATTTCAATCCAATTCCAGCAGGCTGGACACAGCCATGTATTTACTGCAGCCCTGCAGAGAGCAAACTGCAGTCAGGCCAAACGTGCTCAGCTCCCAGCCCTGAGCAGCCTCTCCTGCCCTCCCTGAGAGGTTTTTTCACTCCCATCCTGCCTGAGCATGGGGAATGTGGAATTCAAGCTCACTTAGAGACCACCTGAGCTTGGCTTGTCAGGTGAGTCCCTCATTCCCAGCCCTGGGAATGAGCTGATGGTCTTGGCATTTGTTTTTGGCAGCTCCCAGGTCACGTAGCAACCTCTGTCTCAGGTTACCTCCGGGGTTTTGTCTGCAAATACATTTTAATCCTTGTGAAACGGGACCCACCAGCACGTGGGTGAAGTGCCTAAACCTCCTTCAGTCCCACGTGGTGACACCAGCACAGCCCCCTGGCCCTCTGTATGTTTGTGCCACCAGGGTTGTTGTCACCTTCTGCTCCTGTGCTTTTTGGTTTTTTACTCAAAACTTAGATTTTTTAAACTCTTTTCTGGGATACTCCGTGGAGGAGACAGGAGAGGATTCCCCTCCCCCTGGGTACCATCAAGGAGCTTCTCCATGAAGGAGCTTCCAGTTCTGCACAGGGGATCCCCTTGAAAAAAGCAATGCAGCAGCAAATCCCAAAGCCAAGCAGGACCCAGATGTCCTGGAAATCAGCAGACACCCAGAGAACCAGACCAAGGTGCCCAAGTTGGGCTCTTCCGAGGCAGGAGCATCCCTTGGGATGTGCACAGCAACTGTTCCATGCATCACAGCAGATCTGGCCCATCTCAGAGCACTGCAGAAAGGGCCCTGGGGGTCCTGCTCAGTGGCAAGTTGGAGCTGAGTCACTGCTGTGTCCTGGCAGCCCCAAGGGCCACCCTGTGCTGGGGGCACCGGGCCCAGGGAGGGATTGTCCCACTCTGCTGTGCCCTGGGGCAGCCTCAGCTCCAGTGCTGGGGGCACTTTGGGCACCACAAGATCAGAAGGACCCAAAGCTGTTGGAGAGTGCCCAGAGGAGGGGCACGGAGCTGGGGAAGGGGCTGAGGAGCAGCTGAGGGCACTTGGCTCGTTCAGCTGCAGCACAGGAGACTGAGGGGAGGCTCCTCGGGGGCTGCAGCTCCTCCCCAGGGCAGGCACAGGGGCAGGGGCTGAGCTCTGCTCTGGGACAGGGACAGGAGCCCAGCAAGGGCTGGAGCTGTGCCAGGGCTGGGCATGGAGCTCAGGGCAAGGTTCTGCCCCCCGAGGCTGCTGGGCACTGCCCAGGCTCCCCAGGGAATGGTGCCAAGGCTGCCAGAGCTCCAGGAGCATTTGGACACAGAATTCACAGAATCACTGGGCTGGGAGAGACCTCCAAGATCATCGAGTCCAACCCAGCCCCAACACCCCAACTGAACCCTGGCACCCCGTGCCACATCCAGGCTCCCAGGGGTGCTCAGGGTGGGGTTGTTGGGGTGGCTGTGCAGGGATGGGGCTGCACTGATCATCCCTGTGGGATCCAGCTCAGGATCTTTTGGGATTTGATCATTCCATGGATCCCAGGACACCTGGGAGTGCCCCAGTGTCACACAGCCCTGGTATACAGGAGCATTAAGCCAGAGGCTTTTGCTCATTAGTGTAATTAATGTCAGACTGCCCAGCCAGCTGAGCTTTTAGCTGACCTTTAGTTACTGAAATATCAACAACAAAAATGACACATTACCATGGGCAGGTGTCACAGGCTGCTCATTTGAAATCCTCTCTCAGTGACAGCCCCCCAAAGAGTTTCTTTCTGCAAAAGTAAATGGGAAAATTTGGAAAATGCTCAAGGAAGGAGGAAGAATTCAGCTCCACTGCAGCACAACAGGGACACAGCATCTCCCAGCTTTGGGGGCACAGCCAGAAATGATCCCAGGGAGAGAAATGGAGGGAGAAATGAGGCAGAGCTGTTAAAAATGAAACAGAGGGGAAAAAGATCTGTTTCTTAGGAGTCTTGGGAAAGTCACTGAGGCTGATAGAGCTGAGCCAGGACTGAGGCAGCAGGAACAGGTCCCCAGGCCATGGAGTGATCCCTGCACAGGGACAGGGACAGCTCTGCCCAGCATGAACTCAGGGGCAGCCACAGCCTGAGCCACAGAGACCCTCAGGGCATGGAAAGAAACCCCAAAAACCCCAAAACCCCAGCAGCATTGTCTGATGCTGGATGAGCCTGACCCAACAGATCACAGCTCCATTTGTCACTGGAACAGCAACAATCTGGGCTTGGATTTCCAGAGGTTTCCAGATGTTGGTGCAGGCTGAGCAAGGCAGGGGAAGGCAGTGGTGCCAAATTGCTTTGCCACAAGGCTGGTGCTTGATGTAAAAGTGACCCTGAAGGGAAGAGGCAAGACCCTGGAATTTGTTTTCACTCAGGAAATGATGCCTCAGGTTTGAGCTTTTCTATTTTTCACATCCTGTGCTGCTTTAGTGGGTGGGTCTGGGCTCACATTAGGGATGGTGAGCTCTGTGCACAGAGCAGGGAGACAAAACAATTCCTTCTCTAGCTGGGGACCAACGACAAATTATCCAAATCTCAGCCCAGGAGCACAAACAACATGGGCTGGAGAGAGAAAAACAAGCAGGATGGGACTGCATGGGCTGGGGCTGGAATTGGACAATGAACTGCAAGATGCAAATGGAGCAGAACTGAACAAAGTGACAGACCCTGTGACCAGCTGTGCATTTTGTGACCATTTTGGTTCATCTTGGGTGCAGCCCTGGCTGGGCTGGAGGGTCCAACCTCCACAATAAATCCTGGAATGACTTCCAGAGCACTGGCATGGCTGGGAGGGATGCTGGCATCACCCACTGCACTTCCCTGGGAGCAGCGCAAGGCTCCCACTCCTCCTCAGGCCCTGCAATAAGGACTAATGAAGGCAGGATTATTTCTCCCCACTCCATTAGTCACACTTGGTTAATATTCCTGCTTATGGAAAAAGGTCACAGTTTCTCTCTCATTTATGTCACTCCACCTTCCATTTGCAGTTGCAGGGTTCTGCTCCTTTTCCATCCCTAATTAGTGTTCAATTACAGGGGCCCTGCCCCAGCCTCCCACCAGGCACAAGTCCTGGGCCACGCTGCCTCTCCTGGGTCTCCCTGCAGAAAACTGACCCAAGAAAAGCCCTTTTTTCCTCTGGCAGCACAGAGAGAACCAGATGGACTTTCCTTCAAATGAGATTTAAATGGAAAAACACAAAATAGCTCCTTGTGCCAATATTGAAGGGTTGGTGTCCAGCTGTCCTGAGCACGGGGAAGGTCAGCCCAGGTGACCCTCTGGAAAAAGAGGCCAAAAGCATCAAACACCCTCATGGTTTGCTCCTCTGGCTGCACCACTGAGAAGGGGTTGGAAATGATTCCTTCAACTCTTGTGATGCCTTGTGAAGGCTGAGCTAGAACAGAGATCAGACAGAGCTAAAGAATAAAGCAGGGATTTATTAAAAGGCCTCAATGAATCCACCTTGGGCAGCACAAGAGCCCAGCCAGGGCTGCACCCCAGATGAACCCAAAATGGTCACAAAATGCACGACCAGGCACGGGGTCTCTCACTTTTATAAATTCTGCTCAATTTGCATGTTGGAGTTAATTGTCTAATTATAGCTTTAGGTTATGAAGTCCCATCCTTGTTTTTCTCTCTCCAGCCCATGTTGTTTGTGCTCTTGGGGCTGAGATTTGGATCATTTGTCCTTGGTGCCCAGCTGGAGCAGGAATTGTTTTGTCTCCCTGCTCTGTGCACAGAGCTCACCATCCCATAATATGAAGTTCAGACCCACCCACTAAAGTAGCACAGGATGTGAAAAATAGAAAAGCTCAAACCTGAGGCATCATTTCCTGAGGGAAAACAAATCCTCTCACCTAAGGGGAGGTGTTCCACCAAAGAGTGTGGCTGAAAGAGTTTGGATGCTCAGGGAGAGCCCCTTTAGCTCCCCTGCCCTGCACACCCCTGCTGCTACTGTGCTGTGAGGAGCACCGTGAGGACTGTGCTCAGGAGGCTTCAAAAGATGGAAAAAAGCCTTTCCAAACCTGCCTGAATCCCCTCAGTCCCTGCTCCATCCCTGCTGGTGGCACCTGGCCCAGCAGCTCCTGTTACAGCCTGATCCCACAGAGCAGCCACCAACACCCTCCTGGCCACTTCAGTCTACAGACAAACCCCCTCATCCTCCTGTACTCAAACAGTGGCCAAATTGGGAGGAAAAGCAGTCAAGGCCTGGGGGGAGCTTCCTGGAGATGCTGAGGATGGAAATTGAGTCGGAGATCAGGCACACCCCCCTCACTGCAGGTCCTGTTCCTGCTCCTCCTTCCCTCCCGTGCCCGCTGGGATCTGCTGGGTGAAACAGCCCCCGTGTCCCACATTCCCAGCTCTGAAACCAGCAGGGCTTCACTGCAGGGACACAGTTTGGGGTCACTGGGAGTGGGGCTGTGGCCCAGCCTCATCCCCAGTGGGTGCAGCTGTGAGCAGCAGGTGAGCAGCACTGACAGCAGTGAGAGTGCCCAGGTGTGCAGAGCAAGCACACAAGGGACACACAGGCGCGCTGCATGGACATGAGGGGTATAAAAGGTTGGGCTAAAGAACAAGAAGGGCGGATGCTAGAGAAGATGAAACAGGAAAGCCTTATAAATATGATTGCCTGGCAAAAGATTTTGAGAATATAGAAACTATAAGTAAGATTGAAATGAAAGCAAGTTTTGAGATCCCTCAGTTACTGAACAACTGGAAAACAATGGCATGGCCAGCTGAAGGTAATCCCCTTTTGATGGAACAACACCCTCTGCTTGCAGACAGCTCCAAGGGTCAGAGCAGACCCTACAGCTTGGCAGAAGGGGCCCAAAGAGGAGTTTTGAGGGTTTAAAATGTAACCCAGTATGGTAATGTAGTGATTCTTATAGGCTGTATGTAAATGCTGTAGGATTTGTGTGTTGTACTAGATTGGTTAGCGAGAATCAGAATATTCAACACAGAAGAAAATTTATTGTATTGTAACGGGAACTTTCCTGAGTGCAGCCCTGGCTGGGCTGGAGGGTCCAACCTCCACAATAACTCCTGGAATGACTTCCAGAGCACTGGCATGGCTGGGAGGGATGCTGGCATCACCACTGCACTTCCCTGGGAGCAGCGCAAGGCTCCCACTCCTCCTCAGGCCCTGCAATAAGGACTAATGAAGGCAGGATTATTTCTCCCCACTCCATTAGTCACACTTGGTTAATATTCCTGCTTATGGAAAAGGTCACAGTTTCTCCCTCATTTATGTCCTCCACCTTCCATTTGCAGTTGCAGGGTTCTGCTCCTTTTCCATCCCTAATTAGTGTTCAATTACAGGGCCCTGCCCCAGCCTCCCACCAGGCACAAGTCCTGGGCCACGCTGCCTCTCCTGGGTCTCCCTGCAGAAAACTGACCCAAGAAAAAGCCCTTTTTCCTCTGGCAGCACAGAGGGAACCAGATGGACTTTCCTTCAAATGAGATTTAAATGGAAAACACAAAATAGCTCCTTGTGCCAATATTGAAGGGTTGGTGTCCAGCTGTCCTGAGCACGGGGAAGGTCAGCCCGGGTGACCCTCTGGAAAAAGAGGCCAAAAGCATCAAACACCCTCATGGTTTGCTCCTCTGGCTGCACCACTGAGAAGGGGTTGGAAATGATTCCTTCAACTCTTGTGATGCCTTGTGAAGGCTGAGCTAGAACAGAGATCAGACAGAGCTAAAGAATAAAGCAGGGATTTATTAAAAGGCCTCAATGAATCCACCTTGGGCAGCACAAGAGCCCAGCCAGGGCTGCACCCCAGGTGAACCCAAAATGGTCACAAAATGCACAACCAGGCACGGGGTCTCTCACTTTTTTAAATTCTGCTCAATTTGCATATTGGAGTTAATTGTCTAATTATAGCTTTAGGTTATGAAGTCCCATCCTTCTTGTTTTTCTCTCTCCAGCCCATGGTGTTTGTGCTCTTGGGCTGAGATTTGGATCATTTGTCCTTGGTGCCCAGCTGGAGCAGGAATTGTTTTGTCTCCCTGCTCTGTGCACAGAGCTCACCATCCCATAATATGAAGCTCAGACCCACCCACTAAAGTAGCACAGGATGTGAAAAATAGAAAAGCTCAAACCTGAGGCATCATTTCCTGAGGGAAAACAAATCCTCTCACCTAAGGGGAGGTGTTCCACCAAAGAGTGTGGCTGAGGGAGTTTGGATGCTCAGGGAGAGCCCCTTTAGCTCCCCTGCCCTGCACACCCCTGCTGCTGCTGTGCTGTGAGGAACACCGTGAGGACTGTGCTCAGGAGGCTTCAAAAGATGGAAAAAAGCCTTTCCAAACCTGCCTGAATCCCCTCAGTCCCTGCTCCATCCCTGCTGGCCCAGCGGCTCCTGTTACAGCCTGATCCCACAGAGCAGCCACCAACACCCTCCTGGCCACTTCAGTCTACAGACAAACCCCCTCATCCTCCTGTACTGAAACAGTGGCCAAATTGAGAGGAAAAGCAGTCAAGGCCTGGGGGGAGCTTCCTGGAGATGCTGAGGATGGAAATTGAGTCAGAGATCAGGCACACCCCCCTCACTGCAGGTCCTGTTCCTGCTCCTCCTTCCCTCCCGTGCCCACTGGGATCTGCTGGGTGAAACAGCCCCCGTGTCCCACATTCCCAGCTCTGAAACCAGCAGGGCTTCACTGCAGGGACACAGTTTGGGGTCACTGGGAGTGGGACTGTGGCCCAGCCTCATCCCCAGTGGGTGCAGCTGTGAGCAGCAGGTGAGCAGCACTGACAGCAGTGAGAGTGCCCAGGTGTGCAGAGCAAGCACACAAGGGACACACAGGCGCGCTGCATGGACATGAGGGGTACAAAAGGCTGGGCTAAAGAACAAGAAGGGCGGATGCTAGAGAAGATGAAACAGGAAAGCCTTATAAATATGATTGCCTGGCAAAAGATTTTGAGAATATAGAAACTATAAGTAAGATTGAAATGAAAGCAAGTTTTGAGATCCCTCAGTTACTGAACAACTGGAAAACAATGGCATGGCCAGCTGAAGGTAATCCCCTTTTGATGGAACAACACCCTCTGCTTGCAGACAGCTCCAAGGGTCAGAGCAGACCCTACCAGCCTGGCAGAAGGGGCCCAAAGAGGAGCTTTTAGGGTTTAAAATGTAACACAGTATGGTAATGTAGTGATTCTTATAGGCTGTGTGGAAATGCTATAGGATTTGTATATTGTACTAGATTGGTTAGTGAGAATCAGAATATTCAACACAGAAGAAAATTTATTGTATTGTAACGGGAACTTTGCCCCCTTACTTTTCTATGCTCTTACCCCTTTTATTCTCATATGCTTTTACTCTCTCACCCTCTCATCCTCTCTCCCCCTCTCTTCTCTCAGGCCTGCTCTGAGCTGTGCCTGGCAGCTCCCAGCAGGGCCCTGCACCCAGGCCCTTTGCAATAAACCCCAAGTTCCATGACCAGAAGAAGATTTATTGTATTGTAACAGGAACCTCGTCCTCTTTTACTCTCTCCTTACCTTTACTCTTTACTCTTCCTCACTCTCTCATCTCTTTACCACGCTCTTGCCTTCTCTCTCTTTACCCCTCTCTTCTCTCAGGCCTGCTCTGAGCTGTGGCTGGCAGCTCCCAGCAGGGCCCTGCACCCAGGCCCTCTGCAATAAACCCCAGGTTCCAGACTTGGCTGCAGAGATCTCTGCTCTCCGTCTGTCCCAACCGTGCTATCCCCCGATGCTCCTACAGGCAGATACTTGCAGCCCTCTGAAGTGATGTGATGTTATTCTCTATGGGTTGAACCCTTCTGAAGTTGCCTGATGATACCCTGTGTATCATGCCTGTCTCAACACTTCAGCACATCCCTGGCAGGAGCAGGACTGTCCCCAGCACCCAAAGTCCCCCCAGTCCCCACTCAACTCTCTGGGAACATCCTGTGCCATGACAGGGAGAGCACTCAGGCTCATACACACTCCCAGGGAGGGACAATATTTGGTTTAAATTTTTCCTCAATTCCCTTCCCACTGAATATTTTCTCTTCTCCATTCCAAGAACTTACTTTATTTCTCCCTGTCTCCCTCTAGCAACAGTATCTGGGAGAAACAATGAATTTTTAATAGGAGGGGGCGGTGGGAAGAGGCAGACCCTGAGGCAAGAAGAGAAAACATTGATCTGTTAAATCACCCCCATCAGCAGGAAACCACATTTAAGGGAGAGGGAGCCACGTGAGGACCACACAGCAGGGTCGCGTTCCCCCTTTTCTCTGAACCCAGTGGATGTTGTACAAGTCCCAGCCTGGGTGAATCCTGCTCAGAGGAGCTCTCCACACCCCCCTGGCCATGGCTGATGTGGGGCTGGGGGTGCAGGACCCCCAAGCAGCCCCTTGGAGAGGAGGAGAACCAGGGTTGTTCCTCTGCAGCACCTTCCCTGTGAGGGTGGGCAGGCCCTGGCACAGGGTGCCCAGAGCAGCTGGGGCTGCCCCTGGATCCCTGGCAGTGCCCAAGGCCAGGCTGGATGGGATTGGAGCAGCCTGGGACAGAGGGAGGTGTCCCTGCCATGGCTGGATGGGCTTTCAGGTCCCTCCCAACCCAAACCATTGGGGATTCCTCGATGCCGAAGCTGAGATGTGCCCACCTCCTGCTCCCCACTCTGCTCTGCAGGGCCAGGACTCATCCCCAGTGAGCTGAGGATGCCCAGCTCCCCTCCCTCAGTGCCTGCCCTGGCTCCCCACCACAGCCTGAGCCTAAATATAGACCCTGGTTCTCTTTTCTTGTAGACACAACCGGTGCTCTGAGTCAAAGTCCTTTCCCATGAACTCACTGTTGCTTAATAAAGCACAAACCCTCGGAGACCTTGATGCTGAGATCTGTCATTTTAATTCCCAGTAACACTTGTTCCTCTCCACTCCAGTGTGTGGCCGCTGCTATTTTGGTTGGCACATTGGGAGCTGAACAAGGAGCCCCGGCGCTCCAGATCTGAGCTGGGCAGAGCTGGGACAGCTTTGAAAACCAAACCCTCCTGATGGATGGGGCTGCAAGCCACAGCTGAGCTCGTGGTGGCATGAAAAATTCAGGGGGAGGAAGGCAGGGAAGCAGGGAAGAGGCAGAGGAGGAAGGAGGGCACACTCATGTCGCAGACATCTTTTCATGAAAAATCCTTTCCTTAGGATTTTTCCTCCTGAGAAGCTGAGAGGCCTCAAGAGCAAAATGTAAACAATGATTATCTGCTGCTGTGGAATGCAACAGGTGGATCTGTGATTGGCCCATGTTGGATGTTTGTAATTAATGGCCAATCACAGCCCAGCTGGCTCGGACAGAGAGCCTGAGCCACAAACCTTTGTTATTATTCCTTCCTATTCTATTCTTAGCTAGCCTTCTGATGAAATCCTTTCTTCTATTCTTTTAGTATAGTTTTAATGTAATATATATCATAAAAAAAATAAATCAAGCCTTCTGAAACATGGAGTCAGATCCTCATCTCTTCCCTCATCCAAAAACCCCTGTGAACACGGTCACACACTCAGAGAGGTGGATCCTGCCTCTGCTCCAGGGCTGTCCCAGCCTTGGGGTGCCCCTGTGGATGCCAAGGCACCACAGCAGCGTGGGGAGCACAGCCCAGACCCTCTGGGCTCTGTTTTTAACCCATCCCTGCTAAAGCTGTTTCTGTTTGCCCAAATTTTCCATCCCATTCTCTGCTGTTTGGTTGTTCCGGGGTGAATTTGGTGCTGTCCTCAGCTTGCCTGTTTCACATGGAAAAGAGGGAATGGCAGCTCCTGCCCAGGTCTGGGAGGGCTCTTGCCATGTGAAATGGGCAAGCTGAGGACAGCACCAAATTCAAACTGCCATTCCCCTGCTCTGCCACCACCAGGGCCATTTCCCCACTTTGCCCCTCCAAACTGCCATTCCCCAGTTTGGGCTATTTACCCAATTTGCCCCACCAAATTGCCATTCCCCTGCTCTCTCACCACCAGGGCCATTTCCCCAGTTTGCCCCTCCTGAACAGGAGCACCTCCGACACCCCACAGACCTGGGGCACCCGTGGGGGTCCAGCTGCAGCCCCAAACACCACGGCTCAAATGGGATCTAAAGGAGAATCCAGCGCATTCCATTGCCAATGGCTGGGCAGGCTCTGGCCCAGCCTGTCCCACTCCTGCATCCCTGCTCCCTGAGCCAAACCTTGTGGAAGCAGCTGCTTTGTCTTTCAAGGTAAACCCTACAAAAACTTCACAAACAGAAAAGTCAGCTGAGGGTGCCCAAATCCACTTCCCTTCCACAGCCACTATGGCTCTCAGCAGCGTTTCCAAGCATTTTCCTGGGATTTTCATCTCCTCTCACATCTCTGTTCTGATCATTTCTGCCCTCACCTGTTTGTTCTGGGGCTTTTCCAGCATCCCAGAGTGGCCCTTTGGGCTTAGGCAGCTCCTCCCACCCTCCCTGCAGCCCCATGGAGCAGAGACACCCGGCAGGATGCTCCCTGGTGCTCCCTCTGCCTGCTCAGACAACCCCACCACTGCTCCACAGCCACCACAGGCAGCAGGAGTTTGGCTGCTGAGGGTCTGTGCCACCCTCCAAAGCCAGGCTCCACACCCCTACCCCTGCAGCCAGGGAAACTGAGGCACGGCATGCACACAGAGGGGTTTTGGAGCCTTGTGGTGAATCAGAGCCACTGGGGACAAGCCCAGGGATGGCCTCACTTGGCTCCCACCTCCCTTCCCTCAGAACTGTGCCTCTGGGGATGTGGGGAGGTGTTGCTGGTGCCAGGATCCCACCTGAGCTGCCCACACGCACCCACTCCACACCCCAAGCCCTGCAGCCAGGGAAACTGAGGCACGGCATGCACACGGAGGGGTTTTGGAGCCTTGTGGTGAATCAGAGCCACTGGGGACAAGCCCAGGGATGGCCTCACTTGGTTCCCACCTCCCTTCCCTCAGAACTGTGCCTCTGGGGATGTGTTGCTGGTGCCAGGATCCCACCCGGGCTGCCCACATGCACCCCAAGCCCTGCAGCCAGGGAAACTGAGGCACGGCATGCACACGGAGGGGTTTTGGAGCCTTGTGGTGAATCAGAGCCACTGGGGACAAGCCCAGGGATGGCCTCACTTGGCTCCCACCTCCCTTCCCTCAGAACTGTGCCTCTGGAGACGTGGGGAGATGGTGCCAGGATCGCACCCGAGCTGCCCACACGCACCCACTCCACACCCCAAGCCCTGCAGCCAGGGAAACTGAGGCACAGCATGCACACGGAGGGGTTTTGGAGCCTTGTGGTGAATCAGAGCCACTGGGGACAAGCCCAGGGATGGCCTCACTTGGCTCCCACCTCCCTTCCCTCTTGCTGTGCCTCTGGGGACGTGGGGAGATGTTGCTGGTGCCAGGATCCCACCCAGGGATGCCTCACTTGGCTCCCCACCTCCTTCCCTCAGAACTGCAGACGTGGAATCGCCCGCCCCACGCCCAGCACACCCAGCCACGTGCTTCACATTCCCAGCAGCATTCCCAGGGCTTCCAACACCCCTCTGCCTCTTCCACATCCCCATCCCGGGGATGGGAACGCAGCAGCTCCGAGCTGCCGGAGCAGCCCAACTCCTCCTGCCGTATGGCAGCTCCTGCTCCTCACGGAGAGAACAGGAGCCACCTGCTCCCTGGTGGGATGCTGGGGGGAAAAATAGGAGTGATCTGACAGCCAGGAGTTGGGAAAAATCCATCCCAAACGCGTGGATTGAAAACCTTTAAATGCTGAATTGAAAACCTTTAAATGCTGAGTGCAGCCGGCGCCGAGTCCATCTGTGAGTCCAGGGTTTAATTCGAGCCCAGGAGGGAAAAGCAGGGATTAGATTTGGGCCTTGGAGCCAGGGATGAGTCCTCTGGTGAGGCAGGATTAGCACAGCTAATAAAAGCAGACATTCCTGAGCTCTAACCACTACAAAATAGGAAAAAAGCCCCCGGCCCTGCTATCTTCAGCCAGGGATCAGCAAAAGCTCAACACCCAGAAAGGCTGAGCCTGGCAGGAAAGGCTGAGCCTGGGATATGTCCCAGCTCTGCCCAGCACAGCCTCAGCATCAATGCCCTGGATGGGTGAAACACAGCTCAGCCCCTGTTCCTCCTGTCCTGCTCCCTCCTCCAACAGGGCAGGATAAAAGCAAAATTTGATTCTGGCAGCATCCCCCAGAAAGTCTGAGCCTGACAGGAAAGGCTGAGCCTGGGATATGTCCCAGCTCTGCCCAGCATGGATGCTCTGGATGGGTGAAACACAATCCAGCCCCTGTTCCTCCTGTCTCCTGCTCCCTCCTCCTACAGGGCAGGATAAAAGCAAAATTTGATTTTGCTGATTTTTAAGCCAGCTCTTTCCTGAAGCTGCTCTGCTCCCTGCTCTGGGGATGCTCCTCCAGCTGTTTTGCAGGATGGGCATTGGAGAGCATCTTCCCCCAAGATCAGCCCACGATCCAAGAGCTCTGGGAAAGGCTGCAGACACCTGAGTGGGGTTTTTGCAATATGAAAACCATAAGAAATCTTGGGTGGACCAAAAATCACCTCTCCAAGCTGCTCTGGCCAAAACCCATCCAGCTCCACCTGTCCTCCAGCAGCCAGAGGCAGCAGCTCCTCTGCCTCCCCTCTGTGAGTGCCACAAAACCTTGGTGATAAAAACATCAGCGCAAAATTAAACCAGATCAGCCCCAGGCTGCCCAGCTGGCAGCTCCCCCACTCATCTTCAATTATTCTCCCATTTAAAGGACGTGCACCACGTTCTCTGCCATGCCCCAGGGTGCTGGGATTTTATCCCATCTCCATCCTGCAAGGGGTGATGGAGCTTTGGGGTGCAGAGCAACCCCAAGGGCCCCACAATTCCCAAAGGGTTATTGCAGGGTTCAACACCTGCATTTGGGATTTTAACCCACGCATGACCACATCACTGCTGGGCAGCTCTGCTCTTGGAAGGATTTTTGTGTTTAATGCCTCATGTTTTGATGGAGAGGATTGTAGGAACTTTCCCTGCCTGGATGAGGCTTTTCCCATGGTGCCACCCCTGCTTTGGGGCTGGTGCTGGGTTTTGGGGTCTCCATCCTGCAGGCTGGGTGAGTGCATGAGAGACCATCCACAAAACCAAGCAGCAGCCAGGAGCTCTGCTAGGCCCAGGTTGGTGTCCCCAGGCCACCAAACATCCCCAATCCTGGCCACTTCCCTCTCCAGCTGCCCTGGCTCCAGTGCTCCTCACTCCCCTGGGCTGGGTTTGTGCTCTGGGTGCTGCCAGCCTGCAGAGCCCGGCACGGCTCCACTCTCCATCTATTTCACAGGCACTCTGCCTTCTCCTGCCATCCTCTCTCCCTTCCTGGCTGCTCTTTTCTCCTTCCCAAAAACCTCAGCTCAGGGTAGGAACAGAAAAAGCAGCTGCTCCTCTGCAACCGCTGCCTGTGCGACCGCCGCGGGAATTGGAGCACCTTTTGTCAGCTTTTAGCTCAAATCCACTTTGCAAGTGGATTAAGGAACTGGCACAAAAGTACTCTGGATGGAGAGTGGGAAGAGGCAAAGGCTGCTATTCCAGCACGGCGATAGGAGCCAGGAATGCTGCGCTTGCTGCCTGCTCCATTTCCCCGAGAAACACAACCCGCTAACATCCGCGCCTAAACCAACCCTCGGAACGTTCGCCAGGAAAATCCCCCTAAAAATCCGGGATGCTCGGGGAAGAAGAGGCAGGAAGGGCCCTGGGGTGCCGAGGAGTGAGGACCTGCAGCGCACGGGGGGAAACACGAGCGAGCGGAGACGGGAAAAGCTTTCCCGACGCCCGGCGATGCCCGGAGCCGCTCGGCTGTGCCGGGGAAGGGGCTGCCAGCCCAAACCGGGGTGGGGGGGCTGCGGGTACCGGACCCCCGGGGGATGGAGCGGGCGAGGCGGCACCACCGCCACCCCCGGTGCGACCCCGGGCACGGCGGGGGCTGCGGAGGGGCCTGCGGGCGGTGGGCACAGGCGGGCAGCCCCCGGCGGGCAGCGATGGACGGAGGGATGGAGGCAGGGATGCAGGGAGGCTGCGAGTCCCCAGGGGCGGCGGGGGCTCGGCGGCCGCCCCCCGGCTCCACGTGTGCGGCTGGGCACGACCCTCCCCGGCCCCGGGACCCCGCACTCACCGCTCGGCTGCCGCTGCGGGGCTGCCCATGGCGCGGCGGCGGCGCGGGCAGAGCCGCAGCCCCGGGGGCGGCGCGGCGGCGGCTCCGGACGGACCCCGGCCCGGCCCCGGCCCGTCCCCGGGGGCGGCGCGGCGGCGGCAGCGCCTCTCCAGCCGCGTTGGGCCGTGCGCGGAGCCGCCCCCCGCGCCCCCCGCCCGGCCGGGGGAGGGACGGGGCCGGGGGCGATGCGCGGAGAACGGGCACGGCCCCGGAGCAACGCGGGGAAGGGCGCGGGGGTCTCCTCCCCGCGCAGCCGTGAGCAAAGGGGAGGGGTTCGCGCGGGCAGCTTGGGGTGTACAAACCTCGGAATGCCCTTGCTGGGGTCCCCGACCCCATGGCAGCACCGTGGGGTACCCCTGAGCACCGTGCCTGGGGTACATAACCCCATGCCAGCACTGTGGGGTACCCCTGACCACTGTGCCTGGGTTCCCCCAGCCCCACTCTGCACACCTGGGTACCCCTGAGCACCGTGCCTGGGGTACACAACCCCATGCCAGCACCGTGGGGTACCCCTGAGCACCGTGCCTGGGGTACACACCCCATGCCAGCACCGTGGGGTACCCCTGAGCACCGTGCCTGGGGTACACAACCCCATGCCAGCACCGTGGGGTACCCCTGACCACTGTGCCTGGGTTCCCCCAGCCCCACTCTGCACACCTGGGTACCCCTGACCACCGTGCCTGGGGTACACAACCCTATGTCAGCACTGTGGGGTACCCCCCAGCACCTTGCCTGGGGTACACAACCCCATGCCAGCACCGTGGGGTACCCCTGAGCACCGTGCCTGGGGTACACAACCCCATGCCAGCACTGTGGGGTACCCCCGAGCACCGTGTCTGGCTTCCCCCAGCCCCCCTCTGCACACCTGGGTACCCCTGACCACCGTGCCTGGGGTACACAACCTCATGGCAGCACTGTGGGGTACCCCAGCACCCCTGGGGTGACCGTGCCCTGCCAGCACTTATGGGCCTCCCAGCCCCCCTCTGCACACCTGGGTACCCCCACACCTGCCTGGGCTTCCTCCCTGCCAGCACACACAGGTACCCACCTGCCACCCTGCCTGGGGTCCCTCAGCCCCCTAGCAGCACCCCCAGATCACCTCCCACCTCCCACCCCATCCCCCTGACAGGCTGTTTGCATCCTCCTGCCTGCCCCAGGACACGGTCTGGGGGCCGCCTCACCCTGAGCTGCCCTCTGCACTGGAGGTGGAGGTGGTTGTGGATGGACACAGCCATTCCCCCTCCATCCCATGGGAAGTTGGGGCAATCGGCACAAGCAGAGCAGGGACCCTGTGAATGAGCGCAGCCCCCAGCCCGAGCAGGGCTCCTGCGTTTGTGCCCCCACACTGGGCTCCAGTGTCCCTTGCAGCAGTGCCAGGAGATGCCAGTCTCACGGGACAATGACCTGGTGTCCCCCAGCAGCATCCCCATCCCCCTGGGGACAGCACTCACCATTGCAATTCCTCCTTGGAGTTCTCCTTTTGCTCCCGCCGAAGCCTCCTGAGCTGTGGTGGTTAATTGGGCTGTGAGGGTGGCAGAGGCCAATTCCCTCCTTGGCTCTGGCTTGCAGGGTGGAATTGTTGCTCCTCTCCACTCATCCCTGGTCAGTCCAGGCTGGCCTTAGCCTTGCTGGTCCCTGGCCTCAGTGGGCAGCTGATGCAGAGTGTCCTGTGCCCTTGATGTGCCGTGCGCCAGCTGACCAAGCACCACCTGAGCCATTGGGTGACATTTGCTGCGTCTGACAGCGCTTTTCAAGCAGGGCTTGGCAGCATCTTCTTCACTTTACAGCTGAGGAAACTGAGGGCAGAGCTCAGGGGGAAGGAACGGGGCTCAGCACCGAACACCAGGTGGGTCCAAAGCCGTGGTTTCACCTGGGCTGGCTCCATTTGTGCAGGATATTGTCAGGAGAAATGCCAACAGCCCTCCCAGCCTTGTCGGTTCCACTCCCAATCCCATCCCCTGCTGCAGCCCAGCGCTTCTGCTGATGGAGGCTCCTGGTGCCTCCTGCTGCTCGCTTGCTCCGGGATGTGGATTTATAATTTCATTGCAGGCACACGCAGCTCGGGCTTTCCCATTTGAGCTTCATCCCCAGCCTCAGCCCTGGATCTGCGGTTAAAACCAGGAGATTTATGTGGCTGGGAAGGAATTTCGTTGCTGTTTTAAACAATATCAACTTATATCCTTAGGAAAAGATGAAAAATCCAAGCATGAAAAAAAATTGCGGCTGGTTTAGTTTGGGGCTGGATTTTTAAGAGGCTGGCGTGGGGGGGAGGGTGTGCCAGAGCAATCCACATCTCATTTCCATCCCCCAGGATGGAAAGGTGATTCTGGCTAATTGAACACAGTCATTAAGCTGCTGTATCAAAAGCACAGAGTCAATTAAGCAGCATCCCCCCCCTCCGCCCTGGCCCCTCAGGCTGTGCTGGTTCAATCAAGGATGGGGGGAATTGCTGCTGCTCCCCCCCAGCTCCCCATCCCGGTGCTGCGAGATGATTTTGCCTGGTGGAAGGTGCTCTCCTGCCTGCTGGCCTGGGTTAGAGGTGATTTTGGAGGAGCATCCCCCCAGGTGCTGGGTTATTTCTGAGATGATTTTGCCTCAAGGAAGGGGCTGGGAAGGAATTGCTGCCCCCTGGCCTGGCAGGTTTAGTGGTTCAGGCTGGGCTGATTTTGGATGGAAAGATGATTTTGCCTAATTGAACACAGTCATTAAGCTGCTCTGTCCCATGCAGCATGCCCCTGGCCCCTCATTTGCTGGTTCAATCAGGATGGGGGGTTGCTGCTCCCCAGCTCCCCATCCAGGTGCTGGGGGTGCTCTCCAGGGGTTAGACCAGTGATTTTGGGGGAGCAGGCTGCTGACAAATGCACTGGGGGTGCTGGGGGAGCCCCAGGTTGGAGCAGGCTGCTTTGTCCTTGTCCCCTCCCCAAGCACCGCCCCAGAAAATCAAGTTATTTCTGTCTTACCGCGCCCCTTCATGCTGTTATTTTAATTTGGGGCAAACCAAAGCACAAACTTGCATAAGGGAACAGGCAGGTTGTGGTTCAAGCCTGGGCTGAGGGTTTTGGCTCAGCCCTGCTCCCCCTCTGGGCTCTCTGTCCCACCCATTAACTCCAATGCCCTTCTGGCATCATTTTGGGCTTTGAGGAAGGAGCAGAACAAAGCACCAGGCTGAGGTGACCAGTTCTGCTTCCCCAAGCCAGAGTCCAGCACGGGACATTGAAGAATCCCATGGGACCCTTGGTCTCGTGCTCCAATTAATTCAAATTGGCTCCAATATGAGCAGAAATCCAAAGGGATCTTGGGCAAGGAGCCTTGGACAGGTTGGGGAGGAGGTCCCTGCCAGGGGCTGTGGCATTTGGGGTGCTGAGATGGGACCCGGACCCCTCCTTATGGAGCTTTACCCCCAACATGTCACCTCTGTCCCAAGAGCCTGGCCCTAAACAAAACCAGCACCCCCACAAGTGATGAATGGGGACCCATAAACCACCAAAAACCTCCAAAATCTTGCTGAGCATCAGGATTGGGATGAAATGGGGCCACCTGAGAACACAAATGTCATGGAATCATATAATCATCTGCATTTGGGGTGCTGAGATGGGACCCAGACCCCTCCTTAGGGAGCTTTACCCCCACATGTCACCTCTGTCCCAAGAGCCATAAACAAAACCAGCACCCCCACAAATGAGGATGGGGACCCATCAACCACCAAAAACCTCCAAAATCTTGCTGAGCATCATGATTGGGATGAAATGGGGCCACATGGGAACACAAATATCATGGAATCATATATTCATCATGGTGGGAAGAGACCTTCAGGACCACCCAGTCCAACTGTGCCCCAGTTTGGGGGACACACAGAAGTGGCAGCACCCTGAGGCTGCTCCAGGGAGGGTCTCTGCCTTTGGAGATGCTGTTCCAAGTGAGCCAGCTCTTGGGAGTGTCTTGACAAGTTTTGCTGTTTTCTGGGGCATTTTCACACAGACTCAGCAAAATGATTTAGGGGAAAAAAAAAAAAAAGTGTGAGAGAAATAAAAAAATCACAGCTGCTCTGGCACACGCTCAAAATCTCCAAGAGTTTTTGACTGAAACGTGCCAAGGGGAAAAAATCAATTCCAACAAAGCGAGAAGTAAAATCCCTTTTGCCCCCAGTTTGCCCTCTGTGGTGAAGTGAGGGATCTGAGGGATCTCTCCCTGCCTGCAGGGTCCCTGCCAGCCCCTCCTGCCATGGCCAAGCTGGTTCCCTGCCAGCCTGAATGCAGCATTCCAGCGCTGCCAGCTCCAGGGACAGCCTGGGATGCTTTTGTCCCCATTCAGGATGCAGCAGTGGGAGCCACGTGACGGGAGCAGGCTCCTGGTGCCCGTTAATTCTGCCTAATGGGAACCTCGATGGGCTCCTCGAAGGAGCCAGCTGGATGCTCCCACTCCACGTGGTCCTACAGAATTTGGGTTTTGGGGAGCGGGGCTGATGCCATGAGGGTGCCAGGGTGTGGGAACCCACAAAATTAGAGGGGTTTGGGAAAGCTCCTAAGCTGCAGCATGAGAAATCATTGATCTAAAACAAAATAGGACGTTTTTTACCAGCTTGAGAAAATTTTACAAGATAAAAAATGTTTATACACCTCAAAACATGAACTGAAAGACTTAATAATCTAAGTAAAAGCAAATACTCAAAATATAGACTTGCAGTCTGCTTTTACCTTTGATTTTTGAGACCAGATAAATGGCAATACCAGGGAGCCACTCCTGGCTTGGCAGCCCAGAGCCCCCAGCCCCAAATGCCCCTGAGCTGAGCCAGCCCCACCACAGGGACTGGAGACAGCACCATCCCCAGGACTGAGCCCCTAGGGCTGAGCTGGGGGGGTTTTCTGTGCTGGCCAGAGCTTTGCAGTGCCCCAGAAATCACTGGAGGGCACCGTGCTGTTGGGGAAGGTGAAACAGGAAAGCCTTATCAATATGATTGCCTGGCAAAAGATTTTGAGAATATAGAAACTATAAGTGAGATTGAAATGAAAGCACACTTTGAGATCCCTCAGTTACTGAACAACTGGAAAACAATGGTGTGGCCACTGAAGGTAATCCCCTTTTGATGGAACAACACCCTCTGCTTGCAGACAGCTCCAAGGGTCAGAGCAGACCCTACAGCTTGGCAGAAGGGGCCCAAAGAGGAGTTTTTAGGGTTTAAAATGTAACACAGTATAGTAATGTAGTGATTCTTATAGGCTGTATGGAAATGCTGTAGGATTTGTGAGCCTGTTCACACAGGCTCAGAGACTGGATAAACCATGGAATCCTGCAATGTCCTCAGTGGGAAGGGACCCACAGGGATCATTGATCCCAGCCCCTGTCCCTGCCCAGCCACCCCAACAACCCCACCCTGGGCACCCCTGGGAGCTCCTGGAGCTCTGGCAGCCTTGGCACCATTCCCTGGGGAGCCTGGGCAGTGCCCAGCAGCCTCGGGGGGCAGAACCTTGCCCTGAGCTCCATGCCCAGCCCTGGCACAGCTCCAGCCCTTGCTGGGCTCCTGTCCCTGTCCCAGAGCAGAGCTCAGCCCCTGCCCCTGTGCCTCCCCTCTGTCTCCTCCAGCCACACAGATGACAACCAGGTTTTTTCCATGTAATTCCTGTCTCAGCAGGTCCCAGGTCGCCTCCCCATCCCTGGACCAGCTCAGGGATGGATCCATTGCTGCCGTTCCCGGTGGGCTCCCATCACTCCCCCACCCTTGTGGAGCCGGGGGCGGCCTCTCCTCTCCCTCCCCGTGAGGAAATCGCTCCTGATGGGATCCAGCCCACGCTCCCCGAGCCGCAGAGAGCGCACGGAACCCGCGCTGCCACCCCCGCCCTCCCTCCTGCCTTTATCTGCCAGTGGCATCGCATCCCTCCAGCAGCTCCCAGCTCCTTTTCAAACACCATTAGAGCGATTAGAATTCCGGAAAACACGGCATTTGCACCTTCCAGATGGAAATGTCCCCGTGTCCCCGTGTCCCTGTGTCACCGCGACCCGCAGACAGAGCACGTTCTAATCCCCTTCATTCATCGGCTCGGCCTCATCAGCTCCCAGCTCTGGGAGCTGCTCAGGGATGGGGACATTGTGGAATGGTAAGGGCTCCTTGTTCCCAGGGAATCTGGACAGGATTGCACCCGAAAACCCCCAAATCTGGGACAAGGGAATCTGGACAGGATTGCACCTGAAAACCCCCAAATCTGGGGCTCCCCCCAGGGAATCTGGACAGGATTGCACCCGAAAACCCCCAAATCTGGGGCTCATTGTCCCCAGGGAATCTGGACAGGATTGCACCCGAAAACCCCCAAATCTGGGACTCCTTGTTCCCAGGGAATCTGGACAGGATTGCACCCCAAAACCCCAAATCTGGGGCTCATTGTCCCCAGGGAATCTGGACAGGATTACACCTGAAAACCCCAAATCTGGGACTCCTTGTTCCCAGGGAATCTGGACAGGATTGCACCTGAAAACCCCCAAATTTGGGGCTCCTTCTTCCCAGGGAATCTGGACAGAATTGCACCCGAAAACCCCCAAATCCGGGACTCCTTGTCCCCCAGGAATCTGGACAGGACTGCGCCTGAAAACTCCCAAATTCGAGCCTGTCTCTGGCCATGTTCTCACCCTGGGTTGGCTCAGGAATGGCTCCTGGACTCAGGGCAGGAGGGATCTCACTGGGGCCACCAGGCAGGGGCATCCCCCTCAGCCTCTCCTGGTGGCTCCCTCCCAGCTGGCAGCGTGTCTGACCCACCAGTCACCCCTCTGGGTGTTGTTTTGGGAAAAAAACGCTGCCACTTGGTGTGCATGGCTCAGTGCAATCCCAGTCCCCACCAGGACTGTCCCCTTGTTGGGAAGGAAGGGATGTACAACACCAAACTGGAGAAGAGCACCTGCACCCCAGTGTGGCCTCCCAGCTGCCCAGTCCCCTCACCTGTGCCCAGGTGTAGCTGGCAGGTGACAGTGGTGACCACACACTGTCCCTTTGGCTGCTGCAGGCTCTCAAGGTTTTCCTTTCCTCTGTTTTGAGGGATGTGCCCTTCCCAGCCCCTTTCCTGCTTCAGGGCCATGCTGAGGCAAGGAGGTGCCAATCCCCAAAATTCTGCTTCTTCCCTGTCCTCACATGCATCATGTCCAGAATATGGACCCAAACAGCAAAGGAAGGAACTCCCCCTGTCCCCATCTGTCCCCCTATCCCCTCCCCAGTCCAGCAGAGGGGTCCTGGGGTTTATTTTTTGCTGCCTACTTTTGCTCCATGTCCTTGGAGTGGGATGGGAGCTGTTAGGTTGAAAGACAAATGATGCTGGGATGCAGTGCTGGCAGAGCTGATTCATCAGCTGGGGGGGTCTACAAGGTCTAATTTGGGAGGGAGGATCGCTGACGAATCCTTCAGTAACCAGGAAGACTTGGGAAACTTTTCCTGGCTGAACACATCATTAATTTCCCTGCCCATCCAAGAGCTTGGACAGGGAGGCTGCCATGAGTAGGGAAAAGGTTTTAAACAGGAAATGTGTTTGCAGGAAACAGCTTCAGATTTGCTGGATTATCATTAATTGTTGGACTCAGTGATCTCACAGATCTTTTCCAGCCTCAGTGGCTCCATGGTTCCAAAGCCTCCTGGGTTTTGGCCAACACCAGGATGAAGATGATGGTTTCTCTCCTAGGGAATCCAGATCCTGAGAGTCTCTTCTGAAGCTCCACAGCGCTGGATGTGTTTTGCCTGCCAGAAGAACCTGTCACAGACATCTTTTATGGAAAATCCTTTCCTTAGGATTTTTTCCTCCTGAGAAGCTGAGAGGCCTCAGGAACAAAATGTAAACAATGGTTATCTGCTGCTGTGGAATGCAACAGGTGCATCTGGGATTGGTCTCATGTGGTTGTTTCTAATTAATGGCCAATCACAGCCAGCCAGCTCTGACTCTTTGTCCGAGCCACAAACCTTTGTTATCATTCTTTTCTATTCTATTCTTAGCTAGCCTTCTGATGAAATCCTTTCTTCTATTCTTTTAGTATAGTTTAATGTAATATATATCATAAAAAATAAAAATCAAGCCTTCTGAAACATGGAGTCAGATCGTCATCTCTTCCCTCACCCTTGGACCCCTGTGAACACGGTCACAAGAACCCTCATTCCTTGTGCCCTCTGTGGGAACCAGGAGCAGGCTCTGGAATGTTCTGGCTGCCCTGATGCTGAATGGGGTTGGATGTGGCTGGACATGGCTCTGAAGCATGAAGGAATTTCTCCAGTTTGATGCTGTGGGAATTGGCCCAGGCTGGCAATTCCAGCCCCTCTGGCAGCCTTGGGGGCTGTAGGAGACACTCAGGGCTGGGCTCTGGGCATTCCTGGCTGTTCCCACATCCCCATCTGGGGCTCTGGGGTGGGGGGACTGTCATGGAATGGGGCTGGCAGGAGGATTTTGGGGAGCTGTCAGTGCTGGAGGTGAGAACAGGCCTGGCACCCAGCCAGCATTATTAGTGTCTCACTTCCACAGGCAACAAATCCGCCCACGTCCTCCATGGAAGGAAAAACTGTTTGGAAACAAGAACTCTACCTGGCACAGGGATGCAGAGATGCTCTCCTGGTGCATCTCCCTGCACCCCATGGCCTTGGCAGGATGGGCAGCAGTGCCCAAGGGTCCCTGTGACCATGTTCACAGGGGTCTCAGGTTGAGGGAAGTGACTAGGATCTGACTCCATGTTTCAGAAGGCTGATTTATTATTTTATGATATATATTACATTAAAACTATACTAAAAGAATAGAAGAAAGGATTTCATCAGAAAGCTAGCTAAGAATAGAATAAGAAAAAATGATAACAAAAGCTCTGTCTCGGGCTCTCTGTCTGAGCCAGCTGAGCTGTGATTAACCCTTAATTACAAACATCTAACATGAGCTAACCAAAGATCTACCTGTTGCATTCCACAGCAGCAGATAACCATTGTTTACATTTTGTTCCTGAGGCCTCTCAGCTTCTCAAGAGGAAAAATCCTAAAGAAAGGATTTTCCATAAAAGATGTCTGCGACAGGTCCCCATCATCCTGTCCCTGCTCCTCATTCCAGCAGCAGCTCCTTGGATATGTGAGAGGGGTGGAGGTCACTGCCCTGCCTCGCTCTGTGAATTATTAATGCAGCAGGAGGCAGCCAAGACTGGGAAACCTTCCCAGCAAGGGAACACTGGGAATGGGTTTTCCAGGCTGTGCTGGGTGAACTGGCCAGGATTGAGGCACCTGGGCCAAGCATGGTCCAGCCTGTCTGTCCTGCCCCTGCTCCACCCCCGAGCCATGTGGAATTCAGGGTTGCCTTTGCTCCGCTCCAGTTTCTCTGTTCTGCCCTGGGGTAAATCCTGCCCCAAACCTTGGGGTCCTCCTGGGAAAAGCCTGGGCACAGGGTGGGGGTGCTGCAGAGCAGAGGGTGCTCCCAGGGACCCTGAGCCCAGCTCCCAGCACGGGGTCCTGGCGTGGGGCAGGTACCAGGGAGATTCAGCAGGGAAGATATAGACTCAGCTCCCTTGGTGCCTCAGGATTTAGCTTTTCTATTTTTCACATCCTGTGCTGCTTTAGTGGGTGGGTCTGGGATCACATGAGGGGATGGTGAGCTCTGTGCACAGAGCAGGGAGACAAAACAATTCCTGCTCCAGCTGGGCACCAAGGACAAATGATCCAAATCAGCCCAAGAGCACAAACACCGTGGGCTGGAGAGAGAAAAACAAGCAGGGTGGGACTGCATGGGCTGGGGCTGGAATTGGACAATGAACTCCAAGATGCAAATGGAGCAGAACTGATCAAAGTGACAGACCCTGTGAGCAGTTGTGCATTTTGTGACCATTTGGGTTCATCTTGGGCTCAGCCCTGGCTGGGCTCTTGTGCTGCCCAAGGTGCATCCATTGAGGCCTTTTAATAAATCCCCGCTTTATTCTGTAACTCTGTCTGGTCCCTGTTCTAGCTCAGCCCTCACAAGGCATCACCCTCAGACCAAAGCTCTCCCCTCCCAGCAGCCAAACCCTTGGAGCAGCCCCTGCCGGCCCCCAGCCTCACCTGCACTACCCAAGCATCCCCCTGAATACCCCAGTCCAGAATCCCACCCCAGATTCCTGCCGAGGAGGGAGGAGGAAGGGCAGCTCAAGGCTCCAGGCTGTGGCTTGTGCCACCTCACCTCTGCTGACAGCCACCCTGGTGACCCCAAGGTGTCTGTTGTCCTCCTGTCACTCTGTGTTTGTGTCCTTGCTCCCCATGGGCTGTTCCCAGCCGCCTGTGTGGGGAACAGCCAGGGCTGCAGGCAAAGAGAAGCTACTGCTGACTTTTGTGTTTTCCCAAGCCATGGGCTCTTGTGGTGTCTTCTAAACAGATTAAACTTGGATCCCAGCCCCAAGATCAGCTGATAGAGCTGCTGGGAGGCAGAAAAGGGGTTTTGGGGAGCTTTTCTGGGTGTGGGAAGCAGGTGGGATTTTGGTATGCTGGGGGTGGGGAGGCACAGGGTGCCCAGAGAAGCTGTGTCTACCCCTGGGCTCTGGAAGTGTCCAAGGCCAGGCTGGACACTGGGCTTGCAGCACCCTGGGGTAGCTGCAGGTGTCCCTGGCCACGGCAGGGGTGGAATGGGATGATCTCTAATGTCCTTTCCAACACAAACCATGCCATGGTTAGTGGGGATCAGATCCTTGGTGTCAGGACCTAGAACATCCCTCTGGCTGTCCTGGATGGCCAAGGCCCTGCCAGGGGGCTCAGAGGCCCTGGCACAGAGCCCAAAACACCTGTGGGTTTGGTTACTACCCGTGGAGCAAATTACCAGCCTTGTATGAAGATCAGCAAGCCACAACAATTTAAGTAGAATGACAATGAATTTATCACAGGGTGAAAAAGTAGATTTTGTGGTTTTTGGTATGGGGGTTCAGGAGGCAAGATGGAGGGCTCAGGGCGTGTCCAGCCTTTCTCCTTCTTCTCCTTGGCCTCCATCTTCTGCTGTGATGCTGGCACTTAGAGATTGGTTTAGAGTAGAAGCTCACTGTCTAACACAGGTGATAGGTATTGGGAAGTAATTGTAAACATTGTACACGTAGTTTTTAATATAAAGTTATAACACCGCCCCGGGGGCAGGCAGAGTGCCTGGACTGTCCTGCTGGACAGACCTCAGCAGGGCAGAAGAAAATTTTTTATAGATCAGATACGATAAACAACCTTGAGACTGAGAAATGAAGAGCCCTGACTCCTTCTTCAAGCACCAGACTGGGAAAAGAGAATTTCCAACTTTTCTCGGGATCACTCTGACCAGCTGGAGATCCTGACACCTTGGCTCTGAAAGGTGCAGAGATGCTGGTGCTGGAGCTGTATTGGGCCCACCCTGGGTGTTGAAGGTGTTTGTGAGGAGCAGCACCTCTGCTGGGATCACAGGAGCCTGGGGGACACGTCCACATTGGCCATGGGCCGGTGACATTGAGCTGAGCTGTCCCTGCTCCCCTTCATGGTCCCTGGGCCACCTCCAGGCTCTGCTCCACCTGGTGGTTCCCCATGAGCAACATCCCCTCACTCAGCCTGGTCCCTTCCCAAAAACCTCCCCAAGGCTTCACCCACTGAAGCCCCTGGACCTCCTGGAAGCCCCCAAATGTCTCTCACTGAAGGAAGAGAGGTGGGTGCTGAGGTGCATCCAACACCCAAGGCAGCATCTCACATCTGACAAAAACTGTTTAACTTCATTAAACTTTGGGACTAACAGCACCATCACAGCACTGCTGTCATTAATCCTTGCTAATTGTTTCTATAATTAAAAGCCCCATTGCGTCCTGTCTCTCCCAACATGATTTATCAGACAGGGAGCACTCTTGCATGAATGATGCACGGCTGGTGGGAGGACATCTGCCCTGGGCTGCCTGCATGGAGGGGAAATGCCTGGGGGCTGCTCCCTGCCCCAGCCCTCGTGTGCACCTCAGCCTCTTCAAGCCCAGGGTGAAATCCCCAGCCCCTGGACACCCCTTGGCTTCCTGGACACCAGGGCAAGGTTCTGCCCCCCGAGGCTGCTGGGCACTGCCCAGGCTCCCCAGGGAATGGTGCCAAGGCTGCCAGAGCTCCAGGAGCTCTCGGGGGTGCTCAGGGTGGGGTTGTTGGGGTGGCTGGGCAGGGACAGGGGCTGGGCTGATGATCCCTGAGGGTCCCTTCCATGACTGATCAACACCAGGAATGGGATTGTTTCAATCCTTTGTGCAAAGCTCCTGGCCTTTGATTCCCTCAGTGAGATCCAGCCAAGGACAGAACTCACTCCTGAGTGAAAGCAGCAAAAGAGGAGCCCTCTCCTTCCTTGGGGATGTGGGAGGGCTGGGGTGGTGTCAGCAGCTCCTGCTCTGCCTCTGCTTGCATGAAAAACCTGAAACCAGGTGGGAGGAGCTGATCTTTGCTGCTGATGCACGAGGTGGGCCTTGGGTTCCTTCCCTCCCTTGGAGACCCTGGAGCCTGGGAGGGAAGGAACCCATGCAAAGGTCAGCAGAAGATTCAGAGCAGGACAGTTCCATGGCTGGTGTGGCCATGAAGCCTCCTTAGCTGGGGGCTGCTCCTGATAAGGCATTTTTGGTGCTAAAGCTGGGAGCTGGAAGTCACAGAATCTGAAAGGTTCTCAGAATCTGAGATCATCATGTCCAACCAGTGCCATGCCCACCTGTGTCACCAAATGCCAAATCTCTGGTCATTTGCCAGCAATCCCTGAGGTGCCAGCAGGGCCCACTGAGCTCTGCAGGGATGGGGCAGGTCCTGGGAGCTCCTGGAAGCAGCAATGGCATTGAGGGGGTGATGCAGAGCCAGCCAGGGTCCCGTGGGGACAGAGCAGTGACGTGCAGCCTCTCCAGCCTGCCTGGCTCTCCCCGTCCCAGGGCGGGCATGTGGGGACACAGCAGGAGCAGGAGTCACCTGCTGTGGGCAGAAAGCATCCACAGCTCTCAGGGAGGTCCCTGGGGAGAAGGTGGTGTCACAGCAAGGAGGGGACAGGTGACAATCTACACTGCCACCCTTTTTGGTGTCCTGAACCAGCCTCAGGTGCTTCTTCCCCTGCAGGCAGATCCAGAGCCAAGAAACTCAATGCAATCATGGAATGGTTTGGGTGGGAGGGGACTTTTAAGATCACCTTGTTCCACCCCATGACATGGCAGGGACACCTTCCACTGTCCCAGGCTGCTCCAAACCCAGTCCAGCCTGGCCTTGGGCACTGCCAGGGATCCAGGGGCAGCCCCAGCTGCTCTGGGCACCCTGTGCCAGGGCCTGCCCACCCTGCCAGGGAACAATTCCTGCCCAAGATCCCACCTAAATTTCTCTTCTTTCAGTTTAAAACCATTCCCCTGTCACTACATACTCTTATAAATAACCTTTCTCCAGTCTGGCCCATCCTTGAACCCTGGCAGCTCCTCTGCATCCCCACTTGACGGCCCCTGGAGGGCACAGATACCAGGAGGTCACACGGGATGGCACCGAGCTCATCCCTCCTTCCCTCTGTGGGGTGGGGATGGGAACCATCCATAGCCCCCAGGTTCCCCTGTCACCTCCCATTTTTCTGACCTAATATCTTGCAGCATCTTTAAATGAAATAAAACAAAACCAGTGAGTTTTGGGGACCGTAGGGCTGAGGATAATCAGACCTGAAAATGACTCTGCTTTGTTGAGTCACACCTAATGCATGTGCATGTTAATGATGCCCTTCCCAGCTGTGCTTCCCAGAGCTTTCACTGGAAAGAGTTGGAGCTGGAAAGACACTGGGAAGAGGCACAGCTCAGCTCCCAGCTCTGCCCAACAGCACTTTTGCAGGGAGGGGGTGTCACAGACATCTTTCATGAAAAATCCTTTCTTTTGGATTTTTCCTCCTGAGAAGCTGGGAGGCCTCAGGAACAAAATGCAAACAATGGTTATCTGCTGCTGTGGAATGCAACAGGTGGATCTGTGATTGGCCCATGTTGGATGTTTCTAATTAATGGCCAATCACAGTCAGCTGGCTTGGACAGAGAGCCGAGACCACAACCCTTTATTATCATTTTTTCCTATTCTATTCTTAGCTAGCCTTCTGATGAAACCTTTCTTCTATTCTTTTAGTATAGTTTTAATGTAATATATATCATAAAATAATAAATCAAGCCTTCTGAAACATGGAGTCAGATCCTCATCTCTTCCCTCATCCTCAGACCCCTGTGAACACGGTCACAATGGGGGGTCTGGCCTGCTGGATACCACTTTTCCCTCATTTTTCCATCCATTTTCCCTCATTTTTCCATCCCTTTTCCCACAGTGTGACACACAGTGAATCTCCAGGCCTCAGCTGGACGCCAGCCCAGCCGCGGCATCTGCTGTAGCACCAGTTCCTCCCTCCACCCAACTGTGACCAACAGCTTGGAGACGCCAACAAGGGCAGCAACACAAACGTGGGCTCAGAGCCTTTGGAAAATGTCAATATTCACAGCACTCCAAAAATATCTGGGCTGGGAATTGTGCATCTCTGAGGGGGTGGTTCCATGCCCAGAGATGCAGGGGATGGCCAGAGTGCTCTGTCACTGTGTCTTGGTTTGGAAAGCCAGGAGTCTGCTAAGGAAGGCAGGGGCTTCCTCTGACATGGAGAATGTAAACCCTCCCCACCCCTCCGAATTGCTATAAATTTTAAATTAAGGGGGCTCTCAGGCAAAAAATATGGGAGCAGGAAATAGCAGTTCTTTCTAAAGTTCTATCTTTAATAGGGAAAGGAAAAAAAAAAAAGGATAAAATAAACAGTGCAGTACACTAGGACAACACTGCCAGAGTCAGAGCCCAGCCTGACACCCTGTGGGTCAGGGTGTTGGTGGCAGTCCCATTGGAATTGTGGCTGCAGCCCTCCTGCAGTGTCAGGGGTGGTTCTGCTGGAGCAAGGGGGATCTGTAGAGAAGGATGGATTCTTCCTCTGAAAATCCAGTGGAAGGAGAGGCAGCTGCTGTTCCTCTGGGGAATCCAGTGGAGAAGCTGTGCTGGTGTTCCAGAATCTCCAGATTATATCCAGGCAGGAATGCTTGGCTCCTCCCTCTGGGCTCACATCTCCCAATGGGATGCTGGAGTTCTTATCAGCCATGCAGGGACATTCAATAGCTGTTATCAGCAGATGTCCCCTCCCGAGGGAGGAGTGGTTGTGGTCACTCAAAGAGAGAGATAAGGCAAACTGCCCACTTGACAAAGATAATCTGCCACACAGATGGTTATGGAAAACATCTTGCATTGCAATCTTCAACACACTGCTGTCACCATCTGCTCCCAGGTGCTGGAGCCTCCTCAGGGGTAAAACCCTGCTCAGCTGCTCCAAGGCATCTTTGGGCTCCCAGACCCAGATAATCCACAGGGAGCAGGGTCAGCCTTGATGCAAATCCCTCCCTGGCATGTGCAAAACCCCAAAGGGCAACTCCATACAGGGACTGGTCCCTCCCTGCACATCCCTGAGCAAAGCAGAGCCCTGGTCTGTGACGGTGTTCACAGGGGTCTGAGGATGAGGGAAGACACAAGGATCTGACTCCATGTTTCAGAAGGCTTGATTTATTATTTTATTATATATATTACATTAAAACTATACTAAAAGAATAGAAGAAAGGATTTCATCAGAAGGCTGGCTGAGAATAGAAAAAGAAAGAATGATAACAAAGGTTTGTGGCTTGGCTCTCTGCCTGAGCCAGCTGACTGTGATTGGCCATTAATTAGAAACAACCCCATGAGACCAATCCCAGATGCACCTGTTGCATTCCACAGCAGCAGATAATCATTGTTTACATTTTGTTCCTGAGGCCTCCCAGCTTCTCAGGAGGAAAAATCGTAAGGAAAGGATTTTTCATAAAAGATGTCTGTGACACTGTCCCTACCCAGTGTCCCCAGAAAGGCCCAACATCATTCCCCAGGCACTCAGGAGTGGGCACCTCACCCTGAATCCGTGTTAATTTGGGAGATGAGCAGACATGGGGACAGATGTTTGTCCCCTGCAGTTGTAAAACCTGCAGGGTTTGGGGCAGCTGGAGCTCCCCCCCCGGGCTGGGGCTGGTGCTGGGACTCCCTGGGGACACATCACAGCCTCCCTGCTCCTGCTGCTGTCACCGGGGAAGATAAAGGCAGGATTATCTCTGGGAGCTGTCACCAGCTGCAGGCAGGAGCCTCACACAGGTGACAGCACCAGGAGGGGTTGGATCACCAGCAGAGGCTGAGCAGGACACACAGAGAGAGCCCAAATTACCCCAATCCCATGAGGACAGATATCTCCCACCCTGAGAGCTCCCAAAGCTTTCAAGGAATGGCAGAAGCACCTGCCTGCTCTTCCTGCTGGTGGCTCTACTGGTTTTACTGGGACCACACCATGCACAGAGATTCCCATTCTCCTGCTCTGCTTTCCCCACTGTGGGAGCAGTTGGCCACAGAAGGTGGGGCTGGAAGAGGCAGGGGGTGCTCAGCGCCCTCCCCTCACTGCTGGAATGGGGGATTTGAGGATGAATTCCTCCAGGAATAACTTTATTTGATAAATAGAGTAAAAAAAAAAAACATTTTCTTATAAAATAATAATTTTATTATAAAATTAATAGAAAAATTTAAAATAAATAAAATAATTTTACTAATATTTGAGCTATTCCTCTGGGAATAACTCCTGGAGGGGCAGGAGACTGAACAGGAAAGAGAAACCCAGTGACAAGTGTTGTGACTGGGGAAAACAGGGGAAAATTTTGTAACTAAAATCATGCCCCATAAAGATGATTTTGCTAGTAATGAACACTTTGAATAACTTTATTTGATAAATAAAATAAGAAATTGTATAAATATTTGAGCTATTCCTCCAGGAATAGCTCCTGTAGGGGCAGGAGATTAAGAGGAAAGAGAAAGCCAGTGACAAGTGTCATGGTTTCACATTTTCCCAAAATAGGGGGAAATTTTGTAACTAAAATCATGCCCCATAAAGATGATTTTGCTGGAAATGAACACTCTGAATGCCTTTTTGCTAGGAAAGAAATTCCTGCTGCAACATCAGATCTCACAGTTAATATTTAGCCTCACTATTTGACCATTTCCAGCATGCCAGGGCTGCAGCTGAGCATGTCCCCCCTCCCACAGCAGTCACCTGGAAGGACAGATGGGAGCAGTTTGTCCTCTGCTCCTCACAGGAAAGAGCAAAATGCTCCTTCCAGCCCTGGGGCAGGGTTGGAATGGGGCTCCTGCCCCTCTCCATTGACAGCAGCAGCGATTGCTGCTCCCCCCTGGCTGAGCACAGCCTGCCTGATCCATCGCTCTGGCCTAATTAGGCTCTGCCCAAGGCCAAGGAGGAGGAGATGCTGATGAGCCCCAGCTCCAGGGGACCCCCCTGCCACCCCCTTCCCCACCCCATGGCTTGGATTTGATGATGATCTTGAAGGTCTCTTCCAACCTGGACATGGGGCCAGCCTTGGTGTTACCCTCAGAGCCACCCAGACCAAACAGGCCCTGCAGGTCAGCAGGGTGCAGAGTTCAGCTCTGGGTCACCTTTGCTCATCCCTCAAGGTCCACACGCATCTCCTTGTCCCCCAAACACGGCATTAACCCCTCAATTTCTCTCCCTCTCTATTCCCATCCTGCCACAGCACCTGCCTCCCTCTTTGGGGGCCCTCGGTGAGGACATGGGGCCAGCCTTGGTGTCACCCTCAGAGCCACCCAGACCAACAGGCCCTGCAGGCCAGGAGGGTGCAGAGCTCAGCTCTGGGACCCACATCCCTCCATCCCAACCCCTCTGGGCTGCAGGAGGGGCAGGGAAATGTGTTCAAAAAATGGCTGCCTAATCCATCACTCAGGCCTAATTAGGCCCTGCCCAGGGCTCAGACCAGCAGCCCGAGGAGGAGGAGGAGGAAGAGGAGGAGATGATAACGAGCCCCCCCAGCCCCAGGGGATCCCCCTGCCACCCCCTGTCCCAGCCCTGGAACCCCCCAGCCCTCCCTGCTGCCCATGCCAGGCCCAAGGCAACCCTCCCCGGCTTCTAATTGGATTTGCTCATGCTAATTATGATGGTTTTTGCCTCAATTAAGCCATTTGATTCCCACACAGCTCCCTGGGCACTGGTCTGAGCCCTTTGCAGGCTGCTTGGGCCACGTGTCCTCGCTGCTCCCACTGTCAGGGTCACCTTTGCTCATCCCTCAAGGTCCACACGAATCTCCTCATCCCCCAAACACGGCATTAACCCCTCAGTTTCTCTCCTTCTCATTCCCATTGTGAAAAACGCCAAGCACTTGTTTTTTTTTAAATTGTAAAAGTTTAATAGTAATAAAATGGTTATAAAAATAGGAGTACAATTAGAGTAATAATAATTTTGGACAAATTGAATTAGGACAATATGAGACAATAGAAACAAAGAGTTATGGACAGTCCAGGTGCCTTTTTCTGGGCAGCACAAGCCTGAAAAAGGACACACATTAACAGAGGATTAACCCTTAAAAACAACAGCCTGTTGCATATTCATACATGATGCATAAATTCCATTCAAACACAGGATTCTGTCTGATCAGCGTCAGGTCAGCTTCTTCCTCCTAATCCTAACAGGATCATCATGGCTGAACGAGGCAGGAAGAATTTCTTCTGATAATGGAGCAATAAATTCTCTTTCTCTGAAAGATTCAGGTGTCCTCCAGCTGCTGTCTTGCTGCCAGTCCTTTCTTTAAAAAAAGAATCCTACATAGCATCGTTTCTATTTTAACATTTTGTTATAACCCAAAACTATATTTAACACAGTACTTAAGAGAATTAATACAGCATAATTTTCTAACACAACACATATAATGTTCATTTGAATATTTGCAAAAAGCCAATCATAAAATATGCATTTTTCACACTATCCTGCCACAGCACCTGCCTCCCTCTTTGGTGGCCTTTGCTGAGGACATGGGGCCAGCCTTGGTGTCACCCTTCAGAGCCACCCAGACCAAACAGGCCCTGCAGGTCAGCAGGGTGCAGAGCTCAGCTCTGGGTCACCTCTTGCTCATTCCTTAAGGTCCACACGCATCTCCTCATCCCCCCAAACATGGCATTAACCCCTCAATTTCTCTCCTTCTCCTTCCCATTGTGAAAAATGCCAATCACTTTTTTTAAAATTTTAAATTAAAGTTTAATAATAATAGTTTTTTCAGCCTTCAGGTTGTTGTTTATTTTTCTTTTATCAACAGTTCAGCACACTGTCTACATCTCAGACTTAGAGTAAAAAGAGAAGGCACCAAAAAGTCACCAGACACACAGGTTCCAGGTCTTTTAAAACTATTTTTTCCAATTAACTCTTAGAATGTATTTTATTTCTACCTTTCTACCAATAACCAATTTTTTGTCTGTTCATGCAACATCAGCATTGCTGTTCTTTTTAACCAATCACCCTGGGCTCCCAACACAGCAGAAAATGGAGCAGATGAAAAACAAGGAGATCAGACAATGCCCAAAATCCTCCATCTTGTCTCCTCTCCACCTCCATACTAAAACCCCAAAACTCTAAGTTTTTCACCATGTGATAAACTGTACTGTGATCTATTTCACACACTCATAAATTCCAACTCATCCCAAAGTCTTGGAAATTTTCTCCATGGATGAAGGTTAAAAGCTGTGTTCTCCTGAGGGTCAGGACTTCTCAGGACAGGCAGAGAAACATTCCCTGTGCCCTGGGTTCCAACAGTGGAGGGAGGGAATCTGCTCCTCAGCAGGAACTGAGGGAAAGGGTGAGGGGGAAACGCAAAAAATCTGGGCTTGGATGATACTCAGGGGCAGCAGAGGCTCAGCTGGGCACATCCCACAGCCTTTCCCTGTGTTATAGATACACATTATAACATTGGCTTTTCAAAATATTAACATGGATTTTATAAGTGTGATGTTAAAGTAACTTTGTTATAAAGTTTTTATTTCTGTTTTTAATTAAGCTTAGTGAAATAGTTGATATAAATGTGTTTGTGTTAAAATGCCTGCTGGGATGGGTAATATCCAATAAAAATATAATGAGGACACCTGTACAGATCTGCCAACCATCAGCACTCACTGACTGAAGGCAGCGAGGACCAAGGCCCAAAACTGGAGGTGATAAGAATGGACTAAAACCACAACCAAGGAATACACCTGCTCTAAAATGGTGGACCCAAGCAGAAGAAAAAGTAAAGAATTCTTGGAACATGTAAACTGGCTTGGAGAAAGTTTACTATGCATGAGCAACAGGCTGATGGAAGGGAAAAGGTATTTAAGGGGTATCCCCAAAGGTAATGGTGTGCTCTTGGCTGAGTGTCAAGATGCATCCCATAATCTTTGTTTTACTTGTCTTTGTCTCCTATTGTCCTTTATTAAACTTTTTCAATTTTCACAGGAGAGTGAAGGTGTTTTTCACACCTGGAAATGAAAATGCCAAGGAGGGCTCAGTGCATCTCCATCCAACCAGAATTCAATAATCTGCTCCACCAGGCTGCTCCTGGCACTCTCCAACACCAAACCAAGGGGGCTGCACCACCCAGTATCCCTGTGCTCCATCTCCTCACACTGCAGGGAAAAACAGGCAAAAAACCCACAGGCCAGGAAGGAAAAACAGGAACGAGGAGAGGGAGGGAAGGGATGCTCAAAGGGACTTCATGGATTGGGCAGGACAGACTCTCCATCTCTGCTCTGCTTCATCCCAGACTTGGAGAGGGGCCAAAAGTCCCCAAAGCATCACACAGATCCCATCCCACAGCTGCAGTCCCACTAAATGGCCCCAAACAGCCTTTCAGCCCCAAACCTGCATTTCTGGGATGTACCAGTCCCATCCTTTGTCACAGACATCTTTTATGAAAAATCCTTTCTTTAGGATTTTTTCTCCTGAGAAGCTGAGAGGCCTCAGGAACAAAATGTAAACAATGATTATCTGCTGCTGTGGAATGCAACAGGTGCATCTGTGATTGGTCTCCTGTGGTTGTTTCTAATTAATGGCCAATCACAGTCAGCTGGCTTTGACTCTCTGTCCGAGCCACAAACCTTTGTTATCATTCTTTCTTTTTCTATTCTTAGCTAGCCTTCTGATGAAATCCTTTCCTCTATTCTTTTAGTATAGTTTTAATATAATATATATCATAAAATAATAAATCAAGCCTTCTGAAACATGGAGTCAGATCCTCATCTCTTCCCTCATCCTCGGACCCCTGTGGACACTGTCACAACCCTTCTGCAAAGGGACGTGGCTCACGTGCACACAGCATTTTAAGCAGCTCAGTGGTGACACCCCTGAGGCCACCAACAGCCAGTGCCACCCCCAGGTGATGGGGCACCTCTCCAGGCTGAGCCTTCACCCACTGAAGGGCCATCATCCCACTCCTCCTCCTCACAAACAGCACCACCCACCTGCTGGGGCTGGGCTCAGGGGTGACCCTGGGATCACACAGCTCTGCAGCTGCTGCTCCAAGCCCTTTGCTTCCTCCATGCTCAGCTGAGGGGGTCACTTCTTCCCAAAGAAGGGCTTAAAGTCTGGGGAGCTCAAAATTGATTTGCAGGTGAGCTCAGAGGCTGATTTAGGTGTAACAATGAAATGAGGGATGTGGGACTCCAGACTGCTCTCCAAAATGCAGTTTATTCCATCTGAGATGTTACAGCAGTCCAGGGTTGTGGGTGACAGAGCCTGTGTCCTCAGCTGTCAGCTCCAGCTGCAGGCAGGCCTGGAGACCCTTTGGTTTTGGTTACATTGCATTATATACTTTCTTTTGGTTACATTGCATTATATACTTTTCTTTACTGAGCATCTTAATACAGCAGAACCAATCTATACCTTAACTTTTATCTATAGCCTATCGTAACTACTATAATTACCATATTCATGTTCCTGTTCTCCAATCACTAAAAGTTAGTACATTACAGTTTAAGCTGGAAGTTGTTTTTCAGCTCTCTTGCAGTGGAAAATTCTGGAGATCCTTTTTTCTACTTGCAGCTTTGCTGACTTTTTTACCTGTGCTTCCTGCTTGGTAAAAACGTCTTCTTGTTTGAGGTGGGTTTATCCTTTGCTCTAAGCCATGAAAACCCCTTCAACTAACACACCCTTTGCCTCCTTGGTTAGCCAACAAGACTGGCTCAGCAATTCTTTTCTTCTATATCAAAACTTGCTTCCATCTCTATTCCTTCATCAGACTCTACATTTAAAAATCTTCCTGCTAAACATACATCTCTGTGAGACTTTCTTGTCAAACTTTCATCCTTCCCAACATTTAGGGCTGTTTCCTTTCTCACCACATAGCATCATCACCCTTCAGCCTGACCCCCAGGCAAGGAGCCAAGCCTGCCCTTCATCCCCATCCAGGGCTCCTAAAACTCAGGAGAAGAGGAAAAGCCAGCCCAGATTCCAGAGAGAGCTTTGTGAAGGATATTTTGTTAATTTCTGCTGCAGAGAAGGGGAGAGAGAGCTTAGACACAAACAAGGAGCACCTAAATTAATGCTGAGCCCAGAATAATCTCCAAGAGCTGCAGGATCAGCTCTTTTATCAACCTTAAACAAAAAAAAAAAAAAATTCTTGCTGTTACTCAGCAGTAATGAAAGCAGAGCTATTGTGACTGCAGATAGCACCAGGTACCAGGCACTGCAGCTTTGTGAATGCTTGGGTTTCATCACTCAGGACTGTAAATGGGGCATAAAAACCAACCTGAGAGAAAAACAGCCCTGCCTGCTCTCAACCATGCCCCACTGGAGCTGAGGCACAAGGAGCCAGTGCTGGATCTCTGGCCAGAGCTGTAAAGCCAATTTTAGAGGGCCAGGGAGGAGTCCAAGGGCTGCAGCTCCAGGAGAGGTGTCCTGACCCAGCCACAGGTTTAAAGCTCCAGAATTTCCACCTTTAAGGGGTTCACTGTGGCAGTAAGGTGGAAAAATTATAAAGAAAAGCCTTATAAAAGCAGGCCTGCTCTGGCGGGCATGTCACTTCTAAGTCAAGCTAGCATTTTGCAAGTTCCCACATGAAAGCAATCCTGGTGTGAGCAGTTCATTAACACAACAATCTATTCCTGGGTAAAAAAAAACAACTTACACATGTATAAAGTGTTTTTACACTGTTAGATAGTTTTTATTTTTTTTTCACAAACAACTTTCCCTGCACGTACACACTGAGTTTGAGTGACCAGTCAATACAGAATAACTTGTTACTAACAATTAAATGTAATTAGCAAAAAATCTACTAACCACTTAGAGTCACACATGAAGTCTGTAAAGTTGCATAAAAAGGAGTTATGTGAATAAAGAATGGGCTTTTTTTAATACCATGATAAAAATGGAATCCATGTGATTTATTCCCATAATTCACTGGTCAGAGAAGGCTTTGGGAACATCAGTGAAATCCAACAGGAAAAGCCACCATGGGGCTGCTTTGACAGGCAGGACAACCTTTAATAAGCCTGACATGAAGATCCCTGATCCCAGCAGGGTCTGTCTGGGGTCAGGACTCCTCCCTTCCCCTTACCTGCCTTTAAAATTGATGGGATTTTGAACTCCCAGTCCTTCCTGCAGCCCACAGGTATTGGGACACAAGAACAACCTTGTCCTCAACTCCTCTGTCCCCTCAGAGGCTTTCTGCTCCTTTAGAGGCCTGGGGCAGGCACGGACACAATCATGTTGTGTTGTGATTTCAGGGTTTACCTCAGAACCTCGGATCCCTCCCCTGACAATTCCCCCCAAGTGTGTCAGTCTCCTCTCCTCTCCCCTCTCAGCACTGTCTGTCAGTCTGGAATTCCAGAAGGGATTGGCAGACTCAAAGGATGCCCTCTACCCCTGGGGGCCATCCAGGTGTCCTTTGTCCCTTTGTCCCTCCCCTCCTGTCCCTGGTTGGTGGCTCCCTGCCCCTTCCCTGCCCCTCTCCCCGGGGTTAAAGGAGCAGCAGCCACGGGCTCAGGGAGTTCTGTTGGAGCTGTGCTGCATTCAGAGCCTGTGGGCCAGAATAAAGCTCTGGATCCAAACCCTCCATCAGAACCGACTCCTGGCAGGGCCTGAAGGGGCTCCAGGAGAGCTGCAGAGGGACTGGGGACAAGGCCTGCAGGGACAGGAGCCAGGGAATGGCTCCCAGTGCCAGAGGGCAGGGCTGGATGGGATCTTGGGCAGGAATTGTTCCCTGGCAGGGTGGGCAGGCCCTGGCACAGGATGCCCAGAGCAGCTGGGGCTGCCCCTGGATCCCTGGCAGTGCCCAAGGCCAGGCTGGACAGGGCTTGGAGCAGCCTGGGACAGTGGGAGGTGTCCCTGCCATGGCAGGAGTGGCACTGGATGGGCTTTGAGGCTCCTTCCAACCCAAAGCATCCCAGGATTCTCACATCCCAGGATTCTCACATCCCAGGATTCTCACATCCCAGGATTCTCACATCCCAGGATTGTGACATTCCCTGGTGCAGGAGGCAGCTCCGTGTCCTGAGGAAGCCTCGCTCTGCCCTTAAATATTAATGATGATGTTCAGTGGAGCTGCCTCACTCTGAGCTCACATCCAGGGCAACAGTCAGGCTTTTTTTATCTTCATGTGCCATCTGCTCTTTCATCAAATCATTTGTAAAGGAGAGGCCCTCATATTCAGAGAAATCATCTGATAAATAAACACCCTGTTACACGGTGATACCTTTTATTGGGCTGTTAACTGCTCGAGCTGTGCGAGATAAATCGCTTTAATTAGTGGTAAGACATTCCTTTTTTAACATTTACATGAGCCTAATCATTATTCCCCTTGCATAGGCAGGCTCAGAATTTTAAGCAGATTTCTCTCCTTGTGTGGCATGCGCTGCCAGGAGGGTCCCATGAATAATTTAAGACCACGTTGTCTTCTGGCCCTCAAAGAAAATACCAATATTTTGCTCCCACTTTCTTGAACTCCTGTCCATGAGGGATCAATTGCTTTCCCATGGGAGCTGGCTCTGCTGGGAGATGCACAGCCCAGAGTGGAATCTGTCCTTGTTCTGGGAAGATTTTACAAGTCTCAGGAGGAGCAGGGTCAGCCGAAACAGGGACATTGAAAAGGGTCTGAACCTCCAACAGTCCCACAGCAGCTCCTGCTCAGCCCCAGCAATTCTGCTCTCTTGAGGCAGCACCTGGACATTTATTTACAAAGTTCTGGGGACCCACAAGGTCCCTCAGGCCATTCAGCTGTCACAGGACTTTGTGGTAGCCTCTCCTGGGAGATGAGGTGTCCTGGGGGCAGCTCCAATCTCTGCTCTGGGACAGGGACAGGAGCCCAGCAAGGGCTGGAGCTGTGCCAGGGCTGGGCATGGAGCTCAGGGCAGGGTTCTGCCCCCCGAGGCTGCTGGGCACTGCCCAGGCTCCCCAGGGAATGGTGCCAAGGCTGCCAGAGCTCCAGGAGCTCCCAGGGGTGCTCAGGGTGGGGCTGTTGGGGTGGCTGGGCAGGGTCAGGTGTGCTTGGGGTGTTGTGAGGAGGGTTTTGCTTAAAAACCCCTGATCTGTGCCTTAGCTAAAAGACGGGGGAGTTAAACTAGGATATGGAGGGGAAAGGAGAAGGAGGAAGAGAAGGAAACGGTGAAAGAAATCAGTTTTAAGAAGTTGGAGGAGAGAAATAAAACCAGGAGAGGGGCTCTCAGCTGGTCACAAAGATGAAAAACCCACAGATATTTCAATTTTAGGGCAAGTAGCAGCTGTCCTCTCTTGGCTCTGCTGGAAAGCCTGAGCCAGGGACAGCAGAGGGCAGGGCAGGGCACTGGGCAGGACATTGGGACACAGAGCCAGGGATGGCACCAAGGGAAAGGGGGGATTCTGCCCCTCTGCCCCTGTGCTCAGGTGAGACCCCACCTGCAGAGCTGCCCCAGCCCTGGGCAGCAGCAGCAGGAGGACGTGGAGCTGCTGGAGCCAGGCCAGAGGAGCCACGGAGATGCTGCAGGGGCTGGAGCCCCTCTGCTCTGGAGCCAGCCTGGCACAGCTGGGGGTGCTCAGCTGGACAAGAGAAGGCTCCAGGGACACCTCCGAGCCCCTGGCAGGGCCTGAAGGGGCTCCAGGAGAGCTGCAGAGGGACTGGGGACAAGGCCTGCAGGGACAGGAGCCAGGGAATGGCTCCCAGTGCCAGAGGGCAGGGCTGGATGGGATCTTGGGCAGGAATTGTTCCCTGGCAGGGTGGGCAGGCCCTGGCACAGGGTGCCCAGAGCAGCTGGGGCTGCCCCTGGATCCCTGGCAGTGCCCAAGGCCAGGCTGGGCAGGGCTTGGAGCAGCCTGGGACCGTGGGAGGTGTCCCTGCCATGGCAGGGGTGGGATGGGCTGGGATTTAAGGTCACTTCCAACCCAAAGCATCCCATGATTCCATGAGTTCACACCTGCCCGCTCTGGGAAGGCAGGACCCCATGGGCCCTATCAAAACAGGATTAATGATCCCTCTCAGCAGTGTGAGGAGCTCTGTGTGTAAACAATTTTTATTCCCAGGCCCACCCATCCATCCCTGGCTGCTGCTGGCAGCGTTTCCCCAGTGCTGCTCAGGGCTCAGCAGTTCCACCCGGCTGCCCATGGATCCCAGCTGTCCCCTGGCCTCCTGGAAACACCAGCCCTGGATTTGTTCCCTGGGTATCAATCACTCTGGTCCCTCCTGGGCCCTGTGCCCGAGCAGTAAAACCCCACCATAAACTCCCAGCACTACAGGAACAGGATTCCTGCACTGACTGGAGCAGGCTGGGAAATGGAAGGGCCAGATCCTTGAGATGCTGCATTGTCTGGCCAGCATCCAGATAAATAAGCAGATAAATAAGCTGCTGTTTCACCTCCAGCCAGTGAATCGCCTCAATAAAAATCAGTGCAATTAATCTCATTAATTGGGAAGACATAGGACCCAGTTGGTAAATATTTATTGATATCTATAATATAAATATTATATTAATTTTATTGATAGTTATTTATTATAGTATATATTTATTGATGCATATGATATAAATAATTATTGATTTATATCAATACATATCCCTATATATATTTTATATATATAATATTAATATATTATATTAATATATTAATATATTAATATGTATTAATATATTAATATATATTAATATATATTGATGTATATTAATATATATTCAGCAGCCTCCACTGGGTTACAGAAGGAAGCTGGGCACAGCAAAGTGCAGCTGATTCATCAGTACGATTAATCTCATTAATTGGGAAGATATAGGACCCAATTGGTAAATATTTATTGATATATATATAAATATTATATTTACTGATATTTATTATAATTTATATTTATTGATATATATTTTAAAATAGAAATGTAAATATAAATATTTATTGATGTATATTAATATATATTCCCAGCCCCTGGAGCAGCCTCCAGTGGGGTACAGAGGGGAGCTGGTCATAGCAAAGTGCAGCTGATTAATCAGTACAATTAATCTCATTAATTGGGAATATATAGGACCTAGTTGGTAAGTATTTATTGATATAATATAAATATTATATTTATTGATATTTATTTACCTAGTTGGTATTATATTATATTATATTATTTTATATTGATATTATATTAATATAAATATTATATTTATTTATTATTATATTATATTATATTATATTATATATTATATTATTTATTTATTAAAATATATTTATACAGATACATCTATATTATATTATATAAATAAATAAATAAATAAATATATGTATTAATATGTATTCCCAGCCCCTGGAGCAGCCTCCAGTGGGGCACAGAGGGGAGCTGGGCACAGCAAAGTGCAGCTGTCACTGGGGACTGGTTTGGGTTATTTCATCCCCCAGCAGCTCCAGACTCTCCAGAGCTTCACCAAACATTGTTTCGATCAGGGACAGAACAGCCCACACCACCTCTCCTCCTTTACCCACTAATGAAAACCATCTCCAGCTAAATTAAATTCTCCCTCACAGCACACCCAGCCCTGAGGGCAATTAAAGAAACATAATGAATCTGCTATTTTTTTCCTTTTTTTTTTTAAAGGCAATTAAAGTGAAGCAGCTACAAAGATGAACCGTGTATCTTTTAAAATGACTCATGACTCCAAAAATGACTCCCAAATGGCTTTGGGAGGGGGGGCACTGCTGGGTTAGGAGTTCTTGCAGCATTTTCGGGTGCAGCTGCGCATGTGAAGGTGGGGAGGAAGCAGCAGGTGGTCTCGAGGGGACCATAGTTCAGCCTTGCTGATGGAGAGGTGCAGATGCCACCTCTGCTGAGCCTCTCAATTCCTTCCCTGGCTGCCCTCACACGAATCCTGCCAAGGGATGCAGAGAGAAGGCTGACACAGACAGGGAGGGGACAACAGCTTTGGAGAGATCCCAGGGAGCCAGGAGTGGTCAGAGGTTGGAGATAATTCTTGAAAAAAGGCCAGCAAGATCTAGGGATGAGCTGATAGAATAAATAAAAATTACATTTTTAACTTAGATCTATTCATATTTGTTTCTCTTTGGTGGTGGAAAGGAATGGGTTAAATTAGAAGGGAAGGAAAGTAATTTTAGAATGTCCAGCTCTTAAAACTGTCTAAAACCAAGGCAGTTGTTCACACACAGCAAAAACCACCTTGAAAGGGACCATTATTCCCATTTCTGCAGGAGCAGAGCTGTCCCTGGGTCTGGCCCTCCAGGCTGTGAGCTCAGAGAATCCTGGAATGCTTTGGGTTGGGAGGACCTTAAATCCCATCCCATTCCATCCCATCCCATCCCATCCCGTCCCATCCCATCCCATCCCATCCCATCCCATCCCATCCCATCCCATCCCACCCCATCCCATCCCATCCCATCCAATCCCATCCCATCCCATCCCACTCTTGCCACGGCAGGGACACCTTCTGTTGGATTATGGGATTTTTTAAAATCTGTTATATTTTTTTAGTTTTTAAAACACCTCTCAGTTGCCCCATCTCTGGGTCAGAAAAGGGCATCATCCAACAACCTTCCACCATCCCAGGCTGCTCCAAGCCCTGTCCAGCCTGGCCTTGGGCACTGCCAGGGGTCCAGGGGCATTGGGCAGGTGCCCCTGGCCCAGAGTGGCTCTGCAGGAGGAGGGCTCATCTGGGACACCCAGAGCAGGATTTGTCCCAGGCTCTGGTTTTGGCAGCTTTGCCTCTCAGGTTCTGGAGCACACAGGAGCTGAATTCCCACCTGTCTTGGTTTGGAAAGACAGGTGTCTGCTAAGGAAGGCAGGAGCCTCCCTGAAATGGAAAGTGTAAACCCCCTCCCTCCAAATTGCTATAAAATTTAAATTAAGGGGCTCTCAAGCAACATATATGGGAGCAGGAATAACAGTTCTTTAATAGGGAAGAAAATAAAAGGATAAAATAAACAATGCAGTAAACTAAAACAGCACTGCCAGAGTCAGAACCCAGCCTGACACCCTGTGGGTCAGGGTGTTGGTGGCAGTCCCATTGGAATTGTGGCTGCAGCCCTCCTGCAGTGTCCAGGGGTGGTTCTGCTGGAGCAAGGGGGATCTGCAGAGAAGGATGGATTCTTCCTCTGAAGGTCCAGTGGAAGGAGAGGCAGCTGCTGTTCCTCTGGGGAATCCAGTGGAGAAGCTGTGCTGGTGTTCCAGAATCTCCAGATTATATCCAGGCAGGAATGCTTGGCTCCTCCCTCTGGGCTCACATCTCCCAATGGGATGCTGGAGTTCTTATCAGCCATGCAGGGACATTCAATGGCTGTTATCAGCAGATGTCTGCCCTGAGGGAGGAGTGGAAGAGATAAGGAAAAACTGCTCACTTGACAAAAGACACCTGCCATGCAAACAGTAATAAAGTACATCTTGCCTTGCAGTCTGGGACACCACCCACCCCTGGAGCCCCAGCAGGGTCCTGCTGGCAGGGGACTCCTCCACCTCCTCTGAGCTCTGCCAAAGCTGCTCCCACTGCAGGGGCTGCAACTGGCCCAGGGGAGGCTCCAGCTCAGCCAGGGAAGCATCTGCAGGGGCTGCTCCTGTTTCCAGCACAGGGCAGAGCCACGGAGCTGGATTTCCCTTTGCATTTGCTCATTATCCATGTAGATAAAACAAGCTGGAAAGCAAAATAATTTTGTCCCACACTCTGCCTTGGCACCTTGCACAGTTTGACCCTCAGAGGAGCAGGAGCTGCTTTGTTCATTTGTTTTCCTTCCTCCTGATGTCTCTTCTGGAGCTTGGCTGGACATGAGGGAGTCACAGCCCACAGCAGTGCCCAGCTTTGGGAAATGGAGCAGTTGCAAGAAATCATTTTCCCTTTAGTTTTTTTTTTTTTTTTTTTTGCAGCCTGGAGACCTTTCCATGCTGGAAGAGCCTCTTCTGGTGTTAAACCAGGAGTTTTTCCAGGAGCACAGAGGCCTGGGAAGCTCTGTGGTGCTCCTGGTGCTGGTTCAGTGCATGCCAGGGTGGGAGAGGATTCCCAGGAGCAGCTTCTCAACACCACAGGTGGCTGCCCAAGGACAGTAGGGAAGGAGGAGGATGTGCATTAATCCGTGTCAACTGCTCTTTTTCCTGTGTTCAACAAATCAATAAATTCTGGCTGGAAATAAAATCATTACTTGCCTCCTCTCGTGTTCCAACTCAGCATGGAGCTGAAGATGCCAAAGGAAAGGGATGTGGATTGTTCCAGCTGGATTTATGGAATGGCTGGAGAGGGTTGGCATGGAGCTCAGGGCAAGGTTCTGCCCCAGAGGCTGCTGGGTACTGCCCAGGCTCCCCAGGGAATGGTGCCAAGGCTGCCAGAGCTCCAGGAGCTCTCAGGGCTGCTCAGGGTGGGGCTGTTGGGGTGGCTGGGCAGGGACAGGGCTGCACATGGTGATGGTGATGGTGATGGTGATGGTGATGGTGATGGTGATGGTGATGGTGATGGTGATGGTGATGGTGATGGTGATGGTGAGACCCCACCTGCAGGGCTGCCCCAGCCCTGGGGCCAGCACAGGGAGGAGCTGGAGCTGCTGGAGAGAGTCCAGAGGAGGCACCAGGATGGGCAGAGGGATGGAGCAGCTCTGCTGGGAGGAAAGGGTGGCAGGGCTGGGATTGTTCGCCTGGAGCAGAGAAGCTCTGGGATGAGCTCAGTGTGGCCTTCCAGGAGCTCTCAGGAGCCTGCAAGAGAGGAGAGAAACAATTTCCAGGGGCCTTGAGGGACAGGAAAAGGGGAAATGGCTCCCCACTAACAGAGAGTAGGTTTAGTTTAGATATTAGGAAAATTTCTTCCTTGTGAGGGTGGGCAGGCCCTGGCACAGGGTGCCCAGAGCAGCTGGGGCTGCCCCTGGATCCCTGGCAGTGCCCAAGGCCAGGCTGGGCAGGGCTGGGAGCAGCCTGGAACAGTGGGAGGTGTCCCTGCCATGGCAGGGGTGGGATGAGATGATATTAAAGTCCCTTCCAGCCCAAATCAGAATCTGGGATTCTGTGAAGAGCAACAGATGCTCACAGTGAGGTTTGAAGCAGCCCCAAGGAGGGAGCGCAGGCAGGATTTTTCCTGCTCAAAAGAGACAGGGTTGGATCTCTTGGAGCATCTGAAGGGAAGAGCACAGAGCTGGCTGCACTCCCAGCTGGGGACAGAGGTCCTGCAGCTGAGCCAGGCTGGAAAAGTGGTTTGTGCCTGTGAGCAGGGCTGAGCAGAGAGCAGCTGCTGCCCTGAAGCTCCCAGGGCTCTGCCCAGCAGGAATGCTGAGCTTTTCCCGGAGCCACGAGCACAGCCCGGCTGCCAGGTGTTTGCAGCAATGGAAAAAGGCAAATAAAGCCATTCAGGGAACAAATGAGGATAAATCCAGGCACTTCTACCTGCTCACAGACAGCCTGCCAGCTGAGGAGCTGAAATGCAACCCCCTGGAGGATCTGGAGCATCCAGGCACTGCTGAAGCTGCAGTGCAGGAGCGGGGGCTGGAGGGGCTGGAGGGCAGAGAAGGGGTGTCAGGGGCATCAGAGGGGTGGAAGGTTGGATAAGCTGGGCCAGGGAGGTGCACACAGGGGAGCCAAGTGGGAAACTGCATCCACAGGTCCATGGGAATGAAGAACATCCTGGTGTCCATCCCTGTGTGCTCAGGCTGGGACTCCAGCCTGCAGCAGACTGGGTTACAGCCAGAGCCTGACCTTTGCAGCCCCAATTAGCTGGGAGAAGAGCTGTGCAGCTAATGAGCCTGTGAAGGGATTTATCTCAGCCCCAGGCACCGACTGTAAATTCCTGGCGCAGGCAGCAGCTCCCTATCGATCCCAGCAAGGCCGAGTGCTCCCCAGCATGAAAATCACAAGGCAAATGGGATTTCTCCATCAGATCCCAGGGAAATGGGATTTCTCCATGGGATTTCTCCATGAGATTTCTTTGCTGCTGTTTGGGTGCCTGTGAGACCTCCTCGTGCCCAATGCGGCCAAAAGCCACCTGCAACAGGTGACATTGGTGGCACTGGAGGTTATTGACAGCCAGAAATTGTCACCCCTGGGAGGGGGGTGTGACCTGTGATGGCAGCAAACTGATTAGGGGGAAAAGAAGGAATAGATCCTGAATTCCATAGGATTCATTGGGAATTCTGGAGAACAGGGAGGAGAGAACCTGAGGGATACACTGGAGCCCCTGAGACCAAAGGGAAGAGAGCTGCTGATTTTTCCTGATGCAGTTTGCAGGAATAAGGCACTGGGAAACACTCGGGGCATCTGCCCAGTTTAACTGGTTTTCTTGAAATAAACTGGTGCCAGAACATTCCAGAAGGGTCGCAGGGAGGGAAGAGGGTCTCAGTCTCCCAGCTGGGGACAGGGGGCACAGGGGCTGGGGAGCTGCAGAGGATTTAGAACCCATCCCCATCCCAGTCCCCCAAATTCAGGAGCCTGGAATTGGTTCCTGCTCTGATTCCCCCTCCTTGCAGCCAGGCATGATTGGAGCCGCTCAGAGCGTGGGATGAGGAGGGGATAATTAGCCCTGAGCTTTCCTCTACCTGCAGGAGGCTGGAAGGAAATTCTGAGTCAGACCAAAACAACATTTAGAAAATGTAGCAGGCCCAGGCAGGATGATCAGTGGCTGGTAATGACAATTTATCTTGTCACATCTTGATACCTCCTGTTGTACTGTCCTCCCTGCCTGGTTTGCAGGGAAAGGGCAGCCTGTAAATCTCAGAGGCACTGGGAGATATTGTCCTTCTCACTTCACAGCCTGGAGAGGTGCCTTGAGCTGGAGCCTGGCAGGCAGAGGCACAATTCCAGCACAGAGCACCTTTGCTGTGCTGCAGGGAATTTGTTTCCATCCTCATTCAGCCCCAGCTGCACTCCTGCCAGGGAACAACTCCCACTGCCAGCAATTCCCACTGCAACCATTTGAAACAATCCTAGAAGCCGCGATTCTCTGCGGGCTGATCATCCCCACGCTGGCACACCCCGAGGAAATTCATCTTGCACCATGGCAGCCTGCAGGAACACAAAATCTTCCTTCCCTTGGGAAATCCTGCAAGGGTGCCAGAGAGCTGGGTACAAGGAAATGGTACTGGTACTGGGAACTGGTACTGGGAATTGGTACTGGGAACTGGGGACTGGGACTGGGTTCTGGTACTGGGAATTGGTACTGGGAACTGGGTACTGGGAACTGGGTACTGGGTACTGGGAACTGGGTACTGGTACTGGGAACTGGTACTGGGAACTGGGTACTGGGACTGGTACCTGGCACTGGTACTGGAACTGGTACGGGGAACTGGTACTGGAACTGGTACTGGTGCTGGGAACTGGTACTGGAAACTGGGAACTGGTACTGGGAAGTGGTACTGGAAACTGCTACTGGACCTGGTACTGGGAATTGGTACTGGAAACTGGTACTGGGAAGTGGAACTGGGATTTGGTACTGGTACTGGAACTGGTACTGGGAAGAGGGTACTGGGACTGGGAACTGGTACTGGTACTGGAACTGGGTACTGGGAATTGGTACTGGGAAGTGGGTACTGGGACTGGGAACTGGTACTGGAACTGGTACTGGGAATTGGTACTGGGACTGGGAACTGGTACTGGGACTGGAAACTGGTACTGGGAACTGGTACTGGACCCGGTACTGGGAACTGGTACTGGTACTGGAACTGGAAACTGGTACCAGTACGGGGAACTGGTACTGGGAACTGGTACTGAGCACTGGTACTGGGAACTGGTACTGGCACTGGGAACTGGTACTGGGAAGTGGAACTGGGAACTGGAAACTGGGAAGTGGAACTGGGAACTGGGAACTGGAAACTGGTACTGGTACTGGGAACTGGTACTAGCACTGGGAACTGGTACGGGGAACTGGTACTGGAACTGGTACTGGAAACTGGTACTGGGAAGTGGAACTGGGAACTGGGAAACTGCATCCACAGGTCCATGGGAATGAAGAACATCCTGGTGTCCATCCCTGTGTGCTCAGGCTGGGACTCCAGCCTGCAGCAGACTGGGTTACAGCCAGAGCCTGACCTTTGCAGCCCCAATTAGCTGGGAGAAGGAGCTGTGCAGCTAATGAGCCTGTGAAGGGATTTATCTCAGCCCCAGGCACCGACTGTAAATTCCTGGCGCAGGCAGCAGCTCCCTATCGATCCCAGCAAGGCCGAGTGCTCCCCAGCATGAAAATCACAAGGCAAATGGGATTTCTCCATCAGATCCCAGGGAAATGGGATTTCTCCATGGGATTTCTCCATGAGATTTCTTTGCTGCTGTTTGGGTGCCTGTGAGACCTCCTCGTGCCCAATGCGGCCAAAAGCCACCTGCAACAGGTGACATTGGTGGCACTGGAGGTTATTGACAGCCAGAAATTGTCACCCCTGGGAGGGGGGTGTGACCTGTGATGGCAGCAAACTGATTAGGGGGAAAAGAAGGAATAGATCCTGAATTCCATAGGATTCATTGGGAATTCTGGAGAACAGGGAGGAGAGAACCTGAGGGATACACTGGAGCCCCTGAGACCAAAGGGAAGAGAGCTGCTGATTTTTCCTGATGCAGTTTGCAGGAATAAGGCACTGGGAAACACTCGGGGCATCTGCCCAGTTTAACTGGTTTTCTTGAAATAAACTGGTGCCAGAACATTCCAGAAGGGTCACAGGGAGGGAAGAGGGTCTCAGTCTCCCAGCTGGGGACAGGGGGCACAGGGGCTGGGGAGCTGCAGAGGATTTAGAACCCATCCCCATCCCAGTCCCCCAAATTCAGGAGCCTGGAATTGGTTCCTGCTCTGATTCCCCCTCCTTGCAGCCAGGCATGATTGGAGCCGCTCAGAGCGTGGGATGAGGAGGGGATAATTAGCCCTGAGCTTTCCTCTACCTGCAGGAGGCTGGAAGGAAATTCTGAGTCAGACCAAAACAACATTTAGAAAATGTAGCAGGCCCAGGCAGGATGATCAGTGGCTGGTAATGACAATTTATCTTGTCACATCTTGATACCTCCTGTTGTACTGTCCTCCCTGCCTGGTTTGCAGGGAAAGGGCAGCCTGTAAATCTCAGAGGCACTGGGAGATATTGTCCTTCTCACTTCACAGCCTGGAGAGGTGCCTTGAGCTGGAGCCTGGCAGGCAGAGGCACAATTCCAGCACAGAGCACCTTTGCTGTGCTGCAGGGAATTTGTTTCCATCCTCATTCAGCCCCAGCTGCACTCCTGCCAGGGAACAACTCCCACTGCCAGCAATTCCCACTGCAACCATTTGAAACAATCCTAGGAGCCGCGATTCTCTGTGGGCTGATCATCCCCACGCTGGCACACCCCGAGGAAATTCATCTTGCACCGTGGCAGCCTGCAAGGGTGCCAACACAAAATCTTCCTTCCCTGGTACTGGGATCTGGGGACTGGGTGCCAGAGAGATGGGTACAAGGAAATGGTACTGGTACTGGGAACTGGTACTGGGAACTGGGGACTGGGACTGGGAACTGGGAACTGGGTACTGGGACTGGGAACTGGTACTGGTACTGGAACTAGTACTGGGAATTGGTACTGGGAACTGGTACTGGGAATTGGTACTGGGAACTGGGTACTGGGACTGGGAACTGGTACTGGGAACTGGTACTGGGAATTGGTACTGGGAACTGGGTACTGGGACTGGAAACTGGTACTGGGAAGTGGTACTGGAACTGGTACTGGGAACTGGTACTGGACCTGGTACTGGGTACTGGGACTGGACCTGGTACTGGGAACTGGTACTGGTACTGGAACTGGTAACTGGTACTGGTACTGGGAAGGTATTGGAACTGGTACTGGGTACTGGAAACTGGTACCAGTATGGGGAACTGGTACTGGGAACTGATACTGAGCACTGGTACTGGGAACTGGTACTGGCACTGGGAACTTGTACCGGGAACTGGTACTGGGAAGTGGAACTGGGAACTGGTATGGGACCTGGTACTGGGAACTGGTACTAGCACTGGGAACTGGTACGGGGAACTGGTACTGGACCTGGTACTGGAACTGGTACTGGAAACTGGTACTGGGAAGTGGAACTGGGAACTGGTACTGGAACTGGGAACAAGGATGAACAAAGCCCTGCAACCCACCTGGGAAGCAGAGTGGATTTCTTCCTATTCTGTAGACAAGATAAAGAACATTTTAAAAAATTCCTCAGAGCTCAGCAAGGTGCCCAAGAAAGGAATAAAGCCCAGGAGTGGCAGCTCCCCGTGTCCAGGTTTAGCTGGTAAATCCAGCAGGTTCAGCCAGCTCCAGGGGAGTTGTTTCCATGTTTTCCCCAGAGATGCTGAGCCAGTCAGACAGAGGCACTGCTCTGCAGCAGCTTGAGCACCAAAGGAGAGAGGAGAGAGGGTTACAGGAGCGTGGCTTAATTCTGTCAGCTCAGAGCACGCACATGTTCAGCTCTCACAGCCCGAGTAACTGATAAGAGCTCGTTTATTAATCCCTGGTAACTCAATCTGCCCTCCCAGCCCCAAGTGCTGAGCAGAGACGATGCCCTCAGGAGCTGGAGATCAATTTAAATTTCCAGAGCCTCGGTCCCTGACTCACTCCATAGTGCCAGTGCTCCTCAGAATAAGCAGGGAGAGGATTTTCTGTCACATCCCTGATCCTTCCAGCAGTGCTGGCTGCCACGTCCTGCTGTGCTGGAGTCAGGGACAGGAGCTGTGCAGGGGGACACGTCTGACCAGCTCCCACCCCTCCAGCAGCACTGGGATGGATCCTCTGGGTGCTGGTGCTTCCATGCAGCCCCATCAGGGCCCTTTGTGCTCATCCCTGGTGGAAAAGCTCCCTTGGCAGTGGCAGCTCCAACAGAGAGCTGAGGGTTGAACCAAACTGGAGAGATGAGGAAAACAAAGCCACTGACGTGGCCCAGGTGACACAGCCACAGAGGGGTGGGAGGCAAACGGGGTTAATGACTGCCTGGTTAATGAGCCACATGCAAATCCTGTGTGCTGCTCCTGCAGGGGCCTCAGCAGCTCCCAGCACCCCTGGACTGGCTCCAGCCCTCCCAGCTGCACCTCTCAAGGGTCTCCTGGAGAATCAGAGCCCTCTGGAAGGGGAGCTGGCAGCAGCCCAGCACTGCTGACCCTCTGCTTCAGCAGCCCCCAAATGCTGCTGACCGTGAACTCTTTAATTCTGGCACTGCAGGTTCTGCTGCTCAATAAAAGCAAAAAAAAAAAAAAAAAGCCGTTTATGAGGGAACAGTCAATAAAGTGAGACTTGCTTATCACAGCTGGTTAGGAGTGGTTGGAAACTGCACCCTCTGGAATGGTGAGGGGTCACTGTTTCAGGACAGCTTCAGTGTCCTGGAGCTGGGGTCCCTCCTGCAAGGCTGGGACAGGGACCCTGACATGTTCAAACACTCCAGGTTATGGCCACAAAGCTGGAAAATGGATGTGGTCACTCTTCCCTCCTGGGGCTCAGTGTCGCCTGCTCTGCATTCCAGCAGTGCCAGCCCATCAAGAACCTGCTCTCAGCAGCTGCTGAGCCTGGGGGGACAACAGGAGAGGGTGCTGGGGCCACCAAAACACTCTGGTGACAGCCAAGTGCTGCCACGGGAATGAAAAAGGAGAGAATGACAGCTCAGATGAAACGTTTGCACTTTTATTGAGGCTCTGAACAGTCACAAACCCACAGCCCCTCTGCTCCCCAGCATTGCTGTACCCTATGGCAATGTCACCTGGGGGAAGGTGACACCCTGATGCTCTCAGCACTCAGGCATTGACAGAAGTGTCTCTCCCCCAGGTCTGTAGGGAGCCTCAGCTCCTGGGAGCTGCTTTGCAGGATCAGTGGAGAGTGAAATGCCCAGGCTTGAGCTGCCGCGGGTGGCCAAGGTGTCTCCTGAGGATCCTCTGGAACAAATTCTTCCTGGCTGTCACCACGGGGAGCTCCAGGGAGCTGCTCCTCGGACAGTCCTTGCTCAGGGCCCTCCTGTCCCTCCTCCCTGCCGCCTGGCTTTCCAGAGCCTCTGTTTTTCGGATGTCTCTGGCACATCTGGGCAGGGGAAGCCCTGCTGGGGTCTGGCTGCTTCCATCGTCCTTGTGACTTGGCTGCTCGTGGTCCCCCTGCCTTCCTCCCATGCCGGAGTCTCCCTCAGCAGCAGGAATCCCGGGATGTCTGCAGCAGGGACCCCGAGGGTGTCCTGATCCCGAGTGAAAGAACGCCTCCTCCCTGGTGACCTGCGGGCTCTGCCCCAGGGTGACAAAGCCGTACGGGGTGGTGACCTTGGGGAGGTGCGGCAGGGACAGAGCTGCCCAAGCGGTGGGGTCTGGGGTGGAGCAGGGTGGGTTAAAAGAACATGGGTTGAAAGAACATGGGTTAGAGCCGTGCCCATCCCGCACCGCTGGTTCCCAGCTGCTCCTCCAAGCCGTCCCCTCCAGCTGTCCCCTCTCCTCCCCTGTCCCCTTGCCTGAGCATCTCTGCTTCTTGTGGCTATCCAGGGGTGGGATAACGAACTGCGGGATGCGCTCGGGGGTCACCACGTGGAAGAAGATGTCTCTGGAGCCGCTGCCCTGGAGCCTGGAGGGACACAGGGCCATGGTGGCCCCGAGGGGTGGCCAGGCAGCGCTGGCCATTTATGCTCCACGGCCACCCCCGGATGGTGACGCGCGGTGACGGCACCGCCAGGCCCTGCCACGGTCCAGCGGCCACCGGGACACGGGGCGGGAGGATGGAGGGGACAGGTGAGGACACGGGGGCAGGAGGATGGAGGGGACAGGTGAGGACACGGGGACAGGAGGATGGAGGGGACAGGAGGATGGAGGGGACAGGTGAGGACACGGGGGCAGGAGGATGGAGGGAACAGGTGAGGACACGGGGGCAGGAGGATGGAGGGGACAGGTGAGGACATGGGGGCAGCAGGATGGAGGGAACAGGTGAGGACACGGGGGCAGGAGGATGGAGGGGACAGGTGGATGGAGGGGACAGGTGAGGACATGGGGCAGGAGGATGGAGGGAACAGGTGAGGACACGGGGCAGGTGGATGGAGGGGACAGGTGAGGATACGGGGGAAGCAGGATGGAGGGGACAGGTGAGGACACGGGGGCAGGAGGATGGAGGGGACAGGTGAGGACACGGGGGCAGGAGGATGGAGGGGACAGGTGGATGGATGGGACAGGTGAGGACACGGGGGCAGCAGGATGGAAGGGACAGGTGAGGACACGGGGGCAGCAGGATGGAGGGGACAGGTGAGGATACGGCGCTGCCAGAGCCACCCCTCGGCTCTGTCACCCACGAGGAGGAGGAGGAGCAGGATGAATCACCGGCCGTGGGCATCGTCAGGCGGCAGGGGCAGCCAGGAGCGGCAGACAAACACTTCAGCTCTGGCTAGCAAAGCTCCCGTCGGGAAAAGCTCCGGCCCACGCCACCCCCGCAGCCAGCCAAGCCCCGGTCCCTCCTCCAGCCCTGCCCGGGCTCCTTCCCGCAGCATCCGTGCGCTCCCATCCCGCTGGGCTGCGAGTCAGGGGGTGTGGGTGCCATGGGACAGAGAGAGGGGCTTGGGAGAACTTTCAGGGGGTGTAAGGATGTGCTGACTTGTTAGTTAAACAGTCTGCAGGTGGTGTTTGTGAAAAACGCCAAGCACTTGTTTTTTAAAATGTTAAAAGTTTCATGGTAATAGAATGGTTATAAAAATAGGAATACAATTAGTGTAATAGTAATTTTGGACAATTTGGATTAGGATAATATGAGACAATAGAAACAAAGAGTTATGGATGTCTGGGTACCTTTTTCTGGGCAGCACAAGTCCAAAAAAGGACACAGTTAACAAAGGATTAACCCTTAAAAACAACAGCCTCTTGCATATTCATACACCTCATCCATTATGCATAAATTCCATCCAAACACGGGATTCTGTCTGGTCAGTGTCAACTTTTTCCTCATAAGCCTAACAGCGTCTTCATGGCTGAGTGAGGCAGGAAGAAGTTTGTTTCTCCTGATAATGGAGCAATAAATTCCCTTTCTCTGAAAGATTCAGGTGTCCTGTGGCTGCTATCTCAGTGAGAGTCCTTTCTTTAGAAAAAGTATCCTACATAGCATCGTTTCTATTTTAACATTTTGTTATAACCCAAAACTATATTTACCACACTACTTAAGAAAATTAATGCAGCATCACTTTCTAACACGACACATATAATATTAGTTTGAATATTTGCGAAAAGCCAATCATAAACCACACATTTTTCACGGTCTTTTTCTACTTTGTCTTTCTGTTCTTCTCAAGGACAGTGTATGAGAAAGGTGTTTTTGTTAGTTAGCCAATCAAATAGAATCCATCCTATCACTCCATAAAAACCACACGGTTCTCTTGAATAAAGCCTTTGCTCTTTCTACAACACTGCCTCCCACCTGCAAAAGTGACAAGGGGAGACAGCCCCAGGCAGTGCCCAGGCCATGGGGAAGAGGCTTTGTGCCTCCCATAGGAAGGAGGATGAGGAGGATGAAGATGCTCTTTAAGCTTTGCCTTCCTCCTGTGCAGCAGGGCAGGTGGATGGAGAAGGCCCCAGGTCATGGGGAAGAAGCTTTGTGCCTCCCAAGGAAGGAGGATGAGGAGGATGAAGCTGCTCTCTCGCCTTTGTGCCTCCCAAGGAAGGAGGATGAGGAGGATGAAGCTGCTCTCTCGGCTTTGTGCCTCTCAAGTAGGGAGGATGAGGAGGATGAAGCTGCTCTCTCGCCTTTGTGCCTCCCAAGGAAGGAGGATGAGGAGGATGGAGCTGCTCTCTCGGCTTTGTGCCTCCCAAGGAAGGAGGATGAGGAGGATGAAGCTGTTCTCTCGGCTTTGTGCCTCCCAAGGAAGGAGGATGAGGAGGATGAAGCTGCTCTCTCGCCTTTGTGCCTCCCAAGGAGGGAGGATGAGGAGGATGAAGCTGCTCTCTCGGCTTTGTTCCTCCCAATGAAGGAGGATGAGGAGGATGAAGCTGCTCTCTCGGCTTTGTGCCTCCTGCAGGAAGGAGGATGAGGAGGATGAAGCTGCTCTCTCAGCTTTGTGCCTCCCAAGGAAGGAGGATGAGGAGGATGAAGCTGCTCTCTCGGCTTTGTGCCTCCCACTGAAGGAGGATGAGGAGGATGAAGCTGCTCTCTCGGCTTTGCCTTTCCCCTGTGCAGCGGGGCAGGGCAGGGCTGGGAAGGGTTTTCTGTCTCTCTCCCCCCAGCTCAGGAAGCTGCTGCACTCTCAGGGGGATAAGGGCGGCTTTGGGGTGGATCTTGCTGGGAAAACGATGCAGACAGGAGCAGCAGCTCCATCTCTGTGCAGGCACGGAGCAGAGGGGCCTCCCCTCACCTGGGATCAGATTCTCCCACCCCTGGGGGCTCAGCAGGGCAGATTCTGGCATCTCATCACCTTCAGCTCTTTGCACCCACACAGAGCAGGGGGAGACATTTCAAATCTAGCTCCAGGAGGAGACCTCAAACTGAGAGACAATGAGTCCCTAACTGAGAGCCCTTAATTGAGCCCCCACCGCTGCCCCTCCAATTAGCAGAGCCAGCAGCTCATCAGGGTAACGAGCAGCACATGGGACAGGGCCTATAAGTTCCCTGAAGGGCCCAGAGGGGCTAAGCCCGGTTTGTGTCCAGCCTGGGCTCTGTGGAGCAGCCCCCAAAGCAGGTCTGGGCACTGCCCAAGGGGTGGCTCATGCTGGGGGCTCTCTCAGGGCTGGGCTGGGGGCTCTGACCTTTCTCTTTCTCCCTCTGCAGATGAGGCCACCCACCTGCAGTGATTCCTTCTCCAGCAGGCTCCTGGGCCAGATCCTTCAGCTCAGCTTGGTCAAGTACCCAGTGAGTGATGCTGGGGCTGGGGTGGCTATCACCTCAACACTGGCAGTTTCTGGGGTTTTTCTGCCAGATAATTTCATTTTTTTACATTACTAGATGCTAGGAAGAAATTGTTCCCTGTGGGGGTGGGCAGGCCCTGGAATGGTTTCCCCAGAGCAGCTGTGGCTGCCCCTGGATCCCTGGCAGTGCCCAAGGCCAGGCTGAACAGGGCTTGCAGCAGCCTGGGATGGTGGGAAGTGTCCCTGCCAAGATAAGGTGTGGGATACGTGGTCCTTAAGGTCCCTCCCAACCCAAACAATTCCATTATTTTTCTTCTGCTTTCCTCCTTATCCCAATTTTTTTCTCCTTGGCCTTGCCTTGCTCCCCTTCAGCTGTTGGTGGCTGCAGCATTCCTGTTTCTCTCCCTCTCTGGGCCAGAAGAAATGGGAGAGTTTTGGGAATAAAGTACAACCCAAAGAGTTCTGGCTGAAGCTGGTTCCAGTTTCAGGAGAGAGCAGAGTTTAAGGCTTTAAACACCTGGCTGTTCTCCCATGTGCTGATGGGCCTCTCTTTGCAGCTGAAGCTCCTTCAGAAAGGCTCTGTGTGGATTGGGTTGGTGCTCCCTGTGGGGTCCATCAGGAGCAGACTCTGCCCTCCATCCCAGTCCCCCTCCAGGCCTGGGCTCCTGCGCCTGCTGCTCTCCCTGACCCCCACCAGCATCCAGAACCTCCTGGGCAGCCTCCCAACCAACTGGGGCCACAGCAACATGTCCAAGGGTAAGGGCTGGGGCCTCCTGGAACACCTGGAGGCTTTGCAGCATGGAATTCCTGAGGAGCGCTGTGTTAGTTCTGGTGTGGTGATTGTGAATCCCTGCAGAGATCCAGGAGGCTCCCAACAACCCAGCCAGCAAGAGGAAGAGGGATGATGTGGCTCTGGAGCAGCAGGAGCCCTGGTTTGAGGTGCTGGAGAGGGATTTGCCAGAAGATGACCCCGGAGACGTCTCGTATGAGGTGACATGTTGTGGCTGCTGAGCAATTCCAAGGTGGTTTGGGCTCTGTGTGGGTCTGGGGGTGTTCCTGTGGAGGAGCCTGCAGAGGTTTCCTTCCCTGTTGTGGTGGTGTTTGAGGGTTCTTAGGATGAGATGAGGACCTTGATTCCATGTTTCAGAAGGCTGATTTTTTATTTTGTGATATATATTATATTAAAAGAATATATTAAAACTATACTAAAAGAATAGAGAGAAAAGGATTTCATCAGAAGGCCAGGAAAGGAATGAATAATAAAATCTTGTGACTGCTCACAGCTTTGACACAGGTGGCTGTCATTGGTTATCAAGTAAAAACAATTCACATGCTGGGTAAAAAATTCTCCAAATCACATTGCAAAGCAGGAAAACATGGAGAAGCTGAAGCTTCCCAGCTTCTCAGGAGAAAAGATCCTGGAAAAAGGATTTTCAAAAAAACTGTCTGTGACACCCCATCCTGACAGTGTTCACAGGGGTCTGAGGTGAGGGAAGAGACAAGGATCTGACTCCATGTTTCAGAAGGCTGATTTATTATTTTATGATATATATTACATTAAAACTATACTAAAAGAATAGAAGAAAGCTAGCCTTCTGATGAAATCCTAAGAATAGAATAGGAAAGAATGATAACAAAGGTTTGTGGCTCAGAGAGTCTGAGCCAGCTGACTGTGATTGGCCATTAATTACAAACATCCAACATGGGCCAATCACAGATCCACCTGTTGCATCCCACAGCAGCAGATAACCATTGTTTGCATTTTGTTCCTGAGGCCTCTCAGCTTCTCAGGAGGAAAAATCCTAAGGAAAGGATTTTCCATAAGAGATGTCTGTGACACCCCATCTCCTCTTTGAGGGCACAGGGTGTCCAAGGAGCCCTTGACCATCAGCCCAGCTCTGTCTGAGAGCTGGGGGTGCCCCACTCACCCCTGAGGTTTCCCTTTGGTTGATGTCCCTGCAAGGCAGCACCTCTGTCACCCTTGGCTGTGGCTCCCAGTGCTGGTGTGTCCTTCCCTGTGCTGCTCCTTCCTCAGAGCCTCCCTTTGTCTCTTTCCCCCCAGCCCTCAGAGCTGGAGTCAGACAGTGATGAGTACCAGACCCAAAATGACACCGACCTGGAGCTGGAGGAGCAGGGTGGGGTCACAGTGCTGGAGCTCTCAGCTGTCCAGGTGAGTGTTCCTCTCCATTCCTGGGTACAGCCCCAATCCTGCCCTGCAGGGGTTCACCTCAGGAGGCATCCTGGGCTTGCTCTGCTCTAAATTCCATGGATCCCTTACGGATTTGTGCTGTTCTGACCCTGTCCCTGTGCCACACAACCCCCAGGGCTCTGTGCTGCCCCCAGAGCCGGGAGCAGAGGATCCAGCTGTGGCCAGCGGTGACACCAGCCAGGGGTTTAATTACAGACACGAACAAGACGGGGCTGCTGGGAAAGTGCCTCAAGCTGTTTATTTTCCAGCATCAGTCTCATTACATGATTATGGTAATGGGAAGATGCTAACAGCTCACATCCCAGGCAGCAGGCCAGAAAACTTAATGTTACAACTCACTTTATAAGCTTCTTGACCAATCACACAAAGCAAAAGCACCTTGACAGTAGTTCTGTCCAATCACCATGAGCACATGTACCTCTGGTTAAAACAATGCTTGCTTATTTCTAATACAATACCCGTTTGTAAGAGACAATGTACAGAGCTCCATTAAGCTTTAACCTTCCTAATATCTTGCTAGATAAACTTTCTGCAGCTTAGAAAGCTATTCAGACAAGAATTAATACACAGGCTTATTGTCCAATTTGCCATTGCTTTTTCTACATTTTAAATAATTTTTCTGCTAACCTATTTCATAACTGCTGCTTTAGCTCTACTCTCAGTTCTGCTGTGTCTGAGGCCTGCCTTTTACAGCTTTCCCAAAATCCTCTAATTTTATAGATTACCCCAAGCGGTGGGGGAGATGCTCCAGATGTGGCCAGTGGTGATGCCCAGGAGCCACGAGGGGATAGCAGCAGTGAGCAGGAGACTGACACAACCTGTGACACCAGCTCATCCCAGGATGGGGTAAGGACCCCTTGGGACAATCCCAGCCTCTCAGTGTGGGGCAGGGGAGTTGTCACAAGTCCCCTGGACGTCCCCAAGGCTCTGGGCCTTTGTCACAGAGCTCTGCTGCCAAAGGAAGGGGTTGGAGGGGCTCCAGTCCCTGTGCAGGGACACAGCCGCAGTGCCCATGTGTTGGTGGGTGGTGCTGGCTGTGCCCAGTCACCAGTGTGTGACAGCAGTGCCAGATGCCAACTCCTGGCACCTCTGACCCAGGGCCACTGCCAGCAGGTTGCCACAAGCCTTTTGTGACTCAATGCCCTGGGTGTTTTGCAGCAGAAAATGGGAGGATTTGTTGGAATTCTTCACCACAAGCAGCTTCCCCCTCCCTGCTCTGGTCCCAAAGCACTGCTGGATGCTCTCCTCATTCCCAGGAAGCTGCTGCTGCTCTGGCATGTGGAGGGTGGGAGGTTGCTTTGTCCCCAGTGTCAGTGAGGGCAGGCAGTGCTATGGGGAAAATCTCTTTTTTTCCAGGAAAACCAGGAAGCCTGACTTGTGCACCTGGACCTTCTGGGGCTGCAGAGTGCCTGATTCCCTGGGACAGCTGTGTCCCTGAGGAAGGTGCCCAGTTAAATGCTGTGTTCATATTGTTTGTGTCCTTTTTTCTGAAGCTTATAATAAAATCACCCTATTTTTTCACATGAACTGGGCTCTCTTGGCTGTCAGTACCTGCAGCTGGCATTACGGGGTGTGGGGCTTTTTTTCCCTCTGATCCCTCCTGGGGCAGGGTTCCTTAGGGTGCCTGGGAAGGGGGGTGGCTCTGGGAAGGCTTGAATGTGATGGGAGGGGAAGAACTGAAGGCTGGGCAGCCCTGGGGCTTTCCATGGGGCACCCCCTGAGCTTGGACAGCCAGGCTGCTCCCTGGTGCCTCCAGGGAATCTCCTTCTCTTCTGGCATCCCCAAGAACACTGTTTGACACAGAGGCTGTGGTTTGTAGTGAGCACTTCGAGGTTTTCAGTTTGTATTTTGTTGGCTTTACCTGGGAGCTGTGCGCAGAACTTCTCCCTCTACATGGATCCTGGGAGCCATCCTCTGAGGAAATAGGGATTTTTGGGGTCTGGAAAAGCAGGCTGGGATCAGTAACTGCCTGAATGTGACCCAGAGCTCTTGAGAGACCTGAGGTTGCCCAGTGCTGGAGCTGTTGCCTGGATCAAGTCCCATAATCTGAGGCTGCAAAGAACAGCAACTCCTGTCACTGTCACATTTTCTGAAAAATCTCTTTGCCCAGCATCTTCTCCTGGGAAGCTGAGACGCCTCAGAGAACAATGAAAACAATAATTATCTGATTTGCTTCTCCTGTGTTTTGCTGCTTTGGAATGTGTTTGAACATTGCTTACCAAGAGGTGGTTGTTTCATTGGTTTCATGTGAATTGTTTTGACTTAATGGCCAATCATGGTCCAGCTGTGTTGAGGGTCTGCAAAGAGTCACAAGCTTCTCATTATTATCTTCTAGCTTTCTGTCTGTATCCTTTCTTTATTCTTTAGTAGAGTTTAGTATAGCATTTCTTTAATATGGATGATAAAATAATGAATTAGCTTGCTAAGAACATGGAGTCAGGTTCATCATTCCTCCCTTTGACAGGGGGTCCCCAAAAATACCACAAACTCCCAAATGTGGGTGAGGGAACAGGAACAGCTCAGGGGGGTTTGGATCCCTTGCTCAGGGCATGCCTGGAGGCTGTGTCTGCCACCACTGCCTGGAGCTGGCTTTGTGTGGGAATCCACTGGGATGACAATGCTCCAAGTGCTAAAATAAACTCTGGCACCCTCCAGCAGGGCTGTGGGGCTGAACGAGCTGAGCCCTCAGTTTGGTTTAACCAGGGTGGGCTAGGCTAGCTTAGAAATGCTTGTGATTGTATTGGAATATTACCAATATTGCAGACAGGACCTGCCTGAGCTTGTCTGGCCCTTGCTGCTGAACCAAATAGTGACAACTGTGGTGTTTCACCCCACAGACACTTTTGGCTGTGGATGTGTGGTGTTTCACCCCACAGGCACTTTTGGCTGGCTGGGTGTGTGGTGTTTCACCCCACAGACACCTTTGGCTGTGGGTGTGTGGTGTTCACCACAGACACTGGTGTGGGTGTTTCACCCCACAGACACCTTTGGCTGTGGGTGTGTGGTGTTCACCCCACAGACACTTTTGTGGCTCTGGGTGTGTGGTGTTTCACCCCACTTTTGGCTGTGGGTGACACTTTTGCCTGGCTGGGTGCTGCAGCTGGGCCCGTGCAGCCAAGTCCAGGCCTGCAGGAGCTCTGGAGGTGCTGGGATGGAGCTTCCCCCCATAACAGGGGCTGCTCCTCAAGTTTCCCTCTGTGGAGAAGCCTTAAGGCAATGGTGAAGGAAAGGAGTCGGCTCTGATGGAGGGTTTGGATCCAGAGCTTTATTCTGGCCCACAGGGCTCTGAATGCAGCACCAGCTCCAGCAGAACTCCCTGAGCCTGTGGCTGCTGCTCCTTTAACCCCGGGGAGAGGGGCAGGGAAGGGGCAGGGAGCCACCAACCAGGGACAGGAGGGGAGGGACAAGGGACACCTGGATGGCCCAATGCCCCCCAGGGGTAGAGGGCATCCTATGAATCTGCCAATCCCTTCTGGAATGCCAGGACTGACAGACAGTGCTGGGAGGGGAGAGGAGAGGTGACTGGCACACCTGGGAGGGAATTGTCAGGGAGGGACCCGAGGTTCTGAGGTAAACCCTGAAATCACACCACAACAATCCCCTTTGTCTCCTGACTCCCAATGTCCTGCTCTCCCAGGCCCTGAGCCTGCCAGCAGCTCTCTCCAAGGACATGGAGCAAACTCCATCTGACTTCCAGAGCTGGAGCAGAGGTGATCTCCTCTCTGAAAGTGCTGACTGAGGCAGGACCTGCCTGCATTGTCACCTTTGTCACGCTGTGTCCCCACCCCGGGGAGGGCCAGGCAAGGGCTAAGTCAGCAAATGGAAAGGGGCTGGTCTGTCCCCTCTGTGCCAACACCTCCGCTCAGCTGTTGTTTTTTTTCCAAGGACACGAGTTTTGGAGTGTGAAAAACGCCAATCACTTGTTTTTAAAATTTTAAAAGTAATAAAATAATTATAAAAAATAGAAATACGATTACAGTAATAATAATTTGGACAATTTGAATTAGGACAATATGAGACAACAAATATAAAGAGTTACGGATGTCTGGGTACCTTTTTCTGGGCAGCACGAGCCTGAAAAAGGACACAGTTAACAGAGGATTAACCCTTAAAAACAACAGCATGTTGCATATTCATACACCTCATCCATGATGCATAAATTCCATTCAAACACAGGATTCTGTCTGGTCAGTGTCAACCTCTTCCTCTGAATCCCAACAGCACCTTCAAGGCAGGAAGAAGTTTGTTCCTTCCGATAATGGTGCAATAAATTCTTTTTCTCTGAAAGATTCAGGTGTTCTGTGGCTGCTATCTTGCTGCGAGTCCTTTCTTTAAAAAAAGTATCCTCCATAGCATCATTTCTATTTTAACATTTTTTATAACCTAAAACTATATTTAACACAGTACTTAAGAGAATTAATACAGCCTTACTTTCTAACACAACACATATAATATTCATTTGAATATTTGCAAAAAGTCAATCATAAAATACATGCATTTTTCACATGGAGAGATGATTCCAACTCCTGGATGTGGCCTGGAGGGCACTGGATGTTTGCTGCAGTGTTCCTGCTGAGGTCCAGAGGGAACAGGAGGAGATGAAAGGCAGTGCTGAGGAGCAGGAGGGAGCTGCAGTGTCCCTGGGGAAGCCACGAGGAGTTAGAGAGGAGGAGGGAATGAGAGAGGAGGGAGTTGTGCAGGGAGACCTGGAGTTACAGAAAGAGCTGGAACTTTTGGTGTTGGGGTGTTCAGAAGAACAGGCTTCAGATGGGAAAGGCTTTGGAAGGTTTGGTCTCTGAAACAAAGAGTGAAAGCCAGTCTGGAGGGATCCTGAAGGATCAGAAGGGATGGGAACATTGATTTTTGGGTAAAAGGGTGAGGAGAGCTCCTGCTCATCAGTGGCCTGAGCCCATGTGGCCACGCTGACCCCCCCATCTCCGACCAAACACTACCAGGAGATCAAACCAGAAGATAAATTGTGTTACAGCCACAGCCCCTCCTGCTGGGGATGGGAACAGAGGGGCTTGGGGCTTCCCTGTGCTGGGAGGGCACTCCAGGACCATCCCTTTGGGTATAACCTGGGTGACCTTTCACTCCCTGAGCCCCTGGACCAGTTTGAGAAAACCTGGCTTAGTTTGTAAAGATCCAGTGGCCTCTGCCCATGTGGAAACAAGGGGCTGCAAATGCAGGAAGATTCCCTGTTTAGAGAATTCACCTGGACAAGAGAAGGCTCCAGGGAGAGCTCAGAGCCCCTTGCAGGGCCTAAAGGGGCTCCAGGAGACCTGCAGAGAAACTGGGGACAAAGAATGAAGGGACAGGACACAGGGAATGGCTTCCACTTTATCTGCTTTTATTTTTTCATTCAGGCTGTTGATGTTCAAACCTCAAGAATCACACTGGCTCCTTCCCATGAAGTTGCCAATCCCTGTGGAGTGCCTGGGAATGACAGGAGTGTGATACCTCAGGAGAATTTTAACAGGAATTTCATGCAAATGTTGTGATTTCTTCTGCACAAGATGATAAGATTCACCCTTCCTGTCCAGGCTTTTTAATTTTATTTTTATTTTTTTTTCACTAAAAGAAAAGCCTCCATTTACCTCAGGGTGTCATTTTCTGAGGATGGGTTTTGTCATTTGTTATGCTGTTAAACTCCCCACTGATCCATTGTCAAACTCTTGTCTCGAGATCACAACCATGACAAACTGCAACAGCCTTCAAAGGCTCTTGTCAAAATCCATCTGGACTTTTCACACTGAAATTGAGCGTTCCAAAGACTGACTTTGTTCCTAGAAAGACAAAAACACAAGGAAAACTTCTTGGTTCTGCAATGGAGGAGCATGTCAGGTAATGGATCCTGTCTTGATTATATTGATAATGTAAATAAGAGGTTTTTAAAATTCCAGCTGGATCTCTCACTTCCAAGGCAGCAGAGCTCTCTGGAGAGGCAGGAGGGATAATTCCCCACGTTTTTAAGGAAGTGTGAGATGTTTCCCTGAACTTTGCAGGCCTGATCCTTGTGCTGGTTCCAGATCATGGTGGGATGTGGAAACCCAGGGCACAGGGAATATTTCTGTCTGATCAGGGGTGCCCTGACCCCCAGGGAAGTATCGCTGGCCAGGGGGCTGTGTACAAATCATGAACAGGACAGGGCTGCTGGGAATGTGCCTTGAGCTGTTTTATTTTCCAGCATCAGTCTCATTACATGGTTATGACAATGGGAAGATGCCACCAGCTCACATCCCAAGCAGCAGACCAAGAACTTAATGTTACAACTTTATAAGTTTTTTGACCAATCACCCAAAGCAAAAGCACATTGACAGTAGTTCCATCCAACCACTATAAGCACACGGGACCTTTGGTTAAAACAATGCTTGCTTATTTGGAATACAATACCTGCTTGTAAGTTTTAAGATACAATGTACAGAGCTCCATTATTAAGCTTAGAATTTCTTAATATCTTTCTGGATAAACTTTTCTGTAGCTTAGGGAGTTATTCTAGACAAGTGTTAATACACAGACCATTGTTCTATTTGTCTTTGCTTTTCTACATTTTACATAATTTTTCTGCTGACCTATTTCATGGCTACTGCTTAGCTCCAATCACAGTTCTCCTGTCTCTGAGGCCTGCCTTTTGCAGCTTTCCCAAAACCTTCTGATTTATGGATTCCCACAGGGAGCACTGCCTCTGACCCTCATTCATGGAGAAAGTTTGCCAGACTTCAGGATAGACCAGAATCCACAAAAGTGTGAAATAGATTATAGAGAGCAGTGTAGGTGTGTCACTTGGTGAGAAGTTTAGGTTTTGGGATTTTTTAGTATGTTGTGGATGGAAGCAAGATGGAGGGCACAGGGTGTCATCCTGGGTTTCTTCATCATGCTGCTTCTTCCTTCTTCATGGGTTTGGGTGGCATTTTGTAATTGGGCAGAAATTCCACATTGTGGGCTCTTTGGGATCAGTTATTGAGTTAAAAGGAAAAATAATCTAGGAGTCAGTTCTTAATTAGATAGTTTAGTTATGAAAGACCTTGTAACAAGAGATTGTTGGACATTTTGTGCCTTCTAATGAAAAGCGGCAGAACTCACAGTAGTGAGACTGTTTTACTGATAAGAAATAATAAAGAAATAATAAAAAAAAAAGAAATAATAAAAAAATAATAAACACCTGAGTCCCAACATGAACTAACATCTCAAGTGCCTTCAATCCAGACCCAGAGAAACTGATAGTGGGATGCTCCAACACCAAGGACAAGGAGGGGAAGGGTCTGGCAGCAGGGAGATCACAGCCCTGGGGAGCAGGACCTGGGGGTGAGAGTGGACAAGAACTTCCAGGGGTCTTGGCTGTGGATTGGCTGCCCAGAAACCTCCCAGGTGCTGGGCTAAAGAGTCCGGGGGGATTCTGTCCTTCTGCTGCTTTGGGATCCCCCCATAGCTGCCCCAGCCCTGGGCAACAGCAGCAGGAGGATGTGGGGCTGCTGGAGCCAGGCCAGAGGAGCCACGGAGATGCTGCAAGGGCTGGAGCCCCTCTGCTCTGGAGCCAGCCTGGCACAGCTGGGGGTGCTCAGCTGGACAAGAGAAGGCTCCAGGGACACATGCGAGCCCCTGGCAGGGCCTGAAGGGGCTCCAGGAGAGCTGCAGAGGGACTGGGGACAAGGCCTGCAGGGACAGGAGCCAGGGAATGGCTCCCAGTGCCAGAGGGCAGGGCTGGATGGGATCTTGGGCAGGAATTGTTCCCTGGCAGGGTGGGCAGGCCCTGGCACAGGGTGCCCAGAGCAGCTGGGGCTGCCCCTGGATCCCTGGCAGTGCCCAAGGCCAGGCTGGGCAGGGCTGGGAGCAGCCTGGGACAGTGGAAGGTGTCCCTTGGCAGGGGTGGAATGGGATGAGATTTGAGGTTCCTTCCAGCCCAAACCATTCTGGGATCCTCTGGAATTCCCTGAACATTGGTTTTGATTCCAGCAGTGTTTCCATCCTGGCCAGACTGTGGCTGGGCTCAGTTTGCAGCAGACAAAGGTGCAGTGACAATGACACAAGGCAGACACAGGGGTGTGTGTGGCAGTAGTAAGTCTGTAGTAACCCTGGAGGAACCTGCTCCTACCCTCCCCTCACAGCTGAAACTTCACATGACTCCCAGCTTCCTCCAGCAGAGATTTGGGTGGCCAAAGGGACAGTGTCCATCAGGATGGGAGGTGCAGGAGGAACCTCTGAGCCTCCTCTCACACCCCCGGGGTTCCCATGGCTGTAAATCCCTGGTTTCAGATGATTGATGGCACAAAGCTCATCCAAAGGCAAACACAGGGTGGATTTCCGAGCTGGCACTCCAGGCTGAGCAAACTTCTCCCCAACACAAAGGTTTCAACACTCTCAGTTCCTCCTGGGCTGAAGTTCAGGTGGAGGTGCTGGAACTGGCACCTCACCCTCTCTGGAGACACTTTCCCTGATGGAATAAGCTGATTTTTATATCTAGCCTGTCTTTTGTCTACTCCAAGACTACAAAAGTGAGTGAAAGGAATCTGTTCCTGTAGGGTGTGACCGTGTTCACAGGGGTTCTTGGATGAGGGAAGAGACGAGGATTTGATTCCCTGTTTCAGAAGGTTTGATTTATTATTTTATGATATATATTACATTAAAACTATACTAAAAGAATAGAAGAAAAGGTTTCATCAGAAAGCTAGCTAAGAATAGAATAGCAAAGAATGATAACAAAGGTTTGTGGCTCAGATAGAGAGTCTGAGCCAGCTGACTGTGATTGGCCATTAATTAGAAACATCCAACATGGGCTAATCACAGATCCACCTGTTGCATTCCACAGAACAGATAACCATTGTTTACATTTTGTTCCTGAGGCCTCCCAGCTTCTCAGGAGGAAAAATCCTAAGGAAAGGATTTTCCATAAAAGATGTTTGTTCCTGTAGGGTTGATGTTCAGCTCACAATGTCCATAGAGTTGTGGAATGGTTTGGGTGGGAGGGAATCTTTAAAAGATTTTTAAAGACCAACCTCCTGCTATGGCCCAGGGACATCTTCCACCTCCAAGCTCCATCCAGCCTGGCCTTGGACACTTCCAGGGATCCAGGGGCAGCCACAGCTGTGCCAGGGCCTCACCTCTCCTTTTGTAAAAAAAATCTTCCTTTTTTATCTCATTGACCTTTTAGTTCCATGAGCTTAGGAACTCATCCCTTGGGATCATGGTAACCAGCTTGGATCCCATAAAAGCAAAGGCATCCTCCCAGACTGCCCAGAAAATTATTTCCCCTGGTAAATAATATCCCACATCCCAGGGAAGTCACAGGGAATCCTACTGGGACAAGGTTCTGAGCAGTCAGCAGAGGGGAGGGATTGAATTGAACTTTTGATAATTGGTGTGAGAATTCCTTGTCCTGTTTAGACAGGAAGGTTGGAACCCTGGCTGGGTCTGCCTGGCTCAGTTCAGACACAAAACTCATTAGCTCCACTGAGAAAAGCTTTCAGAAATGCACATAATTCAATTAGACCATCAAAAGATGATCTGATCATGTCAGCTCAATTATTCAGACTCGGGCAAACTGAAATCTTTCATGTCACCTCAACTGGGAGCTTTGTGCTGTGCCAGCCCTCCTGTACCAGCAGCTCAGCTTGGGAGATTTATCCAGACCTTATTCCTGCTTTTCAACTGACCTTTTTGGATAAGGAAATTCTCTAAGTTTGATATCAGAGAGACACAGGATGGTTAAAGTTGGAAATTACTTCCAAAACCATCAAGTCCAACTTTCAACCAAATCCAAGCCTTATTTCCAGGGATGGGGATTCCACCACTGCCTTGGGCAGCCTCTCCCACTGCCTGGCCACTCTTTCAGTGAAGATATTTTTAGGATATTAAAGAATATTAATCCAAAGGAACAAAGGCATCCAGGCGACCATCCAGGAACAGATGTGGTGTGGGCTGGAGCTCCCAACATGAATCTGGGCATGGAAACTCTGCCTGGCTCCCATGGAGCTGCCTTTTGGCAAAATCTCCTTTCTCCACTTCATTTCATGGTGCTGATGCCTCTGTGGTCCCTTTTCCTGCTGTTCCTGCTCTTTTCAAACTTCTCCATCCTCAGGGCAATTCTGCTGTCCTTTCCCATGATCCCCACAAACCCAAATGTGAGATGACAGAGTTTGCCACCATTTGCTTGTCTGGCAATCCCAATGTGTCTAATCCAGGGCTAAAGGAAAGAGGGATTTTTTAATGCACTGGCAAAGCAGTCACTGCTCCCTCTCCTTTGATTGCACCATAAATAAAGCAATAAATGTGACTCATCCTGGACTTTCAGTGAGATATTGAATGGAAGGCCAGTTGGGAAATTAAAATTTGGGTGGAAGACCCTCAGTTGGTGATGAGTGGACACAGGATGAAGGGATTCTGATTATTTATTGAAGAGGAGACAAAAACTTGCAGCAGTTTAATAACATCTTCTGGCCAAAGGGAGCTGCTGAAACCATTCATGTTTTGAAGAATTTTCATGTGGTTCTTGTCCTGGGATGATTGGTATGGGCAGAAAAAAAGGGGGAAAAGGGATAGAAAGGGAAAAAAAGATAGGAAAATATTGAAATATAAGATATTCTGAGGTACTTCAACTGGCAGCTACTCTGGGCCAGAAAACCTGCAAAAGGAGAGGCAAGAGATGAATGTGGGTGGTGGAAATTATATGTGACAATTATGGGATCATGGAATATCCTGAGCTGGGAGGGAGGGACCCTCAGGGATGATCAGTGCAGCCCCATCCCTGCACAGCCACCCCAACAACCCCACCCTGAGCACCCCGAGAGCTCCTGGAGCTCTGGCAGCCTTGGCACCATTCCCTGGGGAGCCTGGGCAGTGCCCAGCAGCCTCGGGGGGCAGAACCTTGCCCTGAGCTCCATGTCCAGCCTCCCCTGGGTCATTGCCAGTGGGGGTGCTGGAGTCACTGGGGTCTCAGGATGAGCACATCTTCCTCTCACCCCTCCTCTGTCACAGACATCTTTTATGAAAAATCCTTTTGCTAGAATCTTTTCTCCTGAGAAGCTGAGAGGCCTCAGAAATGAATGTAAACAATGGTTATTTGCTGCTGTGGAATGCAACAGGTGCATCTGTGATTGGTCTCATGTGATTGTTATTAATTAAGGACCAATCAAAGTCCAGCTGTCTCAGACTCTCTGGTCAGTCACAAGATTTTATTATCATTCCTTTCTATTCCTTTCAAGCCTTCTGATGAAATCCTTTTTCTATTATTTTAGTATAGTTTATAATTTTCTTTTAATATAATTTATATCATAAAATAATAAATCAACCTTCTGAAACATGGAGTCAAGATTCTCATCTCTTCCCTCCTCCTGGGACCCCTGTGAACACCACCACAAACAAACCCTCCTCTTCTGGGAGAGGACCTGAGATGTGGCCTTGAGCAAGCCCCTCTGCCCCAGCCCTGCTGTGTGTCATTCCTGACTCCAACCCTTGCCTGGTCTCCATCAATCCCACACTTTGAGGAGCTGTTCTGGCACCCAGCTCCCACCAGGCCCTTGATCTCCCCAAAAACCTCTTCCCCTGAGCAAGGTGTTGCCTCTTTTCCCTCCAAAGCTGCCCTGCAGTCAGCTCACCCTCCTGAGAACCAAAGCAGTGAAACCAGAGGCTGAAGGGTGCACAGCCCAGCCTCTCAAGCTGAAACCACCCCAAAGATACAGAGAGCTCAGCCCTGGCCAAACAGAGCTCTGAGAACCACTCATTGTTCTCTGCATGGCCCTGGGAATGAGGATCCAGGGAGGAGGGAGCATCCCAGAGCCAGCTGGTGAAGCCAATGTTTGTGCTCCTGTTTGCTCTCTTCATCTCAGAGATTCCCCAAAGCCTCCCACTCCAGCAAAGCAAATAAATGACAAGTGCTGAAGGAATCCTGAAGAACACGGGCCATGGCAACCACGAGTGCTGCACACAGGATGGGAATCTGCTCCATCCACAGCTCCTCATTGTCACATCGAGGCGTCCCCCCAATAATTAGCATTGACTCTATCATTCACAGAAAGTTGATTAATCATAATATTTTTAAAGAAACTTATTGATTTTATAGACGGTTGTGATACAGCTGGACCTAATTTGTCCTTTAATCTAAACACTATCACTATCACTAATTAAGAAACCACCCTTTGGTAAACAGAATCACAGAATTTCTAGATTGGAAGAGACCTTTAGGATCATCACGTCCAACCCATAAAACATTCTACATGTTCACAAAACCAGGTGCAGCAAGTGAAGAGAAGAATTGTTTCTCATTCTTTTTTCTCTGATCTCCCCACAGACTTTCTCTGTGTGTTTCTGAGTGGTGTGTGACCATGTTCACAGGGGTCTGAGGATGAGGGAAGAGACGAGCATCTGACTCCATGTTGCAGAAGGCTTGATTTATTATTTTATGATATATATTACATTAAACTATACTAAAAGAATAGAAGAAAGGATTTAATCAGAAGGCTGGCTAAGAATAGAATAGGAAAGAATGATACCAAAGGTTTGTGGCTCAGACTCTCTGTCTGAGACAGCTGGACTGTGATTTATTAGAAACATTAATTAGAAACAGCCATTAATTAGAAACAACCACATGAGACCAATCCCAGATGCACCTGTTGCATCCCACAGCAGCAGATAACCATTGTTTACATTTTGTTCCTGAGGCCTCTCAGCTTCTCAGGAGGAAAAACCCTAAAGGAAAGGATTTTCCATAAAAGATGTCTGTGACAGTGGTGTGTTCCTCTCTATGGCCAGAGAGCTGCTGCCACATCTCATGGGCATTTTTAGATCCTTGCTTTAGCCCAGGGACCACTGGTGAGCAGATGTGGAGGCTCAAAGCTGCTCAGATGAGAGCACTGTGGTGCTGTCCCCGTTGTTGATTGAAGATCTCCACAGTGAAAACTTCTCTTGCTGGTTGGGAACGAGTCATGGGATCATTGTTTCATGGAATGGTTTGGGGGTGGAAGGGACCTGAAGGATCATCTCATTCCAACATTCCCCTCATTCCAGAGACACCTTCCATTATCCCAGGCTGCTCCAAGCCCCATCCAGCCTGGCCTTGGGCACTTCAGGGGATCAGGGGGGAAATCCATTTCCAATCCATTTTCATTTCATGGTGCTGATGTCTCTGTGGTCCCTTTTCCTGCTGTTCCTGCTCATTTCAAAGCTTCTCTGTCCATTCCAATGGACTGGAATGGATTTCCATCTGGGAAATCCATTTCAATCCACATACCCTCACAGGGAAAAATTCCATCCCAATATCCCATCCAGCTCTGCCCTCTGGCCCTGGGAGCCATTCCCTGGTTCCTGTCCCTCCAAGCCTTGTCCCCAGTCCCTCTGCAGCTCTCCTGGAGCCTTCAGGCCCTGCAGGGAGCTCAGAGGTGTCCCTGGAGCCTTCTCTTGTCCAGGTGAGCACCCCAGCTCTCCCCACCAGGTTTCAAGAGATAAAACCCCAAAATGTAAATTTAGAGGCAAACTTTCAGCATGGAAATATTGAGCAGCTCCAGAGCCCAGCAATTCTTGCAAGGGCAGAATTCCTGCACAGATTTAGGGAGGACCCCATAGGGATGGCAGAAAATTATGGCTGGAAATTATTCTGATGCGAGAGAGTTTTGAATAGTCCCTGATATGAGAGGATTTGGAGGAACTTTGAAAACAGACAGAAGAAAGGCTCAGCTGGGCAATAGGATGGCAGATGAAAGTCATTGCAATGTGATGCTTGTGGAAGGAAGAGCTTGAAGTGTTCCTGGGTTTCATGCATTGTAAATCAACTCCAAGGCCTCAGTGTCACTGGGAAGAGCTCATTAAAAAGCATCTGCTCAGCAAAAAGAAGATCAGGATATTTAAATGTGGGCTTTAAATGATAAAATATTATGAGCCATATATTCCATTAGTGGTGAGCCTCCTCATCTGAAACAGGGTTTTCAGTCAGTTCTGTTGGGAAAATGTAAATCAAGCTCGAAGAGTGCAAGAAGAAATGCTAAAGACTTGGAGGATTTCCATATGAAAAGAGCCTTCTTATGCTGTTGCAACTTCAGATAAACATTACTCATGGTAAAATCTGAATTTCCTTCATTAATGAATCGGATGGGATGTTTTAAAATGATCTTCCAAACTACTCTGCCACAAGAATGAGGAGACACTGCCATAAATTCAAATAACCCTTTTATATCAAGCACCATTAAAACTCAGATGAGGCACTTTGGATCAGCAAACTCATTAGTTCAGCTCAGTAATTCGTGCTCAGGGAGCTTTGGGATTGCAGGAAGAGTTTCTTCCTCCTCCCATGGACCCTTGCACAAGTTCCTGTGGAATTTGCAGTCCTGGATTATTCCTTGAGCCAGAGCTCACATTGCTAATGCACCTCTGAAACTGGGCTTCACTCACCGGGACATTTCCTCCAGGAAACATCCAGAAAAACACTCTGGAACACAAAAACAACCCTTTCATAGAAGGCTGCTGCCATCCCCTGCCAGTTCAACTCCACACAGAACAATTAAGAGAAACAACATTCAATTGACATTCACAGCCTTATTTCAGGTAATTCCCAAACCCCCAGCTCACTCCTTTTGCAGCCTGGAAGAATAATCCATGACATTCCAAATGCAGATATTTCTGGGCCTGAGGAAGAGCCAGACCTGGGTGGGAACCTTTAAAAGCCCCTGGAGGGAATTCCAAATCTGCAGGTTTTTAGGACACCTCTGCATGTTTTCACCCCAAGTCTAAATGTTGAGTTTAGGATTGAGTTTAATGGATTTAGGGCAAATTAGTATCTACCCCAAATGTACCTTCATTTAAAGGATGCTCCAGTAAATACCTGTGGTACAAGGTGACCATGACAAAGCTCCTGGGACCCATGGGGACAAGAGTGAGGTCAATGGCCCAAGTCCTACCTGGAAATGTTCAGGATTTCCACCAGGAGGTGGTTGAAGTTCCTTCCAGAGCCACAGGCCTGGGCTGAATCCTGGGAGAGCTTTGGAATTTGGGCGCTCCCAAAACCAGGCAGCTCAGGTGGAGCAGAAAGAGCAAGGAAATGTTCTGGGGCTGCTCCAGAGCTCTGAAGGGATCCCAACAGTGAGGATTACACAAAAGAAACCCTCAGTGTCACAATTTGTCCCAAAAAACTCTCCAAAGTGTCCTCTTTTTTGCAAATTTGCCCTGCAGTTCCTGCACCCTCCTCAGAATCAAAGCATGAGACCAGAGGCTCAAGGGTGCACAGCCCAGGATCTCAGAGCTGAAACCACATTTCAAAGATCAGAGAGCTCAGCCCTGGCCAAACAGAGGCTCTGAGAACCACTCTTGTTCCCTGCATGGCCCTCCCAATGAGGATCCAGGGAGGAGGGAGCATCCCACAGCCAGTTTTGCTGCTGTTTTTTCTCCTGTTTGGGATTTTTCTTTTGGTCTCAGAGAATCCCTGGTTTTCAAGCCACTGAAAATCAAATAAAATGACAACTTCTGAAGGAAAACTGAAGAACATCTTGGGCCATGGCAACCACGAGATGCCTGCAGGGCACAGGAGAATTTGCCCATCCACAGATCCTCATTGTCACATCGAGGAGAGACCCAATAATTAGCATTGACTCTATCATTCACAGAAAGTTGATTAATCATAATATTTTTAAAGAAACTTATTGATTTTATAGACGGTTGTGATACAGCTGGACCTAATTTGTCCTTTAATCTAAACACTATCACTATCACTAATTAAGAAACCACCCTTTGGTAAACAGAATCACAGAATTTCTAGATTGGAAGAGACCTTTAGGATCATCGCGTCCAACCCATAAAACATTCTACATGTTCACAAAACCAGGTGCAGCAAGTGAAGAGAAGAATTGTTTCTCATTCCTTTTTCTCTGATCTCCCCACAGACTTTCTCTGTGTGTTTCTGAGTGGTGTGTGACAGTGTTCACAGGGGTCTGAGGATGAGGGAAGAGACGAGCATCTGACTCCATGTTGCAGAAGGCTTGATTTATTATTTTATGATATATATTACATTAAACTATACTAAAAGAATAGAAGAAAGGATTTAATCAGAAGGCTGGCTAAGAATAGAATAGGAAAGAATGATAACAAAGGTTTGTGGCTCGGACTCTCTTTCTGAGACAGCTGGACTGTGATTTATTAGAAACATTAATTAGAAACAGCCATTAATTAGAAACAACCACATGAGACCAATCCCAGACCCACCTGTTACATTCCACAGCAGCAGATAACCATTGTTCCTGAGGCCTCCCAGCTTCTCTGGAGGAAAAACCCTAAAGGAAAGGATTTTCCATAAAAGATGTCTGTGACAGTGGTGTGTTCCTCTCTATGGCCAGAGAGCTGCTGCCACATCTCATGGGCATTTTTAGATCCTTGTTTTAGCCCAGGGACCACTGGCGAGCAGATGTGGAGGCTCAAAGCTGCTCAGATGAGAGCACTGTGGTGCTGTCCCCGTTGTTAATTGAAGATCTCCACAGTGAAAACTTCTCTTGCTGGTTGGCAATGAGTCATGGGATCATTGTAGGGGCATGGAATGGTTTGGGGTGGAAGGGACCTGAAGGATCATCTCATTCCAACATTCCCCTCATTCCAGAGACACCTTCCATTATCCCAGGCTGCTCCAAGCCCCATCCAGCCTGGCCTTGGGCACTTCCAGGGATCCAGGGGCAAATCCATTCCAATCCATTTTCATATCATGGTGCTGATGTCTCTGCGGTCCCTTTTCCTGCTGCTCCTGCTCATTTCAAGCTTCTCTGTCCATTCCAATGGACTGGAATGGATTTCCATCTGGGAAATCCATTTCAATCCACTTACCCTCACAGGGAAAAATTCCATCCCAATATCCCATCCAGCTCTGCCCTCTGGCCCTGGGAGCCATTCCCTGGTTCCTGTCCCTCCAAGCCTTGTCCCCAGTCCCTCTGCAGCTCTCCTGGAGCCCTTCAGGCCCTGCAAGGGGCTCAGAGGTGTCCCTGGAGCCTTCTCTTGTCCAGGTGAGCACCCCCAGCTCTCCCCACCAGGTTTCAAGAGATAAAACCCCAAAATGTAGAATTTAGAGGCAAACTTTCAGCATGGAAAGAGCTGAGCAGCTCCAGAGCCCAGCAATTCTTGCAAGAGGCAGAATTCCTGCACAGATTTAGCGAGGAGTGAATAGGGATGGCAGAAAATTATGGCTTAGAGAAAATTATTCTGATGCGAGAGAGTTTTGAATAGTCCCTGATATGAGAGGATTTGGAGGAACTTTGAAAGGACAGAAGAAAGGCTCAGCTGGGCAATAGGATGGCAGATGAAAGTCAGTGCAATGTGATGCTTGTGGGAAGGAAGAGCTTGAAGTGTTCCTGGGTTTCATGCATTGTAAATCAACTCCAAGGCCTCAGTGTCACTGGGAAGAGCTCATTAAGAAGCATCTGCTCAGCAAAGCGTTCTGGCCAGAAGAGCAGGATATTTAAATGTGGGCTTTATGTAATGATGAAAATATTATAGAGCCATATATTCCATTAGTGGTGAGCCCTCCTCATCTGAAACAGGGTTTTCAGTCAGTTCTGTTGGGAAAATGTAAATCAAGCTCGAAGAGTGCAAGAAGAAATGCTAAAGACTTGGAGGATTTCCATATGAAAAGAGCCTTCTTATGCTGTTGCAACTTCAGATAAGACATTACTCATGGTAAAAACTGAATTTCCTTCATTAATGAATCGGATGGGATGTTTTAAAAATGATCTTCCAAACTACTCTGCCACAAGAATGAGGAGACACTGCCATAAATTCAAATAACCCTTTTATATCAAGCACCATTAAAACTCAGATGAGGCACTTTGGATCAGCAAACTCATTAGTTCAGCTCAGTAATTCGTGCTCAGGAGCTTTGTTGGATTGCAGGAAGAGTTTCTTCCTCCTCCCATGGACCCTTGCACAAGTTCCTGTGGAATTTGCAGTCCTGGATTATTCCTTGAGCCAGAGCTCACATTGCTAATGCACCTCTGAAACTGGGCTTCACTCACCGGGACATTTCCTCCAGGAAACATCCAGAAAAACACTCTGGAACACAAAAAACAACCCTTTCAAGGCTGCTGCCATCCCCTGCCAGTTCAACTCCACACAGAACAATTAAGAGAAGAACATTCAATTGACATTCACAGCCTTATTTCAGGTAATTCCCAAACCCCCAGCTACTCCTTTTGCAGCCTGGAAGAATAATCCATGACATTCCAAATGCAGATATTTCTGGGCCTGAGGGAAGAGCCAGACCTGGGTGGGAACCTTTAAAAGCCCCTGGAGGGAATTCCAGGGGTTCTGCAGGTTTTTTAGGGACACCTCTGCATGTGAAATTCACCCCCAAGTCTAAATGTTGAGTTTTAGGATTGAGTTTAAGGCTGGATTTAGGGCAAATTAGTGAGATCTACCCCAAATGTACCTTCATTTAAAGGATGCTCCAGTAAATACCTGTGGTACAAGGTGACCATGACAAAGCTGTGTGCCACCCATGGGGACAAGAGTGAGGTCAGATGGCCCAAGTCCTACCTGGAAATGTTCAGGATTTCCACCAGGAGGTGGTTGAAGTTCCCTTCCAGAGCCACAGGCCTGGAGCTGAATCCTGGGAGAGCTTTGGAATTTGGGCGCTCCCAAAACCAGGCAGCTCAGGTGGAGCAGAAAGAGCAAGGAAATGTTCTGGGGTCGCTCCAGAGCTCTGAAGGGATGGGAACAGTGAGGATTACACAAAAGAAACGTCTCAGTGTCACAATTTGTCCCAGTAAACTCTCCAAAGAATCCTCTGTTTGCAGATTTCCCCCTGTTGTTCCTGCACAATCCTCAGGAATCACCATGAGAGGTTTTTATTTCTCACAGAGAAATCCACACCCCCAGGATCACAGAGCTGCCCTGACAACACATTTCAAAGTCAATTTTCCTCCCTGCCAATCTGCAGGCTCCAAAAGCCACTCTCCTTCCCAGAGAGCATTCCCAAGCCTTTCTGCTGAGGGAATTCTTGTCACATTTTGGTTTTGCTGCTGTTGTTTTCACTTTGTTTGGGATTTTCTTTTGGTTTGCAGGAATCCCACTGGTTTTCAAGCCACTGAAAATCTCCTTCAGCAATGCAACTTCTGTTTAAAACACGGAAGATCATCTTGGAAAAGCTGACCTTGAGATGTCCTGAGGGCACAGGAGGTTTTTCCTGTCTCTAGATCTGAAATGTTGCTGTGGAGGAGAAACCTTGTGGTGGTGTTCACAGGTGCCCCAGGATGAGGGAAGAGATGAGAATCTTGCCTCCATGTTTCAGAAGGCTGATTTAATATTTTATGATATAGATTATATTAAAAGAAAATGATATATTATAACTACACTAAAGAATAGAAGAAAGGATTTCATCAGAAGGCAGGAAAGGAAAGGAAAAAGGAAAGAGGAAAGGAAAAAGGAAAGGAAAGAGGAAAGGAAAGGAAAGGAAAGGAAAGGAAAGGAAAGGAAAGGAAAGGAAAGGAAAGGAAAGGAAAGGAAAGGAAAGGAAAGGAAAGGAAAGGAAAGGAAAGGAAAGGAAAGGAAAGGAAAGGAAAGGAAAGGAAAGGAAAGGAAAGGAAAGGAAAGGAAAGGAAAGGAAAGGAAAGGAAAGGAAAGGAAAGGAAAGGAAAGGAAAGGAAAGGAAAGGAAAGGAAAGGAAAGGAAAATTCTTGTACTGCTCACAGCCTCAACACAGGTGACTGTCATTGAACATCAAGTAAAAACAATTCACATGCTGGGTAAACAATTCTCCAAATCACATTCCAAAGCAGCAAAACATGGAGAAGCTGAAACTTCCCCGCTTCTAAGGAGAAAAGATCCTAATGAAAGGATTTTCATAAAATATGTCTGTGACAAAACCTTGAGTCTTATCCAGCTTTTACAGAATCCCAGGATGGTTTGGGTTGGGAGGGACCTCAAAGCCCATCCAGTGCCAGCCCTGCCATGGCAGGGGACACCTCCCACTGTCCCAGGCTGCTCCCAGCCCTGTCCAGCCTGGCCTTGGGCACTGCCAGGGATCCAGGGGCAGCCCCAGCTGCTCTGGGCACCCTGTGCCAGGGCCTGCCCACCCTGCCAGGGAACAATTCCTGCCCAAGATCCCATCCAGCCCTGCCCTCTGGCACTGGGAGCCATTCCCTGGCTCCTGTCCCTGCAGGCCTTGTCCCCAGTCCCTCTGCAGCTCTCCTGGAGCCCCTTCAGGCCCTGCCAGGGGCTCGGAGGTGTCCCTGGAGCCTTCTCTTGTCCAGCTGAGCACCCCCAGCTCTCCCAGCTTTGAGCCCCCAAGGAACTCTTTCAGTCTCTGGTAAAACAAACTTCATTTCAATGTTTAGAAACATTTACAGACATTTTACATTACAATATTTGAAGTTGATCCAATTTCCATGTATTTATACATTCAGGGAAGGAGCCATTTTCTGTTGTTCATATAGAAGGGAATTAAGACGCAACAGAAAAATGCAAATTAAAAGTTTCCATCTGGGTATTGCTGGAAACCAGCCTTGCACAGGAGCCACTCCCTTTGCCTCCCCAAGGCTGTGGAGTGATTAAGAGATGAAGTCATGAATTTAAATATTATCTGAGCTTAAAAACCTCTAAAGTTCACTCTCAGTGAAACTGAGCTTCAAGCAGGGGAAGGAGATCCTGTAATCTCAGCTGAGGACACTGCTGGGGACTTTTTTCCTTTAAAAATCCAAATATTCTCTGTTTTTTAGTGCAGAAAATTTCCAAGGTTTTAAAAATCTCTAGCTGGTACTTTCTCCGTGATATTTTAGAGCTTTCAGAAATTGTTTTTGAATACCTGCTGCCACCCCATCAAAGTCTGGGGTTTGAAATGTTTGATGCATTAAGGCTACACCTGCGTGGGAGTTGAAATGTCTTTTTTTTCTGTAATTTCAAACTCTCTTTTCATTCCAGTGTGGAGTGAAATGCCATATTTAAAAATTCAGCACGGAATGAGGTGTTTAAAAAGTTTTTCCAAGTTACTCTGTTGTCATTTTGACAGCCCTCCTTGATGCCCTTATTGTGCTTTATTACATCAGGCAATAATTTTCATAGCAAAAATTATTTTGAAAGGAGAAGTGGAAATGCGAAGTTCTTGTCATGTGAAAATGGAACATTTCATCCTCATTTGCATGTTTGACTTTGCATTCAGAATATAAAGGGCAGAACCCAACACAACCCTGCTGAAAGCTTGGATTCCAGTAAAGCGGCATTTTTATTTTTAAAGAGGAAAATGTAGAAAATTCTGATCAGCCACACAAGGATTCTGGATTGAGTTGTTCCTGGCTGATCCCATTTGGCAATTCCCAAATCCTTTGGGAATTTCCCAATCCCAAATCCCAATCCCAAAGCAAAAAATCGCCACTTTGCCTTGGCTTTGAAGGTACAAAACCTCCTCGGGTCAGGTGGGAGTTGTTCCCCTCAAATATTCCATTTTTCAGTAATGCCCATGGAAGGTTTGACCCCATCAGAGGAGCTCTGGGAATGGCTGGCCCTGGGAATGTTTGGGAATGAAAATCTCTTCCCCTTGACCACACAAGGATTCTGGATTGAGTTGTTCCTGGCTGATCCCATTTGGCAATTCCCAAATCCTTTGGGAATTTCCCAGTCCCAAATCCCAATCCCAAAGCCAAAAATCACCACTTTGCATTGGCTTTGCTCTCAGTGAAGGAACAAACCCACCTCAGATCAGGTGGGGAAGGTTCACCTCAAATATTCCATATATTCAGTAATCTCCAAGGAAGGTTTGATCCCATCAGAGGAGCTCTGGGAATGGCTGGGAATGAAAATCTCTTCCCCTTGGCCACACAAGGATTCTGGATTCAGTTGTTCCTGGCTGATCCCATTTGGGAATTTCCCATTGACATATCCCAATCCCAAAGCCAAAAATCACCATTTTGCCTTGGCTTTGCTCTTAGTGAAGGTGCAAACCCTCCCCAGGTAAGGTGGGGAGGTTCCCCTCAAATATTCCATGTATTCAGTAATGCCCATGGAAGGTTTGACCCCATCAGAGGAGCTCTGGGAAAGGCTGGGAATGAAAATCTCTTCTCCTTGACCACACAAGGATTCTGGATTCAGTTGTGCCTGGCTGATCCCATTTGGAATTTCTCAAATCTTTTAGGAATTTCCCAAATCCCAAAGCCAAAAATCGCCACTTTGTCTTGGCTTTGCTCTCAGTGAAGGAACAAACCCTCCTCAGGTCAGGTGGGAGAGGTTCACCTCAAATATTCCATGTTTTCAGTAATTCCCAAGCAAGGTTTGACCCCATCAGAGGAGCTCTGGGCTGGTTGGGAATGAAAATCTCTTCCTCTTGGGCACACAACGATTCTGGATTGAGTTGTTCCTGGCTGATCCCATTTAGTAATTCCCAAATCCTTTGGGAATTTCCCAATCCCAAATCCCAATCTCAAAACAAAATTCACCACTTTCCCTTGGCTTTGAAGGCACAAAGCCTCCTTGGGTCAGGTGGGAGATGTTCACCTCAAATATTCCATGTATCCAGCAATCCCCAAGGAAGGTTTGACCCCATCACAGGAGTTCTGGGAATGGCTGGACCTGGGATTAAAAATCTCTTCCCCTTGACCAGTCCAAGATGTCCTGGGGAGGGCTGGAGGATTCCAAACTGCTCACATCAGGCCTGGCTTGCTCTTGGATGATCCCTGCTGGAAGAAAACCTTAAAAAAGCCACTTTAATAGGAAATATTTCCAGTAGCAAGCCTTGCTGTGTTGTTGAGAGCCTCGGGTGTGCCAGAGCTGGTTCCTGTAGTCACAGCTCTCTTTTGAAGAGCATCAGCCCGTGCTGCCCTAATTAAACAGGTGGAAGATAGAGGTGCATGCCAAGAAATCCTTGGTGTCAGTGACATTTTCATCTCACTTCAGCTCATTGAATGCTTTCATTTTTGTGCTTTACAGCCTCCCTGCTCTGGGCTGGTTGAACTCACCTGTTTTGTAGTGTGGGGACAGAACCTCACTCAGCTCCTTCCTATCTAAACCAGGTGTCTGGAGCTTCCAGGCTCTAAACTGGCAGGGGTTTGTTAAATCCTTGGGAAAGCTTAATGCCCATAATTATCTGCCTGCAGAAACCCCAGAGGATGCTCTGGCTGCTGCTGAAGGAGCAGGGTCAGGGAGAGGGGAAAGACTCCCATCCTCCCAGGTGAGGTTTCCCAGCACTGAGAGATTTAACTAAAAATGCTCACCACAATGTAGGAAGGATCCAAAGCTGTTGGAGAGTGTCCAAAGGAGGGACACGGAGCTGGGGAAGGATCTGAGGAAAAAAGCAATGCAGCAGCAAATCCCAAAGCCAAACAGGACCCAGATGTCCTGGAAATCAGGAGACACCCAGAGAACCAGACCAAGGTGCCCAAGTTGGGCTCTTCCGAGGCAGGAGCATCCCCTGGGATGTGCACAGCAACTGTTCCATGCATCACAGCAGATCTGGCCCATCTCAGAGCACTGCAGAAAGGGCCCTGGGGGTCCTGGTCAGTGGCAAGTTGGAGCTGAGCCACTGCTGTGTCCTGGCAGCCCCAAGGGCCACCCTGTGCTGGGGGCACCGGGCCCAGGGAGGGATTGTCCCACTCTGCTGTGCCCTGGGGCAGCCTCAGCTCCAGTGCTGGGGGCACTTTGGGCACCACAAGATCAGAAGGACCCAAAGCTGTGGGAGAGTGCCCAGAGGAGGGACACGGAGCTGGGGAAGGGGCTGAGGAGCAGCTGAGGGCACTTGGCTCGTTCAGCTGCAGCACAGGAGACTGAGGGGAGGCTCCTCGGGGGCTGCAGCTCCTCCCCAGGGCAGGCACAGGGGCAGGGGCTGAGCTCTGCTCTGGGACAGGGACAGGAGCCCAGCAAGGGCTGGAGCTGTGCCAGGGCTGGGCATGGAGCTCAGGGCAAGGTTCTGCCCCCCGAGGCTGCTGGGCACTGCCCAGGCTCCCCAGGGAATGGTGCCAAGGCTGCCAGAGCTCCAGGAGCTCTCGGGGGTGCTCAGGGTGGGGTTGTTGGGGTGGCTGTGCTGGGACAGGGGCTGCACTGATCATCCCTGAGGGTCCCTTCCTTATCAGGGTGTTTTGGGACGTTTAGAAAGGCGTGGCCCAGGTGACAGTTGAAGAGGAAGGTCATTAACTCACCTGAGATCGCTTCAGCCAGGGTGGGAGTGAGTGAGCAGCTCTGTGAGGCTGGGGGTGCCAAAGCTCCACAGGACATTCCTACCCTCAGTGTCCTCCTGCCAGGACTAACCTGAAAAAAATATCTTTTTCCCTTTATAAAGTCACAGAACTGTTTGGATTGGAAATGACCTTGAAACTCATCCCATTCCACCCCCTCTGTGGCAGGGACACCTTCCACAGGACCAGGCTGCTCCAAGCCCTGTCCAACCTGGACACTTCCAGGTTCAGGGCATCCTTTCTATTCCTCAACATCTGGAAAAACATGAACTTAACTTTCCCAGGCCTTTGTGATGATTAAGCCCTCGAAGGTGGCAAAAGAGATTTTAGAAAGAATGAGAGTTGTGAAACTTTGGGTCATTAATAATGGTCTGGTTCCCCACACCCCCTGGCAGACACACACAGAGTCTCCCATCACTCACAGCCTCATGAACTCTGGTGTTGCTCCTTCTCCAAGGATTTTTGCTGTTACCTCTCATTCCTTACAGAGTTGGCCTCTGACTCCTCTCACACCAAGAATGATCTGATGTGTGCAGGGGCTCAGAGCTGTGCTGGGATCACTGAATTTGTCCTTCCTCAAACAACTCAGCGCAGGTTTGTGTCACTCAGAGGCCAAAATTCTGCAGTTCATGCTCTTTCCTGCTCAGCCAAGGAGAGAATTTGGGTTGAAGATAATTTATATCAACATTACATCACCTGCAGCATCATTTCAGCAAGAATTTCTGAGCTGGAGAGACACGAATAGGCTGCTGGCATCAGACTGCTAGGGGTTGCCTGCAAGGAGATGCAGGAACCTAAAAACCAGACCATAAACCATGGGGACAATGACACTGACACAGCTCTGTTCCCTCCCCTGCTCAGAGCCCCTCTGTGAAATCTGGAGCTGCTCCTGTGTCACAGACATCTTTTATGGAAAATCCTTTCCTTAGGATTTTTCCTCCTGAGAAGCTGGGAGGCCTCAGGAACAAAATGCAAACAATGGTTATCTGCTGCTGTGGAATGCAACAGGTGCATCTGGGATTGGTCTCCTGTGGTTGTTTCTAATTAATGGCCAATCACAGCCAGCTGGCTCAGACTCTCTGTCCAAGACAGAAGCTTTTGTTATCATTGTTTCCTTTCTATTCTTATCCAGCCTTCTGATGAAATCCTTTCTTTTATTCTTTTAGTATAGTTTTAATATAATATATATCATAAAATAATAAATCAAGCCTTCTGAAACATGGAGTCAGATCCTCGTCTCTTCCCCAATTCAAGAACCCCTGTGAACACGGTCACACTCCTGCTGATGGAGAAGAAAAGGGAAGACAAATTTCCCCCTTCCTGCAAGGAGTATCCCCTGCTGGAGCAGGCGAGGAAATCTGCTTTACCTTTAATTTAAACTGAGGCAGGGCCTTCCTGAGCATAAACAGAACACCTGCAAATCCTCTGCCTGGGCCTGATAGCGCACTCACAATTTAAATAACTCCATCCTAATTGATCCCTGAAGTTCTGTGAAAAATGCCAATCACTTGTTTTTAAAATTTTAGAAGTTTAATAGTAATAAAATGGTTATAAAAATAGCAATACAGTTAGAGTAATAATAATTTGGACAATTTGAATTAGGACAATTTGAGACAAGAAGTACAAAGAGTTATGGACAGTCCAGGTACCTTTTCTGGGCAGCACGAGCCTGAAAAAGGACCCCACTAACAAAGGATTAACCCTTAAAAAAAAGCCCATTGCATATTCATACATCTCATACATGATGCATAAATTCCATTCAAACACAGGATTCTCTCTGGTCATCATCAACTTCTTCCTTCTAATCCTAACAGCGCCTTCGAGGCAGGAAGGAGTTAATTTCTTCTGATAAGAGGGCAATAAATTCTCTTTCTCTGAAAGATTCAGGTGTCCTGTGGCTGCTATCTGGTGCGAGTGCCTCATTCCTTTCTTAAAAAAACCCCACTAACATAATTCTTATTTTAACTACAAAAGTTACCTTTTAATTACAAGACTACATTTATTATTAAAATGCTAATACAGCACTACTAATCAGTACATCAAAACACATATGGTAAATATCTGCGTAGAGCCGTATGATATGCGCTTTTGACAAGTTCCTTAAAGGAGGGAATCCCTCCGAAGAAAACACCCTGCGACCTTCCAGAGCAAAGCCCCAATCAGGAGGCATTAATTACCCCGAGAGAAAAGCCTTTGTGAGGAATGCAATGCCAGAAATGCGGGTGTGCAGGATCCACACGCATCCCTGAACCTTGACCTTCACCCACCCCAAGGCAGGAGCATCCAGTAGAACCTCATGCCTCAGGGGTTGTTCTTCACTCTGTCTGCTCTTTCCTTCTCTTGCCTTTTGTCTTCCCAAACTTCCAGTGAAAAAAATGCATATTTTAGGCTTGGCTTTTCACAGATATTCAAATGAATAAAATATGTGTTGTGTTGGAAAGTGATGCTGTATTAATTTTCTTAAGTACTGTGTTAAATATAGTTTTAGGTTATAACAAAATGTTAAAATAGGAACTATGCTATGCAAGATACTTTTTTAAAGAAAGGACTCACAGTGAGATAGCAGCCACAGGACACCTAAATCTTTCAGAGAAAAAGATTATTAAATTTATTATTTATAATAAAATTTATATAAATAAATTTATTTATATAGTTATTATTTATAATAAAGATTATTAATTTTATCATTAAAATATTAAATTTATTGCTCTCTTATCAGAAGAAATGAACTTCTTCCAACCTTGCTCAGCCCTGAAGACTTCGTCAGGATTTAGAGGAAGAAGTTGACACTGACCAGACAGAATCCTTTGTTTGATGGAATTTATGCATCATGTATGAGGTGTATGAATATGCAACAGTTTATTGTTTTTAAGGGTTAATTCTCTGTTAATGTGTGTCCTTTTTCAGGCTCATTTTGCCCAGAAAAAGGTACCTAGATGTCCATAACTCTTTGTTTCTGTTGTCTCATATTGTCCTAATCCAAATTGTCCAAATTATTATTACTCTTATTATATTGCTATTTTTATAACCATTTTATTATCATTAAACTTTTAAAATTTTAAAAAACAAGTGATTGGTGTTCTTCACACTTCCCCTTCCTTATTCTCCTCTTAACCTTTGATTGCTCAGGAGTGGGGATCACCACTGGCAGAGCGGACCTTGAATTTTAATATTTGTAAAATGCAGAGGGGTCTTGGGCTGGGTTCCACAGAACCATTGAGGTTGGAAAGGACTTCCAAGATGATCAGATCCAACCTTTGGCCAAATCCCCCCATTCCCTCTAAACTACAGCCCCAAGTGCCACATCTGCTTGATTTTTGAGCTCTTCCAGGGGTTCCAGCTCTTCTGTCCACCACTTCCCTGGACAGCCCATTCCAATGCCTGACCACTCTTTCAGTGAAGACGTTTTTCCTGATATCCAACCTGAACCCCCTGGTACAGCTTGAGGCCTATTCCAGTGTGGTGCAGCAGGGAAAGAGGTGACACTTGGAAAAAACAAGAGGTTGAGCTGGGATTAAGAGTCACAGATTTCAGTGAAACTCAGCTTTTAGGTCAGGGTTTGGGTTCAAGACCTCCAGGACAAAACAGTGCTCACACATCCACATCCAAATCCATTGCCTGGGACTTTCTACAAGGAGGGTTGGAAATGCACCTGGAAAAAATTTAATCTCCAGGCATTTGTGCTGTTTTCTTTCAGAAAAGCCCTTTGGATTTGTAATCAGGTCTAGGATTTAGCTGTATTATTTCCAGGCTGCATGGAGGGAAAGGCCCTGGGTGAGACAATGCAGAGCCCCTGCTCACACTGACCTAGATGGGCTGGGAACCTCCAGAGGCATGGCTCCTCTACCCTAAATTTCCTGGCCAGTGCTTTGAAAGCCCCTCAGAACCATCAGGGAAAGGTTATTTGGGCTACTGGAAAGTGTATACCTCTGGGAAACTGTGATTCCAGTCACAGACTCTGAAAATCACAGAAATCTGAAATTCCAACCTAAATGACTCTGGGAATCTGTGATTCCAATCACAGAGATCTGAAAATCACAGAAATCTGAAATTCCAACCTAAATGACTCTGGGAATCTGTGATTCCAATCACAGAGATCTGAAAAACCTAAATGATCACAGATAATCACAAATTCCAAAATCACAAAATGACTCTGGGAATCTGTGATTCCAATCACAGAGATCTGAAAATCACAGAAATCTGAAATTCCAGCCTAAATGACTCTGGGAATCTGTGATTCTCCCCTATTTTCTGGTTCCAGGCCAGGCCCAACCCAGCCTTGCCCTTCCAATCTGCAGTTTGGGAGCTCCTGGCATCATTTTTGCTTTACAAATGCAAATCTGAGATCCTTTTGTGTTCTGGGGCAGGTGCTGCTGAACCAGTGCCCTGAGACTTTTGTGTTCTCCCACCTCCAGCAACACCATCACTCCTGCCCCTGGAATGCCTGGGGAAAACGAGATTTCAGGAGCTCCTTCCCATCAAGGTTCACACAGCAGGTAAAAAAATGGATTTATCTCAATAATTTTCTTTAATCCATTAATTAGTCAGACTGGTAATCAAATATTTTTTCAGTATTATACAATCAAATTATCTTTCTTTCCCCAAAGCTTTCTTGTATAATAATTTCTCCAGGTTTTTGTCCATGTGAATTTAAAAAATGCCCAATAAATCAAGAATTTAATTTCTAGATATTTGTTATCTGCAAATAATCTCTATTGAAGGCAACTCTGCACAGCTTCACTGTAGCTGCTTTTCTGATAGAGGAGCTTAAAATAATTCTAAAATTAGCATAGGAACAATTAATCCTCAAAATCCCACTGTCAGTAAGTGGCCAGAAAATAATAATTTACATATAAAGATGTGGGAAAAGCTTCAGGGTGTTGTGATGGGCTGATCCATGTGTGAATAAATGCTCCCAAAAAAAGGAGCACTTCAAGGTTTTAATCAAGGAACAATTTACCTCTAAAACCTTTCAGCCTTGAGCTATATTCCCACCTGTAATTCCTTTTAAGTATTTAGTAGTAAACTTGTGAAGGTTTGGTAATAATTGTCATGTTTGCAGAGATCCTGAGAGGAAGGTTAAAGAAATACTTATATTTTGGTCAGATATTTTTGCTAAAAAGCTGCATGGAAATATCAAGGAGCAGCTTTTTTCCAATCACTTTTGAAGTCAGTGTTGTAAATGGCAATTTCAAGGTTGTCATCAGAGTAGCAGATTATTAAAATCCTTATTGTTGTAATTAGTGTGAAATAAAGGCTGTAAAGACTCTTAGAGAAAATATATTTATGTGTTGGCACCATCATAATGCATCAACACTTGAGATCACCACTCTCTTTCTTCTGGAAGAGCATTGTCTCACTGCTTTATTGCTTTTTATCTATGAAAAGAAGCTTCTCAAAGAGAAAATTAATGCACTTTCTGCCTAAAACCTTCAAACTTCAGGCCTGAAACTTCAGTCCTTCTTGTGCATCCTCTAATGACATGGAAAGGTACTTTTGGGAATCTTTAGGATAATTTTCAGGGATGTTTGGGAGAGATGAGAATCTCAAGATAGGATTTATTTCATTATTCTCTATGTTGAAGTGACCTCTCTGGAACTGAAACCACTCTGAATATCATCATTTTCTGGTCAAATAATGTGGAACCAGACACTCACAGATCTGAGATATTTCACTGGAAGGGCTTTTCCTCAAATCCTGGACGAACAGGCTGGCTGTGGATCCACAGATGTCCCTGGATCCATGCTGGGAATACTTGACAGCATTTCTGGCACCTGGAGCAGAACTGGAGGAGCCTTGAAGGTCCATTGCCATCAGTGACATTTCCAAGGAATTCCCTCATGCTGGTTTTGGGCTTTTTTCTGCCTCTGTCGAGGCTGGGATTGAAGGCACTTGAGATGATATTTCACATTCAGGCTTAGATGTTTATTATTTCTTATCTGTGTTACAGTCTCACAGCAGTGAGTTCTGCAGTATTTCACTAACGAGGTACAAAATTACCAACTGTCTTTTGTTACAAGGTCTTTTAAGGCCAAACTGTCCAATTAAGAAATGACACCTAAATTATTTTCATTTTTAACCCAATAACTAATCCCTCAAAGTCTGCAGTGTGGACTTTTCTGTCCAATTACACAATACCACCCAAACCCATGGAGAAGAAGGTGAAGACGGTGAAGGAGAAGGAGAAGGAGAAGGAGAAGGAGAAGGACAAGGACAAGGACAAGAAGGAGAAGGACAAGAAGAAGAAGGAGAAGGAGAAGGAGAAGGTGAAGAAGGAGAAGAAAAAGGAGAAGAAGAAGGTGAAGAAGAAGGACCAGCCTCCACCCCAAAACCTCCATCTTGCTTTATATCTGTTACTAGATTCTAAAACCTTCAACTCTGAGTTTCCCACCCTGTGATATCACACACTTTTATTCAAACTCCGCACCCAAAATCCCAGTTCTATCATTCCATTTTGGAAGCTTCTCCATGGCCTCAGGTCAATGCATTGTTCTCCTGGGGGTCAGTGCCTGCCAGCACAGAAAGTCTGAAATTCTCAGCAGCCAGGGTTCCAACACCCTCAGACACATCCTCCCGCCTCAGGCTGCAGGAATGTTTTCTGGGTGTCAGTCCCAATGGATTTGTGCAGTTTTGCTGCCACAGCCATGGTGCACAGGAGGATCATAAATGGGAATTTGGGGTATTTTCTCCCCAAGGGTGCTGGAGGAACCAAGATGCTCCAGCTGGAGATTTTAGGTGAGAAAGGAAACCAAAGGGATGCTCGAGTTCTTTTTAGAATTAATTTATCCCTCCAAGCAAAAGGAGGGATCCACTGGCAAAGGGAAAGGACAATTTCCAGCCAGCCAAGCCTGCTGACCTCTGGCTGCTTTTCCCAGAGCTGATCCGTCTGGAATGAGTTCACCTAAGCCCAGGAGCAGAGCTCAGTAAGAAACCAGGTAACAAAAGAATCCTAATCCTTCTGGAGGCTCCTTTGTCATTAAATCTCTTCATAATTGGCTGTGAATTGGTCACATAATTCCCCTGACCTCGGGGTGGTCAGTGGAGCATTAAGGAAGAAAATTCCTCAGTTTTGGGGCTGTGCCAAATCCTCCTGTCCTGAGAGAGGCAAATCCAGTCCCTCTCCTGGACTGCTCTGCCAACGCTGCTGCTGCTGCAGCCCCAGCAGGCTCTGGGAGCTGCATCTGCACAAGATGGGATACTGGAATGCTGGCTTGGTCCATGGACAATCCCATCCTCATCCAGGGACGATCCCAGCCTGTTCCATGGAAAATCCCATCCTCATCCAGGGACAAATCCCAGCTTGGGCCATGGACAATTCATCCCAGCTTGCTCCATGGACAATCTCAGCCTGGTCCATGGACAATCCCAGCCTGGTCCATGGACAAATCCCAACCTATTCCATGGACAAATCCAGCCTGGTCCATGGACAATCCCAGCCTGTTCCATGCACAATCCCTGCTCTGCTGCCTTTATTCTCCCTCCCTGCATGCACAGCCTGCTGCTCATTTGCTCCAGCACTGAGACATGTGGGCTCATCCACATGTTTAAGGAGAATCCCAGAATTGTTTGGGTTGGAAAGGAAGTTAAAGTCCACCTAGTGCCACCCCTGCCATGGCAGGGACACCTCCCACTGTCCCAGGCTGCTCCCAAGCCCTGCCCAGCCTGGCCTTGGGCACTGCCAGGGATCCAGGGGCAGCCCCAGCTGCTCTGGGCACCCTGTGCCAGGGCCTGCCCACCCTGCCAGGGAACAATTCCTGCCCAAGATCCCATCCAGCCCTGCCCTCTGGCACTGGGAGCCATTCCCTGGCTCCTGTCCCTGCAGGCCTTGTCCCCAGTCCCTCTGCAGCTCTCCTGGAGCCCCTTCAGGCCCTGCCAGGGGCTCGGAGGTGTCCCTGGAGCCTTCTCCTCTCCAGCCAGGACAATCACAGCTCCCTTGGTGTTTCCCTACAGCCAGGTTCTCCATCACTCCAGTCCTCTCTGTGGCCTCCTCTGGGCTCTCTCCAAGCCCCTGTCCCTGCTCTGTTGGGGAACACAGAGCTGGCCCTGCTGCCCTAAGGGAGATTCACCAGAGTGGGGCAGAGGGACAGAATCAAAGCTGGTTTGTTCCTCTCTGAAACATCCCAAACTCCACAGGAAAACTTGGATCTTCTCCCAGGAGAGAAGGGCAGCAGGTGCATTCCTTGTATCTGCATCACTGCCATGATTATTCACGTTCGCTCCCTGTGCAATAATTCTATATTTGTGTAGGAATTTCACACTGCAGGGAGGTTTTAAATACTTCTGCTCACTGCAGAGCTGATCCCAGCACGGAATGTACTGCGAAAGGAAAGGAATGAGCACAGTCAGAGGCACAGACCCTGTGAAGCACATCCATGTGTGCACAGCCATGGCCCATAGGAGTTCCAGGAACAGTCTTTGCCTCCAGCTAAATTGGTCCTTACTGGCTCTAAACTTGCTTGGGTAAAATATCATCATTTATCTGCATTGCTGAGCTGGTGACATCAGCACAACTCGTTGTGATTTTGGATTCTTTCCTACTGACCTCAAGGATTTAATTGGTTGGAAAGGGCTGTGGATTTCCTCTGTCCACTGCATTTCCCAGGACAGCTGGGGAGGGTCTCTGCTGTGCTGGCCCTTAGCTAAGAAAAGCCTCAGATAATTCATTATCAGCAGCATGGAGATGGATTCCTTCTCATTTATTTTAAAATCTGCAGGAGCAGCTCCTTTCCTGAGGCCTCCCCATCCCTAAATCTCTGCCAGGACAAAGATGTCATGACAAGATTCACTGGAGGCTTAAAGCAAGGCAAATATTTGAGTTTAGAACGTCGTCGTTTCCTGATGGGTCCTTTCCATCCCTGAAGGGCCACACGGGGCCAACACAAACTTTTCCTTGTAGAAATATTTAGTTTTGTTTGCAGAACTGACCAATTGTTTCAGATGGCAGTGAGATTAAGAGCTGTGCAATGCAGAGATTTCCTTAAAACTAAGAAAAAAAAAAAGCAGTAAATCCTGTTCTTTGATTCCAGATATAAAAAACACCCACAACTTTCTTGATATTAAAAGTAGATTTAAGTTGAAGGGGAATTGCCTTCCTTGCAGGTTTTGGGTTCTACTTTTTCAGCCAGCAGGACAAACACCCAGCATCATGTTCTGGCCTCATCATTACTAATTTCAAATTAAGTACATATAAGAAGCTGAACCAAAGGGTAACACAGAAATGGGAGGTTTTATCTTCAACATTTCCTCAGCCTTTGCTGTCTGGAACTGAAGAAATGTAGTTGGCAACTCTCAGGGCAGAGATTTGCTTGGACTACTTTCTGTTTGTATGAACAAAATCTCAGAGTAATGTGATATAAGGCAGATTGATGTTGAACCAGAGAGGAACAAACATCCTTTGATGTGCTTTTATCCCCTGAGTAAATAACACTAAGAAACTGCAGAGAGTTCTTTAAGACATTTCCTGCTTCTTTCTTGGATCATTCCCACATTAGGGACACTCTGCTCCTTTGAACTCAATTTATATTTCATTTAGTGGCGTTCAAAAAAATCCTTCCAGTTTGAAAATGTAAAATGGGAGGTGAAATGGGACAAGCAGAATATGGACTGATTGCTCTTCTTACATTTTTAAAGCCTGTTATTGCTGAATTATTGTTGTAAGAACTGCAAGAGGCAAGAAATACAAGTTCATATATTATTTTCAAGAAAGGCTTAGTGAGTTTTTTGTAATGTTATCTGAACTCTTGCATTTGGAGAATTCTTTGCTTTCTATATTTATTTATTCCAAGTTGGAATGAGTCTGTAGGGACAGCACGTGGCCAAGGAGAACCTGAGCATGAGCTAAGAGACAAACATAAACCAGGGTCATAAAATCACAGAATTAAGTTTGGAAAAGACCCTTAAGATCATCCAGTCCAACCACTAACCCAGCACTGCCAAGGCCACCACCAAACCATGTCCCCAAGTGCCACATCCACACCTTTTTCACAGAATCACAAAATCACAGAATTTCTAGGTTGGAAGAGACCTTCAAGATCATCGAGTCCAACCCATGTTCTAACACCTCAGCTAGATCATGGCACCAAGTGCCACATCCAGTCTTTTTTTAAACACATCCAGGGATGGTGACTCCACCACCTCCCTGGGTAGATGATTCCAGTATTTGACCACTCTTTCTGTGAAAAACTTCCTCCTTAATTCTAGCCTGTATCTCCCTTGGCGCAGCTTGAGACTGTGAGCAATTTTTGAGCAATTCCAGGAAGGTGACTGCGCCACTACCCTCATCAGTGCTTTAAACAATGAGAAATGTATCCTGATGTCCAATATTCAATATCTGAATCTGCCCTGGTACAGCTTGAAACCATCCAGTGCCTGAAAGAGCCAGCAGGAAAGAGGGACAGAGACTCTCCAAAGGCCCGGAGGGACAGGAGTCAGGGAATGGCTCCCAGTGCCAGAGGGCAGGGCTGGATGGGATCTTGGGCAGGAATTGTTCCCTGGCAGGGTGGGCAGGCCCTGGCACAGGGTGCCCAGAGCAGCTGGGGCTGCCCCTGGATCCCTGGCAGTGCCCAAGGCCAGGCTGGACAGGGCTTGGAGCAGACTGGGACAGTGGGAGGTGTCCCTGCCATGGCAGGGGTGGCACTGGATGGGTTTTGAGGTCCCTCCCAACCCAAACCATCCTGGGATTCCATAATTCTCTGATTTCTGGGAAAAGAACAGGAAGCAGAAATGCAAGAACCTGTCAAAAATTCAGGAATTGGATCTGCACAATGGATTGGATTGGACACTCACATCTGGGAGGTGTCTGTACCACCAAGTTTTGATCTTTTTTTGATCTTTTCATTGTTCATGATTTTCACTCCAATCCCCCCAAATGTCTTTGTGACATCACAACCTGGGAGCTGAATCATTATGGCTGGAAAAGATCAAGACTAAGCTTTGAACCCTCCCTTGGTGGGTCTTTGTCGCAGATCACCAAGGGGTGGCAGGGCTGAAACCCCCACCTGCTCCTCCCTCCCTCCCAACACCTTTCAGACCCATCTCGAGCTGAGCCAGGCCTTGGAACAGCCATAGAGGAGTTTCAGTTTTAGCTGGGAGTTTAAAACAGGCTAAGGAACTGGGAAGGGCTGAGGAAACACAGCACAAACCAAGTGTCTGTGCCACCGTCATGTACTGTCAGCAGTGAAGAGAGACAGGGAGACTGATTTGGTGGTCAGAATCTGATTTATTTGTGGGATACAAACACTTCTATACTATTTTAGGGAGTTTGGTAATGTTTACTACAATGTTTAGGTTAAAATCACCTACACAAACTTATGCAATTACAACATCTCTTGCTTGCAGAGTTTATGAGATTTTCTTTTTCTGGTGAACCTGTCTGATTTCATCTTCTTGCTATCTTCATTTAATTCTCAAAGTTCTGCTTGCTCTTGCCAAGGCATCCTGTAATCAAATTTCTTATGCTAACCAGGTCCAAAGTCCATCATCTGTCATCTGTGTCCCCAACATCCCAACACTGCACACACGTCCCTGCTGTGGGCACAGCCCTCTGTGGGTTGGGGCACCACCAAAAGTGGGTTGGTGTTGGAATTATGGCTCCTCCAGTGAGTCAAGACAAGGCTTCTGGGAATTTGAAATCATTTGCTAGACTAGAAACATGCACAAAAAAAAAAAAAAAATCTCCCTTTTTTCTTCAGATGAAAGGTAAGAAAAGAAGTAAAAGCCTAAAATAATAGGGTAAGTTCCCAACCAGGCTTAGGGGAGAATATCTGCTGTCAAAAATGATGCCAGGTTTAAGATTCTCCAAGAAATGGTGTTTTTTGGGTCAACAACTAAAGGTCTTCTCCACTCTTATGGATTCTGTGATTCCATGGCTCTGTTCTTTGTTTGTCTCTTTGCTCGTGCTAAGGCTTGTCTTGGGCACACCAAAGATGTCGAGTGCACCAAACCCAGCACTGAGATCATGGGAAGTGCATGGATATCTCAGCAAGTGCAGTCAGGGTGGGGAAGGAAGGGCAAACTCAGCTTAGAAATGGTATCAAATATTTAGGGATGAGGGGAGGAGGATCAGCCTGGCTGGAACTTGGGGGAAAACAAGTTTAACACCTTTGGAGAGACAGCTCAGGAGGGCTGCAAGGAATCCCAGAACCACAGAGGGTGGAAAAGGCCTCTCAGATCATCCAGTCCAACTGTTCACTCAGCATTGCCAAGCTCACTACAAAACCCTGTCCACAAGTGAAAAAGCAATCTTTCAGCCAGGACTGCCATCCCCAAGTGCAGCATCCACAAAGCTTTTAAATCCTTCCAGGGCTGAAAGGAAAGACTCCAGCACTGCCCTGGTGGGCAGTGTAGTAGTAGGGCTGAGATTAGGTGGGATCGGTGGAAGGCTGGGCCTAGGCTGCTGAGGGTGAAGGCTGAGTAGAAGCTTAGATGGAGGTAGGACATAAAGAAAGTTATTACCCCGCCCTGGGTAGCTGGGCCAGGGCTGGACAAGCTTCTCAGGGAAGAAATTTCCCAATTTTCAATCTAAACCTCCCCTGGCCCAGCCTGAGGCCGTTCCCTCTCCTCCTGTCCCTGTTCCTTGGGAGCAGAGCCTGACACCCCCAACTGTCCCCTCCTGTCAGGAGCTGTGCAGAGCCACCAGGGCCCCCCTGAGCCTCCTTTGCTCCAGGCTGAGCCCCTTCCCAGCTCCATCAGCCTCTCCTGGTGCTCCAGAGCCTTCCCCAGCTCCATTCCCTGCCCTGGACACGCTCCAGCCCCTGTGAGAGGCCCAGCAGTGACCCAGGACTGAAGAAGGTCCCTCAGCAGTGCCAGCACAGGGGTCACTCCTTGCTCTGGGGCAGTGCCCACACCATGGCTGGCACAAGCCAGGTGCTGTTGGCTTTCTTCACCTGGCTCAGTTCAGTTGCTCTCACCAGCTCTCCCAGAACCTTTCCCAGCTTTCCAGCCCCTCTCCCCTTGGCCTGGAGCTGCCTGGTGTGACCCAAGGCCAGGTCCTGGCCCATGGCCTGGCTGAACCTCCCAAAACTGGGCCCATCAGCTGAGGGATCCCAACCTCCTTTCAAACTGCAGAGCAGAGCTGAATTTTCCACAGAGTCTGTGCCAGGTATGGAATAATCCTGGGATCTATCAGCTCCTACAAGCTGGCATTTTGTATTTCATTGGAACAGACTGGAAGGATCCAGCTAATTCAATGATGCCACAAAAGAAAGACTCCCTTTGAACTGTGCTGTTATAACTCATTAGAAAAAGTGTCCTTACTTTAATTATTCCAGATGATGGCAAAAAGATTAATTTAATGTTCTACACAAAAGATGTCAAGGTTAATGATTCAATCAGGAGCAAAACTGCTGGCAGGGAGAAGGCTCCATATGAGAGATGTTTTGATATGAAATGAATAAAAGGAATTAAAGATTTAAGAATTGAAGATGGCACAATAACCCAACCTCCCCCACAAACGCTGTATTTTCCATTGAGGCTCTTCAAGTAAACAAACCTTTTGCTCTCCCCATTATATTTTTCTCCAAACAAATTCACTCAGACCTTTATTTATTCCACAAAGTGTTGGAAAAAAACATGGAGCTGGTTGCAGGGGGTGGTGTGAAAATCAGCCTGTTCAAGGCAGCGTGTGTCACCCAATCTGTCCCTTGGCTCTGTGCCTGCAGGGGCTGTGCAGAGCCAGGCTCAGGGTGGTATTTAAAGCTCTAATTCATCCCACAATCTCAGTACTACAGGAGCTGAGGGGAATGAAGAGTTTTTTCCAATCAAATCTGACTGTCTGTTTTCCATGAGTGAGTTGAACACGCCGAGGGGAAACTCCCCCACTGTGGGAATTGTCACTGCTCTCTGAGTTTCTCACTTCTGCTTAATTGGAGCAAATCCAGAGGAGGCCACCAAGATGTTCAGAGGGATTGAACAGTTCTGCTGTGAGGAAAGGCTGGGAGAAATGGGAATGTTCAGTTTGGAGAAGAGAAGCTCTGGGGTGACCTCATTGTGGCCTTCCAGCTACAGGAAACATGGAGAGAGACAATTTCCAAGGGCCTGGAGTGATGGGACAAGGGGGAATGGCTTCAAACTGAGAGAGAGTAGGGATAGATTGGATATTGGGAAAAAATCTTGCTGTGAGGGTGGTGAGGCCCTGGCACAGGTCTGGAGGGACAGGACCCAGGGAATGGCTCCCAGTGCCAGAGGGCAGGGCTGGATGGGATCTTGGGCAGGAATTGTTCCCTGGCAGGGTGGGCAGGCCCTGGCACAGGGTGCCCAGAGCAGCTGGGGCTGCCCCTGGATCCCTGGCAGTGCCCAAGGCCAGGCTGGGCAGGGCTGGGAGCAGCCTGGGACAGTGGGAGGTGTCCCTGCCATGGCAGGGGTGGAACTTGGTGATCTTTAAGATCTCTCCCAGCCCAGGCCATTCTATGATCATATGATCCTAATTAATTACAAAATCACCACTAGGATCCTAATTTTAAACACATGTCTTTAGTAGAGCATTTGAAAGATGTTTAGATGTTTAATTGTGGAGGGATTGAAGCCTCACAGAATTAAAATACAGACATGCTCAAGGCTGGGCTGTGGCCCAGGGATGGTCACCAGGGCCATGCTTTGCCTTGTCCCCTGGATGTGCCACTGCACCAGCTGGGCTTTAGGGAGAACAAGAGCCAAGCTCTGGTTTCACAAACTAAACACGAGGTTTGCCAGGTCCGTTGAATTTTTGAAATTGAATCATAGAACCCTGGTGTATCCTGAGCAGGGAGGGACCCTCAGGGATCATCAATCCAGCCCTGTCCCTGCACGGCCACCCCAACAACCCCACCCCGAGCACCCCTGGGAGCGCTGTCAGTGAGGGGCTGGGAACACAAACCCTGTGAGGAACAGCTGAGGGAGCTGGGGGTGCTCAGCCTGGAGAAAAGGAGACTCAGGGGTGCCCCATCACTCTCACAGCTCCTGAAAGGTGCCTGTGCTCAGCTGGGGCTGGGCTCTTTCTCCAGGCAGCACTGACAGAACCAGAGCACACAGCCTCGAGCTGCACCAAGGGAAATACAGGTTGGATATCAGGAAAAAAATATAGGTTGGATATTAGGAAGTTGGTGAGATCCTATCCAATAGGTAGGATATTAGAAAAACCTAATTAGGATATTAGGAAAAATATAGGTTGGATATTAAGAAAAAGTTTTTTCCAGAAAGGGTGATGCAGTTCTGGAATGTTCTGCCCAGGGGAGGTGGTGCAGTCCCCATCCCTGGGTGTGTTTAACAAAGCCTGGATGTGGCACTGGGTGCCAGGGTTCAGTTGAGCTGTTGGGGCTGGGTTGGACTCGATGGTCTTGGAGGTCTCTCCCAACCCATTGATTCTGGAATTCTGTGAATTCTGTGAATTCTGTGTCCAAACGCTCCTGGAGCTCTGTCAGCCTTGGCACCATTCCCTGGGGAGCCTGGGCAGTGCCCAGCAGCCTCGGGGGGCAGAACCTTGCCCTGAGCTCCATGCCCAGCCCTGGCACAGCTCCAGCCCTTGCTGGGCTCCTGTCCCTGTCCCAGAGCAGAGCTCAGCCCCTGCCCCTGTGCCTGCCCTGGGGAGGAGCTGCAGCCCCCGAGGAGCCTCCCCTCAGTCTCCTGTGCTGCAGCTGAACGAACCAAGTGCCCTCAGCTGCTCCTCAGCCCCTTCCCAGCTCCGTGTCCCTGCTTTGGGCACTCCCAGCAGCTTTGGATCCTTCTTACATTGTGGCGACCATTTTTAGTTAAATCTGTAAAAACTGGATGTAAAACATACCAGAAAATCTCATTATAAAGCCAAGCACAGCTGATTGAACCTCTGTTCCTTGTTGCTTTTTCCTTCTGGTAAATGTTTGCCCCTTTCATTGTGAAAAGCCCCAACACTTTGTTTTTTCCTAATGCATGGTGACAAGGGCCAACCTCTCCCTGCTGTCCTCCCACAAAGGCTTTTGTGTTTCCATGTTGCTAAGGAGGGAAGACCTGGGAGCTCTGTACCTTGTTGGCTTTCCCTTCTCCTCCCTCACATGCCAGAGTACTCTGTGTGACTTCAGCCTCTACCCCTTGGCAGCCTCCATGAGAAGGAATGGATTCAGCACAGAATTTAATCTGTAAACAGCCAAACAGAAGGGAATGGGCAGAGGGAAAAGTTTTCAATGCTGTGAAACTATAACAATACCTGGTGGAGCTGAGGTGCTGTTGGATTATCCCACTAAAGGGAGCCCAGGCTGGGGCAGGGCAAGGGCCCCTTCCACCATCCCAGGCTGCTCCAAGCCCTGTCCAGCCTGGCCTTGGGCACTGCCAGGTGTCAGAACTCAGCACATCCCTCTGGGTGTCCAGGGTTGCTGAGGACCCCGCTGGGAGGCTCAGAGACCCTGGCATGCAGCCCAGAGCACCTGGGGATTTGATTGTGACCCCTGGAGCAAGTTGCCAACTTTGTATGAGGACCTGAAAGTCACACAGGTTTGAATAGTATAATAATAAAATTATCACGGGGTGAAAATGTAGATTTTAGGATTTTTGCTATGGGGGTTGTGGGGACAAGATGGATGAACCTGGCCATGTCCAGCCTTTCTTCTTCTTCTTGTTCTCCATTTTCTGCAGTGATGTTGTCACTTTGGGATTGGTTTAGAGTAGAAGTGCACTGTCTAACACAGGTGATAGGTATTGGGAATTAAGTGTAAATATGTTATATGTAGTTTGTAGTATAAAAGGACAACACAGAGCGCCTGTGGCTGCCCTGCTGAGCAGAGCTCGGCTGGGCAGAAAGAAAATTTTATAGATAAGAATTAATAAACAACTTCAAGACCGAAAACTGAAGAGTCCAGACTTGTTCTTCAACAGCTTGGGCCGAAGCAGAAACACCCTGCACATCTCATGGACCAGGGATCCAGGGGCAGCCCCAGCTGCTCTGGGCACCCTGTGCCAGGGCCTGCCCACCCTGCCAGGAACAATTCCTGCCCAATATACCACAAAAATGTTCCCTTTCCCAATGGGAAGCCATTCCCTGTGTCCTGTCCCTCCACCCCTTTCTCTCTCCCTTTCCAAAATCTTTCTTGCAGGCTCCCTTTAGGCACTGGAAGGCCACAGTGAGGTCACGCCAAAGCTTCCCTTCTCCAGGCTAAACAATCCCAATTCCCTCAGTCTTTCCTTACAGCAGAGCTGCTCCATCAGCAGCAAATCCAGCAGGAAAACCACCCCGAACTCCTGAGGGTGCAAGTACAGGACAACCAATCCTGAAATAAACTGCTGGCTCAGCTTCAAAAATGCCTGAGCTTTAGTTAATCTTTTATGATTTATGTTTTCTTTTATTTCCACTGTTTTACTGCGTTGTTTTCCGAGGTTTAGGATGGCCTCTAGTGGCCCACAGGATGTGAGAGGTGAGACCCCCTTTGGTTTGGCTGAGAAGAGCAGGCTCAGAGCAGGGTCTCGGGGACATGGGGACAAAGCAGGCACAGAGCTGAGTGGGACACGGGGACACGGGGACAAAGCCAGGCTGTGCCCAGAGAGCAGCCCAGACTGGCCCTGCACAAGCTCCAGACAGCAAACCCTCCCCTTGTTAAATATTAAATACTAAATATTAAATATTAAATTAATATTAAATATTAAACTTGGTAGGAAAAGGGGAATGGGTTTAAGGTGAAGAAAGGGAGATTTAGATGGGATATGGGGAAGGAATTTGCTGTGAGGTGCTGAAGGACTGGCACAGACAATCTGTGGCTGCCCCTGGATCCCTGGCAGTGCCCAAGGCCAGGCTGGATGGGGCTTGGAGCCGCTGGGACAGTGAAAGTGTCCCTGCCATGGCAGGGGTGGCACTGGTGACTTTAATGTCCCTTCCACCCCAAACCATTCCATGATAACCTATGAGATGCATTTTTCTCTCTGCAAACAAACACTGAGCATTTCCCACCTATAATTTAATTTCTTCTCTCAAAAGAAGCTGCCTGTGCAGAATCTCTCCCTAATTAGGGCAGCAGGGACGTGATCAGGGTTAAGGGTTGTGTTTATCAGGGCCACTTGGGTATCAAATGAGATCAGTGAGCTCATTGTGGTCCCAAAAAGACACAATTGAACATCTCCAAGCACTGCTGGGACACTCAGGTAGCTGAACATCCCCCGGAGCAGGGCCAGAGGGAGTCACAGCCCAGTGGGTTCATTGCAAAGCTGGAAATCAGGAGGAAAAGCAGCTCCTGTTGTGGAACTCATCCCAGTTCATCCCTCTGTGGTCTGAATGGAGCAGGAGAGGAGGTGATGGGCATCCCAATCTCCTCCAGAACCCCTGGCTCAGCACATTTCTGTCCCAAGTCTGAGTTGGATTTTCACAAAAATCACACAGGAATAATTTTTTTTCATTAGCAATTTCCTTTATTTGAGGAAAAAGTGGTGTGAGGGATTGCTCCTGCAAAGCCAAATCTTCTCCACCTGCTCTGGGAGAGGTTTTTTGGGGGAGGGACCCCTTGAGTGACCCCTGACCCTTCTCCCACAGGCTTTTTGCATCACCAACACATTTCTCATGGTCAGTAATGGCAATGCTGCTGTTGGAGATCAACTTGTTGCCCAAAATTCATCCCACAAACCCCATTATTTATTTCCTGGTTTAAAATCCAAATGCTTTTCCATTCATGCTGCCACAACCCCATTTTTACGCCCAAATTCTCCCCAAAAAAGCCTTATCCAGCCCATGTGGGCGTTCCTGAGGTTTTGAAATGGATTCCCAACCCAAAGTGCATTTTTGTACCTATGGTTCAGCCCACTGGGCCCCCAGTTCTGCCCAGATACCAACACCTTCCTAAACTAAGGAGGGTTTAAGGTGTGTCAGCTGCTCAGCCAACCCACCTCAGCTTGCATTACCTGAGTGACTTCCATAACATTTGGAATTTGCTTGCAGAGGGAGCAGAGTTGTGAGGAGCCCAGAACAACCTCTCACTTGGACAAGGAGCCTCAAGGCAACAACATGACTTGGAAACGCTGCTCTGGGCAATATTTGACACAAAAGATATTCATAATCCTGGGTTTTTATTTCAGCACGTGCCCAGCAACAGGTAGGATGGACCTTGTGGTGAATTTTTTTGAATTTTTTCATGGAATGCTCCCGGAAAACTGAAATTTTAATTGAGGTGGGGGGATGAAGATTTTAAAGGGGATTATGAATGTGCATTTATATGTCAAATATATGTAGAAATATTTTTTAAGTTGGGATTAATATTAGCATAGTGCATTCCAAAACTCCTAAAAAATATCTGTACCTGCATGTGCATGCAGTGCAGAGGCAGGAACTCAAGGCAGAAGGTAATTAAACACTTTTTTTATTACTAAATAATCCACATTATGGATTATTTTGGGGATGAAAAAGAGAGAAAAAAATCCCAAATAGTTAAGACTTGAGGATATTCCCCGTGGTGAGAGGGGAGGTTTGCTGTGTGGTTTCAGAGCTGTAAAAGGGGACAGGAGTGGGGACTGACAGAGTCACACATGCTCTGGATCCCTTGGAATTGGAAGTTGTCCTCAGTGTTTTTCCCTCTGGGTACCCAAGGGAAGGAGACCTGAATCTTTCAAATGAAAGAAGGGAAATTGAAAACTGAAAAAAGGGAAATTTAGATGGGATTTTGGGCAGGAATTGTTCCCTGGCAGGGTGGGCAGGCCCTGGCACAGGGTGCCCAGAGCAGCTGGGGCTGCCCCTGGATCCCTGGCAGTGCCCAAGGCCAGGCTGGGCAGGGCTGGGAGCAGCCTGGGACAGTGGGAGGTGTCCCTGCCATGGCAGGGGTGGCACTGGGTGGGATTTTAGGTCCTTTCCCACCCAAACCAGTCCATGATTCCATGAATGCACCTGGATCAGGCAGCAATGAGGCCCAAATGTTTTCTAGAGAGAGTTCAGGGAGAGACTTTTTAAGAGTTTAGGGAGAGACACTTCTAACACATTTTAAAAACTGCAGGTGAAGACAGGGTGGGTTGTGCCTTTGTGCTTAACCTTGAAGACCCCCAGGATCATCCCCAAAGCTCCTTTGTTTCAGTTTTGTTATTTTATTTATGTCTGGTTGATTTACCTCCAAATTTGGGATTGTGCCCAAATTTGATTATTTGGATAAGCCAAACCCATTACAGAACCCAAACCCATTACAAAACCCAAACCCATTACAGAACCTAAACCCATTACAAAACCCAAACCCATTATCTGCAGTGATTTCTTTACCCCTGACTGCAAAAATGTGATATCTGAGAGTTGAGCACATGAAAATAAATGTGCCTGAAATTTCTTCCTACATAAACCTGTCTTGATGCTTCAGCACTCAGGGTAAAACTGCAGTTGAGTCTAGGAACACAAGAATATAAAAATTATTGTGGTAAATAGTAACTCCTAGAAAAAAGGAACTAACTCCTAGAAATAGGAGATAACTCCTAGAAAAATGGTTTCATTACATTTTTAAAGATCTAAACCTCCCAAATTTCTCTCACATAAAGGTTCTACCAATATCTGAAAATGCTAGAATCAGGTGACTAAAGCAACAGCCATGAGGAGGAAATTCAGAACGGAAAAAAGAAAAAAAAACCAAAAAAACAAAACAAAAAGAGAAACTCTTCATATGAGGTTATAAAACAAACAAAAAAGAAGTTTAAAGCCAGACAGGTTGGTTGGGGCTTGGAGCAAGCTGGGACAGTGGAAGGTGTCCCTGCCTGTGGCAGGGAGTGGGACTGGATGAGTTCTAGGGTCCCTTCCAACCCAATTCTGTCTGGGATTCTATAAATACACAAATTATTGCAGAGAAGCCTCTGACTCCTGTTGGGCTGGTCCCTCCAAGGTGCATCCCAGTCCTGACAGTGAAGGATTCTTTGGACAAGAGGGATTCCAGTCCCACATCCAATGGCTGTGTTTGGAGCAGATGGATCAGCAGACCTGGTTCAGATAAAAGGTCCCAAAAGAAAAGCAGCAAGCTCAAAACTCCCCAAAATCACACAGAATCTCAGAATATCCTGAGCTGGGTCCCTCAGGGATCATCAGTGCAGCCCCATCCCTGCCCAGCCACCCCAACAACCCCACCCTGAGCACCCCTGAGAGCTCCTGGAGCTCTGGCAGCCTTGGGACCATTCCCTGGGGAGCCTGGGCAGTGCCCAGCACCCCAGGGGTAATTAATTACATCAATCACTTAATTAACTGAAAAAATGAAAAAAAAAAAAACCCAAATTACAAAAGTCTTCTCTTCATATTCCCCATCCTGGTTGTTGAGCCCTCTCTGTTTCCCAGCAGGTCTCAGGATGCTGGTGCCCACCGTGGAGGACCTGGCAGCGGTTGAGGAGAAGCTGCCAGAGGTCAAACTGCCCTTGTTGGGATCTGTGGCAGCATCAGAGGAGAACTGTGGGTCTGAAACAGACACAGGGACAGACCTGCGTGACAGATTCCTGCCCTGGTCCCCTCTCCTTGAGCCAAGCACTGTGGATGAGTTGGCCCCACAGGCCCTCAACCCCTCGCTGGTGCCTGCAGAGCCCTCGAGGCACAACCCAAAGCCCCCCATGATACAAAGGCTGCGCACATCACTGTCCCTCCACCACCACGGTGGCAGAGGGGACCCTCCCCAGCCTTTTCCTGTTGCAGCCCCTGATGCTGAAGGATCTTCTCCCCTCTCTGCCCTCCACATCTCCGTCAATGCCAGAACCCAGGGGCTCCAGCACGGGAGGAGCAGAACTTGGGACCCTTCTGCTGACACTGTTAGGGTACAGACAGGTCTGGTGGCACCTGGCACTGGGGACACTGGGGATCCTGGAGGGACCCTCTCATTCCTTGGCCCCAACGGGCTGCCCAGACCCACTTGGTACATGAGGATTGAGTACAAGGGGCCACTGAGCTCCGAGGACACCTCTGGGATGGATATCCTGGCCTGGCTGCAGAGTATCGCAGCAGGTAAGGAATTTATGGATTTATTAAGAGTGATTCTTTTATTTTATTTAGTGTTTGAAACAGTTTATCTGGGGTAGATCATCATCCTTCTAGTGGAAGGTCAAGGAAGGAGATGATCTTTAAAGTTTCTTTCAACCCAACACATTCAGGGATCCTGTGAACTATATCTTCCTTTAGAAGTGCTTCCTCTCTCAGAATCACCTGAAATGTGTTCATAGCGCTTAAACCAGGGAGATTTTGCATGATTTTCTGGAAACTTTTAATCTGTTGTGCATTATCTGTGTCTGATCACTCCCTCAGAAAGTCTCCCTTGGCTGTGGAATCGTTTCAGTTCTTCCTTGCAGGTTCTGGGTTCCCCCCCACGCAGACCAAGGGATGTTGGGGGTCACTTAATGGCCAAAGGTTTTTGTTTGAGCACCCACCCGCAGGAAACATTGTCCAGATTCTCCTTTTAGCTTTCAACATTGCATCATGTTCTAATTTTAGGGAGTCCCCTGCGTCACAGGTGGGTCTGGGTGTGGGGTGCACCTGGCACAGGAGCTGCTGAGAGGATTTCTGTTCAGACAGCAGTGAAAAACAGAGACAATGCCCTAACCCAGAAATAAAGGAGAATAAAATAGGGGGAACCACTTCCTTCCACAGCCCCAGGATGGTTTGGATTTCAAATGCAGTTCTCAGTAAATGCCAGCAGAAGGAAGTATTTGGTTACAAAACCAACTGGTAAAACCTGATAAATCAATCAGAGTTTAGTGAGTGTTCACTGACATGGGACAGGCAAAGAATGAAAGTTGTTATGAATTCCTTCTCAAGCTACTTCATTCCCACTGACCTTCCTTTGCCCCAGCAGCACAAGTGCAGGAATTATCCCTGTTTCAGAGCTGAAGTTCTCTTAAGGAATTTAATTCCTGCTTCAAATGGCAAGTTTAAAAAGGAAATGATAAATTAACTCACAGCTTTTCTTAAAGTGCTGCATTCCTCCCAAACCATTTAGGCTTTCCCTTCACTTTCATTTACTGGTGAAGTCAGGAGTGTGTGCAGCCAGGTGTCCCTTGCCAGGGAGGTGCAAACTCCCAGTTCTGATAAAAGGAAACCATGCTGGATTATGTAAACGTGACTGCAGACACATCATGAAAGAACAGCTCTTGTTTCAAGGGCTTTCATGTAATCCCCTGCAGCAACCATCACCTTTATATCACAAAGGTGTTTGGCATAGAATCTATTGCCCTGAGGAAGTTTTGCCTGCAAAAATTAATTAAAATCCTAATTTTTAACAGTATCAGGCCACCCTCTTGGTGCAGGTGTGTGTGGAGCTCTTCCATCCAGGATTTTGAGACTCAAACTAAAGTAAGCAGAGTCCACTAGGCTGTTTGTACTTAAAATTCCAAGGGAAAACAGGATGGGTTGTGCCTTTGTGCTTAACCTTGGAGACCCCCAGAATCATCCCTAAAGCTCCTTTGTTTCAATTTTGTTATTTTATTTACATCTGGTTGATTTACCTCCAAAGCTGGGACGATTCCTCTCCAAAGTTGGGATGATTTTTCCACTCCCCTCCAATTTATCAACCTTTTTTTACGCAGGGAGATGAAACCAAAGACAGCTCACGTCAAAGAGGCGACCCAGGCAGAAATGAGTCGTGAATCACAAATTGTTTCTCCCTTAGTAACACTTGAGGAAAGGTCAAGGATGTTCAATTTACCCAATTCTTGCACAACCAGGCAGGAACGGGCCCACGTCAGTCCCTCACATCGTGACAGGTGTGCTTGAGGGAATTTCAGCGCCTCTGGGAGGAACTTTGGATCTTTCTGTGTTATCCAAGCTAGAGGGTCTTGGTATCACAGAAAAATAGGATTTGTGTGAATGAATCCAGGCTTCTGAAACCTATTTAGTTCCTCAATTAGGAAAACTGAATTTACATTAATTTTGTTGTTAATTTATATGCCAGTGTTTACTGGTTCTTTATGTGTGAAAAAGGTATTTTTAATATAAATTATCTCCAGCATTTACAAAAAATCCCTTGGATTATCCAAGCAGAACTGTCCCCTACAAGTTGTATAAGTATAAAATAACTTTTCAATCCAATCAAACTGAACATTTCATTAATAACTCATAAAAACCTCTAGCTGAGCAAATTAGAATTAGCTTCCAAAGAATTTCAGGTCATCCAGAAAATATTTATTTTTCTTCAGGCATCTGTTGGAAAACTGTTCCTCTAAACCTAGAACTAAGCTGGTGATGAAAGCTCTTCATCAGGGATTAAAAAGGTTTTAGGCCTTTCCTGTGTGCAGGGTTTAGTGAGAATTAAATAAAAAATGATAGAAAATGCAAATAAGAATTTATTTATTTTTTCGGGGCTCAACTTGAACAAGAAATGTTGGGTTTGGAAGAGGTGTGAGAGGAAAGAGGAGCAGGATTCTGGAAAGAGAACAGGGATAAGACTTGAGGGATGAAGGAACCCAAACCTAAAGAGTGTCTGTTCACCTGTAGATCAATCCTGATCAAAAATTAAAAGGGTAAAGCATCAAACTCAGTATTGATGATGGCTGAAAATAACTGGAAACCTTTTCTATTTTCAATAATTGGAAGCCTTTTCAATCTGGAATCAGGGGTGTGGCAGTTCCTCCTTAAACTTCATCTATCCTTAAACTACCCCATGGATCTGCAGCAGCAACATGTGGATTTGCTGGATTTTGCCATTTTGTCCGTGGGTTTACCCCTGGGCATCCCCTCAGGGAAGTTCTCCTGAATACCTTTGTCCATTCTCCAGGGGAGAAGTCCCAGGGGATGACTGAGACTGTGCCAAGTTTGCAGTTTTGGCAGTGGATGCACCTTTGATCCCGAGGAGCGAGTGCTGGGAAGGAAGGAAGGATGATCCCAAGGGGCTTTTCTTATCAATCACCCTGAGCTCTTGCTGCTCCCAGCGACCCACAGAGAGCATCAGGAAATGTTTGCTCTTTGTCACTCAGACCAGAGCTGTGCCACTGAAATGTAAACTCAAAGCCCAGCCAAACTCCTGTCTCCGCGTCCACCCTGAACTTAAATATCTGCGAGAAGAATGTGTGATTGTGGCCTCCAAGGGTGTAGACCTGTCCCCATTCCTGCTCATTTCATGCTCAGATTCACTCCTGCTGACCTTTTCAAGCAGAGAGTTTCTTATTTACCTTCCCTAGAGGGAAAGTACCAGGTTCTAATTTGAAAATCCTCGGGTTGTCAGGCACAGGTGTGGCCCAAACCTCCACCAAGGGCTGGCGTTATGCAAGGGGCTGGAGTTTAAGAACATTTCCCCCTTGACCATCACACTCATCGTGTCCCCTCCTGTGTGAGGGTCACTCCTGTGCTGCTCAGAGCTGCAGATCCCCGAAGGGAACTTGAGAAAATTCTTAATTTTGTCAGAAAATTGTAATCTTGTAAGAAAATAAAAAGGATGGATTGGACAATAAATTTATCCCGATCGAAGATGAAGGTTTTGTGTCTTATCGTTGTATTGTGCTGCTCTTTTGGTAAGTTAAATTTATTTAATTAGTTAGTGTATTAAATACTTTATTTAATTACTTTATTGAAAAAAATACCTAATTTACCTTTCTATTAGAAAAACTCTGTCAGTATATTTTTCTACAGTTGAACAGACTTCGTAAATTAAATTATGACCACTAAAACAAAAGCAAAACAGGTTTTATTCCCATCTTCAAACAACATTGATGATTAAATCTATCCAGAATTTGTGATACAACTGAAAAACCACAAATCACTTTGGAGTGATGGGCTGATCTTGTTCATGGTCTTGCCAGTTTTTAGCACTTCTATTCATTAGTTTTTTCATCAGTTAAAAGAAGAAAATAAGAGAGAGGACAACATTTATTTTTCAGATTTATTGAATATAAATGCAGAGGAATTGCCAAAGCTGAACTGATCTAATTTCATGGAGCAAAAGCCAAAATATAAATTGCAACCTTTATTTTAGCATGCAAAGTTAATTTCATTTTCTGAAAGGAGATGAATGAGACGTTAATATTTACTTTATAAACGGCTCATCTACATTCCTCACTTGAGTTTTGAAATCATAAAAGGGTGGAGGGAGACTCCAAATCATAATTGCTAATAGAAAATAATAAAGCTAAAAGTATTTTGAGAATTTTACAGTATTTTCCAGTTGTATAGTTTTTTAAAAATGGGTAAAAATGCCATTATGAATGGCAGTGAAATGACAGAGGGTCTGGAGTGCTCCAGTCTCTGAAATGATATTTCTTAATAGATGAAAATTAGCTTTGGAAATGTCTCTGAATTTAAAATCTAGAAGGCATTTAGTAATCTAAAATTTCAAATTTTTTAAAATCAAGATGTAATTATTTGATTTCTATATGGAAAAGCAGTTTTGTGGTAGTGGTTACTCAAAAGTTTATAAATATCATTTCATAGAATAAATAGGACACTTAGGACTTGGAGTTCTGGTGACTCACAGAACTCCTCCAGAGTTAATTAATTAATTAATTCAAATTACTAGAGACATTTTAAGTGCATTGGTGCAACATATAAAATGTCTTTGTTCACACAACCTGCAGCTTAATTGAAATTAGTTTTAAATTAAAGGCAATTAAGGCTGTTTTAGTTCTGAATTACAGGAGAAACACTGGAGCTAAACATTGCTTTAAAGAATATGGGCTAAAAACACTTGGAGTTTTTAATATTAATAAAATTATGTTAATTTCAATCAATTTACAATATCTTGGTAAGATTTAGGCTGGTTTTGTCTGAGCTGGTGAATAGAAATCTGCATCAGGATTCCTGCCCAGAGCCAGATTTTAAGTGCAGGTGGATGTCGAAATATTTCACTTTCCCCACTGCACTGCAAAATAAATCCAGCTTTGGAAACCCCTGTTAGGAATTTCTGTCTGGGATCAGGAAATCCCTGCTGTTCCAGTGACAAAACTTTGATATTTTGGTGAATTCTTGGTGGATTTGTGTTCTTTTAGAAGGACAAGGGTCATTTATTCTAGAGTTTGCAATTAAATCTGAATATTTTAATGCCTGCAAAATTAATATATCCAATTAGTGTTAGAAGTGTGGTTCCAGGTTGATTCCCAGAGGAATCTGGGATACAGAGAGGTGGGATATGGAGAGTTTAGCTCTGTGCATCACCAGATCCCTCTGCCAGGGGAGTGTTTGGTCCCCTCTTTTAGCATTCTGAAAAATCCCTCATAACAATTCTATTGGACATGGCCAGGAATGGCTTAAAACCTCCAGGTAGTACAGGAAAAAAAAGGAGGAATTTAACCATTCTCTAGATATTTATATCGCAAATAATGTATATGTTAATATAGAAAATAATATATAAAAATATAAATGCACAAGGGTACAGGGATTCCAGTATTACACATTTTAGGGAAAACCCTACTTATTACTGACACTTATGGAGATCGGTATACTTTTTGGATAAGAAATATATATTTTTATATATTTCTATTTCTATTTCCATTTATGGTTATATCTATATTTATATTTATAGGTTAATTATAATTACATATGTTTGTTTATATTTATATTTATATCTATATTTATATTTATATTTATATTTGTATTTGTATTTATATTTATAGTTATAGTTATATTTATAGTTATATTTATAGTTATAGTTATATCTATATTTATATGTTTATAGGGTTGCTTATATTTTTTATTTTTTATATTTTATATTTCACAAATTATATTTATATTTTATATTTTATATTTTATATTTTTATATTTTATATTTTTATTTTTTTTTTTTATTTTTTATTTATAGTTATAGCTATAGTTATAGCTATAGTTATAATAGTTATAATTATATGTTAATTTTTATTTTGCATTTTTATATTATTATATTTATATTCTGATTTATATATACATTTACATTTACATTTACTTTTACATTTACATTTATTAATATTTATATTTTACATATATATATATATTATAACACAGAATGGTTTGGATTGGAAAGGACCTTAAAGTTCATCCCACCCCTGCCACGGCAGGGACACCTTCCACTGTCCCAGGCTGCTCCAAGCCCTGTCCAGCCTGGCCTTGGGCACTGCCAGGGATCCAGGGGCAGCCCCAGCTGCTCTGGGAATTCCATCCCCACCTTCAGAAGGAAGAATTTCTCCCCAGTATTCCATCCCTGCCCTCTGGCAGTGGGGAGCCATTCCCTGTGTCCTGTCCCTCCAATGCTTTTACATGCTGTCTTAATTCTGAAAACTCTGCAATGGTCAATATTGTGACCATTAAAAACAAGGACAGGTCTGTGAGTAGAAACAAAGCTTGAGGAGCTACTACCAATTTACTCATTGCCACATTGGCTGCCCCGTCCTTTCTCTGGCTCTTCTCTGACCTTCCATTCTGTCCTAACATTAATATTACCACACCTGTTATTTGTAATATTCTGCTGTTTTCTAAGCCCTCTCATGCACAAAATACCAGAAAGAATCCAGAAAGACAACAGAGATTTAGGAATGGGGAAGAGACAGGACATTATTTTTGTCTATAACAGACAGAGCTGGGCCTTGCTCTGGGCTGGATCATGGGTGACAAGTCCTGCAGAGAGGGACAGCTCAGAGCTGTGCTTTGCAGTGTTCATGTGGCCACAGAGCCCCTGACAGTGCAGGGGGCTCCAGGTGGGTGCACAGCAAACTCAGGGAGTGCAGGTAGAACAAATACCTGCAAAAACCCCACAGAAACTCTTCCCTTCCATTGTCCAGCTGGTGAGTTGTGACAACAAAGAGATTTGGTGTGACTCTGCCTGGCTAAGGCGAGACCCCACCTGCAGAACTGTCTCCAGCCTGGGGGTCCCAGCACAGGAGAAAGAGTCCACTGGAGGCTCCAGGAGGATCAAAGGGATAGAGCAGCTCTGCTGGGAGAGCTGGGGTTGTTCAGTCTGGAGGAGAGAAGCTTTGGGGTGACCCTGTGGCCTTCCAGAATCTGGTCAAAGCCATAGAGCAGCCCTGCTGGATTGTTCAGTCTGGAGGAGAGAAGCTTTGGCCTGTGGCCCTGTGGTCTGTGGCCTGAGGCCCTGTGGCCTTCCGGGACCTGAAGGGAGCCAACAAGAAAGATGGGAGAGAGAGGGAGAGAGAGAGAGAGACAGAATTTCCAAGGGCCTGGAGTGACAGGATGAGGGGAAATGGCTTCAAAGTTATAGAGAAGAGATATTAGGGAAAAATTCAGAGGGTGATGAGGCCCTGGCCCAGATTGCCCAGTGCAGCTGGGGCTGCCCTATTCCCTGATCTGGAAGTATCCAAGGCCAGGTTGGACAGGGTTTGGAGCAATCTGGGATAGTGGAATGTAGGGATGAAATAAGATGGGCTTTAAGGCTGGGAGGAACCAAACTACAGCTAAACTGCAATTTCATGAAGTTGTTTGTGAGGATGCTGGGATGTGATAGTGATTCCTTGAATTTGAAAGGAGCTTGGTCTGTGTCCCCCTCTCCCTTTCTCCATCCTTCCTCTCCTAACGGCACTGCCTGAGGCAGGATGTCAGCCCTGCTCATTTCCTGGTGGGTGTCAAGCCCAAGCATTACTAACGAGCCTGGAATGTGTTACCAGAAGAGAATCTCCTGAGGTGACACAACCAACCTGACAGGGGAGAGACCAGGGTGTGATTCCAGCGACAGATTATTAATAGAATGAGCCCCTCCTTAGAGCCACACCATGGAGATGGTTTGGAACATTTGTGTCCACCTCAGGGGAACAGGGGAATTTAATTGGGGTGACAAACCCATGGCTATTGTGTTGTCGTCACTGAAAGAGCCATGGATGAATAGCAGATTTTTTTAGGTGTTGCCAATTCAGAAAGCGTGAAAAAAAACAGAGCATGAATATGTAATGTTTATGTAAAAACCAGCTGGAAAAATGTTGGACTTGTTCAGAGTATTTTGAAAAATGTTGGACTTGTTCAGAGTGTGTTTCTTCACCTATTGAGGTATCTACTACTCCTTTGAAATCTGGGAATTACAGACATGACTGAGATCCCTCAGTGGAATATATATTTAAACCCCAAATCAGCTCAGTGTTCTTGAGAAGCTGTTCCAGAAAACTCTGAATAGCCAGTCTTTGACCCTCTTTTCCATGGAAAACAGGGGACATCAAAAAGATGGGGTTGAGTAGGAATGTGATTTCTCATTGGAAAGGAAGGAGTTTGGGGAATTCTCTGCTAACTAGCTTCACTGCAAAAAGCAGAAGAATCTTAAAACTAATTACTACATAATAACAAGACCATATAAGATAATAAAATCTTAAGAAGTAAGAAAAGGAACAAACTGGTACAGCCTGATTCAATTTCCATTTTGACAAAAGGTTTCAGCCAAAGGGAAACCCTCAGCTGGACTAAGAACTTAATCAGAGAATAAATTTTACAGTGATTGACATAACACTTTCCTAAAAGAAGAAATCATCCAGGGTGGAAGCAAATCCTCATAGACAGCTGTTACTGTTCTTTTCTGAGTTTGGATGAGAAAACTTGGATTAAAAATACATAACAATTAATGCCTAGCAGTAAGAGAGATTACATTTTAAATGCCATCAGTTCTCCACCTTAGTTGCTCCTAAATAATTTGAAATGTTATCTATGGAACCATAAAAGTTAGGAATCTTGCAAATATTTTGGAAGACAGGATTAGAATAAAATTATTTTTAAAAAAATGGCTCTTCTGCAGTGGAGGGAGGAAATTGGGATATCTTGCATATGTGAATGCACATCTTCAGGTGCAAAGAATATTGTGGTTTTATTGTTCTGTGAAGACCGCTTCAGAGAACCTCCAGCTGGACATGTTTATTTATTTCAGTGCATGAAGGAAGAGATAAAGTGCAAGAGGTTTTGTGATAACACCATTGTTGAAGGGGTAAAGGTCCAGTGATCACTCAGCCTGTTGGACTGAGTCCAGAAGGAGGCCCCCAAGGTGAGCAGAATGACAGAGCAGCTCTCATGTGGAGCCAGGCCAAGGAAACAGGGATTGTCCAGCCTGTAGATGGGATGGCTCCAGGGAGACCCTAGAGGTCTTCCCAGTGCCTAAAAGGGCTCCAAGAGAGCCGGAGAGGGACTTGGGACAAGGGATGGAGAGAGAGGACATAGGGGAATGGCTTCAAGCTTAGAGAGGGTTGATTTAGGACAGGTATCAGGAAAGAATTGTTCCCAGTGATGGTGGTAGAACAGGGTGCCCAGAGCAGCTGTGGCAGCCCCTGGATCCCTTGAAGTGTCCAGGGTCACGTTGGATGGGACTTTGAGCAACCTGGGATAGGGGAAGACGTTCCTGCCTATGCTAGGGAGTGGAACAAAAGAGCTTTCTGGATTCCTTGCAACACAAACCATTCTGTTACTCTGTACTAACATAACTTAAGAGAGATCTTGATCAACATATGATTCCTGAGTCTCCTCATATATTAATATTGGATAAAATTTAAATATAGGAACATATTACCAAAAAACCGGGAAAAAGAAATCTCTAATATATGACATAGGGAAAAGAGAAAAAATACAGTAAAAGAGAATTTAGAAAAAATTGAATAAACACTAATTTGTTTGAATAATAAAGAGAGTTAAGAATCCCAGACATTTAAAAAACCTATTTGAATAATAAATTTCGATAACAGGAAACGCACAGACTCAAGAAACCAGTCGGACACAGCCCACAAAAGGAATTGAATCAACTAAAGACATGAAAACATCTCCAAAAGCTCTTGGAAATGAGGAAACATCCACAAGAAATACAATACTCACGACAGGAGAAAGTTCAAACACAACGGAGGGTAAAACTACGGTTTCAGAAATGTCCAGGAAAATAGAAACATCATCCGAGAGTGCAAAGATGACATTGTCTCCCGAGTCCACATCTGCAGCCTCTTCTACTAGAGCTGAAACGACTCCATTGGAGACAACCTCCACAGTCCAATCCACGGCCAAAAAAAGCTCCAAAGCAGAGACTTCAGCTACCACAACAATGCAATCCAGCCCTTCTGAGAGTTCCCTGAGTCAGCAGGGCAGCACTGCAACAACAGAGACAGCAACGTTGAGCACCACGGTCCTCTCCCAAACATCGACCTCTGCTCCTGGGACAAGTCCAACTTCTGTGACCACTTCTGCTGTTCCACTGAGCACTGCTCTTGAGACAAGTAGCCTGTCTGTCACCACTGCTCCACCCAGCACCAGCACCGTGTTCCAGACTTCCTCCTCCGATGCTGATCAGGGCACATCCACCGTTGGGGCAACCACTGCGTCCAGGACCACAAGGCCGCAAGGCAGCGCGCTGGCTGTAGGCACCACAGCTGAGCCTGAGTCTACAGCTTCAGCATCCTCAGATCACCCAGAGACCTCTTCACTTGCAACAACCTCCAGAATCCTGTCGACCACAGCAGAAATCTCCAGCCTCATGGCTACAGCCACCGCTCCATTCCAATCCAGCCAGGCTGGAACAGATTCTCTTTCCCAGGTCACCACTGCAGCAACAGAGGTCACATCTGTGGCCACCACGGTTCTCGATGAAACATCAACCTCTGCTCCTGGGTCAAGACCAACTTCTGCCACCCCTTCTGCTCTTCCTCTGAGCTCTACTCTGGAGACAACGGCCCCATCTCCAACCACAGCTCCACCCAGCACCAGCAGTTCAGTTCCTGAGTCAACCTCTGCAGCTTCAGGTCTGGGCACATCCACAGCTTGGTCCAGCAGTGTATCCACCACCACAAAGCCAGGAGGCACCACCGTAGCTGTGCAGTCCACATCCCAGCCAGAATCTACAGCTTCAGGCTCTTCAGCTCAGCCAGAGACGACTGCACCTGTGACAACCTCCACAATCCTGTCAACCATTGCAGAAAGCTCCAGCGTCGTGGCTTCAGCCACCACTCCAGTCCCATCCAGCCTGGCTGAGACATCCACTAGTGACCAGATCACTACGGAAGGGACAGGAACGACGGCAACCTCTGTGGGTCGTGAACAAACATCGTCCGCTGCTCCTGGAACAGGCCCAACTTCTGCCACCGCCTCTTCTCTTCCAACGAGCTCTACTTTGGAGACCACTTCGTCAGCTCTCACCACCACGACAAGCACCACCACGCCATTGGAGACAAGCTCTACTGCTGCTGCTACATCAACCTCTGAGCCCAGCACTGTGCCCACCTCCTTGACAACAGAATTCTCCACCTCGAGTGCACGAGCCACATCCTCTCCCGAGTCCACCTCTGCAGCCTCTTCTACTAGAGCTGAAACGACTCCGTTGGAAACAACCTCCACAGTCCTCTCCACAGCCGAACAAACCTCCAAAGCAGAGGCTTCAGCCACCACAACAATGCAATCCAGCCCTTCTGAGAGTTCCCTGAGTCAGCAGGGCAGCACTGCAACAACAGAGACAGCAACGTTGAGCACCACGGTCCTCTCCCAAACATCGACCTCTGCTCCTGGGACAAGTCCAACTTCTGTGACCACTTCTGCTGTTCCACTGAGCACTGCTCTTGAGACAAGTAGCCTGTCTGTCACCACTGCTCCACCCACCACCAGCACCGTGGTCCAGACTTCCTCCTCCGATGCTGATCTGGGCACATCCACCGTTGGGGCAACCACTGCGTCCAGGACCACAAGGCCGCAAGGCAGCGCGCTGGCTGTAGGCACCACAGCTGAGCCTGAGTCTACAGCTTCAGCATCCTCAGATCACCCAGAGACCTCTTCACTTGCGACAAGCACCAGAATCCTGTCGACCACAGCAGAAATCTCCAGCCTCATGGCTACAGCCACCGCTCCATTCCAATCCAGCCAGGCTGGAACAGATTCTCTTTCCCAGGTCACCACTGCAGCAACAGAGGTCACATCTGTGGCCACCACGGTTCTCGATGAAACATCAACCTCTGCTCCTGGGTCAAGACCAACTTCTGCCACCCCTTCTGCTCTTCCTCTGAGCTCTACTCTGGAGACAACGGCCCCATCTCCAACCACAGCTCCACCCAGCACCAGCAGTTCAGTTCCTGAGTCAACCTCTGCAACTTCAGGTCTGGGCACATCCACAGCTTGGTCCAGCAGTGTATCCACCACCACAAAGCCAGGAGGCACCACCGTAGCTGTGCAGTCCACATCCCAGCCAGAATCTACAGCTTCAGGCTCTTCAGCTCAGCCAGAGACGACTGCACCTGTGACAACCTCCACAATCCTGTCAACCATTGCAGAAAGCTCCAGCGTCGTGGCTTCAGCCACCACTCCAGTCCCATCCAGCCTGGCTGAGACATCCACTAGTGACCAGATCACTACGGAAGGGACAGGAACGACGGCAACCTCTGTGGGTCGTGAACAAACATCGTCCGCTGCTCCTGGAACAGGCCCAACTTCTGCCACCGCCTCTTCTCTTCCAACGAGCTCTACTTTGGAGACCACTTCGTCAGCTCTCACCACCACGACAAGCACCACCACGCCATTGGAGACAAGCTCTACTGCTGCTGCTACATCAACCTCTGAGCCCAGCACTGTGCCCACCTCCTTGACAACAGAATTCTCCACCTCGAGTGCACGAGCCACATCCTCTCCCGAGTCCACCTCTGCAGCCTCTTCTACTAGAGCTGAAACGACTCCGTTGGAAACAACCTCCACAGTCCTCTCCACAGCCGAACAAACCTCCAAAGCAGAGGCTTCAGCCACCACAACAATGCAATCCAGCCCTTCTGAGAGTTCCCTGAGTCAGCAGGGCAGCACTGCAACAACAGAGACAGCAACGTTGAGCACCACGGTCCTCTCCCAAACATCGACCTCTGCTCCTGGGACAAGTCCAACTTCTGTGACCACTTCTGCTGTTCCACTGAGCACTGCTCTTGAGACAAGTAGCCTGTCTGTAACCACTGCTCCACCCAGCACCAGCAGTTCAGTTCCTGAGTCAACCTCTGCAGCTTCAGGTCTGGGCACATCCACAGCTTGGTCCAGCAGTGTATCCACCACCACAAAGCCAGGAGGCACCACCGTAGCTGTGCAGTCCACATCCCAGCCAGAATCTACAGCTTCAGGCTCTTCAGCTCAGCCAGAGACGACTGCACCTGTGACAACCTCCACAATCCTGTCAACCATTGCAGAAAGCTCCAGCGTCGTGGCTTCAGCCACCACTCCAGTCCCATCCAGCCTGGCTGAGACATCCACTAGTGACCAGATCACTACGGAAGGGACAGGAACGACGGCAACCTCTGTGGGTCGTGAACAAACATCGTCCGCTGCTCCTGGAACAGGCCCAACTTCTGCCACCGCCTCTTCTCTTCCAACGAGCTCTACTTTGGAGACCACTTCGTCAGCTCTCACCACCACGACAAGCACCACCACGCCATTGGAGACAAGCTCTACTGCTGCTGCTACATCAACCTCTGAGCCCAGCACTGTGCCCACCTCCTTGACAACAGAATTCTCCACCTCGAGTGCACGAGCCACATCCTCTCCCGAGTCCACCTCTGCAGCCTCTTCTACTAGAGCTGAAACGACTCCGTTGGAAACAACCTCCACAGTCCTCTCCACAGCCGAACAAACCTCCAAAGCAGAGACTTCAGCCACCACAACAATGCAATCCAGCCCTTCTGAGAGTTCCCTGAGTCAGCAGGGCAGCACTGCAACAACAGAGACAGCAACGTTGAGCACCATGGTCCTCTCCCAAACATCGACCTCTGCTCCTGGGACAAGTCCAACATCTGTGACCACTTCTGCTGTTCCACTGAGCACTGCTCTTGAGACAAATAGCCTGTCTGTAACCACTGCTCCACCCAGCACCAGCAGTTCAGTTCCTGAGTCAACCTCTGCAGCTTCAGGTCTGGGCACATCCACAGCTTGGTCCAGCAGTGTATCCACCACCACAAAGCCAGGAGGCACCACCGTAGCTGTGCAGTCCACATCCCAGCCAGAATCTACAGCTTCAGGCTCTTCAGCTCAGCCAGAGACGACTGCACCTGTGACAACCTCCACAATCCTGTCAACCATTGCAGAAAGCTCCAGCGTCGTGGCTTCAGCCACCACTCCAGTCCCATCCAGCCTGGCTGAGACATCCACTAGTGACCAGATCACTACGGAAGGGACAGGAACGACGGCAACCTCTGTGGGTCGTGAACAAACATCGTCCGCTGCTCCTGGAACAGGCCCAACTTCTGCCACCGCCTCTTCTCTTCCAACGAGCTCTACTTTGGAGACCACTTCGTCAGCTCTCACCACCACGACAAGCACCACCACGCCATTGGAGACAAGCTCTACTGCTGCTGCTACATCAACCTCTGAGCCCAGCACTGTGCCCACCTCCTTGACAACAGAATTCTCCACCTCGAGTGCACGAGCCATGTCCTCTCCCGAGTCCACGTCTGCAGCCTCTTCTACTAGAGCTGAAACGACTCCGTTGGAAACAACCTCCACAGTCCTCTCCACAGCCGAACAAACCTCCAAAGCAGAGACTTCAGCCACCACAACAATGCAATCCAGCCCTTCTGAGAGTTCCCTGAGTCAGCAGGGCAGCACTGCAACAACAGAGACAGCAACGTTGAGCACCATGGTCCTCTCCCAAACATCGACCTCTGCTCCTGGGACAAGTCCAACTTCTGTGACCACTTCTGCTGTTCCACTGAGCACTGCTCTTGAGACAAATAGCCTGTCTGTAACCACTGCTCCACCCAGCACCAGCAGTTCAGTTCCTGAGTCAACCTCTGCAGCTTCAGGTCTGGGCACATCCACAGCTTGGTCCAGCAGTGTATCCACCACCACAAAGCCAGGAGGCACCACCGTAGCTGTGCAGTCCACATCCCAGCCAGAATCTACAGCTTCAGGCTCTTCAGCTCAGCCAGAGACGACTGCACCTGTGACAACCTCCACAATCCTGTCAACCATTGCAGAAAGCTCCAGTGCCTTGGTTTCAGCCACCACTGCAGTCCCATCCAGCCTGGCTGAGACATCCATTAGTGACCAGGTCACTACGGAAGGGACAGGAACGACGGCAACCTCTGTGGGTCGTGAACAAACATCGTCCGCTGCTCCTGGAACAGGCCCAACTTCTGCCACCGCCTCTTCTCTTCCAACGAGCTCTACTTTGGAGACCACTTCGTCAGCTCTCACCACCACGACAAGCACCACCACGCCATTGGAGACAAGCTCTACTGCTGCTGCTACATCAACCTCTGAGCCCAGCACTGTGCCCACCTCCTTGACAACAGAATTCTCCACCTCGAGTGCACAGGCCATGTCCTCCCCCGTCCACGCCTGCAGCCTCTTCTACTAGAGCTGAAACGACTCCGTTGGAAACAACCTCCACAGTCCTCTCCACAGCCGAACAAACCTCCAAAGCAGAGACTTCAGCCACCACAACAATGCAATCCAGCCCTTCTGAGAGTTCCCTGAGTCAGCAGGGCAGCACTGCAACAACAGAGACAGCAACGTTGAGCACCACGGTCCTCTCCCAAACATCGACCTCTGCTCCTGGGACAAGTCCAACTTCTGTGACCACTTCTGCTGTTCCACTGAGCACTGCTCTTGAGACAAGTAGCCTGTCTGTCACCACTGCTCCACCCAGCACCAGCAGTTCAGTTCCCAGACAACCCTCCGCTTCTGGTCTGGGCACATCCACAGCTTGGTCCACCAGTGTGCCCACCACCACAAGGCCAGGAGGCACCACCGCTGGCTGTAGTCCCACAGCCCAGCCTGAATCTACAGCTTCAGGCTCCTCAGATCACCCAGAGACCTCTTCACCTGCAACAACCTCCAGTATCCTGTCAACCACAGCAGAAATCTCCAGCCTCATGGCTTCAGCCACCACTCCATTCCAATCCAGCCAGGCTGGAACAGATCCTCTTTGACCAGGTCACCACTGCAGGAACAGAGGTCACATCTGTGGCCACCACTGTCCGATGAAACATCAACCTCTGCTGCTCCTGGGTCAAGACCAACTTCTGCCACCCCTTCTGCTCTTCCTCTGAGCTCTACTCTGGAGACAACGGCCCCATCTCCAACCACAGCTCCACCCAGCACCAGCAGTTCAGTTCCTGAGTCAACCTCTGCAACTTCAGGTCTGGGCACATCCACAGCTTGGTCCAGCAGTGTATCCACCACCACAAAGCCAGGAGGCACCACCGTAGCTGTGCAGTCCACATCCCAGCCAGAATCTACAGCTTCAGGCTCTTCAGCTCAGCCAGAGACGACTGCACCTGTGACAACCTCCACAATCCTGTCAACCATTGCAGAAACCTCCAAAGCAGTGGCTTCAGCCACCACTCCAGTCCCATCCAGCCTGGCTGAGACATCCACTCAGTGACCAGGTCACTACAACAGGACAGGAACGACGGCAACCTCTGTGGGTCGTGAACAAACATCGTCCTCTGCTCCTGGAACAGGCCCAACTTCTGCCACCGCCTCTTCTCTTCCAACGAGCTCTGCTTTGGAGACCACTAGCCTGTCTCTCACCACCACTCCAAGCACCACCACGCCATTGGAGACAAGCTCTACTGCTGCTGCTCATCAACCTCTGAGCCCAGCACTGTGCCCACCTCCTTGACAACAGAATTCTCCACCTCAGCTGCACGGCCACACAGCTCCTCTCCTGAGTCCACGTCTGCAGCCTCTTCTACTAGAGCTGAAACCTCTTCCGTTGGAAACAACCTCCACAGTCCTCTCCACAGCCGCACAAACCTCCAAAGCAGAGGCTTCAGCCACCACAACAATGCAATCCAGCCCTTCTGAGAGTTCCCTGAGTCAGCAGGGCAGCACTGCAACAACAGAGACAGCAACGTTGAGCACCACGGTCCTCTCCCAAACATCGACCTCTGCTCCTGGGACAAGTCCAACTTCTGCCACCACTTCTGCTGTTCCACTGAGCACTGCTCTGAGACAAGGCCCCATCTGTAACCACTGCTCCACCCAGCACCAGCAGTTCAGTTCCTGAGTCAACCTCTGCAGCTTCAGGTCTGGGCACATCCACAGCTTGGTCCAGCAGTGTATCCACCACCACAAAGCCAGGAGGCACCACCGTAGCTGTGCAGTCCACATCCCAGCCAGAATCTACAGCTTCAGGCTCTTCAGCTCAGCCAGAGACGACTGCACCTGTGACAACCTCCACAATCCTGTCAACCATTGCAGAAAGCTCCAGCGTCGTGGCTTCAGCCACCACTCCAGTCCCATCCAGCCTGGCTGAGACATCCACTAGTGACCAGATCACTACGGAAGGGACAGGAACGACGGCAACCTCTGTGGGTCGTGAACAAACATCGTCCCGCTGCTCCTGGAACAGGCCCAACTTCTGCCACCGCCTCTTCTCTTCCAACGAGCTCTACTTTGGAGACCACTTCGTCAGCTCTCACCACCACGACAAGCACCACCACGCCATTGGAGACAAGCTCTACTGCTGCTGCTACATCAACCTCTGAGCCCAGCACTGTGCCCACCTCCTTGACAACAGAATTCTCCACCTCGAGTGCACAGCCATGTCCTCTCCCGAGTCCACGTCTGCAGCCTCTTCTACTAGAGCTGAAACGACTCCGTTGGAAACAACCTCCACAGTCCTCTCCACAGCCGAACAAACCTCCAAAGCAGAGACTTCAGCCACCACAACAATGCAATCCAGCCCTTCTGAGAGTTCCCTGAGTCAGCAGGGCAGCACTGCAACAACAGAGACAGCAACGTTGAGCACCACGGTCCTCTCCCAAACATCGACCTCTGCTCCTGGGACAAGTCCAACTTCTGTGACCACTTCTGCTGTTCCACTGAGCACTGCTCTTGAGACAAGTAGCCTGTCTGTAACCACTGCTCCACCCAGCACCAGCAGTTCAGTTCCTGAGTCAACCTCTGCAGCTTCAGGTCTGGGCACATCCACAGCTTGGTCCAGCAGTGTATCCACCACCACAAAGCCAGGAGGCACCACCGTAGCTGTGCAGTCCACATCCCAGCCAGAATCTACAGCTTCAGGCTCTTCAGCTCAGCCAGAGACGACTGCACCTGTGACAACCTCCACAATCCTGTCAACCATTGCAGAAAGCTCCAGCGTCGTGGCTTCAGCCACCACTCCAGTCCCATCCAGCCTGGCTGAGACATCCACTAGTGACCAGATCACTACGGAAGGGACAGGAACGACGGCAACCTCTGTGGGTCGTGAACAAACATCGTCCGCTGCTCCTGGAACAGGCCCAACTTCTGCCACCGCCTCTTCTCTTCGTGAACAAACCACTTCGTCAGCTCTCACCACCACGACAAGCACCACCACGCCATTGGAGACTGCTCCTGGAACTGGCCCACTGTGCCCACCTCCACCCAGAATTCTCTCTCTCTCCTCTTCCTAGAGCTGAAACGACTCCGTTGGAAACAACCTCCAGCTCTCCAAAGCTTTGAGACCACTTCAATCAATCCAGCCCTTCTGAGAGTTCACCACCAGGGCAGCACTGAACAACAGAGACACCACCACGCCATTGGGGACAAGTCCTCTGTGACCACTTCTGCTGTTCCATCACTGCTCTGAGCCCAGCACTGTGCCCACCCTCTGCTCTGGACAACAGCAGTGTATCCACCACCACAAAGCCAGGAGGCACCACCCACATCAGTCCACCCCAGTCCTACAGCTGCAGCCTCTTCAGCTAGAGCCAGAAACGACTGCACCTGTGACAACCTCCACAGTCCTGTCCACAGCCGAACAAACCTCCAAAGCAGAGACTTCAGCCACCACAACAATCCCATCCAGCCTGGCTGAGACATCCACTGAGTGACCAGGGCAGCACTGCAACAACAGAGACAGCAACGCTGAGCACCACGGTCCTCTCCCAAACATCGACCTCTGCTCCTGGAACAAGTCCAACTTCTGTGACCACTTCTGCTGTTCCACTGAGCACTGCTCTTGAGACAAGTAGCCTGTCTGTCACCACTGCTCCACCCAGCACCAGCACCGTGGTCCAGACTTCCTCCTCTGCTGCTGATCTGGGCACATCCACCCTCTGGGGCAACCACCACCCCAGGACCACAAGGGACAGCAAGGCAGCACTGCAACTGGCTGTAGGCACCACAGCTGAGCCTGAGTCTGAGTCTGCAGCCTCAGCATCCTCAGATCACCCAGAGACCTCTTCACTGCAACAACCTCCAGAGTCCTCTCCACAGCAGCACAAACCTCCAGCCTCATGGCTTCAGCCACCACAACAATTCCAATCCAGCCCTTCTGGAACAGATTCCCTCCCAGGTCACCACTGCAGCAACAGAGGTCACATCTGTGGCCACCACGGTCCTCTCCCAAACATCGACCTCTGCTCCTGGGACAAGTCCAACTTCTGCCACCCCTTCTGCTCTTCCTCTGAGCTCTACTCTGGAGACAACGGCCCCATCTCCAACCACAGCTCCACCCAGCACCAGCAGTTCAGTTCCTGAGTCAACCTCTGCAACTTCAGGTCTGGGCACATCCACAGCTTGGTCCAGCAGTGTATCCACCACCACAAAGCCAGGAGGCACCACCGTAGCTGTGCAGTCCACATCCCAGCCAGAATCTACAGCTTCAGGCTCTTCAGCTCAGCCAGAGACGACTGCACCTGTGACAACCTCCACAATCCTGTCAACCATTGCAGAAAGCTCCAGCGTCATGGCTTCAGCCACCACTCCAGTCCCATCCAGCCTGGCTGAGACATCCACTAGTGACCAGGTCACTACGGAAGGGACAGGAACGACGGCAACCTCTGTGGGTCGTGAACAAACATCGTCCGCTGCTCCTGGAACAGGCCCAACTTCTGCCACCGCCTCTTCTCTTCCAACGAGCTCTACTTTGGAGACCACTTCGTCAGCTCTCACCACCACGACAAGCACCACCACGCCATTGGAGACAAGCTCTACTGCTGCTGCTACATCAACCTCTGAGCCCAGCACTGTGCCCACCTCCTTGACAACAGAATTCTCCACCTCGAGTGCACGAGCCACGTCCTCTCCCGAGTCCACGTCTGCAGCCTCTTCTACTAGAGCTGAAACGACTCCGTTGGAAACAACCTCCACAGTCCTCTCCACAGCCGAACAAACCTCCAAAGCAGAGACTTCAGCCACCACAACAATGCAATCCAGCCCTTCTGAGAGTTCCCTGAGTCAGCAGGGCAGCACTGCAACAACAGAGACAGCAACGTTGAGCACCACGGTCCTCTCCCAAACATCGACCTCTGCTCCTGGGACAAGTCCAACTTCTGTGACCACTTCTGCTGTTCCACTGAGCACTGCTCTTGAGACAAGTAGCCTGTCTGTAACCACTGCTCCACCCAGCACCAGCAGTTCAGTTCCTGAGTCAACCTCTGCAGCTTCAGGTCTGGGCACATCCACAGCTTGGTCCAGCAGTGTATCCACCACCACAAAGCCAGGAGGCACCACCGTAGCTGTGCAGTCCACATCCCAGCCAGAATCTACAGCTTCAGGCTCTTCAGCTCAGCCAGAGACGACTGCACCTGTGACAACCTCCACAATCCTGTCAACCATTGCAGAAAGCTCCAGCGTCGTGGCTTCAGCCACCACTCCAGTCCCATCCAGCCTGGCTGAGACATCCACTAGTGACCAGATCACTACGGAAGGGACAGGAACGACGGCAACCTCTGTGGGTCGTGAACAAACATCGTCCGCTGCTCCTGGAACAGGCCCAACTTCTGCCACCGCCTCTTCTCTTCCAACGAGCTCTACTTTGGAGACCACTTCCCAGCTCTCACCACCACGACAAGCACCACCACGCCATTGGAGACAAGCTCTACTGCTGCTGCTACATCAACCTCCTCTGAGCCCAGCACTGTGCCACCTCCTTGACAACAGAATTCTCCACCTCAAGTGCACAGGCCACATCCTCTCCCGAGTCCACGTCTGCAGCCTCTTCTACTAGAGCTGAAACGACTCCGTTGGAAACAACCTCCACAGTCCTCTCCACAGCTGAACAAACCTCCAAAGCAGAGACTTCAGCCACCACAACAATGCAATCCAGCCCTTCTGAGAGTTCCCTGAGTCAGCAGGGCAGCACTGCAACAACAGAGACAGCAACGTTGAGCACCACGGTCCTCTCCCAAACATCGACCTCTGCTCCTGGGACAAGTCCAACTTCTGTGACCACTTCTGCTGTTCCACTGAGCACTGCTCTTGAGACAAGTAGCCTGTCTGTCACCACTGCTCCACCCAGCACCAGCAGTTCAGTTCCTGAGTCAACCTCTGCAGCTTCAGGTCTGGGCACATCCACAGCTTGGTCCAGCAGTGTATCCACCACCACAAAGCCAGGAGGCACCACCGTAGCTGTGCAGTCCACATCCCAGCCAGAATCTACAGCTTCAGGCTCTTCAGCTCAGCCAGAGACGACTGCACCTGTGACAACCTCCACAATCCTGTCAACCATTGCAGAAAGCTCCAGCGTCGTGGCTTCAGCCACCACTCCAGTCCCATCCAGCCTGGCTGAGACATCCACTAGTGACCAGATCACTACGGAAGGGACAGGAACGACGGCAACCTCTGTGGGTCGTGAACAAACATCGTCCGCTGCTCCTGGAACAGGCCCAACTTCTGCCACCGCCTCTTCTCTTCCAACGAGCTCTACTTTGGAGACCACTTCGTCAGCTCTCACCACCACGACAAGCACCACCACGCCATTGGAGACAAGCTCTACTGCTGCTGCTACATCAACCTCTGAGCCCAGCACTGTGCCCACCTCCTTGACAACAGAATTCTCCACCTCGAGTGCACAGGCCACGTCCTCTCCCGAGTCCACGTCTGCAGCCTCTTCTACTAGAGCTGAAACGACTCCGTTGGAGACAACCTCCACAGTCCTCTCCACAGCCGAACAAACCTCCAAAGCAGAGACTTCAGCCACCACAACAATGCAATCCAGCCCTTCTGAGAGTTCCCTGAGTCAGCAGGGCAGCACTGCAACAACAGAGACAGCAACGTTGAGCACCACGGTCCTCTCCCAAACATCGACCTCTGCTCCTGGGACAAGTCCAACTTCTGCCACCCCTTCTGCTCTTCCTCTGAGCTCTACTCTGGACAAGTAGCCTGTCTGTCCAACCACTGCTCCACCCAGCACCAGCAGTTCAGTTCCTGAGTCAACCTCTGCAACTTCAGGTCTGGGCACATCCACAGCTTGGTCCAGCAGTGTATCCACCACCACAAAGCCAGGAGGCACCACCGTAGCTGTGCAGTCCACATCCCAGCCAGAATCTACAGCTTCAGGCTCTTCAGCTCAGCCAGAGACGACTGCACCTGTGACAACCTCCACAATCCTGTCAACCATTGCAGAAAGCTCCAGCGTCGTGGCTTCAGCCACCACTCCAGTCCCATCCAGCCTGGCTGAGACATCCACTAGTGACCAGGTCACTACGGAAGGGACAGGAACGACGGCAACCTCTGTGGGTCGTGAACAAACATCGTCCGCTGCTCCTGGAACAGGCCCAACTTCTGCCACCGCCTCTTCTCTTCCAACGAGCTCTACTTTGGAGACCACTTCGTCCAGCTCTCACCACCACGACAAGCACCACCACGCCATTGGAGACAAGCTCTACTGCTGCTGCTACATCAACCTCTGAGCCCAGCACTGTGCCCACCTCCTTGACAACAGAATTCTCCACCTCAAGTGCACAGGCCACATCCTCTCCCGAGTCCACGTCTGCAGCCTCTTCTACTAGAGCTGAAACGACTCCGTTGGAAACAACCTCCACAGTCCTCTCCACAGCCGAACAAACCTCCAAAGCAGAGACTTCAGCCACCACAACAATGCAATCCAGCCCTTCTGAGAGTTCCCTGAGTCAGCAGGGCAGCACTGCAACAACAGAGACAGCAACGTTGAGCACCACGGTCCTCTCCCAAACATCGACCTCTGCTCCTGGGACAAGTCCAACTTCTGTGACCACTTCTGCTGTTCCACTGAGCACTGCTCTTGAGACAAGTAGCCTGTCTGTAACCACTGCTCCACCCAGCACCAGCAGTTCAGTTCCTGAGTCAACCTCTGCAGCTTCAGGTCTGGGCACATCCACAGCTTGGTCCAGCAGTGTATCCACCACCACAAAGCCAGGAGGCACCACCGTAGCTGTGCAGTCCACATCCCAGCCAGAATCTACAGCTTCAGGCTCTTCAGCTCAGCCAGAGACGACTGCACCTGTGACAACCTCCACAATCCTGTCAACCATTGCAGAAAGCTCCAGCGTCGTGGCTTCAGCCACCACTCCAGTCCCATCCAGCCTGGCTGAGACATCCACTAGTGACCAGGTCACTACGGAAGGGACAGGAACGACGGCAACCTCTGTGGGTCGTGAACAAACATCGTCCGCTGCTCCTGGAACAGGCCCAACTTCTGCCACCGCCTCTTCTCTTCCAACGAGCTCTACTTTGGAGACCACTTCGTCAGCACTCACCACCACGACAAGCACCACCACGCCATTGGAGACAAGCTCTACTGCTGCTGCTACATCAGCCTCTGAGCCCAGCACTGTGCCCACCTCCTTGACAACAGAATTCTCCACCTCGAGTGCACAGGCCACATCCTCTCCCGAGTCCACGTCTGCAGCCTCTTCTACTAGAGCTGAAACGACTCCGTTGGAGACAACCTCCACAGTCCTCTCCACAGCCGAACAAACCTCCAAAGCAGAGACTTCAGCCACCACAACAATGCAATCCAGCCCTTCTGAGAGTTCCCTGAGTCAGCAGGGCAGCACTGCAACAACAGAGACAGCAACGTTGAGCACCACGGTCCTCTCCCAAACATCGACCTCTGCTCCTGGGACAAGTCCAACTTCTGTGACCACTTCTGCTGTTCCACTGAGCACTGCTCTTGAGACAAGTAGCCTGTCTGTAACCACTGCTCCACCCAGCACCAGCAGTTCAGTTCCTGAGTCAACCTCTGCAGCTTCAGGTCTGGGCACATCCACAGCTTGGTCCAGCAGTGTATCCACCACCACAAAGCCAGGAGGCACCACCGTAGCTGTGCAGTCCACATCCCAGCCAGAATCTACAGCTTCAGGCTCTTCAGCTCAGCCAGAGACGACTGCACCTGTGACAACCTCCACAATCCTGTCAACCATTGCAGAAAGCTTCAGCGTCATGGCTTCAGCCACCACTCCAGTCCCATCCAGACTGGCTGAGACATCCACTAGTGACCAGGTCACTACGGAAGGGACAGGAACGACGGCAACCTCTGTGGGTCGTGAACAAACATCGTCCGCTGCTCCTGGAACAGGCCCAACTTCTGCCACCGCCTCTTCTCTTCCAACGAGCTCTACTTTGGAGACCACTTCGTCAGCTCTCACCACCACGACAAGCACCACCACGCCATTGGAGACAAGCTCTACTGCTGCTGCTACATCAGCCTCTGAGCCCAGCACTGTGCCCACCTCCTTGACAACAGAATTCTCCACCTCGAGTGCACGAGCCATGTCCTCTCCCGAGTCCACGTCTGCAGCCTCTTCTACTAGAGCTGAAACGACTCCGTTGGAGACAACCTCCACAGTCCTCTCCACAGCCGAACAAACCTCCAAAGCAGAGACTTCAGCCACCACAACAATGCAATCCAGCCCTTCTGAGAGTTCCCTGAGTCAGCAGGGCAGCACTGCAACAACAGAGACAGCAACGTTGAGCACCACGGTCCTCTCCCAAACATCGACCTCTGCTCCTGGGACAAGTCCAACTTCTGTGACCACTTCTGCTGTTCCACTGAGCACTGCTCTTGAGACAAGTAGCCTGTCTGTCACCACTGCTCCACCCAGCACCAGCAGTTCAGTTCCTGAGTCAACCTCTGCAGCTTCAGGTCTGGGCACATCCACAGCTTGGTCCAGCAGTGTATCCACCACCACAAAGCCAGGAGGCACCACCGTAGCTGTGCAGTCCACATCCCAGCCAGAATCTACAGCTTCAGGCTCTTCAGCTCAGCCAGAGACGACTGCACCTGTGACAACCTCCACAATCCTGTCAACCATTGCAGAAAGCTTCAGCGTCATGGCTTCAGCCACCACTCCAGTCCCATCCAGACTGGCTGAGACATCCACTAGTGACCAGGTCACTACGGAAGGGACAGGAACGACGGCAACCTCTGTGGGTCGTGAACAAACATCGTCCGCTGCTCCTGGAACAGGCCCAACTTCTGCCACCGCCTCTTCTCTTCCAACGAGCTCTACTTTGGAGACCACTTCGTCAGCTCTCACCACCACGACAAGCACCACCACGCCATTGGAGACAAGCTCTACTGCTGCTGCTACATCAACCTCTGAGCCCAGCACTGTGCCCACCTCCTTGACAACAGAATTCTCCACCTCGAGTGCACGAGCCATGTCCTCTCCCGAGTCCACGTCTGCAGCCTCTTCTACTAGAGCTGAAACGACTCCGTTGGAAACAACCTCCACAGTCCTCTCCACAGCCGAACAAACCTCCAAAGCAGAGACTTCAGCCACCACAACAATGCAATCCAGCCCTTCTGAGAGTTCCCTGAGTCAGCAGGGCAGCACTGCAACAACAGAGACAGCAACGTTGAGCACCACGGTCCTCTCCCAAACATCGACCTCTGCTCCTGGGACAAGTCCAACTTCTGTGACCACTTCTGCTGTTCCACTGAGCACTGCTCTTGAGACAAGTAGCCTGTCTGTAACCACTGCTCCACCCAGCACCAGCAGTTCAGTTCCTGAGTCAACCTCTGCAGCTTCAGGTCTGGGCACATCCACAGCTTGGTCCAGCAGTGTATCCACCACCACAAAGCCAGGAGGCACCACCGTAGCTGTGCAGTCCACATCCCAGCCAGAATCTACAGCTTCAGGCTCTTCAGCTCAGCCAGAGACGACTGCACCTGTGACAACCTCCACAATCCTGTCAACCATTGCAGAAAGCTTCAGCGTCATGGCTTCAGCCACCACTCCAGTCCCATCCAGACTGGCTGAGACATCCACTAGTGACCAGGTCACTACGGAAGGGACAGGAACGACGGCAACCTCTGTGGGTCGTGAACAAACATCGTCCGCTGCTCCTGGAACAGGCCCAACTTCTGCCACCGCCTCTTCTCTTCCAACGAGCTCTACTTTGGAGACCACTTCGTCAGCTCTCACCACCACGACAAGCACCACCACGCCATTGGAGACAAGCTCTACTGCTGCTGCTACATCAACCTCTGAGCCCAGCACTGTGCCCACCTCCTTGACAACAGAATTCTCCACCTCGAGTGCACAGGCCACATCCTCTCCCGAGTCCACGTCTGCAGCCTCTTCTACTAGAGCTGAAACGACTCCGTTGGAAACAACCTCCACAGTCCTCTCCACAGCCGAACAAACCTCCAAAGCAGAGACTTCAGCCACCACAACAATGCAATCCAGCCCTTCTGAGAGTTCCCTGAGTCAGCAGGGCAGCACTGCAACAACAGAGACAGCAACGTTGAGCACCACGGTCCTCTCCCAAACATCGACCTCTGCTCCTGGGACAAGTCCAACTTCTGCCACCACTTCTGCTGTTCCAATGAGCACTGCTCTTGAGACAAGTAGCCTGTCTGTCACCACTGCTCCACCCAGCACCAGCAGTTCAGTTCCTGAGTCAACCTCTGCAGCTTCAGGTCTGGGCACATCCACAGCTTGGTCCACCACTGTATCCACCACCACAAAGCCAGGAGGCACCACCGTAGCTGTGCAGTCCACATCCCAGCCAGAATCTACAGCTTCAGGCTCTTCAGCTCAGCCAGAGACGACTGCACCTGTGACAACCTCCACAATCCTGTCAACCATTGCAGAAACTCCAGCCTCATGGCTTCAGCCACCACTCCAGTCCCATCCAGCCTGGCTGAGACATCCACTAGTGACCAGGTCACCACTGAAGGGACAGGAACATCGGCAACCTCTGTGGGTCGTGAACAAACATCGTCCTCTGCTCCTGGGACAAGGCCCAACTTCTGCCACCCTCTCTTCTCTTCCAACGAGCTCTACTTTGGAGACCACTTCCTCCAGCTCTCACCACCACTCAAGCACCACCACGCCATTGGAGACAAGCTCTACTGCTGCTGCTACATCAACCTCTGAGCCCAGCACTGTGCCCACCTCCTTGACAACAGAATTCTCCACCTCGAGTGTGCAGGCCACATCCTCTCCCGAGTCCACGCTTGCAGCCTCTTCTACTAGAGCTGAAACGACTCCGTTGGAAACAACCTCCACAGTCCTCTCCACACCATGGAACAAACCTCCAAAGCAGAGACTTCAGCCACCACAACAATGCAATCCAGCCCTTCTGAGAGTTCCCTGAGTCAGCAGGGCAGCACTGCAACAACAGAGACAGCAACGTTGAGCACCCACGGTCCTCTCCCAAACATCTGACCTCTGCTCCTGGGACAAGTCCAACTTCTGTGACCACTTCTGCTGTTCCACTGAGCACTGCTCTTGAGACAACTAGCCTGTCTGTCACCACTGCTCCACCCAGCACCAGCAGTTCAGTTCCTGAGACAACCTCTGCAGCTTCAGGTCTGGGCACATCCACAGCTTGGTCCAGCAGTGTGTCCACCACCACAAAGCCAGGAGGGCACCACCTCTGCTCTGTGCAGTCCACATCCCAGCCAGAATCTACAGCTTCAGGCTCTTCAGCTCAGCCAGAGACGACTGCACCTGTGACAACCTCCACAATCCTGTCAACCATTGCAGAAAGCTCCAGCCTCATGACTTCAGCCACCACTCCAGTCCCATCCAGCCTGGCTGAGACATCCACTCTTGACCAGGTCACCACTGAAGGGACAGGAAATAACGCAACCTCTGTGGGTCGTGAACAAACAACCTCTGCTGCTCCTGGAACAAGCCCAACTTCTGCCACCGCCTCTTCTCTTCCAACGAGCTCTGCTCTGGAGACCACTTCACCAGTTCTCACCACAACTACAAGCACCACCACGCCATTGGAGACAAGCTCTACTGCTGCTGCTCTGGGCACATCAACCTCTGAGTCCAGCACTGTGCCCACCTCCTTGACAACAGAATTCTCCACCTCGAGTGCACAGGCCACGTCCCTCTCTGAGTCTACAGCTGCAGCCTCTTCCACTAGAGCTGAAACGACTCCATTGAAGACAACCTCCACAGTCCTGCCAACCATGGAACAAACATCCAAAGCAAAGAGACTTCAGCCACCACAACAATGCAATCCAGCCCTTCTGAGAGTTCCCTGAGTCAGCAGGGCAGCACTGCAACAACAGAGACAACAACGTTGAGCACCACGGTCCTCTCCCAAACATCGACCTCTGCTCCTGGGACAAGTCCAACTTCTGCCACCACTTCTGCTGTTCCACTGAGCTCTACTCTGGAGATCAAGTCCCTCCACTTTCACCACAACTACACCCACCACCAGCACTGTTCTTGAGACAACCTCCACAGCTGCTGGTCTGGGCACCCACAGCAATCAGAGTCCACCACTGTGTCCAGCACCACAAGTCCAAAGGCACCTCCTTGACAGTCCAGCCACCTCTTCTGCACAGCCCACCACAGTCTGAGTCTACAGCTTCAGTCTCTTCAGCCACTTCTACCAGTCCTCCAGATGTCCCATCCACTGTGACAACCTCCACAATCCTGTCAACCACAGCAGAAATCTCCAGCCTCAAGACTTCACAAGCCACCAACGAGCTCCAATCCAATCCAGCCCTGCTGGAACATCCCCTGCTGCTGCTACATCAACCTCTGGGTCCAGCACTGTGCCCATGTAGCCATTCCAGTGACAAAAATGGAGGTCCTGTGGAACAAACATCCAAAGCAGAGACTCTGCAATCCAGCTGGCTTCAGCAGGGCAGCACTGCACAAAACGATGTCCACGGTCCTGCTCTGCTGGGACAAGTCCAACTTCTGCCACCACTTCTGCTGTCCCACTGAGCTCTACTCTGGAGATCACTTCCTCCACTTTCACCACAACTACACCAACCAGCAGCACTGTTCTTGAGACAACCTCCACAGCTGCTGGTCTGGCCACATCACTTGTTCAGTCCACCACAGTCCACCACAGTGTCCACCACCACAAGTCCAAATGGCACCACCTTCACTGTGCAGTCCACATCCCCTGAGTCTCCAGCTTCAGGCTCTTCATCTCAGCCGGAAACATCTCCACCTGTGACAACCTCCACAATCCTGTCAACCATTGCAGAAAGCTCCAGCCTCATGACTTCAGCCACCACTCCAGTCCAGTCCAGCCCCTGGCTGAGACATCCACTCCTGAGCTGGTCACCTCTAAAGGGGTGGAAATAACGCACGACCTCTGTGGGTCGTGCACAAACAACTTCTGCTGCTCCTGGGACAAGCCCAACTTCTGCCACCACCTCTTCTCTTCCAACGAGCTCTGCTCTGGAGACCACTTCACCAGTTCTCACCACAACTACAGGCACCATCACGCCATTGGAGACAAGCTCTACTGCTGCTGCTACATCAACCTTCACTTCTTGAGTCCAGCACTGTGCCCACCTCCTTGACAACAGAATTCTCCACCTCGAGTGCACAGGCCACATCCCCTCTCGAGTCTACAGCTGCAGCCTCTTCCACAGAGCTGACACGTCTCCATTGAAGACAACCTCCACAGTCCTGCCAACCATGGAACAAACATCCAAAGGAAAGACTTCAGCCACCACAACAATGCAATCCAGCCCCTCTGAGAGTTCCCTGAGTCAGCAGGGCAGCACTGCAACAACAGAGGCAACAACAACAAGCACCCACGGTCCTCTCCCAAACATCGACCTCTGCTCCTGGGACAAGTCCAACTTCTGCCACCACTTCTGCTGTTCCACTGAGCTCTACTCTGGAGATCACTTCCTCCACTTTCACCCACAACTACACCCACCAGCAGCACTGTTCTTGAGACAACCTCCACTGCTGCTCAGACCACATCAATCATTGAGTCCACAACTGTGTCCAGCACCACAAGTCCAGAAGCCACCAGCATCGTTGTGCAGCCCACATCTGAGTCTACATTTTCAGTCTCTTCAGCCTCGGCCCGAGATGTCCTCACATGTGACAACCTCTTCAATCCTGTCGACCACAGGAGAAACCAGCCTCAAGACTTCAGCCACCACTCCAATCCATTCCAGCCCTGCTGGAACATCCCCTGGTGGCCATGTAGCCATTCCGGTGACAAAAGATGGGAGGTGTGAGCACCACTGGTCTTTGCACAAACGATGTCCTCTGCTCCTGGGACAAGTCCAACTTCTGCCACCACTTCTGCTGTCCCACTGAGCTCTACTCTGGAGATCACTTCCTCCACTTTCACCACAACTACACCAATCAGCAGCACTGTTCTTGAGACAACCTCCACAGCTACTGGTCTGGCCACATCACTTGTTCAGTCCACCACAGCGTCCACCACCACACGTCCAAATGGCACCACCTCCGCTGTGCACTCCACCACTGAGTCTCCAGCTTCAGACTCTTCATCTTGGACCGAATCATCTCCACTTGTGACAACCTCCACAATCCTGTCAATGACTGCAGAAAGCTCCAGTCTCATGACTTCATCCACTTCTCCTGTCCTGTCGAGCCCTACATTGACATCCACTCCTGAGCTGGTCACCTCTAAAGGGGTGGAAATAACGACGACCTCTGTGGCACGTGCACAAACAACTTCTGCTGCTCCTGGGACAAGCCCAGCTTCTTCCTCGTCCTCTTCTCTTCCAACGAGCTCTGCTCTGGAGACCACTTCACCAGTTCTCACTTCAACTACAGGCACCGTCACGCCGTTGCAGACAAGCTCTACTGCTGCTGCTACATCAACTTTCACTTCTGAGTCCAGCACTGTGCCCACCTCCTTGACAACAGAATTCTCCACCTCGAGTGCACAGGCCACGTCGCCTCTCGAGTCTACAGCTGCAGCCACTTCCACAAGAGCTGACACGTCTCCATTGAAGACAACCTCCACAGTCCTGCCAACCATGGAACAAACATCCAAAGGAAAGACTTCAGCCACCACAACAATGCAATCTAGCCCCTCTGAGAGTTCCCTGAGTCAGCAGGGCAGCACTACAGCACCAGAGGCAACAACAGCGAGCACCACGGTCCTCTCCCAAACGTCGACCTCTGCTCCTGGGACAAGTCCAACTTCTGCCACCACTTCTGCTGTTCCACTGAGCTCTACTCTGGAGATCACTTCCTCCACTTTCACCACAACTACACCCACCAGCAGCACTGTTCTTGAGACAACCTCCACAGCTGCTGGTCTGACCATCAATCATTGAGTCCACAACTGTGTCCAGCACCACAAGTCCAGAAGCCACCAGCATTGTTGTGCAGCCCACATCCCTCCTTTCTACATCTTCAGTCTTTTCAACTCGCCCCGAGATGTCCTCACATGTGACAACCTCTTCAATCCTGTCGACCACAGGAGAAAGCTCCAGCCTCAAGACTTCAGCAACCACTCCAATCCATTCCAGCCCTGCTGGAACATCCCCTGGTGGCCATGTAGCCATTCCGGTGACAAAGATGGGAGGTGTGAGCACCACTGGCTTTGCACAAACGATGTCCTCTGCTCCTGGGACGAGACCAACTTCTGCCACCACTTCTGCTGTCCCACTGAGCTCTACTCTGGAGATCACTTCCTCCACTTTCACCACAACTACACCAACCAGCAGCACTGTTCTTGAGACAACCTCCACAGCTGCTGGTGTGGCCACATCACTTGTTCAGTCCACCACAGCGTCCACCACAGTGTCCACCACCACAAGTCCAAATGGCACCTCCTTCACGGTGCAGTCCACATCTGAGTCTCCAGCTTCAGGCTCTTCATCTCGGCCGGAAACCTCTCCACTTGCGACAACCTCCACAATCCTGTCAACGACAGCAGAAAGCTCCAGCCTCATGACTTCAGCCACTTCTCCAGTCCAGTCGAGCCCTACTGTGACATCCACTCCTGAGCTGGTCACCTCTAAAGGGGTGGAAATAACGACGACCTCTGTGGCACGTGCGCAAACAACTTCTGCTGCTCCTTGGACAAGCCCAGATTCTGCCTCTTCCTCTTCTCTTCCAACGAGCTTTTCTCCGGAGACCACTTCACCAGTTCTCACTTCAACTACAGGCACCGTTACGCCGTTGCAGACAAGCTCTACTGCTGCTGCTACATCAACTTTCACTTCTGAGTCCAGCACTGTGCCCACCTCCTTGACAACAGAATTCTCCACTTCGAGTGCACAGGCCACGTCGCCTCTCGAGTCTACAGCTGCAGCCACTTCCACAAGAGCTGACACGTCTCCATTGAAGACAACCTCCACAGTCCTGCCAACCATGGAACAAACATCCAAAGGAAAGACTTCAGCCACCACAACAATGCAATCTAGCCCCTCTGAGAGTTCCCTGAGTCAGCAGGGCAGCACTACAGCACCAGAGGCAACAACAGCGAGCACCACGGTCCTCTCCCAAACGTCGACCTCTGCTCCTGGGACAAGTCCAACTTCTGCCACCACTTCTGCTGTTCCACTGAGCTCTACTCTGGAGATCACTTCCTCCACTTTCACCACAACTACACCCACCAGCAGCACTGTTCTTGAGACAACCTCCACAGCTGCTGGGTCTGACCATGTCAATCATTGAGTCCACAACTGTGTCCAGCACCACAAGTCCAGAAGCCACCAGCATCGTTGTGCAGCCCACATCTGAGTCTACATTTTCAGTCTCTTCAAGTCGGCCCGAGATGTCCTCACATGTGACAACCTCTTCAATCCTGTCGACCACAGGAGAAAGCTCCAGCCTCAAGACTTCGGCCACCACTCCAATCCATTCCAGCCCTGCTGGAACATCCCCTGGTGGCCATGTAGCCATTCCGGTGACAAAGATGGGAGGTGTGAGCACCACTGGCTTTGCACAAACGATGTCCTCTGCTCCTGGGACGAGACCAACTTCTGCCACCACTTCTGCTGTCCCACTGAGCTCTACTCTGGAGATCACTTCCTCCACTTTCACCACAACTACACCAACGAGCAGCACTGTTCTTGAGACAACCTCCACAGCTGCTGGTGTGGCCACATCACTTGTTCAGTCCACCACAGGGTCCACCACCACAAGTCCAAATGGCATCACCTTCACGGTGCAGTCCACATCTGAGTCTCCAGCTTCAGGCTCTTCATCTTGGACGGAAACATCTCCACTTGCGACAACCTCCACAATCCTGTCAACGACAGCAGAAAGCTCCAGCCTCATGACTTCAGCCACTTCTCCAGTCCAGTCGAGCCCTACTGTGACATCCACTCCTGAGCTGGTCACCTCTAAAGGGGTGGAAATAACGACGACCTCTGTGGCACGTGCACAAACAACTTCTGCTGCTCCTGGGACAAGCCCAGCTTCTGCCTCTGCCTCTTCTCTTCCAACGAGCTCTGCTCTGGAGACCACTTCACCAGTTCTCACCACAACTACAGGCACCATCACGCCGTTGGAGACAAGCTCTACTGCTGCTGCTACATCAACTTTCACTTCTGAGTCCAGCACTGTGCCCACCTCCTTGACAACAGAATTCTCCACCTCGAGTGCACAGGCCACGTTGCCTCTTGAGTCTACAGCTGCAGCCACTTCCACAAGAGCTGACACGTCTCCATTGAAGACAACCTCCACAGTCCTGCCAACCATGGAACAAACATCCAAAGGAAAGACTTCAGCCACCACAACAATGCAATCCAGCCCCTCTGAGAGTTCCCTGAGTCAGCTGGGCAGCACTGCAGCAACAGAGGCAACAACTGCAAGCACCACGGTCCTCTCCCAAACGTCGACCTCTGCTCCTGGGACAAGTCCAACTTCTGCCACCACTTCTGCTATTCCACTGAGCTCTACTCTGGAGATCACTTCCTCAACTTTCACCACAACTACACCCACCGGCCACACCAGTCTTGAGACAACCTCCATTGGCCCTGGTTTTCCATGGATGTTCAATCCACCACCACTTCACCACCACCCACTGTCCCTTTGCAACACCCCCCATCAGCTATGGATCCCACTTGCATTCCATGTTCTGATTCTTTTCTCTTCCAGGATCAGCATTTCCACCACAGTAATGCTCCCCAAACACCTCCTTCCTTCTATCATTCTCACATCTCCTGCAGTGACAACTTCCCATCTGCTTTTTTCCACCTTTGGTCATGGTCAACCAGGCACCGAGACGAAGACTGAATCATGGCCTTTTATTTGTTCCTGAATAGGACTTCTCCTGGAGAAACAAGAACAATACCTCATATTATTTTGGGTCAAACCCAGCAAGTTCTCTGTCCAACAACTGAGTAATTTTATTTAATTTTTTTGCCCTGAAATAAAAATTTGCACATACCTTGTGCTTAGTAAAGGGCCATGATGATTGAAGGCCGGGCAAATGACAGGGACCAGACTCCTTTGGGCGCCGTGGCAGTTTTTCAATAATAAGCCCTAGTATGCGCCTTTGGACAGAGTTCTATTATTTAATTTTTTTGAATTACTAACAATTCCATGTTTTCACCCAGCTGGGCCCCTCAGCCTGGACTAACTACAGCCATCTAAATATATAAAATCCCCAGAGGGATGGTTTTTTCCCGGGGAAAATTCAATGGTTTTGATATTAGATTATTAAGCATTTTGCTGGAATAATATAATGGCATAATATTGGGATAATTATGTAACAGATATATAAATTACCTATATAATTATATATTAATATCTAATATCTGCTAATGAGAAATTGAAAGAAATCTTAGCCTCTGTATTTTAAAAGGAAAACTACACATTCATCATTTAGACTAGGAATAAAACCGCCATATGATTGAATGCAGAACAAGGGGAAACTGAGGCATGGATTGGCAACCACATAGCTGGCAGGAGTGACCTGTGAACTCTGTGACTGTCCATCCACAGCCCTGACACCCTTTCCCCTTGACATTCCCCATCTATGTTTCTTCCAGCTCCCACCCACCCACCAACAACCACAGCTGCCACCCTTGAGCGTTTCACCGTCAACTTCACCATCACCAACCTGCCCTACACTTCTGACCTGGAGAATCCTGACTCAGCCAGGTTCAGAGCTACACGAAAGGTTATGAACACCCTGGTATGTAGATCAGGACAGACCCATATCCTTGCCCTCGTTTCCCTCGTCAGCTTGGGGGGATTACAGAGAGACATGGTCATGGCTTTACTGGGAAATCTCTTTCCATTACAGCTGGACCACCTGCTGAAGGACAGCAGCATTGGCCCTGTTTTCCATGGATGTGAAGCAACAGACTTCAGGTATGAACTGCACTCCACTGCCTTTTGTAAAGACATCCCTAAGATAATTGTGGCAGTCATGGATATGTTTGTTTCTTTTATGGATGCAGCATCTTCTACATAATGCCCTCCTGGCCCTCTGCCTTATTCCTGAGGCCCTTCTCTCTGATAGACACCCTGAATTCCCTTTATACTCATCTTTTAGTGCTGGAGGTGCTGCCCCATGAGGATTCTAAATTCCCTCCAGGCCCTCTTGTTCCAAAGAACACCAGGGCATTAATGATGGCAGAGAGCAGTTCCTGACCAAGGCACCGATGATTTGGGAAGGCATACCTTAGTTTCACATGCAGGAATGGCCATGGCAGCCCCATGACCATGGCCTGTAGCAAAAATTTGCAGAGGAGTATGCCAAGGAAGCCCCCTGTGTTTTGCAGGCCGGGCAGTGACAGGGACCAGACCCGGGTGGACACCGTGTGCACCTACAGCAAGGAGCCCTGGGCTGCGCCTTTGGACAGGGTGGGGCTGTACCACCAAGTGAGCAACAAGACCAGAGGCATCACCCAGCTGGGCCCCTACAGCCTGGACAAGGACAGCCTCTACGTCAACGGTGAGCGGCGCTCCTCCCTCGGCCTCCTCTGCTCTGCCATGGCAGCCCTGCCCCAGTGCTGCCCCTTGCCCAGCCCCAGCTGCTGACCCTCTGTTTCTCTCTTTCCCCAGGCTACAACGAGCAGCCAGTGCTGACCAGTGAGTATCTTGCAGGAGAAGGATGGGATCTGAACACAGCAAGAGCCACACTGGGGTTTTCTTTAGGACAGTGGCGCTTGGTTGTTGGGCATGAGGTCCTGGGGATGTGGGAATCCTCCCATCTTTTGCCTTTGAGAACAGGGCAGGCTGGGAACCTCTGCACTTGTCCAGCCAGGCCTGTAACAACCAAGTTTTTGCCCCTTGTCACTCCCCATCTGTCCTTCTTCCAGCTCCCACCCAACCACCAACAACCACAGCTGCCACCCTTGAGCGTTTCACCGTCAACTTCACCATCACCAACCTCCTCTACACTTCTGACCTGGAGAATCCTGACTCGGCCAAGTTCAAAGCTACACAAAGGGTGATGAACACTCTGGTAAGTCGACCATCAGTGGGACATACTCATGTCCTTACTGTACTCATCAAGTTCTATGGAGTGCATACAGATTTTCATGGCTTAACTGGGAAATGTGTTTCCTTTGCAGCTTGACCGCATGCTGAAGGACAGCAGCATTGGCCCTGCTTTCCATGGATGTGAAACAACAGGCTTTAGGTATGTGTTGCACCCCAGTGTCCCTTTGCAAGGCCCTCCATCATAAATGGATCCGGCATTCTCATGTTCAGCTCTTTCCTGAGGCAGGATGTGCCCAGTTATGCTCTCATGCCCAAACACCTTCTCACTGACTTCCATCATTCTCATATATTCTCCACAAAGCTTATAATCTCATCTCAAGGTGCTTATGGTCTAACCTTGAGAAGACTTCATGTCTGGCCTTGATTATTTGTTCCTGAATAGGACTTGGGGTATTAGGGAAGGTGGAGAGCAGGAACTCTAAGAAAAACTAACCATATTTTGGGAAGGCAAATCTTGCATTCATGTCCAACACCAAGTAGGACATGGCAGGTCCAACACCTGCCCCTGAAGGGAAAATGTGCAGAAGATTGTGCTCAGAGAGACCCCTGTGTTTTGCAGGCCGGGCAGTGACAGGGACCAGACCCGGGTGGACGCCGTGTGCACCTACAGCAAGGAGCCCTGGGCTGCGCCTTTGGACAGGGTGGGGCTGTACCACCAAGTGAGCAACAAGACCAGAGGCATCACCCAGCTGGGCCCCTACAGCCTGGACAAGGACAGCCTCTATGTCAATGGTGAGCGGCGCTCCTCCCTCGGCCTCCTCTGCTCTGCCATGGCAGCCCTGCCCCAGTGCTGCCCCTTGCCCAGCCCCAGCTGCTGACCCTCTGTTTCTCTCTTTCCCCAGGCTACAACGAGCAGCCAGTGCTGACCAGTGAGTATCTTGCAGGAGAAGGATGGGATCTGAACACAGCAAGAGCCACACTGGGGTTTTCTTTAGGACAGTGGCGCTTGGTTGTTGGGCATGAGGTCCTGGGGATGTTGGAATCCTCCCATCTTTCCCCTTTGAGAACAGGGCAGGCTGGGAATCTCTGCACTTGCCCAGCCAGGCCTGAAACAACCAAGTCTTTGCTCCTTGTCACTCCCCATCTGTGCTTCTTCCAGCTCCCACCCAACCACCAACAACCACAGCTGCCACCCTTGAGCGTTTCACCGTCAACTTCACCATCACCAACCTCCTCTACACTTCTGACCTGGAGAATCCTGACTCGGCCAAGTTCAAAGCTACACAAAGGGTGATGAACACTCTGGTAAGTCGACCATCAGTGGGACATACTCATGTCCTTACTGTACTCATCAAGTTCTATGGAGTGCATACAGATTTTCATGGCTTAACTGGGAAATGTGTTTCCTTTGCAGCTTGACCGCATGCTGAAGGACAGCAGCATTGGCCCTGCTTTCCATGGATGTGAAACAACAGGCTTCAGGTATGTGTTGCACCCCAGTGTCCCTTTGCAAGGCCCTCCATCATAAATGGATCCGGCATTCTCATGTTCAGCTCTTTCCTGAGGCAGGACGTTCCCAGTTATGCTCTCATGCCCAAACACCTTCTCACTGACTTCCATCATTCTCATATATTCTCCACAAAGCTTATAATCTCATCTCAAGGTGCTTATGGTCTAACCTTGAGAAGACTTCATGTCTGGCCTTGATTATTTGTTCCTGAATAGGACTTGGGGTATTAGGGAAGGTGGAGAGCAGGAACTCTAAGAAAAACTAACCATATTTTGGGAAGGCAAATCTTGCATTCATGTCCAACACCAAGTAGGACATGGCAGGTCCAACACCTGCCCCTGAAGGGAAAATGTGCAGAAGATTGTGCTCAGAGAGACCCCTGTGTTTTGCAGGCCGGGCAGTGACAGGGACCAGACCCGGGTGGACGCCGTGTGCACCTACAGCAAGGAGCCCTGGGCTGCGCCTTTGGACAGGGTGGGGCTGTACCACCAAGTGAGCAACAAGACCAGAGGCATCACCCAGCTGGGCCCCTACAGCCTGGACAAGGACAGCCTCTACGTCAACGGTGAGCGGCGCTCCTCCCTCGGCCTCCTCTGCTCTGCCATGGCAGCCCTGCCCCAGTGCTGCCCCTTGCCCAGCCCCAGCTGCTGACCCTCTGTTTCTCTCTTTCCCCAGGCTACAACGAGCAGCCAGTGCTGACCAGTGAGTACCTTGCAGGAGAAGGATGGGATCTGAACACAGCAAGAGCCACACTGGGGTTTTCTTTAGGACAGTGGCGCTTGGTTGTTGGGCATGAGGTCCTGGGGATGTTGGAATCCTCCCATCTTTCCCCTTTGAGAACAGGGCAGGCTGGGAACCTCTGCATTTGTCCAGCCAGGCCTGTATCAACCAAGTCTTTGCTCCTTGTCATTCCCCATCTGTCCTTCTTCCAGCTCCCACCCAACCACCAACAACCACAGCTGCCACCCTTGAGCGTTTCACCGTCAACTTCACCATCACCAACCTACCCTACACTTCTGACCTGGAGAATCCTGACTCGGCCAGGTTCAAAGCTACACGAAGGGTTATGAACACCCTGGTAAGTTGGCCATCAGTGAGACATACTCATGTCCTCATTGAACTCCTGAAGTTCAATTGAGTGCAGAAAGCAGTTCATGGCTTAACTGGGCAACCTTTTCCCTTTGCAGCTTGACCGTCTGCTGAAGGACAGCAGCATTGGCCCTGCTTTCCATGGATGTGAAACAACAGGCTTCAGGTATGTGTTGCACACCACTGTCCCTTTCTAAGTCCCTCCATCATAAATGGATCTGTCATGTTCATCATGTTCATGTTGTCCTGTTTCCAGAGGCAGGAGGTTCTCACTATTGCTCTCATGCCCAATGACCTCTCCGATTTCCAACATTCCCATATATTCTCTTCACTGCCCTTTTCCCCCATCTCAAGGTGCTTATGGTCAAAATTAGAGAAGACTTCTGGTGTGGCTTTGATCACTTGTTCCTGAAAATGCGCTGGGGCATTAGTAAAGAGGGAGAGCAGAAACTGAAAACCAAAAAGCCATATTTTGGGAGGGCAGAGATTGCATTCCAGCTCCTGGCGATGCCAGGTCCAACACCCACTGCAGAAGGAAGAACATGCAGAGGAGGGTGCTGATGGACGCCGCTGTGCTTTGCAGGCCGGGCAGTGACAGGGACCAGACGCGGGTGGACGCCGTGTGCACCTACAGCAAGGAGCCCTGGGCTGCGCCTTTGGACAGGGTGGGGCTGTACCACCAAGTGAGCAACAAGACCAGAGGCATCACCCAGCTGGGCCCCTACAGCCTGGACAAGGACAGCCTCTACGTCAACGGTGAGCGGCGCTCCTCCCTCGGCCTCCTCTGCTCTCCCATGGCAGCCCTGCCCCAGTGCTGCCCCTTGCCCAGCCCCAGCTGCTGACCCTCTGTTTCTCTCTTTCCCCAGGCTACAATGAGCAGCCAGTGCTGACCAGTGAGTACCTTGCAGGAGCAGCGGGATGGCTTTACAGGACAGCAAGTGCCACACCGGGGTCTTCTGTAGGGCAGAGGAATCTTGGGACTGGGGCATGAGATCCTGGGGACATGGGGATCTTCCTGCCCTTCCCAGTGGGGAACTTGGCTGGCAGGAATCCTCTGCCCTTGTGCAGCCAGGACTGCAACAACCAAGGCTTTTCTCCTTGTCATTCCCCATCTGTGCTTCTTTCAGCTCCCACCCACCCACCAACAACAACAGCTGCAGCCCTTGAGCGTTTCACCGTCAACTTCACCATCACCAACCTGCCCTACACTTCTGACCTGGAGGATCCTAACTCAGCTAAGTTCAGATCTACTCAGAGAGTTATGAACACTCTGGTAAGCGTACCATGACTTGGAAATTGTCTTGCCCTCCCTGAGCCCTCTGTACTTGCATAGTGTGCAGTGAGATTGCCAAACCCTTACTGGGAAATCTCTTCCCTTTACAGCTGGACCGCCTGCTGAAGGACAGCAGCATTGGCCCTGCTTTCCAGGGATGTGAGGCAACAGACTTCAGGTATGAGTGGCCCTCCAATGTGCCTTTAGAGTGCCATCACTTACATAAAATTATTTATCATGGTCATGTTCTCCTCTTTTATGGACCGAGGACATTTGCTATCCTTCCCAGATTCTTGTTTCTGTTGTACCTCTCTCTTACATCTCCTCCTCATTTGTTGCACTCTCCAATTGGGGTGGTAAAGGGCCAATCCCAACCTGACTCAAAAGTCCTTCCGTGCCCTCTCATTCATGAACATGGGCAGATGGATATTGATGCTGGAGAACAGTGTCCTGACACCAAGAACACACAGTGTAATTTTGGGAAGGCAGAGCACGCATTGCAGCTCCAAAATAACCATGGAAGTTTCAAGCTGATCTTTGAGTGAAAACAGGCAGAGGAGGGTGCTCAGGGAGGCTGCTGTGCTTTGCAGGCCAGGCAGTGACAGGGACCAGACGCGGGTGGACGCCGTGTGCACCTACAGCAAGGAGCCCTGGGCTGCGCCTTTGGACAGGGTGGGGCTGTACCACCAAGTGAGCAACAAGACCAGAGGCATCACCCAGCTGGGCCCCTACAGCCTGGACAAGGACAGCCTCTACGTCAACGGTGAGCGGCGCTCCTCCCTCGGCCTCCTCTGCTCTGCCATGGCAGCCCTGCCCCAGTGCTGCCCCTTGCCCAGCCCCAGCTGCTGACCCTCTGTCTCTCTCTTTCCCCAGGCTACAACGAGCAGCCAGTGCTGACCAGTGAGTATCTTGCAGGGGGATGGGATGGGATCTCACAAAAGAGCTCTGCCGGGCTGTTCTTCCAGGACAGTGGAGGCTGGGGCTTGAGGATCCTGGGGAAAGGCTGGGCTCATCCCAATCTCTCCTCATAGAGACAAAGGCTATAAGGAGACCTCTGCACCTTTCCAGGCAGATCCTGACACCTTGGTCTTTTGCCCCTTGTCTCTCCCAATCTGTGTTTATTCCAGCTCCCACCCACCCACCAACAACAACAGCTGCCACCCCTTGAGCGTTTCACCATCAACTTCACCATCACCAACCTGCCCTACACTTCTGACCTGGAGAATCCTGACTCAGCCAGGTTCAGAGCTACACAGGGTGATGAACACCTTGGTAAGTGAACCAGGGCTGAGAAATATCCTTGTCCCTCAGTGATCTCATCTCCTTGGAGGTCATGGCTTAATTGGCGTCCCTTTTTTCCCTTGCTGGACCGCCTGCTGAAGGACAGCAGCATTGGCCCAGTTTTCCATGGATGTGAAACAACAGACTTCAGGTATGAGTTCACCCCATTTAATCTGCCGGTTAGCATCCTCTGTGGAGATGAGCTGTCCAGTCCCACTCATTTTCTGTTGGAACCTCTCCTAGGGAGGCAGGACATTGTCCCTAATGCTCTCCTGCCCCAGAGCCTCCCTGCTAGTTCATCTCAGAGGGCTAAAGGCCTAATCCCTGTACAAGTTTTATTCCTGCCTGGTTTCATCTTCCTGAAAAGGCCCCAGGCTTTACTGGAGGAGCAAATGAGTGACAGGCCACCAAAAACACATATTTTGGGAAGGGAGAGATTGATTTCCCAATGTAGGCTTGGCCCCAGAAGCTGGCACACCTGGACGAAGGAGACAATATGAAAAGGAGGATGCTCATGGAGGCCACTGTGTTTTGCAGGCCGGGCAGTGACAGGGACCAGACCCGGGTGGACGCCGTGTGCACCTACAGCAAGGAGCCCTGGGCTGCGCCTTTGGACAGGGTGGGGCTGTACCACCAAGTGAGCAACAAGACCAGAGGCATCACCCAGCTGGGCCCCTACAGCCTGGACAAGGACAGCCTCTACGTCAACGGTGAGCGGCGCTCCTCCCTCGGCCTCCTCTGCTCTGCCATGGCAGCCCTGCCCCAGTGCTGCCCCTTGCCCAGCCCCAGCTGCTGACCCTCTGTCTCTCTCTTTCCCCAGGCTACAACGAGCAGCCAGTGCTGACCAGTGAGTACCATGCAGGACTGGGATGGGTCCACAAGAGAGCAAGTGCCTCAAACTGCTCTTCTCTCTGTTGTGGTCGAGGCTGGGGGATGGGCCATGAGATCTTGGGGAATTGGAGAGCCTCCCTTCCATGCCCATGGATAATACAACTGGCAGGGACCTTTTGTGTTTGTCCAAATATAGCCTGGACATCCCAGCACTTGATTCTTCTCATTCCCCATCTGTGCTTTTTCCAGCTCCCACCCAACCACCAACAACAACAGCTGCCGCCCTTGAGCGTTTCACCATCAACTTCACCATCACCAACCTGCCCTACACTTCTGACCTGGAGAATCCTGACTCGGCCAAATTCAGAGCTACTCAAATGTCTATGAACACCCTGGTAAGTGGAACACTAGAAGGACATATGTATGTCGCCACTGTACTAATCAGTTTGGATGGAGTGCAGAGAGCTCCTCATGGCCTAACGGGGAAATGTTTTCCTTGGCAGCTTGACCGCCTGCTGAAGGAAAGCACCATTGGCCCCATTTTCAAAGGATGTGAAACAACAGATTTCAGGTATGTGTTGCACCCCTGTGTCCCTCTGCATGAACCTCTCTCACAAAGGGATTAGTCACTCTCATGTATGTTCTCCCATTATATGGAAGCCAGATATTGTCTCTAATACACTCCTCCCACAGGAACTTCGCAGTAATACCCTCTCACTTAGACAATCGCCTGATTACATGAACTCTCACCTTCCGATGGTGAAGGCCATACCCCAAGAATAGTGTAAACTCCTTTTAGGATCTCTTTTTCCAGAAAAGACTCAAGGTGGTAGTGAGGTTGTCCAACAATCTAAACCCATGAGACAGACAAAGATTTTGGGAAGGTGGACCGTCCATTCCTATACAGTGATGGCAATGGCAGTCCAAGGGTTAAGCTTGGAATTAAGAATGTGGAGATGATGGGGCTCATGGAGGTTGCTGTGTTTTGCAGGCCGGGCAGTGACAGGGACCAGACGCGGGTGGACGCCGTGTGCACCTACAGCAAGGAGCCCTGGGCTGCGCCTTTGGACAGGGTGGGGCTGTACCACCAAGTGAGCAACAAGACCAGAGGCATCACCCAGCTGGGCCCCTACAGCCTGGACAAGGACAGCCTCTACGTCAACGGTGAGCGGCGCTCCTCCCTCGGCCTCCTCTGCTCTGCCATGGCAGCCCAGCCCCAGCTGCTGACCCTGTCTCTCTCTTTCCCCAGGCTACAATGAGCAGCCAGTGCTGACCAGTGAGTACCATGCAGGAATGGGAGGAGGTCAGAGGGAAGCAAATGCCACACTGGGGTCTTCTTTAGGACATTGGAAGTTGGGGTGGGGCATGAGATCCTGGAGACATTGGGAGCTTCCCAGCCTTTGTCATGAAGAGGAGGTTTGCCTAGAAACATGTGTACTCATCCATCCAGAGCTGCAACAATCAAGATTTTCCAATTTTGAATTTCCCAATTGTTCTTCCTCCAGCTCCATCCCGTCCAACAACAACAGCTGCAGCCCTTGAGCATTTCACCATCAACTTCACCATCACCAACCTGCCCTACACTTCTGACCTGGAGAATCCTGACTCAGCCAGGTTCAAAGCTACACGAAGGGTGATGAACATGATGGTAGGTGGATCAGCACTGAGCCACATCCTTGACCTCAATAACCTCTTCAGCTTGGGTTGAGTGCAGAGCTGGCCATTGCATAATTGTAAAACCTCTTCCCTTGGCAGCTTGACCGCCTGCTGAAAGACAGCAGCATTGGCCCTGCTTTCCATGGATGTGAAACAACAGACTTCAGGTATGGATTGCACCCCAGTGTCCCTTTGAAGGGTCCAGGACCGGGACCAATAACTGGTCCGGACCTTGCCAACAACACCGATATTCTCCTCTCTTATGGAGGCAGGACATTCTCAGTAATGCTGTCCTTTCACAGGACGTTATCCATGAAGCCATTTCTTTTAGAGGTCCCCCTCTAAGCCCTTGCTCTCATCTTGGCATTTTGTGTCTTAGATAATTTGGTAAACTCCAGAATATTTTTAAAGTGTTTCCAGGCACCCTCCTAAATCCCAGAGCATTCATGAAGATGAAGAACAGTATGTGCCACCAAACACACACATATTGTGGGAAGGCGGGCCTGGCATTTGAAGTTACAAATGGCTATGAAAGCAGCAAGACCCAACCAAGACCCATTCTCCTTGAAGGGAAAATGTGCAGAGAAGGGTGCTGATGGAGGCCACTGTGTTTTGCAGGCCGGGCAGTGACAGGGACCAGACCCGGGTGGACGCCGTGTGCACCTACAGCAAGGAGCCCTGGGCTGCGCCTTTGGACAGGGTGGGGCTGTACCACCAAGTGAGCAACAAGACCAGAGGCATCACCCAGCTGGGCCCCTACAGCCTGGACAAGGACAGCCTCTACGTCAACGGTGAGCGGCGCTCCTCCCTCGGCCTCCTCTGCTCTGCCATGGCAGCCCTGCCCCAGTGCTGCCCCTTGCCCAGCCCCAGCTGCTGACCCTCTGTCTCTCTCTTTCCCCAGGCTACAACGAGCAGCCAGTGCTGACCAGTGAGTACCATGCAGGAATGGGAGGAGGTCTGAGGGAAGCAAATGCCACACTGGGGTCTTCTTTAGGACATTGGAAGTTGGGGTGGGGCATGAGATCCTGGAGACATTGGGAGCTTCCCAGCCTTTGTCATGAAGAGGAGGTTTGCCTAGAAACATGTGTACTCATCCATCCAGAGCTGCAACAATCAAGATTTTCCAATTTTGAATTTCCCAATTGTTCTTCCTCCAGCTCCATCCCGTCCAACAACAACAGCTGCAGCCCTTGAGCATTTCACCATCAACTTCACCATCACCAACCTGCCCTACACTTCTGACCTGGAGAATCCTGACTCAGCCAGGTTCAAAGCTACACGAAGGGTGATGAACATGATGGTAGGTGGATCAGCACTGAGCCACATCCTTGACCTCAATAACCTCTTCAGCTTGGGTTGAGTGCAGAGCTGGCCATTGCAAAACTGGCGTCCTCTTCCCTTGGCAGCTTGACCGCCTGCTGAAAGACAGCAGCATTGGCCCTGCTTTCCATGGATGTGAAACAACAGACTTCAGGTATGGATTGCACCCCAGTGTCCCTTTGAAGGGTCCAGGACTGGGACCAATAACTGGTCCAGACCTGGACCAAGAACACTGATGTTCTCCACTTTTATGGAGGCAGAAGCTCCTTGCTAATGCAGTCCTGCTCCATGATATTGTCCATGAAGCCATTCCCTCTTAGAGATGCCCTCTAAGCTCTTGCTCTCATCTCAGCATTTTGTGTCTTAGATAAATTTAGTAAATACAAGAATATTTTCAAATTGTTTCCAGGCATTTTCTTAAATCCCAGAGCATTAGTGAAGATGACGAACAGTATCTGCCACGAAACACACACATATTATGGGAAGGCAGGCCTGGCATTTGAAGTTACATATGGCTATGAAAGCACCCAGACCAAAGAAATGGCTATGAAAGCACTAAGACCCAACCAAGACCCATTCTCTTTGAAGGGAAAATGTGCAGAGAAGGGTGCTCATGGAGGCCACTGTGTTTTGCAGGCCAGGCAGTGACAGGGACCAGACCCGGGTGGACGCCGTGTGCACCTACAGCAAGGAGCCCTGGGCTGCGCCTTTGGACAGGGTGGGGCTGTACCACCAAGTGAGCAACAAGACCAGAGGCATCACCCAGCTGGGCCCCTACAGCCTGGACAAGGACAGCCTCTACGTCAACGGTGAGCGGCGCTCCTCCCTCGGCCTCCTCTGCTCTGCCATGGCAGCCCTGCCCCAGTGCTGCCCCTTGCCCAGCCCCAGCTGCTGACCCTCTGTCTCTCTCTTTCCCCAGGCTACAACGAGCAGCCAGTGCTGACCAGTGAGTATCTTGCAGGAGTGGGATGGGTCCACAAGAGAGCAAGTGCCTCAAACTGCTTTTCTCTCTGTTGTGGTCGAGGCTGGGGGATGGGCCATGAGATCTTGGGGAATTGGAGACCCTCCCTGCCATGCCCATGGATAATACAACTGGCAGGGACCTTTTGTGTTTGTCCAAATATAGCCTGGACATCCCAGCACTTGACTCTTCTCATTCCCCATCTGTGCTTTTTCCAGCTCCCACCCACCCACCAACAACCACAGCTGCCGCCCTTGAGCATTTCACCATCAACTTCACCATCACCAACCTGCCCTACACTTCTGACCTGGAGAATCCTGACTCAGCCAAGTTCAGAGCTACACGAAGGGTGATGAACATGATGGTAGGTGGATCAGCACTGAGCCATATCCTTGACCTCAATGGTCTCATGAGCTAGGAAGTAGTGCAGAGCTGGCCATTGCATAATTGTAAAACCTCTTCCCTTGGCAGCTTGACCGCCTGCTGAAGGACAGCAGCATTGGCCCTGCTTTCCATGGATGTGAAACAACAGACTTCAGGTATGGATTGCACCCCAGTGTCCCTTTGAAGGGTCCAGGACTGGGACCAATAACTGGTCTGGACTTTACCAAGAACACTGATGTTCTCCTCTTTTATTGAGACAGGACATTCTCACTAATGCTGTCCTTTTACAGGACGTTATCCATGAAGCCATTCCCTCTTAGAGGTCCCACTCTAAGGTTTCGCTCTCATCTTGGCATTTTGTATCTTAGATAATTTGGTAAACTCAAGAATATTTTTAAAGTGTTTCCAGGCACCCTCCTAAATCCCAGAGCATTCAGGAAGATGAAGAACAGTATGTGCCACTAAACACACACACATTGTGGGAAGGCAGGCCTGGCATTTGAAGTTACAAATGGCTAGGAAAGCAGCAAGACCCAACCAAGACCCATTCTCCTTGAAGGGAAAAAGTGCAGAGAATGGTTCTCATGGAGGCCACTGTGTTTTGCAGGCCAGGCAGTGACAGGGACCAGACCCGGGTGGACGCCGTGTGCACCTACAGCAAGGAGCCCTGGGCTGCGCCTTTGGACAGGGTGGGGCTGTACCACCAAGTGAGCAACAAGACCAGAGGCATCACCCAGCTGGGCCCCTACAGCCTGGACAAGGACAGCCTCTACGTCAACGGTGAGCGGCGCTCCTCCCTCGGCCTCCTCTGCTCTGCCATGGCAGCCCTGCCCCAGTGCTGCCCCTTGCCCAGCCCCAGCTGCTGACCCTCTGTCTCTCTCTTTCCCCAGGCTACAACGAGCAGCCAGTGCTGACCAGTGAGTATCTTGCAGGGGGGGATGGGTCAGAAATCCAAATTTGCTCTGCCGGGCTGTTCCCTCCAGCAGTGGAGGCTGAGGGCTTGGGATCCTGGATAAAGGCTGGGCTCATGCCAATCTGTCCTCATAGCTACAAAGGCTATAAGGAGACCTCTGCACCTTTCCAGGCAGATCCCTGACACCTTGGTTCTTGCCCCTTGTCTCTCCCCATCTGTGTTTCTTCCAGCTCCCACCCACCCACCACCAACAACAGCTGCCACCCTTGAGCATTTCACCATCAACTTCACCATCACCAACCTGCCCTACACTTCTGACCTGGAGAATCCTGACTCAGCCAAGTTCAGAGCTACACGAAGGGTGATGAACATGATGGTAGGTGGATCAGCACTGAGCCATATCCTTGACCTCAATGGTCTCATGAGCTAGGAAGTAGTGCAGAGCTGGCCATTGCATAATTGTAAAACCTCTTCCCTTGGCAGCTTGACCGCCTGCTGAAGGACAGCAGCATTGGCCCTGCTTTCCATGGATGTGAAACAACAGACTTCAGGTATGGATTGCACCCCAGTGTCCCTTTGAAGGGTCCAGGACTGGGACCAATAACTGGTCTGGACTTTACCAAGAACACTGATGTTCTCCTCTTTTATTGAGACAGGACATTCTCACTAATGCTGTCCTTTTACAGGACGTTATCCATGAAGCCATTCCCTCTTAGAGGTCCCACTCTAAGGTTTCGCTCTCATCTTGGCATTTTGTATCTTAGATAATTTGGTAAACTCAAGAATATTTTTAAAGTGTTTCCAGGCACCCTCCTAAATCCCAGAGCATTCAGGAAGATGAAGAACAGTATGTGCCACTAAACACACACACATTGTGGGAAGGCAGGCCTGGCATTTGAAGTTACAAATGGCTAGGAAAGCAGCAAGACCCAACCAAGACCCATTCTCCTTGAAGGGAAAAAGTGCAGAGAATGGTTCTCATGGAGGCCACTGTGTTTTGCAGGCCAGGCAGTGACAGGGACCAGACCCGGGTGGACGCCGTGTGCACCTACAGCAAGGAGCCCTGGGCTGCGCCTTTGGACAGGGTGGGGCTGTACCACCAAGTGAGCAACAAGACCAGAGGCATCACCCAGCTGGGCCCCTACAGCCTGGACAAGGACAGCCTCTACGTCAACGGTGAGCGGCGCTCCTCCCTCGGCCTCCTCTGCTCTGCCATGGCAGCCCTGCCCCAGTGCTGCCCCTTGCCCAGCCCCAGCTGCTGACCCTCTGTCTCTCTCTTTCCCCAGGCTACAACGAGCAGCCAGTGCTGACCAGTGAGTACCATGCAGGACTGGGATGGGTTCACAAGATAGCAAGTGCCTCACTGGGGTTTTCTTCAGGACAGTGGAGGTTGGGGATTGGGGCTCGAGATCCTGGGGACACTGGGAGTTTCCCAGCCTTTGCCATGGAGAGGAGGTTTACCTGGAGACCTCTGTACTCATCCAGCCAGAGCTGCAACAATCAAGATTTTCCAATTTCAAATTTCCCAATTATTCTTCCCAGCTCCATCCCATCCAACAACCACAGCTGCCGCTCTCGAGCATTTCACCATCAACTTCACCATCACCAACCTCCTCTACACGTCTGACCTGGAGAATCCTGACTCAGCCAAGTTCAGAGCTTCTCGGAGGGTCATGAACATGCTGGTAAGTCTGCTATCACTGGGAAATTGTCGTGCTCTCCCCAGAATCAATATACTTGGAGCGTGTGCAGTGAGAGTGCCATTTCCTAAAACTGGTAAATCTCTTCCCTTTTTCAGCTGGACCGCCTGCTGAAGGACAGCAGCATTGGCCCTGCTTTCCAAGGATGTGAAACAACAGACTTCAGGTATGAGTGGCCCTCCAATGTGCCTTTAGAGTGCCATCACTTACATAAAATTATTTATCATGGTCATGTTCTCCTCTTTTATGGACCGAGGACATTCGCTATCCTTCCCAAATTTTTCTTTCTGTTGTACCTCTCTCTTACATCTCCTCCTCATTTGTTGCACTCTCCAATTGGGGTGGTAAAGGGCCAATCCCAACCTGATTCAAAAGTCTTTCCAGGCCCTCTCATTCATGAACATGGGCAGATGGATATTGATGCTGGAGAACAGTGTCCAGACACCAAGAACACACAGTGTAATTTTGGGAAGGCAGAGCTGGCATTGCAACTCCAAAATAACCATGGCAATTTCAAGCTGATCTTTGAGTGAAAACAGGCAGAGGAGGGTGCTCATGGAGGTCCCTGTGTTTTGCAGGCCGGGCAGTGACAGGGACCAGACCCGGGTGGACGCCGTGTGCACCTACAGCAAGGAGCCCTGGGCTGCGCCTTTGGACAGGGTGGGGCTGTACCACCAAGTGAGCAACAAGACCAGAGGCATCACCCAGCTGGGCCCCTACAGCCTGGACAAGGACAGCCTCTACGTCAACGGTGAGCGGCGCTCCTCCCTCAGCCTCCTCTGCTCTGCCATGGCAGCCCTGCCCCAGTGCTGCCCCTTGCCCAGCCCCAGCTGCTGACCCTCTGTCTCTCTCTTTCCCCAGGCTACAACGAGCAGCCAGTGCTGACCAGTGAGTATCTTGCAGGGGGGGATGGGTCAGAAATCCAAATTTGCTCTGCCAGGCTGTTCCCTCCAGCAGTGGAGGCTGAGGGCTTGGGATCCTGGATAAAGGCTGGGCTCATGCCAATCTCTCCTCATAGCTACAAAGGCTATAAGGAGACCTCTGCACCTTTCCAGGCAGATCCCTGACACCTTGGTTCTTGCCCCTTGTCTCTCCCCATCTGTGTTTATTCCAGCTCCCACCCACCCACCAACAACAACAGCTGCCACCCTTGAGCGTTTCACCATCAACTTCACCATCACCAACCTGCCCTACACTTCTGACCTGGAGAAGCCTGACTCGGCCAGGTTCAGAGCTACACGAAGGGTGATGAACACCTTGGTAAGTGAACCAGGGCTGAGGCATATCCTTACCCTCAGTGATCTCATCTCCTTGGAGGTCATGGCTTAACTGGCGTCCCTTTTTTGGCAGCTGGACCGCCTGCTGAAGGACAGCAGCATTGGCCCAGTTTTCCAAGGATGTGAAACAACAGACTTCAGGTACGTTCCAATATTTAATCTGCCGGTTAGCATCCTCTGTGGAGATGAGGTGTCCAGTCCCACTTATTTTCTGTTGGAACCTCTCCTAGGGAGGCAGGACATTGTCCCTAATGCTCTCCTGCCCCAGAGCCTCCCTGCTAGTTCATCTCAGAGGGCTAAAGGCCTAATCCCTGTACAAGTTTTTTTCCTGCCTGGTTTCATCTTCCTGAAAAGGCCCAAGGCTTTAGTGGAGGAGCAGATGAGTGACAGGCCACCAAAACCACATATTTTGGGAGGGGAGAGATTGATTTCCCAGAGTATCAGCTTGGCCCCCAGAAGCTGGCACACCTGGGTGAAGGAGACAATATGAAAAGGAGGATGCTCAGAGAGACCCCTGTGTTTTGCAGGCCAGGCAGTGACAGGGACCAGACCCGGGTGGACGCCGTGTGCACCTACAGCAAGGAGCCCTGGGCTGCGCCTTTGGACAGGGTGGGGCTGTACCACCAAGTGAGCAACAAGACCAGAGGCATCACCCAGCTGGGCCCCTACAGCCTGGACAAGGACAGCCTCTACGTCAACGGTGAGCGGCGCTCCTCCCTCGGCCTCCTCTGCTCTGCCATGGCAGCCCTGCCCCAGTGCTGCCCCTTGCCCAGCCCCAGCTGCTGACCCTCTGTCTCTCTCTTTCCCCAGGCTACAACGAGCAGCCAGTGCTGACCAGTGAGTACCATGCAGGACTGGGATGGGTTCACAAGATAGTAGAGTGCCTCACTGGGGTTTTCTTCAGGACAGTGGAGGTTGGGGATTGGGGCTCGAGATCCTGGGGACACTGGGAGTTTCCCAGCCTTTGCCATGGAGAGGAGGTTTACCTGGAGACCTCTGTACTCATCCAGCCAGAGCTGCAACAATCAAGATTTTCCAATTTCAAATTTCCCAATTATTCTTCCCAGCTCCATCCCATCCAACAACCACAGCTGCCGCTCTCGAGCATTTCACCATCAACTTCACCATCACCAACCTCCTCTACACGTCTGACCTGGAGAATCCTGACTCAGCCAAGTTCAGAGCTTCTCGGAGGGTCATGAACATGCTGGTAAGTCTGCCATCACTGGGAAATTGTCGTGCCCTCCCCGGAATCAATATACTTGGAGCGTGTGCAGTGAGAGTGCCATTTCCTAAAACTGGTAAATCTCTTCCCTTTTTCAGCTGGACCGCCTGCTGAAGGACAGCAGCATTGGCCCCGTTTTCCAGGGATGTGAAACAACAGACTTCAGGTATGAGTGGCCCTCCAATGTGTCTTTAGAGTGCAATCACTTACATAAAATTATTTATCATGGTCATGTTCTCCTCTTTTATGGACCGAGGACATTTGGTATCCTTCCCAAATTTTTCTTTCTGTTGTACCTCTCTCTTACATCTCCTCCTCATTTGTTGCACTCTCCAACTGGGGTGGTAAAGGGCCAATCCCAACCTGATTCAAAAGTCTTTACAAGCCCTGTCTTTCATGAAAATGGTCAGAAGATGGATATTGATGCTGGAGAACAGTGTCCAGACACCAAGAACACACAGTGTAATTTTGGGAAGGCAGAGCTGGCATTGCAACTCCAAAATAACCATGGCAATTTCAAGCTGATCTTTGAGTGAAAACAGGCAGAGGAGGATGCTCAGAGAGACCCCTGTGTTTTGCAGGCCGGGCAGTGACAGGGACCAGACCCGGGTGGACGCCGTGTGCACCTACAGCAAGGAGCCCTGGGCTGCGCCTTTGGACAGGGTGGGGCTGTACCACCAAGTGAGCAACAAGACCAGAGGCATCACCCAGCTGGGCCCCTACAGCCTGGACAAGGACAGCCTCTACGTCAACGGTGAGCGGCGCTCCTCCCTCGGCCTCCTCTGCTCTCCCATGGCAGCCCTGCCCCAGTGCTGCCCCTTGCCCAGCCCCAGCTGCTGACCCTCTGTCTCTCTCTCTCCCCAGGCTACAACGAGCAGCCAGTGCTGACCAGTGAGTATTTTGCAGGACTGGGATGGGATCCCAACACAGCAAGTGCCACACTGGGGTCTTTTATAGGCAGAGTAGTCTGGGGCTGGGGCTTGAGCTCTTGATGGGGAGCATCCAAGTCTTCCACATGGAGAGCAGGCCTGCCTGGAGACTTTTGCTGTCATCCAGCCAGAGCTGTAACCACCTAGTCTTAGCCCCATATCATTCCCCATCTGTGTTTCTTCCAGCTCCCAGCCAACCACCAACAACCACAGCTGCCACCCTTGAGCGTTTCACCGTCAACTTCACCATCACCAACCTGCCCTACACTTCTGACCTGGAGAATCCTGACTCAGCCAGGTTCAGAGCTACACGAAGGGTTATGAACATGATGGTAGGTGAACCACCTCTGGGACATTGCTGTACCCCCTCTGGCCTCATCAGCTTGGAGGGAGTGCAGAGATATGGTCATGATTTAACTGGAAAACATCTTTTTTTGGCAGCTGGACCGCCTGCTGAGGGACAGCAGCATTGGCCCTGTTTTCCAAGGATGTGAAACAACAGATTTCAGGTATGGGTCACGATCAACAGTCCCTGCAAGACCCCTGGTCAGATCCATAATGTGCCTAAGATGTATTGTCTATTGGTGCCCAGCCTATGGGCTGGGACGTCAACCTTAATGGCCTCCTTCCTTAGAGTATCCTCTTTCTACCAAAACTCTTCCTCCCATATGCTCATATTGTTGTCTTAGTTGACTTTCAAGTCATGCCTGAAAAGACCATAAAAGCTCCACAATCCAGCCTTGAAGGGAAAATGTGCAGAGAATGGTGCTGATGGAGGTCCTTGTGTTTTGCAGGCCAGGCAGTGACAGGGACCAGACGCGGGTGGACGCCGTGTGCACCTACAGCAAGGAGCCCTGGGCTGCGCCTTTGGACAGGGTGGGGCTGTACCACCAAGTGAGCAACAAGACCAGAGGCATCACCCAGCTGGGCCCCTACAGCCTGGACAAGGACAGCCTCTACGTCAACGGTGAGCGGCGCTCCTCCCTCGGCCTCCTCTGCTCTGCCATGGCAGCCCTGCCCCAGTGCTGCCCCTTGCCCAGCCCCAGCTGCTGACCCTCTGTCTCTCTCTTTCCCCAGGCTACAACGAGCAGCCAGTGCTGACCAGTGAGTACCATGCAGGACTGGGATGGGTTCACAAGATAGCAAAATATCTCACTGGGACTTGCCTCAAGCAGAGGAGGCTGAGGGCTTAGCCTTGGCATCCTAGATAGAGGCAGGAATCCTGCAAGCCTTTCCCATGGAGTGCAGGCAGTTTGACCTCGATAGTTTTCCACCTATAGCCTTGACATCCTGGGTTTTGCCTCTTTTTCCTCCCTATCTGTGCTTCTTCCAGCTCCCATCCATCAAATGACAGCTGCTGCCCTTGAGCATTTCACAGTGAATTTCACCATCACCAACCTGCCCTGCACTTCTGACCTGGAGAATCCTGACTCGGCCAGGTTCAGAGCTACACGAAGGGTCATGAACACCCTGGTAAGTGGACCCTCAGAGGGACATATTCATGTCCTCACTATACTGATCACCTTGGAGGGAGTACACAGAGGATGTAATGGATTAACTATGAAATCTCTTCCCATTGCAGCTTGATCGCTTGCTGAAGGACAGCAGCATTGGCCCTGTTTTCCAAGGATGTGGGACATCAGACTTCAGGTATGTGTTGCACCCCAGCACCCTATTGCAAGGCCTCTCTCTCATAAAGGGACTAGTCTCACTTGTGTGTGTTCTCTTCTTTTACGGAAGCCAGATCTTCTCTCTAATGCACTCCAGCCAGAGGAACCTCTCTGTGATACCCTCTCTCTTAGACAATCTCCTGATTACATGAACTCTCCCTATCCGAATGTGAAGGCCCAACCCTGAGATTAGTGTAAACTCCTTTTAGGCCCTCTTCCTCCACAAAAGACTCAAGCCACTAGCAAGGTTGTAGAGCAATCTCAACCCACCAGCCATACACAGATTTTGGGAAGGTGGACGTCCCATTCCCATGCAGTGATGGCCATGGCAGTCCAAGGGTTGAGCCTTGAAGGGAAAATGTGCAGAGAATGGTGCTGATGGAGGTCCCTGTGTTTTGCAGGCCGGGCAGTGACAGGGACCAGACCCAGGTGGATGCCGTGTGCACCTACAGCAAGGAGCCCTGGGCTGCGCCTTTGGACAGGGTGGGGCTGTACCACCAAGTGAGCAACAAGACCAGAGGCATCACCCAGCTGGGCCCCTACAGCCTGGACAAGGACAGCCTCTACGTCAACGGTGAGCGGCGCTCCTCCCTCGGCCTCCTCTGCTCTGCCATGGCAGCCCTGCCCCAGTGCTGCCCCTTGCCCAGCCCCAGCTGCTGACCCTCTGTCTCTCTCTTTCCCCAGGCTACAACGAGCAGCCAGTGCTGACCAGTGAGTATCTTGCAGGACTAGACTGGGATCAGAAGGTCACAAGTCCTCTGCTGGGCTCTGCCAACAGGCAGTGGGGCTGTGGCCTTGAAATCCTTGGGGAAACATGGGGATCATGGCAACATTTTCCATGGATAACAGGGGTGGCCAGAGACTTCAGTCGTTTCCCATCCAGAGCACTGACATTGGGCCTCTTGCCAAATGTCATTCCTGATTTCTAAATCTTCCAGCTCCCACCCACCCACCAACAACAATGGCTGCTACCCTTGAGCATTTCACCGTGAACTTCACCATCACCAACCTGCCCTACACTTCTGACCTGGAGAATCCTGACTCGGCCAGGTTCAGAGCTACACGGAGGGTTATGAACACTCTGGTAAGTCTCCCATCAGTGGGACATACTCATGTCTCCAGTATTCTTATCTGTTTGGAGGCAGTGCAGAGAGATGGTCATGGCTTAACTGGGAAACCTCTTCCCTTGGCAGCTGGACCGCCTGCTGAAGGACAGCAGCATTGGCCCTGCTTTCCAAGGATGTGGGACATCAGACTTCAGGTATTTGTTGCATCCCAGTTGCCTGTGCAAGGCCCTCTCTCATAAAGGGACCAGTCACACTTGTGCATGTTCTCCTCTTTTATGGAAGCCAGATTTCCTCTCTTATGCTCTCCTGCCAGAGGAACCTCTCTGTGATACCCTCTCTCTTAGACAATCTCCTGATTGCATGAACTCTCCCTATTCGAATGTGAAGGCCCAACCCTGAGATTAGTGTAAATTCCATTTCGGCCCTCTTCCTCTGCAAAAGACTCAAGAGACTAGTGAGGTTGTAGAGCAGTGTCAACACACTAGACACACACAGATTTTGGGGAGGTGGACGTCCCATTCCCGTGCAGTGATGGCCATGGCAGTCCAAGGGTTGAGCCTTGAAGGCAGAATGTGAAGAGGATGGTGCTGATTGAGACCCCTGTGTTTTGCAGGCCGGGCAGTGACAGGGACCAGACCCGGGTGGACGCCGTGTGCACCTACAGCAAGGAGCCCTGGGCTGCGCCTTTGGACAGGGTGGGGCTGTACCACCAAGTGAGCAACAAGACCAGAGGCATCACCCAGCTGGGCCCCTACAGCCTGGACAAGGACAGCCTCTACGTCAACGGTGACAATTCTTTTGGATTTCTTTAATTTTCATATACTTCCTTTTCTATACTTAAATGATTTCCTATATTTTCCTTTTTATTCACTAAGTCATTCTTTTTCTTTTTACTATTTTTTGTTCTTTCACTCAGTTGTATCTCTGATTCTTTTTCCTGGGTTTACAGTGCCTTCTCATATGCTATACATACATTTATAATTTCACCCCCTTCTATGTGTTTTTTTAATATAGTAAAATTAACTTTTTTCAATTATACTTTCTCTGTTACACTAATCTTAAGTATTCTATTTATGAACCTCTTGGAAAATATAGGGATTGAGCTCTAAATGTCAAGGAAGTGCACTACAACTTATAACCACTTGACAAAATTATGCATAAATTTTCCATGTAGAAGTTAAATGATTCCTTGGCCACGACAGTGCAGTTGGAACTTGATGATCTCTAAGTTCCCTTCCACCCCAAACCATTCTGTGATTCTAAACTGGATTTAGGGAATCCTAAATTCCCTCTAAATATCCCTCACAAAGGGAGAATTCTGTGCACTGCTAAGAAAAGCAGCACCTTGCCAACAGGCTATATTGTGTTTATGCCTGGACAGTCACCAAATCAATCTTTCCTAGGAAATGTTTACACATGAGCTCTCAGACATGTTCTGTATTCTAGTGTGTGCCAAACCTTCCCAAGTGTAAGGCACTTCCTCAAATCCTGTCCCTTTTCTTCCCCCCACAGGTCATCATGAAGTGCAGCCTGAACTATGTAAGTACTGTTAAAGAGAAATTGAGGGACAGGAAGATTTTGCTAATTAGCAACAGCCAAAACAGCAAGTTGGATTAATCAAGCAAGAGCACTGCTGGTCTATAAAACAGTGTTAAGAGAATTTGTGAGCCTGTTAGGGAACCACAGCTTATATAGCCTTGAAACCACCTAGAATATCTGGGAATTCTACCTAGAGTGTTTCCTCTTGGGATGTTGCACATAAATTGTATTTTCAAGCAATAAATTTCCCTTCTCATTACAGCTGCTGTTCAAAGCACCCAACCTCTGGCACCAGCAGTAAAGAACTTCACCTTGAACTTCACAATAACCAACCTCCAGTTCACTGCAGACATGCAGAAACCCAGTTCCAGGAGATTCAAGTCAACAGAAAAAGTCATGTACCATTATGTAAGTCTTGCAAACAATGCCCTGATGGGGCACAGTTCTCTCAGCATCTCTTATATCTTACCTTCACCAAGACATTTTGCTGACTTCCATGTTGTTATTCCGTTTCCAGATTGATTCTTTACTCCAAAGGAGCAGCATTGGCCCAGCTTACATCGGCTGCAAAGTAATGGCATTCAGGTAAGAACATGTCTGGGAAAAGTCCCCATTCCCTGCTTCTTAAAATTCCCATTTCTCAGCATCTAACTCATCTCTGGGTATTTTCTTATGTGGTAGCAATGTCTGAGGGGTTTTTCTGATCCCTCTCTTTGTATACTAGAAGTTAAGACAGATTTCTCAATTACTAAAGCCATGCCTTATTTCCTAGGTCCACGAAGAACAGGGATGACACAGGAGTAGATGCCATGTGCAGCTGTAGGGATGAGCCTTCAGATCCCAAATTCAACAGCACAACTGTTTACCATGAGCTGAGCAAAATGACCAATGGCATCACCGAGCTGGGACACTACAGCCTCAACAGCCAGAGCCTCTATGTCAATGGTAATGAGACCTTCTCAAGGCATTTTTCCGAATGAAATTTGAATTCCCCATTCCTGGAGGTGTCTAAGGCCATGTGGGATGGAGCTCTGAGCATCCTGGTCTAGTTAAAGTCTTTCCTGTCCAGGGCAGAGAGGTGGAACTGGATGATGTTTAAGGTCCTTTCTGTCTCAAACCATTCTGGGGTTTTGTGTTGGAATTATGGAATCATTATGGTTGGAGAAGACCTCTGAGATCAAGTCCAACATTCAATGTTGACACAGACTAATTTGAAATCAGAATGAAGAAGATTTAATTTACCTCTCAAAATAGAGAACAAAAATTAGAGGGCAAAACCCTGTCAGTCACAAAGTTAAAAGTCTTGAATTCAGTAATCACAATCCTGTAATAAAATCCTGTGTATTTAGTTCTGCTGAGACTTTCTTGGAATATTTCCTAATAATTTTCCATTTGTTTTTCAGGTTACAATGAACCTCCTTACAGTCCATCCTGTAAGTATATTTAAAACCAAATGGAGATTAATGCTACTTAAAGGCATAAATTGATTTTCTTTCCTGCTGATTTGGCAATGTTTGTAACATTGCAAAATGTCTGAAGGGTGAGATCATGTTCACATGGGTTTTTTCTCTAAGAAACCCAATAAAAGCAATGTCGTATGAAGATCCTGTTCCTATTTTATCATTGTCATTTCTGTTCTCTCTTGCAGCAGTAAAATCAACCACCACACAAAGCCCAGGAGCAGTCAGAGAGCACTTCACCCTGAACTTCACCATAACGAACCTCATGTTCACCGCAGACCTGCAGACACCAAATTCCCGCAAATTCCGGTCCGCTGAGAAAATCATGAAACACTACGTAAGCCAAAATTCTGTTGTTTTTCACTGAAATCACCCAGGATTTTGGGGTTCCCGTATTCACAAAGACTTTTCCTTGCCAGACTGACTCCCTGCTTCAGAATAGCAGCATTGGCCCCCATTTCACTGGCTGCAAAGTGACAGGATTCAGGTGAGCAATAACCACAGAGATTCACTTAGAACTGCAGCAAATTAATTTCCTTACATTTAACTGACACTTTAATAACTGTTCTCCTTTTCCAAGTAGTTGCTTTCATTATAATAAAGCTTCTACACCATTTTGTATGGTCTTTATCTTACAAAGCCTTTCTCTTTGTAAGGCCATAGCTTGGTGATTTCTGCAGCTTCTCTGAGAACTGTGGGCAGATTTATTTGGAGGTTTTTAATTACATCAAACCAAACAAACAAATAAACAAACACACCCAAAATATTTTAATAACTAACAGAAGCTCCATGATATTACTAACAGAAGCTCCATGATATTAAATTCCTCAGGCCTGGGAAGAACAGGGATAGCACAGGAGTGGACACCATCTGCAGCTATGGAAAGGGCTCCCAGGTGCCCAAGTTTAACCCAGCTGAGGTTTACCAAGAGCTGAAGAGAATGACAAGTGGCATCACCAAGTTGGGAATCTACAGCCTGGACAACAAGAGCCTCTATGTCAATGGTGAGTGTTTGATTTTCCCACTCCTCCAGGCACTGGAGCAGTTTGGGACCACCTTAGCTCTCAGGGATGACCTCCATGTTAAAAAGTCACCTTAAGGAGAAGGTCAAGGGTTTTCTGCATAATTTCTCTGTGTAAGATTTAAAATCTTTTCACATCGACATTTTTGAAGATTTTAATTTTTCTATTACATTGAAGAGTGAACTTAATTTTACTCTTGACCTCAATCATTCACCTGCCTGTGAACATTTCACCTGATTCCTGTCCTACAGTGTTTAATTAAACATTGGCACACACATTTTCTCATTGTAGCTGCTCTTCCAAAGCACCTTGTCCTGCCTAAGCTTTGTTTGTTTAATACATTCACACCCTTGGGGCCTGGTTCTGATGATTCATTCCCAAGTCATCCTTTTAATCACCTCCTCTCCACTTCCATTCCCCAAAGTAGATGCTCTCTTACATGACTCTTTCTCTTGCATTTCCTTTCCAGGTTACAACGAACCCCTTGAGAGATCCCGTAAGTATTTTTTGCCAAATTCATTTTGCCAAATTAATTTCAAGGGAAGCTCTCAAAGAAGAAAAGCCCTGAGAAAATCAGAGGGGAAGAGATTATCTAAATAATAAAAGTTATATTACATTATATTATATTATATTATATTATATTATATTATATTATATTATATTATATTATATTATATTATATTATATTATATTATATTATATTATATTATATTATATTATATTATATTATATTATATTATATTATATTATATTATATTATATTATATTATATTATATTATATTATATTATATTATATTATATTATATTATATTATTATATTACATTACATTACATTACATTATTTATTATTATATTATATCATATATCATATATCATATTATATTATATTATATTATATTATATTATATTATATTTATATTATCATATCATATCATATCATATCATATCATATCATATCATATCATATCATATCATATCATATTATATCATATTATATCATATTATATCATATTATATCATATCATATCATATCATATCATATCATATCATATTATATTATATTATATTATATTATATTATATTATATTATATTATATTATATTATATTATATTATATTATATTATATTATATTATATTATATTATATTATATTATATTATATTATATTATATTATATTATATTATATTATATTATATCATATCATATCATATTATATCATATTATATCATATTATATCATATTATATCATATTATATCAATAATAAAAAGTAGCCTTGAGGTGTGCTGGGATTAGGAATGTTTTGAAAGTGAAAACAGCTTTTTATTTTTGTAGGAAATTTCTAATCCTTCTCCCCTTTGATTACAGCCCGGAGCACCACAGCTGCACCAAAACCAACATCCAGGAATTTCACTCTGAACTTCACCTTGACCAACCTCCGCTACTCTGCGGATCTGGAAGCCCCAAATTCCCGCAGATTCCTTTCCACTGTGAAAGTGATGAACCACTATGTGAGTCTGGCTCTGCTTATGCCCTTTTTGGGTCTTGGTGGTGACCTAAATCCACCTGCTTTAAACTCAGGGTATGAGTCCCAGCTCTCAATTGTCCTTTTTTTTTTTTGACAGCTTGATCCTCTTTTCAAGAGGAGCAGCATAAGCTCTGTCTACACAGGATGTAAAGCCATGGGATTCAGGTAAGATTTGGAATTCCAGAATCACAGGATGGGTCAGGTTTGATGGGTCACCTGGTCCCACCTCCCTGCTCCAGCAGGGTCATCCCAGAGAGCACATGGATTGTGTCCAGATGGCTCTGGAATATCTCCAGTGAGGAGATTCCACAACTTTTCTGGACAATCTGTCCCAGGGCCTGGTCACTGCACAAGGAAGAAGTTCTTCCTCATGCTCATCAACTTCCTGGGCATCAATTCCTGCCTTGTTCCTGCCTTGCTCCTCAGCACCAAAGAGCAGACCCTGGTCCCTGCTCTGAGTGAGCCCTCCCTGCAGACACTAAAAATACCTGAAAGAATACTAAAAGTGTCTGAAATACTAGAACACCTAAACATAAACCACCTAAAATACTCCTGAAATTGCAATGAGCCATTTCTTTACCCACTCTCACACACCTTCAATTCATGGCTGTTCTGAGGAAACAGCAGCCAGTGACACCTCCCTGTCCAGCCTGGATTCTATTTTAGCTGGTAAAATCATTTTGGTGTCTAAATATCATCCCCCCAATTCTGGAGAGCCTGGTGAAGGGTGCAGGAGCCCGCTGGCACTGAGGGTTTGGTGTCTGCCCTGAAAACCCCTCAGGAAGTTCTGCCAGCAGAGCAGAGTCCCAAAGAACATGTGTGACATTTGTCCCCAGGTCTGGGAGGCACAGGGATGACACAAGAGTGGATGCTGTGTGCAGCTACAAGGACAATGCCAGCCTGGCCAGGTTTGACAGAGAAAAGCTTTACCAGGAGCTGAGCACCATGACAAACAATGTCACCAAACTGGGCCACTACAGCCTGGACAGGAGCAGCCTGTATGTTGATGGTAAGCATCCGTAGGGATAACAGGATTTTGGGATCTCCTGGAAATCATTCCTCATCCCTGGGGCCTGAGCACTGATGAACCCTTTGGTTTGTTGGTTTTACTTAAGTTTGACAAAACCAATCCTACCAGATATTGCCATGCTGGCAGCATTTCCATGCCTTAAATCAGAAAAATTCCTGGTGAATTTCACTTTTACAGTGTATGATCTAATCAGGGATATATCTTAATTGCTTTTATGATATGAACAGGTGTAAAAATAAATTAACTGTACCTTTTTTATTTAGATTTCACCCTCGCAGACACAGCTGCCACCAAAAAGCCTCTCATGGCTCCAGTCAAACTTGGCTACAGATTGAGCTTTAGAATAGTCAATGAAAACCTCACCAACCCTGACCCCCAGTCTCCAGAATACAGAGCAGCAGTGGAAAGCATCACCAACAAGGTAAGGAGGTATCTGAGAATATGTCTGGCTGGTCAGTTTTTGAAGCAAGTACCAAAGATTTACATCTGAATTAAAAAAAAAAAATCAAAATTTTGGAACCAAAATTTTTACAATCTGAAAGATAAGATTGGCCTTGTTCAGTTTTGGTTTTATGTTGTATCTGGTGGGTGTGATCCCTGCCCATGGCAGGGAACTGGGACTGGAGGATCTTTAAGGTCCTTTCCAACCCAAATCATTCAATGATTCCATGTGGTCTTATGAAATTCTCTCCAGCCAAAGACATGGACTGCAAAATGCCAGAGCTGATCTGTTAAATGAACACACCCCGAGCATTTCACTCCCAGCTCCAGAAAGTACATCCAAGGCCAACCACTGCTGGCCAATCCCTGCTCAGCACATCCATGATTCATTCTAGAATCCAATGCCAATCCAATTTATCAACCTGATAAGGCCCTGATTGGGTGGGTTTTGCTCTCTTTGAGCTGTGGGTCTGTCAGGCTGGGATGTCACTCAGGACACTGCTCTCCCACACTGGCATCCTGGAAAGAATGTCAGGAATTTCAGGAAGGAAACATTCCTAAGGCAGGAATGTTTGCCAGGCTGGAATTCAGACCCCGCCACCAGAAGGTGCCTGTTTCAAAGTAAAACTCAACCCTCATGAAACCAAACCAGCAAAAATAACCCAGAGCTCAAATCTCTCCTGCTGGCCTAAAGCCTCCAGCACAGTGCCCAAACTCATTAATATTTAATGTGATATTTTCATTTCAGATGAATCACTTGTACCGTCAGAGCAACCTGAGGGAGCAGTTCCTGACCTGCAGGATCACCGGGCTGAGGTCTGGGATAAAATCTGATTTTGTTTAAAGATTGCTTCACCCTGGCACTGCTCCCACATGGCTGAATGCCAGTGGCCCCACTGGAATTCCTCCCTTCTGTTCTCCTGTTGGAAACTGATGCCCTAAGGAGGCATTTCCAGGCTTCCCAGAATTTGTCAGTTTGAATTTTTTTTGGACCAGGGTTTCTCAGTCAGGGTTTCTGTAAGGCACTCTCAGGTCTCTGAGTATCCCAGGAATTACAGATCCCATCCCTTTACTGTGACCTCTGCACTCCTCCCAACCTGAACTCCACTAGATTTTAAAAGTGAGCTGTGGTGCCTTGCTCAGGATGGAATAAGGCTTGGACAAGGGACCCTCCCACACAATGAAAGCTTTAAAAAACCTAAAAGTGCTGCTCTTTCGTTGCATTCATACAAAACAACCTAAATTTGTCCAGAGAAGAGGTAAAATTTTAATTCTTGTTGCCATCTAAAGGAAAAGCCCCAACCAGCCCATTCCACCGCTATCGCAGACACATTTTTATTAAAATCCTTTCTTTAGGATTTTTCCTCCTGAGAAGCTGAGAGGCCTCAGGAACAAAATGTAAACAATGGTTATCTGCTGCTGTGGAATGCAACAGGTGGATCTGGGATTGGTCTCAAGTGGTTGTTTCTAATTAATGGCCAATCACAGTCAGCTGGCTTGGACTGTCTGAGCCACAAGCCTTTGTTATTCATTCTTTCTTTTTGTATTCTTAGCTTAGTCAGCCTTCTGATGAAATCCTTTCTTCTATTCTTTTAGTATAGTTTAATATAATATATATCATAAAATAATAAATCAAGCCTTCTGAAATACGGAGTCAAATCCTTGTTTCTTCCCTCATCCAAAGACCCCTGTGACCACCGTCACACACCACGTTACTTTAAACGACTCAACCTTGAGAACAGCAGGAACCCTTCAGGAAAATCCTTCCCACAAGGAGCTTCCTGCCCATCCTATTTATCTCTTCCCTCTGCCCACAGGCCTGGATCCATCGTGGTCGACTGCCAGTGCTTCTTCCAGCCCGACCCCAAGATCAGCAGGGCTGTGGTTGAAAGGACTTTCCAGGACAGGAGCTCCAACACCACTGGGCTCTGGCTGGGCAGCAGCTACCGACTGCAGGAATTCTCAGTGGACAGTACGTGGATCAAATCCCTTCCCAGTGTCCTCGTGGACAACTCGCTTTGCCACAGCACACCCAGAACCTCCCAAATTCTGCTCTGTCAGAGCACAAATAAATCTCTCATTAAGTTGGATCGCTGGACTCTGAGTTAGGCCATTCAGACATTCAGTCCTCTAGTCATCGATAGCTTCAATATATTAAGATGTTCTGCAATATTATGGTATTATTCAAAATTAAATTGTTATTCAAAATTAAGGTGTTTTAAGTAAAAATCAGAAAAATCAGTAAAAGTAAAAATTATAAAATCAGAAAATTCAGTGTGAAGTGCACAACTTCAACCATCTAGAGCTAAACAGACCTTCAGCTTTTTTTTTCCCAATGTGCAGCATCCCAAAGAAATTAATGGCTTGGAATATTTGGAGTTTCCTGTCAGATCCCAGTGAAACTCAAGTTATGCCAGTCGAAGACTTCAAGCTAAAAAGCTGCAGCTCAGTGCTGCTTGGTAGGAAAGCCTCCATTTCTCTCTGCTAGAATTTAATTTTCCTCTCCATTTCCAGCCTTGGAACTCTCAGCTGAGGCAGCAACTCACAAGACACCCCTGGAGTCTGGCAAAGAAAAATTTGGATTAAATTTCCAAATCACCAACCTTCCCTACTCGCCTGAGCTGCAGGACTCCAGCTCCCAGATGTACCAAGAGAACAAAGAGAAGATTGAGAAAGAGGTGAAATGAGCAGCAATAGATCGAGCTCCCCGTCCAAAGGATGTGTTAAATTAACTCAGCTTTCCTCAATTGTTTTGTTTCTCCCCACCAGCTCGAGGTGTTCAGGAGCAGCCCCCTGAAGGACCAATTTGCTGGCTGCACTGTGGAGAGCTTTGGGTATGTCCAGTGCTTTTTGAAGCCCCGAAAGAGCAGCTCAGGAAGACATTAAGGGTGTCCACCCCTCCCTGCCAACCCCTGTGCCCCCAGTGACACGTGAGAGTCACTTCTCAGTCACTTTTTGCCTTTACCACAAAAGGTTTCTGTCCAAACAGAGCTGGTTTTGTTTCAGTGCTTGCAGAGCTGTTTTCATGCATGAACAACCCCAGGGCAGAGCAAACACGTTCATTCTCTCATTTAACGTGTTCAAATAAACTCAAATTCCACTGACACACAGCACTGACCACACAACTGACCAGCCTGAGGACAAAACCTGCCTGGGTGAGGGTCCTCCTCTTTGGAGGAACAAAGCAGCAGAGTAGATTTAACTTTTTGTTGTTCAAAATTAAACTTAACTTTTGGAAATAGAGCTGATTTAACTATTAGAAATAGAGTTATTTTCCTCTTAGAAATAGAGCTGATTTACCTCTTAAAAATGCCTTGCTGGGGGTGTTAAATCAGTGTATGGATTTCACCCAGACCAAGCTGCTAAAAGTGATCCCATCCCAATAAAACATCTGCAGACCTGAGGTTCCAAATCCCTCTCCCTGCTCTGCTCAGCTCTGTTCCATTTTCTCTCCTCTCTGCTGTCACCCTCCAGGCCTGTCCATGGCAAAGGACACACAGAGGTTGCCTCAACCTGCAAGTTCACCCTGGATCCCCTCTCAGGGACTTTGCAAGAGCAGGAGGTGTTTGAGGAGCTGAAACTCCTGACCCAGGGCTTCACCAGGCTGGGCCCCAGCTATGAGCTGGAGGAGCAGAGTCTGGTGGTGGAAGGTGAGAGCTCCTGGAGGGACATTTTGGTGAATTCTTCCTAATTTTGTTTAAATCAGCTCCAGAATTGCATTCCTCATCTGTCCCACTCCTCATTTCCAGGTTACTCTCCACTCAAGACAGATGAACCAGAGTCCAAAAGATCTGGTAGGTGTTTTTTTTCTTTTTGGCAAGGATTGACCTGACAGCCACTGAATACTTGAGCTCTAATAAATAATTGAACTCTGATAAATATTTCAGCTGAAATAAATAGTACCAGATATCTTGGAATGGGACTAAACCCATGGAAAAGACCACAATTCCAAGGCTTTTGGTAGCAAACAGCAGATGCCACCAGCCTGAGGGGTAGGCAAATGCAGCACAGTTTGGGAACTGTTTGAAAACTCTGGCGCCAATAAATTTTGATAACTGCAGTATTTTTAAAAAAAGACCATACTAGGTCTTTTTTAAAAATAAAGCAAACAGGACAGAGAAGAAAAATACCCTGAACTGCTCCTTTCCCACGCACCACAAACACTCTGGTAAAACAACCACAGCTTTTGCTGACACCCTGAGCCCTGTCCCTGTCCCCAAAAGAGTCCAGAAGCAGTTAAGACAGAACTTTGTCACTCTGAACATCCCAGAACTTTGTCACGCTGAACATCCCTGGAATCAGCTGGGGCATTCTGCTCCCCGCAGTGGATTTTAAGGTTGTGGATCCCTGAACCCTCCCTCCATTTCCCCAAATTTCTGTAATTTGCCCTGACCTACAGAGTGTTCAGCACTTCTGAATTTTGCCAGGGGAGATCTCCCTCTCACAATCCCACATGGAAGAGTCTCTAAACCTGACATGCTCCTTTTTTTTCCTTTTCAGAGCTTCAGTTCTGGGCCATCATCCTCATCTGCCTTTTCACCCTGCTGGGATTCATCCTCCTCCTCTTGTTGTGCTTCCTGGTGAGTGTCCCCTTTGCTGTCCCACCTGTCCCTTGACTCCTGCAGAGCCACAGGAGGGACATCAGACACATTCCCAAGGATCCCAGTGCCTGGAAACAGCAAAAACCACCCCAAATCCTTCACTCCCTTCCAGCTTCTCCAAGCACTGGGGATGGGGAAGGAAATTTAGAGTCAGCTGAGCAGATTTATAGCAAAGGAAGCAGAATTTTCCTTCTAGAAAAGCAGCAGGATCGTGGCTGGCACTGGGTTTTTGCAGAGGGAAAAAAACACAAACCCAAAGGTGAGGCCAACACCAAGAGGAGGAGCAGGAATTGGGGAATCCACAGATGGAAACAGGGAATCCTCTGCAGCATTTCCTAAACCTCTTCCCTGTCCAAACACCTGCAGGATGGGCAGGTTCCAGTGCCAAACCCAACATTTTTAACAGCCTGTGGGAAGCACACGGAGAATTTTGTGCTCTTTAACTCCAATAAATATAAATTATAAATTATTTCAGTGCTCTTTAACTACAGACTGCTGCTGGCCTGGCAGGGCCATGCTCCAGCTGCAAATCCTTGGAAAAGGCAGAGCAGATCCTCTTCCCACCTCTGCTGGTGTTTTGATGGGGAACAACACCTTAAAAACACTGCTTGAAAATATTGCTTTGCAGCAGCTGAGGAGAAGAGCAAAACCTACAGAGAGCAGGGAGGTTCAGGAGATAAAATTACAGCCAGCAGGATTTAGGAGAGGAAACCCCTCTGCTGCAGAGCTGCCTCACAGCTTTAGGCATTTTGGGATTTTAATTCCCAAAATCCTTCCCTTCCCACCTGGCAATGTGATTTGGGGACACCTAATGGTGGGCAGAGCATGGATTCAATTTTTTTTTGCCATTAATTTTGGTCTTTTTGCCATTAATTTTGTTCTTTTCCCATTAATTTCGGTCTTTTTACCATTAATTTTTTGTTCTTTTCCCCATTAATTTTTATTCTTTTCCCCATTATTTTTTATTCTTTTCCCCATTAATTTTATTCCATTTCCCCATTAATTTGTTTCCCCATTAATTTTTGTTCTTTTTCCCATTGTTTTTGTTCTTTTCTCCATTAATTTTTGTTCCTTTTTCCCTTTAATTTTGTCCTTTTCCCCATTAATTTTTATTCCTTTTCCCCATTAATTTTTATTCCTTTTTCCCGTTAATTTTTGTTCTTTTTTCCCCATTATTTTTGTTCTTTTTCCCATTAATTTTCTTCTGTTTCCCCAATAATTTTTGTTCTGTTTCCCCATTATTTTTGTTCTTTTTCCCATTAATTTTCTTCTGTTTCCCCAATAATTTTTGTTCTGTTTCCCCATTAATTTTTATTCCTTTTCCCCATTAATTTTTGTTCTTTTTTCCCCATTAATTTTTTGTTCTGTTTCCCCATTTTATTTTTTCCCCATTCTTTTTTGTTCCCCATTAATTTTTGTTTCTGTTTCCCATTAATTTTTATTCCTTTTCCCCATTAATTTTTGTTCTTTTTTCCCCATTAATTTTTTGTTCTGTTTCCCCATTAATTTTTGTTCTTTTCCCCATTAATTTTTGTTTCTGTTTCCCATTAATTTTGATCTGTTTCCCCATTAATTTTTGTTCTTTTTTCCCCATTAATTTTTGTTCTTTTTCCCCAATAATTTTTGTTCTGTTTCCCCATTAATTTTTGTCATTTTCCCCATTCATTTTGTTCTTTTCCCCCATTAATTTTTTGTTCTTTTTCCCATTAATTTTTTGTTCTTTTCCCACCAGGTTCTGTCCTGCCTGAGGAGAAAGTCCCACCTGTACCAGGTGCAGCAGGGCCTCTATGGGTTGTACTTCCCCCACCCCAGCACAGGGAAGGTTCACTGACACCTCAGCTTGGTCTTCCCAGATCTTTTCGTCCACTGATGAAGGAAAAATAACTATAAAACCTAGAAAATATTTCTTTTATAAATTATTTCAGCGTTTTCTCTCGCCTTGAGACAAATCTTTGCACTATTGCCATAATTCTTTTCATACTCCAGGAAACTGCCAACAGTGCAGGTGCTAAGGAAAATATTTTTTTCTAAGGCCTGCAGTGTTTTATAGAAATATAAATTTTATATAAATATTACACAACCAAAGGGAAATAAAAACTACCAGGAGCTGCAGTTTGCAAAGCCCTTCAGTGTTAACGTCAGTTTTCTGAAATAAATTATACTAATTTAGAGATTTTTGGGGACTGACTGCTGTAGACTTAGAAATCCCACCTAGATTTTAGCTTTTTCACCACTGAGCTTGAAAAATGTAAATACCTTAAATTAATTGAAATATTTCACCTATTTATAATTATGACGTTTTGATGTAAAGAGACCTTGTTAAATCCGAGTGTGACACAGCCAGGCTGTGTTTTTTGAGATTGCTGCTGATTTCGGTTCAATAAATGCCACGTTTTACTGCCATGAGGTTGTGTTTCCTCTGTAACAACATTTTTATCATCCCAAATCAGAAACTCTGCAGAAATCCTGGAGGTTTTGCTCTTCAGCTCCCATTTCACAGCACAGGATCTACTTTTAGAGTTCAGCACCTTTTCCTGCCAGAATTGCCCCCAAACCCCCAATTCATGCCCCAATTTCCATGGAGCGCAAGACTCAGGGCTGTTTCTCTGCAATTATTTGATCCTATCATTAAATGAACTCCCTGAAAGTGAAAGCATTCAATTAGAATTAACAAACCCACGATTAGTCATTAAATCCTCCCAACTGCAGGCAATGTTTCCACGCAACCAAAGTGGGTTTTGCTTTCAAACCAAAGCTCCTCCAGGGCAGGTCCAACCAGTTCACCCCCAGCTCAGAGCTCAGGAGGATCAGGATCTGTTTGCTCGCTCCAACAAAGGGCTTGGAGCACCAATTATGTCAGCAAACATCGATTAAAAGCTCGCAGAGCTCTTGCAAAACATCTCTGCAGTGTCTCCCTGTCACCCTGAGTGTCCTGAGCGTGGCTGCCACCCTGTGACAGGGACATGGGGAGGGGGAAGGAATTCCCAGCTCACAAGAAAAACTGAGGGAAAAAGCAGGGCTGAGAATCATAAGAAACCTGGAAGATTTTATGAGAAAATAATGAGAATCATAAAATCCTGGAAGGTTTTATGAGAAAATCATGAGAATCACAAAATCCTGGAAGGTTTTATGAGAATCATAAAATCCTGGAAGATTTTATGAGAAAATCAGGAGAATCATAAAATCCTGGAAGGTTTTTTGAGAAAATCATGAGAATCACAAAATCCTGGAAGATTTTATGAGAAAATCATGAGAATCACAAAATCCTGGAAGGTTTTTTGAGAAAATCATGAGAATCACAAAATCCTGGAAGGTTTTATGAGAATCACAAAATCCTGGAAGATTTTATGAGAAAATAATGAGAATCATAAAATCCTGGAAGGTTTTATGAGAATCATAAAATCCTGGAAGGTTTTATGAGAAAATCATGAGAATCACAAAATCCTGGAAGGCTTTTTGAGAAAATCATGAGAATCACAAAATCCTGGAAGATTTTATGAGAAAATCATGAGGATCATAAAACCCCAGAAGATTTTATGAGAAAATCATGAGAATCACAAAATCCTGGAAGGTTTCATGAGAAAATCAGGAGAATCACAAAATCCCGGAAGGGACCCTCAGGGATGATCAGTGCAGCCCCTGTCCCTGCCCAGCCACCCCAACAACCCCACCCTGAGCAGCCCTGGGAGCTCCTGGAGCTCTGGCAGCCTTGGCACCATTCCCTGGGGAGCCTGGGCAGTGCCCAGCACCCTCTGTAATTAATCAAATCAATCAATTAATGAACTGAAAAAAATGAAAAAAAGACCCCAAATTACAGAAGTCTTCCCCTCATATTCCTTTCCCTGAGCTCCATGCCAAGCCCTGGCGCAACTTTGTGCCATCAGGCAGCAGCTCCTGCCTTGGCAGCCCTGGATCTTCAGCTGACTGTCCCTGCTGTGCCTCAGTTTCCTTCTCCCTGGTTCCCCTCTCCCCTGAGGAGTCTCTCACTCCATGAGTGAAGCCAACAGTGGGGATGAGAAGCTGCATTGCACTGGGAGAGTTGGAAGAGCCTCAGCACCTGCCCCCCTTCAGGGAATCACACACTCAGAGCCCTCTGCCACCTCCTGCTCTCAGCACCAACCCAGCACTGTGGGAATCCATAAATTCAGAAGGTTTTGGGAAAGCTGCAAAAGGCAGGCCTCAGAGGCAGCAGAACTGTGATTAGAGCTAAGCAGCAGCCATGAGATTGGTCAGCAGAAAAATTATTTAAAAAGTAGAAAAGAAGGACAAATAGAACAATGGTCTGTGTATTAATGCTTGTCTAGAATAACTCCCTAAGCTACAGAAAAGATAATCTAGCAAAATATTAAGAAGTTTGAAGCTTAATAATGGAGCTGTGTGCATTGTGTTTGAAGGCTTACAAGTAGGTATTGTATTCAAAATGAGCAAGCATTGTTTTAACCAAAGGAACGTGTGCTTATAGTGGTTGGATAGAACTACGGTCAATGTGCTTTTGCTTTGTGTGATTGGGCAAAAAACTTATAAAGTGAGTTGTAAAATTAAGTTCTTTGTCTGCTGCATGAGATGGTTTGGTATCACCTCCATGCTTGGTGCCACCTGCAGGGTTTGATGCCACCTCCACAATGCCAAGGAGCCCAAGGGACACCCACCTGTGCTCAGCCAGGGCAGCTCAGCCATGCCAATCCCCCAGCAGGGTGACACCTGTGGCTCAGGCAGGGCCCCTTGGTGGCAGCTGATGCTCAGGGCCCAGCAGCATCTCACAGGACGTGCTGCTCCCTGCAGGGCCTGAGACCCCTCTGGGGCAGGCCAGGGCTGTCCCAGGGCTCCCCAACACTGGGGTTGCCAGGGCAGGGCTTCCATGACCTCACCATGCCCCAGGTGATGTCACAGAGCCCTCGGGGACACCCAGGCCCAGTGGATTCCATGGAGGATTCCAAGCCCAGGGACGCGTTCCTGCCCCAGGGAATTGTGCTGCCCCAGCCCTGCAGGGACACTGGCATGGGGCTGCCCAGTCCCTGCCCTCCAATGCTACCTGTGCTTATAGTGGCTGGATAGAGCTGTCAATGTGCTTTTGCTTTGGGTGATTGGTCAAAAAAGCTATAAAGTGAGTTGTAACATTGAGTTCTTTGTCTGCTTCCTGGGATGTGAGCTGCTGGCATCTTCCCATTGTCATAACCTTGTAATGAGACTGATGCTGGAAAATAAAACAGCTCAAGGCAATTCCAGAGCAGCCCCATCCCGTTCATGATTTGTACAGAGACCCTGGCTGGCGATAAGCACCGCTTCCTCTGTCACTGTCATATTTTCTGGAAAAATCCCTTCGCCCAGCATTTTTCTCCTGGGAAGCCAAGAAGCCTCAGAGAAAAGGAAAACAATTCTTGTCTCATTTGCTTCCCCTCTGTTTTGCTCGTGTGGAATGTGTTTGGAGATTGTTTACCCACTGATTATTGTTCCATTGGATTCTGGTGTCAGTTGTTTTCACTCTTTGACCAATTGGGACCAAGCTGTGTCAGGACTCTGGAAAGAGTCACAAATTTTCATTATTATCTTTTCAGCCTTCTGCCTGTATCCTTTCTGTATTCTTTAGTATAGTTTAGTATAGCATTCTTTAATATAATATAGTATCTTAAAATAATAAATTAGCCTTCTGAGAACATGGAGTCAGGTTCATTATTCCTTCCTGCCATGGGGCACCCCACAAATGCAATAACTTCCCAGGGCCAAATTCCATCCTGTCCCACCTTTCACGGAGAGAACAGGGTCAACCTGAGCTGCTTGTCCAGCGCAGGGCCCAGCCCCAGCTGGGATTTACAGCTCTGCAGGCAAGAGCTCATCCTTCCTGCTCACCTCCCTCAGTCCTTCCTCTAAACAGTTAATTAATCTAATTGCATCTCATCAGCATTTCTCCCCTGGGAGCCTTATCCTGGGGAAGCCAAGAGATTTTCACCATGCCCAGCCAGGAATTTAATTTGGGAACTGCTTGTTTTAGCAGCAAATGCACCATTTTGTCAGTGGCAATCACTGAATTTAGTGACAAGCTTTGGTGTCCCCTGCATGGCCTGGTGTCACCTGAAGAGTTTGGTGACAACTGCAGGGTTTGGTGCCACATGCATGGCTTGGTGTCCCCTGCAGGGTTTGGTGTCCCCCTGCAGGGTCCAGTGTCACCTGCATGGCCTGGTGTCACTTGAAAAGTTTGGTGTCACCTGCAGGGTTTGGTGCCACCTTCAGGGTTTCTTGTTACCTCCATGGCTTGGTGTCCCTTGCATGGTTTGGTGTCACCTGCAGGGTTTGGTGTTACCACCATGGCTTGGTGCCACCTGCAGGGTTTGATGCCACCTCCACAATGCCAAGGAGCCCAAGGGACACCCACCTGTGCTCAGCCAGGGCAGGCTCAGCCATGCCAATCCCCCAGCAGGGTGACACCTGTGGCTCAGGCAGGGCCCCTTGGTGGCAGCTGATGCTCAGGGCCCAGCAGCTCTCACAGGACGTGCTGCTCCCTGCAGGGCCTGAGACCCCTCTGGGCAGGCCAGGGGTGTCCCAGGGATCCCCAACACTGGGGATGCCAGGGCAGGGCTTCCATGACCTCACCATGACCCAGGTGATGTCACAGAGCCCTCGGGGACACCCAGGCCCAGTGGATTCCATGGAGGATTCCAAGCCCAGGGATGCGTTCCTGCCCCAGGGAATTGTGCTGCCCCAGCCCTGCAGGGACACTGGCATGGGGCTGCCCAGTCCCTGCCCTCCAATGCTACCTGTGCTTATAGTGGCTGGATAGAGCTGTCAATGTGCTTTTGCTTTGGGTGATTGGTCAAAAAACCTATAAAGTGAGTTGTAACATTGAGTTCTTTGTCTGCTGCCTGGGATGTGAGCTGCTGGCATCTTCCCATTGTCATAACCATGGAATGAGACTGATGCTGGAAAATAAACCAGCTCAGGGCAGTTCCAGAGCAGCCCCGTCCCGTTCATGATTTGTACAGAGACCCCGGCCGGCGATAAGCACCGCTTCCTCTGTCACTGTCATATTTTCTGGAAAAATCCCTTCGCCCAGCATTTTTCTCCTGGGAAGCCAAGAAGCCTCAAAGAAAAGGAAAACAATTCTTATCTCATTTGCTTCCCCTCTGTTTTGCTCGTGTGGAATGTGTTTGGAGATTGTTTACCCACTGATTATTGTTCCATTGGATTCTGGTGTCAGTTGTTTTCACTCTTTGACCAATTGGGACCAAGCTGTGTCAGGACTCTGGAAAGAGTCACAAATTTTCATTATTATCTTTTCAGCCTTCTGCCTGTATCCTTTCTGTATTCTTTAGTATAGTTTGTTATAGCATTCTTTAATATAATATAGTATCTTAAAATAATAAATTAGCCTTCTGAGAACATGGAGTCAGGGTCATTATTCCTTCCTGCCATGGGGCACCCCAAAAAATGCAATAACTTCCCAGGGCCAAATTCCATCCTGTCCCACCTTTCATGGAGAGAACAGGGGCAACCTGAGCTGCTTGTCCAGAGCAGGGCCCAGCCCCAGCTGGGATTTACAGCTCTGCAGGCAAGAGCTCATCCTTCCTGCTCACCTCCCTCAGTCCTTCCTCTAAACAGTTAATTAATCTAATTGCATCTCATCAGCATTTCTCCCCTGGGAGCCTCATCCTGGGGCAGCCAAGAGATCTCCACCATGCCCAGCCAGGAATTTAATTTGGGAACTGCTTGTTTTAGCAGCAAATGCACCATTTTGTCAGTGGCAATCACTGAATTTACTGACAAGCTTTGGTGTCCCCTGCATGGCCTGGTGTCACCTGAAGAGTTTGGTGACAACTGCAGGGTTTGGTGCCACATGCATGGCTTAGTGTCCCCTGTAGGGTTTGGTGCCACCTGTAGGGTTTAGTGTCACCTGCAGGGTTTGGTGTCACCTGAAGAGTTTGGTTCACCTGCAGGGTTTGGTGCCACATGCATGGTTTAGTGTCACCTGCAGGGTTTGGTGTCCCCTGCAGGGTCCAGTGTCGCCTGCACGGCCTGGTGTCACCTGCAGGGTTTGGTGTCACCTTCAGGGTTTCTTGTTACCTCCAAGGCTTAGTGTCACCTGCATGGCTTGGTGTCCCCTGCAGGGTTTGATGTCACCTCCACAATGCCAAGGAGCCCAAGGGACACCCACCTGTGCTCAGCCAGGGCAGCTCAGCCATGCCAATCCCCCAGCAGGGTGACACCTGTGGCTCAGGCAGGGCCCCTTGGTGGCAGCTGATGCTCAGGGCCCAGCAGCTCTCACAGGACGTGCTGCTCCCTGCAGGGCCTGAGACCCCTCTGGGGCAGGCCAGGGCTGTCCCAGGGATCCCCAACACTGGGGTTGCCAGGGCAGGGCTTCCATGACCTCACCATGCCCCAGGTGATGTCACAGAGCCCTCGGGGACACCCAGGCCCAGTGGATTCCATGGAGGATTCCAAGCCCAGGGATGCATTCCTGCCCCAGGGAATTGTGCTGCCCCAGCCCTGCAGGGACACTGGCATGGGGCTGCCCAGTCCCTGCCCTCCAATGGCTCCAGGGGCACACAGGCTCTGGGATGACCCTGGCAGGATAGAGCTGGACACCCCCTTTTCCAGAGGGTGATTGGTCCCAAAGCTGCCCCAAGCCAGTTGTAACATTGAGTTCTTTGTCTGGCCCTGGGATGTGGGCTGCCGGGGATGGGGCCATTGTCATAACCAGGAAATGAGACCGATGCTGGAAAATAAAACAGCTGCTGGAGGCATGTTCCAGAGCACTATCCTCCCGTTTCATGACTTGCAAAGAGACCCCATTCTCAAAAAGACTCCAAGTGTCACTGTCATCCCCTGAAAAATCCTTCGAAAAGCATTTTCTCCTGGGAAAACCAGCCCCAGTCTGAGCTCTCTGGAGGAAGGAGAAAACAATTCTTGTTTGCTGCCCCCTGTTTTTTCTGAGACCCCTGTCATTGGAGATTGAAAGGAAGAACTGACTCCATGTTCTTTGATTCTAATTTCATTGTTTTATGTCTTTGTTATATTAAAGAATGCTATATAAACTGTACTAAAAAAATAGAGAATTCTGGAAAGAGTCACAAATTTTCATTATTATCTTTTCAGCCTTCTGCCTCCTATCACAGCTGTATTCATTTAGTTAGTTTATTATAGCATCTTTAATATAATATAGTATCTTAAAATAATAAATTAGCTGTTGGAGAACATGGTCCAAACCATTATTCCTTCCTGCCATGGGGGAGAAGCAAAATGCAATAAATTATTGTTTTCATTTTCCATCCTGTCCCACCTTTCACGGAGAGAACAGGGGCAACCTGAGCTGCTTGTCCAGATGGTGGCCCAGCCCCAGCAGGGATTTACAGCTCTGCAGGCAAGAGCTCATCCCCATGCTCAGCTGTGACACAGTCCTTCCTCTAAAACAGTTAATTAATCAAATTGCATCTCATCAATTTTTTTCCTGTGAGCTGCCTTATCCATGGGGCAGGACCAGGGATGTTACTGTGCACCATGCCCAGCCAGGAATTTAATTTTCAGGAACTGCTTGTTTTAAAGGTTTATCATGGTCACCATTTTTGTCCCTGGTCATCACTGAATTTAGTGACACAGCTTTGGTGTCCCCTGCATGGCCTGGTGTCACAAGAGTTTGGTGACAACTGCAGGGTTTGGTGCAACATGCATGGCTTCCTGTCCCTGCAGGGTTTGGTGTCCCCTGCCTGTCCAGTGTCACCCCCATGGGGATGGTGTCAGGAGCAGGAGTTTGGTGTCACCTGCAGGGTTTCCATACCCACGAGCTGGGAGTGCCCTTGGAGCCGCTGCTCTGCCCACTCTGTCACATGGCTGAGGCTGCCCACTGCCATGGTTTGGGTGCCACCTCCACCAGCTCTTTGTCTTGCCTTTCCCATGGAGGAGGATGACTCCTTTGGGTATTTGGGAAGAGGTTTCACAGCAGCAGTGATTGCCACCCAGGGCACCCACCTGTGCTCAGCCAAGGTGGCAGAGCCCCCCCAACCTCCAGCCCTGTGACTCTGTGGCTCTGTGCTCTGTGCCCCTTGTGGGGCAGCTCCTGCTAAAACCCCAGCAGAAACACCCACCTGGTGCTCCTGTGGAGGCCTGAGACCCCTTTTTGGCCAGGGTCAGGATTAAATCCCTGAGGGGTCCCCTTGTTTGGGATTCAGATGTTTATTAGTTTTTATCTCTGTTACAGTTCCACAAACCCTGAGTTCTACAGCACTTCACTCTAACAGACTAAAAATGGAGCCCCATCTCTCTCTCTACAAGGCCATTTAAGGATAAACTGTCCAATTAAGAAATGACACCTAAATTATTTTTACTTTTAACCCCATAACCAACAACCCATGGCCTGCGATGGGGACTTTTTTATCCAATTACACAAAACCACCCAAACCCATGGAGGAGGAGGAGGAGGAGGAGGAGAAGGAAGAGAAGGTGAAGAAGGTGAAGAAGAAGGTGAAGAAGGTGAAGGTGAAGAAGAAGGTGAAGGTGAAGAAGAAGAAGAAGAAGGTGAAGAAGGTGAAGAAGGTAAAGAAAGGAGAAGGAGAAGGAGAAGGAGAAGGAGAAGGAGAAGGAGAAGGAGATGAAGAAGAAGGGGGAGAAGAAGAAGGTGAAGAAGAAGAAGGTGAAGAAGAAGGACCAGCCTCCACCCTAAAACCTCCATCTTGCTTTATATATATTACTAGATTCTAAGCCCTAAAACTCTCAGTTTCCCACCCTGTGATATCACACACTTCTATTCAATCTCCACTCCCACAATCCCAGTTCTATCATTCCATTTTGGAAGCTTCTCCACGGCCTCAGGTCAATGCATTGTTCTCCTGGGGGTCAGTGCTTGGCAGCACAGAAAGTCTGAAATTCTCAGCAGCCAGGGCTCCAACAGTGTTCTGGATCCCTGCGCATCAATGTGCAGATGGGAATCAAGGACAGCAGCACCTTTGTGCCACAGGGATTGCTCTGGCTTAGAGCTCATGGCAACTCCCAGGTTACCCTGAGTCCTTTTTGGTGATAAAAAGCAAACACACCCTGAGCACATCCCCCTGCAGCACCTCCTGGCTCAGAGCCTGCAGGCCCCAGGGCACTCTCAGTGCTCAGAACCTTTCACTCCTCACTCACAGAAACACTGGGTGTGTTTTTAGTGGGATGCAAAACCCCCTGATGCAACAGGGACGGGAGAGAGAGTGGGGAGAAAGGCATGGTGTGATTTTTGAGGTCACTCAAGACATTGAGGTAATTCAATGGAAAGTCTTTTTCTGCTGTAATCTCACTCTCCATGCCAGGTTGTTGCTGCTGTATTAGAGAAAGGCAGCGTATGTGGGAGGTGTGAATTAATGTTACCACACTGGGAAGGTGGTGACGACCAGAGATCTCACAATGATGCACATCAGGCTCCCTCCTCAACAGGGCTGTGAGAGAGTGCAGTGGAAAAAAAGGGACATAATTGGTCTTTTAAGAAAGAGTTGTGAGACACCGGCGTCAGCAGATGCTATTTCAGAGCACAGACACTCACCTCCTCTCTCCCAGGACAAGTGTTAACCTTTAAATGCAGCCTTTCCACTCTCTTCCCTTTCACTCACGGGCTCTGGGGCTCTTTTTCTGTTCCTGTGAAGTTGTGCAGAATTTTGGGGCTCAAACACAAGTCTTCCACTTCTTTTCCACACTGAAATTTTAGATTTCACAGTGGTGCTCACCAAAAAGGATTATATTGCCCCTGTTCCTTCAAGGCATGGCATAAATAATGCAACAGCATTTCCATTCCACTTCTGGATTTGTGTTTTGCCCCTTTTTCTGCTCATTTTCAAGCTTTTTCCTCCCCTGCTCCCCATTTGCCAAAATCCTGAGTTTCCCACTGAGGCCCAGGGCTGTCCCAGGATCCCAGGAGCTGCTCCATCCACACCCCCACACCCCATCCCTGCGCTGCCATGGGCTTTTCCAGCAGCAAAATCTCCCTGTGGCACCCAAGACTTGCACATCAGCCTCATTTCTTGTCCTTCCTGGGCCAATTCTCCCAGAGATGTGGCTGGAGCTGAAGCTCCCCAGCTCTGGTGCCAAGGGGAGCTGGCACAGGGGCAGCTCTGATCTCTGTGGTGAGCAGGGACAGGAGCCCAGCAAGGGCTGGAGCTGTGCCAGGGCTGGGCATGGAGCTCAGGGCAAGGTTCTGCCCCCCGAGGCTGCTGGGCACTGCCCAGGCTGGGCAGGGGGGCAGTGCCAAGGCTGCCAGGCTCCAGGAGGGATGTTTGGACACAGAATCACAGAATTGAGGCAGAATTCAGGACAATTCCAGAATCACTGGGCTGGAAGAGACCTCCAAGATTATCGAGTCCAACCCAGCCCCAACAGCTCAACTGAACCCTGGCACCCAGTGCCACATCCAGGGTTTGTTAAACACACCCAGGGATGGGGACTGCACCACCTCCCCAGGCAGAACATTCCAGAACTTCATCACCCTTTCTGTAAAAACTTTTTTCCTGATATCCAACCTGTATTTCCCTTGGTGCAGCTCGAGGCTGTGTGCTCTGGTTCTGTCAGTTCCTGGAGAAAATGCCCATTAAACAGCTGAAAACAGGCACCTTTCAGGAGCTGTGAGATGTGATGGGGGCACCCCTGAGTCTCCTTTTTCTCCAGGCTGAGCACCCCAGCTCCCTCAGCTGTTCCAATCACAGGGTTTGTGTTCCCAATGTCCTCACTGAAAGCAGCTCCCAGGGGAAGCTCAGGGTGGGGTTGTTTTCATGTTTTCTGTGCAGGGACAGGGGCTGCACTGATCATCCCTGAGGGTCCCTTCCCGCTCAGGATCTTCTGGGATTCTGTGGATTATTTTAACTCTCCTGGCATCCCATCCTCCCCAGTGTTCCCAGTTCAGGTGCTGAGGCAGGTCTGGAGAACAAGGGCTCTGTGACCCACAGGCTCTCCTGTCCAGGAAGGAATTACTGTGCATCACTGTCCGACACCCCAGCTCTGCTTCCTGAGGAGGGAGCAGGGGTGGAAGGGGAAGGCAAACCCCAGGGCTGGGAGGAATCTCTGTGCTGCTCCTCATCCTCCCACTGCCACAGCTCTGGGCATCCAGGTCCCTGTTTGTTTGGAATAAGAGGCCCTAATGATCAAATTTGCTTTTAATGCTGAAGTTGCAGCCTCTGCTTCCCCAGGCATTAAGAACAAAAATAGGAGTTTTTCTGATGAAAGTGCCTGACTCACTGAGAGTTCTCAACTGCTGCTTTAAGAAAACCCACCTGTCACATCCCCCTGGCTGCAGGAAGCTGCTGTGAGAGGCTCAGCCCTCCAGCACTTGTCTTGCCTTGTCCCCAAAGACTCCCCCTGTCCTGCCCAATGGAGCAATCCCCAGTGATTCCAGGATTTGGGTCAAAAAAGAATTAAAAAGACAATTACCCCAATCTTAGAGTGTCTGGTTTCCTGTGCCCCAGGCAGGGTGGGCAGCTCAATATTTGCCCCAGAAACCAGCTCAGCTTCTGAACTTTGGCTTTTGTAAAGGCTCAAGATTAAATGCCTGCAAGGGGTACCTGGGCTTGTTTGAGATTCAGAAATGTTTAATAATAGATTTTAAATGGTACTAAAGTTCCCCAAACCCAGAGTGTTTACAGGAGGTGAATCCCATCTCCCAGGTGACATCCAAAAATGGAGCCCCATCTCTGAGGTGCTCTGACAGGGCCATTTCAGCCCCTCCCCAGGGTGGCCAAAAGAAATGAGCACCACCATTATTTTTTTTTAACCCCATAACCAACAACCCATGGCCTGTGAACTGAAATCTCCCAAATCCAATTACACAAAACCACCCAAACCCATGGAGGAGGAGGAGGAGGAGGAGGAGAAGGAAGAGAAGGTGAAGAAGGTGAAGAATCAGGTGAAGGTGAAAAGGTGAAGGTGAAGAAGAAGGTGAAGAAGTTTCTGAAGAAGAAGAAGGTGAAGAAGGTGAAGGGTCAAAAAGGAAAGGAGAAGGAGAAGGAGAAGGAAAAGGAGAAGGAGAAGGAGAAGGAGAAGGAGGTGAAGAAAAGGGGAGAAGAAGAAGGTGAAGAAGAAGGCATGGTGAAATAATGGAACAGCATTTCCCCTAAAACCTCCATCTTGCTTTATATATATTACTAGATTCTAAGCCCTAAAACTTTCAGTTTTTTTTCTGTGATATCACACACTTCTATTCAATCTCCACTCCCACAATCCCAGTTCTATCATTCCATTTTGGAAGCTTCTCCACCATCCTCAGGTCAATGCATTGTTCTCCTGGGGGGTCAGTGCTTTTTCCAGCACAGAAAGTCTGAAATCTCAGCAGCCAGGGTTCCAACAGTGTTCCTTCCTCCCCTGCGCATCAATGTGCAGATGGGAATCAAGGACAGCAGCACCTTTGTGCCACAGGGATTGCTCTGGCTTAGAGCTCATGGCAACTCCCAGGTTACCCTGAGTCCTTTTTGGTGATAAAAAGCAAACACACCCTGAACACATCCCCCTGCAGCACCTCCTGGCTCAGAGCCTGCAGGCCCCAGGGCACTCTCAGTGCTCAGAACCCTTCACTCCTCACTCACAGAAACACTGGGTGTGTTTTTTAGTGGGATGCAAAACCCCCTGATGCAACAGGGACGGGAGAGAGAGTGGGGAGAAAGGCATGGTGTGATTTTTGAGGTCACTCAAGACATTGAGGTAATTCAATGGAAAGTCTTTTTCTGCTGTAATCTCACTCTCCATGCCAGGTTGTTGCTGCTGTATTAGAGAAAGGCAGCGTATGTGGGAGGTGTGAATTAATGTTACCACACTGGGAAGGTGGTGACGACCAGAGATCTCACAATGATGCACATCAGGCTCCCTCCTCAACAGGGCTGTGAGAGAGTGCAGTGGAAAAAAAGGGACATAATTGGTCTTTTAAGAAAGAGTTGTGAGACACCGGCGTCAGCAGATGCTATTTCAGAGCACAGACACTCACCTCCTCTCTCCCAGGACAAGTGTTAACCTTTAAATGCAGCCTTTCCACTCTCTTCCCTTTCACTCACGGGCTCTGGGGCTCTTTTTCTGTTCCTGTGAAGTTGTGCAGAATTTTGGGGCTCAAACACAAGTCTTCCACTTCTTTTCCACACTGAAATTTTAGATTTCACAGTGGTGCTCACCAAAAAGGATTATATTGCCCCTGTTCCTTCAAGGCATGGCATAAATAATGCAACAGCATTTCCATTCCCTTCTGGATTTGTGTTTTGCTCTTCCTTTTTCTGCTCATTTTCAAGCTTTTTTTCCTCCCCCTGCTCCCCATTTGCCAAAATCACTCGAGTTTCCCCACTGAGAGCCCGTGGCTGTTGTGTGCCAGGAGCTGCTCCATCCACACCCCCCCCACACCCCTGGGGTGGCTGCCATGGGCCCCTTCCAGCAGCAAAATCTCCTGTTCACCCAAGACTTGCTCCTGTGCCTCATCCTTGTCCTTCCTGGGCCAACTCTCCCAGAGATGGGCTGGGCTGAAGCTCCTCCTGCAGCCAACTGCTCCCAAGGGCCAGGCAGGGGCAGCTCTGAGCCTGGAGAGCAGGACAAGAGCCCAGCAAGGGCTGGAGCTGTGCCAGGGCTGGGCATGGAAAATCCTTTCCTTTAGGGTTTTGCCCCTGAGGCTGCTGAGCACTGCTCAGGAACCCAATGTAAACAATGGTTATCTGCTGCAGGAGGAATGCACACAGAATCATCTGGGATTGGTCTCATGAATTGTTTCAATTCCAGAAATCACAGTCAGGCTGGAAGACTCTCTGAGAGTCCAAGATTATCATTCTGTTCTTATTCCAGCCCTTGCTCAACTGAACCCTTTCTTCTATTCTTTTAGTCCAGGGTTTGTGTAAATACACCCAACGATGGGGACTGCACCTTCCCAAACATGAACATTCAGAACCTCATCCCCTTCCCTCAAACTGGGATCCTGATACACCATCACACTTTGGGAAGGTGGAGAAAACCCCAGCTGGAGGATCCCTGTGTGATGGATGAATAATGCAATATTTGACACTCACAATTAAAAGGCAAATATCCTGTATATGTATTAAGAGAAGTTTATAGGGGCATAGTTGTGTTTTTTTCCCCTGGCTGTTATCACCCCAGGTGGCCTGGGTTTGGGACATTTGGGAGGGTGGGATTGTTACTATGGCAGCACCTGAGCTCCAATCAGGATTTAAGGAAGTGAATTCCACCACTGGACAGCAAAGAAGGAGTTGATGGACAGAATTTGGGAGGGGCTAAAGGGTTAAAAATTGAAACATCCATTCTGTGGATGAGAACATGATGGGAAAAAATCTCTGCTCCTGGCGCAGTAATATTTTCTCTATTCAGTCTCCTGTTGTATTTTTGATAAGGTTTTAATAAGCCGTTTATGTTTTTGGAAGTATCATTTCTCACACCAGGGATACCGAAGGGAATTGTGCAAGTTCCGACACCCCAGCTCTGCTTCCCGAGGGAGGAGCAGGGGTGGAAGGGGATGTGCAAACCCCCCGGGCTGGGAGGAATCTCTGTGCTGCTCCTCATCCTCCCACTGCCACTCTCTGGGGATCCAGGTCCCTGTTTGTTTGGAATAAGAGGATTTAATGATCAAATTGCCTTTTAATGCTGAAGTTGCAGCCTCTGCTTCAAAGGCATTAAGAACAAAAATAGGGTTTTTTTCTGATGAAAGTGCCTGACTCACTGAGAGTTCTCAACTGCTGCTTTAGGGCCAAGTGTCTCAGAAAATGAGAGAGGAAGCTGCTGTGAGAGGCTCAGCCCTCAGCACTTGTCACCAAATGTCCCCAAAGACTCCCCTGTCCTGCCCAATGGAGCAATCCCCAGCTCTTCAGGATTTGGGTCAAAAAGCTTATTAAAAATTGAATTACTTCAATCTTAGAGTGTCTGGTTTCATAGCCCCAGGCAGGGCAGAGCATCAATATTTGCCCCCTAAATCCAGCTCAGCTTCTGAACTTTGGCAGTAAAGGCTGAAGAGCAGCGCCCTGCAAGGGGCACCTGGGCTTGGATTGAGATTCAGAAATGAAAGAATAATAGATAATAAATGGTACTAAATTAAACCCAGCCCCAGAGTGTTTACAGGAGGTGAATCCCATCTCCCAGGTGACATCCAAGCTGTGGGGATGTGGTCACTGAGGTGCTGTGACAGGTCCAACCTCAGCCCCTCCCCAGGGTGGCCACACTCAACATCCTCTGAGCACCACCAGCATCCTCCAAGCCCTGAGAAAACAACGCCTGTGAACTGAAATCTCCCAAATTCTGCCCAGTTTGGCAGGGAGAGCCCTTGTTCCCACAGTGAGGGGCTCAGGAGCTCCAACCCTGTGGGTGCTGCTCCCACAATGAATCATTGAGTGACAAACCTGTGGCCACCAGACGCTTTTTCTGTTCCTGTGAAGTTGTGCAAAATTTTAGGGCTCAAACACAACTCCCCCACTTCTCTTCCACGCTGAAATTTTAGATTTCACAGTGGTGCTCACCAAAAAGGATTATTTTGCTGCTGTTTCTTCAAGGCATGGCATAAATAATGCAACAGCATTTCTATTCCCTTCTGGATTTTGTGTTATGCTCTGCCTTTTTCTCCTCATTTTCAAGCATTTTTTTTTTACCCTCTCAAACACTGAGGAATTCAGGAAGGTTGTTTATGCCACAGGGAAATGCAGAAACAAGTAGGAAAATTGCTTGGGTTGTATTAAAATTTTCTAATTTTGTCTAATTGGGGGCCCAGGTCAGATTGGGGATGAGTCCTGGTGCACCTCAGCTGTGTCTCCCATATTTCCAGTTGCTCCAAGGGCATTAGGGAATTAATAAAACCATGTCAGCCAGCTCCAAACATTTCCTAGAAAGATTATTTTATCCTGAAAAAAAAAAAACCTCCAATTTTTTCAAGTAAATTCCAATGCAGAGATTCCTCTTCTTTAAATTTGGTCACAAAAATGAGAACCAAAAGTGCAACTTAAAATCTAAACCTTTGACATTCAGCAGGGTGGGGGGAGGGAAATGCTGACAATAAGAAAAGCAGGATCAGATCATGCCTCTCTCACCTGCCAGGGAGGAAAAAAGGAATTCCCTGAGCAGCTGTAATTGCTGAGGAGCAGGAAAACTTCCTGGGAAGGATTTTCCTGCCCTTCAGCTGGGGAGCAAAGAGAGCAGAGGCAGCACATCTGGAGCTGGGGGTGACCAGGAGGCCACATCTGGATGGCTGCTCTGACATCCTGTGCCTGCATTCCAGAGGAAATCTGGGGGGATCAATAAAAGCCTTAATTTTTTTCCTCTGATCTCTTCCAGAAGAGGAACCTCTGGCAGCTGAAGCAGCGATTTTGTGTCAGCAGAAAATACTCTGAATTTCTGACATGGGAACCAAACAGAGATGGCAGGGAAGAGAGAGGTTCAGAGCATCCCTACCATGGGGAAGGGACAATCCTGGAGCTCAAATTCCTGACCAGCAGAGCCTCTTCTGCAGGGTTTGGTGGCTGTGGGGAGCATGGTGGGTGAGACACAACAAACTCCTCAGACCTCTTGCCACTGCTCCATCTGTAAGCAAAAATCTCCCCCTCTTCCTGGGCAGCACTTTCCTCTCTCCCAGGGTGCAGAGAATAAAGCTGGACTTCCCAAAAGCTGGGCTTTGTTGGGCCAGAGCAGCACTTGCTCATAGAAAAAGTTGGAAGGGACCTTAAAGTTCATCCAGATCCAACCCTCAAGCATCCAATATTGTCCCCCAGACCTCTGTGACCCTTCCAGCTGTGCGCCAGATGTGTGGGGGGTGTTGATCTCTGCATGCACCAGGGCTGAGCCAGCCCTGGAGCTCTGGGTCTGTGCAAAGGGAGGGATAAACCAGCAGGAAGAGCAGACAATTCCCAGGTTTAAACACAGTAAACCAAGAATTCTGGGGAGACTGGGGGGATTTTTACCCAGAAAAGTGACATTTGGGGTTGTAGGTAGACTTGGTTTACATTTCAGGCCAAGCCATCAATATTTGAGGGAGTTTGGGCAGAAAAAAAAAGGAGAAATAAAGACCAACAACCCTGAGTGAGGTCTGGGGAGTTCAGCACAGCTCTACCTCAGCCTCCTGCAAAACAGGGAGGGGGAAAGTCAGGAAAAATCCACTCCTGAGCAGGGCACTGGGGCTGTGCCTGCTCCAGTGAGTTGGGGCTGCACCAGGCCTGAGGAGGATTTGGGTGGAGACACTTGGGCCACTTTGTGAGAGATTTGGGCACCAAGGTTGAGCTGGGAGCAGTTTTTAGCTGTTCCTTTGCCCCACTCAGCCCGAACACCTCCCAGCTGTGACGGTTTTTAATACCTTTGATGCTTCAAAAATCAGGGGAAAAAATGTCCCAGGAGTGGATGTGGAGCCCAGATGGAGGCAGGATCAGGAAGGGAGAAGGCAGGAATGGGAATTTTCTCCCACGTGGAGTTCCCAGGGTAATTCCTGGTGGTTGAGAATTCCTTTGGCCGGCTGGGGATCCCTTCGAGCTCCTCTCCCAGTTCCCTATAAATTGTCCTGTGCTGGAAAAGCTGCTGAAAACCGGGCTGGTTGCAGGAGTGAATCCCAAAATAAAGAAAAGAACAAAATCAGAACCAGGGCAGCTCAATTCAGCCTGGAGTGCTGCTCTCTGAACAGTTTTGAGGTCAGGGAGTTGCCAAACCTCCCCTGCTCCCTCTGATGTTTTAACACTTGCCAGGTTTGAGTAAAGCTGTGAGAAATGAGAGCTTGTGGTCTTCAGGAGAACTGAGACCACAAACCTGGCCTGGGATGAGCAACTTGGTTGCAGCATTCAAAAGGTTCCTGGAGAGATCTCTCTGTTTCTCTTTGTTTTCTGCAACAGGAACTTTTAAGATGTGATAAGAGAAAGATCGAAGCTGGAAGGCAGCTTCATAAATCTGAGTGTTCTGCACCCAAAATAGCCCAAATAATCCCTTTGTCCCAACTCCTTGCTGTGAATGACTGCACATGGACAAGGATTTGGGGGGAATAAGAATTTTGGCAGCAGCTCCCAGCTTTTTGCCCCAAATTGCAAAATCTGCTTTGTCCTTTTTGGAAGCCAAAGGATGGAGCTGCAGTTGAGGGGACAGGGGAGGCTGAGGTCACCCCAGGGGATGGTCAGGAGGTGTCCCCAGACCATTTCCCCAGATCTGTCCCAGCCTGACCCTGCTGTGGAAGGACAGACGGATCTCACAGACATTTTGAGGTTTATCATCACAAAATCCCCATGGGATAAATCAGGCTGAGAATTCCATGCGCATCTCCAGCCCCGGAAATCTCACAGGCACCAAAACATTGTCCTGTGCAATTTCCTCTGCACCCAGCAGCTTCTGAGGTGCTGAGCCTCAAGTTCTGTCCCTTCCAAAACCAGGGATGTGGGTGGGCACATAAAAATCCTCCAATACCCTTAAAACCCCCTCTAAACACCTTTCAAATACTCTCCAAACCCCAGCTTTTCCAAAATTTGCCTAGACTGTGCCTGAATAGCCCTGGGATGACTGAGCCAGGCAGGGAACTGGTGCCAGTTTGAACAAAGGAGGGAATTTTCAAATGGGAGGGTGTGAAGGAGAATATACATCACATCTCCCCCTCTTGTTTGAATTATGATTGAAAGATACATACATACATACATATATATATATATATATAAATAAATGTGAGATATATATATATCCCATTTCTCACTTTTGTTTGAATTATGAATACTTTTTGACTGTTTTATTGAACTTCTGTTGGATACACTGAAGTAGATAAGGTATAAATATGATGACAATTAGTATATATATATTTATTTTTTTAAAAGTTTTTTGTTTTAATTGGTGTAAGGTTTAGTTAATCAAATAGGTTATTTAACTATGATCTTTTTTGGACTTTGAGTTTGGTTATATTTCCTTGTAATTGTTGTGTATTCTTATGTATAGATATTGAATGGTTGGAGAGATTAATACAATGCATTTTATCAAAGTCTTTATGTGTGCGTACTAACAAAAGAAAATTAATAGTTTTGTTTTGTAGAGTTCTTTTATATAATATATAATATATAATATATAATATATAATATATAATATATAATATATAATATATAATATATAATATATAATATATAATATATAATATATAATATATAATATATAATATATTATATAATAATATATTATATAATAATATATAATAATATATAATAATATATAATAATATATAATAATATATAATAATATATAATAATATATAATATAGAATAGAATAGAATATTTATATATTATATATTGTATATTATATATTATATATTATATATTATATATTATATATTATATATTATATATTATATATTATATATTATATATTATATATTATATATTATATATTATATAAATAGTCTTACACTTTGAACATTAGTTAACAAATTGTTCAGTGTAAGAGAAATAGTACGAATTGTTTACTTAGTTAACAACTTAGTTTATTAAATTCTGTCAAGACAAGGGAGATATGGGGGGACAAGGCTGAGATAGAAAGGGATAGGTCCAACAGAGCTGGCCCAGCAGGCAGGGAGCAGCTGATAAGGCCAGCAGGAGATAAGGGGCAGAAAAGCTGCCTGTGGTCAGCACTCAGCCAATCCCCACACGATCTCTGTGGAGGAAACAGCAAAGCCCAGCCTAAACCCCAGTCCAGAGGCTGTGACTCACCCCTGGGTCAGAGCAGGTTCACCAACAACTCAGAGAGGTGATGCTGCATTTCCTCCCCACTGCCGCCCAACCTGTGCAAACCCCCCAGGCTGGGATTTGGGAATAACCCCAACCCTCTGCCCTGCAGGGACCCCAAAACTCCCCCTGAGCTGCAGGTCAGGCCTGACCCTGCCCAGCTCCCCTGGGATCTGACAGTGCAAATACCAACCCAGGGCATGATGATTATTTTCTTTTCCACCAAAAGACCAACCTGCTTTTCTAGAAATGCTTCTAGGAGTGGTGAAACATCAAATGGAAAGGATTCCATGGGATGGGAGTGGGGAAATTCAGTTTGATCTGGACAGTGTCTGCTCTCCTGGCTGAGAGGGACCAGGATGCAATGCAGGGTACAGCTCATTTTCAGATGGTTAATGCTGCTTGTGCTGTATGGTTTGGAATTTTCCCTTCTAATTATTTTATTGTGCTAGAAATAGAACCCAAATTAAATTAAAAACTGATTTTAGAATTAGCATTGCCCTCCTAGGGATTCCCCAGTGTGTGAGCAGGTCACTGTGAGGGCAGCACCTCTTTCCAGAAGTCATTGCTGACGTTTTGTGCCTCAGCAATGATTCAGTTTGGGGCCTGAGCTTGAGCTAAAGGTCAGCATTTAACTCATGCTCTGAAGGGAAAGCTCTGCTCTCATCTCTCAGCCCAGCTCTTCAGTGTGTGACACACAGTGCCTGAAGTGGGTGGGATTTGTTGGGTTTTTTTGGAGTTCAATGTGTCTAGAGACAGGAAAATTCACCTTTCTGAGGCACGAGCATGGAGAAACATTTGGATGAGGCTTTGGGGAGAGCAGCAGCAGCATCACCCATCCCCAGCTCCCCTGAGTCAGAGTCTCCCCTGTCACAGAAACATTTTACGAAAAATCCTTTTGTTTGTGTCTTTTCTCCTGAGAAGGTGAGAGGCCTCAGAAATTAAATGTAAACAATGATTATCTGCTGCTGTGGAATGCAACAGGAGCATCTGTGATTGGTCTCATGTGGTTGTTTTTAATTAATGGCCAATCACAGCCCAGCTGTCTCAGGCTCTGGTCAGTCACAAGATTTTATTATCATTCTTTTCTTTTCAAGCCTTATGATGAAATCCTTTCTTCTATTCTTTTAGTATGGTTTTAGTATATACTTTTCTTTTAATATAATATATATATGTCATAAAATAAATCAGCCTTCTGAAACATGGAGTCAAGATTCTCATCTCTTCCCTCATCCTGGGACCCCTGTGAACACCACCACACTCCCCCAGCTCAGTCTCCAATTCATTCCAGCAGATTTATCCTTCCTGAAATCCTCTCCTTGTTTTTTGATCCCCATGCAGGGTTTAGTCACGAGCTGCATGAGAAAAATCCATCCTGCAGCTTTTGCAGAGCCTCTGCTCACTTTCCCTGGGTGCCAGCTCATTCTGTGGCATGGAAAGCACTGAGCAATTTTCCCCTGCTCCCATTCTCCATGTCCCTTGAAATATATTTAGGTGTCTGCAGCGTGTCCCTCCCTCCTGCCAGCTCAAAGGCAAAACCTCCCTGTCCTGGTAGACAGATAAAAATGCTGAAATAGTTTTCCAAAGAGGAAATATCTCCCTTGTCTCCACCTCTTAGGACACACAGAGGAATTTTTATTCTATAATGCACAGCCCAGTAATTAATCAGCTTGAAAAGTGCCTGAAATGACTTTGGAACAAAGACTAATTAAAGAATTAACTAAGCCTAAGCAGAGGCAGGAACAGCTCAGCTCGCTTCCAGCCCAGCCTCACAATTGGTACAACAATGGAACTTTCCTGAGGGTGTTACTGGATGGGGAACTTGGGATAATGGATAGGGATGGATGGATGGATGGATGGATGGATGGATGGATGGATGGATGGATGGATGGATGGATGGATGGATGGATGGATGGATGGATGGATGGATGGATGGATGGATGGATGGATGGATGGATGGATGGATGGATGGATGGATGGATGGATGATGGATGGATGGACGGACGGACGGATGGATAGATGGATTGATGGATGATGGAGGGATGATTGGATGATGGATGGATGGATGGATGGATGGATGGATGGATGGATGGATGGATGGATGGATGGATGGATGGATGGATGGATGGATGGATGGATGGATGGATGGATGGATGGATGGATGGATGGGGACGGATGGATGGATGGATGATGGATGGACAGGCGGGCGGACGGATGGATGGATAGATGGATGGATGGATGGATGAATGGATGGATGGATGGAGGGTTGGATGATGGATGGATGATGGACGGATGGATGGACACACAAATATTCCCCAAGCAGGAAATTTTCTAGGACAAAGCAGCAAAGGAGAAGTGAAGGTGTGGAAGGAGGAAAAGAACCATCTCCACCTGCTTCTCCTCCAGGTGAGTGACCCTGAAGGGGAGGAGAGGAAAACCTGGAGCAGGGAAAGAGGGGAGCAGGTGTGGGAGCAGCTGTGAGGTGAGGCAGGTGTGGGACCAGGGCTGGCTCACTGCACACCCTGTCCCCATCTCCTGCTGTTTTTCCTGCTTCTGTCCCACCCTCCCACTCCCTCCACAGGCACCCAACAGCTCCCAGTGCCACCAGCCCCGACTCCAAACCAGGTTTGGCCCCAGTTTGTGTGAGAGCAGGGACACAGCAAACAGGAAATGTTACTCATTTCTTCAGCGTTCTCAACACCCCAGAAAACATCACCTTCGGGCACTCTCAGGGTTAAATCTCTTGGGGTTGAATCACTGGGCCACAGGCAGGAGGGGTGGGAGGAACAGGAGGGTTAGGAGGGACAGCAGGATTAGGAGAGACAGCAGGATTAGGAGAGACAGCAGGATTAGGAGGTGCAGCAGGGTTAGGAGGGACAGCAGGTCCTGGAGGCAACATGTTAACCTCAAATCCATCCTACAGATTAAGCTGAGCTCCCTCCCACCCCCTTGCTGCATCCTGAATTCTTGGCAAGCACACAGAGCCAGAGCAGTGGGGAAAAATCCTGATCCCACAGGGACTGGGAACAGCAGGAATGGGAGGGAGGGGATTTCTTTCAGTAAAATCGTTTCTGTGCCTCCTCCTTGCCGTGGGCTGTCCCTGCCCCTTGTGAGGGAAAGAGGGGACAGCCGGAATGGGGCAGGAAATGGAACCATGTGTGGTTTCCTTTAATCTGCAGAGCATCACTGCCTCGCCTTTCACCCTGAGCAGCGGCTGCAGCTCTGGTTTCCCCTCATGCCAGGGGTACAGGAGAGCCCCCCTTGTGCCCTGGCAGCTGTGCCAGGAAGGTCTGCCCATTTGTCTGCACTGATCCTGGCCCAGAACAGGGGCTGATCCTTGGGGGGTGACCCTATAAACAGTGGTGAGCTAGGACAGAGCCCCACATCCCAGTGTTGGAGGGTCTGTGCTGGGACCTGGGGTCCTGCTGTGGGAACAGAGGCACAGCCAGAGGAAAACACCTTTATGGACAGAGGAATGGGTGCCCACAGCTCCCTGCTTGCTCCCACTTGTTCTCACTGGGTGGATTTATCATGCTGGCTGTTCCTGAGGGGGAAAGATGCAGATCCAGCCCCAAAAGTCAAACCAAGACATCTTTTGCAGCTCCTGCAAACAGAGTTTTATTTGGCACCTGTTGGTCCCTCCCCAGTTCAGATCCCTTGTACAGCTCCCACTTGGGGCCCTCTTTTCCAAACCAGTTTGGGGGATTGTTCCATCCTCTGTCAGGCAGTGTGGGCTGTCCTTTTGCATGGTCCTATTATTGCTGCATTCCTTTATTGGCTATGAAATGATTCCTAGAAAAACACGCTTGTCAATTGTCCTTATTCTCCAGAGCCTGAGGTTTCCATGGATTATGGGATGATTTGGGTTGGAAGAGACCTTAAAACCGACACTGTCCCAGGGTGCTCCAAGCCCTCCTGCCTGAGCCAGGATGTTGAGCTCCACTGTCAGCTCTGGCTCCCAGCAGGGTCCTGCAGCTCTTTTGGTTTTTTGGCACATGGGACACAGACTGAAAATGTGTGGTTGGGGCAGTGGAGATCAGCTTGAAGTTGTTTTTTCACTTTGAGATCTTCTTCTTCTGATCTGATGGAGTCACCAGATTGTGCTGGTCTTGTCCAACATGTGAAAAAATGTTTGGGGCTAACAGACACAGCAACATCAGAACTGCAGGATCATCCTTTTCTTGGGAAAAGAGACAAAGCTGGAAAGATCTGAGGACAGGAAGTCACAGCTGTACCTGGAGTGCATCCCTGAGGATTCTCTTTGGTTTGAAAACTGAGGAACAGCTCCAAGCAGGCTCCAGAGCCCTGCAGGAGGCTGCTCTCCCTGAGGCTTTCCCAAAGGAAAAGCAGGCAGAAGTCAGGATGGACAGGGACATGGACAGGGTCCCAGCAGATGCAGGAATACAAACGCCATGTGCAGGTGTTTGATAATGAGTTCCCAAATACACAAAAATCAGGTTTGAAAATGCCTTTTTAAAAGAAATAAGCAAAACTAACGTATTTTTTGCATTTCAATAATAATAATAATAATAAAATAATATTTAGTCTTCCATAATAACAGTTGCAAAGATAAATGAAATCTTGTGGACCACAGCATGTCTGGTCACAGAGAAATATTTTGTTCTCTCTGGAGATAAATTATGGTAAACTGGAATAAAGTGCAGGGGGTCCTGCTTTCATTTCATGTCAGTGTAAATCCACAGTCCCCAGATCCCTTTTTATTTTCTCCAGAGATCTGAGGGGTCTGAAACTGGTTCTACCCACAGTTTCCTGTGTCAGGTAATTCTGACTTCAGGCACGTTGGTGAGGATGAAGGCGGTGATGAAGCAAAGGTGACTACAAGAGTTGATAACCCCACCAGCTGTAGTGGTGTCACATTGTGTGACCATCTCCCCTATCTTGGCCTCTTCCTGCCCCTTCACGCCTCAAGTATGAGCTTGCTGTGGTAGCAGAGCCACCAGTGAGACCAGGGGGTGACCACAGGGTCCTGGCCAGCTGCAGTTATGCTGTAGTGGTGCAGCCCCAGAAACTCCCCAGCATCTACACAGAGCAGGGAAAATTATGTCCATCTTTGGAGAAAAAGATATTTCCCTCTCACCTTGTCCTTCCAAACCCTTCATTTCCTTGGAATGTCTCACCCTGGCCCCACAGCAGCCATTCCTGCACTGCCTCAGTGTGAGTCCAGCCCAGTCTCCTCCAGAGTGCCCAGGGCTTTGCTCTTAATCCGGAGTTTGTGTGGGAGGGCAGCAAAGCTCCGGCCCTTCAGCTGCTCTTCTGAGGGGCAGGACAGGCTGCAGGAGGGCACAGGAGAAGTTTTGGGCACTTGCTGTTCGTCATCTTCATCTGACACCACAGTGCTGCTCTCCTTCCTGGCCTCGGCCATGCCAGGCGATGGGCACAAGAAGCAGGCGCTGCCCAGCCAAGGGCAGGGGAAGGGGTGTTTGTCTGGGCAGGGGTAGCTGAGGAATGGAGAGCAAACTGAGGGGCTGAAGGGTGCATCAAACCTTTTGGGGCTGAAGGATTCCTCAAACCTTTTGGGTTGTTGGAGGCCACGTGCATCCACAGGAATGGGTTTGGAGTCACAGCCGAGGATGTTTGTGGAGGGGTTGAAGGTTTTGCAAGGAAACTCAGCCGGTTCCAGCACCTTGGGCACAAAACTCTTCTGGGCAGGGCAGCAGGAGTCACCAGCAAAGGGCTCCACACCCAGCAGGGGTGAAGCCGCCCGGTGCCCCCTGAGGTAGAGCCCAAGGGGGCGGCCCTGGTAGGGGCTGGGCACGGGGCTGAGGAGCCCGAAGCGCAGCTTGAGGGAGAGCAGCTCTGTCCTGAGCACGGCGTTCTCGTGGCTCAGCGCTGCCAGCTGGCTCTCCATGGCCACGTCGTTGAGGCGCCGCTTCTCCCGCGAGCGCTTGGCGGCCTCGTTGTTCTTGCGCCTCTTCTCCCAGTACATGGTGTCCTTCTTGTCATCCGGCATGAATTCCCTCTTCCGCCGGGAGCTCCCGCCCGCCTTCCCCAGGAGCAGCTGGGCCCGGCCCTGCTGCAGCACCAGCTCGCTCGGAGTGGTCAGGAAGTGCTCCATGGTGGTGGGGAGGGCAGCTGGGGTTCTGTTGGAATGAGAATGCTCATTAGTTGCCTCTAATGGTACTGTTAATTACTGCCATTGGGTAAATTAATATTGGAATGGGGTTGGTTTTTGTCTCCGTGTCTTAGGATGGAAATGGGGGTGTGTATCTGTTCCTATCTGTCAGTCGTGGGGCAGTTATCTGTCACCCTGTTTTTTAAGATTTTCTAAGCCTTCTGATGTTGACATTCTTGTAGTGAACTTTCTCATACACTTTCTGTAAATAACTCATTGTTTTGCATTCCTTTCTGGAGGAGGAGAAAGTTGATGGACTGTTGGTTTGTCCAGTGTCATTGGAGAGGTGGCACTGTCACCCTCCAATCCACTGTCACTCTTGGAAAACTATAAATGTTGGAGTCAGAAAATAAACTTCCCTTTTTCTTCGCCTTGAGAACAGAGGTGTGCGCTTGTGTTCTTTCGTGTCCTATAGTGACAGTTATCTTCTGTTCATGGGGCAGTTTTCTTTATCTCTCCCAGAGCCAACCCTCCCTCCAGGAGATCTCTGCTCTCCATGGCCACTGAGTGTCCCTGCAGGGCTGATCCAATTCCAGCATCCCATGGGGAGATGCTCCGCCCAGGGGAGGAGCCAAGCATTCCTGCCTGGATCCAATCTGAGCCTGGCCCAGCACAGCAGCCTTTGCCCCCTGCATTGCCAGAGGAGCAGCTTTCTGCTGCCCTGCGTTCCCAGAGGGAGCCCAGGCCCATCTGCAGCAGCCCTGGAGCTGCAGAGGAAAACTCCCCCCTTGTGCAGGACCCCTGCTGCAGCAGAGCCACAGCTGGCACTGCAGGAGGGCTGGGCCCCCATGGCATGGGGCTGTGCCCCCACCCTGGCACACAGGGGGGCAGGGCATGGTCTGACTCTGGCAGGGTTGTTTTGTATTACTGCATTTTTTTTTTTAAATTTTCTTCTCTAATAAAGAACTGTTATTCCTATTCCCATATCTTTATCTGAGAGCCCCTTAATTTCAAAATTATAATAATTTGGAGGGAGGGGGTTTGCATTTTCCATTTCAGGGGAGGGTCCTGCCTTCCTTAGCTGACACCTGTCTTTTGAACCCAAGACACTCTGCTACACACACATGAATGAGAACAGCTTCTCCCATTTATTTCTGTCATCTTGGAGCCACCTTGGAGCCCTTTGCAACGTTTTCAAAATATTCAGGTTCTGATGTGTCAGCACATCAATCATTCATTCAATCAATCAGTCAATCAATCCCATCTCACCCAGAATATCCAAAAATGTGCACGATTGAGCAAACCCACACATTTCATCAGTGAACTGATGTCACACTTTATCTAACTTCAATCAGGATGATAAAAATTAGTAGTGATCTCCTACTCATCTCAAGCTGCCTTACAGCGGAAATAAGAGTCGTTAGCTCTGTTTGGGAGATAAGGAAGGCACAGGGAGAAGAACTGATTTACCTCAGTCACGGATTTTGGGCAGGACCTGAAGCAGGGTTACAAAACAGCTTTGCTATCATGGAATGGTTTGGGCTGGAAGGGACCTCAAAGCTCATCCCATCCCACCTCCTGCCATGGCAGGGACACCTTCCAGTGTCCCAGGCTGCTCCAAGCCCTGCCCAGCCTGGCCTTGGGCACTGCCAGGGATCCAGGGGCAGCCCCAGCTGCTCTGGGCACCCTGTGCCAGGGCCTCCCCACCCTCACAGGGAGCAATTCCTGCCCACCAGCCCAGCTAAATCTACTCAGTGTCCATTTAAAGGTATTTCAGAAAATCTGATCTCTTTTTAAGGTATCCCAAGCACCCAAGAAATGAAGCAGGAAAGATCTCTGGAGGATTTTGAGGATGAAACAATGTGAAAATGGATTAAATTAACTCCATCATACATACAGAGAGATACACAAATATTGTACAGCAGAAAGGTGAGCACTGATCCTAAAATGCTGTTCAAGGCCTTTGATTCCACTGCTTGTAGATGAAACCTTTATTTATGCAGGTTTAGAAACCTTCAGTACTGGCCAGTTGTAATCACCAGTGACCTCAGCACAACTCAGACCTGCAAACCTGACCAATCTACATATATTTCCTCTCCCAGTTTTTCCAGTGTGACCAGAGTTTTGTCCTGGTTTAAACAGGACAAATCCCACCATAGTGCTCTCTGCACAAATCAGTGAGATTTTGTAGTTAAATACACGTGGAATGCATTTATTTTAATTTCTCCCTAAGCTCTGGAGATCTCAAAGAGTACACAAAGGTTCCGAGCATAACTCAGAATGAACAAAACCAAACCAAAACAAAGAATGTCCTTTAGAATGAATAAGTTTGGGGTAATTCCTCCAGCATGTGATCAAAATTACTGCTGACCTAAAAGCATCAAAAGGAGACTTTCAGTGAGTGGATTTGTGGTTTCTCACAGTGTCAAGAGGCAGAAATGCATTTTTTTCAGGGCTTAATCACTTAGCAGGAATGTTTCAGGTTTGGAGGTGATGTGAGTTGTTTGTTGAATGAGTCAAAGATGTACAGGAGGCTTTTTCACTGAGTAAACTCCTCTCCCACAGTGGGCAGAGCAGGTTGTTCTCTCACCATCCTTCCCTTGCTCCTGGTGCCCACTACAAGGGGATCTTATGGGAAATTTCTGGATTACAGTTCCAATATTCCCTGTTCAGTCAGCCTGGGAAACACAGGAGGAAAAGGAATGCAAAACAGGCACCTGTGAGACAGAACCTGAGCAATGAACCTTCCTGAAAACCAATTTTTTTAAACTTTTCCCACATGAACCCAGCCCCTCGCACTCAAAGTGACTGTGCCAAGGTGGGAATTTCCTTCAGAACTCAACACTTGAAGCACACAGACGTGAAATAGTGAGAAGTGAGGGTTGAACCCAGGGGAAAAGGGAAGAATCAAACATTTCCACTTCCTTGGAGGTGGGGAAGGCCGGGAAGGAGGCCGGGTGTGAAGTGGGAGGCAGGGGAAGAAGCTCTTATCAGAGGCAGGATCTGGCCTTTTAAGGTCAAGGAATGAAGCCTGAGCTGGGCCAGTGTGTGAAAGCATCAAGGTTTAGGCCACAGAGTCTCAGCCCTACCTGTTATTTTTATCTACAGCCCACAAAGTCACACCTGTGCCCACACGAGCCTCGGGGCTCCTGGCGAGCGCGGCCTCCAGCAGCAGAGAGCACAAAGTGACACCAGGCCCGTCCCCACAGGGCCCAGTGGAAATACTGATATTTACAGTGACATTAGAGCAGTTTGGTCAGGGGAATTATGCAACCAAGAGTTTCTAAGATGTTTTGTGTCTGTTGTTTCTACAGCTGGAAGTAGAAAAGAGATTTATGAAAGAGATTTCAGCATCTTGCGTGAATATAGGCTGAGCTCTGTGTTATCTGCATCCCGGACCAAAAAATTTGTCAAATGAAAGCACCAAAATATTTGTAAAATGATGCTGTTTCTTTGGTTTTCTCCTCTTTTTACACTAAATCTGATGGTTCTGTTTGGACAGAGCATCTCTCAGAAGCTCTGCTTCTCTAGAGAGCAGCCTTTGAGCTTTACCTCTGAGCAGGCCGAAAGCAAGGCACAGTTTTTATATCAAGATTGTTAAATGCATGAAGATAAGAAGTAAAATCCGTCTTAATCACTACTCTGATCAGCTGGGAAGGGCTAAATGTGCAGTGCCCTGGTTTAATGTGCACCCCTGTGAGGGTGAGGACGTGCTGTACTCAGGGGTTTGCATTTGCTCTCCACCGCCCTGCTCAAAAGATCCTCATTTTTGGTAAAAAACTTTTCCTCCCACTAGAAGAAGGCACTTGCAGGGCTCAGCACTATCTCCCCTCCTTTCCCTTATCTCCCCCCTGAGCCACAGATCTGAGGGGACTTTGATGAGTTGGACTTTCCAGCAGAGTGTGCAAAACCCTCCAGGAAAAACTCGATATCTCAGCGGAACTGATTCAGTGCTGAACCCTGAGCTGATACACAATCAAACCACCCCGAAATCAGCTGCTGAATCTCCCTTTGCTTCAAGCCCAAGGCAAGCCCTCGACCCTCAGATTATTCTTTTTGTTTCAAGGATGCAGTAAAATTAAAATAAATCCTGCGAAGGGCAACCAGAATAGTTTCTCCAAACAGAAATTTTAACTTGTTATTTGTCAGGAGTAAAGAAAATGGACTGGGATTATCACTGAGTGGATTTCAAAGAAACAAAAGGAATCTTCACACAGCACAACTAAAATTTGGAGTTCTTTGCCTCAGGATAACGTAGCCAGCAAAAAAGGGACAAAGATCAAGCCTTGTTCAGCAGCAAGTGGTTATTGATATACAACTGAACGACAGTCATGGTTTTAGTGTGGGATTAGAAAAGATGACGTAGATTAAATACAAAATTCAATCCCTGTAATATCATATCTGCATTTTATTATTCTCAGTTTCCTCCATTTTTAATGTGTGAATCTAAATTTTGTTACATCTCTTGATGGCTTCTCTAAATTAGAAATTTTTTCTTAAATCCTCACACCTGTTTATCCTTATATTAAAAAAATTATGTCTACAACAATCAATAAAAATTTGGTGTTTGAAGTCTCATTTGAAAGCACAACAGAGAGGAGTATTCATCACTAAAACATCAAAAATAAGAATCCAAGCCTAAATCTATGTATATTTAAATTAAATAGGACAATCAATGTAATATAAAAAGGCACAGAGTGACTTGGCAGAACTTCCCTGTGTTGGAGATTTCTGTTCTTGTCTCTGAAGTGAAAATGGTTGATTTTAAACAAGCAAAGGGAAGGAAACTTCCAATTTTTTTTCATAAAACACCCAATTCCATTACGAAATTCACTGCCCCACATTCAATCTTTGGATCAAATTTTCATTCCCAGTTTCCTGATCCCTCTGGCTTCATCACCCAGACATACAAGTGCCAGACCATGGGAACATCACTGGAATTTACCTTCATTAAACTGGGCTCAGAATCTGGAGTTTGGAGTTTAAATCACACAGTCTGAGCCAAGTTCCCCTTGCTTCTCATCAATATAAAAGAGCTTGAAAGCTGCCTATTTTTTATCTTTTAAATTATCTCATCCTAACCTAAATCAAAATTCAGCTCTTAATCTCAAGTCACTCCAGCACATCAATATCAAACCCGTAGGAGTTATTGAGAATTTGCTCTGATAAAATGAGATAACTCTGATATTTTTCACTGATATGAGAACTTACAGTGATAAGATGAGGCCCAGGTGCTGATTTACATCAGAAAACTTCTGATGTAAACTTCTCTTAAAACTTCTCCCAGGGACACTGTGCTGTACAAACACTGCAAGCAGCAAACAAGTTTTGATCCCTGCTGCTGCTGCTTCTTCACCTGAGTAGTAAGAAAAAAATTAACCCTGTGGTTTGGTGGTATCTCAGGGCGCTCTTTAAAGCTCCCAGCCTGTTTAAGATAAAAGAGCTCCACTCTAATTACTCATATTCCTGAGTATTTGACATTCACACAGCACAGTGGTTAACAGGAGCTGTTGAGGAACACCTATTACTCACTTCTTATGTCTCAGTGGGAAATAACGTGGTCTGGTGATGAAAAGAGGCACAAAAGGAGCAAAAAACAGAACCCAATGACCTGTGGCAGCCACTGCCAGAGGACTGGAAGCTTTAAACTCAAACTCAAATCAAAACTGACTCAGAAACAACCCCAGTGTGCCAAAGCCCCAATTTGCTGCATGTCTATTTTGAAAACACAAAAATGATTGTTGGGTCCAAGAGTTAAATATTGCTGCAGGTCTGGCAATGGATTGCAGGGTCTTTAATTTCCAAAACTGGGCATTTTCACCTTCAGCCTTTCTAAAATCACCCAAGCTTTGCATTCCTTTCTCAGCAGTTTAGATTTCAAAATCCCAGAAGGATTCTCTGAATCAGATTGCAATTACTATTTATTATTATTATTATTGTTATTGTTACTATTACTATTACAACCATGGATGCTGAAATCCCCAAAATCACCTTTTCCTCTACAAATTTCAAGTCAGAGGGACATGATGAACTTCCTGGTGGGATAAATTTAAAGCACAAAGCTATTAAATAACCATCTCCACAGCCTAATCACAACAGGTGGTTTGTTGGAAACTCAGTAGAATTAATTTTGTCTTTTTGGTCTTGAGGTAAGAGAGTTTAAAGTCTGGGAACCCACCATAAGTTACCAAAGCAGCTGCTTCCTTGATTCCCCAGGCCCTGTGGTCCAAGCCCACAGCTCTGAGGCTGCTCTGTTCGGGGCAAGAAGCCTCAAAAGCAGCTCAGGTATTCCTCAGTTGGAACAACCTGACCTCTAAATTTGACTGTGGGTCTGTGACAGACCATAAAGCTGCAAAACGCTGAAAAACCCCAAGGCGCTGCTGAACATTTACAAGTGGCCGAGTTTTGCATTTCTTGGTCTGCAAATGCCTCAGTGAGAGCTCCTGAATAATCACAGAATCAGAAAATAATGAAATTTTCACAGTGTTTGCTCCTTTTCAGTTGCTTCTGCACCCGAGAAATCTGACCTGGCCCATCCTGATTCAATACAAGATATTCATAAATGTGGGGTTTTTTTTTTTTTCTTCTGGGAAAGGGCTTTCAAGAAATCCTTTTTATTCCCCTGTTTTATTTCCTAGTTTGGATGGATAGTGTCAGCTCTGGGACCATTTAGAAATAGTGGAATCAGAGATTTGAGTGTTTCGGCCAAAAGCTGAAATGAGCTCTGGAGTCCTCAGGATGGGATGGACCTGGAGCTGCTGGGGTGAGTCCAGAGAAGGTATCAGGATGATCAGAGGGGTGGAGCAACTCTGGGAAGAAAAGCTGAGAGAACTGGGAGTGTTCAGCTTGGAGAAGAGAAGGTAAACTAATAATGGCCTTCCAGGACCTGAAGGAGCTCCAAGAAAGATGGAGAGCTAATATTTGCAAGGGATGGAGGGACAGGACACAGGGAATGTCTTCCCACTGCCAGAGGGCAGGGCTGGATGGGATCTTGGGCAGGAATTGTTCCCTGGCAGGGTGGGCAGGCCCTGGCAAAGGGTGCCCAGAGCAGCTGGGGCTGCCCCTGGATCCCTGGCAGTGCCCAAGGCCAGGCTGGGCAGGGCTTGGAGCAGCCTGGGACAGTGGGAGGTGTCCCTGCCATGGCAGGGGAGAGAATGAGGTGGAATTTAAGGTCCCTTCCAGCCCAAACTATTCCATCATTCAGTGATTCTATGAAAACTGAAAACAATTCAGATCTCGGTACTTTCATATAATTTCTGCTGATTTTTTTTTTTAAAGAACTAAAACTCTCCTTGGAAGCCAATTATGTCAGAAAAGCAACTTGGACACTAAGGAGCATTTTACAAACATCTTTAGTTGTTCCTTCAGCTTCAGCACCCATTTGTTGGACTCTGCCCCAAGAACACAGAACATGAATAACGGAATTATTCTTTTTCCCCTGGCCATTTCTTTGAGGTATCTGAGCTCTTTCATTCACATCAAATGCTGCTGAAAGAGGCTGGAATTCCCCTGAGCTGACTAATGTCCACCAACACAACCTGGCCAAGAACTCCTGACACTGCCCCTCACTGAGATCACCCTCGAGCACCATCACAGGGACCAGGTTGCAGGAGCAGCCCCTCCATATCAGACCTGGCTCATTCAAAATATCATCTATAATATCATCTATAATATCATCTATGCTATCATCCATGAGAAAGAACACACAAAATCTTTGTGCCCCTCACAGAGGGCAGGGATGAACCTGGCATTTCTGGGATATTTCCAGCAGGTGCTCTGGGGCTGCAGAAGGAACCTGAAGGGTGTGGCTGCATTTACCTTGATGGCACTGCAGGAAAGCTTTTCCTGGCACTGGATCTTCACTCTCACGATGGGAGGAGAAGAGGAGCCCAGGAGCTGAAGGAGCTCCTTGGAGGAGCAGTTGGATGCCCACGAGCGACGTGCAGCAGTGCAACCCGGCTTCCGCCCTCCTCCCCTCTCTGCCTACCCAGAGGGATGGAAAATTCCATCTGCTTCATACTGAATGTGACCAAAACTGCTGTCACAAAAGGGTTTTTTAAAAAAGTGAAGATCGATGGGCAGAGATAAAGCTCATTATTATCTGAAGGTTACCCCACAGGTTACGGTGATGCCTCGGCAGGAGGAAGAAGTGAGAGGCGGCCATGAGCCCAAGGTAAGTCCCTTCCTCCCCACAGAACGTCACTGCAGGCCCTGAGATCCTGGAGGCCTAAACTGAAATCTAAAATTAAGCACAGCCTAAGAGGTTTTTTTGCTGAGACAAAGCCAGAAATGCTGGCTCAAGCAAGAGCTGCCATTGGCCTTAAAAAGTCAGGGGATTCTGTCTTCCAAAGAACTCCAATTCAGAAGTCAAGATCCACCAGGAAATAATTGACCACATTTCTACTGTTTTGGAGGTGCCAGCAGGTCTTGAGAGCACAAGAACTCCCTATTTTAAAGGCAGAGTGCAGTTCTGTCATTTTGGTCATTTCTTATCATTTGCAAATGACCAAATCCCCCTGCTCTGCAGCAGCTGAAAAGGTGCCACTGTCACCAAGTCCATGACATCACTTCCAGAGGAAAAGCAGAACAAATCCTTATAAAAACAAGGACTTCCCCTCATTTTCCAAATCTATCCAGCAAACACCAGTCAGGACAGAGCATTCTCCTATATTTGATATTCCCAATTCCTTCTTTCATTTTCCATGAATCTCTTTCAAAATGCCCAACCCAAATATTTTGTATAGCCCATGAAACTTCGAGGATCCCTGTCCTCCTGCTCCTTGAGTGGTTCCTCACAGCAGCGGCTGCAAATTATTCCTGATTCACCAAACGGAACCAGGCCCTGACCTTATCCCTGAGCCCCAGAGATGGGATAAGATCCCATGGGATTTTGCAAACCCAGCCAGATTCCAGCCCTAAGAAATTATTTAGCTTTAAGCAGAGAAACCGAAACCAAGTTCAGCTCTCCCTCTCTTTCTCCCGGTCTTTTCCTTGCCTAAGCCAGCACAAGCACTTCCAGAACTCAGGGCTAGAGGGTCCCATTTACAAGAGTTTCTGCAGGACCTAAATAAAATTCCCTTCATTGCTTCCCTGTCTGTTCCAGACCATTCCCACTGAGATGTGCAGAATATTCAACAGATTGGGACTGGAGCGTTTCAAGGACCACAAATTTCTGCCCATGGCACTTTTGTCATTGTCCCCTTAAAGTTGCAAACTGTGACTGCCCCTGGATCCCTGGCAGTGCCCAAGGCCAGGCTGGATGGGACTTGGAGCAGCCTGGGATGGTGCAAATGTCCCTGCCATGGCAGCAGTGGCACTGGATGGGCTTTGAGGTCCCTTCCAACCCAAACCAGTCTGAGATTCTGTGATTTTATGATAATTTCCCAATAGGAACACTCCAATCCTTGATTCCTTTTGCAGAAATCCTGTCACAGGACCTGAAGTGCTCTAAAAACTTTCTTTTTTTTCTTTTTGAAAGGAAGCAAATCATCCCCACCAGCCTGGCCTGGAGGCTGCCAGGCCTCCTCCACTCGTGCACGTGCCAAAGGCACTCTCAGCCCAGCTTGATCACATCTCTCACTCATTAATTGCTAATATCAAGATTTTCTCTCAGAGGTTTCCCTTTCACTCTGCTATCACAGGAAATAAATGAAACTTCTGAAGATTTTTCAGGCACAGTCAGTGCTGCTGAGTTTCCGTAACACACAGAGCTGCTGGCAACCCACGAAAGCTGAAACCGCTCACTTCAACCCCAAATCTTGGTTCCTCTGTGCCCAAGGCAGCAGGGTCCTTATCAGGGCTTTATCAGTCTCAAAATGCTGGCTAAATAAAGTCAAGGCTCTAAATTAGTATTTGGGTTTTGTCTGAAAGTGCACTCGAGCTAAATCTGGAGTGTTTCCACTAAAGCTGCTCAACTCCTTCCAGGTTTGCACTCAAACAGCAGAAATAAACAGCCAGGCCATGACAGAAAAAAGCAAAACCCAATGAAGTCTCTCGTCCATCCCCTGTTTATTCTAATCTTTGCAATATTCCAGTTATTGCAATATTAAGAATCCCAGTAAAAATGCACAAGGCGGAAGCAGGAGGAGTTTCTTGACTCCACAAGAAAATAAAGATACTTTTCCTTTTCAAGGCACAAAGGCCAAATCTGCTCTTAACTCCATTTTCCCTGATTTGGTGCTATTAATCACCCCTTACCTGATTTTCTGTTATTAATTACACCTCATCTGACTAATTTTAATTACCTGAATTATTGCACAGCTTTGGTAAAGAAGGGAGCTGTGGCCTGGCACCAATTTCAGCAGACTCAGGGCAGGTTATTCACAAAAAAGATTTCACCCACCCCATCTTTTAAGTCTGAGGGACCCCCAGGAGATGGGACATGTCCCCAGCTCCCCAAAATCCAAATTTAAGGGGACACTTCACCCCCAGTTGCTGAGGCCACACGGATGTGGTAGCTCAGTAAGAACCCCTCTCAAACAAATCCAGTGAAAACTGGAAAACTCGCAGCCACGGCAAGCTGAAAGATCAATTATTAATTAATTAATTAATTAGAGTGAGAAACAGAAACATTTTGTGAACAGCAGAACTTCTAGAGGTTTCTGCCTCAGGAAAAATCAGGGCAGGGACCCCAAGAGCAGTGATGGGTGGGACCTGGTGTTGTTGCTTCCAAGATGTTTAACAGCTGCTCAGGAAAAAAAATCTGGAATTTACACAATTTTCCCAATATCTGCCTGTTTTTCTGGAAGCCTCTATGAGCTAAAGGTGCCTCGTTATAGAACTCTCACCTTTTTTAATTAAAGAAAAATGTGGGGGACTTAAAAATCAGATGGACAGAAAACAACAGCAAAAACCTGACCCCACAAACAAAACAAAACAAAACCAAAAGTTCTTCACATTTGATTTCCTACCCCAGTATCATTTGAATTTAACTTTTAAGGGCACACCATAAAGAAATTCAAATTGGTTTGGAATATTTTCTGGGTACAGTTGATGGATTAGACTCTTTATAAGAGAACTGAAGTTCTGAGGCACCTTAAAGATGCCTGAATTTTGAAAGCGGTGGTTTTGAAGTGAAACCTTTTGAAGCAACCAGAAATGCCAGAAATTGGAGAAATTCATATTTTCTGCCTCATATCTGTCAGGTTCTTCCACTTGTGCTGGCATGGAATTCAACCTATAATTAATTATTGCAATAATTATTATGAGCAGGGCTCTACTATGGGATAACTGGCACGTAGGACTCTTAGGAACTGTATTTCCTTTGTCCCAACAAATCCTTGGCTGCCCCCAAGAAATCCAGCCAGTGAGAAGCCAGAGAACAATCAAATTCTATTTTAGAACAGTCAAAAATTAAGAAAAACCTAAATTTTTAAAATTTAAGTCTTTTATTCCCTCTGCCATAGCAAAGGGCTTTTGTCACCTGTAGAACTGGAGGTTCCAACCTTTGGGTGGATGCCCAGTTAAGATTTTTTAGATGGGGAAGACCCCAAAAATGTCATTTTTTGAAGGTTTTTTTAATCAACAGAGTAATTATTTAACCTCCAACTTCCTTGAAATCCAAAACAATGCTGGCTGCTCAAATCAGCACAGTGGAAAGAAGAGGCAGCAAAAGTGTCCAACTTCAACAACGATGAAAATAAAGTGGAATAATACAAAAAAATCTACGAATATCAGCATTTCTATGTGAGGATGGGACAAGGAATTGGGGAGGGAGATATTGGATGTGGCAGAACAGTGAATATTTGTGCATCCAGGTGTCAGCAGGGAGCGGGGGGTGCTGGGTGCCAGTTTGGAGACAGAAATTCAGGAACAGGTGGGGGAAAGCAGAGAATGCAAAGAGATATAAAAAGAGGGGAGAGAGAAAAGGAAGATGGAAAAAGTAAAGAGAAAATGGGATAGAGAAAAAAAGAAGTGAGAAAGAAGAAAAGAAAAAAAGGGGTTAGAAAAGGACTTCAAAATATGGAAAGGACAAAGGGCGGGGAAAATAGAAAAAGATTGTAAAAGAAAGAAAAATATGAAAAATATTTAAATATTGAATAAAATATAAAATATATACAATATAAAATAAATACAATGTGAAATATATACATTATAAAAAGTATACATTATAAAATATATACAATAAAATATATACAATATAAAATATATACAATATAAAATATATACAATATAAAATATATGGATAGAAAATAGAAAATAGAAAATAAAAAATAGAAAATAAAAATATTAAAGAAATAAATAGAAAATAGAAAATATTTAAAATATATAAAATATAAAATAGAAAATAGAAAATATTTAAAATATAGGATATAAAATATAAAATATAAAATATAAAATATAAAATATAAAATATAATAATAAAATATAAAATATAAAATATAAAATATAAAATATAAAATATAAAATAAAATAATAAAATATAAAATAAAAATATGAATGTTTTCCATATTTTAAGTATTTAAAAAATTTTAAAATTCAAAAAGCGATTTTCCTGCCACGAGCCAGCCCCATCCCAGCACAGCCCCAGGGCTCTGGGGACAAACCCAGCGATGGTTTCCTCCTTTGCCCCCCAGCACCTGGAAAAGCCCCAATCCCTGGGACTCCCCAGCCCCACCTGGCAGGACTTACCTTGAGGATGGCACCCAAACCCTGCAACCACCCGGGCAGGGCGACAGGGGGACGTGTCCCCAAGTGTCCCTCACCTCCCGCCCCTGTGACACCCCCACACATGGCCCTGGGTCCTTTTTTGGTTTTTTGGTTGGTTTTTTTTTTTCCACTTTTATTTTTGTTGTTTGTTTCTGCCCGAGCAGCCCCGGGGAAGCTGCAGCGATGTCGCGATTACGTAAGAGGCGGTGACAAGCGGGGACAGAGAGGGGGTGGCAGGTGGCTCCTGCAGCAGCACCGCTGCTTTCGAGCTCCAGCGTCTGCAGGCAGCCAGGGGAGGATTCCAGTGTAGAATCCTCCTGTAGGTTTAATACATCATTTTTCTTTTAGTACAATACGTATCATAAAATAATAAATCAGCCTTCTGTGCAGAATTGGGGTCACTCAGGAGACAGTGAGGAGCCCCAGAGAGGTGACAGCAGCACCCTGAGGGTGGCACGGGACCCCTCAGTGTCTGTCTGTCTGTCACAGATGTATTTCTGAAAAATCCTTTAATTATGAGAGGAATAGTGGATTTGTCTTTACAAACAAAAACCAGATCAAGGTTAAATAGATAAAAACCAGTACTGGGAGATAAAAGAAACAATGGGAAGGATTCCGCCGATTGATGAGTTGAAAAAGATATTTTGCTTTTAACAAATAAACTTTAGGTTTGCTGAGAAACAAAATTAGACATTGAAAGATGAAAGAAACAATGGAAAAGAAAAATCACTAAATTCCATAAGAATTAAAAATCAAAAGGGAGGGTTGTACATTAGAGGGGAATCTTCGGTAACAGGCGTATCAGGAAGTCTGAATCTCTCAAGTACCTCAGCCAATGGGGAAAGAGAGAAGGGAAATGAGGATAAAAAGGGGGCTGCATCCTCCAAAAATTGGTGACATCCCAGGGGAATGCCCCATGGGCTCTCCCTTTATTTGAATAAAGCCTGAAAGGACTCCTCTGTCCTCCGTTTTGGACATAAACCTCTGGTGTTTGTGGATTAATTTTCCTAACACTTAGGATCTTTTCTCCTTAGCTTCAGCTTCTTCATGTTTTGCTGCTTTGGAATGTGATTTGGAGAATTGTTTACCCAGCATGTGAATTGTTTTTACTTGATAACCAATGACAGCCACCTGTGTCGAGGCTGTGAGCAGTACAAGATTTTTTTATCTTTCCTTTCCTTTCCTTTCCTTTCCTTTCCTTTCCTTTCCTTTCCTTTCCTTTCCTTTCCTTTCCTTTCCTTTCCTTTCCTTTCCTTTCCTTTCCTTTCCTTTCCTTTCCTTTCCTTTCCTTTCCTTTCCTTTCCTTTCCTTTCCTTTCCTTTCCTTTCCTTTCCTTTCCTTTCCTTTCCTTTCCTTTCCTTTCCTGAAATTTCCTTTCCTGAAATTTCCTTTCCTTTCCTTTCCTTTCCTGAAATTTCCTTTCCTGAAATTTCCTTTCCTGAAATTTCCTTTCCTTTCCTGAAATTTCCTTTCCTTTCCTTTCCTGAAATTTCCTTTCCTTTCCTGAAATTTCCTTTCCTGACAGGATATCAGGGCTGGGTTCTAGAGGCAACTTTTCTTTCTTACTGTTCTCAAAAATGGGAATTGGGAGACTCCTGGTTGCACTGAACTTTAGATATCTGCTCTTGAAAGGTTTCTCCATATGGAAATATCCTGTAAGATTGCCCTTCTAGTGAGTGGAGAGAATCAGACTTCTGCAAGGTTCTGATGTATTTTAGATTTTTATCTTGAGAAGAAGAAGCACATCCTGTCATCTCTTTATGGCAATATAATACAATACAATATAATATAATGTAATGCTTTAAGGGTGTTTGGGGTTTTGGTTTTGTATGTTTGTTTGTTTGTAGGGTTTTTTTGTTTTTTTTTTTTTTTTTTTTTGTCTGGCAATATAGAAATTTTCCTTCAGAAAATGCCAATTTGCAAGAAATGGTTTTTATCTGTGAAGGAATGAGATTGTGACATAAAGATCCTTGCTGGCTCCAAAAACTGGAGTTGAAATTCAACATTTAAAATGGATTGTTGTGAAAAGAGGAATAAAAAGCATTTTTAGGAAATACAGTGATTTTAAGGAAGTGCAAGGAACAGAGATGAGCCCATGACATCCAGCTGTAAAAGGAGATTTTCTGCATTTCAGATTCTCAGGGATCAGGTAGCTTCATCACTGGGCAGTCTCTCATGAAAAAGAAAATATTTTGTTGAAAACAGGTTTTCCACAGAAATGTGAATTTTCACCAAGGAGAACTTTCCACATCAGCCCTCAATTTTCAATTCAAACTGAATTTCATAACAGCAATTGGGGAACCACCCTCAGTTGTTCTCCCTCTCCCCAGTGGTTTCCAGCTTGGACAATCAAAACATCACAGCAAAAAAACAAAAACAAAAAAACCAAAATACCCTTTACTTCCCAGATGTATTGTTTGAACAAACCCTCCAAAGGTTGCAAAGAAAAATTCTCCAAACCCAAACCAGCTTTTCTGTTTTCTGTTGACAAAATCATTGCCAGGAGCTGAGAATTTCAAAGCCGCTCCACAAAGTTGTGGCACCATCAGACTTTTCTCTGCAGAAACGTCTCCCACCTCCCCCAGGGGATTTTTGTGGTTCAAATCATGTGGTCCTGCTCTGTTTGCACTCCTAACTCAAGGCAGGGCTCAGATGCTCCTTTTCAAGGTCAGGTCTTGTGGAAGAGGTTTTACAGGCACTTCTGGGAGCCAGAGAGAAGTTTGATCAGAGGATCCATGTTTACCCCTGAAAGAATTTTCTACCAAGGTCATTGACATGGAAACCAAGAAAGAAAGAAGAAGAAATAAGAGAAACCTGCAACAATTCCAATAAACACTTTGTTTGTCTCTTGTGACCAATGAGTAAAGTGTAAACTTAGGAGTTTTGTAGGAACTGTAGGAGTTTTGCAGGAGTTTTGGATAAAAACCATGCATGCTAAAATGAAAACAGTTCAAATCCTTCTGAAAATGGAGTGTGTTGCTTTGTATTGTCTCCACGGCAAGGTCTCACCTTTCCTGCTGAGATGTTGCATGTGAACTCATCTTCAAACCCTCACCCAGTGCCCACAGGAGCTCACCCAGTGCCACCAGTGGCTCACCCAGTGCCCACAGGAGCCACCACAGCCCAGCACCAGGGGCCTTCCTCCCTCTGCCCTTCTTCACCCTCTTACCCTGAACCCCCAAAACCAAATCTCTACCACCACCTGGAGTCCAGCTCAGCTGGGGTTCATAATTTTTTCCCTTTCTTTTAATGTTTCACTGAGTAAAGAAGGCATTATTTGTGTTTTGGGAGGGACTAGGAAGTGCCACGATGGCATTTTCAGTGCTCACCACCCCAGCTGCCCAGAAGAATAGAGCCTGTCTGCAGCTCCTCAGCCCATCCTGCCAATCCCTGCAGGGCTTTAATAACATTTTATCCCAAATGAAGCAAAGCCTGTCCTGCAGGAAAAGCTCTGGAAGTTGCTGCCATAGGAGAAAAGGAAACTCAGCCAGAATTGGAGAGGGACTTTCAACATCCACACAGCTGGGGAAGGTGATTTGGGTTTGGGCTGCAGGGATGACCCAACAGTGAGCTGGGTTCCCGTTCCTGTGCTCTTGGAGTGTCGTGCTTGAGGCAGAGACAATACAAAGCAACACACTCCATTTTCAGAAGGCTTCAAACTGGTTTTATTCTAGCATGCATGCTTTTTATACATTCTTACAAAACCCATAAGTTTACACTTTATTTTGGGATGTTGGGAGACACAAGACAGATTATGGACTTTGGACCTGGTTAACATAAGATAGTCAATAACAGGATGCCTTGGCAAAAGCAAATGGAACTTTGAAAATTAGACCTGGATTGCAAGAAGATTAAATCAAACAGTTTTACTGGAAAAAGAAAATCCCATTAATCTCTGCAATCAAGAGATGTTATTTGCATAAGTTTGTGATTTTAACCTAATCATTGTAGTACACATTACTAGTCTCCCTGAAATGGTATATAGGTGTTTTTATCCCACAAAAAAATCAGATTCTGATCATCAAGTCAGTCTCCCCATCTCTCTCCATCACTGACAACTTTACTCATTGGTTACAAGAGACAAACAAAGTGTTTATTGGAATAGTTGCAGGTTTCTCTTATTTCTCCTTCTTTCCTTCTTGGTTTCCATGTCAATGACCTTGGTAGAAAATTCTTTCAGGGGTAAACATGGATCCTCTGATCAAACTTCTCTCTGGCTCCCAGAAGTGGCTGTAAAACCTCTTCCACATGGGAGGGGTTTGGAATTGGGATGGATTTGCTGGCATGCACAGTGTGCTCAGGATTTTGGCAGGCCCCATCCCTGGGGAACAGCTGGCCTGAGGGGCTGGAAAGCTCTCTGGTCCCTTCTGTCACGCCTGAGCCATTGTTTGAGGGCTGGCAGCAGCTTCTGGGATGAAACCACTGCGACATCTGCTGTGTCACCCCAGGGCTGGGCCCTGCCAGCACTTTACTCCTTGGTTACTCACTGGAGGATGATTCCTTTCCACCCCTGAAGAGGGAATGGGGCAGCACAAGAGCCCTGTAGCTCCCTGAGTGCTGCAGTTTTAGGAGCAGAGGGGATTTCACTGGGTTATTCCAGAGAGTCCCCTTGGCTATGCCCCAACAGAAGGGATGCTGTGGATTTTGAAGGTGCTGCAGGAAGGGGCACAAACAATGTGAGGGTGGGCAGGCCCTGGCACAGGGTGCCCAGAGCAGCTGGGGCTGCCCCTGGATCCCTGGCAGTGCCCAAGGCCAGGCTGGGCAGGGCTGGGAGCAGCCTGGGACAGTGGGAGGTGTCCCTGCCATGGCAGGGGTGGAATGGGATAAACTTTAGGGTCCCTTCCAACCCAAACCATTCAGTGATTCCATAATAACCACTCGTGCCAGCAGAGTCCCAGCTCTGTCCCTGTGTGCAGGACACTCAGCCCTGGGTGATTTCAGACACACAAAACCTTTCCTACACACACCAGGACACACCTGACAATTCCCTGGTGCCCCAGGGATGTCATTCCCCGCTCTGAAGGCTCTAACTCAAAAATACCAGAGGGGAAAATGAGGATTAAATCTGCCCTAAGTGACATTGTCCTTTGAAAACTGCTCCAAGGGAACTCTGACATCCTCCTTCCATTGACTTGCTGGGAAGAATGACCTCCACAAAATACCCATCACTTAATTCCCTCATCATTTCACTCTGCTTGTGAATCTGATTTTCCCTTACATTGGTTTTCCTGAGCCTGGGGCTGTGCTGAGGCATCTTGCTCCATCTTGGTCCCAAGGACAAAGGGACAGCTGTGGTAGGAGTGTCTTTCTCCAGCAGAGTGAGCTCCCATTTCCATCCTGTCCAGCTGGATTTCTCCATCCCCTCATGGGCTCTGATCCCTGAGGGCAAAGCAGGTTGGATATGGAGGCAAATGTGACCCATTTCAGGGGAATGGCCTTTGTGTGTTCCACTGCCAGAGAAAAAAAGGTCAAAAATCCCTAAATCCTAATGAAGAAATCTTGATTACAAGCTACAATCAAACCCTTGGTTTAGAAAAATCAGTTAAGGAAACCTAGAGGAGAGATTTTTGGTTCATTTCTAAAGTTAAAATAACAGAGATAAACCAGATAATTTGACATGAAATCAGAATCAAACACTGCAAACTAAAATTCATTATTCCCTTTAAAACCTGCTTCCTGTATTTATACTTGGAATAACCTCTGAAGTATTCCCTGTGCTGAGGCTCCACTGCCCTTTGCTCAATTCCCTGCTCTGTCTGTGAGTAGATTTTTATATTCTACCCCAAAAATTCCTCCTTTTGTTCCACTTTCAGTACCTGAGCCCGTGTCATTATTTCTCAGCAGCTGCTCTGCCCCTTTTCCACCTTTGCTGTGTCTTTGCAGCTCCTCCCAGTGTCAGTTCAGTTGTGATTTTTCTGACTGTGCCAGCACAGCCCTGGGGTGTTAAACAGGCTGCCCTAAATAGCAGCTCTCAGCCTTCTGTACAGTATTTTTTCCTCTTTGCTGAGTCTTTGCTGCTTCACATTTGGGAAAAATGGGTGCTGAATTTGGGGATCTGCCAGCAGGATTCAAAATCTGCCTTCCTGTGTCTGTTTTTAACCCAGTTTTGGTGCATCAGACACTTTTTCCATCCCTTTTTCTCTTCTTCGTAGAAGCAAAAACACATGAAAGAAAATACTTTCCCCTTTTCCACTGGTTGGAGGAGATTTTTTGTCTTTTATTAATCATTGCAACCACTTTTTTTTTCCAATCAGTATTTTTATTTTTCCTTTTAATTTGGTGAATATCTACCAGTCAAATTTTGAATTTAAAAAGCTTCAACAAGACAAGTGTTTTTGTGATTCCCTTATTTCTGTGATTCCCTTATTTTCTGTGATTCCCTTACATTTTTACCACAGACACCTTGAGTTCCTTCCTGAAGGTGTCTCTTGCACAGATGCTTCTTAATAGTAAATAAAATCATAACTTGCTGCAGCACAGCAAAATGTGCTAAACCATGCAAATTATTAATATTGCTTTATTAATAGTTATTAATTAATATTAGCATCAATATTTGTTTCTATTTATCTGTTAATATCAATTTATTAATATTTATTAATGTAAGTATTTATTTTACATTGAGGCACTGATGTGCAACAAAGGATTAACTGTGAATTTCTGGAATCACAGCTCTGGGAGCAAGGAAGGCAGAGGGATAAATCAGAGGATCACAGAATTTCACACAGAATCGTGGAATTAAGGTTGAAAAAGACTTTTAAAATCAACAAGTCCAACCATCAACCCAACAGCACCATGGTCACCATTAATCCATGTCCCCAAGTGCCACAGTCAAAGGTTTTTTGAGCACTTCCAGGGATGGTGACTCCAGCACTGCCCTGGGCAGCCCCTTCCAGTGCCTGACCACCCTTTCCATGAAGAAATTCCACCTGATATCCAATCTAAACCTCCCATGGAGCAGCTTGAGGCCGTTTCTTCTCATCCCATCCCTGGGAGAAGATCAGGAGATATCAACTCTCACCTCAATGGGATTTTTTATTCTTTTTTAGGTCAAGGGTTGTTGACTATTTGCCATCCCAGTCTATGGCCCAAAATTCATTTCACATGGCCTAAATCTTGCCCAGGATGATGTGGCATGTGGATTTTGTAGATCTGGGGAAAGATGTGCTCCACCACATCCCTGTTTCCATCACGTCAAAGGATGTGGGGAGTGCCACAGCCCTGCCAGGACCTTGCTCTACACCCACTCCCTGACCCCAGGAATAAATGACTTGCGTTGGTCAGGAATTTTCCAACAGAAGAGTTTTCCACCTGAGAACGCTGACGAGGCCCAACCGAAGAGTTCTGGGGAAGGTTTTTATTCCATCAGAGCTTTGGGTGGAAACAAAGGAAGGCCTGGCCAGGTCCTTGGATGGGTCCTGCCAGCTCAACCCCCTCCCCACACACCCTGGAGCTGTGGCCACAGCATTTCCCAGCTGATGGATGAGCCAGGGCACCAAAGAGAGGCAATTCTGTCAGAAATGCCTTTATAATTAATTTAATTAATTGATTCAACAGCAAAATGTATTTATTGAAGGCGTTTTTCGACCTGTTGGCACACAATTATTTCTCTGCTCAGTTTGAGGATCCCTCAGGCTGGCCCAGAGCCACAAGCCCAGGCTGGGGGTCAGAGGAGGGAAAGTTGGAGGTCACAGAGAGAGAGTTGAGGGTCACAGAGCGGAGAGGTGGAGGTCACAGGGGGCAGAGTTGGAGGTCACAGGTAGAGAGAGTTGGAGATCACAAGAGGAGGAATTGGAGGTCACAGGAGGGAGAGTTGGGGGTCACAGGAGAGAGAGTTGGAGGTCATAGGGGGCAGAGTTGGAGGTCATAGGAGGGAGAATTGGGGGTCACAGAAGGAGAGATGGAGATCACAGAGGGGAGAGTTGGAGGTAGCAGGATGGAGAGTTGGGGGTCACAGGTGGGGAGAGCTGAAGGTCACAGGTAGGGAGAGTTGGAGGTCACAGAGGGAAGAGTTGGAACTCAAAGGGGGAAGAGTTGGAGGTCACAATTAGGGAGAATTGGAGGTCACAGAAGGAGAGTTGGAGGTCATAAGTAGGGAGAGATGGAGATCACAATTAGGGAGAGTTGGAGGTCACAGGGGGAGAGCCCAGAAGTGGAGGAGAGGAGCTGGTTTTGGTCCCATTTTCGTGCTATTGAACAAAACCTGAGAGGGATGGAAAGGTCTCTTTGTGCTTGTGCTGTGTGCAACTGATAACCAGCATGTCCTGGCGTGCTGGTGATAAGATAGGTGTGCTGGTGATAAGATGGGTTGGGATGAGCTAGATCAGGCTGGGGGATGTGATGAGGTGTCCCAGTGATGATCAGATGTGTGCCAACACTGTCACCTTATCGCTGTGGGTGCTCAGGAGGGTTCAACCCTTCCCTCACAACACAGAGAGTGGAAAATTCCAAAGATTTGGGTAAAACTGAGGGAGACGGACGAGTGCAGAGGATTTGGGGAAGTTTCTGGAAGAGCAGCAGCTCTGAGTCTGTGCTCTCCAACTGCCGCCTTTATCAGTGACACAGCTCTTATCTATCCCCAGATCCCTGGGATCAGACAGGGAAGGGGCTGCAGGTCCAGCAGGGTGTTCCACCTGCAGCAGGGGGAGAGGCAGGGCTGGATAAATCCCTGCTGTGGGTGGCAGAGAGAGGCTGCAGGGCCTGGAGACCTGGAGATGCTCCCACTGAGGGGGCTGAGCCCCTCTGGAATGGCAGAGTGGGGCTGATCAGGGCCTCAGTTCTGAGGAAATTCCCCTCTGGAATGGCAGAGTGGGGATGATCAGGGCCTGAGCCCCTCTGGAATGGATGATCAGGACCTCAGTTCCAAGGAAATTCCCCTCTGGAATGGCAGAGTGGGGATGATCAGGGCCTCAATTCCGAGGAAATTCCCCTCTGGAATGGCAGAGTGGGGCTGATCAGGGCCTCAATTCTGAGGAAATTCCCCTCTGGAATGGCAGAGTGGGGATGATCAGGGCCTCAATTTTGAGGGAATTCCCCTCTGGAATGGCAGAGTGGGAATGATCAGGGCTTCAATTCCAAGGAAATTCCCCTCTGGAATGGCAGAGTGGGGATGATCAGGGCCTCAGTTCTGAGGAAATTCCCCTCAGGGGTGTCTGTCAGACCCTGCACATCCCAAAAGCAGGAATCACAAAGATTCACAGGAGACCTGTGCCTTCAAGTCCCACTTGTCTCACTCCTTTTTCCCCTTCCAGCAACTCCTGCTATTTTCCAATGCTCTTGGAACAGACAGCTTTCAACCCAAACCATTCCCAACCCGGGATAAACCCTTTCCCTTGGTCCTCTGGAATAATCCCAAGGGGTTTATGTCCTGTCTGTCAGGGTGTGGATAAACTCAAAATTGCCTCCAGCTAAAGCGGAAGTTTCTCTATAATACTTCTCTGGTGCTTTCCTTCCCTGTTTGAAAAAAAAAAAAAAAATAGCAGCGTCCAGTGAACTGAAAATTTATTGCAAGAAACCATTTTTCAAACCAGAAAATGGATTTGCTTAGAAAACAAAGTCTAAACAAAATGTTTTGGCAGTGGCTTTCAAGTAGTAAACACACTGAGCCTTCTCTTTTCCAGCTAAAGAGCTGCTTTCTCTGGGAGGAAAACATGACAGAGATGAGAATTTTCTCCTGTCTCTGCACTGACTGAACAAACAGGAACAAAGCAGGTTCTCCTGGATCCTTATTTTCCTCTCTGGGTGGGATAATATATCCAGAGTTCAACGTTCTGGACAAGGGGATGGGGTTGAGAGAGCAAATGCCACCTGAAGAGTTGATCTCTCTACCCAAGCAAAGAAATGTAGGATTTTTTTTATACCAAACCTGGCTCAGTGACTGCTGGGACAGAGGTTTATTCTGATGTAGACAAGGTTAATTATCTAAATGCTCCCCAGAACTTTGTTCTCAGCCCAAATCCCGCTCTCACCGAGGCTTTTGGCTGTGGCCTGGCCTGAGGCTGTTTGTTTATCCCCAGGACAAGGTGCTGGGGGGGAGCTGCTCTGTGGCTTTAACTACCAGGAGATGGTGAGAGATAAATTCTCGTGTTCGCAGCATCGCAGGGCTCCCACCTCCTCCTTCCTCCGCCTCTCTGTCCTCCGCAGCACAGCCCCCGCTGGGGCCATCCCCTGCACTGGGGATCCACTGCAGACCCAGCTGAGCAATTTTATTTCTTTTCTTTTTTTTTTGTAAGAAAACATGCCAAAAACCTTCCAGCTCTGCAGCAAAACCAGCCCGAAGATTGCCAGGTTGGGCAAGAGGAGCATCAAGGAGGGAAATCCTGGCTTAGTAGAGGGAAATTACATATATTTTTTGTCAGCCTGTTGGAAATGATAAAATTATTAATAATAAGCTTTAGTTAGTTAATCATAACCTATACATTAATTATAGACAATGTGTTAGTCTTAAATTACTCTTAGCATATAGCAAAGCTCCTTTTGTGGGAATACAGCCTGGAAAAATGACTAAAACTGTAAAGTTTGTTGAGCTAACCTTGATATGCTGCAATGAAAATTCACTGCTTTGTTTGCTAAAAATGTATAAAAAGGTGATCGGGGGCTGTGTGGAGGCTGGGATTTTGTCAGCCCCATCCACACCCAGAGCTGAGAATAAAGCAATTTTCTAACACTAAAAATGCAGCATTGGAGGGTTCTCTTATCCTGATGGGTTTGGGGGTTTTTGGTAACAAGCTTGAAGCAGTTGCCAGCATTTCTCAAAGTTCAATGATCCAAGCCATGGGATGTTCACAACATGGAATAGTTTATTTATAGGGTGACCAGTTTTTAAGCTTGAAAAACAACATTTCATCAGCACAGAGGGGCCAGGTGGGAACCAGGAGCTGAGGGATTGGTCCTGGAACTGTTTGGGAGCCACCTTGGAGGGCTGGGTGACAAGATGGGTTGGGATGGCCAGGGGTGCAGGGGTAAAAACCAGCTCTGTCCCACTGCTGCTCCCCATCCCAGTTGCAAACCAGCTGCTTCTTGCCCTAATCCAAGGGGAAAAGGAGCACAGGTGGTTCCTTGTGCTGTGTCCCACCCCACAAACCCCACCAGAAATGTGCACTTGCTGGTTTCCTGGGAAAGCATTTTTGTTAAAGAATCTGGAAAAATCCAGATTTTCTGGAGCCAACACAGTTCATCCTCAGCAAGCCTGGGAGGCACAAAGCCCTGGGGTCCTGGGACAGCTTTGGAATTGGGTGGGAAGGACTCTGCCAGTCTGTGCTCCTGGGCTGGGCCAGGCTGGAGGAGCTGGGGGGCACAGCTGGGTGTCCCTGTCTGTCCCTCCTCATCCTCAGTCCCACAGCTGCTGAGGAGCGTTTGAGAGATTAAAGCAAAACTTCACAAAGAGCCTTTCCAGGTCCGTTCAGGGCAGGTGGAGGAGCAGAGGAGGAGTCTCAAGGAAGAGCTGCTTTGGCCCTGTCCCCTGGGTCTGGCCCATTTTCGGGCTTGGCAGCAATGCTGTAGTAGTAGGAGCGGATGGTGTTCTCCACAGCCACAAAGCCTGGACGTTCTTCCCATCTGCAGGGGCAAAAAAAGTCATCAGAGAGGAACAAAAAAGTCATCAGAGAGGGCAAAGCTGGCCTGATGCACTGAGGGGACACAGAGAGCCTGGGGAAGAGCAGCAGCCTGGCTGTGCCAGGGCTCAGGAGGCAGCTGAGACTTTTCAGGGACTGAGAGGGCCAAAGACACAGAGCCTTGGGGATCTTCCAGGATTGGCACAGGCAAAAGGAGAGGTCTGATAATAAAAAAACTAATCTTGGGCTGGGGAATCATCACAGACAAAGGCAGGAGACACCATTTGCTTTGTGTTGTCAGCATGCAAACAGCATGGTGAAGGTGTCCCTGCCCAGACTGGATGGGCTTTAAGGTCCTTTCCAACCCGAATTTCCAATCCCATTCTGGGATTTGGTGACTCTGGTGGAGCTGGCACCGTGGTGAAATGCTCACCTGTATGTCCAGCACTGCTGCATCAGGGAGTACATCTCTGCTGGGCACTCCTGGGGACAGTCCATGCGCTTGCCCTGCTCTATGAAGCTGATCACCTCAGGGCCCTTCATTTTCTGGGATGGGAGCAAAGGGAAAGGGATTAATGTGCTCAGAGCTGGCAGCAGGGCTAGAGGAGACAGTTTAGAGCCTGGGGTGGAGCTTTGATCCCAAACCCCCACACCTGGCAGCCACTGTTCCCACCCCAGCAGCCAGAACTGGTGTCCCACACTGTGGCCAGGCCATCCCACAGACCCCATCCCATCCCCACAGACCCCATCCCAGCCATCCTGCAGATCCCATCCACAGACACCATCCCAGCCACCCTGCAGATCCCATCCACAGACATCATCCCAACCATCCTGCAGATCCCATCCACAGACACCATCCCAGCCATCCTGCAGATCCCATCCTACAGACCCTATCCCAGCTACCCTGCAGAGCCCATCCTACAGAAACCATCCCAGCCACCCTGCACATCCCATCCCACAATCCCATCCCACCATCCTGCAGATCCCATCCCACAGACCCTATCCCAGCCACCCTGCAGATCCCATCCCACAGACCCCATCCTATCCCATCCTGCAGATCCCATCCCAGACACCCCATCCCAGCCACCCTGCAGATCCCATCCCACAGATCCCATCCCATCCCATTCTGCAGATCCCATCCCATAGGTCCCATCCCAGCCACCCTGCAGATCCCATCCCATCCCAGATACCCTATCCCAGCCATCCTACAGACCCCATCCCACAGGCCCCATCCCAGACATCCTGCAGATCCCATCCCACAGAACCTATCCCAGCCATCCTGTAGGTTCCATCCCAGAGACGTCATCCTATCCCATCCTGCAGACCCCATCCCAGCCACCCTGCAGGTCCCATCCCACAGACCCCATTCCAGCCACCCTGCAGGTCCCATTCTGCTCAGCCTGCAGATCCCATCCCATCCCATCCTGCCTCCAGACTCCATCCCACCCATTCTGCAGATCCCATCCTTGTCCATCCTGTCAGTTGCATCCCACCCACCCTGCAGACCCCATCCCACCCTGCCTTGAGATCTCATCCCACCCAGCCTCCACACTCCCCCTTCCACCCTCCAGACTCCATCCCACCCAAGAACAGGCCCAGCAGTGCATGAGAAGTGATTTTTTATCTCCCAAGTGAGCTGAAGGATCAAAGAGAAGAAGGATCAAAAAACTCTTCTTCGCTGCAAACCCACATGAACTCAGTTTGTTTTCTATTTCTCCTCTCAAAACGAGCACAAAGCTGCAGGATCCACCTTCATTTGTGCCTTTCCCAAAGTGAAGTGGGGCTGTGACATCCATGGGTGACAGAGCCAGCTCTGCCTCACCTTGTAGGGCTCTGCCTCACCTTGTAGGGTTTCTCCCCAACCTTGTACAGCCCTTCCTCATCTTGTAGGGTTTCTCTCTCACCTTGTAGGGCTCCTGCCTCACCTTGTAGGGTTTCTCCCCAACCTTGTAGGGCTTCTCCCTCACCTTTTAGGATTTCTGCCTCACCCTCCCCAACCTTGGTCCCTGCCCACCTTTTAAGTTTCCCACCTTGCTCCTGCCTCACCTTGTAGGGCTCCTGCCTCACCTTATAAGGTTCCTGCCCCCCCTTGTAGGACCCTTCCTCATCTTTTAGGATTTCTGCCTCATTTTTTAGGGTTCCTTCCTCGCCTTGTAGGGTTTCTACCTCAACTTGTAGGGCCCAGCCTCACCTTTTAGGATTTCTCCCTCACCTTTTAAGGTTTCCACCTCACCTTGTAGGGCTCTGCCTCACCTTGTAGGGTTTCTTCCGCACCTTGTAGGGCTCCTGCCTGACCTTGGAGGGCCCTCCCTCACCTTTTAGGGTTTCTCCATCACATTTCAGGGTTTCCACCTCACCTTGTGGGGCCCTGCCTCACCTTGTAGGGTTTCTCCCCCACATTGCAGGGCTCCTGCCTCACCTTGTGGGCCCTGCCTCACCTTTTAGGGTTTCTCCATCACATTTCAGGGTTTCCAAGGCCTGCCTCATGGGGTTTCCACTTCAGCTTGTAGGGTTCTCCCCAGACTCCTGCCTCACCTCGCCTCCCATTGCTCAGGAGAACTTGTGGAAGAGGATGCACTCAGGGGCGTACCACTTCAAGGGCCACTTGCCTGCTGTCCTGGCCTGCAGCAGAGCAAGGGGGGACATTTGCAGCCTGAGATGGCTGGGAGCTGCACCTGGGTTCTGCTGGGTGTTTGTGTCAAATCTCACATGGCTGAAAAAATCACCTGAAATGGGAGCTCCAAAGCCCAGTCCAGGCCCTGCTGTCCTGTTGTGCAGGTGCTGAATGCCCACGGTACCACCCTCCTCCTGCCACCCACCCCCAGGGCTCACTTAAACCATGGAATCATGGAATGGTTTGGGTTGGAAGGAACCTCAAAGCCCATCCAGTGCCAGCCCTGCCATGGCAGGGACACCTCCCACTGTCCCAGGCTGCTCCCAGCCCTGCCCAGCCTGGCCTTGGGCACTGCCAGGGATCCAGGGGCAGCCCCAGCTGCTCTAGGCACCCTGTGCCAGGGCCTGCCCACCCTGCCAGGGAACAATTCCTGCCCAAGATCCCATCCAGCCCTGCCCTCTGGCACTGGGAGCCATTCCCTGGCTCCTGTCCCTGCAGGCCTTGTCCCCAGTCCCTCTGCAGCTCTCCTGGAGCCCCTTCAGGCCCTGCCAGGGGCTCGCAGGTGTCCCTGGAGCCTTCTCTTGTCCAGCTGAGCACCCCCAGCTGTGCCAGGCTGGCTCCAGAGCAGAGGGGCTCCAGCCCTGTCACCAATTTAGTGGCCTTGTCTGGACTGATTCCAACTGGTCCTCATCTTTCTTGTGCTGGTGGCCCCAGAGCTGGACACAGAATTCCAGGTGGGGTCTCTCCTTTAGTTGAGCACTGCTGGCAAGATCAGCCCCAGCTCACTCTTCACCACCTTCTCTTCTCTCTGGCTCCTCTCATCCCCCTGGCTGCTTCTGCATCCTCCTTGTCACCAGAGCTGTCCTCCAGAGCTCTGCAAAGTCCCTTTTGATATCACACCAGTGAGGCACAGCCTGATGTGCAGAGGGGTCCATGAACAGCCCAGCTCCTCAAGTCTCAGGGGGTCTCATCCTCTCAGCCAGGAGGGCTCCTGCTCCAGACCCTTTGCTGTGCTCACACCTGTAGCAGCCACAGGGCCTGCAAGGCCTCCCTGGCAGTCAGTTGCCTAAGATAAGAGATGCCTAGTCATGATAACTGGACCAAGAGACCCCTCTTCCACCTCAGACCCTTGTTATCTCTCTGTAAGACCATAGGTCATATTCACCTCGACCCCTATTATTGAACTGTTTCCCAAAACTCCTATACCCTATACAAACCCCTATTTCTGCCCAGTTTGGCAGAAGAGCTGTCACTGGGATACTTCTCAGAAGCTGCCAATAAAGACACCTCTGTGGGACTCCATATAACTCTTCTCCTCTCTCTCCCTGGATCTGCCAAAGGCACTTAGCAAGCAAAGAGCTGAAATCACTAAAGAGCTGAAAATCACCAAAGAGCTGATCTCACTTCAGAGCTGAGCTGCTTTGCTAAGATTGCCTGTGGCTGGGAGCCTGCCTGGGACACCTGGGCAGGTTGTGCTTAGCAGGACTTTGCTGTGTGGGACACCAACAGCTTCTAGGGTCAGACAGACCCCAAAAACCCCAAGCCATGATACACACCCACCTTGTAGTAGCTGTCATCAGCTCCCAGAGCCTTGGAGAGCCCAAAGTCACTGATCTTGGCGTAGTGCTGGTTCACCAGCAGGACATTCCTGGCTGCCAGGTCCCTGTGGACAAAGTTCTTCTCCTCCAGGTACTTCATGCCCATGGACACCTGGTGCATCAGCTCCACGATGTTGCTCGTTGTAATCTCATCCCTGGGGAGGGTGAAAGGAGATCTCAGTCATAAAGGACCTGCTGTGATCCCGTCTGACTTTTCCAGCTGCAAGGGAGAATGAGCATGGAGAGCTCTGTTCCAGAAGCATCAGCCCCTAGAGCCTCACATGAAAGATTTCTTTCAGCTCTTTTCAGCTTTCCTGCACCTACAAGGGTGTGGATGTAACAGCCTGGTCAGAGAGAGAGAAAGCAAGATAAGCTCCTGGATTGTCAAGCAAATTGTATTCTCTTTACCATCTGTATGGCAGTTGTCTTCTGTTAAGTGGGCAGTTTTCCTTATCTCTTCCACAGCTGAGCAGACATCTGCTGATAACAGCTATTGAATGTCCCTGCATGGCTGATAAGAACTCCAGCATCCCATTGGGAGATGTGAGCCCAGAGGGAGGAGCCAAGCATTCCTGCCTGGATATAATCTGGAGATTCTGGAACACCAGCACGGCTTCTCCACTGGATTTCCCAGAGGAACAGCAGCTGCCTCTCCTTCCCTGCATCTTCAGAGGAAGAACACACCCTTTTCTACAGGATCCCTGCTCCAGCAGAACCACCCCTGGCACTGCAGGAGGGCTGCAGCCACAATTCCAATGGGACTGCCACCAACACCCTGACCCACAGGGTGTCAGGCTGGGTTCTGACTCTGGCAGTGTTGTTTTAGTTCACTGCATTGTTTATATTTTTATTTTCTTCCCTAATAAAGAACTGTTATTTTCTGCTCACATATTTTTTGCCTGAGAGTCCCTTAATTTAAAATTTATAGCAATATGGAGGGAGGGGGTTTACATTTTCCATTTCAGCGGAGGATCCTGCCTTCCTTAGCAAGCACCTGTGTTTTGAAACCAAGACAATACGTTTTCCCAGAATTGGCCTGGGAAGCTTTAGGGAAGTGGAGATAAACAATGATAGCCAAATATTAAAAACAACCTGCAGGTGGTGTTTCTCTAATAATCTGGTTTTCTCATAAGATTGGCTAATTAACAAGACACCCATTCGTAAGCAATCATGTGCTATGTATTGATTAAATGACCAATCAGGTCCACCTATAGTGGACTAAAGTATAAAAGAAAAGAGGATGAAATAAAGGAGGCTTTTTGCCATTTTGCCTTCTGATCCAACTGTGTGTCATCTCTGATTCAATGGTGACACAAGGATGGGCTTTTGAAGTCGATTTTGAGAAGAAACACAGAAAATCAGCCACGTTTTATCCAACACTCACTTCTTGGAAGCCAAGAACCTGTTGAGGGGTCCTCCAGAAGCCATCTCCATCACGAGCATCAGCGACTCGGCCTCGCACACCCCGATCATTCTCACAATGTAGGGGTTGTCCAGCTGGTGCATGATCTGTGCTTCCTTCATCATCTCATCCTTCACTGTCTTCTCATTGTTGCTCTTCAGCACCTTGATGGCCACGTCAATCTGCTTCCTGCAGGGGAACAGCCATGGTGTCACTGCCATATTTTCTGAAAAATCCCTTTGCCAGGATTTCTTCTCCTGGGAAGATGAGAAACCTCAGCTTCTCCTGTGTTTGCTGCTCTGGAGATTGTTTAGCCAAACATGTGAATTGTTTTTAATTAATGACCAATCACTATCAGCTGTGTTGGACTCTAAGGAGTCAGTCAAGAGTTTTTCATTATCATTCTTCTTAAGCCTTCTGTCTGTATCCTTCTTTTTCTTTAGTATAGTTTTAATATAACATGCAATATAACATGCAATATAACATGCAATAATAAATCTGCCTTCTGAGGAGTCAGATTTCTCATCTCTCACCTCATCCTGGGCACCTCACAAACACCACACCATGAGATGGGCTGAGCACAGCTGGAATCAGGGGTCACAGCCAGGAATGGAAATCCCTTCTCCTGGGACACTGTCTGACCTCTCAACAGCCTGTTCTGGCAGGGCCCTGCACCATCCTGGTGTCCCAGGATGGAGAGAAAAGATCACCTCACCCTTGTGGTGTAGCCAGAAGTTGCCATCCCTGATGTGGGGATGAGACACCTCCCCTCCCACACTGAGATCTGGGTCATCAGTGCCATTTTTCCAAGAGGAAACTGAGGCACAAGTAGGTAAAGACCATCACAGACAACCAGCAACAAAGCCAAGGGTGGCACAACTCCTCAGTGTCACTGCTCTGGCCTGACACAGAGGAATGTGGAGTTGTTCCTCTGACCCCAGCAAGTTCCTTTGGAAGTGGCAGCAGTGTGCCTGGGAATGTGGAAATTACATAGTGAAAATCTGTGGGAAGCCATGGAATTACAGCATCATAGCATGATATTGTGATAAATAGGTATGATTCGTGCTGATAAAATTGAAAGAGTAATCAATATTGGTACCGTAATTAATATTTGGAAATAGATAAAATGGTTAAAAGTTGTAATGTTAAAAGAAGACAGGGAGAGGAGGGACTCCACCCCCCCCCCCCAGCAGATGTTCACAAGGACAGGGCCTACCATATAATAATTAATATTTGGGAATAATAAAAATAGTTAAAAGTTGTAATACCAAAAGAAGAGAGGGAGAGGAGGAGCTCCACCCCTCCAGGCAGATGTTCACAAGGACAGGAGGAAGAAGTTGAAGATATAGATGCTAAAAATGAACAAGAACCTGGTTGGGTCCCAGAAAAATGCTAATTATAAGGGATTTATTGCTTCAATATGTAGATGCAGCTATATGCGCTCTTAGCTTACATTGTACTGGCTTGGTGCGCATGTGTAACCCAAAGGTGAATTAAAGGACAAAGAGGAAGACTACAAAATCTTCATCAGACGACCCCCAAAGACTTGTGCGACCACCGAACTGAGTGATGGTGCGTGCACAGTAAAGGTGTTAATGAGCACTATTGTTAGAACCAAATTATCCCTTATTTATATATTTCCTAAATTATTCAATTAAAATTGCTGCTATCTCAAATATTGTTTTTTTTTTTTTTTATGAGGGGATAATTGGGCAAACATAACAATATCCTGGGATTGTTGGGGTTGGAAAAGACCTGCAAGATCATCAAGTCCAACCCCTGGCTGAACACCACCATCCCCACTAAACCCCACTACAAAACCTGCTCATCTTCTGAACACTTCCAGGGCTGGTGCCTCAACCATCACACCCATCACCCCTGACCTTCCAGATCATTTCTAAACCCCTCCATTGTCACTTTGGGGGTCATCTAGTGACCAACAGGACAGCTGGGGACACCTCAAGCCCAGCCAGGTCCCTCTCCTCCCCCTTCCATCCCCAGCACCCTCACTCACTTCCTCATTTTGTAAACTCCCTTCTTGACGCAGCCAAAGTTTCCTGCGCCCAGCTCCACCTCATCAATCATCAGGTGGTCCCTCTTCAGGAACAGCTTCTTGTCCTTCAGCTCCTCGGGGTCGCTGTAGGGGCTCTCGTACACGCTGGTGTCCATGGGCAGCAGCCGGGATTTTCCTGGCCCTTCCCAAGAGGAACACTTGGTTATAAACCTGCCCATCCCCATCCTTGGTTATAAATCTGCCCTTCCCCATTTCCCCATCCCGCTGTCCCTCATGGATTGGGAAGGGTTTCTCTTTTGGTCAATTCACCTCCACCTCCAGCATTTCTGGTCCCTCCTGAGCATCTCCCTTCCTTTCACAACCCAGGGCCCCTCCCAGTCCTGTCTCTTCACAGAGAGCAGCAGGCACAACCTTCCCAGGATTTTTCCTGGGGGAGGCAGTGAGAAAGCTCAGAGAAAGAAGAGAAAACAATTCTTATCTCTATTTGCTGCGCCTGTTGTTTGGCACATGTGGAATGTGTTATGGAGATTGTTTACCCAGAGTGATTTGATAATTGGACTCTGGTGATGGTTTGGATTGATTGGCCAATTGGGTCAAAGCTGTGTCATTATTGTCTGGTAAGGGTCATGGGATTTTTTTTTTAGTTTAGTATAATTTTACAGTTTAGTATAGTTTTATATTATATTATATTATATTATATTATATTATATTATTATTTATATTATATTATATTATATATTATATTATATTATATTATATTATATTATTATATTATATTATATTATATTATTTATATTATATTATATTATATTATATTATATTATATTATATTTATTATATTATATTATATTATATACAATTGTTCAGCTTTCTGAATCTTGGAGTCATTGTACATTATTCCTCTGCCTGACGGTTGTCCTGCATTAATAGTCCTGGTTGCTGAAAGAGTTGGGATGGGGAGAGGGGTCTGAGTATTCCCACTCCACATATCTGCCCTGCCAGCCCTGGGCAGGGCTTTACCCCACTGAAATTCAGCTGAGTCCACTAAAAATGTCACTTTTAGTGAAAAAAATGTCAATTTTAGTGAAAAATGGGGATAGGACAGGGCTTCACTTCCTGGGTAAGGCAAGGAATGGGGTAGGGCTTGATTTCCTGGGAGCCCAGTGTGGGTACAGGGCCCTGAAATGTCTGGGGTGCTCCTGAGCGCTTTTGTAAGAAAGGGGCTTTGTAGCAGGGCTCCAAGGAACCCCCGGGCTCCTGGAACATTCCCATTCCTGTCCCCTGTGAGGAGAAGAGGTCTCTGGAGGTGCTCACCAACAGGATCCGGGGTGTATCCATCTGCATTGAGAGGGCCCAGGTTTCTCTGGAAAAGAAATGAGGAGAAAGTGGATAAAGGAGAAATTGCTTCATTTGCAAATGGAAGGGAAAGGGAAAGTGCACCCCAACACAGCCCCAGCTGGTGATCCCTCTGAAAGGTGAGATTGGAGTGGTCTGGAGGCAACATTCCTGTTCCAGCCCAGTTCCAGCAGGGATCAGTGCCAGGGACCCTGAGCACAGCACCCTCCTCCATGGCAGCTCAAGGTCCAGGCTCTCTGTCCCCTCTGCTGTCCCCATCCCAGCCAGGACTCACAGATTGCAGTGAACCAGGAAGGGGAGGTGTTGGGGAAGATGAAACAGGAAAGCCTTATCAATATGATTGCCTGGCAAAAGATTTTGAGAATATGGAAACTATGAGTGAGATTGAAATGAAAGCAAGTTTTGAGATCCCTCAGTTACTGAACAATGGGAAAACAATGGCATGGCCAGCTGAAGGTGATCCCCTTTTGATGGAACAACATCCTCTGCTTGCAGACAGCTCCAAGGGTCAGAGCAGACCCTACAGCCTGGCAGAAGGGGCCCAAAGAGGAGTTTTTAGGGTTTAAAATGGAACACAGTATGGTAATGTAATGATTCTTACAGGCTGTATGAAAATACTATAGGATTTGTATATTGTACTAGATTGGTTAGTGAGAATCAGAACATTCAACACAGAAGATGATTTATTGTATTGTAATGAGAATCTCACACTCTTACCCTTTTACTCTCTCACCCTCTCATCCTCTCTCCCCTTTCTTCTCTCAGGGCCTGCTCTGAGCTGTGTCTGGCAGCTCCCAGCAGGGCCCTGCACCCAGGCCCTGTGCAATAAACCCCAAATTCCATGACCTGGCTGCAGAGATGTCTTGTGTCTGTCTGTCCCGACCGTCCTCATCCCTGATGCTCCTATAGGGAGGGAAGCCTGGAGGCAGCTCAGGTCACAGCCAGCACAGGAAAGTGGCCTTGTGAGCACAAAGGGACACTGTGCAGCCACTGTCCCCAGAGCAGACAGCCACAGGGTGGCACAGCTTGGAATGCCAGAGCCACAGAATCCCAGAGCTGGAAGAAGAGCTTGGGAAGAGCTGGATCTGCCAGAGCTGGGAAGAACTTGGGGAATTTGATAAGGCCCAAGGAAAGACAAAATCTGCAGTCTGAGATGGGCATGTGGAGGGCAGAGGCATTGTTGTGCCAGCCAGGAAGGGGGTTAGGCCCTGATCTGTGGGATAAATCCTGAGAGAAAGCAGATCCTTTTCCCCAGAAGAATTCTGGGGTTTGTTCTGTGGATCCCAGGCAGCTTTTGATGGCAGCACCACTGGATCCAGCACAGAGGGGATGTCACTCAGCCTGGGGACAATGAGCCCAGCCCAGGGACACCAGGCTTTCCCTTCCCCTCCTGGCTGGCTCAGATTTCAGCTGAAAATGGGAGCCTGGCACAGCTCTGTCGCCATAAAAATGCTCCAAAATCTGATGGCAGCAACACTGGATCCAGTGGTGTATAAATAATTTTTTCTGTATAAATAAATAGAGGGGACATCACTCAGCCTCACACTATCCTGAGCTGGGAGGGACCCTCAGGGACATCAGTGCAGCCCCTTGTCCCTGCACAGCCACCCCAACCTCCCCACCCTGAGCACCCCTGGGAGCTCCTGGAGCTCTGGCAGCCTTGGCACCATTCCCTGGGGAGCCTGGGCAGTGCCCAGCAGCCTCGGGGGGCAGAACCTTGCCCTGAGCTCCATGCCCAGCCCTGGCACAGCTCCAGCCCTTGCTGGGCTCCTGTCCCTGTCCCAGAGCAGAGCTCAGCCCCTGCCCCTGTGCCTGCCCTGGGGAGGAGCTGCAGCCCCCGAGGAGCCTCCCCTCAGTCTCCTGTGCTGCAGCTGAACGAGCCAAGTGCCCTCAGCTGCTCCTCAGCCCCTTCCCCAGCTCCGTGTCCCTCCTCTGGGCACTCTCCAACAGCTTTGGGTCCTTCTGATCTTGTGGTGCCCAAAGTGCCCCCAGCACTGGAGCTGAGGCTGCCCCAGGGCACAGCAGAGTGGGACAATCCCTCCCTGGGCCTGGTGCCCCCAGCACAGGGTGGCCCTTGGGGCTGCCAGGACACAGCAGTGACTCAGCTCCAACTGCCACTGAGCAGGACCCCCAGGGCCCTTTCTGCAGTGCTCTGAGATGGGCCAGATCTGCTGTGATGCATGGAACAGTTGCTGTGCACATCCCAAGGGATGCTCCTGCCTCTGAAGAGCCCAGCTTGGGCACCTTGGTCTGGTTCTCTGGGTGTCTGCTGATTTCCAGGAGGCCACTGTGGCTGAGGTGAAGGGTGAGCCCTCAGGGCTCGCTCAGCCCCCCTGGGCTCCCCAAACCCGCTGCTTTCAGCCCAGCCCAGCACTGAGGACCTGAGCAGGGACATTCCCCAGGGCAGGGCGAGCACAAAACCCTGGCTGGGGGCCAGTGGGAGCAGCAGGGCTGAGCATTCCCAGAATCCCAGCAGGGCAGGGATGGAGGGCTCCCCAAGGACAGCCCCACATGTGGCAAGGAGCTCTGGATGAATGGAAACCCTTCTCAGCACTACCAGAGGCTGTGCCCAGCTATTCCCCACCCCCATCCTAGCTGGAAAGGGAACAACATCCCAGCTGGGCTTAATAAAGTCCAGTACAGTTGCTGAGCTTTTAGACAAAAGCAGGGTTTGAAGAGCAGGGTTTGATCAGCCAAGCTTGAAATGCAGCAATATTAAAACCACTGAGTTCCCAAAGAAGCAAAGCCTCCCCCAAACTCACGCTCACGGAGGGGTGGGTGGGTGGAACTGGTGCTGCAGAGGCTGCAAAACAAGAGAGAGGGTTTGTTATCAGGAATTTGTTATCAGGAATTTGTTATCAATAGTTTGTTATCAGGAGTTTGCCACAAGCAGGGCCACAGCATTGCTCCTTGAAGGACCCTGTGGGTCTGATCCCACCCCGTCCAACCCCTAAAGGAAAATTTCCCAGCTTTACCCCAAAAAGGAATGGAAGTGGGTCTGGATGTGGCTGTTATTCCCAAATTTCGTCAGGGAAAGTGCCACCATTGGAGCACCCCATGGGTCCAGGGACTGGCTGAGCTGTGTCCCAGGACAGGACAGGCTCTCCAGTGACATTTGTGACATGTGGTCACAAAGTGGCCCCTGGAAGGAAGGGAAATTTGGGCTGGCACTGCTCCAGCTGGCACCAGTTGGTGGCAAATCAAGGCCAGGAGTGGCACTGAGAGGTGTCAGCTCACCTGGCATGTTGGGGTTGGGGCAGGCTTCCCTCAGGTAGAAAATCAGCCCATCAGGTTTGAGTTTTAAGTACTCCACCAACTGGGAAAGGGATGGGAGGAAAAAGAGATTATTGTGCGAGAAAAAAAATTGTAACATATAATATATAATATATAATATACAATATACAATATATTGTATATTATATATTATACACTATATACACTACATTTAGCATACACTATATACTAATTATATTATATTATATTATATTATATTATATTATATTATATTATATTATATTATATTATATTATATTATATTATATTATATTATATTATATTATATTATATTATAATTATATTATATTATTATTAATAATATAATTAATATAATTATTATTATAATATAATATAATATAATATAATATAATATAATATAATATAATATAATATAATTAGTATATCGTGTATATTAATGTTATATAAGTGTACATTTATATATTTCATTTAATATATGCTTATATATTATAATATAATATAATTATCTATCATTTAATATAATTTAATTATATATTTTTATATAGAGAGACATGTATCTTTATATTATATATTTTATATGTTATTATATATTGTATATTATATATTATAGTACTATAATATCATTATATTAGTATATTATATAATTATATAATAATGTGTTGTATTATATCATGATATTAATATATTATATAATTATATAATAATGTGTTGTATTATTTTATTGTATATATTTAATTTTATGTTTTAATATATTTAATTATATATATTATTATCTATATTATACATTATATATGATATGTAAACTATTATTATTATTATTATTATTATTATTATTATTATTATTATTATTATTATTATTATTATTATTATTATTATTATTATTATTATTATTATTATTATTATTATTATTATTATTATTAAACTTTTGTGGCTTAGGGCAATGAATCCTCTCAGATTTATGGCAGGCAGGCACCAGACTGTTTCTGTCTTCTCTGGGTGCACTTAGGCATGTCCCAGGATGTGATTGCATTCCTGGATATCTGCCAGAGCTGGGAAGAACTTGGGGAATTTGATAAGGCCCAAAGAAAGACAAAATCTGCAGTCTGAGATGGGCACGTGGAGGGCAGAGGCATTGTTGTGCCAGCCAGGAAGGGGGTTAGGCCCTGATCTGTGGGATAAATCCTGAGAGAAAGCAGATCCTTTTTCCCAGAAGAATTCTGGGGTTTGTTCTGTGGATCCCAGGCAGCTTTTGATGGCAGCACCACTGGATCCAGCACAGAGGGGACGTCACTCAGCCTGGGGACAATGAGCTCAGCCCAGGGACACCAGGCTTTCCCTTCCCCTCCTGGCTGGCTCAGATTTCAGCTGAAAATGGGAGCCTGGCACGGCTCTGTCACCATAAAAATGCCCCAAAATCTGATGGCAGCACCACTGGATCCAGCACAGAGGGGACATCACTCAGCCTGGGGACAACCAGCCCAGCCCAGCCCAGGGACACCAGGCTTTCCCTTCCCCTCCTGGCTGGCTCAGATTTCAGCTGCACTCAGGAGCCTGGCACGGCTCTGTCGCCATAAAAATGCCCCAAAATCTTTGTTTTCAATAAAATTCTGAGTGAAAACAACCCTGGGAACCCAGAAAATTCAGCCAAATTGAGTTGTTGTCCCTCAGACAGCCCTAGCCTGGAGGAAGCTCTGGCATCCCCTCCCCGCATAATTTTATGTTAATGGTTTAACTCTTAAATGACTTATTTTATTTAATTAACCCCAACCAAAATATATATAAATTATAAATATTGTGTTATTCTTCAATTATTCCCAGCCAGCGTGGTACAAGGTTGTCATGAGCTACTTTTGCAGGAGCACAGCTGGGGAAAATTACTGGAATTTTAAGTTTTGATAAACTAACTCTGATATACCCCAGTGAACAAAGCCTGGGAGAGGAAGATGGATTGAGGTTGGACATCTGGAATGCAGAATTTATGGACCACGAGGAGACTTTGGAGAAACCAGAAGAAAAAAAAGAGACTAAAAAAGATTCAGTTTAAGCATTGGAGAGTCCCTGCTAAAGAAAAAACAAAGAAAAACTCTTTTTAAATTTTAAAAAATATTAAAAATATGGTCTAATTAGCAGAAAAAGAAATTAATAACCAATAGAGGATAAAATACTAATTAATGAAAGAGAATTAGCACAGAATCATGGAATATTCTGAGTTGGAAGGGACTCCTGAGGATCAGTGGTGATCATTATTAATTATTAAGTGGTGGGGCATCAAACAACTGTGGTGCTATGATGTCATTTAGAAGCAATGAATATTAATTTTTTTTCTTTATAAATAAATATGAAAATAAAATAATTTGTATAAATATTTTTTCTCTGTATAAGTAAGTGTAAAAAATAAAATAATTGTATATAAATATATTTTCTATAATAGATATATATTTATAAATATATATTTTATATATATATATAAATATATTATATGACTATAAATAAATGTTTAGATTTTATATAATTTTATATAAATATAAATGTCCAATCAAGTAACAAAGTTTTGGATCAGGGTCTGTGTGGAGGCCAGAATTTTGTCAGCCATGCACACAACCCCTGGCCAGGAATAAAATAACTCCTGACTCGCTGACACTGAAAAAATGACATTAGAGGAGTTTATTTATCCTGATGATTTTGAGGGACTTGGTAACGCTTCAAAGCAAGGAAAAGGTGCCTCAATTTCTTGCTACCTGCCAGAGTGTGTCGAATTTGGTGCCCTCAGGAATGGAATATTTCCCAGATTTATCGTGATCCACCCGGTAGTGATACACGGTCTTGCCATAGACGAGGGACAGGGCATAGGCACGGTTCTCTTTCTTTTCTCTCAGCCTGGCAGGGAGGAAAATGATTCATAAATTGTTAAAAGCAGCTCTTGGTTTTATTCTGAGGATTGTCAGTGCCAGTGGTGAGTGGGCAAGGGTACATGGAGAGGTGTCCCTGCATCCCTGTATAAAATTATATATATTATATATAAAAGTATATATAAATATAAAAAATTATATAATATATAATATATAATATATAATATATAATATATAATATATAATATATAATATATAACATATAATATATAATATATAATATATGATATATGATATATGATATATGTATAATAGATAACATATTTAACATATAATATATAAAACATTATACATTATATGTTATACGTTATATTTTACGTATTATGAATTTATTATATATATTATAATATATTACTATATTCTATATTAAAATAATATATTCTATATTGTTTATAATAAATGTATATTATATATTTTTATAATATATATTATATTATATGTTATAAAGTTATATACTATTATATATTATAAAATTATACATATAAAGTATGAAATTATATATATTCCAGTACAAAACAAAATGCAAGAGGCTGTCTAGAGCTATTTTTACAGGCAGTGGGGATGGGAAATGGTCAGAAATCCAGGGCTGCCAGCATTGGATACTCACAGGAATTTCCCATCAGGCTGTGCCCCTGAGTACAGTCTCCGTTCCGCCTCCTCCCTGCTGATGTTGCCGTGGTACCAGGGCATCCTCTCATGGGCTGTGGTGGCCACCAGCTTCTCCACCTGGGGAGCCTGGCTGATGATGGCCTGTTCCAGGGCATCTCCCTGGAAAAGAGCAGGAAAAGAGACCTCCTGCCATGCTGCTGCTCTGCTGATGGCTTCAGCACAGCTCACTGGGGACACACGACACAGGAAACTTGGAAAGTCTCGTGATTGAGACCCAGCAGCAGCTGAATTCTGTTCTGCTGCAGAGCAGAATTCCTGGCTTATCTCAGCTGACCTAATCCTTTAAATCCAGCTGAAGTCCTTTGACTTTGGTGAGGGAAGAGAAAAGGCACCAGGCTTATGTGGAGAATATTAATCCTGGGTTTGTGGGGTGTCATTCAGCCTCGTATTCCTGGCTGGTGGCAAGTTGGATCTGTGTCCTGGCAGCCCCAAGGGCCACCCTGTGCTGGGGCACCAGGCCCAGGGAGGGATTGTCCCACTCTGCTGTGCCCTGGGGCAGCCTCAGCCAGTGACACCAGGGGCACCTTTCCTGGCTGGCTCAAGATTTCAGAAGGACCCAAAGCCTGTGGGAGAGTGCCCAGAGGAAATGGGACACGGAGCTGGGGAAGGGGCTGAAATTCTGAGGGCAAACAACCCGTTCAGCTGCAGCACAGGAGACTGAGGGAGGTCCTCAGACAGGGCCTGGAGCCCCCCCCAGGGCAGGCACAGGGGCAGGGGCTGAGCTTAACTCTGGGACAGGGACTTAGCCCAGCAAATTAACCCCAGCTGTATATATAAATTGGGCATGGAGCCCAGGGCAAGGTTCTGCCCCCAGGGCTGCTGGGCACTGCCCAGGCTCCCAGGGAATGGTTTGCAAGGCTGCCAGAAAAATCCAGGAATTTTTGGACACAGAATCACAGAATTCACAGAATTCCAGAATCACTGGGTTGGAAGAGACCTCCAAGACCATACAGTCCAACCCAGCCCCAACACCACGAACTGAACCCTGGAGAAACCAGTGCCAAAAAAGAGGCTTTGTTAAACACACCCAGGGATGGGGACTGCCTAACCTCCCCCGGCAGCCAAAGAAGAACTTTTTTAAATTTTTTCTGTAAAAAAAATTTTCCTAATATCCAATCTATATTTTTTTTTAATAGATATCCAACCTGTAAAGAGAATTAGCACAGAATCATGGAATATTCTCTGAGTTGGAAGGGACTCCTGAGGATCTGGAGAAAGAGCCCAATTATTAGGTGAGCACAAACAACTGTGGAGCTATGATGTCATTTAGGCAATGAATATTAATTTTTTTCTTTATAAAGGCTGAAAACCCCAATAATTTGTAGCTATTTTTCTGTATAAGTTTGTGTTCCCAAATAAAATAACTGACATATAAATATATTTTCTGCTCAGGGTATATTTATAAATATTTTTATATATATATATAAATATATTATATGCACTGGAAGATCTTTTGGGTCTCTTCCAGCTCAGGATATTCCATCACTCCATGATTTTCTTGAGAGCACAACCTTTCTGGTGCCCCTGCCCTCCCGGCTGCCCACCACCCACAGGCACCAGGACTTGGCAAGGTCGGTGCAGTCTGGCAGTCACAGAGGAGGGACCCTGAGCTCCTTTCCCCGGGCTCACGCTGGTGTCAAACCGTTCCTGTCCCTTTGCCAGGAGGTGGCGATGTCCTTTGTGCTATCTGCAGGTGGCCACCCATCTGCTCTGGGGGAAAGCCTACAGAACCTCTGGTTCTGGGGGAGAGTTCTGCTACCAAATACCCCATTTTAGCACAGAGCACCTCATTCAGCTATAGAAACCCTACAGAACACCTCGTTCACCCTATAAAATACCTCATTCTGTCAAACACATTTGGTGTAAATAGGCCAAATTCAGGAAGCTTCTGTAGAAAGAAGGGTACTGCCTGAGCCATGTTTCTCTGAGGACTTAAAAGAAAATATAAAATCCTAGAATGATTTTAGACCTAAAAGACCTTCAGAGTCATTGAGTAATTGAGGCCAAGCTGTGCCCCATCCCCTGTTTGTCACCAGCCCAGAGCACTGAGGGCCACATCCAGGCCTTCCTTGGACGCCTCCAGGGATGAGGACTCCAAACCTCCCGGGGCAGCCCCTACCAAGGAAACAACAAAATGACCCCTGGAAGTGTCTGAGGAGCCAAGGCGGCAGTGCGCAGAAAGAAATGAGGTCCAGGTCTGCCAGTGGGACCATTTAGAGTCTTGATTTATTTGATTTTTTATATTGTAGATATTCCAGTCTGCAATAAAATGCAGGAACCTGTTTGTGGCTATTTTTCTATTTAAATAATACACAGACTTGGTCCAGCACCCCTTCCCTGGTCTCATGGGTTAAACCTTCACTGGCAAAAAAAAAACATTCCAGAGAGGCAAAAATTCCACTTCAAAGAGTGAAAAAGACCAGAGCAAAAGTCTAAGTCTGGTTTCATTTCATCTTCAGCCCAATGTTTGGAGGCATAGGCACCTCACATATGGAGAGATGTGCCCAGAAATCACAGAATATTCTGAGTTGGAAGAGACCCACAAGGATCATCAAGTCCAGTTATTAAGTAAATGGGCCCATATAATGGGGATGGAACCCAAAGCCTTGGCATTATTAGCACCATGCTCTGACCAACTGAGCCAATCTCAGGACTGGGATGGAGAATCTGCTGCCAGCAGTGCCAGGGACACATCCATAGCATGGGGGTAATGTCTTTATGTGCCTCTGGAGCTCTGTGGTTGGGTTTTGGGACGGGTTTGTTTCATTCTGGGATGGGTTTGTTGGGGTTTGGGATGGGTTTGTTGGGGGTTGGGATGGGTTTGTTTAGTTTTGGGATGAGTCATTGGGTCTTGGGATGAGTTGGTTTAGTTCTGGGATGGGTTTGTTGGGGTTTGGGATTGATTTGTTTAGATCTGGGATGGGTTTGTTGGGGTTTGGGATGCGTTGTTGGCTTTTGGGATGGGTTGTTGGCTTTTGGGATCAGAGCTCTTGTTTAAGGCAGGGAGCATCCCATGGGATGCAGAGGAGAAGGCCTGCAAAGTGAGCTCCAGCTGTTCCAAGGATGGGTCTGAAGGCTTGGGAAGATGTTTAGACCACCATGTGGAGAAGAAACAAAGAAAGAGCAGGATTCAGACCCCTGGGTTGGAAGAGACCTCCATTGAGAGGAACCTTAACTCTGCTGAACTGCAAAGTGGGACATGACAGTGCCACCCAGGGATCACCACCTCCCCCAGTTGGAACCCTGGCACCCTTTCTGTAAAAAACTTTTCCTAATATCTTTATTTTTTCTGCCAGGCACTGATTTCCCAAGAGAACATTGCATTTCTGTCCTGAGGCCTGGAGAAAGAGCCCAAATGGAATGATAGAACTGGGATTGTGGGAGTGGGGGGCACCCCTGAAGTCTGTTTTATCCAGGGTGGAAAACTCCCTCAGAGTTGAAGGTTTTAGAATCCCAGCCCCTAACTGACTGACAGCGCTATAAAGCAAGATGGAGGTTTTAGGGCAGAGGTTAGTCCTTCTTCTTCTTCTTCTTCACTTTCTTCTCCATCTTCTCCTCCATGAGTTTGGGTGGTTTTGTGTAATTGGATAAAAAAGTCCACATTGCGGGCATGGGTAGTTGGTTATTGGGTTAAAAATAAAAACAATTTAGGTGTCATTTCTTAATTGGACAGTTTATCCTTAAAAGGCTGTGTAGAGAGCGAGATGGGGCTCCATTTTTTAATTTGTTAGAGTGAAGTGCTGTAGAACTCAGGGTTTGTGAGACTGTGACATAGATAAGAACTGATAAACAAGAAACACCATCTTGCGCAATTAATCGTGACATAGATAAGAACTGATAAACAAGAAACACCATCTTGCACAATTAATCCTGACTCTGGCAAAATACAAGAGAACCAAAAAAAAAGAAAAGGAAAAAATAAAAGCAAAACAAAAAGAATCCACACCACCCCACAGCTGGAAAGCCCCAGTACCTCCAGTTTCCAGGTCTGCCCCATCCCCTGTTTTCACCAGCCCACCATGTTGTCCCATCAGGCCTTCAAAGACACCTCCAGGGATGAGGACTCCAAACCTCCCCCAGCAGCCCAGGGCTTGCAAGGAAACAACAGCAGAGACCCCTGGCATCCTCTGAGGAGAACTCGGCAGCTCACAGGGCCGAAATGAGGTCCAGGTCCCCCAGGGGACCATTTAGAGTCTTGATTTATTTTTTGATTTATATGATTTTTAGTGGTAGAATTCCAGGTCAATAAAATGCAGGAACAGACATCTTTTTTTCTATTTAAAAATACACAGACCTTGGTCCAGCACCCTCCTGAGTCTCATGGGAAACCCTCAGGAACAAAAAAAAAACCCAGATTGAAAATTCTGTTTCAAAGTGGAAAAGCAACAAAAGTCAAGTCTGGTTTCATTTCATCTTCATGTGGTTGTTTGGATTAATGGCCAATCAGAGGAGAGCTGGCCCAGAAATCAGAATATTCTGAGCCACAAACCTTTGGATCATCAAGTCTTTCCTATCATATTCTTAGCTAGCCTTCTGGGATGAAACCCAAAGCCTTATTCTTTTAGTATAGTTTTAATGTAATATATATCTAAAATAATAAATCAGAATCTTCTGCAACAGTGCCAGTCAGATCCATAGCATGGGGTAATCATCCAAGACCCCTGTGAACACTGTCACACACACCATGGAGAGGTTTGTTTCATTCTGGGATGGGTTTGTTGGGGTTTGGGAACAGCCCGTTTGTTCCCGGTTGGGATGGGTTTGGTTAGTTTTGGGATGAGTCATTGGGTCTTGGGATGAGTTGGTTTAGTTCTGGGATGGGTTTGGTGGGGGGCGATTGATTTGTTTAGATCTGGGATGGGTTTGTTGGGATCACACGGCTTTTGGGATGGGTTGGTGGCTTTTGGGATCAACAGAGTTTACAAGGGGGAGCATCCCATGGGATGCAGGGGAGAAGGCCTGCAAAGTGAGCTCCAAATGTTCCAAAGATGAAACTGAAGGCTTGGGAATGATTGTTTGGAAAACGATTTTGGAATAAGAAACTAAAGAAAGAGCAGGATTCAGACCCCTCGCAAGCTTTGAGATCCCTCAGTTACCTTACAACTGGAAAACAATGGTGTGGCCACAGGATCACAGCTTCCCACCCTGTTGGAACCCTGGCTCTGCTTTCAGACTTTCTGTGCTGCCAGGCACTGACCCAAGAGAACATTGCATTTGACCTGAGGCCGTGGGAGTTTTAAAATGGAAAATAGAACTGGGATGGTAATGGGATTCCTATAGGCTGTAATAGAAATGTATGATATCACATGTTGGAAAACTGAGAGTTGAAGGTTTTAGAATCTAATAATCAATATAAAGAAGATGGAGGTTTTAGGTTGTAATTAGAACTTCTTCTTCTTCTTCTTCTTCACTTTTTCTCCATCTTCTCCTCCATGAGTTTGGGTGGTTTTGTGTAATTGGATAAAAAGTCCACATTGCGGGCATGGGTAGTTGGTTATTGGGTTAAAATAAAAACAATTTAGGTGTCATTTCTTAATTGGACAGTTTATCCTTAAAAGGCTGTGTGTAGAGAGCGAGATGGGCCCATTTTTAATTTGTTAGAGTGAAGTGCTGTAAAACCCAAATTTTGTGAGACTGTGACATAGATAAGAACTGATAAACAAGAAACATCCATCCCCACCGTGCTTAATCCTGTCATAGATAAGAACTGATAAACAAGAAACACCATCCCAGCATTAATCCTGACTCTGGCAAAATACAAGAGAAATGTAAAAAAGAAAAGGCCAAAAGAATCCACACCACCCTCAGCTGGAAATCCCATTGGCTCCAGTTTCCAGGTCCCACCCCTCAGATCCCCATATAAACCCCATGTTGTCCCTCATGCTGTCAAAGACACTGGATCCCACCCGGAAGAAGCTCAATAAAGGCTCCCCCATACCAAGCAGAGACCGTCTCATCCTTGGAGTAGAACTCCTGGATCAGCAGAAGAGTGTGAAAATCCCCCAGGATGATCTCAGATGCCATGAGCTGGCGCAATGGGGTAGTGGTTTCTGCAGGTCACACACCTGTCACAGACCTTTTATGAAAACCCTTTTTCCTTAGGGCCCAGCCTCCTGAGAAAATTGGTCCCTCAGGAACAAAATGCAAACATGGTTTATCTGTTGCTCAGACTTCTCTGCAACAGGTTCTCCCACTGGTCTCATGAGGTTGTTTCAAACTAACAGCCAATCAGAGCCCTATTCTGCCCAGACTCAGAGCCCAAGCCAAAAAAATTTGTTATCATCTTGACTATCATATCCTTAGCAACAGATGAAATCCTTTGGTCTTCTTTTAGTATAGTTTTAATGGAATATATCCACCTAAAATAATAAATCAAGATCCCTGCAACATGGAATCCCCATCCTCCTCTCTTCCCTCATCCAAGACCCCCTGATTACCTTCACTACACCATGGAGAGCACGAAATCCATCCTGATGTTTTTACTGCCTTGAGGAACCCCGTCATTTTCATCCAGCCCTGTTCACAATGCTCCTCGGCCTTCTTTGGCCTCTGAATAAATGAGCTTTGCCATGAAGGTCTAGGTAGAAGGCCAAAACCTCCCCTCCGCTTGGATCACACGCTGTTGAGATTAAAACACGAGATGGATACAGCGCTGCCCTGCAAAAAACCTTTAGATAAACCAAATGTTGGGGAAGATGAAACAGGACAAGAATAAATATGATTGCCTGGCAAAAGATTTTGAGAATATAGAAACTATAAGTGAGAAACAAATGAAAGAAAGCTTTTGAGATGTTTTTAAACAATCTGAACAACTTTCCCTATGGTGTGGCTGGCTCTGAAGGTGGTTCCTGATGATGGAACAACACCCTCTGCTTGAGACAGCTCCAAGGGTCAGAGCAGACCCTGCAGAGCCCCTGAAGGGGCCCAAAGAGGAGTTTTTAGGGTTTAAAATGTAACACAGTATGGTAATGTAGTGATTCCTATAGGCTGTATGGAAATGCTATAGGATTTGCATGTTGTACTAGATTGGTTAGTGAGAATCAGAATATTCAACACAGAAGATGATTTATTATGTTGTAATGGGAACTTTGCTCTCTTAGCTCTTACCCCTTTTACTCTCTTACACTCTTGCCTCTCTTACTCTCACCCTCTTGTCCTCTCTACCCCTCTCTCCTCTCAGGCCTGCTCTGAGCTGTGGCTGGCAGCTCCCAGCAGGGCCCTGCGCCCAGGCCCTGTGCAATAAACCCCAAATTCCATGACCTGGCTTCAGAGATCTCTCATCTCCATCCATCCCCACCGTGCTACCCCTGTCACTCCTACAACCAAACGGCTTCTCCCAGCATGCCTTGCTGTGATATGCAGATTCAATGTATTTCATTGGCCCTTCCCCCTCCCTCCACCTCTGTGCCCTCATCCCATTGGCCCTGGTGCTTTGTCCCACCCCTCGAGATCCCCATATAAACCCCTGCTTTCCCTACTGGAGTCTTTCTTTGTTCCTGGATCCCTTTGAGGAAGAAGCTCAATAAAGGCTCCCCCATACCAAGACCCCATCTCTCCTTCTGTGTTGCCTGGATCACAGAAGAGCTGAAATCACTCAGCATGATCTCAGATGTGCTGTGCCCCCAGGTGATTTCTTCAAGACACTTCCGAGCAATACCTGCTGTGACAACCCGCTGCTGGGGCCCAGCCTGGCAGGGAAAATTGGTCCCTGAGGCATCATTTGCAAAATGGTTTAATTGGGGTTCAGATTTCTCTGCCTAGAGGTTCTCCCACTGGCTCTCTGTGAGGTTGTTTCAAACTCAGAGCATTCCACACATCTCTCTATTCTGCCCTTACTAGAGCTGGGAAGTGTAAATAAAAATCCACCTCATCTTGACTTAAAGATCCCAAGCAACAGAGAATCCACTTGGTCTTGATTTATAGACGCCAAGGAATAGAGAAACCACCTGAACCTGGTTTAAAGATCCCAAGCAAGAGAGAATGCCCCAAATCCTACAGTGAGTTCCTCCAGTCCTTGATTACCTTCACTATTAAAAATGTGCTCCTTAAATCCATCCTGATGTTTTTAGCCTTGACTTCCTACCATTTTCTCTCCAGCCCTGTTCACAATAAAAGGAAATTCTTTGGCCTCTCTGAATAAATGAGCTTTGCCATGAAGGTCTAGAAGGCCAAAACCTTAAATGCATTGAGATTAAAACACGAGATGGATATGAAACGTCTAAAACAACATTTAGATAAACAACTGCACCAAGCACAGTGAAAAGGAGAAAAACCCAAGTGCTTCTGGGCAGACATCAACCCTCAGTCAGCAGAAACAAGAAGAAACCTTCCTTGAATTGTTTTTTAAACAATCTGTGGAATTTTCCCCTACAATACCTGGCTCTGGCTGGTTCCTGATGCTCCAATCCCTCTGGCAGAGAGGGCCCTTTGTTGACCAAGTCCCTGCAGAGCCCCTGGTGCCGAAGAGCTTTAGGGCTTGTCTCTGTACCGGGCTTGTATCTCTATCTTGAATCACCTAAAATCCCACCCAGAGGGTGTTGACAGAGCCCAGTTTGCTGTAATCAATGGAAACATTATTGTGACCAAAGGGTTTCATTTGTTCCCTGGAGCCTGAACTTTGGGGTTGCTCCTGCGCAGACGATGACCCCAAAAAGATCAGAGAGATTTCTCCACCTGCGCCTCCTGCAAGCACGTCACTCATGTAAGGAGCAAAGAAACACCAGATTTTGGGGCAGCACGTTGGGTATTTGCCCTGATTCTTCCCAATTTGCCTCTTCTGGCCATGGTGGGAGAAGCTGCTTCCCCATGAGCCTGAGCCCACTGCTGTGGTCTCTGCTTCCAGGCAGTGGCTGGATGTCACAGACATCTTTTATGGAAAATCCTTTCCTTAGGATTTTTCCTCCTGAGAAGCTGGGAGGCCTCAGGAACAAAATATAAACAATGGTTATCTGCTGCTGTGGAATGCAACAGGTGGATCTGTGACTGGCCCATGTTGGATGTTTGTAATTAATGGCCAATCACAGCCCAGCTGGCTCAGGCAGACAGCTGAGCCACAAACCTTTGTTATCATTCTTTGCTATTCTATTCTTAGCCAGCCTTCTGATGAAACCTTTTTTTCTATTCTTTTAGTATAGTTTTAATGTAATATATATCATAAAGTAATAAATCAAGCCTTCTGAAACATGGAGTCAAATCCTCATCTCTGCCCTCATTCTGAGACCCCTGTGAACACTGTCACAGCCAGAGCTGTGCCTGGGCATGTGGTCAGCCCTGCCCTGGTGGTCACCCCTGCTCTGGCTCATGCCAGTCTGGTTCATCCCTCCCAGCAGCACAGGGCCCTCCTGCCCTCCCCTGGCATCCCTGGAGCTGGGGAGGGCTTGGCTGCATCTCTGTGTTGGAAGGGCTCAGGAGGAGCTGTTCTGCCTGTGCACCCTGCCCTGCTCAGCCCTCAGCAGCAAAGGGCTGCCAGGAGCTGGATTTATGTCCACCAGAGCCTCCTCTACCTATTTGTTGTCCCCATGAAGCTCTGAATTGGCCCTGATGAGAACAGGAAGGGAGAGCAGAGAGGAGGCGTCTCAGCTGAGGCAGGAAACCACAACAGGAAGCGTCAGTGGTTCACAGCCAGGGTGAGGGACCAGCAGAAACCATCCCAGGCACAGCTCAAATCAGCCCAAATTGTGAAGGCCCTGTCACCAAATTCACCAAATTCACCAAATTCACCAAAGTGGGGTCTTGACACAGCTGCCAATCTGGAACGTGGAGGTGAATGGGAGCACCCTGAGGCTCAAACCTAAACTGGAGCTGATGCTTGGGACCAAAGCAAAGCATCCTAATCCTGTCATGCCTCCAGTCATCAAAGCCCAGACTGGTTCCCAGAGCTGGTTCACCAGGTTCAGCTACTGAGGCCAGCTGGCTGCCAGCTCAGCCTGCTCCCAAGAGGATGACTCCAGGAAAATGGGCTGAAGGAGATGAGCAGTGAGGACTACAGCTCTTGAGTTTAGCTGCAATGAGGTTCATGAGTCATGTTCTTGAGGAACAGGAAATGCTGAGTGGGCAGAGGGACGTCAGTGGCCTCCTCTGTGAGCTGCTGCTTTGCACTGGGACAAACAGCCACGACGTTGGCACCCAAACCTGCTGAATCCCTTCTCTGGAAAGTCCGGGAGCAGAACATCACAGCAAGTGGAGCACCTGTGTCAGCAGCTCAGCCAGGTGGAAGTGAGAGGGCAAAAGTTATCGATGACATGTGAGCCCTCACAGAATTTCCAGCTGCCCACACTGGGTGCTCTGTTATAAACAGGATGTTTTTCCTCTCCAAACACAGAGGTGGGAGTGAAGAAACCCTCACAGAGATAGGAGAGGGACCCAGGGCTCAGAGGTTGGGTCAGGCAGTGCCACCCAAGCCTTGCTGCCACAGATCAACCCTGGTAGGAAATTGCTGAGTAAAACCTTTTCCAGTCCCCAGACATGAGGGAAAGTCACCCCCTGAAGCCTGAGAGCAGATTTGAACCAGAAGATTTATAATCCCTCTAAAGGTCTTACTTTTAAATATTTGCCCTGGCTGGTTTTATTGCCCACACACCAGCCCAGGGTCTCCTCTAATTTCTCTTCCAAACTCTATTTCTTGGCACCACCTCTGCATGGACTTGTGCAACCCTGAACAACCTCAACAGACCTGCACAAATCTCCTTCAACTTTGTTCTCCCACGCTGCCAAATGCAGCCAAAAATGAGAACAAATTTCATGGACCAACACCTGAAAAAAACTGTGCAAGGGACCCTCCACCATTATTCATTTCAATTAACAGGGCCTTGTTTTTCCTTGTTTTTTAATCTGTGTCCCTGGGGCTGCAGGTGCTGAGTGTTCCCTTGGGTTTGGGTGGTCCCACAGGTTGGGCACAGAATTCACAGAATCACAGAATTCCAGAATCACTGGGCTGGAAGAGACCTCCAACACCATCGAGTCCAACCCAGCCCCAACACCCCAACTGAACCCTGGCACCCAGTGCCACATCCAAGCTTTGTTAAACACACCCAGGGATGGGGACTGCACCACCTCCAAGGGCAGAACATTCCAGAACTTCATCACCCTTTCTGTAAAAAACTGAAAGAATGATGAATTTTTCCTAATATCCAACTTATATTTTTTCCTAATATCCTAATTAGGTTTTTTCTAACATCCTACTTATAGGATAAGATCTCACCAACTTCCTAATATCCAACCTAGATTTTTTTCCTAATATCCAATCTATATTTTTTCCCAATATCCAACCTAAATTTCCCTTGGTGCAGCTTGAGGCTGTGTGCTCTGGTTGTGTCGGTTCCTGGAGAAAGAGCCCAGCCCCAGCTGAGCACAGGCACCTTTCAGGAGCTGTGACAGTGATGAGGGCACCCCTGAGTCTCCTTCTCTCCAGGCAAGGCTGGAAGCCCAGGGTTCCTCTGGTGATGGCCACATTGCCAAGTTGGTGTGATGATGTGGAGATGCACCCAAAAAAAACAACTCCCACGTGAAATCAGTCAGGTCTGTGCCCCACAACACAGGAAAGGCAGGCAGGAAGCCCTGGAGATGTCACTCAATCACATCTATTTATAGCTGGCCACTCGTTTTTACTCAGATCAGACAAGAACCAACAGGAACTGGTTTGATTTTATAAATTTCCCCGAACAGCACTTGATGCAAATCCAGACCAGGTCCTGAGAGCTGGGGGTTGTGCTGGTGAAACTGGAGGCAGCACTGGAAGGTTCAGCATCCTGTTAGGACCATGTTTTGTGTCTCCTTGTCCTGGCAGCAGTAATCCCACGCAGCACAAATAATCCCTGATAACACAGCCACAGCAGGGTGGTTGGGACAGTCTGGGGGGGAGCAGGTGGGGAAGGGCTGAAGGATGGGAATTGTGATGGGGAACTAGCCTGGAGAGGGAAAAAGGAGAATCTGGGGGGCTTCTATTCTTTGGGGGCTGGTGTAGTTTGGGGTGGTTTGTGTTGTCAGTGTGGGATAGTTTTAACAAACCCCTAAATGGAGTTTAACTGGGGTGGGCAGCTCAAAGGAAGAGGAAATGTGCCTGGGGATTGCTGAGAGGGGAATTCAGCCAGGGATGGGACCTGGGAGCTCTGAAATGCTCCAGGGGTTCCTTCTGCTGCTCCTCAGGGCTGGGGTGTCCTGTGGAGAGGCTCCGGGGTGGGTTCTGATGGGCACAGGGATGGACCAGGTTTGGGATTGCTCAAGAGTGGGATCCTGATGGACAGCCCACCTCAGCCTGGGTTTAGGATTGCTCTGGGGTCATTCCCAATGGATGGGGAACAGCCCAGGTTTGGGATTGCTCTGGGGTCATTCCTGATGAACAGGGGGACAGGGTGAATTTGGGATTGTTCTGGGGTCATTCCCAATGGATAGGGGACAGCCCATGTTCGGGATTGCTCCAGAGTGGGATCCTGATGGTTAGGGGACAGCCCATGTTTGGGTTTGGGATTGGGATCCTGATGGACAGCCCATTCAGCCTGGGTTTGAACAGGGGACAGCCCAGGTTTGGGATTGTTCTGGAGTCATTCCCAATGGACAGGGGACAGCCCAGGTTTGGGATTGCTCCAGAGTGGGATCCTGATGGACAGCCCACCTCAGCCTGGGTTTGGGATTGCTGATGGACAGGGGGACAGCCCAAGTTTGGGATTGCTCTGGAGTCATTCCCAATGGACAGCCCAGTTTGTCATTGTCCAAAGGTAATTCCCAATGGATAAGGGACAGCCCAGGTTTGGGACTGCCCATCCTGCAGCAGCGCCACAGGTGGAGGCACAGGGTGGGTGTGGGGCATCGGCTCTGCCCTGAGCTCCCCCAGCCTCTGCTGCCTCCTTGTCCCCTCCTGATGCCAAATGGCCACAAAGCTGCTCCTGGTGCTGCCTTGCCTGGACCCACCTGCAGTTAATGCCAGAATAAATGCACTTTGTTCTGGTGCTGTTTGCTGCAGAGGGGTGGCACAGCCAGGATCCTCCTGCCTGTCCCCAGCCCTTCCCTGCATTTCATTCTCTTGGTTTTGACTTGTGGTTGAGGATAAGAAAGGCTGGAAAACACCTTCAGTGTCCAAGTTGCTTTTGCAGATTGTTCATCCCAGGACTGGCTGGGACTGTGCAAAAGGAGGAACTGAGGAGCTGATTCCTGGAAGATTCCTGGGTTTTTGTTTGTTCTTTTTAATCTTAAAAATTTTAATCTTTGTCTTTTTAATCTTAAAAATTTTAATCTTAAAAAAATAAGATTTTTTAAAATCTTGAACAGAAAACTTGCAATAATTTTGATTTAAAATGAAATAACTTCAATTCAACTTGAAATAACTTTGATTCAGTACAATGTTCCTTAGTTCAAAGAAAAAGAAAACCTGAAAAACTTCACTTTGCCTTGACCTGGCTGCATTCTTCTAATTACTAATGTTTAATTATTTATGCACTCCATGGCAGCTCTTCCCAACATTTAGGAGCACTCGCATTCCTGGCTGGAGCTGCTGTTCTGCCCTCCCTGCTGGCTGCTAATTAAACCCAAAGCTGCTCAGCTCTTGATTAACACTTGAGCTGTGTGGGAGTTTGTGAGAGCCTGTGTGTGTTTGTGCTCACAAACACGGGCTGTGTGCAGATAACGATCTGCTCCCCTGCTCAGGGAGCTCACTGACTCACAGCTGCCCGAAATGGGTGAGTTTACAGTAAATCTGCAGGAAAACCTCCCTGATTCCCACCGAGGACCTGGTCTGCTCTTGCTGCCCTTGGACAAGCTGAGTCCTCAGTGCCCCAGTGTGAAAAGTGCATATCATACGGCTCTACGCAGATATTTACCATACGCATTTCAATGTATTGATTAGTAGTGCTGTGTTAGCATTTTAATAATAAATGTAGTCTTGTAATTAAAAGGTAACTTTTGTAGTTAAAATAAGTTAGTGGGATTTTTTTAAGAAAGGAATGAAGCACTCACACCAGATAGCATCCACGGGATACCTAAATCTTTCAGAGAAAGAGAATTTATTGCCCTCTTATCAGAAGAAATTAACTCCTTCCTGCCTCGAAGACGCTGTTGGGATTAGAAGGAAGAAGCTGATGATGACCAGAGAGAATCCTGTATTTGAATGGAATTGATGCATCATGTATGAGATGTATGAATATGCATCAGGCTGTTGTTTTTAAGGGTTAATCCTTTGTTAACTGTGTCCTTTTTTGGGATCGTGCTGCCCAGAAAAAGGTACCTGGACGTCCATAACTCTTTGTATTTATTTTCTCATAGTGTCCTAATTCATTTTGTCCAAAATACTATTACTCTGATTGTGTTACTATTTTTATAACCATTTTATTACTATTAAACTTTTAAAATTTTAAAAACAAGTGATTGGCGTTTTTCACACCCAGCACTGCCTGATGCAGAAATGCTCCAGAAAAAATCACCAGGAGTGGAAAGACCTCCAGCCTTTGAGCCAACACCCGAACCCCAGCTCTGTGTGCCATGTCCAGCTGTTCATTGAGCACCTCCAAGGTGTTTCACTGCTTCCCAGGGCAGCCTGTTCCAGTGCTTGACACCTTTTCCACCAAGAAATCCTCCCTGATATCCTCCTCCCCCTCTGAAGTGAAAGGTGGGAGCCATTTGGCCCCAAGGACGGTCCCCAGCCCTCTTCAGGAGGAAAAATATTGAATTCCACAACACTGGCAAGGCCCATGGAGGGACCTGGCTGTGTGGGAAGGCTCCTGGCAGTGGCAGGAGCAGGGAAAAGCTGGTCCTGGGGAGCTCAGTGTCCCTCTACCCCCTTCTAAATCCCTTCCAAAGACCTCATGTCCCTCTACTCCTTCCTAAATCCTTTTCTAGACACCTCATGTCCCTCTACCCCTTTCTTAAATCCTTTTCCAGACCTCATGTCCCATTCCAGTTCTTAATGGACACCAAAGGAGAGGGATGGTTCTGTTCAAATGCTTTCCATAATATAATATAAGTGTTATGTTATGTTATGTTATGGGATGTTATGTTATGTTATGTTATGTTATAATATAATATAATATAATATAATATAATATAATATAATATAATATAATATAATATTATATAATATAATATAATATAATATAATATAATATAATATATATATAATATAATATAATATATTATATTATATTATATTATATTATATTATATTATATTATATTATATTATATTATATTATATTATATTATATTATATTATATATATTATATTATATTATATATTATATTATATTATATTATATTATATTATATTATATTATATTATATTATAGCTGGATGTTCTAAAATGGCTTCCCTTATAATTTTAACCCTTTAAGGTCCCTCCAACCCAAACCATTCCATGGCTCTGTGACTCCCTGTTCCAATCCTCCTCTCCAGGAGGGGCCTGTGGAAGATCCCTCCCAGGTGGGTCTGGTGCCCTCAGATGGCCCTAAAGGGCTCTCCTGATCCTGCAGGGATTTTTTTCCTCTCAGGGTTATTTGTTAACAGGAGGAAGCAATTTGCTGCAGGAGCAGGGGAGGGGAGGGACAGGGCCACCTGCAGTGGGGCTGCTGGGGACACCTCTGTGCCTGCTCCCTTCAGGCTGGGCTTCTCTAACGGCTGGCCCTGCCAGAAAGCAGGTTTTGGTTCCCAGAAAGCAATTTTTTGGTGTCACCCTGCTTCCTCTGGGTTTTCTCAGGTGCCTCCCCACAGAGGCTGGGACAGGGATTTCTGTGAGGTCACAGCCACAGAGGAGGTTGATGCCTCAGGTTTGAGCTTTTCTATTTTTCACATCCTGTGCTGCTTTAGTGGGTGGGTCTGGGTTCGTATCAGGGGATGGTGAGCTCTGTGCACAGAGCAGGGAGACAAAACAATTCCTGCTCCAGCTGGGGACCAAGGACAAATGATCCAAATCTCAGCCCCAGAGCACAAACAACGTGGGCTGGAGAGAGAAAAACAAGCAGGGTGGGACTGCATGGGCTGGGGCTGGAATTGGACAATGAACTCCAAGATGCAAATGGAGCAGAACTGATCAAAGTGGAGGCCCCATGACCTGTTGTGCATTTTGTGACCATTTTGGTTCATCTTGGGTGCAGCCCTGGCTGGGCTCTTGTGCTGCCCAAGACTCCAACAGGTTAGAGCAGGGTCAGAAACCCTTCTTGGAGCTGCCCCTGGTTTGTAGAAGCATCTTCTCCCAAGCCAGATGTCCCTGGTGAGCAGTTTCCCCCTGGAAGAGGAGGGAGCAGGAGGGTGCTGGGTCCAGGGTGGCACTGCTGGGACATTGCTGTGTAAAACCAAGTCACTGTGCTGTCCTCAGGCAGCCTGGGCTCCTCTCCTGGCTGTGGATTGAGCTGTGAAAACACCCTGCTGAGCCTTTGTGGGGCCACTGGAAACACTCCTGGCTCCAGAGCCATTGATCCTGAACAGTTTTTAATGAGGGGCTGGGGCACAGAGTTAAACACAACCCTGTTGGGAAGGATGAAAGTTTGACAAGAAAGTCTCAGATATGTATGCTTAGCAGAAAGATTTTTAAATGCAGAGTCTGATGAAGGAATAGGGATGGAAGCAAGTTTTGATAGAGAAGAAAAGAACTGCTGAGCCAGTCTTACTGGATAACCAAGGAGGCAAAGGTGTGTTAGTTAGAAGGGGTTTTTATGGCTTAGAGCAAAGGATAAACCCACCTCAAACAAGAAGATGTTTTTACCAAGCAGAAAGACAGCACAGGCAAACAAGTCAGCAAAGTTGCAAGTAGAAAAAAGGTCTCAGAATTTTCTATTGCAAGAAAACTGAAAAACTATTTCTAGCTTAAACTGTAATGTACTAACTTTTAGTGATTGGAGAACAGGAACATGAATATGGTAATTATAGTAGTTACGATAGGCTATAGATAATAGTTAAGGTATAGATTGGTTCTACTGTATTAAGATGCTCAGCAAAGAAAAGTATATAATGCATTGTAACCAAAGAAAAGTATATAATGCATTGTAACCAAAACCAAAGGGTCTCCAGGCCTGCCTGCAGCTGGAGCTGACAGCTGTGGGCACAGGCTCTGTCACCCATGATCCTGGAGTGCCGTAGCCTCTTAGATGGAATAAACTGCATTTTGGAGAGCAGTCTGGAGTCCCACATCCCTCATTTAGGCTGTTACAGTGGCGCCCAATGTGGGGCACCATTAGTAAGAGCCTGAATGAGGGATGAGTGTCTCCAGACCTGCCTGCAGCTGGGGCTGACAGCTGCGGGCACAGGCTCTGTCACCCACAACCCTGGCCTGCTGGAATGTCTTGGAGTATTAAACTGCATTTTGGAGAGCCACCTGGAGTCCCACATCTCCCATTCAGGCTCTTACAGAACCCCCCCATTTCCTGCCTGGCATCCCCCTGTGCTCCTGTGGGCTGAGAGCTCAGCCCTGGCTCCCAGCAAACGATGCCAGGAGCTTTGTCCTGGGGCTGGAGGAGCACAGAGCTTGTCCCTGTCACCAAGGTGTTGATAACAAATGGAGAGCAGTCAGAAATGCTGCAGCTCCTCTGGCTTTGGGATCGAGGAGGAAACTGCAGCTGTTTGTGCACAAGTTGGAGGAGAAGGGCTCTGGTTTTTCCCTTACTTCTCTCTGGCCTCCCTGCCTCACCTTTTGCTGAAATTACAATTTATACACAAATCAGGGGCCTGGAGATTGATCCTGACAGTGCAGAGGATCTGGGGAGTGTCAGATGTCAGAACCCAAGCTGCCCTGGAGGGCTCGAGCCCCTGCCCAAGGGGTTCAGAGACCTTGGCACAGAGCCCCAGACCCCTGTGCCTTTGATTTAGCCCTTGGAAAAAACAATTACCAACCTCTATATGAATAATCACGAGTCAAGAAAGTTTAAGTAGAATAATAGTTAGTTTGTCACAGGGTGAAAAATAGATTTTTTTGAATTTTTAGCATGGGGGCTTGGGGTCCCAAGATGGAGGAATTTGGGTGTGCCTTGTCCTTTTTCCTTCTTCTTTCTAGCCTCCATCTTCTGGGTGATGTTGGCATTTTCAGATTGGTTTAGAGCAGAAGCTCACTGTCTAACATAGGTGACAGGTATTGGGAACTTATGGTAAATATTGTACATGTAGTTTTTAGTATAAAAAGGTAACACTGCCCTGGGGCAGGCAGAGGGCCTCTGTCTGACCTGCTGAGTGGACCTTGGCAGGCCAGGAGAAAGAATGTAATAGATAAGAAACAAAATAAACAACCTTGAGAACAAAAACTGAAGAGTTCTGACTCCTTTTTTGACTGCCAGGCTGGGAAAAGAGACTTTAACACATCTTGGGGTCACTCTGACCAGCAGAGATTCCGAGAGTCAGACTGCAGGAAGATTCAATGAGATATTTATGTGAGGGAATTTTGGCTGAGCCCATTCCTTGGCTATTTTACTACCTCCTTACTCCTGCTAGTAGCACAGCCTTGAGCAGGGTGTAGGAAAGAGGACACAGAGGGCTTTGAGAGCATTAAAAATAAATTTACTATGGTCTGCACTTGTTTGGGTCCTCCTGAAGGTGCTGAGCAGGTTCTGAGCTGCCCTGAGCACCAGATCCTTCTCTCCCCTGCCCCTCTCCCTGCTTCAGGTGCTGCAGGGGCTCACAGCTCTATTTCCAACCACAAGTGACAGTGGCTTTGGTGCATGAACAGCTGTGCTCTTGCCTTGCCTCTGCTGTTTGAAAATAAAGCTGATACATGTGTGAAGTTATCAGCATGGCTGGGCTTCCTTCCTTCAGCAGCTCTGCCTTCATTTAATTTTACTTAAATTTGCTAAAATTTAATTTTAATTTTTATTAAATTCTTCTTTAATTTACTTCCAAGTAATATGTAAATACTTCCATTTACTTCCATTCTTCTTTAATTTACTTCCTTAATTCACTTCCAAGTATAAGTAATGTACTTATACTTTGAAATGCTTGTTGTTTCCCCTGAGTGACACCTCCCTATGGAGCACAGCCTCTGCTCTGGCTCTGGGTGCTGCCAGACATGGATGGTCCTGCCCAAAACCACCTCCCTTCTCCTCTTTTTGCTTCCCAAGGTGGGTTTTTAAGGAATTCTCACTCTGGGCAGCATCTCTGTGCAGATGTGGAACTTTGTGGCATTTCTGGTTCACGGTTCTCCACTGGAGCCACCCTCACTGGTCCCTCCTGGAGAGGAGGGTTGGAACAGGGAGACATGAATGGAATGACAGAACCATGGAATGGAACCATGGAATGGAACCATGGAATGGAACCATGGAATGGTTTGGGTTGGAGGCACCTTAAAGGAATGGGTTAAAATTTTAAGGGAAGTCATTTTAGAATGTCCAGCTCTTAAAACTGTCTAGAACCAAGGCAGCTGCTCACACACAGCAAAAACCACCTTAAAAGGGACCATTATTCCCATTTCTGTAGCAGCAGAGCTGTCCCTGGGTCTGGCCCTCCCAGGCTGTGAGCTCAGGGAATTCTGGAATGCTTTGGGTTGGGAGGACCTTAAATGCCATCCCACCCCTGCCATGGCAGGGACACCTTCTGTTGGATTATGGGTTTTTTATAATTTTTTTGAGTTTTTCAAACACCTCTTAGTTGCCCCACCTCTGGGTCATCATCCAACAACCTTCCACCATCCCAGGCTGCTCCCAAGCCCTGTCCAGCCTGGCCTGGGACATTCCAGGGATCCAGGGGCAGCCCCAGCTGCTCTGGGCACCTTGTGCCAGGGCCTGCCCACCCTGTGAGTAAGGAATTCTCCCCATTATCCATCCCAAACCCAGCAGCTGCCACCCAAACCAGCACCAAGCTCATTGTTCTGCTGCTGTGTCAGTTCCACACGTTGGTCACCTCAGCTTGGACAGCACAAAGGTTTCCCTGAGCCCTGAGCTGCCCCAAAACTGCCCACAGCCATTGGGCAGGGGGTGGCATTCACATTCTCTGGAAAAATTCCTTCACCCAAGATTTTTCTCCTGGGAAGCTGAGAAGCCTCAGAGAAAAGGAAAACAATTCTTATCTCATTTGCTTCTCCTGTGTTTTGCTCATGTGGAATGTGTTTGGAGATTGTTTATCCACAGGTGATTGTTTCATTGGTTTCTGCTGTGAGTTGTTTTGACTTTTTTGGCCAATCAGGGCCAAGCTTTATCCAGACTCTGAAAAGAGCCACAAATTTTCATTATTATCTTTTTAGCATTCTGTAAGTATCCTTTCTGTATTCTTTAGCATAATATAGTATAATAGTATAGCATTCTTTGTCTTCTTAGCATTCTATATTCTATATAGTATTCTTTAGTATAATATAGTATTCTTTAATATAAAGTTATTATTACTTTATAATAAGGTATTATAAAGTAATAAATGAGCATTCTGAGAACATGGAGTCAGATTCATCATTCCTGCCTTCATCAGGACATTCCCAACAAATACAACAGCCAGGGGGTTCTGCCTGGGGCAGTGGCAGGTGGAAGTTCCAGCTCCCCCAGACCACTTTGGTCTCTGAACATCTGCAGCAGATGTTGGAGCTGCTTTATCCTCATCTCCTGATGGGGCACAGCAGCTCCTGTGCTCCAGGAGTGTCTGGAACAGGGACACAACGTCCTGTAGCCCTGCTGGAGGGGTTTTGGGCAGGTTAGGAATAAAAAAATACAGAAATATGCAGCTCTGGAGTTGGCTGAGACACCAAAGTGAATTCTCTGTGCCTGCAGTGCCAGAGGCTCTGCTGTCCGTGAGTCACAATCTTTGAAATCTCAGGTGAAGGGGGCACCAGCAACTCCCAGCACCACAAAATGAACGTGTTGGGTTCATCTCATAGCCAGAATATTCCTGTGGGCACAGAGGGTGAAAGCTGCTGCCAGGTGGGGAAGGGCTGGAGGAGCCCTCACTGCTCCTCAGACACAGCACGAGGAGCTCAGACTGCACAGACCAGACCTAAACATTCCCTGCGGTTTGAAAATTAAGGAATAAAATAAATACCACCCCTGGGGCTCAGTCCCATGATCCCAGCACGTTGGTGAGGTTGAAATGAGTTCTTTTGGGGGGTGATTTGAGCCTCAAAGTGTTGGAAATGTGACAAGTTCAGGAAAGAGCTGTGGAGGAGATGAAGGGCCTGGCTGGGCTGATTGATGGGCTCAGCCCTGGGGGACGGAGACAAACATTAATTGTTGGCCAAGAGTGATGGGGGAACATCTGAGAGCAAGGGAGAAGCATCTGAGGAGCACAAGTTTCCTTCAGAGAGGAAAAACTGGTTTGGATGTGCTGCTAAAATGGAACAGGGATAAGGCAGAAGAAATTAATCAGTGAAAAGGAAGTCTGGGTATCAAGAAACGCTTCCAAGCAAGAAGATTCATCAGGATGTGGGGCAGGGGGAGTGTGGAAATGCCATTGGCAGGCACTCAGCACTGGAGCAGGAAATGGGAACAATCCTCCCCAGGCAGGAAGAAACCCCAGGGATGAGCTCACAGGACTTTCCCATTGCTAATTCCTGCAATCCTGAGTTCCACTAGGGAAAATCCTGCTTTCAGTTTCTTTCTGGGGCCAATGTGATTTCCAGTTCTGTCAGTCTTTTGTGGAAAACTGAAAACCACCAAGCCCAGGAGGATTTTGTGATATTTTTGTGTGAAAGGAGAGTGAAACCCTCCCTGTGCACAGCAGTAAATACTCTCTGGCACATTTTTATAACTCAGTGATCAGGACTGAGGTGCAAAAACAACTCATTCTCCATGGTCTGGTGAGTTCCTGGTGTTTGTCCTTCCTGTGCTCTCGAGGGGAGGTTGCATTAATCAATAATTTCCCATGCTCAGGCTGCTCCCACATGGGCACTATTCACCTCTCCTTTCACTTTTCCACCCAGGAAAAATATCTCTGAGGTGACCTTGCAGCTGAACCCCCCAGAGCAGGCAAAACCCAGCATTTCCCTCTTGGAAAGGACCTAGAAGGAGCAGAAGAGGGAAATGCACAGAAAATCCACAGAAAACCTTTGGGACCCTTGTGTTCTGCTCCCCCCCAGCTGGACCTGGGGGACAAGAGGAGCCCGTGGATGTCAGAATCCAGGACATTCCTCTGTGCCTTCGATTTTAACCCATAGAAACAATTCCCAACTTTGTGTGAAGAGTTACAAGCCACAAGAGTTTAAACAGAATAATAGTGAATTTACCACAAAGTGAAAAAGTAGGATTTTGGGGTTTTAGAATGGGGGTTCAAGAGGCAAGATGGAGGAATCTGGCCGTGTTCTGTTCTTATTCTCCTCCTTCTTCTGCTGTGATGGTGGCACTTCTGGGTTGGTTTAGAGTAGAGACAGACTGTCTAACACAGGTGATAGGTATTGGAAAATTATTGTAAATAAAGTACGCAGAGTTTGTAGTATAAAAAGCTAACACCACCCCAAGGGCAGTGGCTGTGTCTCAACCCAACCTGCTGGACAGACCTCAGCAGGTCAGAGAAAGAATATAATTTATAAGAGAAAATAAACCACCTTGAAAAGCAGAACTGACAAATCTCGACTTCTTCTTCAGTCACAAAGCTAAAATAAAGAAAGACTTTCTAATACCTCAAAAGTCATCTCAACCACAAAAACCCGAGAGGACACTATTCACCTCTCTCTTCACTTTTCCACCCAGGAAAAATATCTCTGAGGTGCCAGCAAAATATCTCTGAGGCAAAACCCAGCATTTCCCTCTTGGAATGGACACAAAAAGGAGCAGAAGAGGGAAATGCTGCCCACAAAAAACCTTTGGGACCCTCGTGTTCTGTTCGCCCCCAGCTGGACCTGGGGACAAGAAGAGCCCGTGGATGTCACAACCCAGGACATTCCTCTGACTGCCCTGGGTGGTTCCAGACCCTGCAAGGGGGCTCAGAGAGCTTGGCATGGAGTCAGAGACACCTGTGCCTTTGATTTTAACCCATGGAAACAATTCCCAACTTTGTGTGAAGATTTACAAGCCACAAGAGTTTGAGTAGAATGATAGTGAATTTGTCACAGGGTGAAAAAGTAGAATTTTGGGGTTTTAGAATGGGGGTTCAAGAGGCAAGATGGAGGAATCTGGGCATGTCCTGTCCTTCTTCTTCTCGTCCTCCATCTTCTGCTGTGATGGTGACACTGTTTGATTGGTTTAGAGTAGAGACAGGCTGTCTAACATAGGTGATAGGTATTGGAAGATTATTGTAAATAAAGTACACGTAGTTCTTAGTATAAAAAGCTAACAGCACCCAAGGGCAGGGGCTGTGCCACAATCCAACCTGCCAGACAGACCTGAGCAGGTCAGAGAAAGAATATAATTTATAAGAGAAAATAAACAACCTTGAAAAGCAGAACCAACAAATCTCTACTTCTTTGGTCGTAAAGCTAAAAAATAAAAGACTTTCTAGTACCTGAAAAGTCATCTCAACCACAAAAACCCAAGGCCTGGACGCAAATTTCACTGGACACAAACTTCCCTGCGCTCAGAGGAGCGGGGATTGGTGCTGGAGGTCCCTCTCAGCTGTGGGGGACCTTCCTGGCTGTGTTTTGGGGCACTGAGAGCAGAGTTCTTATTTCCCCCACAGCCTCTTCACAGGGCCAGCAGCTTTGATTCGGCACTTCCAGCAGAGCCAGGGTGGAAATCCTTCCACAAGGCAGGGGATGGCAGCTGAGCTGGGCCTGTCCTGCCCTGCTCAGGCCCAGCTGAGTGCCCAGAAAGGCCTGGTTTAAGCCATGGGAGTTGATTTTGGGGAGGAGCAGACAGCACTGAGCACCCCTGAACCTTCTGCTCGTCCCTCTGGCATCCCTCACCCTGCCCTGCTGTGGCTGTGGGGTTTTTCTCCAGACTCTTGTCTGCCTCCACATCCAAGTGATGCTCCTTGGGGCAGGATGTAGGAATGTGCCCCCTGTCCACAGAGTGACTGAATTATTCTTTGTCTTCTTAAAAAGGCAAAAAGCCCACAAAATTTCTCTCCCAGTTTGGTACAAAGACACCTCATAGGACCTTTGGGGCTTCACCTCAGACCTGGGGCTGTCCACTGGACAGAGGCCAAGAGGTCCCACCTGGGTAATTCACTAGAAAAGGAAGAGAACAAAGGAAATATTTGCTTTTGTGGGGTGTTTTAGCAGGAGCAAGAACCTCTCACCCCTAGTTCAGTTTTTCTCTGTAAGAACTTTGTTATTTTGCCTTTCATTAAACATTTTTCTGTTTCCAACACTAGCTCAGAAGCCAACCCTGCTCATTTGTTGCCATTCTGGGCTATCTCAGGTGTGATGGGTTCTCTGAGAGCTCATAAAACTTAGCCCAAATAGAAACCCATCAGCAGGGTTTGCAGGATTTGCAGGATTTGCAGGATTTGCTGGATTTGCTGGATGCTTTCCCAGCTCAGCCCCAGCTCTGGGGTCTGTGCCCAGTTTGCCCAGTTTGGCTCTGGCAGGACCCTCTTCCATCCACCCCGCTCTGTCCTGGGGGTGACAACAGCACCTTGAACATCTGACACAGAAACTGGGAGATGCTTTTCCCACTGGTTCATGCTCAGTCTCACCCTAGAACTGCATTAATCAAACAAAGTTTTATTGGCTGTGATATTTTATTCCTGGGGGTGCTCCCACCTCTGCCTCCGTGCGCGAAAGATCCGAAGCCCAGATAAAAACTGAGGGGCAAACCATACATGGATGTGCTCACAGATCATCTGCTGGATCTGCACAAACATCTGACAGGAAAAAAGTTGTGATTTTCACTGAAAAAAACACAGCACTTTCCACTTGCCCTGCAGATCTCAGCAGCAGATTTGGGTGTGATCTCATCAGGGTGCTCAGTGCTGACTGCACCTTCCCAAAAATGAAATTAGAGGGGTTCACTCTGCTTCAGAGACCAACACTGGGAGTTTTCTGCTGAGATGGAGAGCAGGAGAGCCAAAACCCTGAATAATCTGGTCCAACCTGTCTCACCTGAGTGTCTTCAGAGGCTCTGGCTGGGGAAGGTGTTTAGAAACTTTTCAGAGGCACAAATCGGTTGGTTTTGTAAGAGATTTTTAAGTCTCTTAAAATTTTAAACCTTTTTGAGGTTTAAAATATTCATCCCCTGGTTTTTTTGGCCAGAATAAGAGAAAACCTGGGCAAAATGTGGCTGTGTTGGGCACATTGGAGGGAGAAGGATTTTCTGTGAGATCTGAGCTCGAGGTTGGAGTCAATCACTGAGAGATGCTGGGGCTGGGGTCTCTCCCAGCTCTGCCCCTGCCCCTGTGTTTCCTGTCCAGTTAATTCCTGACAGGCAAAAACAATCCTGAAGTGCTGGGAGAGAGTGCCTGGCTTGGTGGAATCATCATAAAAGAAAATTTGGAGACTTCACTTATTTTCTGCAGGTGCTGGAGTACTCCTGATGTACTTGGTGGAAAAAATAAACCCAGAGATTATGATTTTGCTGCTTTTTGCTGCTCAGTGATTCCTGCTTTGCAGTTTTGCTCATCCAGTGCTACCCACCCCAGCCCTGGGCAGAATCCAGTGTCCCATTTCCTCCACCCCATCCACTCCAGGCCTTGCCAAAGCTCCAGGTGGATGAACTGGGAGGCTCCAGGTTCTGCTTTAGGATTTAACTCTTGCAACAGAGGGTTTTCTGATCATCTCAGGTTATTCTGAGCTGGGAGAGACCCTCAGGGATCAAATCCAGCCCTGTCCCTGCACAGCCACCCCAACAACCCCACCCTGAGCAGCCCTGGGAGCGCTGTCAGTGAGGGGCTGGGAACACAAACCCTGTGAGGAACAGCTGAGGGAGCTGGGGGTGTTCAGCCTGGAGAAAAGGAGACTCAGGGGTGCCCCATCACTCTCACAGCTCCTGAAAGGTGCCTGTGCTCACCTGGGGCTGGGCTCTTTCTCCAGGAACTGACAGAACCAGAGCACACAGCCTCAAGCTGTGCCAAGGGAAATACAGGTTGGATATCAGGAAAAAAATATAGGTTGGATATTAGGAAGTTGGTGAGATCTTATCCTATAAGTAGGATATTAGGAAAAACCTAACTAGAATATTAGGTTGGATATTAGGAAAAATTAATCATTATTTCAGTTTTTTCCAGAAAGGGTGATAAAGTTCTGGAATGTTCTGCCCAGGGAGGTGGTGCAGTCCCCATCCCTGGGTGTGTTTAACAAAGCCTGGATGTGGCACTGGGTGCCAGGGTTCAGTTGGGGTGCTGGGGCTGGGTTGGACTTGATGATCTTGGAGGTCTCTTCCAACCCATTGATTCTGGAATTGTGTGAATTCTGTGAATTCTGTGTCCAAATGCTCCTGGAGCTCTGGCAGCCTTGGCACCATTCCCTGGGGAGCCTGGGCAGAGCCCAGCACCCTTGGGGGGAAAACCTTTCCCTGAGCTCCATCCCAGCACAAAGTTTAAGTGCAGGAAAGTTTATTGAGCATCAGATGCTCTGGTTGGAGTTTTAAAAGAGGAAAAATGAACGTGAGGCTGAAATCGAAAGTGCCACAAGGAAAGGAATTCTGCAGGATCCAGCTTAAGGCCCAAAATCCCACGTGTGGAATGTCCTGTGGTGGGTGATGCTCTGGAAGGGACTGGGAGCTCCAGCTTTGCCTGAGCACTGCTGGAACGTTATTTCAAAGCAGACAGAGACCATTCCTTTATTAATCTGTGTTCTGAGCATCAAACAAAAATTCTGACTGGGCTTGATTAGAGGGTGGCCAGAGGAAATTCCTGAAGAGGAAATTCTTCCTGAGAGGAAATTCTGAGGAAAATGAAGACAACTGGGAAGTGAAAGAGTTGGACATCAGCTCTGAGGGGTCAGGACATCCCTGCATGTGAGCACTGATTTGTGAGGGACAATGGGAATTTGTTCCCACATTCCCTGAGTGTGGAAATGCTCCACTCACAGCCAGCTTGGGACCCCTATTTTCTAAGCATAACGCTAAGCCAAGGTTTTTTGTGGCAGAAATAAAGGGTCAGATGTGCCCAGGGCATTTTGTTTATTTTTAATTACAACAGTGAAGGGATTTTGTTCCAATGATTTAGATGGGATGTGGGGAAATGGAGTTATTTCACACTGGTTCATGTTTTATCCTCGCTGCCTCCCTCACTGGGGCTGGAATTTGATTCCTGGCTCTGAGTGGAGTTTGTGGAAGCTGCCCATGGTCCCCATGGCCCCCTGTCCCATGTTCTGGGCTCTCTCTGCTGTGCCCATTCAATTCCACACCCAGCAGAGCCTTTCCTGACACCCCTGGGACATTACAAGGCTAAATCAGCACATTCAGGGATCAAGGCTGTGTTTGAAAATGCACATTCCTGCACTAAGGACTAAGGGCAAGGGTTATACTTCAAGCTGATATTTAATTATAACAAATATTCTATTATTATGTTTCATTCTATTCAATATTAATGTATTTATTGTATCTATGTCTGCATTTAATGATATTAAATATTCTATTATTATGTTTCATTCTATTCAATATTAATGTATTTATTGTATCTATGTCTATACTTTGGGTGTGTGTACTTACAGCCTGTATTATATTAGCCAGCATTAAACATTGGTGATGTTCACCTGGACAAGAGAAGGCTCCAGGGACACCTGCGAGCCCCTGGCAGGGCCTGAAGGGGCTCCAGGAGAGCTGCAGAGGGACTGGGGACAAGGCCTGCAGGGACAGGAGCCAGGGAATGGCTCCCAGTGCCAGAGGGCAGGGCTGGATGGGATCTTGGGCAGGAATTGTTCCCTGGCAGGGTGGGCAGGCCCTGGCACAGGGTGCCCAGAGCAGCTGGGGCTGCCCCTGGATCCCTGGCAGTGCCCAAGGCCAGGCTGGGCAGGGCTGGGAGCAGCCTGGGACAGTGGGAGGTGTCCCTGCCATGGCAGGGCTGGGATGGGATGGGATTTAAGGTCCTTTCCAACCCAAACCATTCTGGTATTCCATGGCTTTAATTCCCAACTCATCCACTTGCAGTTACCACCTAATTCTCCCTAGGAGTCCACAAAGATTCCCAGGATATCAAGCCTTAAACAAAATGTGTCAGCCTTCCAATCTCCTGATTACAATTATTTGTATTTTTGAGTATTTCCAACCCTTCAGAACTTCCTGCTTTGCCCCACGAGGAGCTGCTCTGTGCTCGTTACCCAGCTCAACCCCAAATGTTGTCAGAGGTGAAGAAACCCTTTCAGTGCCACTCTTTGCCTTCAGCCTCTCTGGTTTTGTGCCTCAGTCCCACCTGCTTGGGGTTTGTGAGAGGAAAAGCTCGGCTTAACTGACACCTCTGTCCTTCCTGACCTTGGCTGCTCAAGCCAAGCTCTCTGTGCTTGGTTGGGTTGGTTTAGAGCATGGAAGGAACCTGGGAATTCCCAGAATTTCTGCTTTTCATGGAGCTGGGTGCTTTACAGAGATACTATGGATTGTCCTGGTTATCTGGGAGCTTCCAGAAAGCCTCTTCTCTACCACCTTAATGGGAATTAACTTTTAAAGTTGTATATTAATATGTGCAAATTCTAAATCCTGCCGAGGCAGCACCCACGTTTCTTTAGGAAATCCTATTCCCAGCAGCATAAGCAAACTTTTCAGAGAATTGGGTCTCTCTTCCCAAGAGGAAAAAGGAGGATGAGGGATTGAAATCAGCAGAATCATAAACAAATCAGGAAAGCAGAGCCACACAGATCCCTTTGTTCACCCCCTGCCAGTGAGGAGCCTGATCCCTTCTCCAGTTCCTCCCTGGCATGGCTTTCCCTGGTGACCCTGTGGGGTTTATTCCATGTCTAATGGATAGGGAAAGTTTTTTTGAGGTTCAAACCCAAGTTTCCTTTGTCCCAGGTTATTCCCTACCACCCCAGACTGTGTTTGGAACTGTGCCTGTCCTCATGGAGGAGCAGCAGAGGAGATGCCAAAGAAACCCAAGGAAATAAAAGTGAGTTTGCCTCTGGATTCCAGTCTGCTTATTGCTGTGATGGCCAGCAGCAAATCCCTGAAGTTCTTCTGGAGTGCTTGGAGCATTATCCAGCAGGTGCCAGGTACCCTAAAACTTCCCACAGTATCACTGAGATCCTAAATCTCCTCACAGTGCCACTGAGATCCTGAACCTTCACTGGGATCCTAAATCTCCTCACATTGCCAGTGAGATCCTAAACCTTCCCACATTGCCACAGAGATCCTAAATCTCCTCATTGCCAGTGAGATCCTAAACCTTCCCACATTACCACAGAGATCCTAAATCTCCTCACATTGCCAGTGAGATCCTAAACCTTCCCACATTACCACAGAGATCCTAAATCTCCTCACATTGCCAGTGAGATCCTAAACCTTCCCACATTGCCACAGAGATCCTAAATCTCCTCACATTGCCAGTGAGATCCTAAACCTTCCCACATTGCCACTGAGATCCTAAACCTTCGCTGGGATCCTAAATCTCCTCACATTGCCACTGAGATCCTAAACCTTCCCACAGAGCCTCTGAGATCCTAAACCTTCGCTGGGATCCTAAATCTCCTCACATTGCCAGTGAGATCCTAAACCTTCCCACATTGCCACTGAGATCCTAAATCTTCACTGGGATCATAAATCTCCCCACAATGTCACTGAGATCCTAAATCTCCTCACACCGCCACTGAGATCCTAAACCTTCCCACAGAGCCTCTGAGATCCTAAACCTTCACTGGGATCCTAAATCTCCCCACATTGCCTCTGAGATCCTAAACCTTCCCACATTGCCACTAGATCCTAAATCTTCACTGGGATCCTAAATCTCCCCACAATGTCACTGAGATCCTAAATCTCCTCACACCGCCACTGAGATCCTAAACCTTCCCACATTGACTCTGAGATCCTAAACCTTCACTGGGATCCTAAGTCTCCCCACATTGCCTCTGAGATCCTAAACCTTCCCACATTGACTCAGAGATCCTAAATCTCCTCACATTGCCAGTGAGATCCTAAATCTCCTCACATTGCCAGTGAGATCTTAAACCTTCCCACATTGCCACTAAGATCCTAAATCTCCTCACAGTATTACTGAGATCCTAAACTTTCCCACAGTGCCACTGAGATCCTTAAACCTTCCCACATTGATCCAAATCTCTTCACATTGCCGCTGAGATCCTAAACCTTCCCACATTGCCACCGAGGCTCGCAGGAAATGTAAAGAGAAACTTCCAGAATTTTGATGCCATGTCCAGAGGTGAAGGGAAGGGAATGGCTGGCCAGGAGTGTTGGACCACAAGCCATCATCTCGTTGTCTTCTGACCCATCTAAACCCCCTCAGCTTCAAAAACAACGCGATGACCCCAACTCAACCCTGGTTTTTCCAGTGGGGTGATCAGTAGGAAAACCAAGGAGGAATGAGGAATTAATTTGGAATCTTAACACCAACATCTCACAGGATCTTCCCTCTGAACGCCCTGGTGCTGCAGAAAGGCACCAGGCAGGGAACAAAGCAGCCATGATGCACCCGCCACCCCAAACAACAGCAGAGAACAAAAAGCGCCTCTTACCTGCTCTGCTGAGGAGCTTTGGGGACTTCCCTACAGCAGCTGGGGAGCAGGAAGGGAAAAAAGAGGGAAAATAATCTCTGTGGAGTGAGGGTTGTGTCGATTTTGGGAAAGAAGAGGCCGCAGCATCCAGCGAGAGCTCTGGCATTCGCAAACCACCGCTGGCTGGGTTTCTCTGAAACGTGACCCTATTTCCTTGTTGCACAGGAAAGGAAAGGAGAGCAAACAAAAGCTGTGCAGCTCTGAAGAGTGAGGGAGCTCTGAGATCTTCCCCGTGTCAGGGCAGGGGTCTGCTGTGGGAGGGAAGGGCTCAGAGGGAGCTGGTGAGGAGCTGTCATTATTTAAATGGATGTTTTAGGGGAGACATTGCCTTGGGAGCAAAGTTCTCTCCTTGAACAGTTCCCACTGAGCAGATGTTGGTGGGAAAGGGAATCTCTGTGCATGAGTGTCTTTGCCACAGGATCACAGAGTCACTTGAGCTGGAAAAGCCCTCTGAGGTCACCGAGTCCAACCTGCGGCCAATGCCCACCTTGTCCCCAGCCCAGAGCTCTGAGTGCCACCTCCAGGCCTTCCTTGGGCACCTCCAGAGATGGGCACTCCAAACCTCCCTGGGCAGCCCTGCCATGGCCTGACCACCTTCTCCACAGAGAAATTCCGCCTGATGTCCTCCAAATTCCTCCTGGAGCAGCTTGAGGCCATTTCCTCCATCCTGTCCCCGTTCCCTGGCAGCAGAGCCCAATCCCTCCTGGCTGTCCCCTCCTGTCAGAGCCATTGTCATGCCAGGCTGGGCCTCTTGAAGTCACAGAGGAGTAAGGAAAACTGAATTTCTTTGGATTTTCCACATCCAAGCCAGGAGTTACTGAGAAAGGCCCTCTGGGAGGGGCTGCTTGGGAGTTGTGGTTTGTCATGGGCCAGAGCAGGCTCAGGAGCCCAGGAAGCCTCTCCTGGCCTGGTTCTCCTCCCTGTTTCTGATCAGTGATCGGCCCTTTGTGGTGCCAGAGTGGCCAGGATGTTGTCATTGGTCTGGGGACATTCCATCTGCAGTGCCACCACTGCCACTGAGCTGGGGACATTCCATCTGCAGTGCCACCACTGCCAGCTGGGTTGGGGACATTCCATCTGCAGTGCCACCACTGCCACTGAGCTGGGGACATTCCATCTGCAGTGCCACCACTGCCAGCTGGGTTGGGGACATTCCATCTGCAGTGCCACCACTGCCAGCAGCACTGGGGACATTCCATCTGCAGTGCCACCTCTGCCAGCTGGGCTGGGGACATTCCATCTGCAGTGCCACCACTGCCAGCAGCACTGGGGACATTCCATCTGCAGTGCCACCACTGCCAGCAGCACTGGGGACATTCCATCTGCAATGCCACCACTGCCAAAAGCACTGGGGACATTCCAGCTCCAGTGCCACCACTGCCAGCTGGGCTGGGGACATTCCATCTGCAGTGCCACCACTGCCACTGAGCTGGGGACATTCCATCTGCAGTGCCACCACTGCCAGCAGTGCTGGGGACATTCCATCTGCAGTGCCACCACTGCCAGCTGGGTTTGGGACATTCCATCTGCAGTGCCACCACTGCCACTGAGCTGGGGACATTCCATCTGCAGTGCCACCACTGCCAGCAGCACTGGGGACATTCCATCTGCAGTGCCACCACTGCCAGCAGCACTGGGGACATTCCATCTGCAGTGCCACCACTGCCAGCTGGGTTTGGGACATTCCATCTGCAGTGCCACCACTGCCAGCAGCACTGGGGACATTCCATCTGCAGTGCCACCACTGCCAGCTGGGCTGGGGACATTCCATCTGCAGTGCCACCACTGCCAGCTGGGTTTGGGACATTCCATCTGCAGTGCCACCACTGCCAGCTGGGTTTGGGACATTCCATCTGCAGTGCCACCACTGCCACTGAGCTGGGGACATTCCATCTGCAGTGCCACCACTGCCAGCAGCGCTGGGGACATTCCATCTGCAGTGCCACCACTGCCAGCAGCACTGGGGACATTCCATCTGCAATGCCACCACTGCCAGCAGCACTGGGGACATTCCATCTGCAATGCCACCACTGCCAGCAGCACTGGGGACATTCCATCTGCAATGCCAGCACTGCCAGCAGTGCTGGGGACATTCCATCTGCAGTGCCACCACTGCCAGCAGCACTGGGGACATTCCATCTGCAATGCCACCACTGCCAGCAGCACTGGGGACATTCCATCTGCAATGCCAGCACTGCCAGCAGTGCTGGGGACATTCCACCTCCAGTGCCACCAAAGTTGTTGACGTTTTGCAGGATTTCCAGCTGCTCCTCAGGGCCAGGTCTCCCTTTCCAGGAGGAAGAATCTCCGTGTTTCATCTCCAGCTCGCTGCCACCCATCCTGGAATTGTTGGGTACAGGGACAAGGCTGTGGCACCACGGAATCATGGAATGCTTTGGGTTGGAAAGGAACCTTAAATCCCATCTTTCCAACCCCCATGGGCAGGGAAACCTCCCTCTGGAGCAGCCCCATCCATGACTGATTCCTGCTGAATGCAAAGAGGTGTCCCAAGGAGACGGATGGACAATCCCAAAGTTTCTTAACTTTTGCTGGCAGAAAATTGTACTGTAGAAGTCAGGACCAAGGACCTAATTAAGCAGGATGAGCTTAATGATAATCAGAACTGATTGGAATTTAAAGAAAATTGGGAATAGGTTGGATTGGCAGAGTACAAGGTGCCCCTGAGCATCCCTCAGCCCCATGGAATGTTCCCCCAGGAACCTTTTGGTTTTGTTTTCACATGGAGTTCTTCGTGGTGTTTACCCAAAAATCCACAACAAAGCTTTTTCCAAGGACAAGGTGGGATCCTGAGGTGAAAATGCAGCACCCCACTGCAGTGCCCTCAGCAAAACCCACCTGAATATTTGTCCTTTGCCCCAAAATCCCCCCAAATTTCTCGATAATCACTTCTGATGCCTCTGCTCTCAAAGCCTGTGCCTCCTTCAAGCCAGAGTTACACTTTTGGGAAACACCAACCCCATTTTATTTAACACCTGGGACTAATTAAGCCTGGCTTTACTGTTGGGCAATTAGTGTACATGTCTGTGCCCCGGTGGAAAAACAAACCCGTTTGTTTCCAGCTTGTTTCACTCGCAGGTTCTCAACCTGCAGCCTCTGGGCTGCAAACAAAGCCCGGCACTTTGTTTATTGCTGCAGTAGCTGAAGGGCTGAATGGAGCTTTGTTGTGTTGGGTGCTGAACAGCCATAAAAAGGGTGAGTCTGTGGCCAAGGAGCTTGTCCCAGCACGGACTTGGGGCCAGGCTGTGATGTAGAGCCAGAGCTGGGAACTCTGCCCAGGCCCTGCAGTTCAGACATAGCAAGGCAGGGAGAATATTTCATTTTATGTACAAAATGCTTACACAGAATTACCCCGTCAGGCCTCAGCAGTGTTCCATGTGTGTCCTAATGGCAACCAGGACAGAGTCTGCAGCCTTTTCAAGCCTTCAGACGAGCCCTGGCCTTGGTGTGGTGCAGGTTGGATGTGTTGGGCACCATCCAGCACCGCCAGGAAGCACCAAATCAGCCTGGAAGTGTCGGTCTTTGTGATTCCTTGGGGTTCAGGCCAGCATCTCAGGGGGTTCCAGCATCCTGGGGGGGGTTCCATCATCATGAGGGGTTCAGTCCATCATTCCAGTGGGGTTTCCATGATCCTGAAGGGGTTTTCATCACCCTGGAAGTGTTTCCATCATCCCCCTGGGGTTTCCATCATCCCAGCAGGGTTTGCAGCATCCCAGTGGCATTTCCGTCCTCCTGGGAGGGTTCAGTCCCTCATCCTGAGGGGGTTTCCGTCACCCCAGAAGTGTTTCCAGCATCCCCCCAGGGCTTCCATCCTCCCAAGGGGTTCCATCATCCCAAAGGGGTTCAGGATCCCACTGGAGTTTCCATCCTGGGGAGTTTTCCATCATCCTGGAAGTGGTTCCATCATCCTGACAGGGGTTTCCAGCATCCCAGGGGGATTCAGTTCATCATGCTGGGGGGGTTCAGTCCATCATCACAAGGGGTTTTCCATCATCCTGCTGTTGTTTCTGTCATCCTGGGAGGTTTCCAGCATCTTGAGGGGTTTCAGGATCCCGCCTTTGCTTCCAGGATCCTGGTGGGGTTTCCATCATCCTAGAAGTGGTTCCATCATCCCATCAGGTTTTCCATCATCCTGAGGAGGTTCCAGCATCTCAGGGGGGGGCCAGAATCCCACCATTGTTTCCATTATCCTGGAAATGTTTCTATCATCCCAAGGGGTTTCAGGATCCCATGGGGCTTCAAGATCCTCGTGGGGTTTCCATCATCCCAAGGGAATTTCCATCATCCTGGGGGTTTCCATCATCCCTGGAAGGGTTTCCTTCATCCCACCATTGTTTCCAGCATTCTGAGGCATTTCAGGATCCTGGCAGGGTTTCCATCATCCCAGCAGGGTTTGCAGCATCCTGGAAGTGTTTCCATCATCCCAAGGGGTTTCAGGATCCTGTGGGGATCATGGAGCTGTGGGGCCTCCATCATCCTGGGTGGTTTCCATCATCTTGAGGTGTTTTCATCATCCCAATGGGGTTTCCATCATCCTGGAAGTGTTTCCATCATCCCAAGGGGTTCCATCATCCCAATGGGGTTTCAGGATCCTGGCAGGGTTTCCATCATCCTTGAAATGTTTCCGTCATCCTGGAAATGTTTCCATCATCCCACCAGGGTTTCCATTATTCCAAGGGGGTTCCATCATCTCGGGGGGTTCGGGATCCCACCATTGTTTCCATCATCCCAAGGGGTTTCCATCATCCCACCATTGTTTCCAGCATCCTGGGGGGGTTTCAGGATCCTGGCAGGATTTCCATCATCCTGGCAGGGTTTCCATCATCCTGGAAGTAGTTCCATCATCCTGGCAATGTTTGCAGCATCCTGCTGTTGTTTCCATCGTCCCGTGGGGTTTCAGGATCCCATGGGTTTCCATCATCCCGAGGGGCTTTCCATCATCCCAGGGTGTTTCCCTCATCCCGGGTGGTTTCCATCATCCCACCATTGTTTCCATTACCCCGAGGGGTTCCAGGATCCCGCTGTTGTTTCCATCATCTTTAGGTGTTTTCATCATCCCAAGGTGTTTCCATCATCCCGTGGGGTTTCAGGATCCTGGAAGAGTTTCCATCATCCCAGCAGGGTTTCCATCATCCCAAGGGGTTTCAGGATCCTGGCAGGGATTCTGTCGCCCTGGAAGTGTTTCTGTCATCCCAAGGGGTTTCCATCATCCCACCATGTTTCCAGCATCCTGGGGGGTTTTAGGATCCTGGCAGGGTTTCCATCATCCTGGCAGGGTGTGCAGCATCCCAATGGGGTTTCCATCATCCCAAGGGGTTCCATCATCCCAATGGGGTTTCAGGATCCTGGAATTTTTTGTTTTTCCATCATCCTGGAAGTGTTTCCATCATCCCGAAGTGTTTCCATCACCCCAAGGGGTTTCAGAATCCTGGCAGGGTTTCCATCATCCTGGAAGTGTTTCCCTCATCCTGGGGTGTTTCCCTCATCCCAGGGGGTTCCGGGATCCCACTGCTGTTTCCATCATCCCCGGGGTGTCTCCCTCATCCTGAGGTGTTTCCATCATCCCCGGGGTGTTTCCATCATCCTGCGGGGTTTCCATCACCCCAAGGATTTTCAGGATCCTGGCAGGGTTTCCATCATCCCGAGGTGTTTCCATCATCCCGAGGTGTTTCCCTCATCCCAGGGGGTTCCAGGATCCCACTGTTGTTTCCATCATCCCGGGGGTGTTTCCATCATCCCGTGGGATTTCCATCATCCTGAAGTGTTTCCCTCCTCCCAGGGGGTTCCAGGATCCCACTGCTGTTCCCATCATCCCGCGGGGTTTCCATCACCCCAAGGATTTCCAGGATCCTGGCAGGGTTTCCATCATCCCGAGGTGTTTCCATCCTCCCGCCGCTGTCTCATCCTCCGGGCGGCCCCGGCCGCTCCGTGCAGCCACAGGAGGGTGCAGTGACACCGGGCTGCTCCCGGCTCCATCCCCCCGGACAGCGAGGATTTCAAACCTCTGCTGCAAATTCAGCCTCGTCTCCTCATCCTAGGGAGAGGAAGCAGCCGGGTGATTTTGGAGATTTAATGGGGGAGTTGTTGGTTGCCCCGTGAAACCATTTTTTTCAGGCAGATTTTCAGATTTTTCAGGTATCAGATTTTTCTGATACTGAACTAATCTGAAAAATAAAATTTCTAGCAACCTCAAGGACTGAAAATGTCTATTTTTATGCTGTTTATCACCTCTTCCTCTTTGCTGTGAGCCTCTGGTCGTTTTAGCATTCCCTGTTTTCCAGGATTTGTGCAGGGGATGGAGGTCTTGGCTTGTCAGGGTTGTGCTGCTCCATCCCCTCCTCAGGGTCAGGACTGGAGTAAAGCCCATTTTTGGTACAAATCTGAGGGTGCTCAAAGCCCTGCTGCGTTGGGGTACGGGGCTGGGGGGATTTGCTTTGTAAATCAGGAGTGTCTGACTCTGTATTTACCACCCAGGAGGGACTGGAAACTCTGTGAATCAGGGAAAAACAAGTTTTCCAAAGGGTCTGGCATAACAGAGCCCCTCTCTGGGGAAGGAAATCTGCCCCTCCATCCCTGTTTATTCCACACTGAGTGTGTTTGAGACAAGCCCCAGCAGACACAACACCCCTGGAATGGCACCAGGCCACACTTGCAGCAATTAATTTTTCCTTGGCCAGCAGCAGCACCATTCAATTAAACCCCAAATATTTTGTTCAGTTGCTCTTTTCTGGGTGTGCTCTGGGGGCTCAGACAATGGCCAGCGTGGCCTGGGGAGGAAGGAAACCACTCTGTCCACCCAGCCAGGGAACTGGCCCAAAATCCAGCCCAGCAATCAATCCCAGTCCCTTTTGAACTCTTTTTTTCCAGTGCAGAGCCAGCCCTTTCCAGTCTGCACAGGGACAGTGGCTGGAGTGGAGCTGGGGGCTGTGATCTCCCACCCTCAGCCAGCTCCTCCTGGGAGCAAAGGATGTTTTCTCTGGTTTTTCTGGGTTATTTGGATCAGCAAACCTTCCAGGCAGCTCAGGGGGACTCAGGAGGTCCCTCCTGGGCATCTCCTGCTGCTGCTCCATCCCTGAAGGGGAGTTCAGAGGGCTCCAAAAATCAAATTTATGGCAGAATGTGAATTAGGGCTGGTCCAGCTCCAGGTTATCTTCATCCTGTTTTGCTGATAACAAGAGAATTCAGAGGGCTCCAAAAAGGTTTTAAACAAATTTACGGCAGAATATGAATTAGGGCTGGTCCAACTCCAGGTCAGGCTCATCCTGCTTTGTTTACAACAGAAGATTTAGGGGAATCTACCACAAAAATTACCACAGCTTCTTGCTTTTTCCTGTATCCCTTTGGGGTTTTTTTGGGCCAGCATCCCATCATGACATGGCGCTGGCCAGGCCTTTGAGGCTTTTTTCTTTCTCCATGCCCATCTCACGGTCTGGTGGCAGCTGGGGCAGCCTGGGTGGCACCAGGGAGCGTGGCCAGGAGCTCTGGCTGCCCAGGGCTGTGTCCCGTGGCTTTGGCACCGGCTGTGCCTGCAAGGGTCAGGGCAGGACACGAGGCTGCCAGGGCTGTCCTGCACTTGGCATCCACGCCAACTGCCCAGGGCTGCAAATCCTGCCTCGGTCTCCCAAAGCCCCCCTGCAATCCCCTCCTGGGGCCTCAGGTTCAGGCAGTTTGCTTTAATACATATATAATAGATATTAATCTATATTTGATATATTTAATACAATCATTTAACATACATTTAATGTTTAATTTAATTTAAAATTTAATATATAAATTTAATTTCTATTTTAATATAATAGCTAATATATATTTAATATATAGTTTTTATTTTATTTAGTATTTTATATATAGTATTTATATTTATATACTTTATATAATATATATGTATATATTATAGAAATAAATATATAATATATAATATATAATATATAATATATATTATATATTATATATTATATAATATATATATATATTATATATTATATATTATATATTATATATTATATATTATATATTATATATTATATATATATATTATATAGTATATATATATATATATATTATATATTATATAATATATATATATTATATATTATATAATATATATTATATATATATTATATATTATATATTATATATTATATATTATATATTATATATTATATATTATATATATTATTTATATTATTTTTATATTTATATGTCATTTATATTAATCTATTTATTTATATAATAATATATAATTTATATATTAATATAAAAATTTTTATATATGTATATGTATATAATTTTAAAATATATTTTTTAATATGTTACATGTTCCCCTGGCAACTTTTCACCCCTTAACTCTTCATTCAAATCCTCCTGGAAGGAAAAGCACCTCCAGGGTGGTTTTGGGGTTGCTCTGTCCCCACCAAAGGCTCAGGCTGGGGGTCCATCCTCACCCTGGTGCTTCCATCCTTCCCCTGTGTCATTCCCCAGGGCCCCTCTCTCTTCCCAGGGAAGGGCAGCTCGGGAAAGGCTCATTTTTCCAGCGTTTGCAGCACTGCCAGGTAATTCTCTCTCCACCAAGGCTCACAAATTCAGCTTTGAAATCCCAGAGCCGCCTTCAGAAGGAAGGAGGAAATGAGCTCCTGCCTTTTATTGTTGAGGTGTCCTGCGAGGGGGTTGTTTGGGAACGAGCAGAGTTTGGTTATTTTGGTTATTCCCAGGGGTTATTCTTTGCTCTGGGGGGGATTTGTCCCTCAGTGGGACCCTCCACGGTGGCAGAGGGCAGGAGAACGCAGCAATCCCCGCAGCCAGCGGGGCAGGAATGATGTAACTGCAGAGGGAAGGGACTTCTGAAAACACTGGCGAGTTCTTAAAGGCTTTTTTTCAATTCCCAGCCAGTCCCTGCCATTGCTGTGGAGCCTTTCAGGCCCTTTCTTCACACTCTCCCTGAGTTTTTTAACAGCGCTGGGAAAGCTCTGGTTAAAATGCACCATGGGTTTGTTGTTTGTTGTTGGGGGGAGAAAAAAGCACTGAACCAAAACCAAGGCAGGCTTTGCTTTATCTGCTCTGTGTGCCACTGTCAGCACGGCCTCTGTCCTTTCTGGCTGCTCCTGGGGTGTTTTATCCACAGGGGAGCCCCAGCATCGCCTGCAGGGCTGCCCCAAGCTCCCTCCCTGCTCCTCCACAGAAAGGCTGAGTAGTTTTATACCGCTTCAGCCAAGACCTGCCTTCTGCACTGATGTCAGCAGCCAGGGAGGGACTTTTCCAGCCTTGTGGGTTTGGGGATTTTCTTTTTTTTTTTTTTTTTTTTTTTTTTTTTTTTTTTTTTTTGGATAATCCTGGCAAAATTCCTGAGCAAAGTTGGCTTTTTTTTTTTTCTTCTCCTTTCTTTTTTTTTTTTTTTTTCTCAAGCAGCCCCTATCCATGTGCTGCCTCCGAGCCGTTCTCTTATTACTCCTCACTTCCTGAAAGGAGACTTTTTAGCAAAGCCTCCAACTCCAGCTCTGCCTGGGTCTGACAGAAGAAGTTTCTTAAGGAAAGCGACACAAACCCTCAGCCTGGAAACTTTCTGACACACGCAGGGCTGAGGGGGAGAGAGGAGCTTTTGGCTGCTGCTGGGAAAAAGAAGAGGAAAAAAAAAAAAAGAGAGAAGCTGAAGGAATTAAAAGGGAAAAAAAAAAAAAAAAAGAAAGAAGAGAAAGCACTCGAAAAGGTAAAACGCTCTTTAAAATAATTTTTCCAGAGGAGGCTCTTTGAGGTTGGAGTGGGGTGGTCTGGGGTGGAGGGAATGCGAATGTTCTTTGAAATCAGAACCGTCTCCCTGGAGAAGGAATGAGCCCGGAGAGCCTTGCACGCTGGAAAAACATTTATGAGAATGAAAACCATGTTCACCCTTCTCCAACATTCAGAGTTTCCATAAAAACGCAGGCTTGTGTTTCAAAGTGGCTGCAGGCAGTGGGAGCCGGGCTCTGCTGCTGCCTCCCTCGCCTCCCCCAGCCCCTCTTTTTAATTGCATTAACCCCAGGATCGAATGTTTGCCTCTCTAAACCCCAAATCTGCTCTGCTGAGCTGCCCGGGGCCAAGCTCTCAATTACAGAGAGCAGCAGCTCCAAGCCCTGCTGCAGAATGAAACGTTCCTTGCTGCCTTCATTCCTGAGAATAAACACAGCCCGCGCTCCCTCTCCCTCCTTCCCTGTCTCTCTCTCCATCTTCAGGAGCTGCCAATGCCTCTCTCCCTCCTGATGTGCTCAGAGGATTATAAAGAGTCTGCCCTGAAAAAGTTGCAGTGTCACTGACTCCGTGTGCATCCCCAGGAGCTCGGCCCCACTGCTCTGCTCAGTTCTTTCTTTGCTTTGATTATGCTTTAAAGGTGGTTTTTTATTATTTTTTTTTTAAATCAATCCCTCAGAAGATGTTATTTTAAACATCAAAGTAAATATTAGTGGTGGTGAGATGCCAGAAGATTATCTCATTAGAGCTGAAGGAGCTGGGCTATAAATAGAAAGGAGTTTATAAAATAACCTTGGCAAATACCTTCCAAGAGGGGAAGAACCAACCAAGAGGGAAGTGTGGAGCTGTGCTGGGGGCAGGTAAATGTAACATTTCACAGCGAGGCCCATTTCTGGGGACTTTTTTTCTGGTAGAGATGCAAACCTCAGGGGGCATTTATGCTCTTGCTGCAATCCCTGCCAATCCCCAGTGCTGGAGAGCAGCAGAGCTCTGGTTCTGGTTGTGCTGGGTTTTATCTTCTTCCTTAGCAGCACCCAGTGGTGCCAGGGTGGAATGCTGTGCTGGAGGCAGGTAAATGTAAAATATCACAATGAGGCCTATTTTTGGGGACTTTTTTCTGATAGACATGCAAACCTCAGGGGGCATTTGTGCTCCTGCTGCAATCCCTGCCAACATCCCCAGTGCTGGAGACCAGCAGAGTTCTGGTTCTGGTTGTGCTTGGTTTTATCTGCTTTAGCAGCACCCAGTGGTGCCAGGGTGGGATGTTGTGCTGGGGGCAGGTAAATGTAAATTTCACAACGAGGCCTATTTCTTGCTGCAATCCCTGCCAACATCCCCAGTGCTGGAGAGCAGCAGAGCTCTGGTTCTGGTTGTGCTTGGGATTTTATCTGTAATATATCACAACGAGGCCCATTTAGCAATCCCTGCAACATCCCCAGTGGTGCCAGGGTGGGATCTGGTTGTGCTGGGCATTCTTCCTTAGGCAGGGTGCCAGGGTCTGGGCATGGCAGGGGAGGGAGTCCCTGAGCTGGAAGGGGAATTGTTCTGTGGGACACCCAGGTGGTTCCCAGCTCTGGGATATTCCCCAAGCTGGGACCAGCCTTGCTCTGAAATGCCTCCATCAGCGAGGCTCCCCGCAGTCCTGGGGAGGTTGTTCCCGAAGTTTCTCCATATATGGAACGTGCTGAGTGCTCCAGTTGCTCCATCCTCAGCCTCCCACCGTTCCTGCTTCGCCCCAGGGCAGCACCCTGTGCTCCCTCCTCCTCCTCCTCCTCCTCCTCCTGCCGACGTCCCAAAAACCTCCCGGCGCCTCTCTGGGGCGGCTCCAGCCGCATTCCCCACGCGGGGAATGGGAAAGGTGCTGTCATCTCCTGCAAATCAGCTCTGCCCGGATGAGGCTGGGGGGGCTGAGCTGTTTCCTTTGGCACCGGGAGGCCCCGATAAGCCGGGCCTGAGCAGCCGCCGAGAGGCTGAAGAGGAGCCCCGAGGGGAGGAAGGTGGTGCTGCTCAACATAAACAGTGTCTGTTCCTCCAACCTGAAACATGAGAGGCTCTCTTATCACCCATGGCTCCAGGCCACCCAGGGATGAGCGGGGAGGAGCTGCTGTTCTCACCATTCCATGGAATCCTGCTGCAGGGACAGCCCAGGCTCCTCTTCCCCAAGGAGCAGCTCCATCCATGGAGGGTCCTCAGCACAGGATGATTCCGTGCAAACCCTTATCTCCAGCTTATCTGAACCCCCCCACTCCAAACCCCACTTTTCTTGCCAAGTTTCCAGCAATGAGTTCCTCCTGAGCTGGGAGCAGTGCAGGATGTGTTTGTCACGTCCTGCCCTGCCTCGATCTTGGGTTAACACAAGATGAGCTTAAAACAAACAGGATTGGGACCAAACCCGTCACGTTTTCAGAAGCAGCTGGCTGGGGGATGTCAGCTCAGATGTGCTGAAGACACCCAAGGCAGAGAGGTCTTTGCCTGACCCCACCACTGCAGGGCGAGGAGTTGCAAACATTTCCCAGGAATCTGTGAGCAGGTCAAATCCCATGCAGGACAGAGACACATGGAAAACCACCAGCCTGGATGCAGCCCTGTTTTCCAGCACTGAGGGAGGTTCAAAGGGACACCATCCAAGCCACCTTTCCCATCTTGGTTCCTGTGAGGGCCTTCAATGCAGTCTGCAGGCAGCTGAAGGGTTGGGAGAGTCTCCACTGGGAAACTGCTGGAATATTTTAGCTCTGTCTGACATCAGTGCAGGGTGTCCGTCCAGCTGCTCCATTGCTGCTCCTCTCTCACCTTCTGCATCCTCCCAGGCTGGGAAAAACTTGGGATATTCCATGTCTGGCTACTCAGAGTCTTTCATGGAATCATGGAATGGTTTGGGTTGGAAGGAACCTTAAAGTTCATCCAGTCCCACACCTGCCTTGGGCAGGGACACCTTCCACTGCCCCAGATTGCTCCAAGCCCTGTCCAGCCTGGCCTTGGACACTTCCAGGGATGGGACATCCACAGCTTTACACTTCTGTTTATCACAATTATCAATATTGTGTTTCCTACTCTTACATCATAGCTTAATTTAAAAGGAAAAATTACTTAAAGTTAATCTATTCCTGTGCTGTCCTGCAAATCTTTCCGAACTCCTAATGTTGGTCTCCTAAACCTCCTATGTTTAGGAGGTTCAACCTCATGTTGAACTCCTAAACGTTCCTAAATGTTGGTCCCAAATGAGCTAAACTGGCAGATGAAGTCCTGGCCTCCTCCTGTGGGATTTGTGACCTCGGTGGGAAGTGGCTTTGACCAAAATGTAAATGCAGAGGATGAGTTCAGTCCTGTCAGGGTTAGGGACTCTTCCTTCCCTGGCCATGGAGGAAGGAGCTGGATCTAGGCCACATTTCCCTGAGTAAAGAACCTACAGGGATGGGGAAAGGGCCCAAAATCTCTGCCCAGCAGCTCTCCTGAAGCTCCCAAGGAGCCAGGACACAATCTGCAGGTCTGTAAGGGCTGGAGGGATCCTACAGCTGAAATGTTCTGCAAGGCTTCATCCCACAGGAGACATCCCTGCTCCTGCAGGGCTCCCCTGGCACGGGGGTGATGCCTTGAGGAGCTGGAACAGAGGCTAGGGGGAGTTCAGAGGAATAAAATTAATATTTTATTTACAGTCGTGGCTCCAAGATGGGAGCAAAAAGGGCTTGGCCACGAGATCTCACATTTTTATAAGTTTTAGTCCATTTGCATACAGGAGTTAACTGTCTAATTAACAGCTTCAAATGATGAAGTTTCATCCTCCTTGCTTTGCTTGCCCGCCCTCCTCTTTTCACGTTGTTTGTGCTTTAGGCCTGAAGTTTGAAGGGATTGTCCTGGAGTCTCCAGCTGGAATAGGATTGTTTTGTCTTCACCAGCCTGTGAAGAGATCCTAGTAGAAATCCTATATCCTATATATATTTCCTATATATATCCTATATATCCTGTATATATAGGATATATATAGGATATAGGACATATATATATTTTTATAGGATATATGTAGGATATAGGATTTTATATATATATGATTAAATATGTATATATAGGAGATATATAGAATATATAGAGAGGATTTAGGATATATATAGGCTATATATAGGATATAGGATATATATATAAGATATATAGAGAAGGCATAGGATATATATATATAAGATATATATAGGATGTAGGATATATATATATATATGATATATATAGGTTATAGGATATATATATATAGCCTTAATATAAAGCTAAAAGCTGCACACCAAAACAGAAGAGAAAAGCGTAAAACCCAGGGTATCAGGGTGAGCTGCCTTGGGGGCTGTGGGTGCCTCTGCCGTGGTCACTGCCCTGCACTGAGGGGACCCTGGGGTGATCCCATGGCCTTGTCACCTTGGCTGTCACCAAATCCCTCCCTGGTCTGTCCTGCTCTGGAAGGACACCTCCTCTGTGCCATCCCTTCTCTGACTGGTTCTGGTTTCCTGGGACAGGCAGGTCCAAATTGGCTTTGCTGCTTCAGGGTCCCACTCCACAGCTCCCTGCGTTTCCTCCTGTGCCCCTCTGGGACAGGCTGGGCTCTGAGGTCCTGATCTGACACAAAGGGAACTCCATTCTGAGAGTGGGATGGGACCAGAGACCCCCTCGTGTCCCTTCCAACCTCACTTATTCTTTAATTCAGCCTGGCAGGACCAGCTCAGCCCGAGGGGAGCTGGAGCTGGGCCGTGCTGTGGATCCAACCCCCTGGCCAGGGCTGGGCCGTTGCTGGGGCAGTGCTGGATGAGGCTGTGCTGTGACAGGGACAGAAGGAGCTGCTGGGCCCTGCAGGTCCCTCAGTGCTTCTCCCAGGCTTTTCTTGGGAAGCTCAGCAGAGTTCTCCTGTCTCTCCAGCTCCAGCCTGTGACTGTGGGTGCACAAGGTGTGGCACCTGGTGACAGGGGCTCTAGGGGGACTGTGCCCTCCCCTGTAGCACACCCAGCCTGATAACCAGACATGTCTTTGTTCCCTGTGAGGGTGGGCAGGCCCTGGCACAGGGTGCCTAGAGCAGCTGGGGCTGCCCCTGGATCCCTGGCAGTGCCCAAGGCCAGGCTGGACAGGGCTTGGAGCAGCCTGAGCCGGTGGAAGTTGTCCCTGCCATGGCTGGGGAATTGAACTAAATGAGCTTTAAGGTTCCTTCTCACCCAAAACCATCCTGTGACTGGGCTATGGCCCTGTCCTACAGCCTGGCTGACAAAGAGCCACATTTTGGGTGCAACACTCAGTGTGAGAGCTGAGACAGCTGCTTGGGAGCTGGAGCTGCATCAACCACATAACCCTGCCTCAGCTGGGGCTCACAGCACGGAGCTGCTCCCTCCTGGAGAGGGCTGGGCTGGTTGTGCAGGTGAGCCCAGCTCGCTGCTGGCACACGAGGCTGTTTGTCTTTATGAAAGCCCAGGGCTCGGTGCCCTGCGGGGCTGGGTTGTGTAAGCACCGGCACGGCTGGAGGGGAGCTGCGGGAGCCGGCCCTGCCGGGATGGGGATGAGAGCAGAGCCGGCCCTGCCGGGATGGGGATGAGAGCCAGCCGTGCCAGGATGGGGCTGAGCCAGCAGTGCCAGGATGGAGATGAACCAGCTCTGCCAGGGTGGAAAGAGAAGCCAGCAGTGCCAGGATGGACAGAGGAGCCAGCCCTGCCAGGATGGGGATAAACCAGCCCTGCCAGGATGGAGAGAAGCCAGGTCTGCAGGGATGGAGATGAGAGCCAGCCCTGCCAGGATGGATTGTCCAGTCTCCAGCCAGGAATAGGATTGTTTTGTCTTCACCAGCCTGTGAAGAGATCCTAGTAGAAATCCTATATCCTATATATATTTCCTATATATATCCTATATATCCTGTATATATAGGATATATATAGGATATAGGACATATATATATTTTTTATAGGATATATGTAGGATATAGGATTTTATATATATATGATTAAATATGTATATATAGGAGATATATAGAATATATAGAGAGGATTTAGGATATATAGGCTATATATAGGATATAGGATATATATATAAGATATATAGAGAAGGCATAGGATATATATATATATAAGATATATATAGGATGTAGGATATATATATATATGATATATATAGATTATAGGATATATATAGCCTTAATATAAAGCTAAAAGCTGCACACCAAAACAGAAGAGAAAAGCGTAAAACCCAGGGTATCAGGGTGAGCTGCCTTGGGGGCTGTGGGTGCCTCTGCCGTGGTCACTGCCCTGCACTGAGGGGACCCTGGGGTGATCCCATGGCCTTGTCACCTTGGCTGTCACCAAATGGAGATCTGTCCTGCTCTGGAAGGACGCCTCCTCTGTGCCATCCCTTCTCTGACTGGTTCTGGTTTCCTGGGACAGGCAGGTCCAAATTGGCTTTGCTGCTTCAGGGTCCCACTCCACAGCTCCCTGCGTTTCCTCCTGTGCCCCTCTGGGACAGGCTGGGCTCTGAGGTCCTGATCTGACACAAAGGGAACTCCATTCTGAGAGTGGGATGGGACCAGAGACCCCCTCGTGTCCCTTCCAACCTCACTCATTCTTTAATTCAGCCGGGCAGGACCAGCTCAGCCCGAGGGGAGCTGGAGCTGGGTCGTGCTGTGGATCCAACCCCCTGGCCAGGGCTGGGCCATTGCTGGGGCAGTGCTGGATGAGGCTGTGCTGTGACAGGGACAGAAGGAGCTGCTGGGCCCTGCAGGTCCCTCAGTGCTTCTCCCAGGCTTTTCTTGGGAAGCTCAGCAGAGTTCTCCTGTCTCTCCAGCTCCAGCCTGTGACTGTGGGTGCACCAGGTGTGGCACCTGGTGACAGGGGCTCTAGGGGGACTGTGCCCTCCCCTGTAGCACGTCCAGCCTGATAACCAGACATGTCTTTGTTCCTTGGCAGGGTGGGCAGGCCCTGGCACAGGGTGCCCAGAGCAGCTGGGGCTGCCCCTGGATCCCTGGCAGTGCCCAAGGCCAGGCTGGGCAGGGCTTGGAGCAGCCTGGGACAGTGGAAGGTGTCCCTGCCATGGCTGGGGAATTGAACTAAATGAGCTTTAAGGTTCCTTCTCACCCAAAACCATCCTGTGACTGGGCTATGGCCCTGTCCTACAGCCTGGCTGACAAAGAGCCAAATTTTGGGTGCAACACTCAGTGTGAGAGCTGAGACAGCTGCTTGGGAGCTGGAGCTGCATCAACCACATAACCCTGCCTCAGCTGGGGCTCACAGCACGGAGCTGCTCCCTCCTGGAGAGGGCTGGGCTGGTTGTGCAGGTGAGCCCAGCTCGCTGCTGGCACACGAGGCTGTTTGTCTTTATGCAAGCCCAGGGCTCGGTGCCCTGCGGGGCTGGGTTGTGTAAGCACCGGCACGGCTGGAGGGGAGCTGCAGGAGCCGGCCCTGCCGGGATGGAGAGAGGAGCCAGCTCTGCTGGGAAGGAGAGGAGCCAGCTCTGCCGGGATGGGGATGAGAGCCAGCCGTGCCAGGATGGAGATGAACCAGCTCTGCCAGGGTGGAGATGAACCAGCTCTGCCAGGGTGGAAAGAGAAGCCAGCAGTGCCAGGATGGACAGAGGAGCCAGCCCTGCCAGGATGGGGATAAACCAGCCCTGCCAGGATGGAGAGAAGCCAGGTCTGCAGGGATGGAGATGAGAGCCAGCCCTGCCAGGATGGAGATGTACGAGCACTACCAGGGTGGACAGGAGCCAGCAGTGCCAGGATGGAGAGAGGAGCCAGCCCTGCTGGGGTGGGGATGAGAGTCAGACCTGCCAGGATGGAGAGAGGAGCCAGCAGTGCCAGCATGGCGATAAACCAGCTCTGCCAGGATGGAGATGAGCCAGCAGTCCCAGGATGGGGATGAACCAGCCCTGCCGGGATAGAGATGAATCAGTCCTGCTGGGATGGAGAGGAGCCAGCCTTGTCAGGATGAAGAGAGTAGCCAGCTGTGCCGCCCTGCCAGGATGGAGAGGAGCCAGCCATGCTGGGATGGAGAGAGAAGCGAGGTCTGCAGGGGTGGGGATGAACCAGACCTGCTGGGATGGAGAGGAGCTGGCAGGGCCGAGATGGAGATGAACCAGCTGTGCCAGGGTAGGGATGAGCCAGCAGGGCCAGGATAGATATAAGAACCAGCTGTGCTGGGGCAGAGAGATGAGAACCAGCCCTGCTGGGATGGGGATGAACCAGCCCTGCCGGGATGGAGATGAGAGCCAGCAGGGGCAGGATGGAGAGAGGAGCCAGCCCTGCCAGCTCTGCAGAAATGGAGAGAAGACCAGCCTTGCCGGGATGGACAGAGAAGCTGGCTCTGCCGGGATGGGGATGAACCAGCAGGGCCGGGATAGAGATAAGAACCAGCCATGCTGGGGTGGAGAGATGAAAGTCAGCCCTGCCAGAATGGAGAGGAGCCAGCTCTGCAGGGATGGAGATGGACCAGCAGTCCCAGGATGGGAATGTACCAGCTGTGCTGGGGTGGAGGTGGCCGGGTCTGCCTCTGCTTCCCTGCCCACTCTGAGGTGTGAGCGCTCCTGGCTTTTCCCAGAGCCCTTCCCTGGCAGACCCTGGTGCTGCTCCGTGCCAGGAGGAGCAGCAGGAGCACAGGGAGAGCTGCCTGCGCACAGGCCTAGGAGGTCTGGATTCTGTCCTGGCTGTGCTGAGCCCCACACAGAGGGAACATTTCATGGGGACAGAGGCGGCCATGGAGATGCAGGGTATAAAAATGGCATTTGTGCATGGAATATCTGTATTCCATGGATGGCAGGGCACAAGGGAGGTGGGCACCAGACCTGTCTGCAGGTCCTGTGTGCAGACAAAGATTTATCAACGTGTATCCATGTGCAGATAACATCTATCCCCATGCAGATAACATGTATTCCCATGCAGATAGCATGTATCTTCATGCTGATAACACATTATCACATGCAGATAACGTGTATCCATGCCCAGATAATGTCTGTGCCCATGCAGATAAGATCTGTTCCATGATTTATTCCATAAGATCTATTCCATCATCATGCAGATGATGTGTTATCCATGTGCAGATAATATCTATCCCCATGCAGATAACATGTATTCCCATGCAGACAGCATGTATCCTCATACTGATAACAGGTATCCATGTGCAGATGAGATCAATCCCCATGCAGATAACGTGTAGTCCCATGCAGATAGCGTGTATCCTCATACTGATAATGTTACCTCATACTGATAACATGTTATCACATACAGATAACGTGTATCCATGCCCAGATAATATCTATCCCCATGCAGATAATGTGTGTGTATCCCCATGCAGATAATGTGTATCCTCATGCTGATAACATGCTATCACATCAGATAACGTGTATCCATGTGCAAATAGCATTTAATGCACATAAAAACTCCACCTACCCCCATCCCCATGCGCCCAAGGAGCTGCAGCTGTGCCCTGGTGCATGTGGGTGGCACGAGTGTCCCTTCACTCATGTGACATGTGTGTCCCTGTGTGGTGGGGGATGCACCATTAATGACTGGCACTAGGTTAATGACTAACACGCTGTTGTTAATGACTGGCACGCCGTTAATGACTGGCACTGGGTTAATGCCGTTGTTAATGACTGCCCGGCCTCTCTCTAATCCCGCCGCTCTGTGCCTGGCTGCAGCCAGCGAGGAGAGCGGTGGCAGAGCGCCAGCAAGTCTGGGTCACATGGAGAGGCTCCAAACTATTGCATAAGTCCCGTCTGAGAGTGGACCTGCCTGGTGGAGTCCTCTCCCGAAAGCAGGAGCAGTCCCAGGATGGGAACACTGGGACTCTCAGTGCCCACCTTGCCCCAGGCTGGAGTTGTGGCGCTGCTCTGGCAGCTCCAGCCCTGCCCCGGGCCCAGCTCCCCATCCCCATCCTGAGCTGGCACTTCCCTCCCGTTTTCCTGCTGAGGACCTCCGAGCATTTTACCACACTTGGAGAAGTGCAATGACCCCGGCGTTCCAGATAGGGCCAGGTCCTTATGTAACACAGGGATAGGATTTCCAGAGAGCCAAGCAGGCGGTGTCAGAGCGAGGTCGCTGCTCCCAGCTCTCCTCCCCCTGCCCTGGCTTTGGCACAAGCTCCTTTTGCCCCTTTGCTGGCAAAATTAAAGGTTTTGGAGAGGAACGAGGTGGGGGCTCAGCCTTTTCCTCACCAGGATTGCACTGAATAGATTTGACTGTAAAATAATTATCGTGTTTTTGAAAAAAAAAATCAAAAACCAACCCTCCTCCCACACAGTGCTGGAGTGAGCCCAAAGCCCCGTGAAGCTGCTGTACAAAGGGATGCAGGGTGTGCCCAGCCAGGGCCAGCTGTGGAGCACCATGGAGAGCCTGGAAGAGGGAGCTGGTGCTTCAAAGGCAGGGAGAGTGTGCCCCTGGCACCCAGGCTGGCACTGGGGTGCTGGCAGGGGCACAAAGATATTGGAATACTACCAGTATTGCAGACAGGATGTGCCTGAGCTTGTCTGGTTCTTGCTGCTGAACCAAATAGTGACAACTGTGGTGTTTCACCCCACAGACACTTTTGGCTGGTTGGGTGTGTGGTGTTTCACCCCACAGACGCTTTTGGCTGTGGGTGTGTGGTGTTTCACCCCACAGACACTTTTGGCTGTGGGTGTGTGGTGTTTCACCCCACAGACACTTTTGGCTGGTTGGGTGTGTGGTGTTTCACCCCACAGACGGGCTGTGGGTGTGTTTTTCACCCCACAGACACTTTTGGCTGTGGGTGGTGTGTTTCACCCCACAGACACTTTTGGCTGGCTGGGTTGGTGTTTCCCCACAGACACTTTTGGCTGTGGGATGTGTGGGCTGTTTTGGCTGTGGGTGGTGTTTCACCCCACAGACACTTTTGGCTTTTGGCTGTTTCACCCACAGACACTTTTTTGGTTGTGGGTGTGTGTGTTTCACACTTTTGGCTGGCTGAGTGTGTGGTGTTTCAGACACTTTTGGCTGAGGGTGTGTGGTGTTTCACCCCACAGACACTTTTGCCTGGCTGGGTGCTGCAGCTGGGCCCGTGCAGCCAAGTCCAGGCCTGCAGGAGCTCTGGTGGTGCTGGGATGGAGCTTCCCCCCATAACAGGGGCTGCTCCTCAGGTTTCCCTCTGTGGAGAAGCTTTAAGGCACTGGTGAAGGAAAGGAGTCGGTTCTGATGGAGGGTTTGGATCCAGAGCTTTATTCTGGCCCACAGGCCTCTGAATGCAGCACCAGCTCCAGCAGAACTCCCTGAGCCCGTGGCTGCTGCTCCTTTAACCCCGGGGAGAGCGGCAGGGAAGGGGCAGGGAGCCACCAACCAGGGACAGGAGGGGAGGGACAAAGGGACAAAGGACACCTGGATGGCCCAATGCCCCCCAGGGGTTGGGGGCATCCTTTGAATCTGCCAATCCCTTCTGGAATGCCAGGACTGACAGACAGTGCTGGGAGGGGAGAGGAGAGGAGACTGACACACCTGGGAGGGAATTGTCAGGGAGGGACCCGAGGTATCTGAAGCAAACCCTGAAATCACAGCACAGAGACCCCGGCTCAGAGCCCTGAGTTCTCAGGGTCACACTGGCAGTGTCGGTCTGCATTTCCCACATTGCTGGGGAGCGCCTTTGGATGGGGCTGGATCTGATTTTAACGGTGTGAAAACGGCACCTCCCCTCCTGGGAAGCTGAAATGGGACCCGCAGCCACTGCGGTGTGCAAAGAGCAGCTCTTGGGGGGAGGTCAATCAGCCCTCTAAAGGAGGGGGGCTGCACCGAGCATCCCGGGCCCCCTCCCAGCCCCGAGGGGGTCAGCAGGGAAGGGACAGCAGAGCTGGCATTGCACCAGCTGGGGCTGGTGGCAGGGGCCAGCAGAGGGGCAGCCAAAGGGTGGCTGTGCTGGCAGGAGCCACCCTGGGGCTGGAGGCTGCAGTGTTCTGGGAACAGGGATAACTCCATGTTTCTAATTCCTCACTCGCCGTGGCCTCAGAGAGGCCACACTTGGAGCAGCAAAGCAGATTACAGCTCAAGTTCTTATTTTGTGTTCTGCAGACATGTGACTTTAACCCTTTTCTCGCAGTTTGCAGATGCTCCTGGCAGCAAAAAAGACTGATTTCTGTGGGTTTAACCCCTAGTGCTGCCCTAGAGCTGAGAAATGACTTCCCAGTGGAAGTCCTGTCATGCTGGCAAGATGACTGCAGGGGAGACTTCTGCCATCTGCAGCTCAGCATGTTTTCCACTTGGCAGCCCAGCAAAATATTTTGTCGGGACTATCAGGACGTTCTCCTGCTGGGAGCCAGGGAGGGCTCTGGGGCAGTTTTGCATCCCCCACGTGCTCAGCCCTGCGGGGGAGGGGCTGTGTGTTCCATCCCCGGGAACGTGCAGGGACCTGCCCGGAGCTGCCAGCTGGGAGCTGGGAGGTGCCTGAGCATGCAGGGAACACCCAGAGCCCCGGGGAGTGCAGGGGCTCAGACCCCCCCAGGAAACACAGAAATGCAGCAGGACCTGCAAGGGACCTGCCCCTGCCAGGCCCTGAGGTGTGCAGGGACAGCCCAAAGAGAGGAGGAGCAGGGATGGAGAGATGATGAGAAGGTTTGAACATCGCTGGCTGGACCAGGGAGGGATTGTCCCACTCTGCTGTGCCCTGGGGCAGCCTCAGCTCCAGTGCTGGGGGCACTTTGGGCACCACGAGATCAGAAGGACCCAAAGCTGTGGGAGAGTGCCCAGAGGAGGGACACAGAGCTGGGGAAGGGGCTGAGGAGCAGCTGAGGGCACTTGGCTCGTTCAGCTGCAGCACAGGAGACTGAGGGGAGGCTCCTCGGGGGCTGCAGCTCCTCCCCAGGGCAGGCACAGGGGCAGGGGCTGAGCTCTGCTCTGGGACAGGGACAGGAGCCCAGCAAGGGCTGGAGCTGTGCCAGGGCTGGGCATGGAGCTCAGGGCAAGGTTCTGCCCCCCGGGGCTGCTGGGCACTGCCCAGGCTCCCCAGGGAATGGTGCCAGGGCTGCCAGAGCTCCAGGAGCTCTCGTGGGTGCTCAGGGTGGGGTTGTTGGGGTGGCTGAGCTGATCATCCCTGTGGGTCCCTCCCAGCTCAGGATGTTCCATGGTCTTTGATTTGATAATTCTGGAGCATCAGGGAGAGGCTGAGGGAGCTGGAGAAGCTCATCCTGGAGAAAAGGAGGCTCAGGAGGGACTTTGTGGCTCTGCACAACTCCCTGACAGGAGGGGATAGCCGGGGGCTTGGGCTCTGCTCCCAGGGAACAAGCAATGGGACACAGCCTCAAATTGCCCCAAAAGATGTTCAGACTGGATATGAGGAAAAATAACTGGAAAGGTGAAAGTTGATTCCAGCTGAGGTTTTGCAGCCAAAACCTGTGGCCCTCTGATGCCTTGTGAAGGCTGAGGTAGAACAGAGATCAGACAGAGTTAAAGAATAAAGCAGGGATTTATTAAAAGGCCTCAATGGATGCACCTTGGGCAGCACAAGTGCCCAGCCAGGGCTGCACCCCAGATGAACCCAAAATGGTCACAAAATGAACACCTGGTCACAGGGTCTGTCACTTTGATCAGTTCTGCTCCATTTGCCTGTTGGAGTTAACTGCCCAGTTCCAGATTTAGGTTATCAAGTCCCATCCTTCTTGTTTTTCTCTCTTCATTCCGCATTGTTTGTGCTCTTGGGCCTGAGATTTGGATCATTTATCCTTGGTCCCCAGCTGGAGCAGGAATTGTTTTGCCTCCCTGCTCTGTGCACAGAGCTCACCATCCCCTGATATGAAGCCAGACCCACCCACTAAAGCAGCACAGAATGTGAAAAATAGAAAAGCAAAAGCCTGAGGTGTCACCTGCACAGAGCAGCGATGGCAGGTGACAGGGGCACAGTTCTTCAGGTGACTTTAGGAGCAGCACCCAGGAGCTACAGGCACTCAGGGGCTGTTTTGTGTCCTGGAGGGCAGCAGGAGAGAGCCCACTGTGGGTAGCAGGGGACCCATGTGGGTCCTTTTTTCAGGAAAGCCTGAAAAATCTCCTCCTGCTGCTGCTGCCAAGTGCCCTCGCTGCCCTGGCACAGCCCCTGAGCCCAAATTCCAGTCCCCTGCAGTCCCTGCTGTGTTTAAGTTGGATTCCATCAAAAATGAGGCCCATGGGGCCAGCCTGGGGCTCAGAGCTCTTCCCCCAGAGATAAACTTTGACCTGGTGGAACAACTCCCAGGCTGGAGCAGCTGGAGGAGCAGAAACCCCTGTGGTGCTGTTTGTAGGGGCTGCCAGGGCTGCTGTGGGGCTGAGCAGCCCCTTGGGAGGGTCAGGGGCACATAGGGCCAAAAAGGGACCAAGCTGTGAGATGTGGCACCGTGATAACCCCAATAACCCCAATATGGTTATAGGGTGATGTCAATTCCCTGTTTTACACAAGAATAAAAGAAACTTGAGGCTTTCAAGGTCCTTTCAAGGCTTTCCTCAAAATAACACAGCCCAGAAATGCTGTTGGGGTGGTGCAGCTGTGGGGTCCTGCTCCCACTGTTTTCCCACTGCTTTCCTACTGCTTTCTCACTGTTCCCAGTGCTCCCACTGGGGTGCTGCTCTCACTTCTCCACTGCTCCCAATTCTCCCACGTCTGAAAGATGCCAGTGGAAGGCCTGGCAGGGGGTGCACTAAAAGTATTTCCTCCCCCGGGGCAAGCTGGAAACAGAAATCTGCTGTTTGTATTTATTTCTCCCTCAGAAAAAAAGGGGAAAAAAAAGGAAAAAGGACACCTGAGCTCATAATTTGCAAAAGTTGGATGAGAAACCTGGAAGCCGCCAGGTCCTGCATCTTTAAAAGCAGTTAAATTCCTCTTCCCTGCACTAGGAGGCACCTTGAACCTTCCTCTTGGCCCCGAGCATCGCCCATCTGCTTCCTATTACCTTCCCCTGCGCTGCTGGAGCCGGCCCAGCAGCCGGGGAGTTCTGTCTGCAGCTGGGAGCTGCTCTCATCTGCCCCGCTCCTTCTTCTCTCTTCTCTCCTCGCTTCATCCCAGCTGGAATTTCACCCCTTTCCCAGCCCCTTCCTTCCCAGCGGTGTTTGGGGTGGCAGGAGGTGAGCAGCCGCTGTGGTGGCCTTGTCCCCCGGTGTGGTGGCGTTGTCCCCTGGTGTCACTCGGGTTCACTCGGCCAAAGCCACCCTTGGCACCGGGAGCTGGGAGCGTCAGCCCGAGCCGAGCCTGCCAAGGACAGCGAATTCCTTGGGAAGGAGCAGATCGGAAGCGGCCCAAGCGAGGGAGGCACGAGACCGGAGAGGTCACGCTGTGTGCCTGAACTGTCCCCGAGCTGTCCCCGAGTGTAGGAGAGTTGGGGGGTAGCACTGTTGGGACAGGTGGAGATGAGAGATCTCTGCAGCCAGGTCGTGGAACTTGGGGTTTATTGCAAAGGGCCTGGGTGCAAGGCCCTGCTGGGAGCTGCCAGGCCACAGCTCAGAGCAGGCCCCAAAGAGGGAGAGAGAGATAAAGAGAGTGGTAAAGAGAGAATGAGAGAGTAAAAGAGAGGATCAGAGGGTGAGGTTCCTGTTACAATACAATAAATCTTCCTCTGGTCTTGGAATTTGAGGTTTATTGCAAAGGGTCTGGGTGCAGGGCCCTGCTGGGAGCTGCCAGCCACAGCTCAGAGCAGGCCCGAGAGAAGAGAGGGGGAGAGAGGATGAGAGGTGAGAGAGTAAGAGAGGCAAGAGTGTAAGAGAGTTAAAAAGGTAAGAGAGTAAAAGGCAAGAGAGCGAAGTTCCCCTTACAATACAATAAATCTTCTTCTGTGTTGAATGTTCTGATTCTCACTAACCAATCTAGTACAACATGCAAATCCTATAGCATTTCCATACAGCCTATAGGAATCACTACATTACCATACTGTGTTACATTTTAAACCCTCAAAACTCCTCTTTGGGCCCCTTCTGCCAGGCTGGTAGGGTCTGCTCTGACCCTTGGTCCTGTCTGCAGGCAGAGGGTGTTGTTCCATCAAAAGGGGATTACCTTCAGGCGGCCATGCCATTGTTTTCCAGTTGTTCAGTAACTAAGGGATCTCAAAGCTTGCTTTCATTTCAATCTCGCTTATAGTTTCTATATTCTCAAAATCTTTTGCCAGATAATCATATTTATAAGGCTTTCCTGTTTCATCTTCCCCAACACCCAAGCTGTCCCAGCCCAGCCTGTGGCACCCCTGTGTCCCGCTGGGGCTCCGTGATCCTTAGGATCGTGCTGCGAGATGCACAGTGAGGTTATGGAAAACTTGTTAGGGATGGAAGCACCAGAGTTCCTCCAGCTCCTGAGCCTTCCTCTGGGTGCTCCTCCTGCTCCTCAGAGCTGGATCCACCCATGGGGAGAGGCGCAAGGATTCACCTGTGAGGAGAACACCTCCCTCCAGGTGCTCCTTGGAGCTGGATCCACTCACAGGGAGAGAACCAGGATCCACCTGTAAGGAGAAAACCTTCCTCCAGGTGCTCCTCCTGCTCCTCAGAGCTGGATCCACCCATGGAGAGAGGTGCAAGGATTCACCTGGGAGGAGAACACCTTCCTCCTGCTCCTTGGAGCTGGATCCACCCTTGAGGACAGCACCTTCCTTCAGGTGCTCCTCAGAGCCTGATCCACCCACGGGGAGAGGAGCAGGATTCACCCGTGAAGAGAACACCTTCCTCCAGGTGCTCCTCAGAGCTGGATACACCCGTGGGGAGAGGAGCAGGATCCACTTGTGAGGACAACACCTTCCTCTGGGTGCTCCTCCTGCTCCTCAGAGCTGGATTCACCTGTGAGGACAGCACCTTCCTCTGGGTGCTCCTCCTGCTCCTCAGAGCTGGATTCACCTGTCTGGAGAGCACCTTCCTCCAGGCGCTCCTCAGAGCTGGATCTACCCATATAGAGAGGGTGCAGGAATCACCTGTGAGGAGAACACCTTCCCCCAGGTGCTTCAGGTGCTCCTCAGAGATGGATCCACCCATGGGGAGAGGAGCAGGATCCATCTGTGATGAGAACACCTTCCCCAGGTGCTCCTGCTGCTCCTTGGGCTCTGGGAATGCAGCTCCACCGGGAAGGGGCTGTGTTTTCCCCACTGCCTGCAGGGAGGGATCGCAGCTGGGCCCTTCCCCCAGCCCAGCCCACAGGAATTTTCTGCAGCTGTAATTCCTGTCTTGTGCTGCTCCCAGAGCTTCTCCTTCCCCCAAGGTCAAGGCTGAGGGCTCCTGGCGCCGGGGCTCCTTCCCGGCCGCCGTTCCGGGGGATGCTGAGCGGCTGGGAAGGGCAGGGGGGACACGGGGAGGGTCATGGAGAGCAGGGGGGAGGATGGGAAGCCTGGAGGAAAAGGGTTTGACAGCTGGAAAACAGAGGAAATCAGTCATGGGAAGCCCAGGAGAAAATACACTTGTCTTGGTTTGGGAAGCCAGGAGTCTGCTAAGGAAGGCAGGAGCCTCCCCTGAAATGGAGAATGTAAACCCTCCCCACCCCTCCCAATTGCTATAAATTTTAAATTAAGGGGCTCTCAGGCAAAAAATATGGGAGCAGGAAATAACAGTTCTTTAATAGGGAAAGGAAAAAAAAAAAAGGATAAAATAAACAATGCAGTACACTGGAACAACACTGCCAGAGTCAGAACCCAGCCTGACACCCTGTGGGTCAGGGTGTTGGTGGCAGTCCATTTGGAATTGTGGCTGCAGCCCTCCTGCAGTGTCAGGGGTGGTTCTGCTGGAGCAAGGGGGATCTGTAGAGAAGGATGGATTCTTCCTCTGAAGATCCAGGGGAAGAGGCAGCTGCTGTTCCTCTGGGGAATCCAGTGGAGAAGCCGTGCTGGTGTTCCAGAATCTCCAGAATATATCCAGGCAGGAATGCTTGGCTCCTCCCTCTGGGCTCACATCTCCCAATGGGATGCTGGAGTTCTTATCAGCCATGCAGGGACATTCAATAGCTGTTATCAGCAGATGTCCCCTCCTGAGGGAAGGGTGATTGTGGTCACTCAAAGAGAGAGAGAAAGGCAAACTGCCCACTTGACAAAGATAATCTGCCATACAGATGGCAATTGAAAACATCTTGCATTGCAATCTTCAACAACACTTTAATTGGGCTCTGTGAGTTTTGGAACCATGACAGGATTGAAAAGCTGGAATCACGAGCTTTGGGAGATGCTGAAAAATGCTGATTTAGGAGAGGGCTTTCCTTGCAACTTCTCCCTTTTCCAGCACAATTCCTGCGGCCCCAACGTGCCTTGCTTGGCCCTGGCTCTGCCCTTGCTGTGGCACCATGGGTGATGCTGTCACCGGATCTCAGCTTCCTCTTTTTGGGGTGAAACGGGGCAGAATTCCTGCCCCAACCCTCTTCCCCCCACTCCCTGATTCCCCTTACCTGTCCCATGGAAAGGAGCACCCCAAGGTGGGAGTTGCCCCTCTCATTCTCAGGGCCACTCACAGGATGCTCAGTTTTGGAGGCCGTCTCATGTTGTGTCCAGTCTTTGCAGAGGAAAACTTGGCAAGTGGCCCCAGATGGGACTGGGGAATCCAGGGAGGCCTCAGCGAGGATCTTCAGCCATTCTTAACTGTAAATAAGCAGTGAAAAATCTTAATATTTAAATGATACAACTCTGAATTGTGTTTAAAGCCATGTGTTTCATCTCCCACTGTTTCTGCCTAGTAGGGGAAAATAACATTATTTTAGGTTAATGGCTTTAAGCTGAAGGAAGGGAGATTTAGATGAGATTTTAGGAAGAAATCCTTCCCTGTGAGGCTGCTCAGAGCAGCTGTGGCTGCCCCTGGATCCCTGGAAGTGTCCCAGACCAGGTGATATGGGGCTTGGAGCACCCTGGGGTAGTGGAAGGTGTCCCTGCCCCTGTGGAAGGAGAGGATCCTCCCCAACCCAAGCAATTCTGCAACTTCCATGATAAATTTGGGGCAGGAATCATCTCCTGGGTTTCCCCTTGTACCTCCCCTACACCACCTCTGGGCTGTGCTGGGTGTCACTTCTGCAGCACAAATACCATTCATGGCACAGTAAAGATGGGAAAACAGGAGCAGAAATTCACTTTCTGTGATTCAGATTCCCATGAGGACATGGAGGGGAGCGTGGCAGATCCCAGGAGGACCCAGCTCCCCTGCCTTGGGCTGTTTAAACCAGCCCAGAGCACAGCAAGGCAGGGGTTAAGCGTTTCCTTACTGGATGAGGACCACACACGGGCCCTGGCTGCTGACACCTTTGCAAAGAGCACCCTCCTCCCATCTCCAGCCTCTTCCCATGCTCGGGAGCTCATCCTGCCTTCCAGGAGCTCATCCTGCCTTTCCTGGGGAGCTCATCCTGGGGAGCTCATCCTGTCTTTCCCGGGAGTTCATCCCATCTTTTCCGGGTAGCTCATCCTGCCTTTCCAGGAGCTCATCCCTCCTTTCCCAGGAGCTCATCCTGCCTTTCCCGGGAGCTCACCCTGCCATTCCTGGGGAGCTCATCCTGGCATTCCTGGGAGCTCATCCCACCATTCCCAGGGAGTTCATCCCGGGGATCTCATCCTGCCTTTCAAGGGAGCTCACCCCGCTTTTCCTGGCAGCTCATCCCTCCTTTCCTGGGGAGCTCATCCTGCCTTTCCAGGAAGCTCATCTCACTTTTCCTGGGAGCTCATCCCACCTTTCCTGGGGATTTTACCATCTCAGTTCATCCTGCCATTCCCAGGGAGCTCATCCCGGGGAGTTCATCTGGCCGTTCCTGGGGAGCTCATCCCGCATTTCCTGGGGTGCTCATCCCGCCTTTCCTGGGGAGCTCATCCCGCTTTTCCAGGGAGCTCATCCTGCCTTTCAAGGGAGCTCATCCCGCTTTTCCTGGAGCTCATCCTTCTTTCCCGGGAGTTCAGCCCACCTTTCCCAGGGAGCTCAATCCTGCCTTCCCAGGGATCTCATCCTGCCATTTTCGGCAGCTCATCCCTCCTTTCCCAGGAATCTCCTCCTGCCTTTCCCAGCCCTGCTCCAGCCCATGGGATCTGCCACACCTGCAGGGAGGTTTGGGTTTGGCTGTTGGGTCATGCCCTGCAGCGTCACCGCTGGGATATTTGGGATTTTCTGGGATGTGCTGCACTCATCCCATACTCATGAAGTGGGTGGGCAAGAAGAAAACCCCACAGGCTTTGTGCAAATCCCCAGCAGGATTCGAGTTTGATGTAATCGCCTCAGACCGAGTGGAAATTCTCGGCAAGCCAGGAATCTTTCACCGGAGCAATTAGCAGAGCATTTTAAAGAACAAATGCGATTGGAATCTCGGGATCCATTTGTGGATGGGGTTGAGGGTGAGTTCCCTGAATGAGTTCTTTGTTTTCCATCACTTTTTAGGTTCAGCCAGTACACTTTGAGAGCAAATGCTCTTCCCTCAGTGCGGTAACAGTCCTTAAAGTGTGTTTGAAATCCAGAGAAACCCCAGAGAGGATTTCTGTGTTGCTGCTCACCACCCCCCTGCTGTTGCTGTTATTTCCTGCTCTCTTTAAGGGATCAGGTGACCCAGAGCACTCTTGGGGCTGCTCTTCCCGGAGGGTGCTGCCACAGGATAAAGAATTCCCATTGATCCTGAGCTCCTTTCCGCAGGTACCAGCTGGGAGAACCCCTGGGAGTGCAGTACAGAGCAGGAGCTGATGGGGTTAATCCATCCTCAGACCCTCCCCATCCTTTTCTCCTCTTTTCCTCTCCTTCCATCCCACTCCTGCCTTCTCCAGGACCCCGCTTTCCTCATTCCCCTGCCCATCTCGAGTCCTTCTCCTCCCTCCCTTTGCTCATCCCCCTCTCCCCTGTGACAGTGTTCACAGGGGTCTGAGGATGAGGGAAGAGACGAGGATCTGACTCCATGTTTCAGAAGGCTTGATTTATTATTTTATGACATATATTTTATTAAAACTATACTAAAAGAATAGAAGAAAGGATTTCATCAGAAGGCTGGCTAAGAATAGAAAAAGAAAGAATGATAACAAAGGTTTGTGGCTCGGACAGAGAGTCTGAGCCAGCTGAGCTGTGATTGGCCATTAATTAGAAACAACCCCATGAGACCAATCACAGATGCACCTGTTGCATTCCACAGCAGCAGATAACCATTGTTTACATTTTGTTCTTGAGGCCTCTCAGCTTCTCAGGAGGAAAAATCCTAAGGAAAGGATTTTTCATAAAAGATGTCTGTGACATTCCCCCGCAGGGGCGATGCCAGGGCTGGGGACGAGCCCGTGCTGACCCCGCGGTGCTGGCCTGGCACTGCCCACCCCGCCGGCCTCGGGAGAGCACGGAGCAGCCAAGGATGCCTGCGGAGGGACCCGGGACTCCTCTCTGGACATAAGGGGTGGCCGAGGGAGAGACATGTGGGGACAGCGCCCTCCCAGCTGGCACAGATCTCCCTGCTCCGACACGAGCGGCGCTGACCATGGCCACAGCTTGGAGGCTCCTCACCTGGACCATCACCCTCGGCCTGGCCGGGGGCACCTTCCCCGGCTTCCCCTTCCAGTCACAAGGTAGGGATGGGGTAGGATGGGATGGGATGGGACAGGATGGGATCCATGGCATGGGATGGGATCCATCAGATGGGATCCATGGAATCAATGGGATGTGACCAATGGGATGGGATGGGGTGGGATCCATGGAATCAATGCAATATAATCGATGGGATGGGATGGGATGGGATGGGATGGGATCCATGGAATGGGATGGGATGGTGTCATTTTAGAGCACAACACAGCACAAAGTACCACGACTCCATCAGAAGGGTGGGTGCAAGAGAGATTTATTATAGCAACATGTTGCTTTTATACTTTTTCAAGATATTTACATTCACTTAGCATACGTTCATTGCCCACTGGTTATAGGAAAGAAACAAAGCTCTCAGTGGGTGATCAGGGAGCCATGTCATTCTGTGAGCCAGCTAGAGTCCATATCTTTTAACCTTCTCTCCTTCATCACGTCTCCATGGTGACAACTTTGGTGTCTTCCTCAGGTGAGATACGGGGATTCCTTTATCTTCAGGAAGCTTTTGCTGGCTCACAAGAACAGCACAGAATGTCTTTCCTACAGGATGGGATGGGGTGGGATGGCGCAGTGTGTAAGAGCCTGAAAGAGACGTGTGGGACTCCAGGGGCTCTTCAAAATGCAGTTTAATACATCCAAGATGTTACAGCAGTCCAGGGTTGTGGGTGACAGAGCCTGTGCCCACAGCTGTCAGCTCCAGCTGCAGGCAGGCCTGGAAACCCTTTGGTTTTGGTTACATTGCATTATATACTTTTCTTTTGGTTACAATGCATTATATACTTTTCTTCGCTGAGCATCTTCATACAGCAGAACCAATCTATACCTTAACTTTTATCTATAGCCTATCATAACTACTATAATTACCATTTCATGTTACTGTTCTCCAATCACTAAAAGTTAGTACATTACAGTTTAAGCTGCAAGTTGTTTTTGAGTTCTCTTGCAGTGGAAAATTCTGAGACCTTTTTTCTGCTTGCAACATTTGCTGACTTGTTTGCCTGTGCTATCTTCCTGCTTGGTAAAAACATCTTCTTATTTAAAGTAGGTTTATCCTTTGCTCTAAGCCATGAAAACCCCTTCTAACTCACACACCCTTTGCCTCCTTGGTTATCCAGGAAGACTGGCTCCGCAATTTTTTTCTTCTATATCAAAACTTGCTTCCATCTCTATTTTTCTTCAGATTCTACATCCAAAAATCTTTCTGCCATGTGCACATACCTGTGAGACTTTCTTGTCAAACTTTCATCCTTCCCAACAGCAGTGGTTTTGGTTGTGTCCAGAGTGACATCCCTGAGGAGATGCAGTGTCCAGCCCCACAGCACCACCAGCTTCTCACACACCCCCTCACCCTCACCTCTGGACACGTTTTTCCTCCTGGAAGTGCTTTTCAGGCCAGGATCAGAGCCTCCAGCCTGAGTCCCAGGTGCTTTGTAGCCACAGTGAGCACAAACCACCCTCTGATTCACTCTTTTCCAAGCCCACGTGGACTGCAAAGAGGCAAAAAGGAAAACAAAACACTTCCGACAGCAAATTTTTCCAAGCCTGAAGTCATTTCTGAATGCAAAAAGTCATCCTTGTTTGCCCAGCCCCATCACAGGGAGATGCTGGGATGGAGGAAAAGCTGGAGCATGGGAAGTTAAAACCCTAATAATTAATTCTGGCCACTCAGAGGTGCCAGGAGTGTTTATAGTTGGGAAAGATGGGAGCTCAGCCCTAATCCCAGAGGGTGGAAAGGCTGTCCCATTCCTGGTGGCCAAAGAAACCACTCTGTCAGGCTCCCACACTGGAAAAGAGAGGAAAAGGAAGCTTTCCAGTGCTGCCCTGTGGTGAGAGTGCAGTTTGGAGCTGGCTGAGTTTCTGATGGCTGGAAAGGCTCTGAAGGTGGGGGCTGGCAAAATTCAGCCACCCTGGAGCAGCCAGGCCCCTCCTGCTTGCTTAGGAAACAACAACAAGTAGGATGCAAAAAGCATCTGGGCTCACAGAAAGACTTTTCCAGAGGGAGCAGAGGGAAAATCTCCTCCCATGAGGGCTGAGGAGGATCAAACCCTCCAGGCATGAGGGGTTCAGGAGGACACTCAGTGAGGAGGAGCTGTCCTGGTCCAGCACACGGATATTTCTCATTGCAGCCACAGCCTCTGGGGCTGAGGGCTGTCAGACAGAGCCAGATTGTCAGTTCCTTTGCTTCTTTTCTGCCTCTGTCAGGGTCAAGATTGAAAGCATTCAAAACAATATTTCTTGTTCAGACTCAGATGTTTATCAGTTCTTATCTATGTCACAGTCTCACAAACCCTGAGTTCTACAACATGTCACTGTAACAAACTGAAAATGGAGACCCATCTCTCTCTCTACAAGGCCTTTTAAGGATAAACTGTCCAATTAAGAAATGACACCTAAATTATTTTTAATTTTAACCCAAAACTAAAACCTGAAGGTGCCTGAAAAGAAGGAAGAAGAAGAAGAATAACCAATTACAAGAAAACTACCCAAACCCATGGAGAAGAAGAAGGAGAAGAAGAAAGAAAGAAGAAGAAGAAGAAGAGGAGAAGAAGGAAGAAGAAGAAGAAGAAGAAGAAGAAGAAGAAGAAGAGAAGAAGAAGAAGAAGAAGAAGAAGAAGAAGAAGAAGAGAAGAAGAAAGAAGAAGGAAGAAGAAGAAGGAGAAGGAGAAGAAGAAGAAGAAGGAAGAAGAAGAAGAAGAAGAAGAATGAAGAAGAAGGAGAAGAAGAAGGAAGAAGAAAGAAGAAGAAGGAGAAGGAAGAAGAAGAAAGAAGAAAAGAAAAAGAAGAAGAAGAAGAATGAAGAAGAAGAAGAAGAAGAAGAAGAAGAAGAAGAAGAAGAAGAAAGAAGAAGAAGAAGAATGAGAAGAAGGAGAAGAAGAAGAAGAAGAAAGAAGAAGAGAAGAAGAATGAGAAGAAGAAAGAAGAAGAAGAAGAATGAGAAGAAGAAGAAGAAGAAGAAGAAGAAGAAGAAAAGAAGAAGAAGAAGGAGAAGAAGAAAAAGAAGAAGAAGAAGGCGGAGAAGAAGAAAAAGAAAAAGAAGAAGAAGAAGAATGAGAAGAAGAAGAAGAAGAATGAGAAGGCGAAGAAGGAGAAGGAGAAGGAGAAGGAGAAGAAGGAGAAGGAGAAGGAGAAGGAGAAGGAGAAGGAGAAGGAGAAGGAGAAGGAGAAGGAGAAGGAGAAGGAGAAGGAGAAGGAGAAGGAGAAGGAGAAGGAGAAGGAGAAGGACCAGTCTCTGCCCTAAAACCTCCACCTTGCTTTATCTATATTACTGTATTCTAAGACCTTCAACAACACTAAGTTTCCCACCCTGTGATATCACATACTTCTATTCAAACTCCACTCCCACAATCCCAGTTCTATCATTCCATTTTGGAAGCTTCTCCATGGCCTCAGGTCAAATGCAGTGTTCTCCTGGGGGTCAGTGCCTGCCAGCACAGAAAGTCTGAAATTCTCAGCAGCCAGGGTTCCAACACCAGGTCTCTGCTCAGATCCAATCTGACAGTCCCTGGGACATTTTTCATTGAAAAGGAGGAGTTTCTGCTGAGGGTGCAGGGTGCCAGTTTGTTTGGCAGCCTGCAGAGGTGTGCCAGCACAGGTGGAGGGGCTGGGGACTGTGCCCTGGTCACAACACAGCCTGGGTGGCACCACACAGGCTCAGCTCAAGGGCCCCAAGAGGAGCTGCTAAGCCAGGCTGAGGTGATAAAAACCAATCCAGGGAGCTGGGAAGGCAGGCTGAGGTTACAGACAGAGACCTGGCTGGGGAATTGGGACATCTGACTTCTCCTCCTGTCATTTTCTGCATCACTGGAGGAATTCTGGTTGCCCTCTCTCTTATTTTAACATCAAGATTGGCATTTCAAGGACTCTGTGCCCCTGCAGCTCTGACTGCAGGGGAGGTTGGGGTGGTGCTGTTGTTTTGTGTTCTCAGAGCCAGCAGCTCCCTGTGGCAGCTACAGATGTCCTGATGAGCCCACAGGGAGAAAATTAAATAAGATTTTCCCCTGAGCCATTGTCACCCAAAGGCTCCTTCTGCCTCATTTTGAAGAGACCTCATTGCTGGATCTGTTCCTAGAAGGATCCAGGTTAAAATAACCCTCCAAAGCTCAGAGCTGAGCTCTGCAAAACTGGGATTCCCTCTGCCCTGTGGAGATGAAAGGATTTGGGACACTTCAGGTCCAGAGCCACAATCGGAGTGTCCTGAAGGGCCCTTTGGGCCAGGCTCTTCCTTTCCATTACCTGCAGAGGAAAAAGTTACATTCCAAAAACTGCTGTCCCAAGGCTCTGCAGGCTGCACCATTTGGGGAATTTCCCAGGATCCTGCAGGCTGGGCAGAGCCTTGGGATCCCAATTGTTTGAACTCCATGGCAGGACCATGATCCTCCACCTGCAGTGCACTCGGGATGGCATTGCTGGGTGTCCAACACCCTTTGCAGGCTGTGTCTTGGTTTCAAAACACAGGTGCCTGCTAAGGAAGGCAGGAGCCTCCTTGAAATATAAAATGTAAACCCCCTCCCTTCAAATTGCTATAAATTTTAAATTAAGGGGCTCTCAGGCAACAAATAGGGGAGCAGGAAATAACAGGTCTTTATTAGGGAAGAAAATAAAAAGTTAAAATAAACAATGCAGTAAACCAAAACAACACTGCCAGAGTCAGAACCCAACCTGACACCCTGTGGGTCAGGGTGTTGGTGGCAGTCCCATTGGAATTGTGGCTGCAGCCCTCCTGCAGTGTCAGGGGTGGTTCTGTTGGAGCAGGGGGATCCTGTAGAGAAGGATGGATTCTTCCTCTGAAGATCCAGGGGAAGGAGAGGCAGCTGCTGTTCCTCTGGGGAATCCAGTGGAGAAGCCGTGCTGGTGTTCCAGAATCTCCAGATTATATCCAGGCAGGAATGCTTGGCTCCTCCCTCTGGGCTCACATCTCCCAATGGGATGCTGGAGTTCTTATCAGCCATGCAGGGACATTCAATGTCTGCCCTGAGGGAGGAGTGGAAGAGATAAGGAAAAACTGCCCACTGAACAGAAAACAACTGCCACACAGATGGCAAATAGAACACAATTTGCTTGACAATCCAGGACACCCAAGATCCTGCAGGCTGGGCAGAGCCTTGGGATCCCAATTTTTGGAATGCCATGGCAGGACCATGATCCTTCCCCTGCACTGTGCTCGGGCTGCCATTGCTGGGTATCCAACTCCCTTTGCAGGCTGCCATTCCCATGCGTGTCCTTCCCTCCCCAGAGGAATTCCTCTCCAGCTTGGATCACTATGAGATCGCCTTCCCCATCCAAGTGGACCAGAACGGCGATTTCCTCACCTTTGACATGCGCCGGCAGCTGAAGCCGCGGCCGCGGCGCTCGCTGCCCTACGAGCCCTCGGAGCAGCAGGTCTTCTACAAAGTCTCTGCCCACCACACCCAATTCCTGCTCAACCTCACCCTGCACTCCAACCTGCTGGCCGAGCACTTCACCGTGGAGTACTGGAAGCGGGATGGCATGGACTGGCAGCACGACTTCCATGAGGACTGCCACTACGCCGGGCACCTGCAGGACCAGTACCTCAGCTCCAAGGTGGCCATCAGCAACTGCAACGGGCTGGTGAGTCTGCCTTGGCTTGGCTTGATGGGGGCAGTGACAGCTGCTTTGGTCTTCCAGCAGGTGGATCCATGTGGTGGGAAAAGCTTGGGGTTGGTGGCAAGCTTTATATTTAATATATTTTATAAAAACTCACTTATTTCTATATTTCTATATTGCTATATTTCCATATTTCTGTATGTCTATATGTCTATATTTCTATATTATATTTTATTATATATATTAAGTATTATATATTTTTTCTTCTATTTCTATATACATTATATTTGTATTTTAATATAAATTGTATATTATATATTATATATTTTTATATATTATATATGATATACAAATTTTATATTATATATTATATTATACTATATTTATATAATTATAATATATTCTATTATACTTTATTTTTATATATCTAATTATAAATATATTTTAATATTATTTTATATATTTATATATTTTATATTATTTAATATATTATATATAATGTTTTATAAGTTTAAAATATTATATATAGTATTTTATATGTATAAAATATACAAAACATATGTATAAATTTTATATATAGTATAATATTAATATATCAATATAAATATATTATTTTATATGAATGGCATATTAATACAATATATTATATAAAATATATGTTATATCTATAAAATACATATAAAATTTTATATTATATATACAATTTTATATACATATTTATTTTATATTTAATATTTTTATATTTAATATTCTACACTGGCATTGTGATCAGCAGAGGTGCAGACATTCCTCAGACATCTATGGATGTTCTTGATCTCTGTGTCCCTTCCAGTCCAGTTTATGGGCATTTTCCCACTGATTTTGGTTGGAATGGGATAATCCTGGTTCCCTGGGGATACCCAGACCTGGCTCTCACCAGGGTTTTCCAACAGCAGCAGCAAAGAATGTTTCTCTGTGCTAGTGAGGAAGAAGTGAGGGAGGGCAGGGATTTCACAGAGCCACAAGTGCATCCAGATCCTTCCAGCTGCAGATGCACTCCTGGGGATCCCAGGTGGTTCTGTCCATGTTTCAGGAGCTAAAAAATGCTGCTTTTGAGGGAAAAAACCCCACTGAAATAATCAGGTTTTCGATCTGAAAAATAGAACATCAAGAAGGGAGCAAAGTGGCATTTTCTCAAAACCAGCAAGGCTGCAGGAAGGAGGGTGAGAATGTTGACTTTCCAAGTCCTGATAGTTCAAATTGAACATCCCAGTCCTAAATATCAGCAAGGAATCTTGGTGGTGGACATCAGTGTAGGAACACCTGAGTTCTGGACTAGATTGCTTGGAGAGAGTGAGATCCTGGAAGATCTTTAAGAACAGGCCAGACAAAAGCCTCTCAAAAACCCTTCAGGTATGATTCATTAGCTCTCCCAGCCCTGGGAATAGACTGAGGGCTTCCATCCCTATTTTTCTGTGATTTTCTGATATTTCTGGCTCGCACAGCACATTCCCTGAGCTGCCAGATGGAGGGATGGAGCAAACATGCCCCGTGAGTGGATCCCAAGGCTGATGGCTCCTTGGAGGGGTAGAAAAAGCCTCTCTGGGCCAGGTTCATATTTCTGCTCAAGCCCCACCTCCTTGCAGCATTCTAGCAGCGTGGAAAAGCTTCCAAAGGGGAATGAATTCCCATTTGATTTATTGCTGGGTGACCCTGCCAGAACAGTGCTGTGGGTTATTAACAGAAAATGAGAATCTGACTCATTATATCACAGAGTCTAAAGTTTCCAGCTCACAGCCAACAACCCTGAGCTGCACACACTCCTGAGCTGCACAAACTTCCAGAGCCCTTTGTTTGGACATGGGAGCTCTACTCCAGTCCCAGGGAATTTCGTGGTGCTCACAAAGGCTGAACTGGCCCTGCAGCCCTTGGAACTGGGAGAATTCCATCCCCAGGCCGTGCTTAGCTCTGGAGAGGCACCAAGGGCTGTCTGGAGGAGAATGCAGCCAGCCACAGAGAGGGACAGTGGGTCATCCAACGAGCTCTCCTCTGCCTGAACTCTGTCCTTCTGCCCTCCAGAGTGATGGACACAGCCAGGATGGGGGAGGAAGGCTTCGAGGTCAGTGAGGACAGTGGGGTTGGGGATAGGAGCAAGAGGAGTCTGGAATGTTTTTAGCTGGATTCGGGCAAGAGGAGTCTGGAATGTTTTTAGCTAGAGGTAGAGGTTTTTAGGAAGAGAGGAATGTTTTTAGCTAGGTCTGGAATGTTTTAAGCTGGAGGTTTTTAGGTAGAGAGGGGGCTGGATTTGGCATGAGAGATGATTTGCAGCACTCTGGGTGACCAGGAGCTGCTGATCCACTCGTGCCATCCCTCATCTGCAGCAGGCTCTGCTCCAGGAAGGCATCACCAATCCTGGAAGGGACAGGAGAGGGCCCCAGGTGAAGGTTCCTGCTGAGGGGGAGCTGCACTGCCCCACCTTTGCACAGCTGATGCTTCACAGGCTCCTGGGAGCTGTGGTGGTGACTGGGCACAAACTGGGACCTGAGCTGGGCACAGACTGGGACCTGAGCTGGTTATGGGGTGAGCTGAGCACAAGGAGGAGGGAAAGGATGACTGTGAACACAGTAACGAGCTCCAGGCCATCCTCCTGCCCTCCAACTTCCACATCCCTCAGGAACTCACATGCCTGCAAGGTTTGGTGTTGAACCACTTTGGTTCTGAATGCCCCCAGCACAGCTCTCACCTTACAGCACGTCAGATTTGTTTGCCAACACCTGGACATGTTCTCATTGACTCCTCCTCCCAACACCTGGACATGCTCTCATTGACTCCTCCTCCCAACACCTGGACATGTTCTCATTGACTCCTCCTCCCAACACCTGGACATGCTCTCATTGACTCCTCCTCCCAACACCTGGACATGTTCTCATTGACTCCTCCTCCCAACACCTGGACATGTTCTCATTGACTCCTCCTCCCAACACCTGGACATGCTCTCATTGACTCCTCCTCCCAACACCTGGACATGTTCTCATTGACTCCTCCTCCCAACACCTGGACATGTTCTCATTGACTCCTCCTCCCAACACCTGGACATGCTCTCATTGACTCCTTCTCCCAACACCTGGACATGTTCTCATTGACTCCTTTTCCCAACACCTCATGTTCTCCTCTTTTTTCCTAACACCTGGACATGTTCTCATTGACTCCTTTTCCCAACACCTGGACATGCCTCAACTCCTCCCCCACACCTGGACATGCTCTCATTGACTCCTTTTCCCAACACCTGGACATGCTCTCATTGACTCCTTTTCCCAACACCTGGACATGTTCTCATTGACTCCTCCTCCCAACACCTGGACATGTTCTCATTGACTCCTTTTCCCAACACCTGGACATGCTCTCATTGACTCCTTTTCCCAACACCTGGACATGCTCTCATTGACTCCTTTTCCCAACACCTGGACATGTTCTCATTGACTCCTTTTCCCAACACCTGGACATGCTCTCATTGAGTCCTCCTCCCAACACCTGGACATGCTCTCATTGACTCCTTTTCCCAACACCTGGACACTCTCCAAGTGACTCCTCTTTCCAGCCACAGGCACTGTCAACCTGGCCCGAGGGCAGGCAGGGAGCAGGGCTCCCCCTACACATATCCCACTCTCTGCTGGGCTTCAGGCTCAGCCTGGGGAAAGTCACCCAAACCCCAGAGTGACAGAATCACAGAATATCCTGAGCTGGAAAGGACCCACAAGGATATCAAAGTCCATCCTGGTCCTGCACAGTATAGCCCCAGTCCCACCATGTGGCCTTTGTTGGAAGCAAAGGGTGATGTTTTCAATAAAATTCTGAATTTTCAGCTACCAGAAGGGCCAAGGAGCTTGAAGCTTCCAGGGAGCAGCCCAGGCAGATTTGCTCCAGGCTGGGCAGGAGCTGGAATCCCTGTGTTTCATCCCTTGGGCTGCAGGAGATCCTAAGGATCCATCAGGTCCCATCACCAAAAATCCAGGATAAAGGAATGAGCAGAGAAGTGTGTCAGAGGAACAGACAAAAAGCCAAGTCTTCATGAGAGAATCCCAGAATTGTTTGGGTTGGGATGGACCTTAAAGTTCATCTCAATCCATCCCCTGCCCTGGGACACTTCCCACTGTCCCAGGGTGCTCCAAACTCTGTCCAACCCAGCCTCGGACACTCCCAGGGATCCAGGGGCAGCTTTCATGGGGAGCCCCCAGAGCCCAGAATGAACAGGAGTGCCTGGAGGGACCCAGGCACCACATTCCTTGGAGAAACTCAGTGCCAGGAGCTGGGACGGAGCTGCTGTTGGGCTCCCAGAAACTTTTGGTGTTGCTCAGACCTTTCAGGTACAGGGAATGTTGCTGTGAGGGTGGAGAGGTGGGACCCTGCAAGAACCTGGTGGGTTTGGTGATAACCCCACGGGGATCTGCTCCTCCTGGCTGTCATTGCCTCACAGGACAGGTGAGGAAGTGAGGAGGAGGATGGACCCAGATGGGAAGAATGGATCCAGATGGGGAGGGATGGACCCACGTGAGGAGGAACAGACCCAGATGGGGAAGATGGACCCAGATGGGGAAGATGGACCCAGATGAGGAGAAACAGACCCAGATGAGGAAGAACAGAGCCAGATGGGGAGGATGGACCCAAATGAGGAGGGATGGACCCAGATAAGGAGGGATGGACCCAGGTGAGAAGGATGGAACCACATGAGGAGGAACAGACCCAGATGAAGAGGATGGACCCAGATGGGGGGGATGGACACAGATGATGAGGATGGACCCAGATGGGCAAGATGGACCCAAATGAGGAGGGATGGACCCACATGAGGAGGAACAGACACAGATGGGGGGGTCATGGACCCAGATAAGGAGAGATGGACCCAGATGGGCAGGGTGGACCCAGATGACCCCTCTGTAACACAGCTCTGGCCCCAGGGCGTGGTTGTGCCTCTGCCAAGTGTGGTATGAGCTGACAGCACAAACCCTCCTCGTTTTGCAGCTGACCTGTGTGAATCACACACAGGATATCCAGTGCAGCTCCCCCACAAACCACAGAGCTCTCTCAGGACCTCTCACCACCCCCTTCACCAGCCCTGTGTCACATCCATGTCCAGCCCTCAGAGCTCAGTCCTTGGGGTCAGCCTTGGGACAATTCCCAGGCTCCTGTGACATCCAAGCCTCGCTGCTGGAAGGTGAGACAGAGTAGAAATTGTCTAAAGTAGAAATCCATTTTGATTTAGATGAAATGTACATCTTTGAGTCTGTAGTTAGAAAACAGAGCTATGTATCCTGACTGCAGCACCTAGGCTCAGAGAAACTGCTTCAGTGAAGGACAGAGATAAGGGGGGGAGAGACAAAGGGTGATAAAGAGAGACAGAGAGACTGCTGTGAAAACAGGTCAACCTAACCTAGGAATTCTTTCTGATAAAGAAGAATTAGCAGCAAATGTCATACGAAATTCATAAAAATGAATATGTATGAGCCTGTTGTGAAATTGTATGCATATGTATTTGAGAGGGGGATAAAAAGAGACCTGAAGTTCCCAGAAGTACGCATGTCTTTTAAGGAGAGTAATCTCCACATGCATCAGGCACTGTAATAAACATACCAGCTTTACAACTTTCACTAAGTTGCAGAGATTTTGGTTATCTCCGCAAAACAAAGGTGCCAGGCAGGCGTGGAGCCTCTGCAGAGGCTGGAGTGAGAGCATCCCTTTGGCAGCAGGATGGATTTGGGGCAGGACTCGCTCTGCCCCTGGGCTGGGGGTGACCTCCTTCCCCCCATCCCACACCACAAAGCTTTTCCAGCTGGCTCTGCCGGGCTCCCCTGGCCAAGGGAACCTCACAGTACCTCGCTTGTGCTTGGAAAGGTGGAGCCGAGCCAAGAGCAGCAGAGCCCGGGGCAGGAGGAAATGCCCCGGCACTGTGGGACTGCTCACACAGTGAGCCACTGAGCCTGGCCAGGGAGGGGACAGGGACAGCCCGGCCAGGGAGTGACATGTGACCATGTTTACAGGGGTCCGAGGATGAGGGGAGAGATGAGGATCTGACTCCGTGTTTCAGAAGGCTTGATTTGTTATTTTATGATATATATTATATTAAAATTATACTAAAAGAGTAGAAGAAAGGATTTCTTCAGAAGGCAAGCTAAGAATAGAAAAAGAAAGAATGATAACAAAGGTTTGTGGCTCAGACTCTGGGTCTAAGCCAGCTGAGCTGTGATTAGCTATTCATTAGAAACAACCAACATAAGTCAATCAAAGATCTACCTGTTGCATTCCACAGCAGCAGATAATCAATGTTTACATTTTGTTCCTGAGGCCTCTCAGCTTCTCAGGAGGAAAAATCCTAAGGAAAGGATTTTTCATAAAAGATGTCTGCGACAGTGACAGTCCCAGGAGAGGGGACAGGAACAGCCTGGCAGGGAGTGACAGTCCCTGGAGAGGTTCTCCCACCCATATCCAGCACAGAAGCTGTTCCAGGGGGTACCTCCGTGGGGACAGAATTCCTTGCTCACAGGGACAGAATTCCCTGCTGCCCACCCTGGCTCCTGTCCCTTGGGCACAGAAGCAGCTGGATGAGTGTGGTGTTTTCTGGGACCCCCATCAAAGGGAGGAAATTATGAATCTGACTCCATTAGAAGGCTAATTTATCATTTTATGATCTATATTATATAAAAGAATATTAAAGTAAACTATATATATATATATAAACTATAAATTTATATATATAAACTATAAATATATATAGTTTTTATATATATAAAATATATAGTTTAAACTATATATAGTTTATATATAAACTATATATATAAAAATATACATCGTTTATATATATATAAAGTAAACTATACTAAAGAATGGAGAAAGGATACTTACAGAAGGCTAAAAGATAATAATGAAGAACTCATGACTGACTCCTCAGAGTCTGACACAGCTGGGCTGTAATTGGCTGATAAGTAAAAACAATTCACATGAAACCAATGAAACAATCACCTGTTGGTAAACAAACCACTTTCCAAAGCAGCAAAAAAACCACAGGAGAAGCAAATCTGATAATTATTGTTTTCATTTTTCTCTGTGGCTTCTCAGCTTCCCAGGAGCAAAATCCTGGGCAAAGAGATTTTTCAAAGAATGTGACGGTGACAGACAAGCGCTGTCACATCCAAAGGACACTGCTGGTGGCAGGGCAGGGGTGTGTCTGTACCGAGAGCTGTGTTGGACTTTTGGGATGACCTTTGAGCCATGCCAGGCGCATTTCTGCTTGCTGGTGGAGTTCAGCTGATGGGACACCACCTTCCTTGATGTGGCACCACATTCCTTGGAGAAACTCAGTGCCAGGAGCTGGGATGGAGCTGGTGTTGGGCTCCCAGAAACTTCTGGTGTTGCTCAGACCTTTCAGGTACAGGGAATGTTGCTGAGATGGTGGAGAGGGGGCACCCTGCAAGAACCTGGTGGGTTTGGAGATAACCCCATGGGGATCTGCTCCTCCTGGCTGTCACTGCCTCACAGTGACAGCAAAGCCTGGGCTCACAGCTGAGACTCAATCAATCAAAGATCCAAAAGCTAAATGGAAATCAGAGGAGCAAACCCAAGATGATCTCACTCAAGTGGCCAGTCTGAGGTGTACAAGGGGCTGGCATGCCCCATCCAGGCTCCAGAGAAGGGTTTGGCTCTGCTGGTGGCCTCTGATGAAAACAGCCTTGAGGATTTTAAATATTTGGGGTGTTTCCCCCCAGCCTCTGGGGGATTTACCCTCTGCAGCTCCAAGTTCCCAGCTGCCTGGGATGGTCCCTTTTTGGTGTTTTGGGGAGGCTGAGCTCAGAGCTGAGTGCTGCTGTGTTTGAAGGGGGACACAGATCCCACAGGGATCCCATAAGGAGACCGGAGTGGGTGGAATGGAAACAACTCATTCATAACTCAGCAAGGCAAGGCTGTGATTTCCAGAGGACTTTAGTGAACACAGATGTCCCAAGGCATTCGCCACCATCTGGCTGGGTTTTCCTCTGCTCTGTGGCTTCCTGTAGTTCAGTGTTTGTGCAGGATTCCTCCTCAGATTTTGTCAGTCCCAGAAATTCTGGGTTAATCAGCAAAAACCTCACCATGAGAAGCCACCAGGTTCTGCGTTATTGCCTCCCCTTGTTGTAAGCTGACACAGAGACTATACAAGGCAACACTCCATTTTCAGAGGGGTTCAAACCTGTTTTTATTATAAAATGAAAGCTTTTTATACATTTTACAAAGCTCATTCGGGGTTAATCAGCAAAAAACCTCATCGTGAGAAGGAGACAGCCACCAGGTTCTCTGTGCACCTCTGGTATTGCTTCCCCTCTTGTCATAATTCAGATGGAGGGAATACAAAAATGAACACATTCCACTTTCAGAGGGCTTCAAACATGTTTTTATCATAACATGAATGCTTTTTTTATACATTCTTACAAAGCTTATTATTTTATTCTAGCGTGCATGCTTTTTATACATTCTTACAAGTTTGTCTCTCATCACTTATTGGTGATGAGAGACAAACAAAAAGTGTTCATTGGAATAGTTTAGGTTATAGCAGGTTTCCCCTATTTATCCTTCTTTCTTGTCAGCAACCTTGGTAGAAAATTCTTTCAGGGGTAAGCATGGATCCTCTTCTCAAACTCCTCTCTGGCTCCCAAAAGTGGCTCTAAAACCTCTTGCACACCCTCTGTTCCCTCCTGCAGCACGGGGTGATCGTGGCAGATGAGGAGGAATATTTCATCGAGCCCCTGAGCCCTGGAGCCAACGTCAGCACGGGGAGAGGGCAGAGGGGGAGACAGGGATCTGACCCCAGAAGGCTTGTTTGTTATTTTTATGATATATATTATATTAAAATTATACTGCAGTACTTCACATGGATGCAGCCTGTGGAAAGAATGATGGGTTTGTGCTCCTCTGGGTCTACCACCTCCTCCTTAGCTAAATCCAGCCCAAAACCCTCTGGGAAAATCTTGTTGCAGAACAGGCCCCATGGCAAATAGCAATTTTTTCTCCTAAATTTGAGATTTTCTTGGGTTTTCTTTCACCCATTTCTCCCAGGTGGTCTGGGCTTTGGGAAGATCCCGTCCCTCTCCCATCCTCACAGAGCAGGGCTTGAAAATTTGTAAATAGAGCATGGAATAGAAGAGGGTTTTCTAGGAAAAAAGGAAATTATGAATCACCTCTTGTTTTTATCTTCAGAAGAATCCTCCCAGATTTGGCCAAACTATATATATAAACTATAAATTTATATATATAAACTATAAATATATATAGTTTTTATATATATAAAATATATATAGTTTAAACTATATATAGTTTTTATATAAACTATATATATATTAATATGCATAGTTTATATATATATATAAAGTAAACTATACTAAAGAATGGAGAAAGGATACTTACAGAAGGCTAAAAGATAATAATGAAAAACTCATGACTGACTCCTCAGAGTCTGACACAGCTGGGCTGTAATTGGCCGATAAGTAAAAACAATTCACATGAAACCAATGAAACAATCACCTGTTGGTAAACAATGTCCAAACCACTTTCCAAAGCAGCAAAAAAAAACCACAGGAGAAGCAAATCAGATAATTATTGTTTTCATTTTTCTCTGTGGCTTCTCAGCTTCCCAGGAGCAAAATCCTGGGCAAAGAGATTTTTCAAAAAATGTGACGGTGACAGACAAGCGCTGTCACATCCAAAGGACACTGCTGGTGGCAGGGCAGGGGTGTGTCTGTACCGAGAGCTCTGTTGGACTTTTGGGATGACCTTTGAGCCATGCCAGGCACATTTCTGCTTGCTGGTGGAGTTCAGCTGATGGGACACCACCTTCCTTGATGTGGCACCACATTCCTTGGAGAAACTCAGTGCCAGGAGCTGGGATGGAGCTGCTGTTGGGCTCCCAGAAACTTCTGGTGTTGCTCAGACCTTTCAGGTACAGGGAATGTTGCTGAGATGGTGGAGAGGGGGCACCCTGCAAGAACCTGGTGGGTTTGGTGATCACCCCACTGGGATCTGCTCCTCCTGGCTGTCACTGCCTCACAGTGACAGCAAAGCCTGGGCTCACAGCTGAGACTCAATCAATCAAAGAATAAAAAGCTAAAGCAAATCAGGAGCAAACCCAAGATGATCTCACTCAAGTGGCCAGTCTGAGGTGTACAAGGGGCTGGCATGCCCCATCCAGGCTCCAGAGAAGGGGTTTGGCTCTGCTGGTGGCCTCTGCTTAATCAGCCTTTGGATTTTAAATATTTGGGGTGTTTCCCAAAGCCTCTGGGGATTTACCCCTCTCTGCAGCTCCAAGTTCCCAGCTGCCTGGGATGGTCCTGAGCTGCTTTTTGGTGTTTTGGGGAGGCTGAGCTCAGAGCTGAGTGCTGCTGTGTTTGAAGGGGGTTTTGGGATCCCACAGGGATCCCACTGAGACCGAGTGGGTGGAATAGGAAACAACTCATTCATAACTCAGCAAGGCAAGGCTGTGATTTCCAGAGGACTTTAGTGAACACAGATGTCCCAAGGCATCCGCCACCATCTGGCTGGGTTTTCCTCTGCTCTGTGGCTTCCTGTAGTTCAGTGTTTGTGCAGGATTCCTCCTCAGATTTTGTCAGTCCCCAGAAATTCGGGGTTAATCAGCAAAAACCTCACCATGAGAAGCCACCAGGTTCTGCGTTATTGCCTCCCCTCTTGTAGCTGACACAGAGACTATACAAGGCAACACTCCATTTTCAGAGGGCTTCAAACCTGTTTTTATTATAACATGAAAGCTTTTTATACATTTTTACAAAGCTCATTCGGGGTTAATCAGCAAAAACCTCATCGTGAGAAGCCACCAGGTTCTCTGTGCACCTCTGGTATTGCTTCCCCTCTTGTCATAATTCAGATGGAGGGAATACAAAGCAACACATTCCACTTTCAGAGGGCTTCAAACATGTTTTTATCATAACATGAATGCTTTTTATACATTCTTACAAAGCTTATTATTTTATTCTAGCGTGCATGCTTTTTATACATTCTTACAAAGTTTGTCTCTCATCACTTATTGGTGATGAGAGACAAACAAAGTGTTCATTGGAATAGTTTAGGTTATAGCAGGTTTCCCTTATTTATCCTTCTTTCTTGTCAGCAACCTTGGTAGAAAATTCTTTCAGGGGTAAGCATGGATCCTCTTCTCAAACTCCTCTCTGGCTCCCAGGAAGTGGCTCTAAAACCTCTTGCACACCCTCTGTTCCCTCCTGCAGCACGGGGTGATCGTGGCAGATGAGGAGGAATATTTCATCGAGCCCCTGAGCCCTGGAGCCAACGTCAGCACGGGGGGAGAGGGCAAGGGCAGCCCCCACGTGGTGTACAAGCGCTCGTCCCTGCAGTACCCTCACATGGATGCAGCCTGTGGAGTGATGGGTAGGTGCTCCCACCACCTCCTCCTCAAATCCAGCCCAAAACCCTCTGGGAAAATCTTGGCAGAACAGGCCCCCATGGCAAATAGCAATTTTTTCTCCTAAATTTGAGATTTTCTTGGGTTTGCTTTCACCCATTTCTGGTGGTCTGGGCTTTGGGAAGATCCCGTCCTCTCCTCCTCGCAGCAGGGCTTGAAAATTTGTAAATAGAGCATGGAATAGAAGAGGGGAAAAAAAACCACCTCTTGTTTTTCTTCAGAAGAATCCTCCCAGATTTGGCCAATTTGCAGAGGATTGGGAAATCACAGCTCACATGTGCTCAGCACAGTCTTGGCTTTGGGGTTTGTGTCCATGTTGGGATAACTCTGCTGCTGATGTGGAAAAGACCCTTGGAGGGTGGGATGTGGGGCCTGGCCCATCACAGGGGGCTCTGGGGGATGTTCAAGGACAATGGTGACAGCACATGTCTTGGTTTAGAAAGACAGGAGTCTGCTGAGGAAGGCAGGAGCCTCCCCTGACATGGAGAATGTAAACCCTCCCCACCCCTCCAAATTGCTATAAATTTTAAATTAAGGGGCTCTCAGGCAAAAATATGGGAGCAGGAAAATACAGGTCTTTAATAGGGAAAGAAAAAAAAAAGGATAAAATAAACAATGCAGTACACTGGAACAACACTGACAGAATCAGAGCCCAACCTGACACCCTGTGGGTCAGGGTGTTGGTGGCAGTCCCATTGGAATTGTGGCTGCAGCCCTCCTGCAGTGTCAGGGGTGGTTCTGCTGGAGCAAGGGGGATCTGTAGAGATGGATGGATTCTTCCTCTGAAGATCCAGGGGAAGGAGAGGCAGCTGCTGCTCCTCTGGGGAATCCAGTGGAGAAGCTGTGCTGGTGTTCCAGAATCTCCAGATTATATCCAGGCAGGAATGCTTGGCTCCTCCCTCTGGGCTCACATCTCCCAATGGGATGCTGTAGTTCTTATCAGCCATGCAGGGACATTCAATGGCTGTTATCAGCAGATGTCCCCTCCCGAGGGAGGAGTGATTGTGGTCACTCAAAGAGAGGGAATCCCTTGTGCACAGGCAGAGTTTCAGCATCTCCCCAAAATGCTGCAGGCCTAGAGGATGCCCCTCCCTCAGTTCAGAGAGGCTCTGTAGGGCTCACGGGAGATGCCCTCCCTGCACTTTTCATGGATCAGTTTGTGGGAGCAGAGCAGAGCTGGCCCTGAGTGCTCCTGGCTTCTCTCCAGGCTCAGAGCAAGGTTTTGGGGTCAAAAATCCTGCCAGGGACTGGGAGTGACTGGGGGGCACTGGGAGGGTGTCACTTCAGGACGTTCATCCTTCACTGCCCCAGCAGTGACACTTGGTCAGATGAGGAGTCACTGTCACCTCCTGTGAGCGTCCCAGAGCCACCAGCCCCTCTGGAGCCACCCTGTGCTCCCCTGGCCCTGCCCATCCATCTCCCAAAGCCAGGCTGGATGCAGACTCCCCTCCTGCTGACTCTTTGCCACATTCCCCAGCTTCCAGAAATAATTCAGCCCTCTCCTAATTGCTTCTTGGAAAGGAGAGATGTGCAGGGGGAGCCAAAGTTTAGAACAACCACAGCACAACAGCTCCAGCAAGGCCACCCTGTGGCTGGACATGTCCTGTCCTGCCCTGCCCAGCATTCCTGGGCCCTGAGCACCCCCAGGAGCTCCCCTGGATCCCTTCAGGAGCTGGAGCTGGGAGGGTTTGGGGCTGCCTGAGGTCTGCCCCATGACTGGATGTGATGAACCTCAGAGCAGGGGAAAGGATCCAGCTGGATCTGCTGGATCTGCAGGCAGGATCCAAAGGATCTCCCAGGACCTCCCCTGTCCTTTGGTGGTCTCCAGGAGGGGAATTTGGAGCTGATGGCTCTGCTGGGGACACCCCCAGGCTCAGCTCAGCAGCACTTGAAGCAAAGTCCCTCAAAGCTGCTGCTGCTGCTGCTGCTGCTGCAGAGATTGCAGCTCTTTCTGTGGTGGAAAAGCCAAACCCTAAATCCAGGTCCTTTCCTGGAAAAAGGAAAGAGGAATTTCCAGAAAAAGGAAGGAGGAAAAGGTCTGCAAGGATTTAATTTTCAGGTTAAGGCTAAAACCTAAAAAAAAAAAAAAAAACAAAAAAAAGTGCTGTCTCTGAGCCCACCCCCAGAGGGGTTTGGGGCTGGGGTGTGCTGGGCACCCAGTTATTCTGTTTTCATAGAAATGTTCATTAGAGGAAACTACCCACCTGGTTAAATAATTATAATTAAGAACTGGTAATCTCCTTTCATTTTTTAACTTGATCTTCAGGATGCATGTGCATAGCTAAAGGAGCCTTGTTTGGACATCTTACTTCTTTTGGTTTTGATTTGAATTGTCAAGTGGATTTAAATTATGTGTTTTGGAGCTGTGCACCCTGTAGAATGATTTATGGAAAGATAGGTTGTTTAAAAAAAAAAAAGGGTACAGGAAGGGACAGGAGGGGAGAGGAGGGCAGGGGAGAGGCCTGGGGACAGCCCTGTTCTGCCTTTGGGACATTTTCTAGGTCCACCCAGGAATCACAGAATGAATGAGGTTGGAGAAGACCTTTAGGGTCACCCAGTCCAAGCTGCGATCCAGCACATCCCCACCAGCTGAGCCCTGGCACTGGGTGCCACCTCCAGGCAGGGGACAGGAGGGGACAGGAGGGGACAGGAGGGCCAGGGAGGCCTGGGGACAGCCCTGCTCTGCCTTTGGGACAACCTTGTTCTGCCTTTGGGACATTTTCTGGCTCCACCCAGGAATCACAGAATGAATGAGGTTGGAGAAGCCCTTTAGGGTCACCCAGCCCAAGATGAGCCCTGGCACTGGGTGCCACCCCCAGGCTCCTCCAAACCCCTCCTGGGTTGGTGACCCCACCCGTCCCTGGGCACACAGCTCCACTGGCCAGTGTCTCCTCCAGCGGAGAATCCTTCTCTGACATCCTGACTAAACCAACCCTGGGGCAGCTTGAGAGCCCCTCCATGGCCTCCCCCTCTGGGAGGGACTGGGGGGGACTGGGACAGAGGGGCTTTGTACAGGGAGGGACTGAGGGGGACTACGAATGACGGGGGGGACTGGGAGGGACTGGAACAGACTGGAACAGACTGGGAGGGACTGGGAGTGACTGGGAGCAACTGGGGGGTCTGGGAGGGACTGGGAGTCATTGGGATAGAGGGGCTTTGTAGTGGGAGAGACTGGGGGGGACTGGAAGTGACTGGGAGAGATTGGGAGGGACTGGGAGGGACTGGGACAGAATGGCTTTGTACTGGGAGGGATTGGGAGCAACTGAGAGAGACTGAGGGGGACTGGGGGGGTCTGGGACAGACTGGGAGGGACTGGGACAGAGGGACTTTCTACTGGGAGGGACTGGGAGTGACTGGGAGGGACTGGGAGAGACTGCAGGGGACTGGGAGGGACAGAGTGGCTTTGTACTGGGAGCCCACAGCTCCTGCCCAAGGTCATCCCAACCATCCCGAGGGCATCACATCCATCCCAAGGTCATCCCAACCATCCCAAGGGCATCACAACCATCCCAAGGTCATCCCAACCATCCCAAGGTCATCCCAACCATCCCAAGGTCATCCCAACCATCCCAAGGGCATCCCAACCATCCTGAGGGCATCCCAACCATCCCGAGGGCATCCCAACCATCCATCCCAACCCTCCCGAGGGCATCCCAACCATCCCGAGGGCATCCATCCATCCCAAGGTCATTCCAACCATCCCAAGTCCATCCCAACCATCCCAAGTCCATCCCAACCATCCTGAGGGCATCACAACCATCCCAAGGTCATTCCAACCATCCCAAGTCCATCCCAACCATCCTGAGGGCATCCCAACCATCCTGAGGGCATCACAACCATCCCAAGGTCATTCCAACCATCCCAAGTCCATCCCAACAATCCCAAGGTCATCCCAACCATCCCGAGGTCATCCCAACCATCCTGAGGGCATCACATCCATCCCAAGGTCATTCCAACCATCCCAAGGGCATCCCAACCATCCTGAGGGCATCCCAACCATCCTGAGGGCATCACAACCATCCCAAGGTCATCCCAACCATCCTGAGGGCATCCCAACCATCCCAAGGTCATCCCAACCATCCCAAGGGCATCACAACCATCCCGAGGGCATCACAACCATCCCGTTCCCTCCCCAGACGAGAAGCCCTGGAAGGGGAGGCACTGGTGGCTCAGGACACTGAAACCTTCCCCCCTGAAGCCCTCGGGCAACCACAGCCAGCGGGGCCAGCTGCCCCTGAAGAGGTCGGTGAGCACCGAGCGCTACGTGGAGACCCTGGTGGTGGCTGACAAGATGATGGTGGGCTACCACGGCCGCAGGGACATCGAGCAGTACATCCTGGCCATCATGAATATTGTAAGTGTTACACCCACACCAGGAGCCTCATGGGCTGGGGAGAGAATTGCTGTTCATCACCCCGTCAGGAAATTGATTCCACAAACGGAAAATTAATCCACAAACATCAGAGGTTTATGTCCAAAAAGGAGACAGAGGAGTCTTTTTGCTTTATTTGAATAAAGGGAGAGGCCATGGGGTCTCTCAAATTTTGGGAGGATGCAGCCACCTTTTTATCCCAATTTCCCTTCCATCTTTCCCCATTTCTGAGGTACTTGAGAGGTTCAGACTACCCAGAATGCCTGAATTCCCCTGTAATGCATAACCCTTCTCTTTAATTCTTAATTCTTACGGAATTTAGAGGTTTTTCCCCATTTCTGAGGTACTTGAGAGGTACAGACTTCCCAGAATGCCTGATACCAAAGATTCCCCTCGAATGTATAACCCTCCCTTTTAATATTTAATTCTTATGGAATTTAGGGGGTTTTCCCCATTTCTGAGGTACTTGAGAGGTTCAGACTTCCTGATACACCTTATACCAAAGATTCCCCTGTAATGTGTAACCCTCCCTTTTAATGTTTAATTCCTATGGAATTTAGAGGTTTTTCCCCATTGGCTCAGGTACTTGAGAGCTTCAGACTTCCCAAAACCCCTGACACCAAAGATTCCCCTCTAATGTATAACCCTCCCTTTTAATTTTTAATTCTTACGGAACTTACGGCTGCAGGGACATCTAGCCATACATCCTGGCCATCATGAACATTGTAAGTGTTACACCCACACCAGGAGCCTCACGGGCTGGGGGAGAATTGCTGTTCATCACCCCGTCAGGAAATTGAATCCACAAACACCAGAGGTTTGTGTCCAAAAAGGAGACAGAGGAGTCTTTTTGCTTTATTCGAATAAAGGGAGAGCCCATGGGGCATTCCCTGGGGTCTCTCAAATTTTGGGAGGATGCAGCCTCCTTTTTATCCCAATTTCCCTTCTCTCTTTCCCCATTTCTGAGGTACTTGAGAGGTTCAGACTTCCCAGAACACCTGATACCAGAGATTCCCCTCTAATGTATAACCCTCCCTTTTAATGTTTAATTCTTACGGAATTTAGGGTTTTCCCCCATTGTTTCTTTCACCTTTCAATGTCCAATTTCATTTATCAGCAAACCTACAGTTTGTTCGTGAAGGTAAATACCTTTTTCCACTCATCAATCAGTGGAATCCTTCCCATTGTTTCTTTTACCTCTCAGTGTTGGTTTTATCTACCAGCAGCCCCACAGTTTGTTTGGAAAGGCAAACCTGTCATTCCTCTCAACCCCAAAAGGAGAAAGGGAAAAGAAGATTTTCCTGCATGAAGCAGGATGGGGAAATGGGATCTGTTCCAGGCTAGCAGTGGCTTCTCCCCTGGCTCAGAGCAAGGTGTGAAAAACGCCAATCACTTGTTTTTAAAAATTTAAAAGTTTAATAGTAATAAAATGGTTATTAAAAAATAGTAATACAATTAGAGTAATAGCAATTTGGACAAATTGAATTAGGACAATATGAGACAATAGACACAAACAGTTATGGACAGTCCAGGTACCTTTTCTGGGCAGCACGAAGCCAAAAAAGGACCCAGTTAACAGAGAATTAACCCTTAAAACCAATAGACTGTTGCATATTCATATACCTCATACATGATGCATAAATTCCATTCAAACACAGGATTCTGTCTGGTCAGTGTCAGCTTCTTCCTCTGAATCCCAACAGCGCCTTCGAGGCAGGAAGAAGTTCGTTTCTTCTGATAATGGGGCAATAAATTCTTTCTCTGAAAGATTCAGGTGTCCTGTGGCTGCCATCTCACTGAGAGTCCTTTCTTTAAAAAAAGTATTTTACATAGCATCATTTCTATTTTAACATTTTTTATAACCTAAAACTATATTTAACACAGTACTTAAGAGAATGAACACAGCATTACTTTCTAACACAACACATATAATATTCAGTTGAATATTTGTGAAAAGCCAATCATAAAATACATGCATCTTTCACAAAGGTTTTGGGATCAAAAATCCTGCCAGGCTGGCAGTGGCTTCTGCCCAGGGGTTTGGGGTTTTGGGGTTAAATATCCTGCCAGGATATTTAACCCCAAAACCCCAAAAGGATATTTAACCCCAAAACCCCAAAAGGATATTTTTGGGGTTAAATATCCTGCCAGGTTATATTTACCCCAAGGTTTTGGGGTCCAAAATCCTGCCAGGCTGCTGCTGCTGAGCAGTGGGACCCCGGTGGGACCTTGGAGCCTGCAGAGGTAAACTCTGGCCTGTCTGACCCCGGGCTGGGAGAACAAAAGCCTTTCTTAGAGCAGCATCTCTCAGCTGAAATTAGCATTGCAAATGCTGCCAGGCAAGCTGAGAACCACATGGGAAAGCAGAAGGACAGGCAGCTCTCACGCTTGGGGGCTGAGCAGGGAGAGGGGCTCAGAAATCCCCCCGAGCTCTGGTTCTGCTCTGGGGCTCTGCTGGCGGCAGGGTACCAGGCTGGATGCATTAACAGCCTGAATTGGCCGTGCTGGATCCTCCTGTGAGGTGAGATGGCTTTGGAAGTTATCCATCAACCCTCTGAAAGCCCCTCTGTGACGGCGCTTTGTCCCGTCCTCCCGTCCTCCAGGATCGCTTTTCACGCTTTGCACTTCTAAAGCCCCGACGCCAGATTTTCAAACAATCCCGGTTTCATCTGCTCCGAAGCTTTCCTGGGGGATGCTGTGGCCTTCCCCATCCTCCCTGAGGGATGCTGTGCCCTCCCCTCAGCAAAGCTCCATCCCCGGGGCTGCAGTGAGGATTTTTGGGGATTTTGGAAATGCCAGCAGTGGGGGCTGCCCTGAAATAAACAGGGCAGTGTGATGGTGTTCACAGGGGTTTTCAGGTGAGGGAAGAGACGAGAATGTTGACTCTATGTTCAGAAGGCTTGATTTATTGTTTTATGATATATATTACATTTAAACTATACTAAAGAATATAGGGAAAGGTTTCATCTCAGAAGGCTAGCTAAACTAAGAATAGAAAAGAAAAGAATGATGGCAAAGGCAGCTGCCTCAGACTCTCTGTCCAAGCCAGCTGGCTGTGATTGGCCATTAATTAGAAACAACCACATGAGACCAATCCCAGATGCACCTGTTGCATTCCACAGCAGCAGATAACCATTGTTTGCATTTTGTTTCTGAGGCCTCTCAGCTTCTCAGGAGGAAAAAATCTTTAGGAAAGGATTTTTAATGAAAAGATGTCTGCGACAGGGCAGGAGACTTTTTCTCCTTTTTAATGCCCATATTAAAAGTGATCAGCTCAAGGTTGGGGGCTCAACGGATCCTCAGTTTCCGTCGCTGCTCCCACGGTAACTCGGAGGAAGAGCAATGTGCAGCTTTGTCCACTAAACGCAGAGCTGGGGGCCTGTCTGCACAACAGCAGTGGGGCTCTACCCCGTGTTTTTCAACTTTTGGGTTTTCCAGGCTCAGGCCTTGGTTCCAGCTGAGGTCTTTGCTCAGGGTGAGGGGCAATGAAGGTTTTCAGCATCTCTGCAGGCTCGGTACTTTGTTCCTCATGTCTAGACATCACTCTGATCTCTTAATTCTGTATTGGCTCGTTGTTTTGGGGGTCTTTTCGGTAAGTTTGGTGGGCTATCTTCCCATGGCATACTGGTCTCGAGGCTATTTTGCATTCTCTGATGGCCCCCCCATGTCCCCTCCTCTCACCGTCCAGGGAGAAGGACAACTTAGCCTCAGGCAGGGCCATAGTGATACAAAAGGAGCAATTAATGAGAATGACCAGTGATTACAATAATGAACAGGTAGAACTTCACCTTGACAGCATCTGGTTTAACTGGTTCTGCAACCCTTTTTTCCCAAAAAAAAAATTGGCAGATTTTTTATTTATAACAGGGATTTTGGAAATGCCAGCAGTGGGGACTGCCCCACCTGGGCTGAGGGATTTTGGCTTCACTGCTCTGGGGCAGCGAGCCCTGATTGTGGTTTTGGGGATTCTGCTACTCAGGTGGTGCTGTGGGGTCCCATTCCCATTCCCACTTCCCAAAAATGTTGGGTTCAGCCCCCCCACAGCAGTGCATAGCCCTCCCCAGCTCACCTGGCCACAGAGCTCATTTTTAAGACTCCTCTTTTCTTGTTTCTTGGAGGTCAGGTTGCCAAACTTTTCCAGGACTCGAGTCTGGGCAATATTGTCAATATCCTGGTCACCAGGCTGATCCTGCTCACCGAGGATCAGGTAAGCTGGGCTTTGTTGAGCCTGTCCTGTGTCTGCACTTCCCTTCAGGACCTCTGTGTCCCCCTGGATGTCACTCCCAGGAATTCCCCCCAGTGCACATCCTCCCAATGCCCCCTGAGGACGGGGCTGAGCAGACCTCTGGGAATCTGAATTTTTCCATGATAAGGTGACTTTAGGGAGATTTAAGGATCTTTAGTTCTCCTAAAGTGGTGGTGGAACCCTGGCTGCTGAGAATTTCAGACTTTCTGTGCTGACAGACTCTGACCCCCAGGAGAACACTGCATTGACCTGAGGCCCTGGAGAAGCTTCCAAAATGGAATGATAGAACTGGGATTGTGGGTGTGGAGTTTGAATAGAAGTGTGTGATATCACAGGGTGGGGAACTCAGAGTTGAAGGTTTTAGAATCTAGTAACAGATATAAAGCAAGATGGAGGTTTTGGGGTGGAGGCTGGTCCTTCTTCTTCACCTTCTTCTTCACCTCCTTTACTTTTACCTTCTTCTCCTTCACCTTCTTCTCCTTGTTCTTCACCTTTCTCTTCTCCACCTTCTTCTTCTTCTTCTTCTTCTTCTCCACCTTCTCTTCTTCTTCTCCTTCTCCTCCTTCTCCACCTTCTCCTTCTCCTTCTCCTTCTCCTTCTCCTTCTCCTTCTCCTTCTCCTTCTCCTTCTCCTTCTCCTTCTCCTTCTCCTTCTCCTTCTCCTTCTCCTTCTCCTTCTCCTTCTCCTTCTCCCCCCTCCTCCATTGGTTTGGGTGGTTTTGTGCAATTGGATAAAAATGTCTGCATTGCAGGCCACAGGTCGTTGGTTATTGGGTTAAAAGTAAAAATAATTTAGGTGTAATTTCTTAATTGGACAGTTTATCCTTAAAAGACCTTGTAGAGAGAGAGATGGGGCTCCATTTTTTAGTTTGTTAGAATGAAGTGCTGTAGAACTCAGGGTTTGTGAGACTGTGACATAGTCTAATACACTAAACTAATAAACATCTGAATCCAAACAAGAAATACCATCCCATGATTTAATCCTGACCCTGGCAAAAAGAAGTTAAGACTGAACAAACTCCCTTTTCTTGCTTTCCTGTGGCCTCCACGAGGAATCGGGCCTGTCTGCAGTGGTGTCAGTGCTCTGCTGGCACAGAGTGGGCAGTGCCTTCCCCCAGAGCTTCCCTGGGAACACCCTCTGCCATTGCTTCCATTCCAGCCCACGCTGGAGATCAACCACCATGCCGGGAAATCCCTGGACAGCTTCTGCAAGTGGCAGAAATCCATCGTGAACAGGAACGGCAACGGGAACGCCATCCCGGAGAACGGCATCGCCAACCACGACACCGCCGTGCTGATCACCCGGTGAGCCCGGTCCCTGGGGTGGCACTGTCCCCTGGGGGTGCCAGCTGTCCTGGGCTCCAAGGTCATCCAAGGCTTCCTGAATCTCAGTGGGTGCAGATTATTGTAGTTGAGATTGTTATCACCCTCCAGTTCAGCTTATCGCCCTCCAGTTCAGTTTATCAATCTCCACTCCAGTTTATCACCCCGCACCCCAGTTTGTTATCAATATCCACCCCAGCTTGTTATCAATCTCCATCCCAGTTTGTTGTCAATCTCCACTCCAGTTTATCACCCTGGATTCAAGTTTCTTATCAATCTCCACTCTGGTTTGTTATCTCTGGTTTTCTGTTATCAATCTCTTCCTTCACCTTCTGTTCTTCCCTCGGTCCACCCCAGGATTCATTGATCATGGATGGTGGATGGATGGACAGGATGGATGGATGGATCGATGGGTCTTTGGATGGATGGATGGATCATGGATGGATGGATGGATGGATGGATGGATGGATGGATGGATGGACGGATGGATGGATGGATGGATGGATGGATGGATGGATGGATGGATGGATGGATGGATGGATGGATGGATGGATGGATGGATGGATGGATGGATGGATGGATGGATGATAGATGGATGATGATAGATGGATGGACAAGGATGGATGGATGGATGGACGGATGGATGGATGGATGGATGGATGGATGGATGGATGGATGGATGGATGGATGGATGGATGGATGGATGGATGGATGGATGGATGGATGGATGATGGATGGGGATGGATGATGGATGGATGGACAGGGATGGATGGATGGATGGATGGACGGATGGATGGATGGATGGATGGATGGATGGATGGATGGATGGATGGATGGATGGATGGATGATGGATGGATGGATGGATGGATGGATGGATGGATGGATGGATGGATGGATGGATGGATGGATGGATGGATGGATGATGGATGGGATGATGGATGGATGGACAGGGATGGATGGATGGATGGATGGATGGATGGATGGATGGATGGATGGATGGGGATGGATGGATGGATGGATGGATGGATGGATGGATGGATGGATGGATGGATGGATGGATGGATGGATGGATGGATGGATGGATGATGGATGGATGGACAGGGATGGATGGATGGATGGATGGATGGATGGATGGATGGATGGATGGATGATGGATGGATGGATGGATGGATGGATGGATGGATGGATGGATGGATGGTCAGAAGGAAGGAGGACACAGAGGATGACAGGGACAGTGGGAGGGATGGCAGATCAGCTGGAAGGCCACAGGATGCTGCAGGGATGGAGGGCACAGGGAATGCTGAGCTCCCCAGGTGCTGCTGGCTGTGCCCAGGATTGTCCCTCCGGTCCCCACAAATCCCTCCTTGGGCAGAGACAAAACACCCCAAGACAGGCCAAAGGCAAATCCAACATTGTTTTGTGCCTTTCCCCCTCTCCTTCAGAGAAAGAAAGTCAGGAAATTGAAGTGCTGGAGAGGGGACCCTCCAGGTGGGAGCTAATTCCTTTATCCATGTGCTGCCCTCCTGCTCCAGCTCCAGCGTGAGCCTGGAACCCCCCACGGATGAGACTCCACAGAAGAATGACAAAAGGGCCCCTCAGCCCCAGATTTTCCCCCTCCCAAGGGGGCTGCAGCTTTTTCCTGCCCTCCCTCCTCACATTTGGGATGCAAACGCCAGCTCCGAGCTCTCCATCCTCCCTCCAGATGTTCGAGCCAGCCCGGAGCCGCTGCTGAGCCTGGACAGCGCCTGGCGCATCCGGCCCCGGCCCCAATAAATTCCCGGTGTCCCGATAAGATCTTGCTGAGCTCGGGGCTTTTTTTCCTCCTGCAGGGACGTGTCAAAGCAGAGCCTCCGAGGGCTTTAAAGGCATTCGCTCAAAACAAAGCAACAAATGTTTTGCACTCTGCTCGGTTTCCTGCCGACAGGAGGGGAGAGGTTTGGGCACTTCCAGGGGCCAAAGGGACAGGAGCCATCCCCGGGAATGTGTGGCACTTAACCCTTCGTGTGCTGCCGCTTTTCACCGCCCACCCTCATCCCTTAGGGGTCAATGGGGGGAGCGGTGCCGGGGGGTCCTGCCCAGCCTCCCCAAACCCACTCTGGGGTCACAGTCCTCAACCCTTCACCAGTGGGTGTCCCCAAACTCGTTCTGGGGTCAGAATCCTCGGTCCTGCCCACTCTGTGGGTGTCCCCAAACCCACACCGGGATCACAATCCTCAACCCTTAACCCATGGGTGTCCCCAAACCCACACTGGGGTGACAATCCTCAACCCCACCCCAAACCCGCACTGGGATGTCCTCAACCCCTAAACCAACACTGGGGTGACAATCCTCAACCCCCACCCCGTGGGTGTCCCTAAACCTTCTCTGGGGTCACAATCCTCAGTCCTGCCCACCCCATGGGTGTCCCTAAACCCACACTGGGATCACAAGCCTCAACCCTTAACCTGTGGGTGTCCCCAGACCTGCTCTGGGGTTACAGTCCTCAAGCCTCACCCCATGGGTGTCCCCAGACTTGCTCTGTCATCTAAATCCTCAACCCATGGATGTCCCCAAACCTGCTCTGGGGTCACAATCCTCGGTCCTGCCCACCCCATGGGTGTCCCTAAACATTCTCTGGGGTCACAATCCTCAGCCCTTAACCCGTGGGTGTCCCCAGACCTGCTCTGGGGTCACAGTCCTCCACCCTCACCCCATGGGTGTCCCGAAACCTGCTATGGGGTCACAATTATCAACTTTTATCCTGTGGGTGTCCCTAAACCTTCTCTGGGGTCACAATCCTTGGTCCTGCCCACCCCATGGGTGTCCCAAAACCTACTCTGGGGTCACAATCCTCAGCCCTCACCCCATGGATGTCCCCAGACCCACACTGGGGTCACAATCCTCAGCCCTCATCCCATGAGTGTCCCCAAACCCGCTCTGGGGTCACAATCCTCAGTGGCACCCCATGGATGTCACCAAACCCACACTGGGGTCACAATCCTTAGCCCTCACCCCATGGATTTCCCCAAACCCACTCTGGGGTCACAACCTTCAGCCTTCACCCCATGAGTGTCCCCAGACCCGCTCTGGGGTCACAATCCTCAGCCCTCACCCCATGGGTGTCCCCAAACCCACACTGGGGTCACAATCCTCAGCCCTCACCCCATGGGTGTCCCCAAACCCACTCTGGGGTCACAATCCTCAACCCTTAACTCCATGGGTGTCCCCAAACCCTCTCTGGGGTCACAACCTTCAGCCTTCACCCCATGGGTGTCCCCAAACCCTCTCTGGGGTCACAATCCTCAGCCCTCACCCCATGGGTGTCCCCAAACTCGCTCTGGGGTCACAATCCTCAGTGCCACCCCATGGATGTCCCCAAACCCGCTCTGGGGTCACAATCCTCAGCCCTCACCCCATGGGTGTCCCCAAACCCGCTCTGGGGTCACAATCCTCAGTGCCACCCCAACCTGGCTCTGGGGTAGCCCCACCCCCACCCCCAGCTCTCAAGCCTGGCCCCTTTCAGCCCAGACTGGCAAACCCCAAGTGTCGACCTTTGCAAGGAAATGAGAATATTCCCTCTCTAACCCAAACTGGTCTCATTTGGAGCTGCCACCTCTGCCCATTTTGAGGATGGTGCGTTTCCATCCAGAGGAGGTTTTTCCTCTTCTTGTTTTACCTTTCCTGGTGCAAACAGTGGATTCCTTCATGCAATGGCTGGAAGTCGAGGCCAGGAGCAGAGGGAAGAGTCACCTTGAATCAACCCAGTTTGGATTTGTTTGGAAAATTCTCAGTAAAGAACTAAAAAAAAAATCACTTGAGCATTTTCATGAAACCACAGTGGGATTTGAAATGGAATATGTTTTCAAACTGAAATGTTTTCTTTATTTTTAGTTTGTTTTTAATCAGAATTTCATATGCCCCATCCCTGGCAGTGTCCAAGGCCAGGCTGGATGGGGCTTGGAGCACCCTGGGGTAGTGGAAGGTGTCCCTGCCATGGCAGGGGGTGGGATGAAATTATTTTTGAAGTCTTTTCCAACTCAAACCATGCTGGGATTCCGTTTCTCTGTTTGATTGATGCAATTTCCTGCAAGAGACCTGAGCTGACAGAGCAGAGGTTGGCCCTGTCCTCTCCCCCCTGTGCCCAGGAGTGCTGGGAAGCAGAGCTGGACCCACCCAAACCCAAAGAGCTCCAGGTCTGGAATAACCTTGGCATAACCTTGGACAAGGAATAACCTTGTCCCTGCTGATTTATGGAATCATCAAAGTTGGAAAAGGCCTCCAATGTCATCAAGTCCAGCCTTTGACCGAATCCCCTTGCCCACTAAACCACATCCTGAAGTGCTCATGTTTTTAACACCTCTGGGAGTGGCGACTCCACCACTGCCCTGGGCAGCCCATTCCAATGCCTGATAATCCTTTCCATGAAGAAATTTTCCCTAAAATCTGATCTAAACCTCCCCTGGCACAGCTTGATGCTGTTTTCTCTCCCGTCCCTGTTCCCTGGAGCAGAGCCTGGCTGTCTCCTCCTGTCAGGAGCTGTGCAGAGCCACAAGGTGCCCCCTGAGCCTCCTTTTCTCCAGGCTGAGCCCCTTCCCAGCTCCCTGAGCCCCTCCTGGTGCTCCAGAGCCTTCCCCAGCTCCATTCCCTTCCCTGCTCATGCTCTACCACCACATTTCAACAAAATCAAGCCTCTGACCTGGCTCAGGTCTGTCACTGAAACCCTCAGTGAATCTCAGCCTGGGCAAAGTGAGTGCTGTCCTACCTGTCACCATTGGTATTTCTATCCCAGAATATTTCATGGGCTGGTTTGCAGTGGTTTGGATGTGAACACGTGGGCGAAATGACAACCCCAAAATCAGAAGTGTCCATAATGCTGCCTCCTCTCCTTCACAGGTACGACATTTGCATCTACAAGAACAAGCCCTGTGGCACCCTGGGTGAGTGGAAATCTGACACCCCCTGAGCAGCCCCCAGCAGCACACAGAACTTTGGGAATGTGATGAGGGTGGGCAGTGCCATCCCCTTTCAGCTGTGCCATCCCCATCCCACCTGTGCCATTCCCTTTCCAGCTGTGTCGTTCCCTTTCCCACCTGTGCCACCCCCTTTCCCACCTGTTCCATCCTTTTCCAAGCTGTGCCATCTCTTTTCAGCTGTTCCATCCCTTTCCCACCTGTGCCATCCATTCCCACCTGTGCCATCCCTTTCCCAACTGTTCCATTCCCCTTCCCAGCTGTGCCATTCTCTTTCCCACCTGTTCCATCCCTTTCCCACCTGTTCCATCCATTCCCAGCTGTTCCATCCCTTTTCCCAACTGTTCCATTCCCTTTCCCACCTGTTCCATCCCTTTCCCCACCTGTGCCATCACTTTCCAGTTGTTCCATTCCCCTTTCCCAACTGTTCCATTCCCCTTTCCACCTGTGCCATTCCCTTCCCAGCTGTGCCATCTCCATCCCCCTGTGCCATCCCTTCCCCACATTTTCCATCCATTCCCACCTGTGCCATCCCCATCCCATCTGTTCCATCCATTCCCACCTGTTCCATCCTTTCCCGCCAGTGCCATCCTTTCCCACCTGTTCCATCCCTTCCCAGTGAAGGTGCAGCTCCTGCCCCAGCACCAGACCAGTTCTTTCCAGCCTCCTGTCCCTTCTGTGAGCACGAAACCAGCAGCCCTGAGCTCTGCTGGGCCCTGGAACTCCTCTGTTCCACCCTGGAACAGCTGGAACAGCTCCAGCTCCAGCTCCAGCTCGAGCCTGCTGATTAAGAACCACTCACATTTTTAGGGCTTGTCCGTGGCCTGCTGGAATTCCCAGCTGAGCAGGGAGAAATTCAACAGTTTTGTGATGACTGCAAAGGAGTTTTTATTGTCACAGCCAGACCCTGCAGCCCTGTCTGGCTGCAGCTCCTCCTTTGTCTCGTCCTGGTTTAGACTGGGCAGGCAGGGAGGGATTTCTGCTCTGCATCACTGTGGGGAGAGCTGGTGGATCTCTGACCTGAGGCTGGACATGCTGGGATGGCTCAAATCATTCTCCTGGCCTGGGGCAGGGGCACAGTTTGTGCAGAGGGAATTTGCTGTCACAATTCAGGGGGAATTTCAGCATCATCCAGTCCTCCAAATGAGCCATGTTGGATTCCTGATGGGTGCCAGGCAGAACCATGGCTGGATCCTGGCTGGCTCAGCTCTGCCTGGCCAGGTTTGGATGCCCCAGAGTTGGTGCAGCCCATCTGAGATTCCCTCACCAGGGCTGTGCCAAGGACTGCTCCACTTTGCCCCATTTGGATACAAAATTCAGAGGATTTTTAGTATTTCTGAGCCTGTCACTGTTAATTCACCATCAGTGCTGAGTGACCATGTCCTGCAAGAACCACGAGTCCATCCCAAAGCTCAGTGCAATGGTGGGAAGGAACTGCTTAGAGTAGAAACAGGTGATACCCAGCTGGGAAATAATGTTCATTTACTCCAATGATTTCAGAAAGCTGAACAATTGCTTGATTAATCTATACTGTATTACACTAATACTATACTAAATTACACACTAAAGAGATACTATACTAAAGAACACAAAAGAAAAACCAGTGACTGTCTCCAGACAGTGGGTGCAATTGGTCAAGGAATCAGAACAACCTTCACTGGTGTCCAATCAACAAATCACTTTGAGTGAACAATCTCCATAACACATTCCACATGTGCCAAACAGGAGCAGAGAGTAGCGATAAGAATTGTTTTCTCCTCTTCTCTGAGCTTCCTCACTGCCTCCCCCAGGGAAAATACTTGGGGAAGTCGTGCCTGCTGCTCTCTGTGAAGAGGCTGCAGCCACAACAGCTCAGTGTTACAGAGCATGAAGCACATCAGGCAGCCCCAAACACCCCCAGGTCCCCTAAGCCACCCTGAGGTGGCCCTGTGTGACAGCTCTGTCCCCTCCCCAGGCTTGGCCCCCGTGGGGGGGATGTGTGAGCGGGAGAGGAGCTGCAGCATCAACGAGGACATCGGGCTGGCCACAGCCTTCACCATCGCCCACGAGATCGGCCACACGTGAGTGCAGCACCCAGCAGCTCCTGCTGCTCTGGCCCTGCCACCAGGGGCTTGTTATAGATACATATAATCTATAATCTATTGTAGATTATTATATATATATATCTATATATACAATATTATATATCCAACAGTATACAATATATCATATAATTATTAATTATTACATATTATAGAATATATTTTTGTTTTTATATAATATATTATATATACTATATATAATATAGTATATATTTTATATAATATATTATATATATATTCTTATAATATATATATATATATTATATATATTATAAAATATATAATATAATATAATATAATATAATATAATATAATATAATATAATATAATATAATATAATATAATATAATATAATACATATTATGTAATATATCATTTTTAATCATTGTATATTGTAGAATATATAATTTTTATATATTTTATATATTATATATATATATATTATATATAATATTATTATATATATTATAATTGATTTATTTATATTATATTATATATATTATAATTGATTTATATTATATTATATGTTATGTTATGTTATGTTATGTTATATAATATATATCCAGTATTATATAACATATTATATCATTATTAATAATTGTATATAATATATTATATACATATTATATTATATATTATATACATATACATATAATATATTATATACAATATTATAAAATATATTATATAATATTGGCTTTTCGTAAAATATTAAAATTGATTCTATATGTGTGGTGTTAAAGTAACTTTGTTATAAAGATAGGTTCTTATTTCTGTTGTCAATTAAGCTTAGTGAAATAGCCGATATAAGTGCACTTGTGTTAAAATGCCATCCTGGAGGATGGGATAACATCCAATAAAAATATAATGAAGACACCTGTACAGATCTGCCAACCATCAGCACTCACTGAAGGCAGTGAGGAACAAAAACTGGAGGTGATAAAAAAAGGACTAAAACCACAACCAAGGAATGTTCCTGCTCTAAAAAGGTGGATCCAAGCAGGAGACATGCTAAACAGTTCTTGGAACATGTAAACCAGTTTGGGGAAAAGTTTACTATGCATGAGGGTCTATGAATATGCAAAGAGCTGAGGTAATGGAAAAGGTATTTAAGGGTTATCCCTGGAGATAACATGGTGCTCTTGGCTGAGTAAAATCTTTATAATAACTCAAGTAATAACCTTTGCTCCATGGTCCTTGTCTCCCATTGTCCTTTATTAAGCTTCTTAAATTTTCACAGGACAGTGAAGGTGTTTTTCACAGGCTGAAAACCCTTCCTGTGGACCATCCAGGTGTGTCCAACCCCATCTGGATGAATTTTCCCAATAACTGGGGCTTAGGGGAAGAAAATCTGCAAACTTTATTTCCTCATTGAGAAACATCTAAAGGAAGTTGAGTTTGTCATTAGACTATCAGTCATAAGATACATCAATGATCCAATACAAGGAATTTAAACAATTGGAAAAATTGACTTTTTTACTTCAAACAGCTTGAATGTTCTTGAGAACTGTTAAATTGTATAAAACATTAGTGTCTTGGTTTGGAAAGACAGCAGTCTGCTAAGGAAGGCAGGAGCCTCCCCTGAAATGGAGAATGCAAACACTCCCCACCCCTCTGAATTACTATAAATTTTAAATTAAGGGGTTCTCAGGCAAAAAATATGGGAGCAGGAAATAACAGGTTCTTTAATATGGAAAGAAAAAAAATAAAAGAATAAAATAAACAGTGCAGTAGACTAGAACAACACTGCCAGAGTCAGAACCCAGCCTGACACCCTGTGGGTCAGGGTGTTGGTGGCAGTCCCATTGGAATTGTGGCTGCAGCCCTCCTGCAGTGTCAGGGGTGGTTCTGCTGGAGCAAGGGGGATCTGTAGAGAAGGATGGATTCTTCCTCTGAAGGTCCAGGGGAAGAAGAGGCAGCTGCTGTTCCTCTGGGGAATCCAGTGGAGAAGCCGTGCTGGTGTTCCAGAATCTCCAGATTATATCCAGGCAGGAATGCTTGGCTCCTCCCTCTGGGCTCACATCTCCCAATGGGATGCTGGAGTTCTTATCAGCCATGCAGGGACATTCAATAGCTGTTATCAGCAGATGTCCCCTAGAGGGAGGAGTGATTGTGGTCACTCATAGACAAACTGCCCACTTGACAAAGGCAATCTGCCCATACAGATGGTAATTGAAAACATCTTGCATTGCAATCTTCAACAATTAGTTTGAGTAGATTTTTTTTAAGAAATGAAAGAGGAAATAATTTTTCCCAAGTCTGGGTGCTGTGGCTCTCTCCAGGTTTGGCATGAACCACGACGGGGTCGGCAACAGCTGCGGCTCGCGGGGGCAGGAGACAGCCAAGCTGATGGCTGCCCACATCACCATGAAGACCAACCCCTTCGTGTGGTCCACCTGCAGCAGGGATTACATCACCAGCTTCCTGGAGTAAGGAATTATGTATTATATTATTTATTATATTATTTATTTAATATATAATATTTTTATTTATTTATTATTCCCACATCTGGAAACTTCACAAATAGATCAGTCCCCCAGAGGAGGAGTGGGGGAATTCCTGGAGTAAGAAATCCACCCCTGGAGTAAGGAATCCACCCCTGGAGTGAGGAATCCACCCCTCCCTGCCCTCCCTCCAGCCTCCCCCAGTCTCTTGTGAGGAGAGGGTAAAGCCAAAGCAAAGCCCAAACCCCCAGAACCTTCTGTCTTGTCTCCCAGAGTCACATTCTTCCCTTCCTTTAGACCTTCCCGTGTTTTTTCCTGCCTGTTGAACATCTAAACCCATTTATGTTGTGGTTGGGAGAGCTTTATTTATTTATTATATAATATATTATATATATATAATACATAATAAATTATTTTTATTTATTTATTATTCCCACATCCAGAAACTGGGGGCTGGGGGATCACAGCTGAGTGGGGGAGCAGCCCCTCTGCCCACCCAGTGCCCACCTGAGGGTGCTGGGCACACCTGCCTGCACTCACCACAGGGACAGCCAGGGGCTGGCAACATCCTGCAGAATGGCTGGAGCTGTGCCAGGGCTGGGCATGGAGCTCAGGGCGAGGTTCTGCCCCCTGAGGCTGCTGGGCACTGCCCAGGCTCCCCAGGGAATGGTGCCAGGGCTGCCAGAGCTCCAGGAGCTCCCAGGGGTGCTCAGGGTGGGGTTGTTGGGGTGGCTGTGCAGGGATGGGGCTGCACTGATCATCCCTGAGGGTCCTTTCCAGCTCAGGATATTCTGTTGGGCTCCTCTGTCCACCTCTGCCCAGTGATGATGCCATTTGGGAATTTTAAGAGCTCTGATCATTTTCTGTAAGTGGAGATGATCCCTGTGGGTGCCTTCCAGCTCAGGATGTTCCAGGTTTCTATGAACCCTCAGATCAACACTTCCAGAGTTACCTCAGAAACAGGATGTTCTTCTCAGCCTGGGAATGATTTCAGAGCACTTTCCCTCACCCAGAGCAGACCCAGATTTATCCCCTCAAGCAGCCAAGCTCTGTGACCGTGTTCACAGGGGTCTGAGGATGAGGGAAGAGACGAGGATCTGACTCCATGTTTCAGAAGGCTTGATTTATTATCTTATGATATATATTACATTAAAACTATACTAAAAGAATAGAAGAAAGGATTTCATCAGAAGGCTGGCTAAGAATAGAATAGGAAGCAATGATAACAAAGGTTTGTGGCTCGGGCTCTGTGTCCAAGCCAGCTGACTGTGACTGGCCATTAATTAGAAACAACCAACATGGGCCAATCACAGATCCACCTATTGCATTCCACAGCAGCAGATAACCATTGTTTACATTTTGTTCCTGAGGCCTCTCAGCTTCTCAGGAGGAAAAATCCTAAGGAAAGGATTTTCCATAAAAGATGTCTGCGACAAAGCTCGGCCCAGCAAAGCCAGGACTAACACCTGCTGATCCCCCGCCTCAGGTTCTCTCTCACCCCTCATCTTTCTCGGCTCTGATTGTCCCTCTGTGCTTCCAGCTCGGGGATGGGATTGTGCCTGAACAACGCTCCTCCCAAGCAGGATTTCATCTACCCCACGGTGGCGCCGGGCCAGGCCTACGATGCCGACGAGCAGTGCCGCTTCCAGTACGGAGTCAAATCCCGCCAGTGTAAATACGGGGTAGAGAGCCTTCCTGCTTTACTCTCGGTTCCAGGGCTGGAGGAGGGGGCGTGGGGCAAGGAAGGGTCTGTGGGGCTGTCCCTGCTGCCCACATCCGTCATTGTCACCATTACAAATGAAGGGATGGGGCTATTTTCAAGCTAAGAACGATGTATTGCTCAGATGAACATCAGGCTCAGGGGCTGTGAGATTTTAGAGGAGTAGGCAGTCAGCCATAGCTCTAAGTAGTTTCATTACAAGACAATATATAACTTTCTAAACCAATAGACAGTTGCCACAGAATTTATCTTGCTTTTCTAACCTATCACCTTTACTTCTGTTGCACTGTGGATACTTTTGTCCAAGGGCTTCTGTCTTATGTACACCCATATGCTTCTATTATAACTTCTAAACTCTTACTTATTCTATACAACCACACCCTCATAAACCCTTCACCACCTTATCAATACAGTTTCCTACATTATAAACCCCTCACCACCATATCAATACAGTTTCCTACATTATAAACCCTTCACCACCTTATCAATACAGTTTTCTACATTATAAACCCTTCACCACCTTATCAATACAGTTTCCTACATTATAAACCCTTCAGCATCTTATCAATAGTTTTCACTTACTGAAAGCTAATTCTTACTTACAACTATAGGAACATAAGTTTATTGTTTTTCTGCTTAATATCTGTGTATTGTATTTTTACATCAATGCAAGTTTCTTCCAAGGCTGAAGATCAAATCCTTCCATGTCTGTGGAATTTTCATTATAAACCCTTCACCATCTTATCAATGCAGTTTCCTACATTATAAATCTTTCACCATCTTATCAATACAGTTTCCTACATTATAAACCCCTCACCACTTTATCAATACAGTTTCCTACATTATAAATCCTTCATCATCTTATCAATACAGTTTCCTACATTATAAACCCTTCAGCATCTTATCAATAGTTTCTCACTTACTTAAAGCTAATTCTTACAAATATAGAAATATAAATTAATGATTTTTCTGCTTAATGTTTGTGTATTGTATTTTTACATCAATCCAAGCTTCTTCCAAGGCTGCAGATCAAACCCTTCTGTGTCTGTGGAAGTTTCATTATAAACCTTTCACCATTTTATCAAAACATTTTCCTACATTATAAACCTTTCCCTATATTACTAATACAGTTTCACTTAAAGCTAATTCTTACTTACAACTCTAGGAAAATAAGTTTATGATTTTTCTGCCTAATACCTGTGCATTGTATTTTTACATCAATCCAAGTTTCTTCCAAGGCTGCAGATCAAACCCTCCCATGTTTATGGAAATTTCATTATAAGCCCTTCAGCATCTTATCAATAGAATTTCCTACATTATAAACCCTTCACCACTTTATCAGTAGAATTTCCTACATTAGAAACCCTTCAGCATCTTATCAATGCAATTTCTCATTTAAAGCATATTCTTACTTACAACTGTAGGAATATAATTTTATTATTTTCTGCTTAATACCTGTGTATTGTATTTTTACATCAATCTAAGCTCTCTTCCAAGGCTGCAGAACAAACCCCCCTGTGTCTGTGGAAGTTTCATTATAAACCCTTCACCATTTTATCTTATGCCACAATAAAACTCCAGGAAGTTTTATTTATTTATTTATTTATTTTATCCCAGCAGTCCCATCCTGTTTGTGAAAAACCCCGACACAGACAAGGACAGGTGGGAGTCAGCTCTGCCACCTGAGCCCAGGGAACCTCCATAGCCAGAAGGGTTTAAGGGGTTTTTTGAGCTTTAAATGTTAAAGTTTTAGGGGATTTGATGTCACAGTCCCCTCTTAATTAGTTAAAAAGTGGAGTAAGTTCATTATTTGTAATTTTTAATAGATGTGATTTAATTTATTTCTCTTTAAAAAAATTGATTTCTCTCTGTTGCAAATCTTGTAAGGTCTTGATACTGGCTTGAAGTTGTATTTTCTGTGGTTTGATTGTTCTGTTGGATTAGGGGTTTTTTTGACTTAGAGATGGGATAACTTACTGGCATTTTAAAAACTTTTATTCTATTTTTAGTCTCATGTGAAGGGTGAGATGATATAGATAATTTATATTTAATATAAATATGTAGGAATAATATAAAAATAAATAATTTACATTATATTATAGTATATTATATAAAATAATAATGTGTTATATTTAATATATAATATATAAAATATAAAATAATATCTATTTTAGATAAATAAATAATATATAAATTATATATATTATATTATATATAATATATAACTTAAAATAGCATTATAATTTATGCTATTACTATCAGAAGCTAACTATTTCTTAATTACAATATATTATAAGCATTTTTTGGCTTATCAGTTTTTGCTACACTATATTGTAAATACTTTCAAGCTAATTATTTTAAATTACTCTTTGTGGGTCTTACTACAACGTATTTTTAAAAATTCTATTTTTCTAAAGTATCTAGTCTTTTCTGTAAGGTCATCCTTTGAAACCTGTTCCTAGTTTAATTTTTTCCTCCACAAGGAAGGAAAAAATTAAACTGGAAAAAATTAAGCTAGAAAAATTAAAACTGGGGAAAAAAAAAAAACTAGAAAAAATTAAACTTTGCTCAGGTGCTTGTGCTTGGTTTGCAAGTGCAGAGCAGGGGACAGGGGACAGCTCTCAGTGGCCTTGGGGTGGCTGCACCTCACATTGTCCCCACCACGCTGAAGACACTCGGTGTCCCCATGTCCCCCTGTGCCACCCAGCTGGTGCCTCCCTGGCACAAGCCAATCCTAATCCGGGTTTTGTTTCTTTGTCTCTCCCCTCCTCCCTGTGTGCCCCCAAATCTCCCCCTCTGCAGGAAGTCTGCAGCGAGCTGTGGTGTCTGAGCAAAAGCAACCGCTGCATCACCAACAGCATCCCCGCAGCCGAGGGCACCATCTGCCAAACCAACACCATCGACAAGGGGGTAAGGCAGCTCTGGGCACCCCGCAGGGATGGCAGGGTCCCTTTTCCAGTAAAAACAGGATTATTGTTCGTGCTGGGGGCGTGGGGTTGGTTTAGGAGCACCCAGCAGCGTGCCCAGCCCTGACCCCACAGGGCAGAGCTGCCCTGGAGGGAGGCTGGGATGGGCCAAGGAGGGCAGAAATCACCCCAAGGTCCAGCTCAGAGCTCATTGTGCAGTGCTGGAATGTGGAATATGTGGAATATGGGAAGTGAAATGTGGAATGTGATGTATGGAATACGGAATGTGGAATATGGAAAGTGGAAAGCGGAGTGTGGAATATGGAATGTGGAATGTGGAAAGTGGAATATGGAAAGTGGAAAGTGGAATGTGGAATATGGAATGTGGAAAGTGGAAAGTGAAATGTGGAATGTGATGTATGGAATGTGGAATGTGGAAAGTGGAGTGTGGAATATGGAATGTGGAATATGGAAAGTGCAATGTGGAAAGTGGAATACGGAAAGTGGAATGTGGAGTATGGGATGTGGAAAATGGAAAGTGAAATGTGGAATGTGGAATGTGGAATGTGGAAAGTGGAAAATGGAATATGGAATATCATACGTGGAATATGGAAATTGGAAGGTGGAATATGGAATGTCATATGTGGAATGTGGAAAGTGGAATGAGGAATGTGATATGTGGAGAGTGGGATGTGGAATATGGAATGTGGAAAGTGGAATGTGATGTATGGAATATGGAATACAGAAAGTGGAATGTGGAACATGGAATGTGATATATGGAATATGGAATGCAGAAAGTGAAATATGATATGTGGAAAGTGGAATATGGAATGTGGAATGTGATATATGGAATGGGAAAGTGGAATATGGAATGTGGATTATGGAATGTGGAATGTGGAATGTGGAATGTGGAATATGGAATGTGGAATATGGAATGTGAAATATGGAATGTGATATATGGAATGTGATATATGGAATATGGAATATGGAATATGGAACATGGAATATGGAATGGGAAATCCCTGCTCCAGCAAAGTCCTCCTTGGTGCCACCCCTGAGGCACAGCAAGGTGACCTCAAGCAGCTGTGGCAGCTCAGGCTGTGGTGCCCATCCCGGGACAGTTTCTGTCACTGACACTGAACCTGTTTAAAATCTCCTGGATAACCTCAGACAGGGCACGCTGCTCCTGAAAAGCAGCAAGGTTTCCATGGATTGTTTCAGGAGAAGTAGGATCTCATGGAATGCCATGTCCTTAAATGAACACCTTGTCCTCAGGTCTCCTGGGGTCTCCTGGCTGGTCTGAGAAAAGGGAATTTTATTTTATTTTTTTCCCCCGGATTTTTGCTTTCAGAAGAACTTGGGAAAAACTGGCTATGATTCAACCTTGGCTGTTTACCCTCAGCTGGGAGGGGAGGGCAGGATTTTCCCTGACCATGAATTTTGCCTTGATTGCTTCACTCCCTGCTCCTCCTACTCCCATTTTCTCCAGTACAAAGTGAATGCACAGCTCAGACAAAGAGCCTTTGCACACTGAGACAATGGAGAATCAGGGCTGGGACATTCCCCATTCCACCAGAAGAAAAGTAATTCCCAAGAACATTTCAGATCCTTAGGAAGCTGGAGGAGCTGGGGTGCAGGGGAGACCATGCCTCTGACAAATCCACGATTATTTTCATTTTAGTTCTGCTGGGAACTGGAGCAGAGAGCAGCAGACAGCTCCTGGGGCTGCACATCCCTCCTGCTGCATTTTCCCCTCCTAGTCATGGCTTTTTCCCAGCTTTTCCCACTTTTCAATATCCCTTTTCCCCCACTTTGTGGCTGCTTTTTAACCAGGCTTCTTCAAAAGCTTTGAGGGAAGGGAAATGAAGAAATCACAGCCCCCAGGATTTGTGGGAGCTGCTCCCTGTGAGGATTCTGGCTCACTTTGAACCCCCAGTTACCTCCCTGTGCTTATCCTTTAGGATCCATTAATTCTTTGGAAGTGATTTGATGGCCTTGGGTGGAAGAATATATTTTTATATTAAGAAGAATATACTTTTATATTAAGTTTCTGTATTGTTCCCAGCTGGATGTGCTGGGATGAGCCCCAGACCTCAGCCCTTGGCTGGAGCAGCTCTCCAAGGTCTTCCCTGGCTTCTCCCTTTGCCCTGGGGAGAGCAGACAGAAGGATCAGGGAATTTAAAGTGTGAAATATTAAAGGAGAGAGAAAATTCCTGTGCTTTGCCAGCCAGTGTGGGGGAAGGCTGAGCCAAGCTCTGCTGTGCCCACATCCCAAACCTCTGGGTATTTCCTCCTCCCAGATCCTTATTTTTTTTAATTAATTAATCTCCTGTGGTTGTTATGGCTTCACCTGTCTTACCCCAAGAACCCACAGTGGCATTTTTTCATCCTTTTTCCCAGTTTTTCCCACTTTTAATCGTCCTTTTCCCCCAACTTTGTAACTGCTTTTTAACCAGGGTTCAGGGGAGGGAAGGTTTGGGAAGGTTTGGGAAGGGAAGGGAAGGGAAGGGAAGGGAAGGGAAGGAAGGGGTTTGGGAAGGGAAGGAAGGGAAGGAAGGGAAGGAAGGGAAGGAAGGGAAGGGGAAGGGAAGGGGGAAGGGAAGGGAAGGGAAGGAAGGGAAGGAAGGGAAGGGAAGGGGAAGGGAAGGGAAGGGAAGGGAAGGAAGGGAAGGAAGGAGGGGCCCCCAGGGTTTTGGGAAGGTTTGGGAAGGTTTGGGATTCCCAGGCTGTGGGGGAATACTGGAAGGAGTATCCCCTCCTATTCCCAGGCTGGGAGAGGCTCTGGTGCTCCCAGGGATCATGAGCTGGGATTCCTGGGAAGCCACCATGCATTTTTCCTGGCTGCCCATGCGGAGCTGGCTCGGGAGGAGCCAGGAGAGGCCGTGCCAGCAGCTCCAGGGTGGGTTCCCAGCCCCTGGAAGGAGCACACAGAGCTTTCTTCCTTCCTGGGATTATCTCAGCCCCCGGGGCTCCGTGTCCGGCACCGCGCCCGGGCGGCTCTGGCACCGTCCCACCCTCCCATGGCTGGGGACTCCAGGGGCTGTGGGACACGTGCCAGGCCTGAGGGAAATATTTCATAGGCAAATATCCATGAGCATCTGTCTCCCAGTAGGACGGGGACAGGCGGATTCTTTAAGGATCCTCAGCAGAGCGATGACACAAGAACGCTGATATTACAATTTAAACTTTATTTGAACTCGAGCTCTTTGCTGATCTGGACGTTTTGGATGCACAAACCACAACCTGAGCTCTCAGTACAAACAAAACTCACTCTGTCCTGGCAGTGGCTTGTGGCCATGTCCCCGAGAGATCCTGGCCCTGCCGAGCAGCAGCAGCTCCAATCCAAGATCACCTGGAACTCTGCTGAGGCCTTTCATAAGATGCGAGATGGGGACTCAGGAAACCTTTAGAGGAGAATCCCAGACTGGTTTGGTTTGGGAGGGACCTTAAACCTCATCCATGGGCAGGGACACCTTCCATAGCCCAGGGTGCTGCAAGCCCCAATGTCCAACCTGGACTTGGGCACTTCCAGGGATGCAGTGGCAGCCACAGCTGCTCTGGGCAACATTTGGGATGTGGCCCCTTGCCAGTGGATGGTGCCACAGGGGCTGGGGACACTGATCCCACTGACCCCAAGGAGAGGTGAGCAACCTTTACCTTGGAGAATTTGGCTCTGAGGCTGCTGCAGCTCCAAGCTCAGATTCCTCAGGACCAAAGCAGATCCAGCCCTGCGCTGGCTCCCTGGAGGCTCTGTCAGGAGGAGCCCCCCACCCCAAGATGTGCAGGGTGTCTCTGTTTCGGCCCGTGTGTCTGAAGAACGAGTCTGGACTCTTCACTTTTCTGTCTTGAGGTTGTTTATTAATTCTTATCTATAAAATTTTCTTTCTGCCCAGCCGAGATCTGCTCAGCAGGGCAGCCACAGGCACTCTGACCACCCCCGAGGCAGTGTTGTCCTTTTATACTCCAAACTACCTATAACATATTTACTCTTAATTCCCAATACATATCACCTGTGTTAGACAGTGCACTTCTACTCTAAAACAATCCCAAAGTGCCAACATCACAGCAGAAAATGGAGAACAAGAAGAAGAAGAAGAACAAAGGCTGGACATGCCCAAGTTCCTTCATCTTGTCCCCACAACCCCCATAGCAAAAATCCTAAAATCTACATTTTTACCCCGTGATAATTTTATTATTATACTATTTAAACTTCTGCAGCTTTCAGGTCCTCATACAAAGATGCAAATATTGCTATTCAGCCTAGGTGGGAGATGGAAGAAAAGCTAGGATTTTTCGGATTTGTGTTTGTTCAGACCCATTCATCCTCCTAGGGTTGCTGAGAGGATAGCTAGGATAGTTAAGAGTGTAGGGTTTTAGTGAGGGTGAGGTTATGTAGAGTAGCGTGACTGGGGGGAGTTTTATGATGGTGGATAGGAGGAGGCCAGTGGTGAGAGGAGAGCACTGGAGTACTTCTAGGAATCAGAAGTACTCCAGTGGTACTAGTCCGGTACTAGTCCTAGCTTCATTGCAATTGCTGAAGTGAGGATCAGGCAGGACGTTGGGTGGGTAAGTTGGGTGATGTCCCACTGTCCGGTATGTCATGCATTGGTTATAATCAAATCTGGGTCGCAATCAAACCCGCAGGTGCTCTGGGCTGCATGCCAGGGTCTCCAAGCACCCCGGCGGGGTCCTCGGCAACTCTAGACACCTGGAGGGATGCACTGAGCTCCAACAGGGTCCCATTCCCGAGGTGTCCCAAGCTCTGTGTCCCCACAGTGGTGCTACAAGAGGGAGTGTGTGCCCTTCGGGACGCGGCCGGAGGGCGTGGACGGAGCCTGGGGCTCGTGGTCATCGTGGGGCGAGTGCAGCCGGACGTGCGGCGGCGGCGTCTCCTCGTCCGTGCGCCACTGCGACAGCCCCAGGTACGTGGGCGTCACTCGTGTGCCGGGGTCAGGGCAGGAACAGGAGAGGGGCAGGACTGTATAAAAGGCAAAGAAGAGTTGATTCAAAAGAACCACGTGGTTTTTGTAGAGTGGTATGATATTATCTATTCTACTGGCTAACTAACAGAAACATCTTTCTCACGCACTGTCCTTGAGCCTTGGGGAAGATGAAACAGGAAAGCCTTATAAATATGATTGCCTGGCAAAAGATTTTGAGAACATAGAAACTATAAGCGAGATTGAAATGAAAGCAAGCTCTGAGATCCCTCAGTTACTGAACAACTGGAAAACAATGGTGTGGCCAGCTGAAGGTAATCCCCTTTTGATGGAACAACACCCTCTGCTTGCAGACAGGCCCAAGGGTCAGAGCAGACCCTACAGCTTGGCAGAAGGGGCCCAAAGAGGAGTTTTTAGGGTTTAAAATGTAACACAGTATGGTAATGTAGTGATTCTTATAGGCTGTATGGAAATGCTATAGGATTTGAATCTTGTACTAGATTGGTTAGTGAGAATCAGAATATTCAACACAGAAGATTTATTGTATTGTAAACAGGAACCTCGCTCTCTTACTCCTTTTACTCTCTTATGCTTTTGTTCTCTTACTCTTTTACTCTCTTACCCTCTCATCCTGTCTCCCCCTCTCTCCTCTCGGGCCTGCTCCAGCTGTGGCTGTCAGCTCCCAGCAGGGCCCTGCACCCAGGCCCTTTGTAATAAACCCCAAGTTCCACAACCTGGCTGCAGAGATCTCTCGTGTCCGTCCGTCCCCACCGTCCTACCCCCCGACACTCCTACACTTGAGAGGAACAGAAAAATAAAGTAGAAAAACACCACCTGCAAATTGTTTATAGTCAACAAGTTATCACATCTTTTCAGCTCCCTACAACTTTTCACAAGCCGCTGTAAGAAATGCTTGCTGTTTCTCTCTCTCTGTCCCATGGCATCCACACATGGGGATGGCCCTGTCACTGTGGCCCTGCAGTGTCCCCAACCCTTTGTGTCCATGTGTCTTGGTTTGGGAAGACAGGAGTCTGCTAAGGAAGGCAGGAGCCTCCCCTGAAATGGAGAATGTAAACCCTCCCCACCCCTCTGAATTACTATAAATTTTAAATTAAAGGGCTCTCAGGCAAAAATATGGGAGCAGGAAATAACAGTTCTTTAATAGGGAAAGGAAAAAAATAAAAGGGTAAAATAAACAATGCAGTACATTGGAACAGCACTGCCAGAGTCAGAGCCCAGCCTGACACCCTGTGGGTCAGGGTGTTGGTGCCAGTCCCATTGGAATTGTGGCTGCAGCCCTCCTGCAGTGCCAGGGGTGGTTCTGCTGGAGCAAGGGGGATCTGTAGAGAAGGATGGATTCTTCCTCTGAAGGTCCAGGGGAAGGAGAGGCAGCTGCTGCTCCTCTGGGGAATCCAGTGGAGAAGCTGTGCTGGTGTTCCAGAATCTCCAGATTATATCCAGGCAGGAATGCCTGGCTCCTCCCTCTGGGCTCACATCTCCCAATGGGATGCTGGAGTTCTTATCAGCCATGCAGGGACATTCAATAGCTGTTATCAGCAGATGTCCCCTCCCGGGGAGGTGTGAATGTGGTCACTCAAAGAGATCAGGCAAACTGCCCACTTGACAAAGATAATCTGCCATACAGATGGCAATTGAAAACATCCTGCATTGCAATCTGGAACACCATGGGAAGGCACATCCAGGTGCCTGTGATGCCCTGGGAAGGCTGACCTAGAGCAGAGGCTGGATGGATGGGGAGTCGTAACTTCTTTTTGCCAGGGTCAGGATTAAATCATGGGATGGTATTTCTTGTTGAGACTCAGATGTTTATCAGTTCTTATCTATGTTACAGTCTCACAAACCTCCTTCCTCTTTGGCAGGCCCACCATTGGAGGGAAGTACTGCCTGGGAGAGAGGAAACGCTACCGCTCCTGCAACACTGATGTGAGTGGGGCAGCAGGGCTGGGAGGGATGGAGGGATGGGGGGATGGAGGAGGGAGATCTGCTCTGTCCAGGGTGGGATCAGCCCTCTCTCAGTAGGATGAGCCCTCTCCACATGGAATGAGCCCTGTCAGGACTGGGTTGAGCCCTCTCCAAATAGGATCAGCCCTGTCTGGGTTGGGATCAGCTCTGTCTCAATAGGATGAGCTCTCACCAGTTGGGATGGGCTCTGTCCAGGGTGGATGAGCCCTCTCTGATTGGGTTGAGCCCTCTCCAAATGGGATGAGCCCTGTCCAGATTGGGATGAGCTCTGCCCAGGTGGGATGAGCTGGTGGGATGACCCCTCTCTGGGTTGAATGAGCCCTGTCCAGATGGGATGAACCCTGCCCAAATGGGATCAGCCCTGTCTGGGTCAGATGAGCTCTGTCCAGGTTGGGATAGGCCCTCTCTGGTTGGGATGAGCCCTGTCCAGATGGGATGAGCCTTCTCCAACTGGAATCAGCCCTCCCCAGTGGGATCAGCCCTGTCCAGGTGAAATGAGCCCTCTCCGGTTGGGATGAGCTGTCTGGCTTGGGTTGAGCCCTCTCCAAATGGGATCAGCCCTGTGTGGGTCAGATGAGCCCTCTCCAATAGGGATGAGCCCTCTCCACTCAAGCGCGGGATGCTCGGTGCAACCGTGGGAGGAAGAGGAGGAGGCAGGGCAGGAGCAGGGCGGGGTGAGCTGGCAGCGATCCCACAATGGGGAATTCCGAGCAGAACCAGGCAGGTGTGGGAGCCGGCTCTGGGGGCGGGAGGGCAGCACGGACCTGCGGGGCTTCGGGATCCAGAGGGGCCCAAAGACAAGGAGGGAAAGGAGGGGAGACAGAGAATTCCAGCTCTGCTTCTCCCAGGCTGCTCAGGTGAGGCTGGGTCAGACTCTGCTTCCCAGGGCTGGGGGTTAAACCTCAAAGATTTGCAGAAAAAACTGTGCTGAGAGAGTGCTCACAGGAACTTGGGACCTGGAGAACTGCAGCTCTAACACCCACGGGCTGCTGGAGAGGGAAACAGACGGGTCCTGGGTTTTGGGGGATTGCTCCCCAGGGTCACAGATCAGGCACGGCTCCTGGGGCACCTCCTCATGCTCCTGGTCTTCAAATCGTGTCTGGGTTTGCAGGAGGGATTGTCCTGCCACCATGTAGCAGTGTCAGAGCTGATGTCCCTGTCCCCAAGGGGCTGGTGGCAGTGCCCAGTTGCCAGGGCTGGTGGCAGTGCCCTATTATCAGAGCTGTCCCTGTCCCCCAGGGGCTGGTGGCAGTGCTCTGCTGTCAGAGCTGGTGTCCCTGTCCCCAAGGGGCTGGTGTCCCTGAGGTGCTGGTGGCAGTGCCCAATTGCCAGAGGTGGTGGCAGTGTCCCATTGTTAGGGCTGATATCCCTGTCCCTGAGGGGTTGATGTCCCTGTCCCCCATAGGCTGGTGGCAGTGCCCCATTGTGAGACCTGGTGTCCCTGTCCCCAGGGGCTGGTAGCAGTGCCCAGTTGCCAGAGCTGGTAGCAGTGCCCTGTTGTCAGACCTGGTGTCCCTGTCCCCAGGGCACTGGTGGCAGTGCCCCACTCTCAGGGCTGGTGTCCCTGAGGAGTTGGTGGCAGTGCCCTGTTGTCAGGGCTGATGTTCCTGTCCCTAGGGGGCTGGTGGCAGTGCCCTGATGTTAGAGCTGGTGGCAGTGCCCCAGTGTTAGGGCTGGTGTCCCTGTCCCCAGGGGCTGATGTCCCTGTCCCTGGGGGACTGAATGGCAGTGCCCTGTATCAGGGCTGGTGGCCCTATCCCCAAAGGGCTGGTGTCCCTGAGGAGCTGGTGGCAGTGCCCTGTTGTCAGGCCTGACCTCCCTGTCCCCAGGGGCTGAGGTCCCTGTCCCTGAGGGGCTGGTGGCAGTGCCCGTTGTCAGGCCTGACGTCCCTGTCCCCAGGGGCTGGTGTCCCTGTCCCCAGGGGCTGGTGGCAGTGCCCCGTTGTCAGGCCTGACATCCCTGTCCCCAGGGGTTGGTGGCAGTGCCCCATTCAGAGCCTGACATCCCTGTCCAAGGGGCTGGTGGCAGTGCCCCATTGTCAGGCCTGACGTCCCTGTCCCCAGGGGCTGGTGGCAGTGCCCAGCTGTCAGGCCTGCCATCCCAGTCCCCACGGGCTGAGCCGTCCCTGTGTGCCAGGGGACTGCCCGGCAGGGCCCGCAGGATTTCCGAGACGCTGCAGTCCCCGAGGGACAGCGTGCCCTTCCGAGGGGCTGGTGGCACCTGGAAAACCTACCGGGAGTCCGAGAGCTGGGGCTGCCCATTGCTGAGCCTGATCTGCTGCCCCAGGGGTTGGGGGCAGAAATGCCCTGTCCCCCAAAGGGGCTCCTGAAGGGTTGGAGCTCCTGCCCCATGTCAGGGCAGACGTCCCTGTCCCCACAGGGGTCCCAGGGCCTGAAGAGATGAGAATCCTGACGTCCCTGTTTCCCAGGGCTGATTTGTTATTTTATGATATGTATTATATTAAAAGAAAAATGATATATTCCCTGATACTAAGGAATAGAAGGAAAGCTGATTTCCTGTCCCCATTTCAAGGAAAGGAAATTTCAGGAAAGGAAAGGAAGTTTCAGGAAATTTCAGGAAAGGAAATTTCAGGAAAGAAAATTTCAGGAAAGGAAATTTCAGGAAAAGAAAGGAAATGTCAGGAAATTTCAGGAAAGGAAAGGAAATTTCAGGAAAGGAAATTTCAGGAAAGGAAATTTCAGGAAAGGAAAGGAAATTTCAGGAAAGGAAATTTCAGGAAAGGAAAGGAAAGGAAATTTCAGGAAAGGAAAGGAAAGGAAATTTCAGGAAAGGAAATTTCAGGAAAGGAAATTTCAGGAAAGGAAAGGAAAGGAAATTTCAGGAAAGGAGGGAAAGGAAATTTGAGAAATTTGAGGAAATTTCAGGAAATTTGTTATTTTCAGGAAAGGAAATTTTAAAAGAAAAGGAAAGGAAAGGAAAGGAAGGAAAGGAAAGGAAAGGAAAGGAAAGGAAATTTCAAGGAAAGGAAAGGAAAGGAAAGGAAAGGAAAGGAAAGGAAAGGAAAGGAAAGGAAAGGAAAGGAAAGGAAAGGAAAGGAAAGGAAAGGAAAGGAAAGGAAAGGAAAGGAAAGGAAAGGAAAGGAAAGGAAAGGAAAGGGAAAGGAAAGGAAAGGAAAAGGAAAGGAAAGGAAAGGAAAAGGAAAGGAAAGGAAAGGGAAAGGAAAGGAAAGGAAAGGAAAGGAAAAGGAAAGGAAAGGAAAGGAAAGGAAAGGAAAGGAAAGGAAAGGAAAGGAAAGGAAAGGAAAGGAAAGGAAAGGAAAGGAAAGGAAAGGAAAGGAAAGGAAAGGAAAGGAAAGGAAAGGAAAGGAAAGGAAAGGAAAGGAAAGGAAAGGAAAGGAAAGGAAAGGAAAGGAAAGGAAAGGAAATATTGTACCGCTCACAGCCTCGACACAGGTGGCTGTCATTAGTTATCAAGTAAAAACAATTCACATGCTGGGTAAACAATTCTCCAAATCACATTCCAAAGCAGCAAAATGTGGAGAAGCTGAAACTTCCCAGCTTCTCAGGAGAAAATGATCCCAATGAAAGGATTTTTCAGGTAATATGGCTGTGTCAGCAGTGCTGTGGGCTGGGGATGGTGTGGCTGGACAGTGCCCTGGCTGAAAGGGACCTGGGGGTACTGGTCAACAGCATGAGCCAGCAGTGTGCCCTGGTGGCCAAAAAGGCCACAAAGGCTCCTGGCCTGGATCAGGAATGGTGTGGCCAGCAGGAGCAGGGAGCTCATTCTGCCCCTGCGCTTGGCACTGGTGAGGGCACACCTGGAGTGCTGTGTCCAGTGCTGGCCCCTCCGTTTGGGAAGGACCTTGGGAACCTTGAATGTGTCCAAAGGAGGCAATGGGGCTGGGGAGGCCCTTGGAACACAAACCCTGTGAGGAACAGCTGAGGGAGCTGGGGGTGCTCAGCCTGGAGAAAAGGAGACTCAGGGGTGCCCCCATCACTCTCACAGCTCCTGAAAGGTGCCTGTGCTCACCTGGGGCTGGGCTCTTTCTCCAGGAACACTGACAGAACCAGAGCACACAGCCTCGAGCTGTGCCAAGGGAAATACAGGTTGGATATTAGGAAAAAAATATAGGTTGGATATTAGGAAAAAGTTTTTACAGAAAGGCTGATAAATTTCTGGAATGTTCTGCCTGGGAAGGTGGTGCAGTCCCCATCCCTGGGTGTGTTTAACAAAGCCTGGATGTGGCACTGGGTGCCAGGGTTCAGTTGAGGGTTGGGGCTGGGTTGGACTCGATGATCTTGGGGGTCTCTCCCAACCCAGTGATTCTGGAATTGTGTGAATTCTGTGAATTCTGTAAATTCTGTGAGAGCAGCATCCACTCCGAGTTCTTATAATTTTGAAATTAAAATGCTCTCAGGCAAAGATACGGGAGCAAGAATAGCAGTTCTTTACTAGGAAAATTAAAAATACAAATGCAATAGTACAAAAAAGAAAACAAAGCACTGCCAGAGTCAGGCAGGCCCTGCCCCCCTGTGTGCCAGGGTGGGGGCACAGCCCCATGCCATGGGGGCCCAGCCCTCCTGCAGTGCCAGCTGTGGCTCTGCTGCAGCAGGGCTCCTGCACAAGGGGGGAGTTTTCCTCTGCAGCTCCAGGGCTGCTGCAGATGGGCCTGGGCTCCCTCTGGGAACGCAGGGCAGCAGAAAGCTGCTCCTCTGGCAATGCAGGGGGCAAAGGCTGCTGTGCTGGGCCAGGCTCAGATTGGATCCAGGCAGGAATGCTTGGCTCCTCCCCTGGGTGGAGCATCTCCCCATGGGATGCTGGGATTGGATCAGCCCTGCAGGGACACTCAGTGGCCATGGACAGCAGAGATCTCCTGGAGGGAGGGTTGGCTCTGGGAGAGATAAAGAAAAATCTGCCCCATGGATGCAGAGAACTGCCCCAGCTCTGACAGATGGGAATTGAATGCACATCCCCATTTCCAACCTAAAATAGGTGCCCAACTGGGAGGAGGCAGAGCAGGCAAGGAAAGCTTCCTGAGCAGGAGAAGGGATGGGATCTAGTGGATCCCTCAGAGAGCAGCCCTTCCTCTTCCTGAGGTCAGCCCTGGGTCCTGCAGAAGGCTCTGGAGGAGGCTCTGTGGCACAAATCTCTCAATAATGAGGAGGAACAGCTCATCTCCTCGGTGGAGTTAATGAACTGGACTGGGGAAATCCTTCCCAGCTGTGCAAACAAGCCCAGCTCCCAGCGGGGCTCCTGCAGCTGGAGCAGCTGTGCTGAGGTCTCGGGTTGCTGTTTGATAATTGCTGCCCCAAGATGTGCAGGATGTCTTTGCTTCGGCTCGTGCAACTGAAGAACGAGTCTGGACCCTTCACTTTTCAGTCTTGAGGTTGTTTATTAATTCTTATCTATAAAATTTTCTTTCTGCCCAGCCGAGGTCTGCTCAGCAGGGCAGCCACAGGCACTCTGTGTTGTCCTTTTATACTACAAACTACCTATAACATATTTACACTTAATTCCCAATACCTATCACCTATGTTAGACAGTGCACTTCTACTCTAAACCAATCTCAAAGTGCCAACATCACTGCAGAAAATGGAGAACAAGAAGGAGAAGAAGAAAGGCTGGACACACCCAAGTTCCTCCATCTTGTCCCCATAACCCCCATACCAAAAATCCTAAAATCTACATTTTCATTCTGTGATCATTTTGTTATTATACTATTTAAACTTCTGTGGCTTTCATGTCCTCATTCAAAGCTGGTAACTTGCTCCAGGGGTCATAATCAAACCCACAGGTGCTCTGGGCTGCGTGCCAGGGTCTCTGAGCCCCCAATGGGGTCCTGGCTGCTCTGGACACCTGGAGGGATGCACTGAATTCCCACACTGAGGCTGCAGGGGATGGATCAATAAAAGTGTAATAAAACTGGGATAAATAAATAAAAAAAGTCACCCTGAGACCCCAGTGGATGCCAAGGTGGAGCACAACCCTGCAGGCTGGAGCTGCCCTGGCTCAGACCTCTCTCCTCCCCAGGCATGGCCCAGGCAAAATTGAACAGAAAATCTCCAGTTTTAATGAGAAACCCAGAGACAGGACAAACTGCAGGGCCATTTTCACTCATCCCACATGGAGCAGTGTGAGCACAGGACCCCAGGGGCATCCCCTGCTCCCAGTGGGGGCAGGGGATTGATTCCCAAGCCTGGAGAGGAATTGTTGTGTCTGCCCAAAATGGGAAAGCAACAGCTCACACTGAATATGGAGTTTGGAGTTACACACCAAAGAATTGCAGGATCACAAATAGATAAAAAATAGAAAAGCTAAAATTGTAAGATGAGGTTGAGCAGACCTTTACATGTCTTTAATTTCTTTAATAGCTCAGTTGCAGACCCTAACCCTCCAATTTTTAGGCACTTTCCAAATAGCACACAGGCAAAATTGAAAGAAAATTCTCCGGTTTTAATGAGAAACCCTGAGACAGAACAAACTGCAGGGCCATTTTCACTCATCCCACATGGAGCAGTGTGAGCACAGGACCCCAGGGGCATCCCCTGCTCCCAGTGGGGGCTGCTGAGCTCCCCCTGCCCAGCAGCTGCTTCTCCAGGGGCTTGCCCAGGCATCCTGCTGCAGAAAATGCCTCCAAGCTGCTGAATTCCCCTCTCGTGTCTCCTCCTGCTCCTCCCTCTCCCAGCTTTGCTCTCTCTGCCCCCCAGCTGCTCTGGCACACCTGGGCCCCTTTCCCTCCCCTCCTTTCACCCCTTTGATGTTCTGTGTCGAGTTTCCCTTTTGCGCATTCCCATCCCTCCCATCCAAGGTGCTTTCCCAGCTCTGGCACAGGGATCAGGAGCTGGGTGGTGCCTCCAGGAAGGGGCTGGCACAGCTCAGGCACCTCTGCCAGGCGCCTGGGGTGCTCAGGAAAGGCAGCAAGTGCCCCAAGCTACACCAGGGGTTAAGAAAATCCCATAGCAGCAGCCAGGGAATGCTCTGCTGGAGCCACATCCTGCTCCAGGCATTTCATCCACAGATATTTGGGTGCTGTTCCTGGGGTGGTGCTTTGGCAAAGGTTGTTGGAAAATAGAGGAAATACAGAAATTTCAGCTGTGGCTTGAAGATCCTTCTCCTTCATCCTCAATCCACACCAGGGATTAAGAAAATCCCGTGGCAGCAGCCAGGGAATGCTCTGCTGGAGGCACATCCTGCTCCCAGGCACTTCATCTGGATGTTTGGGTGAAAATATAGGAAAATACAGAAATTTCAGCTGTGGTTTGATGATCCTTATCCTTCATCCTAGAGCCACATTAGGGGTTGAGAAAATCCCATTCCAGCAGGTAGGGAATGCTCTGCTGGAGCCACATCCTGCTCCAGACACTTCATCCAGATATCCGGGTGTTGTTCCTGGGGTGATGCTTTGGAAAAAGTTGTTGGGAAATACAGAAAATACAGAAATTTCAGCTGTGGCTTGAAGATCCTTCTCACCAGGGGTTGAGAAAATCCAGTGGCAGCAGCCAGGGAATGCTCTGCTGGAGCCACATCCTGCTCCCAGGGACTTCATCTGGGTATTTGGGTGAAAATATAGGAAAATACAGAAATTTCAGCTGTGGTTTGATGATCTTTCTCCTCCATCCTAGAGCCACATCAGGGGTTGAGAAAATCCCATTCCAGCAGGTAGGAAATGCTCTGCTGGAGCCACATTCTTCTCCTAGGCACTTCATCCACAGATATTTGGGTGAAAATACAGAAAATACAAAAAAATTCAGCTGTAACTTGAAGATTCTTCTCCTTCATCCTCAAGCCACATGGATGTGGCTCCAGCAGCCAGGGAATGCTCTGCTGGAGCCACATCCTGCTCCCAGGCACTTCATATTCATATAACCCAAATATCACTGGATATCTGGGTTAAAATATAGGAAAATACAGGAATTCCAGCTGTGGCTTGAAGATCCTTCTTCTTCATCCTCAATCCACACCAGGGACTGAGAAAATCCCATGGCAGCAGCCAGGGAATGCCCTGCTGGAGGCACATCCTGCTGCCATCCACAGATATTTGGGTGCTGTTCCTGGGGTGATGCTTTGGAAGAAGTTGTTGGGAAATACAGAAAATGCAGAAATTTCAGCTGTGGCTTGAAGATCCTTCTCCTTCATGCTCAAGCCACACCAGGGACTGAGAAAATCCAGGGTCTGTGTCCAGCTCAAGGGCCTGGCTCCCTCCTCCAGGGGCATCCTCCTGGTTTTCCACATCCTTTCTTATGGGAATAAATCACACAGATTCCATTTTCTTCAGGGTGGAAAAAATCCCATTCTTTAATCACATAATTCCCTTTTATGTCATTTTACAGACCTCCTATGAGACTGCAATTTGTCAGTAGCTTCCTTGCCAATTTATTGCTTGGTAATAAGCTGTTATTTTGTATTGATTAGTCACTCAAACCCCAGTGTGTACCTGCAGGAAAAGTTGTTTGTGAGAGCAGGCTTGATTTGATGAAGATTTTAGGAATGTTTTATGACATTTCCACTGATTCCAGGAGAGCAGGCTTGATTTTATGAGGATTTTATGATATTTCTACTGATTCCAGGAATGTAGGTTTCATTTTATGAAGATTTTAGGAAGCCTTTATGATATTTCTACTGATTCCAGGAGAGCAGGTTTGATTTTATGAACATTTTATGAACATTTTATGATATTTCTACTGATATTTCCAGGAGAGCGGGCTTGATTTTATGAACATTTTATGATATCCCTACTGATTCCAGGAGAGCAGGTTTGATTTTATGAGGAATTTATGAAGCCTTTATGATATTTCTACTGATTTCAGGAGAGCAAGTTTGATTTTAGGAAGATTTTAGGAAGATTTCATGATATTTCTACTGATATTTCCAGGAGAGCAGGCTTGATTTTATGAAGATTTTATGATATTTCTACTGATTCCAGGAGAGCAGGTTTGATTTTATGAACATTTTATGAACATTTTATGACATTTCTACTGATTCAAGGAGTGTAGGTTTGATTTTATGAAGATTTTATGAAGATTTTGTGATATTTCTACTGATTCCAGGAGAGCAGGTTTGATTTTGTGAGGAATTTATGAAGCCTTTATGATATTTCTACTGATTCCAGGAGAGTAGGTTTGACTTTAGGAAGATTTTATGAACATTTTATGATATTTCTACTGATATTTCCAGGAGAGTAGGTTTGACTTTAGGAAGACTTTATGAACATTTTATGATATTTCTACTGATATTTCCAGGAGAGCAGGCTTGATTTTAGGAAGACTTTATGAACATTTTATGATATTTCTACTGATTCCATGAGAGCAGGCTTGATTTTATGAGGATTTTATGAACCTTTATGATATTTCTACCGATTTCTGGAGACAAGTTTGATTTTTGAAGATTTTAGGAAGATTTCCCATGATATTTCTACTGATATTTCAACTGCCTGGGCTTGATTTTATGAACATTTTATGATATCCCTACTGATTCCAGGTGGATGGAACCATTTTATGAAGGCATTTTAGGACATCTTTTATGATATTTCTACTGATTCCAGGACAGAGCCTGGGAATGGGGGACAGGGACAGAGCCTGGGAATGGGGGACAGGGACAGAGACTGGGAATGGGGGACAGGGACAGAGCCTGGGAATGGGGGGACAAGGACGGAGACCGGGATGGGGGACAGGGACAGAAACCAGGGTCCAGGGACAGAGACCGGGGTGGGGGGACAGGGACAGAGACCGGGGGGGACAGGGACAGGGACAGATTCCATGGGGGGGACAGGGACAGAGACCGGGAATGGGGGACAGGGACAGAGACCGGGAATGGGGGGACAGGGACAGAGTCCGGGAATGGGGGGACAAGGACAGAGACTGGGGTGGGGGACAAGGACAGAGTCCCAATGGGGGGACAGGGACAGAGACTGGGAATGGGGGGACAGGGACAGAGCCTGAGAATGGGGGGACAGGGACAGAGCCCTGGGAATGGGGGACAGGGACAGAGACCGATGGGGGACAGGGACAGGGCCTGGGAATGGGGGAACAGGGACAGAGACTGGGATGGGGGGACAGGGACAGAGACCGGAATGGGGGACAGGGACAGAGCCCAGGAATGGGGGACAGGGACAGAGACCGGGATGGGGGACAGGGACAGAGACTGGGAATGGGGGACAGGGACAGAGACTGGGGTGGGGGGACAGGGACAGAGACTGGGATGGGGGACAGGGACAGAGACCGGGAATGGGGGACAGGGACAGAGACCGGGATGGGGGGACAAGGACAGCGCCTGGGAATGGGGGAACAGGGACAGAGACTGGGGTGGGGGGACAGGGACAGAGACTGGGATGGGGGACAGGGACAGAGACCGGGAATGGGGGGACAGGGACAGAGACCGGGAATGGGGGACAGGGACAGAGTCCGGGAATGGGGGGACAAGGACAGAGACTGGGGTGGGGGACAAGGACAGAGTCCGGGAATGGGGGGACAGGGACAGAGACCGGGAATGGGGGACAGGGACAGAGTCCGGGAATGGGGGGACAGGGACAGAGACCGGGAATGGGGGACAGGGACAGAGCCTGGGAATGGGGGACAGGGACAGAGACTGGGAATGGGGGGACAGGGACAGAGACCGGGATGGGGGGACAGGGACAGAGACCGGGGTGGGGGACAGGGACAGAGCCTGGGAATGGGGGACAGGGACAGAGCCTGGGGTGGGGGACAGGGACAGAGCCTGGGAATGGGGGACAGGGACAGAGACTGGGAATGGGGGACAGGGACAGAGACCGGGAATGGGGGACAGGGACAGAGACCGGGAATGGGGGACAGGGACAGAGTCTGGGAATGGGGGACAGGGACAGAGCCTGGGAATGGGGGGACGGGGACACAGCCCTGGGGCAGGGGGGACAAGGACAGAGACCGGGATGGGGGGGACAGGGACAGAGACTGGGGCAGGGGGACAGGGACAGACACCCAGGAATGGGGGCACAAGGACAGACCCATGGGCAGTGGGGACAGGGACAGCTCTCTGAGAATGGGGCACAGGGACAGAGCCCTGGGATGGGGGAACAGGGACAGACCCCAAGACAGGGGGACAAGGATAGACCCAAAGCAGAGGGGACAAGGACAGACCCCTGGAATGGAGGACAGGAACAGCACCCAGGTCAGGTGGACAAGGACAGACGTCCTGGGTAGAAGGGACAAGAACAGGTCCCCAAGAAGAGAGGACAGGGACAGACCCCTGGGCAGGGGGGACAATGACAGACTCCTGGGAATGGGGGGACAAGGACAGAGCCCCCAGGGTAGGGGGACAGTGACAGAGCCCTGGGAATGGGGAACAAGGACAGAGCCACAGGATGGGGGACGGGGACAGACTCCTGGGGCAGGGGGGACAGGGACAGACCCCCTCAGGGCAGGGGGGACAGGGACAGACCCCTGGGAAGGGGGGAAAAGGACAGACCCTAGGGATGGGGAGGAAGGGACACACCTGTAGGAATGGGGGACAGGGACAGACTCCTGGAGCAGGGGGGACAAGAACAGCGCCCCAAGCAGAGGGGACAAGGGCAGACCCATGGGAAGGGAGAAAAAGACAGACCCCTGGGCTGGGGAAACAGGGACAGACCCCCCCAGGGTAGAGGGGACAGGGACAGAACCCAGGTCAGGTGGACAAGGACAGACCCTTGGGTAGAGGGGACAAGGACAGATCCCCAGAAGGAGGGGACAGGGACAGACCCCCGGGCAGGTGAGTGCTGCCCTGCTCACACAGACATGGGATGGGTGGGGGGTTAAGAGAGCTGGGGGTGCTCAGGTGGACAAGAGAAGGCTCCAGGGACACCTCAGAGCCCCTGGCAGGGCCTGAAGGGGCTCCAGGAGAGCTGCAGAGGGACTGGGGACAAGGCCTGCAGGGACAGGAGCCAGGGAATGGCTCCCAGTGCCAGAGGGCAGGGCTGGATGGGATCTTGGGCAGGAATTGTTCCCTGGCAGGGTGGGCAGGCCCTGGCACAGGGTGCCCAGAGCAGCTGGGGCTGCCCCTGGATCCCTGGCAGTGCCCAAGGCCAGGCTGGGCAGGGCTGGGAGCAGCCTGGGCCAGTGGGAGGTGTCCCTGCCATGGCAGGGGTGGAATGGGATGGGATTTAAGGTCCCTTACCACCAAACCATCCTGAAATTCATTATTTCTCTGCTTGGAGCAGGAACATCCCCCCACTCTGCACTCCCTGCCTCACAGATGGATCCCTGCGCTCCCAGCCTGTGCAGCCCCGGCCCCTTTGGTGTTTCCCTTGCAAGGGGATCTGGGGGGAGCCGTAAAAGTTAATTATAAGGAAGTTCTGTGGGAGTGGCCAACATCCCCCAGCAGACAGACAGACACACAGACAGACAGACAGACAGGCTGTGTGTCTGTCTGCCTCCCTTCCTGCATCTCTGGGATCTGTTTGTCTCCATGGGGCTGTGGAACAAAGGGGGATTGTGTGACCGTGTTCACAGGGGTCTGAGGATGAGGGAAGAGATGAGGATCTGACTCCATGTTTCAGAAGGCTGATTTATTATTTTATTATATATATTACATTAAACTATACTAAAAGAATAGAAGAAAGGATTTCATCAGAAGGCTGGCTAAGAATAGAAAAAGAAAGAATGATAACAAAGGTTTGTGTCTCAGGCATAGAGTCTGAGCCAGCTGACTGTGATTGGCCATTAATTAGAAACAACCACATGAGACCAATCACAGATGCACCTGTTGCATTCCACAGCAGCAGATAACCATTGTTTACATTTTGTTCCTGAGGCCTCTCAGCTTCTCAGGAGGAAAAATCCTAAGGAAAGGATTTTCCATAAAAGATGTCTGTGACAGGACTGCACCCCAAGGAGCCACAGCTGTGCTGGTGCCCCTTGTGCCACCCCCGGGATGGTGACAGAGGGACAGAGGCCACAAGGACACATCAGCTGCAGGGACAGGGCTTCACTTCATCCCTGCACCCTCCCAGGAGAGGGCTGGCCCTGCTGAGGTGGCACTGAGGGGACAGCAGGGTCTCTCCAGGCTGGCTCATTGCTGCTGGCCCTGCTGAGGTGGCACTGAGGTGTGACCGTGTCCACAGGGTTTTTAGAGAAGGGAAGAGACGAGGATCTGACTCCATGTTTCAGAAGGCTGATTTATTATTTTATGATATATATTACATTAAAACTATACTAAAAGAATAGAAGAAAAGCTTTCATCAGAAGGTTAGCTAGGAAGAGAATAGGAAAGAATGATAACAAAGGTTTGTGGCTCCGGCTCTGTGTCTGAGCCAGCTGACTGTGATTGGCCATTAATTAGAAACATCCAACATGGGCCAATCACAGATGCACCTGTTGCATTCCACAGCAGCAGATAACCATAGTTTACATTTTGTTCCTGAGGCCTCCCAGCTTCTCAGGAGGAAAAATCCCCAAAAAAAAAGCATTTTTATAAAAGACGTCTGCGACAGTGAGCAGACAGCAGGCTCCCTCCAGGCTGGCTCATTGCTGCTGTTCCTCCCCGCAGCACGTGGGCTGTGACCGGGTGCTGGGCTCCGACTCCAAGGAGGACAAGTGCCGGGTGTGCGGGGGAGATGGCAGCTCCTGCGAGACCATCGAGGGCATCTTCAACCACTCCCTGCCCGAGGGAGGTAGGGAACAAGCGACCGGCTCACCCTCCCGTCCCTCCTCCTCCTCCTCCTCCTCCTCACCTGCCCCTGGGCACAGGCAGGGACAATCCCCAGAGCTCCATCCCGAGGGGTAGCACCAGGCAGCAAACCCCTCCTGTCCACCAGCCAAGCCGTGCTGGGAAATAGGAGTCACTTTGAGCCAGGGCTCATCAGCTCTTGGAGATTTATTTCACACCCAAGATAGCTCAGCTGCTTTAGGAGGCATAAAATCAACAGGATTTGTGGTAGTGTTGGAAACAAACAGTGTTTAGAGGGTGGTGGCTCTTACCTGTTCCTTTAAATTGGGGTCTCCTCGACTCTCATCTCGCTCTTGGAGATTTATTTCACACCCAAGATAGCTCAGCTGCTTTGAGAAGGCATAAAATCAACAGGATTTGTGTTAGTGTTGGAAACAAACAGAGTTTAGAGGGTGGTGGCTGTTACCTGTTCCCTGAAATAGGGGATATCCCTGAAAAATAGCTCAGCTACCTTAAAAGGCATAAAATCAGCAGGATGGCTTCTGTGGTAGTGTTGGAAACAAAAAATGTTGGTTTAGAGGGTGGCTGCTGTTACCTGTTCCTTTAAATTGGGGTCTCCTCGACTCTCATCTCTCTCTTGGAGATTTATTACACACCCAAGACAGCTCAGCTACCTGAGAAGGTATAAAATCAACAGGATTTGGCGTAGTGTTGGAAACAAAAAGTATTGGTTTAGAGGGGGATTGCTGTTACCTGTTCCCTGAAATTGGGATCTCCTCGAGTCTCATAAGCTCTTGGAGATTTATTTCACACCCAAGATCACCCACTCAACTACTTTAGAAATCATAAAATCAGCAAGATGGCTTCTGTTGTAGTGTTGGAAATAAAAAGTGTTTAGAAGGTGGTGGTTGTTACCTGTTCCTGAAATAGGGATCTCCTTGAGTCTCATAAGCTCTTGGAGATCTGTTTAACATTCAGTATAGCTCAGCTACCTTAGAAAGCATAAAATCAGCAGGATTTGTGCAGTGCTGGAAACAAAAAGTGTTGATTTAGAGAGCGGTGGCTGTTACCTGTTCCCTGAAATATGTCCTCGAGCCAGGGCTCATCAGCTCTTGGGGATTTATTTCACACCCAAGATAGCTCAGCTGCTTTAGAAGGCATAAAATCAACAGGATTTGTGTAGTGCTGGAAACAAGCAGTGTTGGTTTAGAGGGTGGTTGCTGTTACCTGTTCCCTGAAATAGGGGTCTCCTTGAATCTCGTAAGCTCTTGGAGATCTATTTCACAGCCAAGATAGCTCAGCTACCTTAGTAGGCATAAAATCAGTAGGATGGCTTCTGTGGTAGTGTTGGAAACAAAAAGTGTTGGTTTAGAGGGCGGTTGCTGTTACCTGTTCTGTGAAATATGGGATATCCCGGAAACATCTCCTCAAGCCAGGTCTCATCTCGTTTTTGGAGACCTATTTCTCACCCAAGATAGCTCAGCAACCTTAGAAGGCATAAAATCAGCAGGATGGCTTCTGTGGCAGTGTTGGAAACAAAAAAGTTTTAATAAAAGGCAAAATAACAAAACTCTTTACAGAGAAAAACCCAGCCAGGTGCAAGAGGTTCTTGCCCCTGGTAAAACACCCACAAAAGCCATTGGTTTCTTTGTTCTCTTATTTTTCCAGTAAATTGCTCAGGCAGGACTTTTTGGCTCCTGTTCAATTGGCTATCCTTAAGTTTGAGGTGAAGCCCCCCAGGTCCTATGAGATGCCTTTTCACCTAATCCAGGAGAGAAACTTCTGGGCTTATTTCCTTTTTAAGGGAACAAAGGATAGTTTGGTCACTCTGTCAACAAGGAGCACATTCCTATAGTGGCCCAGCCTCCAGTGGTGCCCAAATTGCTGACACAGAGCTCCAAGCCCCTTCCCTGCTCCCCAGGGCTGATCCCAGCTCCAGGGCACGTCCCCAGTCCCACCACAAGAGCCCCCAATCCAAACCCACTCCATTTTGGTGCCCCAAATGCTTTTTCTGTCATTTCCCCATGGATAAGGGGGTTGGCTCATGCTCCCATCCAGCCCAGGGCAGCTCTGGCTCTGGGACTGGAGGCTGAAAATGCTGCCCACCTGCTTGTCCCACAGGTTATGAGGAGGTGATCCAGATCCCCAAGGGTTCTGTGCACATCGACATCCGGGAGCTGAACCTCTCCATCAACTACCTGGGTGAGCTGGGGCTGCTGGAATCCCACCCAGGCCCTGCCACGTCCCTGGGATGAACAGGGAAATGCAGGGAGAACTTCCCACTGCAGCTGGGAATGGGGATCTGGGGTGCCAGGCTGGGATTTGGGGCAGGGGAAGGCAGCAGGGCAGTGTGGGCTGTGTGTCCCTGTCCTGTGTTAGCCCCACAACCCTGAGCCAACCCCACCTCCCTCAGCTCCTGCCACCTCCCCTCTGCCATCCTGGGGATTAAAAATACATTTTCCTCAGGCTTGGTTTTCCAGCCTTGCTCAGTCCTGCTTTCACCACGAGGATTTTCTTTCCCCTTTTTTCCTCGCTGCCCCCCGAGCAATGCAGGGCAGGGCAGGCTGGCTCCCCCTGGATGCTGCCGGGTGCCAGCAGCATTCTCCTGGCATCGGAGGTGCCTCCATCCCTCCCTGCCCGGTGTGTGGGGACTCCTTTCTGCATTTCCGCCCTCTCAGGACAGTGTTTGACGCTCTGGCATCCCTGCGGGCATCCCCGATGGAGGGAGCATCCTCCAGCCCCGCGGCATCCCCCGCATCCCGAGCGGGGCAGCGGCGCCCGGAGCTCGGTGGAGCGGAGGGAAGCAGGAGCCGGAGTGAACGCTCCGATCCCCCTCTAGCGACTCTGCCGGGCAACCACAGCCCAGCTCCGGGCAACCACAGCCCAGCTCCGGGCCCCGGCAGCTCCAGCAGCCCCGGCTATCGCTGGTTGGGGGCTGTGTACGAATCACCAACAGGATGGGACTGCTGGGAACGTGCCTTGAGCTGGTTTATTTTCCAGCATCAGTCTCATTTCATGGTGATGACAATGGGAAGATGCCACCAGCTCGCATCCCAGGCAGCAGACACAGAACTTAATGTTACAACTCACTTTATAAGTTTTTTGACCAATCACACAAAACAAAAGCACATTGACAGTAGTTCTATCCAACCACTATAAGCACAGGGACCTTTGGTTAAAACAATGCTTGCTTATTTCAAATACAACACCTGCTTGTGAGCCTTAAAACACAATGCACAGAGCTCCATTATTAACGTTCAAAGTTCCTAATATCTTGCTAGATAAACTTTTCTGTAGCTTAGGGAGTTATTCTAGGCAAGCGTTAATACACAGACCGTTGTTCTATTTGTCCTTGCTTTTCTACTTTTTAAATAATTTTTCTGCTGATCTATCTCATGGCTACTGTGTGATGGTGTTCACAGGGGTCTCAGGTTGAGGGAAGAGACAGAGGTCTGACTCCATGTTTCAGAAGGCTTGATTTATTATTTTATTATATATATTACATTAAAACTATACTAAAAGAATAGAAGAAAGGATTTCACCAGAAAGCTAGCTAAGCTAAGAATAGAAAGGAATGATAACAAAGGCTTGTGTCTCAGACTCTCTCTCAAGCCAGCTGGGCTGTGATTGGCCATTAATTATAAACATCTAAGATGAGCCAATCCCAGATGCACCTGTTGCATTCCACAGCAGCAGATAACCATTGTTTACATTTTGTTCCTGAGGCCTCTCAGCTTCTCAGGAGGAAAAACCCTAAGGAAAGGATTTTTCATGAAAAGACGTCTGCCACACTACTGCTTAGCTCTAATCCCAGTTCTGCTGTCTCTGAAGCCTGCCTTTTGCAGCTTTCCCAAAACCCTCTGATTTTGTAGATTCCCACACTGACCCAGTTTGTTTTGAGCCTGGTTGCGTGGCCAGGGAGGTGCTGGGCAGGCACCGCGGGTGCATCGGTGCCCCTGTGCCCTCCCTGGTGCCCTTTAGTGATGCTCTGAGCCCGGCAGGTGGGCAGCACCTGGCTGAGGTTGGCCCAGGTGCCCCGAGCTTGGTGCTGAGCCCCCTCCCCTGTGCTGGCAGCGCTGCGAGGGGACAGTGGGGAATATTTCATCAACGGGAAGCTCTCCATCGATCCCCCCCGGCGCTTCGACATCGCCGGCACCACCTTCCACTACAGGAGGTCCCCTGAGGAGCCCGAGTCGCTGGAGGCTTTGGGACCCACCAACATCACCCTCTTTGTCATGGTTGGTACCTTCATACCGCCCCCATTTTGGTCCTAGTTGGGCTGGAAGGGTAAATGTGACCATGTTCACGGGGGTCTGAGGATGAGGGAAGAGATGAGGATCTGACTCCATGTTGCAGAAGGCTGATTTATTATTTTATGATATATATTATATTAAAACTATACTAAAAGAACAGAAGAAAGGATTTCATCAGAAGGCTAGCTCAGAATAATAAGAAGGAATGAATAACAAAGACTTCTGTCTCAGACAGAGAGTCCAAACCAGCTGACTGTGATTTGCCATTAATTAGAAACAACACCATGAGACCAATCACAGACCCACCTGTTGCATCCCACAGCAGCAGATAACCATTGTTTACATTTTGTTCCTGAGGCCTCCCAGCTTCTCAGGAGGAAAAATCCTAAGGAAAGGATTTTCCATAAAAGATGTCTGTGATAGATCTTGCTGTGGCTACCTGGGGTTGGAGCTGGTCAGCCCCTGGTGTGGCTGTTGGGGGTAAAGGGACACGCAGAGCAGAGGCAAATTGGGAAGAATTCACACAGTAAATGACAGAATTAGCTTGGAGGAGCCCTTTGAGACCAAGCTGGGACCTGACACTGCCTGGTCAGCCAGACTGTGTCACTGAGTGCCACATCCAGCCCTGAAAGAGCCACCCCAGGTGGGACAGGAGCCCCCAGTCCCGGCCTTGGGGGGCAGTGCTTTATCCACTGGGCACTCAGAGATCTCTCTGCCTAACTCTCAGGTCTCCTTGCCTAATCTGTGAGGTTTTGGGATGATTCCACCCGTGAGTGACTGGCAGCTCATTCTCTGATCGAGCACCACTGTCACCGCTGGTGGCTGCCCTGCCAGCACTGGGAGGGGCTGGAAGGCGGCAGGGGAATATTCCAGCTGCCCTGGCTGTTGGAGAGGCTGTGGGATGCCAGCTGGGCGGTCACTGTGGTGGCACTGATGCCCTGGGGGTGCCTTTCCTGCAGGTGCTGGTGAGGACGGAGCCGCAGGGGATCCGCTACAAGTTCAACGCTCCCGTGGGCAGGGATGGCTCCAGCCTCTACTCCTGGCACTACACCCCATGGACCAAGTGCTCTGTGCTGTGTGCAGGGGGTGAGCTCTGATGCTGGGATGCTTTGGGGGGACGTGTGGGACCCCGTCTGTGCTGTGTCTGGGCCTCTGAGGTCTTTACACAGCCCCACCCCACACTCAGGCATGTGGGAGCTGTGCCAGGGCAAAGAACCTGGGTGCCATCTTCAGCTGGGCCACAAGTATGGGTGGAAGGACCCTAAAGATCAAATTTTCCTGCCCCTGTCATGGCAGGAACACCTCCCACTGTCCCAGGCTGCTCCAAACCACAATGTCCAGCCTGGCCTTGGGCACTGCCAGGGATCCAGGGGCAGCCCCAGCTGCTCTGGGCACCCTGTGCCAGGGCCTGCCCACCCTGCCAGGGAACAATTCCTGCCCAAGATCCCACTCTCAGTTTTATAAAATTTGGTCTATTAACATATTGGAGTTAATTGCCCAATTCCAGTTTTAGGTTATGAAGTCCCATCCTTGTTTTTCTCTCTCCAGCCCATGGTGTTTGTGCTCCTGGGCTGAGGTTTGGATCATTTGTCCTTGGTGCCCAGCTGGAGCAGGAATTGTTTTGTCTCCCTGCTCTGTGCACAGAGCTCACCATCCCCTCATGTGAACCCAGACCCACCCACTAAAGCAGCACAGGATGTGAAAAATAGAAAAGCCTGAGGCATCACAGCCTCAGCGTCCTCCTCCCTTTCCCCCTTCCCTTTTTCCCTGGGCAGGCAGCCAGATCCAGTCTGTGGTGTGCAGGAAGCTCTCTGATGGCTCAACTGTCCCCAGCCACTTCTGCAGCGCTGACACCAAAGTCCCCGAGCGACAGAGGAGCTGCAACACCGAGCCCTGTCCCCCTGCGTGAGTAACAACGTGGGAAATTATTATTATTGTTGTTATTATTATCATCATCATCATCATTATTTAATTTTTTCTGTTAAACTTTAACGGGAAGTCTATAACGCATGGATTTGTATGTAAACCTTGAGATAAGAAATGTTGATTTAGGAGATCAGCATTTCTTTGGAGAAATAGCACTATGAAAAATAGACCCACAAAGAGTAATTTTAGATAATAATAGCTCTAGATAATTTTAGATAATTAATTTTAGTATTATTATTAGATAATAATATTTATATTTTATTATTATCTAATAATATTAGATAATGATAATATTATACTAATATTAGTATACTAATATTATTATCTAATATTATTAGATAATACTATTAGTATAATAAAATACATTTATTATTATTAATGATATTAAATACCTTTTAGATAATAATAGCTTTAATGCATTTACAACAGTGTAGCAACAACTGATAAGCCAAGAAACACTTATAACATATTATAATTAAGAAATAATTAACTTCTAATTATAATAGCATAAATTATAGCATCTATATTGTCTCACCCTTTGCTTGAGACTGAAAATAGAAAAAAATTTAGAAATAAACTAATTTAATTTAAAATATTTTTTTATTTAAAATTTAAATTAAATTTATACATTTCGTTTTTAAAATTAAATTTTTAAATTTAAATTTTAAAATTAAAATTTTAAATTTAAATTTTTAAAATTAAATTTTTAAATTAAATTTTAAAATTAAATTTTTAAATTAAATTTTTCAATTTAAATTTTAAAATTAAATTTTTGAATTTAATTTTTTAAAACACCTCTCAGTTACCCCATGTCTAAGTCAAAAAAAAGACTTATTCCAACATACCTGGAGCACAGGCAGGGAGCCAGGGGGGAAAACCAGGGTGGCAGAGAATGAAATTCCCCCCTGGCTGCCATCCCCAAGTCACAGCCACCACTGGTGACACTGCAGCTCTGCTGAGGAATGGGGTGGGGGTTTCTCCTCTGTGTCCCAGATATTCAGTGACTCCCTGAGGAATTGTGCCAGCCCCTGCCTGGCTCCTCTCCTGAAGGGGAAGGGCAGATGTGCAGGGACTCAGGGCTTCAGCCAGGGCTGCCTGGGAGGCTGTGGCTGCACAGGGCAGTGGGAACCAGCCCAGCCCAGCCCAGCCCAGCCCAGCCCTGCTCTTGCCCCATCTCCAGCTGGGCCATTGGGAACTGGTCCGAGTGCAGCCGCAGCTGCAATGAGGGCGTCCGGACCCGCAGCGTCTTCTGCAAGAGGAAGATCTCAGCCAGCGAGGAGAAAACCCTGGACGATGCCTCCTGCCCCCAGCCACGGCCCAAGATGCTGGAGCCCTGCAACAACCAAACGTGTCCTCCCGAGTGGGTGGCCCTGGACTGGTCAGAGGCGAGTGCCAAAGGAGGGACACGGAGCTGGGGAAGGGGCTGAGGAGCAGCTGAGGGCACTTGGCTCGTTCAGCTGCAGCACAGGAGACTGAGGGGAGGCTCCTCGGGGGCTGCAGCTCCTCCCCAGGGCAGGCACAGGGGCAGGGGCTGAGCTCTGCTCTGGGACAGGGACAGGAGCCCAGCAAGGGCTGGAGCTGTGCCAGGGCTGGGCATGGAGCTCAGGGCAAGGTTCTGCCCCCCGAGGCTGCTGGGCACTGCCCAGGCTCCCCAGGGAATGGTGCCAAGGCTGCCAGAGCTCCAGGAGCTCTCAAGGTCCCCAGGGTGGGGTTGTTGGGGTGGCTGGGCAGGGACAGGGGTTGGATTTGATGATCCCTGTGGGATCCAGCTCAGGATATTCTGATTCTGTGATTGACACTGGCCCTTCCCTCTCTGAGGGCGCTGCTCCAGGAGCACAGTGCCAATCACTGTGATGTCCATGGAGAGCCCAGTGTGACAATGTGGTACCTCAGGAGCCAGGAGAGGCGGCAGCAGCAGCGGGGGAGGCACCAGAGCTGCCTCTGTCCCCTCCTTGACCGTGTCCCCTGTCCCCGCAGTGCACCCCGAGCTGCGGGCCCGGCTTCCGCCACCGCATCGTGCTGTGCAAGAGCGGCGACCACAGCGTCACCCTGCCCACCTCCCAGTGCCACGAGGCCACCAAGCCCCCCACCAGCATGAGGTGCAACCTGCGGCGCTGCCCCCCGCCCCGCTGGGTCACCGGCGAGTGGGGAGAGGTAGGGACAGCCCTCCCCACGCAGGGATTGCAGGAGGAGCCTCCCCAGCCCTTCAAATCCAGCAGAAGCCTGGGTGGCCACCACAACTATCCAGGGACCCGTGGCAGTGTTTTTTCCCCCCTTTTTGGCTCATTTGTGGTGACCTTGGGGGTGTCCCAGGCCTGGCAGGACCCCACAGGAGTCATTGAAGGGTTCCCATGGATGGCTGGGGGTCAGCAGGGGTGGGCTGATCCCCCCTGAGCCCAGTGGGGTCACCCTGGCAGTGATCCCTGTATCAAATTCAGGGGACCCTCAATGCAGGGAATGATTGGCACCTGACTCCATGATTCAGAAAAAAACTGTTTTATTAAAACTATACTGTATTACAGTAATACTATATCAAAACTAAACAATTGTTTTATTAAAACTGTACTACATTACAGTAATACTATATTAAAACTAAACAATTGTTTTATTAAAATTTTATTATATTACAGTAATACTGTATCAAAACTATACAATTGTTTTATTAAAACTATACTATATTACAGTAATATTATATCAAAACTATACAATTGTTTTATTAAAACTATACTACATTACAGTAATACTATATCAAAACTATACAATTATTTTATTAAAACTATACTGCATTACAGTAATACTATATCAAAACTGTACAATTGTTTTATTAAAACTGTACTATATTACAGTAATACTATATTAAAACCATACTAAAGAGATAGTATACTAAAGAAAAACCCATGACTGTCTGAGACAGCCAGGACACAGCTTTGAGTGATTGGCTAATCACTCAAAACAACTTTTGCTGCTGTCCAATTAACTAAATCACTTTTGGTAAACAATCCCCATAATACATTCCAGTTGTGCAAAAACGGGAGCAGCAAGTGGAGATAAGAATTGTTTTCTCTTCTTTGAGGTTTCTCGCTGCAATTCCCAGTATAAATCCTTGGGACATTGTGCCTGCTGCTCTTGTGAAGGGAGTTGAGCCCACACTCCCTGCCCTGAGCACCCCTCGAGCTGCAGGGTGATGTTGGGGTGCGGGAGGTTTGGGAAAGGCCAGGGATTTAGGGCTGGATGTGGGACCCTCCCCAAGCCCTGCAGAATCAAACCAAGCATTTTTGGGATGCATGGCCACGTCACTCACTCATGCCAGGCAGGGAAGGAACAACCCCCTCCAGCAGCCTTTGCACCCCCTAACCCCCATCTGTGCCCGCTCCTGTCACCTTCCTGGTGGCCCTGGCAGCTCCCTTGTGCTGTCCCCACAGTGCTCTGCCCAGTGTGGCCTGGGCCAGCAGAGGAGATCCGTCCAGTGCCTGGCCCACACCGGGCAGCCGTCCATGGAGTGCGTGGAGGCCCTGCAGCCCCCCGGGATGCAGCAGTGCGAGACCAAGTGCGAGTCAGGGGCCCACGGACAACCCTGAAGGTGAGGGGGCTCTGGGGAGGGGACACATGTCCCACAGGGGACGGGGACATTGGAGCCAGCACAGCGGGGAGATGCCATCACTGGAAGTGTACAAGACCAGGCTGCTCTAGCTGAGGACCAAGGACAAGTGATCCAAACCTCAGGCCCAAGAGCACAAACAATGTGGGCTGGAGAGAGAAAAACAAAAAGGATGGGACTGTATGGGCTGGAGCTGGAATTGGACAATTAATATTGGACAATATGCTAATAGACCAACATTTATAAAATTTAGGGAAATAGGATATTGGGCAGGAATCCTTCCCTGGGAGGGTGGGCAGGCCCTGGCACAGGGTGCCCAGAGCAGCTGTGGCTGCCCCTGGATCCCTGGCAGTGCCCAAAGCTGAATGGGGTTTGGAACACACTGGGATAGTGGGAGGTGTCCCTAACTATGGCAGGGGGTGGGAAAATTTGATTTTTAAGGTCCTTCCACCCATACCTGTATCCCAGCTGAAGATGGCACCCAGGTTCTTTGCCCTGGCATAGCTCCCACATGGCTGAGTGTGGGGTGGGGCTGTGTAAAGACCTCAGAGTCCCAGACACAGCACGGGGGGGGTCCCACATGTCCCCCCAAAGCAGCCCAGCATCAGAGCTCACCCCCTGCACACAGCACTTGGACCCATGGGGTGTAGTGCCAGTAGTACAGGAGGGGGCTTTACAGAGGGGACACGTGTCCCACTGGGGACAGAGACATGGCAGCTAGAGTTGGGCTCCAGGGTGGGGACACCCCATCCTGGAAGTGTCCAAAGCCAGGTTGGATGGGGTTTGGAGCACCCTGGGATAGCGGGAGGTGTTCCTGCCCATGGCATGGCATGGCACTGGATGGGCTTTAAGGTCCCTTCCAACCCAAATTATTCTGTTCAAAATGTGGCCATTCTGTGGCTCTGGTCCCCTCTGGTCTCAGGCCAACCTGGTGTGCCATGAACCCAAGAAATGAAGGAGTTCCACCTTGAGAAATGCAGGTGTTGTAAAAACAGGCAATCCCCCAGCCAGGGAATAATGTGCTCTGACTCCATGAATCAGAAGGCTGAATAATTGCTTTATTATATTATATATTATATTATATTATATTATATTATATTATATTATATTATATTATATTATATTATATTATATTATATTATATTATATTATATTATATTATATTATATTATATTATATTATATTATATTATATTATATTATATTATATTATTACTATACTAAATTACATACTAAAAGGATACTATACTATACAAGGATACTAAAAAAAACCCATGACTATCTGAGACAGTCAGGACACAGCTTTGACCCAATTGGCCAAGGAAACAAAACAATCCTCAGCAGAATCCAACTGACAAATCACTTTGGGTAAACAATCTCCATAACCCATTCCACATGTGCAAAACAACAGGAACAGTGAATAGAGATAAGAATTGTTTTCTCCTCTTCTCTCTGCACTTCTCACTGCCTTCCCAGGGAAAATCCTGGGAGAGAGAATTATGTCACTGTGCTCGGAGGATGTGAGTGCCACATGCAGGAACCGTACCTGGCAAAGGCAGATTTTCATTAGTGAGGTCCTCAACAGCTTCTTCATCATGGCTGCATCTTCAGCTCCCTGGCAAATCCCCCCCAGGATCTCCTCAGCCTGCCTGTATCAAATTTTCAGGGAACCCCAACAAAGGGAGAGAAAATGATGCATCTGACTCCAGAGCAGAGGGCCTGCGTGTTCTAATCACGTCGGGGTCACCACTCATTGAATTTGCAGGGAACCCCCGACAAAGGGCAGAGAAATGATGCATCTGACTCCATCTTATCAGAACGCTAATTAATTACTTTATTATACTACATTATTCTATACTATATTACATTATATTACATTACATCCAAACTGAATCTGCCAAGCACTCAGCTCTGCACTCAACTGCACAGAATCTCGTGACTGTCACAACACACACACACACACACACACGGTCCTGACAGGCCAAGGAAAGAAAACACCATGACTTTGGGTAAACAATCTGCACAATGCATTCTACTTTGGTGTGACCGTATTCACAGGGGTCTCAGGTTGAGGGAAGAGACAAGGATTTGACTCCATGTTTCAGAAGGCTTGATTTATTATTTTATTATATATATTATATTAAAACTATACTAAAAGAATAGAAGAAAGGATTTCTTCAAGAGAAGGCTAGCTAAGAATAGAATAGAAAAGAATGATAACAAAGGCTCTGTCTCAGACTCTCTGTCCGAGCTAGCTGGGCTGTGATTGGCCATTAACTAGAAACATCCAACATGGGCCAATCAAAGATACACCTGTTACATTCTACAGCAGCAGATAATCAATGTTTACATTTTGTTCCTGAAGCCTCTCAGCTTCTCAAGAGGAAAAATCTTTAAAAAATATTTTTCATAAAAGATGTCCGCAACACTTTGGCACAAACACAGGCACAGCAAATAAGATAAGAATCGTTTTTCCTTTCTCTGAGTTTCAGAGAATGTGAAACCCAGAAATATTCTTGGGAAGACTTGTGCCTTGCTTTTCTCTGTGAAATGTGGCTGCATGGCTGTGACCCTGCTCCCCCTTCTGTGTCCCCTGCAGAGTGCAAGGATGTGAACAAGGTGGCCTACTGCCCGCTGGTCCTCAAGTTCAAGTTCTGCAGCCGGACCTACTTCCGACAGATGTGCTGTAAAACCTGCCAGGGCCACTAGGACACAGCGGGACACAGCGGGACCCCCGTGGCAAAACTGGAAGGCCAAAGCTTCACTGGAGGGCCCTGCCCTGCCCGGGAACCTCCCCTGGCTCCTGCACAGACTCCGGTCACGCGCCCACGGGCGTCCACCCAAACCCGTCCCCCACAGACCCCCTTGGCCCCCCGAGCTTGGCAGAGGCAGGATCCCAGTTCAACCACTGCAGCCCCAGCTGGATGAGTGCTGGGAGAGGGGGGAGCTGGGCAGAGCAGGGACTTTACTTGAAATTCTGATGTTGTTATTTATTCGTAGCGGAGCCAGGTCCCGCTGGGGGAGGCGGCACCGCTCGCCCCCGCTCCTGCCTCATCCTGCTCCATGTCCCCAGGGCACCACCACGGGGCTTGGGCACTCCAGGGGCTGCTGTCCTTCCCTCGGGATGCCAGGGGAGCCAGGGAGGAGGGTTCAGGTGCCTGGGGTGGCCAGCGTGGCCTGTGGCTCCTGGGTGATGGGTGGAGAGGAGCTGCTGTGGGGAGTGGGGCTGGAGCAGGGATTTTGTCCCTTGGTTTGCACCCTGTCACCTCAGGACTGGGATCAGGCCACCCCGCGAGCTGAGGGTGACACCCTCAGTTCCACTGGGAGAGGGGGTTCTCCAAACTCCCACAGCCACCAGCTTGGATTGGGCTGTTCCCCTGTCTGCCCTTGTCACTTTTAGGACCAGATTTTACCCCTGAGCTGTGGGCGGAGGCGTGCTGGTGGCTGCAGTCCCTGCATGGGCATCGAGGCTGTGCCAGGCTCGGGGAGAGCAGCACAGGAAGGTGCAGGACAAGAATGGGCCTGGCACAGTGTCCCCAGGGCCTGGCACCGCAGAGACAGCCTCAGCCTCACTTCCAAAGGTGCTTGACTTCCAAAGGTGCTTTGCCTCCAAAGGTGCTTTGCCTCCAAAGGCAGCCTGGCCACGTGTGGCCGTGGCCTCGAGGTGCCAGTCCCAGTGCCACCCACCCCTCTGCCCACAGGAGGCCTCCAGAGATGGGAAAAGAGCAGGTTTGAAATTCCTCCGGGTCACCTGGTGGCCAAACCTGGGCCAACTCCTCCACGGGCAGCCTGCGGAGGAGACCTGACTTCAACTCTCCAAAGCTTTTTGTTGGCATTGTAATTGTAATGATGACGATTATTTTCAGGCCTTTCCACATCACAGCGATGGGAAACCTTTGTCCAGAGCCGTGTTTTGTTCCCTTGGGGCCATCCCTGTGGTGCAGGGAGGGGACAGTCCCCTTCTCCCCCAGCAAAGCCCCGTGTGTTCCTCTCCCAGCTCCGTTTTTGTGTCCACCTGCTCCTCTCGGCCGATCGCAGCTTCTCTGGTGCTCAGCAAACCTCGTTTCTCTTCCTTCCTGGTGCCACGCTCCAGTTCTGATGGTTTTGGGTGAGGGGAGGGGGTGTTTTCACCATTTTTATATCGATATATATCCTACTGACCAATGTTTAACATACTAACTCTGAGGAGGAGCGACGTAAGGCATGAATTATAATAAAGGAGTAGCTACGATCCCGGGCACGGCCTCTGCTCCCACTTGTGTTCCTCCATCCTGGGGTTGGAGTTGTGTGACCGTGTTCACTGGGGTTTTTGGATGAGGGAAGAGACGAGGATCTGACTCCATGTTTCAGAAGGCTGATTTATTATTTTATGATATATATTACATTAAAACTATACTAAAAGAATAGAAGAAAGGATTTCATCAGAAGGCTAAATAAGAATAGAATAGGAAAGAATTATAACAAAGGTTTGTAACTCAGCTCTCTGAGCCAGCTGACTGTGATTGGCCATTAATTAAAACATGCAACATGGGCCAATCACAGATCCACCTGTTGCATCCCACAGCAGCAGATAATCATTGTTTACATTTTGTTCCTGGGGCCTCTCAGCTTCTCAGGAGGAAAAATCCTAAGGAAAGGATTTTCCATAAAAGATGTCTGTGACAGGGTTGAGCACCCTCAGCACCACAATCCACCCCAAATAAAGGGGTTTGGAAGCAGGGGAGGGTTTTCCTTGGGAAGCAGAGCAGGTGGGAGAGGTGGGGATTCACCCAGAGCTGCTTTAGGACCTGGAAGAATTTACCCCATGGCACAGAGACCTCCCGCCCCTGGGCTGGGCCAGTGCCCCTCTGCCCTGTGCTCAGGTGAGACCCCACCTGGCCCCCAGGGCAACAGCAGCAGGAGGACGTGGAGCTGCTGGAGCCAGGCCAGAGGAGCCACGGAGATCTGCAGGGCTGGAAATTGGAGCCAGCCTGGCACAGCTGGGGTGCTCAGGGACAAGGGCTCCAGGCCCTGGCACCTGGCAGGGCCTGAAGGGGCCCAGGAGAGCTGCAGAGGGACTGGGGACAAGGCCTGCCAGGAGCCAGGAATGGCTCCCATCCAGAGGGCAGGGCTGGATGGGATCTTGGGCAGTGTTCCCTGGCAGGGTGGGCAGGCCCTGGCACAGGGTGCCCAGGCTGGGGCTGCCCCTGGATCCCTGGCAGTGCCCAAGGCCAGGCTGGGCAGGGCTTGGAGCAGCCTGGGACAGTGGGAGGTGTCCCTGCCATGGCAGGGGTGGAATGGGATGGGATTTAAGGTCCCTCACCACCAACCCAATCCATCCTGTAACTCTGCAGGGCACAGGGTGGCCAGGAGCTGCCTCAGGCCTCAGTTTCCTGCAGTAACCTCACTTTTCTCTGCACCTCAAGTGGAGGGGGGGAAAAAAACCCCAAAAAACAAAAACAACAAAAAAATGCAACCAAAAGCATCTCATTCCTAAAACCACCTCCAAGCACTGACTGGCCACCACTGGACAGGTGACATCCAGCTGTCACCTCAGGGTGAGGGGAGAGGTCTCTGAGGCTTTGAGCATCCCTGCTGGGCTCTGTCCTGCATCCTGTCCCTCACCCAGCAGCAGCAGCAGAGGTGGGGACACCCTGGGCAGGGCCACCCCCAAGTCCCTGGCAGCGGAGCTGCTGCTGTCCTCCCCACCCCCACGAAGGGTGCAAAATGAGGAAGTGGGAGGGAAAGAGAACTCGTCGCATTCTTTGTAACAGCGGAAAGACAAAATCCGAGAGCTGCGGAATGGCCCCGGGCTGTTGGTGACAGGAGACTGAGCACCTGGCTGGGGAGGGACACAGGGACATCATGGTGAGTGCCAGCAGGGCCCCCCCACCCTGCTCCCCTGGCTCCCGCAGAGTGCCACCTCCTGCTGCTGCCACCCCAGCCCTGCCCTCCCCACGCCCTGGAGCTGCCCCATGTCCCTGCTGGAGAGGGGACAGCGCTGCCCAGCTTGGGGACAGGGCTGGGGGAGGCCATGGGTGGGGCGCAGGGGCTGGTGACCCCCAGGACAGGCTGGGGAGCGCCAGGGGATGGGTCTGTGCTGCCACACAGGGGTTTGGGCATTGCTGTCGCTGCTGTGGTACCCACGGGATGAATTGTGTCCCACTGGGCTGGGGGTGGCAGCCGCATCCCCCAGGCTAAGAGGGACCCTCTGGGTGCTGGTCCCATGGTCAGGGGACAGGGGCTGCAGGGAGGGCAGCAGCCACTCGTGGAAGTTGCTGTGGAGGCAGAAGAGGAAGGTGAAAGGGCTCAGAATTAGGAAGATGCTCAGACTGGGGGTGAGGAGCTGCCGCAGCTCTCAGCTCTGCTTCCTGCATCCTCGGGCTGATGTGTCCCAGCTATTTCCACCCAGACAGGAAGGGGACAGCGACCAGGCTAAAACTGAACCTCCTGCCACCCACACTTGTGGCTGTCACCTCCGAGAGGCTGCTCAGATGCTGTCCCCACAGGAAGGGGACAGTGGCTGCTTCCACTGTCCCCTCCTCCACTGAACCTGAAGCTGTTCTGTGGCTTCCTGGAGGACCAAAGGGCTCTGCAGCCATGGCCCTGACCCCTGCCAGCCCCATGCCCACCCCAGCCCTTCCTGGGCCTGCCTGTGACAGCGGTGTGACAAACCTGCTCCTCCTCTCCGCCTTTCCGGTGGTTTTGGAGGTTTTTCATACTCCTGGGCTTGGCCTGTCTTGACTCAAAAGGTGCCACCTTGGGCTGCATCTGCTCCTTGCTCAGGCCTGCAGTGCTCTTTTTGTGGTTTAACCCACAGCTTTGAAGAAAACATGATGTTTTCAAAGCGCTGCCACACCAAGGGCTGCTCCCCTCCCTGCCCAGAGATCCTATCTGAGTGCCAGGAGCATCCTGGCCCTGGGCACAGGGGTGGGGACAGCGCCCATCCCACAGCTGGGGGTGCTGAGGGGCTCCTCGTGGGTCACCTGCCCCCTTTGGAGCAGAGCCCAGGGGCTGCAAAGGGCACCTGGAAGGTGGAGGGGGGACAAAAGCTTCTCCCTGCTTGGCAGGAGGGTGGAATGGCTTGGTGCAGGTGTCCTTCCCTGGGGAGAGGAGGGGACTGGACAGAGCAGGGGATGGAGAAACTGCTGCCCCAAACCTCTGGAAGCAAATTAATTTGTGCTCCCACTCCCCACAGGGATGTCACCTGCAGCTGCAGATGGCACCTCTGTCCCATGGCAGCTCTCTGGGCACCGAGCTGGGGCAACACCAGGGCTTTGAGGGATCCTAATTCCCCTTCATCCTGACTTTACTCTGATTTTTTAGTGAGCCCTGGCCCTGCAAACCCCATGAGAGGCTCGGGGAAGGCAGGCAGGAACAGCCAGAGCTCTGCAGATCGTGACAAACCCTTCATTTACCAGCTCTGAGCTGGTGCTTTTCTCCCAGCTGGGCTGCACCAGGTGCCCCAGCAGTGCCAGGAAAGCCCCTGAGCTGGCCCAGAGGAAGAGGAGGCGAAGACACCCTCACCACTGACACCTCTGAGGAGCTGACAGAGAATCTTCAGGTGTCACCTCAAAACCTCTGAGCTGTCAGTGCAGGAAATTCTCCTTTTGCCTTAGTTTGGCCTCGAGCAGCAGCCCGGGGTGCCTGTGCCAGCAGCTTTGGGGTGCTGGGGATGGGGCACTGAGGGCTTTGGGCTCGTGCCACTCTTCTCCTCCTGGAGCCCAGGGTTTGGGGTGAAGCTGGGCAGCTCCTGGGGTCCCTGGCAGCTCCCTGGGTGACACCACAGTGACCTGGAGAGGCTGCCTGTGCTCTTCCAGCTGGATTTCCTAGGGGATATTAGGATGAAGGCAAGAAAGAGGCCTTGAAAAGGAAGAGGAGAAGTTCCCTGGGTGATTTCAGGCAGCCCTGGATGCCCTGAGCCCCCTGAGCTGACCCCCAAAAAAAGTGGTGGGACAGCACCCAAAAGCCCCTTCAGCAGCTACATGGGCTTGGCTGGCATTTGGGGTGTGGAGGGGGGCACAGGGGATGTTTGGGGCTGCAGAGCCCAGTGACAGACACCCCAGGGGGACACCTGGTTACAATCAGGGGCTGCCAGGAGCCTGCAAAGGTGTGGGGATGTGGAGAGCCTGCAGGGAAATCAAGCAAAAGGGGAAGAGGAGAAGAAAAGGGAAATGGAATGAGTAAGAGGCCAGGGCAGATGGGGGAGAAGTGAAATCGGTGACAGGAGCCTGGGGGGTGAAAGAGGAACCTCAGGGGTGGGGAAGGAGGGGCCTCAGCCCGGTCCCTGTCCCCTCCTGGGCACCCTGCAGGGGCCACACGGCCACCACAGCTGTGCCCAGCCTGCTTGTGGGGACACCGAGGGCAAGGGGAGCCCTCGGGGTGGTTTTTGCAGGATGAATTCCCCCCCTCACAGTTCCCTTGTTCACCCCACAAGGCTGAAATCACAGCCCAGCCCCCGGGGACAGACAGAGCTGGGGACAGAGCTGGGGACAGAGGTGGTGTGACCGTGTTCACAGGGGTCTGAGGATGAGGGAAGAGACGAGGATCTGAATCCATGTTTCAGAAGGCTGATTTATTATTTTATTATATATATTATATTAAAACTATACTAAAAGAATAGAAGAAAGGATTTCATCAGAAGGCTGGCTAAGAATAGAAAAAGAAAGAATGATAACAAAGGCTTGTGGCTTGGACTCTGTGTCCGAGCCAGCTGACTGTGATTGGCCATTAATTAGAAACAACCCCATGAGACCAATCACAGATCCACCTGTTGCACTCCACAGCAGCAGATAACCATTGTTTGCATTTTGTTCCTGAGGCCTCTCAGCTTCTCAGGAGCAAAAATCCTAAGGAAAGGATTTTCCATAAAAGATGTCTGTGACAACCTGGGACAGAGCTGGGCAGAGGCTGCTGGCATCTCCCTGGGCAGGAGGAAAGGGAACACAGGGTGCAAGGAGGATGTGCGGGTGCAGAGGATGCCACCACCACCCTTCCCCTGCTTTGCTCTGTCTCACAATCAGTCTGTGCATCAACAAAATCCTTCATTAGCCCTGGTGAGGAGCAGGGGGCTGGGGCAGGTCCTGTCTGCTCCTCTGAGGGTGCCAGGAGGCAAGGAAGGGTCCAGGGGTTGGAACAAGCCCCAGTGCTCTGAATTTTGGGCTCTGCTTTGCCAAACCCCTCCCTTTGCACATTCTGTCTGCTCCTCTGGGGGTGCCAGGAGGCGAGGAAGGGTCCAGGGGGTTGGAACAAGCCCCAGTGCTCTGAATTTTGGGCTCTGCTTTGCCAAACCCCTCCCTTTGCACATTCTGTCTGCTCCTCTGAGGGTGCCAGGAGGTGAGGAAGGGTCCAAGGGGGTGGGACAAACCCCAGTGCTCTGAGTCTGTCTCATAATCAACAGAAGTCCTTCATTAGCCCTGGTGAGGAGCAGAGGGCTGGGGCAGGTCCTCTGAGGGTGCCAGGAGGTGAGGAGGGCTCCAAGGGGCTGGGACAAGCCCCAGTGCTCTGAATTTTGGGCTCTGCTTGGTCAAACCCCGGATTGGGGTGAGGGCTGTGGCAGCTCCGGGGGTCAGAGCCAGCCCTGGTGGCCCGAGGTGGCCCCGGCACAGCCGCTGTGTCCCCGTTGTCCCCTCAGGGCAGCAAGGAGCGCTTCCATTGGCAGAGCCACAATGTCAAGCAGAGCGGCGTGGATGACATGGTGCTGCTGTCCAAGATCTCCGAGGAGGCCATCGTGGAGAACCTCAAGAAGCGTTTCATGGACGATTTCATCTTTGTATCCTTCCCCAGGCGGCGGGGACAGGCACAGGGAGCGGCAGGGATGGGCTCCAAGGCTTTGTCAGGACATGGGACAGCGTGTCCCTGCCCTGTGGGGACAGATCTGTGGGAATGTCACCATTCCTGAGCTGAGCTGCGCTTGGCACAGACACAACAACCAAACCCCCACTCCTGCCATGCTGCAGGACCCTCTGTGCTCCTTCCTTTGCAGCCACAAAGCCCCTCAGCATCACCTCCCCCTGCTCCTGGTGTGTTCCTGCCACCCACCTGCCCAGGGTGGCAGCAGTGGCATTGTCCCCTGCTGCTGTCACCCACCCCAGCGATGCCCACAGCGTGTTCTGGCTGCTCTGAACCCCCCAAATCCAGGCAAACCCTGGCTGGAGCAGGGATGGATCCCTCCAGGGGAGGAGGTGCCACCCCCGGTCCCCAGCAGTGCCGGGACACAGGGGACACCGTGCCAGCACAGGGGACATGAAGCTGCTCCAGCCCAGCTGGCACTGCCAGGCACCCCCTGCAGGAATCCAGGCCCCAACCCTGCCTGGGGACGGGAGCAGGGATGGATCCAAGGAGCAGAGTCCCAGGGAGGAGGTGCCACACCACAGCCCCCTGAGCAGTGCCAGCACACAGGGGACACCAGGGCACAGCACAGGGGGGCACATGGGCACAGCAGGGCACACTGCTCCAGCCCAGCTGGGGGCACACTGGGCACAGCAGGGGTGTTCAGCCCTGGGCACCACAGCCCTGCAGGAGGGCACAGCAGAGTCCTGAGGGGCACACAGGGGCACACAGGGCACAGCAGAGCCCCGGGGAGCACACAGGGGCACACAGGGCACACACCTGCCTGGGGGCCCTGGGAGCACGTGGCTGTCACTGGGCCCTGAGGACACACAGGGCACAGCAGAGCCCCGAGGGACACACAGGGGCACACAGGGCACACAGGGGCACACAGGGCACAGCAGGGCCCCAAGGGGCACACAGGGCACAGCAGGGCCCCGGGGAGCACACAGGGGCACAGCAGGGCCCTGAGGGGCACACAGGGGCACACAGGGCACAGCAGGGCCCGGCCAACACAGGGCACAGGGGCTGAGGCTGGCCGCCTGGGTGTGGGGTGTGGGGATGTGGCCCTGTCCTTACAAGGCGATGCTGTCCCGGCTGTGACTCAGCCACCTCCCCCCGCAGCCCTGGGGCTTTGCATGCGTGTGGGGTTGGCTTTTTTTGGGTTTTTGATTTGGTTGTTTCGGAGGGGAAAGATACCCCACGGAGCCTCTCCCTTCCTTTTTTGCTGCACTGCTGCACGCAGGGCTGTGTCCAGTCGTGACTCAACATCCCAAGCTTCTGCATTTCCCAGCAAAGCTCCCTCTTCCTGCCCTCTGGCCGCTCTCCCCCTGCTTGGGACACAAATAGGATATCAAAGGCTCGGATAACCCCACCTGCCCCATCTCCTCACCCAGCCAGGGGCTCACCCCCATCCTGCTGCAATTCCCTGCTTTTCCATGCACTCAGTGGCTCGGGAATGCTGCAGGAAAGCCAGGGAAAGGGCTCACCCCATCAGTTTCCTGGATGTAAAATCAGGGTGGGCTCCTGCTGGAAAAGCCTCAGATGGAGCATGAGTTTGGGACACAAATAAGATATCAAAGGCTTGGATAACCCCACCTGATCCCCAGGAATCAGCTGCAGGAAATCCTGCTGCAATTCCCTGTTTTTCCATGGTGGGCAGTGAAATGCTGCAGGAAAGGCAGCAGGGTGGGCAGGGAAAGGTGGGAGCTGTGGTTCCTCTCCTCTCCGTGCCTCAGTTTCCCTGGATGTAAAATCAGGATGGGCTCCTGCTGGAAAAGCCGCAGATGGAGCGTGAGCAGAGGGCAGATTCCAGGGATGCTGGAGAGGTTTTGGAGCCAGAGGAGGGAGCTGAGGGGATGCTCCTGCACCCATCACACTGCAGGGACTGAGGGAGCTCTGGGAGTGCCCCAAGTCAGGGCAGCTCTGCCTGTGCCAGGCTGGAAATGCCACCCTTGTGCCATCGCTGGGCATGCCAGGGACCCCATAACCACCTTCCTGCCCCCGGGGTGGGACAGGGCACTGGGAAGGGGGGACACTGGAAGGGACACACGGCCCTTGACCTGCTGCCCAGACCTACATCGGGCCTGTGCTGATCTCCGTGAACCCCTTCAAGCAGATGCCGTATTTCACCGACCGCGAGATCGAGCTGTACCAGGGCGCGGTGAGGCTGCCCCGCGGGCAAGCGGGGGTTAAATCTGTGCAAACATCCCCCAGGGGCGTCCCCTGAGGGTCCCCATCCTGCACAGCCCCTCGGCTGCTACAGGGGTCAGTTCTCCCTGCAGCAAATCCTGGGGAATTTGGCTCAGAAATGCACAGAAAGAAACCCAAAATGGTAAAATGCAGCTGGAGTGGCTCTGCCCCAGCCCTTCCCAAGGAGGAGGGGGGGTTAAAATCACCATGAGCTGGTGTTTGTGGGAGAGGCTGATCCCCACATGGGCAGAGTGAGGGGAATTTGGGCATTTGGGGGTTGCTCTGTGCCCAGCACGGCTGTCCTTGTCCCTTGTCCCTTGTCCCTTTCTTAGGGTCAGTGTGAAGGGGCTGATCCCCACCTGGGCAGTGAGGGGAATTTGGGGATTTGGGGGTTGCTCTGTGCCCAGCACGGCTGTCCTTGTTCCTTTTTTAAAGTTGGTGTGAAGAAGCTAATTCCCACATGGGCAGAGTGAAGGGGATTTGGGGGCTGCTCTGTGCCCAGCACTGCTGTCCTTGTCTTTTGTCCCTTGTCCCTTGCCCCTTTTTTAGGGTCAGTGTGAAGGGGCTGATCCCCACATGGGCAGTGAGGGAGATTTGGGGCACTGGGGGTTGCTCTGTGCCCAGCACTGCTGTCCTTTCCCCTTGTTTAGAGTCACTTTGAAGGGGCTGGCTCCAACATGGGCCGAGTGAGAGGGATCTGGGGATTTGGGAATTTGGTGGTTTCTCTGTGCCCAGCCCTGCTGCCCTTGTCCCTTGTCCCTTTTTTAGGGCCAGTGTGAAGGGGCTGATCCCCCCATGGGCAGAGCGAGGGAGATTTGGGGATTTGGGGAGCTCTGTGCCCAGCACTGCTGTCCTTGTCCTTTGTTTAGGGTCACTGTGAAGGTGCTGGTTCCCCTGCGGGCAGTGAGGGTGATTTGGGGGGGAGCTGGGGGCTGCCCTGTGCTCAGCCCTGCTGTCCCTGTCCCCTGGTTAGGCCCAGTATGAAAATCCCCCCCACATCTACGCCCTGACTGACAACATGTACCGGAACATGCTGATCGACGGGGAGAACCAGTGTGTCATCATCAGGTACTGGGGGACACTGGGCCACACCTGGGCTGCCACTGCCCCTGGGGACACCTGTCCCCTCCAGCCCTTCTCCCCAGCCCGGGGTTTCCCAGCTGAAGAGTTGGCTCCTGGGCTCTGGGGTGTCTGGAGGGACCCCCTGGGCCACAAGCACCAGGCAAGGCTGTGACCATGGGCGTCCCAGGCAGGGACAGAGCCCCAGAGCCTTGTGCAATGCAGCTCTGCAGGGCAGTGTTGCAAGGGAAATGGTCAGGATGTGGGGCAAGGCTGGAGACTTCCTTCTGAGGCTCCCAAGTCCCCCTCCTCCACTTCTAAACCCAGTGACAACAAATTCAACATCTCCTCACCGAGCCACACTCTGCTCACACTGATCCCCCTGGGCAGACCCATCCAAGGGGGTAGCATAGTCCCCAGAATTCACTGTCATCCTCTGGTCCTGCTCCAGGACCCACCCCAAAGCCCCCCCAAGGGATGGGTGGCTCTGGTGGGGCCGTCTCACATCTGCTCTGCTTTGCCCTTTGCACAGCGGAGAAAGCGGAGCTGGCAAAACGGTGGCAGCAAAATACATCATGGGCTACATCTCCAAAGTGTCTGGCGGTGGGGAGAAAGTCCAGGTGGGTCTCTTGTCCCCCCTGCCACTCATCATTTCACCTCCCAACTGATCCCCATCACCCTGGTCCCCAACATCCCCCATGATGGGGGCTGCTGGTGACACAGGGAGCAGCCACTCCAGGACTGGGGACACGCAAAGGCTCAGGTCTGTCCCCAGGCCTGGGGTGGGACACAGCAGAGCTGAGCCCTGCCCTCCTGTGTCCCCAGCACGTGAAGGACATCATCCTGCAGTCCAACCCACTGCTGGAGGCCTTTGGAAATGCCAAAACTGTCCGGAACAACAATTCCAGCCGCTTTGTAAGTGCCAGGGTGTGACCGTGTTCACAGGGGTCTGAGGATGAGGGAAGAGATGAGGATCTGACTCCATGTTTCAGAAAGGCTTGATTTATTATTTTATTATATATATTATATTAAAACTATACTAAAAGAATAGAAGAAAGGATTTCATCAGAAGGCTGGCTAAGAAAAGAAAAAGAAAGAATGATAACAAAAGCTTGTGTCTTGGACAGAGAGTCCAAGCCAGCTGACTGTGATTGGCCATTAATTAGAAACAACCACATGAGACCAATCCCAGACCCACCTGTTGCATTCCACAGCAGCAGATAACCATTGTTTACATCTTGTTCCTGAGGCCTCTCAGCTTCTCAGGAGCAAAACTCCTAAGGAAAGGATTTTCTATAAAAGATGTCTGTGACACCAGGGCAGGTGCAGGGGGCAGCACTGCAGCAGAACCACTGAACCAGCTGGGTTCAAAGCTGACCTTTAGATCAACTCCAGCTATTCCCCCAACACTGCCCCAAGTGCCACATCCAGCTTGTCAATCCCTCCAGGGATGGTGACTCCACCACAGCCTGTTCCAGTGCCTGACCATCCCCTTCAGTGGAGGAATTTTTCCTCATATCCCATCTAAACCTCCCCTGGGGCAATGTGAGGCCGTTTCCTCTGGCCCTGTTGCCTATTACCTGGGAGAAGAGACTGACCCCACTGGGCTCCAACCTCCTTTTGGGCAATGAGGTCTCCACATAAACCATGAAGCCTTCAGCCAGGGGTTGCACACCCCACAAAGCTCCTGGTGTGGTGGGGAAGGGCTTGGGGGGAATGAGGAACCCCTGAGGCAGGGACACAGCTCTGAGCAGGATCTTTGCTGGAGCAGGGAAAATACTTTGAGATCCAGTTCAGCCGGGGCGGAGAACCCGACGGGGGCAAGATCTCCAACTTCCTGCTGGAGAAGTCGCGCGTGGTGAGCCAGAACGAGTGCGAGCGGAACTTCCACATCTACTACCAGGTATGGGGTGGAATTTTTCTTCATTCAGGGTCACCAAATGTGGAATTTTTCTTCACTCAGGGCCACCAAATGTGGTGGTGTTCGCAGGGGTCCCAGGATGAGGGAAGAGATGAGAATCTTGGCTCCATGTTTCAGAAGGCTGATTTATTATTTTATTATATATATTATATTAAAAGAAAATATTATATATATATATTATATATGATAATATAATATATATTAGAATATATATTAGAATATATATTAGAATCTATTGAATACATAATTAATATATTAATGATATATTAAAACTACACTAAAGAATAGAAGAAAGGATTTCCTCAGAGGGCTAGCAAGGAATAGAAAGGAATGGAATGATAATAAAATCTTGTGACTGACCAGAGAGTCCAAGACAGCTGACTTTGATTGGCCATTAATTAAAAACAACCACATGACACCAATCAAAGATTCACCTGTTGGATTCCACAGCAGCAGATAATTATTATTTACATTTCGTTTCTGAAGCCTCTCAGCTTCTTAGGAGGAAAATCCTGGCAAAGGGATTTTTCAGAAAATATCACAGTGACACTATGGGGGTGGCCTGGAGCCACCAGGCTGCAGGGGGACCAGGAGCTGGCTGACCACAGCCCCCTGCCCCCTCCCAGCTCATCCAAGGGGCGTCCCAAGAGCAGAGGCAGAATTTGGGCATCATGAGCCCAGATTATTACTTCTACCTGAACCAGACAGACACCTACCAGGTGGAGGGCACAGATGACCGCAGCGACTTCCATGAGACCATGGTGAGTGCCTGGGAGGGAGGGGAGTCCCCAAAAGCTCTGGGGCTGGGTGGGGGCTCACGGGGTCTGTGCACCCCCAGAATGCCATGCAGGTCATCGGCATCCGTGGTGAGGACCAGCAGCTGGTGCTGCAGATCGTGGCAGGGATCCTGCACCTGGGCAACATCAGCTTCAGGGAGGAAGGCAACTACGCCCAGGTGGAGAACGCTGACTGTGAGTAGCCACGAGGCTGCAGGGGACAGGTGGGGGGAGCCTGGGAATGAGTGGCAAGCTGGCTGTGTCACAAATCCCCTGGCAGAGGAGGGAAGCAGCACCGGCACCAGGCATTATAATTATATTTGCATATATAGATATATATATATATAAAATTTTGCATAAAATATTTATGATTATTTATATATATTATATATTATATTTTTATATTTATATATTTGTATATTATTATATATATTTGCATATGTATATATAATTTTGCATAATATATATATAATTGCAGGCATTATATATATAAGATAGCATTATAATTGCTATCTTAATCACCATGTCCGTCATCCTCCTTCCTATCTCCCCTATAATCCTTACCATTATCTATGAAATTTAGGATCACCTAAACCAAAGGCCTTCAAAGCCTTAAACAAGAGTTAAACCCTCTTAAAGTCCGCAGGCCATTACCCTGCATCCCCTAAATGCAACTCAGGTGCTTTAATTAAGCTAGGACCTTCCAATTTACTAGACAGATGGGCTTTGATCCCATGATACTCTAGTTAACAGCTACATGCCCTAAGCAACAGGGCTCTGCCTAAGGCTCCAGGTACATAATTAATGCACATCAATGAGCTTGCAACTCACTATGAACTTTACTTGAGGCAGCAAGTAAATGCTCAGCCAGAGCTTGATTAGCCATGGGACAGATGCCAGGTGTCACTTTGGGAGAGGAAGGACCCATGTCCCCTGTCACTGTCCCACTGCTGTCCTTCACACTGGGATGGGGCCGAGGGTTTTGACCATGGCCGAAGCCAGGTGGGGACAACACAGCCCTGACAAGCCCCGCTCTGCCCAGCCCTGGCCTTCCCTGCCTACCTGCTGGGGGTCGACCAGGAGCGCCTCAACGAGAAGGTCACCAGCAGGAAAATGGACAGCAAGTGGGGCGGCCGCTCCGAGTCCATCACCGTCACCCTCAACGTGGAGCAGGCGGCCTACACGCGGGACGCGCTGGCCAAGGGGCTCTACGCCCGCGTCTTCGATTTCCTGGTGGAGGTGTGTGGGCCTCAGAGGGGATGGTCACCCCCTGCCCCAGTAGATGGCCAATCCCAGCGCCCTGCAGCCAGCTTGTCCCCTCTGTCCCCACAGTCCATCAACCGGGCCATGCAGAAGCCGTACGAGGAGTACAGCATCGGGGTGCTGGACATCTACGGCTTTGAGATATTCCAGGTGTGTGTGGCTGGGAATGTCCTGCCCTGCTCCCACAGCAGGGACAGCACCTGGGTCAGCTGGCCTGAGAATGGTCCCTGGAGTAGCACCCAAGCACTGCTGGTTGGGGTCCCCACCATGAGGCAGAGGAGCTGGAGGATCTGGGGCTGTTTAGCCTGGAGAAGAGGAGGCTCAGAGGTGACCTTAATGCTCTCTAAACCTTCCTGAAGGGAGGTTGGAGACAGGTGGGGTTGGTCTCTTCCACCCGGCAGCACTGACAGAACCAGAGGACACAGCGTCAAGCTGTGTCAGGGAAGGTATAGGTTGGATGTTAGGAAAAAAATTTTCACCAAAAGAATAATAAAGCACTGGAATGCTCTTCCCAGGGAGGTGGTGGAATCACCATCTCTGGATGTGTTTAAAAAAAGACTGGACATGGCAGTTGGTGCTATAGACTGGTTGAGGTGTTAGGGCACAGGTTGGACTCAATGATCTTAGAGGTCTCTTCCAACCTCATTATTCTGTGATTCTGTGATTGATTTTGCAAATCTGTGATTCTGTGAGCAAAGGACAACTCAGCACCATTTCTCTTCCATCTTTCATGCAGAAAAATGGCTTTGAGCAATTCTGCATTAACTTTGTGAACGAGAAGCTGCAGCAGATCTTCATCGAGCTGACCCTGAAGGCAGAGCAGGTACAAGGGGCTGGGCTGGGGGCTGTGCCAGCACCCCAATTCCTGCACCCCCTCCTCCCCAGCAGCACAGCTGGAGCAGGGGGTCTGCAGCACCTCCCAAGGGCTCAGGGCACACCCAGCTCTCCCTGTGCTTCCCCAGGAGGAATATGTGCAGGAGGGGATCAAATGGACACAGATCCAGTACTTCAACAACAAGGTGGTGTGTGACCTGATAGAGAACAAGCTGGTGAGTGGGGTCCCCTCCGCTGGGGAGACTTTTTGGGGAGCAGAGGCACCCAGGGACAGGGGCTGCGTGGGTTGTTGAGGTGCCAAGCAGCAGAGAATCCCAAACTAGTTTGGATTAGCAGGAATCTTAAAGATCATCTTGTCCCACTATCCCAGGGTGCTCCAAACCCTGTCCAACCTGGTCTTGGACACTTCCAGCACCCGTTCGAGGGCACCAGCACTTAAGCTGTAGCTCAGCATGAAGCAGCTGTGACCAGGTGCAGGATTGGGCCCTACCACAGCCATGGCTTCCCTTTCCTTGTCACAGAACCCTCCAGGGATCATGAGTGTCCTGGATGACGTGTGTGCCACCATGCACGCCACGGGCGAGGGCGCCGACCAGACCCTGCTGCAGAAGCTGCAAGCAGCCGTGGGCACCCACGAGCATTTCAACAGCTGGAGCTCGGGCTTTGTCATCCACCACTACGCTGGCAAGGTGGGTAGGGCACCCCAAAGCCCCCAGCCTGCACCCCACAGCCGCAGCTGAGGTCCCCTCCTGTCCCCAGGTGTCCTACGATGTGAATGGCTTCTGCGAGCGCAACCGGGACGTGCTTTTCACCGACCTGATCGAGCTCATGCAGAGCAGTGAATAGTGAGTCTGGCAGTGCTGGGGCACCCCAAAAGGGCTGGGGAAGAGGGCAGAGTTCTCAGCATGCAGATCTGAAAGGCTGGTCCTGCCTTTGTGGGTTGGGCTGCTCAGTCCTGCATGGCCCCATGGTCACCGGGAGTATCCCAGGGTTGCAGGATTTGGCAGAGTGGGGTCATCCACCAGCTCTGCTCCTGCTCCTGCTCCTGCTCCTGCTCCTGCTCCTGCTCCTGTTCCTGCTCCTGCTCCTGCTCCTGGGGGTGGTCAGGGAGAAGGCACTCAGCTCCACAGTAGAGGATTTCCCAGCTGGCCTCAGCCCAGGCCATGCTGGCAGCTCTCACCTGGGGACTGTCCCCTCCTTTTCAGCGGTTTCATCCGGATGCTTTTCCCAGAAAAACTTGATTCTGACAAAAAGGGACGGCCAACCACGGCGGGCTCCAAAATCAAGGTGTGTCCTAAGGGCTGCAGAGCAGCAGCTGCCTGTGGGGAGGTGGAAGGGGCAGTGCTCCCACCACCCCCTTTGATGCTACAGAGGTCGATCCTTGCACCAGAAACAGGCCAACGACCTGGTGAACACGCTCATGAAGTGCACCCCACACTACATCCGCTGCATCAAACCCAACGAGACCAAGAAACCCCGGGACTGGGAGGAGAGCAGGTAACAGGGAGCCCACAGAGCCCAGGGAAGGGGACCCAGCCATGGAGATGTGGCCAGGACCAGCTTTCCTCCAAAAACTGCAGCCCTGGGCTGGTTCCTATGAGCTGTCCACTAACCCAGGGAGCACAGGTGGGGACACATTGTCCTCCTTAGGTGAACCTTTAGGTCCCCTCCTAACCTGTTGTCCCTCCCTGGTGCACAGGGTGAAGCACCAGGTCGAGTACCTGGGGCTGAAAGAGAACATCCGGGTCCGCCGGGCAGGCTTCGCCTACCGCCGCCTCTTCCACAAGTTCCTGCAACGGTGAGTGGCCACTGGCACGGGGCTGGCAAAGCCCACAGCACCTCCTCAGGAGGAGAGGAGGGTGTGGGAGGCCCTGGCACAGCTTCACAGGTGAAGAGATTTGTTCAACCTGGAGAAGAGAAGGCTTGGGCAAGACCTTAGAGCCCCTTGCAGGGACTAAAGGGAGCAGCAGAGGGACTGGGGACAAGGGATGGAGGGACAGGACATAGGGAATGGCTTCCACTACTAGAGGGCAGGGATGGATGGGATATTGGGAAGGAATTGTTCCCTGGGAGGGTGGGCAGGGACTGGCACAGGATGCCCAGAGCAGGCAGTGTCCAAGGCCAGGTTGGACAGGGCTTGGAGCAGCCTGGGGCAGTGGAAGGTGTCCCTGCCATGGCAAGACTGGATGGGCTCTAAGGTCCCTCCCAACTGAACTATTGTGGCATTCTCTGAGCCTGCTCTGTCCCCACAGCTATGCCATCCTCACCCCTGAGACGTGGCCATCGTGGCGCGGGGACGAGCGCCAAGGTGTGCAGCACCTCCTGCGCTCGGTCAACATGGACCCAGACCAGTACCAGATGGGCAGGAGCAAGGTGTTCGTCAAGAACCCCGAGTCGGTGCGTGGCCCTGACTCCTGGGGGGCACTGCCCATGGATGGGCATTACTGGGGGGGGGTTTTTGGGGTGTCCTGGCTCAGCACTGCCTGTCCCTCACAGCTCTTCCTGCTCGAGGAGATGCGGGAGAGGAAATTTGACAGCTTTGCCCGGGTGATCCAGAAGGCCTGGCGCCGGCACGTGGCCATCCGCAAATACGAGCAGATGAGAGAGGAGGGTAAGGCTGAGCAAGGACAGGGACAGTGCCACCCCAGCAGCCCTTTTAGGGTGCTTTTCACCGAGACAGCCCAGCTGTGACAGCAGCAGCCTGGCTCCTAATCATGGCACTAATGCTGATTAGGTGATGGAAGAACCACCGTGTGAGTTGTTGGGAGTCTTTTCCCACTCTGAAAGGAGAGCACAGATTTCCTGCTCCTATTTCCAGCCCTGGCAGCCTTGTGCTGTCTCATTCTGCATTTCATGGCCTGCACAGGGATGGAGGGGAGTAGCTGGGATGAGCTGGTGTTCACAGGAAGAGGCTGATTCCCACAATGGCAAAAGGATGGGACAAGCCACTGACCCCATCATGGGTTTTCCCACCCTCCCAAGCAAGCAGGAAAACTCAAGGAGGAAAACCCAGAAAACAGCAGGGTCCATCCCTCCCTCCCACAGCACGAGGGTTTTTGAAGGCAATTAATGGGTTTCAAAGCCAGCCAAGCTCAAGCAGCTGGGATTCCTCCCATGGCATAAAACAGGCCCCACTTGCTGCCATGACCCGTGTGACATTTTGGGGGGGTCTGAGCCACAAGCACAGAGCCATGTCAGACCTGCACCTTTTTGGGGTCCCTTCCAGCTGCCAGCATCCTCTACAACTTCAAAGAGCGGCGCAGGAACAGCATCAACAGGAATTTCGTGGGGGATTACCTGGGCATGGAGGAGCGGCCAGAGCTGCGGCAGTTCCTGGCCAAGCGGGAGCGCATTGATTTCGCCGACTCCGTCACCAAATACGACCGGAGGTTCAAGGTGCAGGGACGCACCTGGGGCTGCTGCAGCTCCTGGTGGCTTCTCTCGGGTGGGATGTGTGTTTGTGGGGTTTGTGCCCCCCCAGCAAAACCCCCTCACCCCCTTTCTCCTGCCCTTTCCCAGCCCATCAAGCGGGATTTCATTCTCACCCCCAAGTACTTCTACCTGATCGGGCGGGAGAAGGTGAAGAAGGGGCCTGAGAAGGGGCAGATCAAGGAGGTGCTCAAGAAGAAGGTGGAGCTGCAGGCGGTGAGCGGCGTCTCTCTGAGGTGTGTCCCTTACCAGGGGCTCTCCCCATGGCTGGGCTTCCCCTTTCTCCACGCCCTGCTGCTCCCCAATCCCTCATCCACAGGGGTGTCTGGCCCTGAGGAGGAGGCTCCCCATGGGTGCTTTGCAGAAACCAGGGAGTTTTCCAAATCACCCTCGAAATTTCCTTGGGGTGGACCCAAGCCCTGTGGGGTCCCCAAATCCCACCCAGCCCAGCTGGCACCAGCCTTGGTGGGGTTGACACCCCTGGTTGCTCCTCCAGCACCAGGCAGGACGACTTCTTCATCCTCCACGAGAACAATGCCGACAATTTCTTGGAGTCCATCTTCAAGACGGAGCTGATCAGCCTCCTGTGCAAACGCTTCGAGGAGCTCACCCGCTCCAAGCTGCCCCTCTCCTTCAAGGACACGTAAGGATGGAGGCCAGGAGAGGTGACAAAGCAGGACAGGGTCCTGTCACCGCAGCCTCATGGCTTCTCTCTTGCCCCCAGACTACAGTTTCGGGTGAAGAAGGAGGGCTGGGGTGGCGGTGGCACCCGCAACGTCACCTTCATCAGAGGACAGGGCGACGTGGCCGCCCTCAAAGCTGGAGGCAAAACCCTTACGGTCAGCATCGGGGATGGGCTCCCCAGGAATGCCAGTGAGTGCCAGGGCACTGGGGGGTGGCAGAGGGGGGACACAGGAGCGCTGGGGTCACAGGGCACAGCTGGAGGCCTGGGAGCATTGGGGTGAGCCAGGTGTAACCCTGTGGGGTTTGTGTCTCCCCCATTTCTGCTCTGGTGATGGGACCTTTGGGGAAGAGGGTATACAAATGGGGGGACAGCCCCTACAGCTGGCTCTGAGGACTGTCACCTAACGGGGGGCTTGTGTCCCCCCAGAGCCCACAAGGAAGGGGGCAGCACAGGGCAGAGGTGGCAGCAGGTGTCCGGCACCTTCCCGAAGTGCCCCATCAGCACCCAGAGGTGAGGAGGGGGTACGGGGTGGGGGATACCCAGGGCTGCCGGCTGTGCATGGCCCCCCTGTAATGCACCCTCCTGGGACGGGCTGTTCTAGGAGCCTGCAGGAACGGGGGTCCCCAGATCCCCCGCGGGGATGGCCGGGCACAGAGGGACACCTACAAGATGCCCCAGAAGCAGACGCGGGGCCCCCCGGCCGCGGCGCTTCCTGCCCGCAGCGCCGGCCACCAGCCCAAGGCACGGCCCCCATCCGAGCACAACATGGACTTCCTCAACGTGCCCGACCAGGGCGTGGCTGGGTAGGTCCTGTCCCATGTCCCTGTCCCTGCCCCAACTTCCTCTCCCACTGCCACTAGCGCTGGGAGATGCTTTCCCCTCTGAGGAGGGGACCAGATGTGTCCCCTCCTCAGACACAGGGGATGTGTCCTGGCTTTGCTGGCAGGACACATCTCCCAGGCTCTTGTGCATCCCAGTCCTCCCAGTCCCTGCACTGGGAGAGCAGGCACAGAGCATCCCATGGGTGGGGGACAGCAGGGTGGGCAGCTCATCCTGCCCCAGTCCTCCCAGTCCCTGAACTGGGAGCACCCAGCTGTGCTGCAGGCACAGAGCACCCCATGTGTGGGCACAGGATGGGCAGCTCATCCTGCCCCAGTTTCCCCAGTCCCTAAACTGGGAGCACCCAGCTGTGTGGCAGGCACAGAGCACCCCATGGGTGTGGGGACAGCAGGGTGGGCAGAGGCAGCAGCACATGCCATCCCATGGGGGTGTGGGTGCAGGGGCAGCAGCACATGCCATCCCATGGGGGTGCGGGTGCAGGGGGCAGCAGCACATGCCCTGCCGGTGCCCTGCCGGTGCAGACCCCGTCCCTCCCCGTTCAGGGTGCAGCGCCGCCGCAGCGTGGGCCAGCGGCCGCCCCCGGCCCGGCGCCCCAAGCCGCAGCCCAGGGCGGAGGGGCCGCGCTGCCGGGCGCTCTACCAGTACATCGGGCAGGACGTGGACGAGCTCAGCTTCAACGTGGGAGACATCATTGACATCCTGATGGAAGGTACACGCTCCTGCCCTGCCCGCCTCCTCTCCCTGCCCTGCTGGCAGCACAGCTGATTTGTCTGTCTCCTCCCTCCCCAGATGCCTCTGGCTGGTGGAAAGGCCACCTGCACGGCAAGGAAGGGCTTTTCCCTGGGAATTACGTGCAGAGGATCTGATGCTGGAGGAAAGGAGCATCCCACCTCCCATCTCACCTCCAGAGGCTGTGCCCAAGGTGCCAGGGCACCTGAAGTTTTCCTAGCAACTTAAAAACTTCACAAAAAACTTCCAAACTGTGAAGTTTTCCCACAACTTCAAAACTTCACAAAAACTTCCAAACCATATAGTTTTCTCACCGATGCTGGCACAGAATGAGCATTTCCTCAGAGCCCCCCGGACTGTGCCAGTGCCAGGGGCTGGATCCCACAGCCCCTTCAGTGGGGGCACCCTGCAGCAAGGACGGGCTCTTGGCTGCTTGCACGTACCCAGGGACTCTAAAACTGGTCCGTGGTATGAATACAGTTGTTGTTCATAATACTTTTGTTCAAAAGTAAGCAGACTCAGCAAAGCTGACTCACATTTTGAGTTTGGGGGTTGTATTTCACCCACTGTGGTGGTGTGACAAAAGCTGTGACGTGGGCAGGCACAGATCAGAGGCAGCCCCGTCCCTCCCACAATGAATCCTCCAGAAAATGCTGAATACACCAAGCCGCTCTGCCAGGCTCCAGTTTAGGCATTTCCAGGCTCCGCTGTGGCTCGGGATCGCTCAAAACAGGAGCAGGGCGGTGCTGCCGTGCCTGGTTCGGCAAAGGAACAGCTCCGAGGGCCCCTCAGACAAAGCCCTCAGAGCTGCCACTGCCTTTCCTGGCGCTGCTCGGGGGGAGCGTGTGGGGTCTCATCCCTGAGGGAAGCTCGGGGTGGCAGCCACGACCCTCTGCGACAGGGGCACAGCCGGGCTGGGCTGTGGACAGCGAGCTGAGCCCCACCCGGGGCTGCCCCAGGAGGGTTCAGCCGGGAGAGGGAGGAACAGGGCTGGAATGTCCGCCTCATGTCCGGCCCCATGTCCGGCCCATGTCAGCCCCATGTCCGGCCTCATGTCCGGCCCATGTCAGCCCCCATGTCCGGCCCCATGCCCGCCTCATGTCCAGCCTCCCCGCCAGGCCTGCGCCAGAGGAAGTGACGGCAGGCTGTTCCCACAGAGTCCGTCCCTCCTCTTCCTCCCTCCCTGATCCCACAGCCCTCCTCTTCCTCTCTGATCCCACAACCCAGCCCTCCTTTTCCTCCCTCTCTGATCCCACTGAGCCCGGCCTGATCCCACAGCCCAGCCCTCCTCTTCCTCCCTGATCCCACAGAGCCCGGCCCTCCTCTTCCTCCCTGATCCCACAGAGCACAGAGCCCGGCCCTCCTCTTCCTCCCTCCCTGATCCCACAGAGCCCAGCCTGATCCCACAGCCCGGCCCTCCTCTTCCTCCCTGATCCCTCAGAGCCCAGCCCTCTTCTTCCTCCTTTCCCACAGAGCCCGATCCCACAGAGCCCAGCCTGATCCCTCAGAGCCCAGCCCTCTTCTTCCTCCTTTCCTGATCCCACAGAGCCCAGCCTGATCCCACAGCCCGGCCCTCTTCTTCCTCCCTGATCCCACAGAGCCCAGCCCTCCTCTTCCTCTCTCCCTGGTCCCACAGCCCAGCCTGATCCCATAGCTCAGCCTCCTCCTATTCCCTGATCCCACAGAGCCCGGCCTGATCCCACAGCCCAGGCACCCCTGGACTGCTCCAAAGAGCTCCAGGTGCTCCAAAGAGCTCCAGGGGCTCCCAGGGGTTTCCCTGATCCCACAGCCCAGCCTGATGCTGTGAGGATCCTGATCCCACAGAGCCCGGTCTGATCCCACAGCCCAGGCACACATGAGCTGGAGGGGTATTCCCAAAAATCTGGGGTGTTCCCAAAAATTGAGGGTGTTCCCAAGAGTCCAGGGTGTTCCCAGGAGCTCAGGGTGCTCCCAAAAATCTGGGGTGTTCCCAAGAGTCCAGGGTGCTCCCAGGAGCTTGGGGTGCTCCCAAAAATCCAACGTGCTCCCATGAGTCTGGGGTGCTCCCAAAAATCGAGAATGTTCCCAGGAGTCCAGGGTGCTCCCAAAAATCCGACATGCTCCCAGGAGTCTGGGGTGCTCAGAGGGCCCTGGGATGCTCCAAGGGCTCCAGCACTTCCCGCTGGGCTCAGGGTCTGAGCAGCCCAGCTCCAGATGCTCTGGAGCCCCCTGGACCCTGCAAAACCCTGGGAGCTCTGAGGACCCAAGATGCTCCAAAGCCCCCTCCCCAGAAACTCCCAAAGCCTCAGGATGCTCCATGAACCCTGGAATGTTCCAAAGCTCATGGGGTACTTGGCAGATTTCCTGGATGCTCCAAAGTCCTGGGATGTTCCAAAATCCCTGGGATGCTCCAAGGCCTTCAGGAGGCTCAGGGCCCTGGGATGCTGACATGATCCAGACCCCAGGATGTTTAGAGACCCCGGGATGCTCCAAAACCCCTGGATCCTCCAAAACCTTGGGATGCTCCAAAAGCTTCAGGAACTGCTGATGCCTTTCCCTCTCCAGGATGTTTAGAGACCCCCGGGATGCTCCAAAACCCCTGGAATTCTTCAAAACCCTGGGATGTGCTCCAAAAGCCCTGGGATGCTCCAACACCCAGGATGCCCCAAAACCCCAGGATGCTCCAAACCCCTCGGGTTGCTCCAAAAACCTCGTGATGCTCCAAAAACCTCATGATGCTCCAAAATCCCTGGGATGTGCTCCAAAACCCTGGGATGCTCCAAAAACCCCTGGATGCTCCAAAACCCTTGGAATCCTCCAAACCCCCTGTAATCCTCCAAAAACCATGGGATACTCCAAAACTCCCAGGATGTTCCAAAACCCCAGGATATTCCAAAACCCCCAGGACTCTCCAAAACCCCAGTGATGCTCCAAAACCCCTGGAATCCTCCAAAACCCCATTATGCTCCAAAACCCTCAGGATCCTCCAAAACCCTCGGAACTCTCCAAAACCCCCGGGATGCTCCAAAACCCCGGGATGCTCCAAAACCCCTGGGATGCCTCAAAACGCTGGAATGCTCCAAAACCCTCAGGATACTCCAAAACCCCCGGGATGTTCCAAAATCCCGGGAATGCTCCAAAACCCCAGGATCCTCCAAAACCCCCGGGATGCTCCAAAACCCTCAGGATCCTCCAAAACGCCCAGAACTCTCCAAAACCCCCGGGATGCTCCAAAACCCCTGGAATGCTCCAAACCCCGGGAATGCTCCAAAACCCCAGGATCCTCCAAAACCCCGGGATGCTCCAAAACCCCCAGGATCCTCCAAAACGCCCGGAACTCTCCAAAACCCCCGGGATGCTCCAAAACCCCCAGGACCATCCAAAACTCCCAGGATGCTCCAAAACTCCGGGATGCTCCAAAAAACCCGTGACACTCCAAAACCCCCGTGATGCTCCAAAACCCCCAGGATACTCCAAAACCCCTGGAATTCTCCAAAACCCTGGGACCATCCAAAATCCCCGGGATGCTCCAAAACCCCCGGGACGCTCCAAAACCCCGGGATGCTGGAGCTGCCCGCAGACGCTGGGATGCGGGGTGCGGAGAATCTCCCGGGAAAAGCAGCTGGGGGAAGGGGGGGGAACGGGACGGGGCGGAGCCGGGTCCCCCCGAGGCCCCCGCCCGCCCTTCCGCACGTTCCTTCCTCCCCCCCGTCATCCTCCTCCTCCTCCTCCTCCCCCCGCTCTCGCGACAGCTCCGCACAGAAAATGGCCCCGCGGCCGCCCCGCCGCTGATGCGCGACCCGGGCGGCGCCGGCCCCGCCGCAGCCCCGGTACGGCCGGGAGGGACCGGGATCGGGGAATGGACCGGTACCGGGGATGGACTGGCACAGGGGGTGCGGGGACAGCGGGAGCTTTACTGGCACCGGGGGGGTGCACCGGCACCGGGGCTCTACCGGCACCGGGAGTGTACCGGTATCGGGGATGTACCGGCACCGGGACCGTACCGGTATCGCAGCTGTACCGGTGTGGGGGGTACCGGCACCGGGGGTGTACCGGCATCGGGGAAGTATCGATATCGGGGATGTACCGGCACCGGGACCGTATTGGAACCGGGGGTGTACCGGTATCGGGGGTACCCCGGCACCGGCGGGGTGCTGGCACCGGGAAGGGAGCACTGG